>SRSE01000725.1:2818000-4227000 GCA_005024645.1 Planiliza haematocheilus | reverse complement strand
ACCTGAAGGGAAGGAGGGGCCGACTCAGACGATGCACAGGAACAACTTGCGCCCCTGCCCAGCAGGACTCGGGACTACAAGGACTGAGCCCAAGGTGTGTACCCCAAAGACGAATTTTTTGCCTAGACAGCCTACCTTTTTTGTACCTTTTGCCCCCTTAGCCCGACTGGCCCCGTTGGCCGTTGCAGAGCCTGCCATTCCTCACCTGGGGGTTGGGCCAGCACAGCTTGCTGGACCAGCTCAGGCCCCTGCATTGTTGGAACCTGAAGCCCAGATAGGAGTGGATCTGCAGCCTGGGGGGGAGCCGAATCCTCTGAGGCGGTCACAGCGTTCCAATATTGGTATGCCTCCACTAAGGTATGGGGAGTAAGTGGGTGGCCGAGGACGACCACTGTAATGGGGGGGGTAGATAATGTCGCCGGTAGACTGAGGTTTTGTATTAAAATGAGAAAGTGACTGTTTATGGGCTGATGTGTTGTGGACTGGCATCGTTAAAATAACTTGGTACATGGACAGATGCTGATTGGGACTTGAATTAATTGAGGAAGTAATGGGATTGTTGAGACTGTGGGGGGGTGGGGTGTACTCTTTTTGTTCACAGCTGATCTGGATGAGCCTAAAGATTAGGACTGGTTGCTGATTTGTCGGCCGCAGGACCGGCCCTCCAGGGGGCCGTGGTGATTGGCGGAGTGGGGGGTGTGCCGGGGGGCGCACCTGAGGAGAAAAGGGAACAGCGTGAGACACGGGGAGGTTCGGTTTTTGGTGCAGGCCAGCAGAGACGACGGGGACGAGCGGGGAGCCCGAAGGAAGCCCTGGACGGAACGGTGCAGCGGGGGAGGGACCGCTGTTTACCTGTTTGGAGGAAAATAGGACCGAGGGCGGACTGCAACCAGCCGGAAGCGTTCGTGGCGAGGCCCGAAAGATCCCTTGACAACGCTCGCTATTGCATGGGTGAAGGGAAGTCGAAACGTCAACCCCCGTGGCGTGTGTGTGAGTGTAGCCCTGTAGAAAAGGGATCATTGCTGATTCTCCGTTTTGTTTGTCCCCGGCAGCCGTCGGCCTCGGGACGCCCTGGAAGAGCATCGCTGGATCGCCTGCTTGTGGAGCGTGGAGACGCTGCGCCATCACGGACAGCCGTGCTGTCGCCCTGCTGTTCGGGACCTCGCCGGTGGTGTCCCGGGGCGAAGTGAGAGACAGTAGGCTGTTGTTTAGGTTCTCTCGGTCGTGGCTCCCGACCGAGAGCGGACATTTATTTTTCTTATCCCGCTGTGCGGCCAGCGGCCGCTATCCCGGCACCTCGTCATGACAATGTTTATATGATAGGTAATTAGTGCCACCGCTTGCTAAATTCCACCCTTGTTTGTAACTGTCTATACTCCCCTCTAGTGGCCAGGGGGTGCCATAAGGGTGTTTCACTGGGTATAGTGTGCTGTGAAAAAAGGGGGTGTCCCACCCCTTGTGTGGGTTTATGAAATTTACGATCGGATGCAGTGATTTATTCCTACGAAGTGTTTGCTGTGAAATGTCCTCTCTTCAATGAGTGTCTGTAGTGGAAAAGTGTGGGTTCATTTCTTGTAGTGCCAGTGTCCGGTGCTACTCCTCTAGCATCCTTAGCCAGGAAGGAAGGGGAGAGTGGGGATACAATGTAAGAGTGGTTTTAGTAACTTACCTGTCGTGTTATTGGTCGAGAGCCGGGGGGGGGGAGGAGGTGGCTGGGCAGGTGGGATTGTGTAACTATATTTTAATGCACTGAAATACTAATAAAGTTGTTATATTTTCTTACCTGACCTCGCCTACTGTCTGTGTGATTTGGGGGATCTAGATCCTGAGTGTTTCGCGACATTGATTTATCACACTGTTTGGCACTTTTTTCATAATTAGATTTCTTTTACTAAACCAAGCACTGTTTGTAATATACACATGTAAATCAAGGGATTTCTCAAATGCATTTCTGTATCTTTGGTTCTTCTATTGAAGTGGAATATAAGTAATACATGTGTGGTTGAATATACAGACTTGTTCGAATAAGAAAACATTTGAAGTGATATATTCATTTTTCCTCCTGGCTTGTACAGTCTTAAAGTGAATGGACCCTCGCAGTGATAAGACATTCGTAGTGGGTCTTACACCCCCAGTCTGCTCTGTCTGAAGTGTTTACAGTTTTTACTTTCATGGTAAGTGAATGGTGAAAAAAAACAGAACCCCTCTTTGCAAAGCCAACTGCGTCCTGTAATTACAGCAAGGATGAAAGGACTTTTGGAGAGGTACCCATATCCAGTTTCCTCAGGAGATGGATGATAATGTAAGTTATCATCCAAACACTAGGTGGATTTCGGAGGGCCGCGGAGACATTATTTGGGTGAGAGGAAGTGGGTGTAATACAATAAAATCTTACAAAAAATAATTTAAATTATAAAACTAAATCAGTCAGTCGGAATGACAAGGATATGACTGTCTTCTGGCTTATAACACTTGTGTTTATTAGAGCATGTCTAGAGCCAAATAAATAGCTGCTAGGGTCTGTTTCCTACCACTGTTCCAAAGCATTTACAAAATATTATTTCAATTATAGATTAGTGTCAGTTTAAATAGATATCTACAGGTTTATTTCCACGGTATGAAACTTTTGTGGTCTCGGTTCCAACCAAAGAAAATGAAAGGCTGCAACTGACTTTGTTCCTTCAAAATGATTGGTGGTGATTGGTTTGTGTTCATATTTAGCATTTTGCATGGCAACTGATGGAAATAAAGAAATACATAATTTTCAAAGATGTCAGTATATTCTTGTCTGCTTGAACATGTACTGGACTCTCATTCTCATTGCCCACAGCCATATTTCTGCCTGTAGCTTGTGATGTATTTAAGCTTCAGATAAAGAATGTGACTATGGCTGATAACATTTCGGCCCAGGACCCAATTTGTTACTGAGAGCTAAAAAAAATCCACATCAATGGTTTAACTCTTGCCAGAAGTTGTGAGAACACTAGTGTCAGTGTCCAGAAGCAAGCAAGGCTGACAAGCAAAAAAACAAAAAAACAAGTGACGTAATGTCAGAAAGGATTTCATGAATAATATTAACATTTTTCATAACTTTCCAATACCCAATCAAAATGCCCTAGTGCATATTCATACATTTGGATGTGGGTTAGAGCAAAACAACACCAAAGCGTTTTAGACGTAAATGTGAAACATTTCCGCATGGGGTTGACATGTCCACTTGTGTACTTTGTCTTAACAAATGTTTCCAACAATTTTCAAACCCAGAGAGATCTAGATGTATTCATTTTGGTCTACTGGGTAGTGCACTCACTTCATGTCAGGTTAGCAACAACTAATGACAAGTAATGAACATTACTTTTGGGTTATTCATTAGAAGCCACTGACCAAAAACGACCTTGTTTGTGAGCGTGGTTTTTGACTGAAACACGCCAGATTGATTTCATCAGCAATAGTCGTGAAAACAACAATTCCCATGACCCCACATTCATTCACAATGTTATTGTTTCGATTGAGAGAGACCTATGGACAGTAGTTACACGCTGTGCATTTAATTGCAGTGTAAATCTATCTCTGTCAGCCAACATCACCTGAGTACGTCACAGGAAGGAGATGAAAATATCAGATAAAGAACATTTTAGCTACGCTCAGCGAATGATTTTGTTTAGCTTTTCCACAAATTCAGTGAACTCATTCACTAATTTCAGTCATTGTTTTGCACTTCGGCGAATCAGACTGCATCACTGTGAGTGTTTGTGTTACGTACAGGCAACCTGCCAAAAGGCCGAGTGCGAAGTAGGGAGTGTGGAAACAGCAGGTTTATTGTTTGTATGGAGCATAATTCAATTACTTGTCCTCTTCTGTTTTAAGTCATGAATAATTGCATCGCACAGTGTGTCTTTGTGTGAGAGTGTTTGTCTACAGACATAAATTACCAACAGACTGGAAGGGCTAATGGACCACAGCCAGTGAAGACAGTGTTTAATATGTCCGCAAGCTGCAGCAATGTGCTAAACTAAATGATGAAACTTTTTTTCAGTCTTGCTGCCACCCATCGCAGCCTGAAGTATGTTGCTTAGGAAAAGTAAAAACTGAGTTAGCCCCTAAGTAGTGTGTTGTGCTGGCTTGGTAGTTAGTCAGTTCCATGGATGGTTTCTCCATCGGTGCAATCAGGCTCTGCCCCACCAAAGGGAGAAATGGATTTTTTTCTACCACATTAAACCAGGGTTTGGCTGACTGTCAGTAACTTTCATTATTCTAGACCGTCCATGTCCCGGGTGAAACTGTGGCATAGTGGTTAGCAAGAAGTTTCCAGGTTCGAATCCATGGGCTGACTGGGCCTTTCTGTGTGGAGTTTGCATGTTCTCCCCGTGTCTACGTTGGTTCTCACTGAGTACTCCAGCTTCCTCCCACTGTCCAAAGGCATGCTCATCAGGTTCATTGGTGATTCAGAGTGCCCTGGGATTTGTGAAATTATGTTTTCTTCTGTGCTTTCAGTATCATCTGTATCGATGTATTTGCATCACATTTACCATTGTTTTTTGTTTATATAGATTAAAGATCATTTAATCTTTACATTTTTTCCTGTGGCCAAAGACAATTTCAGTTAACACATGATATGCTGGGAGATAGCAAGTTAATCACAAGCCCGACTGGTTGTATACTTTTTCCAAAAGTGGAAAAGCTATTGAAATGGAGTGAATGCATAGTTTTATACTTTTGGACATATTTATCTTTTCTTCAGTCTTTACAATCAGGCAGAATTTTTATCTTATTATAGTTTTTTTTTCTATTAACCCTGGAATTATTGCTCAGAAGAGTTATAATTACAGGGGTTTCAAAAGAGTACTATTTGAATGTAAATGACAGCCATGAATTTAAAACCGTTGCATGTGCAAAGTCACATTAGAAGACAAGACCACAGGAAATCTCGTTAACGGCGATAGGAGTTGAGAATCACTGATGGAAGATGTGAAGTTGAATGGGGTTTTGCTAATTAAATAGCGGCATTATAATTCCCTCTCTGTGGCATTCTCTCTCCCGCCCGCTCTCCTCTCGTCTCTCATACTTTCTCACACACACGCAATGGCACAAAGCTGTGTGTGTGCAGCAGAGCAGGAGGTCTCAGAGGCCTAATCTCGGAGCTAGCAAGGTACAGCCATAAAACTGACAGGCCAACTAATTATCCCCAAAATTACAACGTCTTAATGTTTGCGCTCACAGGAATGTTCAATAGGTCTGTGTGCCTGTGTGCGTGTGCGTTGGGGGGTAAAAGTACGTGTTTGTGTGTGTGTGTGTGTGTGTGTGTGTGTGGAGGTGCGTGTGTGTTTATTATGCAGACGGATGGAGGTGGTCTCCTGCATGCAGAGCAGAGAGGACAGATGTGTTGCTGCAGCTCTTTGTTCAGGTTCTGCAGTGCTCACCCAACTCACGCTACAAAACACAAAAGCAAAGACGTCTGGGAAACATCTATGGTTACTAATTTGTTTAACAGAAAAAAACAAAAACAAAACAATTTTTGAAACGTACTGTATTTTTCCAGTGGTTCAGAGCATAAATTTGCTTTGCATCCCTCTCAGCGTGAGCCCTGGCCTTCCTCTCCTTACTTTTCATCATGTTCTTTTGGTGCATGGTGTGAGCCCTCTGTAATCTTTTGACTCTGTTCTTGTCTCACATCCACGTCTAACGTTGCTGTTCTGTGATCAGCTGACTGAAATGGGAGCCTCATCAGTTTATTCTGTTTGGATGCATTTCTGATCAGACAAAGAATGAAGCCACGCAGGCCTTATATTCAGAGAGATATGTGAATCACTTTGTGTGGCTCTTACAATGCTCATAGTGTGTATTCTGTATAGCAAGCAAAGAAGAAAAAGTAAGAGAAGAAGAAAGAAAGGAAGAAAACAAATCAGGGGTCACACGCTGCTTCCATCACTGTCAGCGTTAAGCCGGAGGTAAATGTAATCCTTAGGTTTCTATGACGGAAGATAGGCATCGTGATAAGAACTGTGCAAATACCATCATCGATTCACATGTCTGCTCCAGCTCCAATACCATGTCGGAAAGCAGACGCAAGGATTACAAAAGGAACAAGAAGGGATTTACCCCGATCTCATTCTGCTCCTGACAAATACCACAATGACATGTCAAGCGACCGTATTACTGAAGGTAGGGTTAGAATAATTACAGCGCTGACATATCTCTGGTGTAAAAGTCACTATTGTTATTGAGGACAGACATCCTGAGATACTGATATCTATAATAAAAGATGGACTTAAGTAAAAATCCGTAAGACCTGCACCACTGATGACGAGTCTCATAGCTGCCCAACTGCTTTAACAGATTTTCATAATCTTTGGAATAGGGGCTCAAAAAAGGACATTTCTCAGGTTCAGTGTGTTTCTATGCACATCAAACACACACACACACAGAAGCAGCAGGTACGATTCCCACTGTTTTACTAATGCCTCAAGGTCATTAACTCCGTGCCTGATTAGTTAGGTAAAAAGAAAGTAAGAAAGAAGAAACGAAAGCAAAAGGCAGGGATAGTTCATCGAGGTGTATGAATACTGCATGAGAGCGATGGAACAAAAGGTTTCAGGGCAAACTTATTTTTGAAAGTCCAATTCACTCTCAAGTATTCCTTTTTTCTTTAAAGTACTGCACACAAAGACAAACTTTTTTTCTCACTGTCAAGAAAATCTGACTCTAGTAATTTTAGAAGAAAAGATGAGAGTGGAGAATGGAGATGGAAACACTGATGAATGGGGATTGGCAAGAGATAGGGAGGGAGATATAGAGAGGGAAGAAGGATGGACATCTGGGTCACGGTGATGGAACGCCAGATTGATTTGGAACGAGTTTGAGGAGCTAGTACAGGTCAAAGTCACCATCTATATTACTGTCCCAGACTATTCATCTCATCTTCTGTTAAACTACCACATCTTTTTGCTGGAGAAGAGAACAGAAGAGATGCCAAGATGAGAGAGAAACAGATTTACAATTATGAGGAGAAAGTTGAGAAGGGGTGCCAAAGGTGAAGGGCGTGCAATATTGCAGGCGATATTTCATGAATGTTGTACTCATGGAGAGACAAAAACCAAATATAAACTGAGGAAAATAAAATGTTATTGCGAACTGAGGACTGGTAAAGAGTTCCTTGGCTTCAGAGATATGTTAATGGATCATTAAGTAATGGTTTGCTGAAGTTTTTTGTCAAGTTGCCAATATGTGAATGTGTTTGCAAAGTTTATTTTTTCCCCTTCAGAATATTAAATATCCTTTTCAGCCTTGAGTAAAGACACAACATGTTTATTTCAATAAGCAAACATCATGAGGGGAAAATCGGGGAAATGCCAAAAAAAAAGTTGCTCAACTGACCCCTTAGGTTTGTCTCCAAAAGCGAGTCTATCTGCAGACACCACAACTTGACTGGAGAAATAAACAGGTTTACAGCTTGTTTAAAAAATAAAATAAAATAGAATGAAATAAACGATTTTGGTGGCTCTAGCTAATTTTCACATTAAAGACAACTGTACTGTATTTTTATATATTTTGCTCATTTCAATTTTATTGTGTCATGCAATTATTTCATTTATTTTCTATTTTACCTCTGTAAAATATGGCACATTGCATCTGTAGAAAGCAGTGTATGCGCAGACATGATTTATTTTGTTCTCAAGAACTCTCACCCGAACCTTAAATATACATACATTTTTGCTGAAAAGCAGTTTTGACAAACATAATGAGCATTAATAATATGATTATTTACTGATGCCTGTAGACAGTGGTGTTGTGGTAAGTGAAGTCATCTATTAATGTGTTTAGTTTAGCCTTAGCTTTTGTGGTCCTGAAGTACTACATTAAATGCCAGTTGTGAAAAAAAGTAGCTTTGCAGCCTATCATCACTCATCTTGCTTTCCTGCACAGTGAGGTCAGAAATTAAAGTCATACACAGAAATACAACCCTTGGAAGAGACAGGGATTCGGTGGATTACACAAGGACACTTGGTCTGCAAACATTACACATGTGGTCATCTATCTCTTCGGGTCAACTGACAGGAGAGAAAAAAAAAAATCCAAAATACATTTGCAGGTTACCGCAGAGTAGTAAGAGACTGGATGGCAATATGTATAGACAGAGAGAAGAAGAATGTGTCTGTATTGGTTGTATAAACAGCAGGGAAACTATCAGGCAGAGATGGAATCATAGATGGAACATACTGATGAATGGATATGCATCATGAGAGACAGCAGCAAAAAGATGGAACCAAGGTCAACATCAAATGTAGTCAGTGTCTGTACTTAAAGCACAACAACAGCAGGTGTTTCTGAAGTGCTGCTCCAGTAGATGCTGCACCGTCCTCGGATACAGGGGACACATAAAAAAAGATGGGGGCATGGACAGAGAAGAAAGGAAAAATACGATAATGGACTGGCTGCCTGATCTGAATCCATTCTTGTGTTTCTCAGAATCATTTAACGCTGTTTTGTCCATTTTATTTTTAATATTAATATGATGTACTTATTTCCTGTCCTATGTCCACACCAGAGCCTGTGTCGCATGTCTCTCCCTCTACTCAATCACTGACAAAGGTCTGTATGAGCCAGTCCCGACGCCGGGTGGGTGAAGTAAATTAGTGTGGGAGCAGGTGGTCAGATGCCAAGCTGAGAATGATGTGTTGCAGGTGTGCAACAGCATTTCCTGTCACCATCATCACATTTATGAGATGATATGGCACCGTCATGTGTTAAAACATCGCATTGGCCATGAGAGGGGCCAAGTGAAGTGTAAGAAATAGCATGCGAAAAAGGGGAATTACACTTTACTTCCCGGTGGGATAAAGGAGTGAAGAAAACCTGAAGGCATTATCCACAGGTGGACTCACATGTAAAGAAGTTGTTTTGTCTAGTAACCATGGTCTCATGCATGCTGCTTAAAATGAACATCCTCCTCTTCATATTCTGTGAATGACGCATAAAAATATGTCAGGTGCTGGCGCTTCCATCTAAAAGTGATTTACAGCTGCTCTGATCAATAATTTGATTTAATTTGATTTTAAAAGTGTAATGGGACAGACTTATTCCTTTCTTTCAACTCACTGTTTAGGTTTTACATCCCAGAATGGAGGGTTTGGTTTGGTTTAGTATCGGTTTTCACTAAATCAACCAGAAGACAGACACATTTAGTGACTGGCTGGTGAACACAGCAAGTCATTTTGTAAGTAAAGCACAAGACCCATTTCCCACAAAGTGGGGCAAACCAGAAACTGAGATAAAAAGAGAGCGAATACAGAGTGAATGCTGATTTTGGTCCAGACTGACCAAACACAACATTCAAATGCAATTGAATGAAATCAAATTCACATTAATGTTTTTGGACTACTGAAAATGTCAAAAGCCAATTGGTTGCCAACATTCAGAGTTTGTTCAGCTGCAACCAAGTAGCCAAAAACAATATGAATGCTGCTTGAGGGGAAAACTAAGAAAATTATTCTTGATTACAAAATATGAAGCTCATGGCCTGTTTCGAAATGTCTGGGAATGAGAAGCATTTTCATGAAAACAAACCTCAGCAGAGACAACTTTGAAAGTGGGATACATAACCAGGCTTTGACTTCAATGGAAAATAGTTGCTAGGAGAAGAGAGTTGATTAAATTGAACACGCTGGGTATAAACACCAAATTTCCCCACAAAGAGCTGCATCTTTGGCCTATCAATTTGGCTTTGTAATAGACGCCTGTCTCCAAAACATTTGACTAATGTGACCAAATTAAAATGATGCATAAAAGTGATGAATTAAATTAAACAAACCAACAAACAAAAAGACTGCAGGTAAAAGTGATTTATTGACAGAGCAAAAGTCAATTAAACCCACTGTTACGTTGAACAGCTAGACAGGGGAAGGGAAAATCAAGGAGGTATACAGTATATAGTGTATGAAAATGTATTTTTGAAAGCACTTAATTAAGTTATTATAACTTAAGTTAGGGAACTAGCCCACACCCCACATCATTCTATGTCCCGTGCTCATGTATAAAAGTGTGTCCTAACTCTCTCTCTCACTCTCTGTTCGCCTCAGTCCTCAACCCTCACCCCTTCTCATTTGTTTCTTGTCTTGTCTCTTCCACCTCTTATTACAGGAATCAGAAGACAAGGATCTGAAGCTTGCGGAGATGTGACCTTACCCTGAGTCTCAGTCCCGGGGTTCCTCTACCACCATCCGTCTATACATTCCACGCCCTTCAGTTCTTCCCCTCAACCCCTTTTCATCTTTTTTATTATTTCCCCTTGACCCCTTTCATCCCATACCCTCAGCCCCATTTCATCCCATACCCTCGACCCCTTTTTTATCCCGTACCCTTCAGTTCTTCTCATGCCTCCACCCATTTATCTCACAACCATCTACAAATGAAGTCATTTGCATCAATTAAGGCATGGTTCAAGGTACAGCAATAAAAATACATTTCAGTCACATCAATGCAGCCTACAAAGACGTTTTTATTTTGCTCTGGGTGTTTTTTCATCATAGGAGAGATTTAGACAAGACACAATGTACTGTTGTAAGTATATGTGCCGCAACCACACATATATTTCCTGTTGCAAGCACAGAGTCGCTTTGGGTTGCCAACAACGTCCCTAGTGATTATGCAGCCACCATCCAGCATCATATGCAACTTGCTTGCCGCAGCCAGACTTACAGATGTATACAGTAACTAGTCTGTCACCTGTTAAATCATATAATTTGTCCCAGATTGAATTATTGTTTCAGTCCACCTCCGGCCACAGCACATTAGCATTTAGACATAGATAAATGATCCAAGCACGATTTTTTAAAGAATATGTTGTATTTACTCTAATACAAGCTTTTCCTGATGTTAAGGCTCCCAGGAGTGCATTTTCAGGTGACAGTAATAATCATATTAGCATACAAGGTGGATTGATTGCTACATGCCTCATACCAACATATCAGACACCTAGACACACACAAACACAAGCCCATTTGGATCGTTTCCCATTCACAGAGTGGATTAATGGCTTTTGGCTCACACTCTGTGTATATGCGCGTGCTCCCTGAGTCATGCCTCTTGCCATATGGCTGTGCATGCGTGCAAAATGCAAACAACTCTCTCTGTGTGATATATGGATCGAGGATGATAATCCTGGGTTATGAATGAGAAGCACAGAGAGTAATTTATCGCGTTTTCTTTGTATGCCCTAAGTGCATTTTCCTCTCCAACACGATTCAAACCAGACGAATGACCGAGTGTCCCTCTCAGTCTCCCTGCCTCTCTCCAGCAGAGATCTTCTTACCCATCACTTCTCACTCTGGGCCTATAGAAAAAAAACAATTTGTCATATACATTTGGGATAATGGATCAAGTTGTGCTGGAATGATGATTCAACACTGGAGGTTTTAAATAGCTGACATGTTGAATCTATTATTGCTGCATATATATTTCATAAATGCACCATGTATAGATTATAGAGTATACCTCAATGAACAAGCATGTGTATCTGCAAGAGTGTCCGGGATGTATAGGGGTCATAGGACCATGTCGGTAACATGGACCTTAGGGAGTGTGGTCACTGGATTGATTGAGAGCTATGCTGCGGCATGGAGTGTAAGTCATGTATAGATCAAACTTCTGCCATAGTGTATATGTTTTTATGAGAACATTTAAACAATTCCAGTTGCCTTTAGCTTTGTTTTTTGGTTACACTTTGACCTGGATGACCGAGAGTCTTCACTCTTTATGATCTGAACCTTTCTCAAGGTGAACATTAAATGTATAGTCAACCATTATTCAGTCATTATTCCAGATTCTTTCTAACATAATCCTGCCAAAAAGTAAAATTTATTTTTGCAGAAGTAGCTCAAAGTCAGATATTGTTATTTTTTATTATTATTTTGATGAGTGCATGTGAAGCTTGAGTAGGTAGGATGTAATCAGAGAGAGGAATAGTATTCACAATATATGGGAAACTTCAGTGATATCCTAATGCTTATTGATGTTAGAATTCATACAAAAAAATAAAACTTATTGAGTAAAATAAATCTAAATATGACTGAGATTGAATCAGAGATGGCTTACTGGCTATAGTTGATATCCCACATTTAATCCAGGGCTGATATTTCAATCTAACCGCAAGTCTTTGAATTAATTTATTCCACCGGCCTCAGATACATTGTTGAAAGCTGTGGAAGCGGCTGCACCTGCCGTGCGTTTGTGAGCCTCATGAAACACATTTGGCTGTCTTTGACTTGAATTGATTTGCCGTGACATCTGGATGCAATATGAGCTTCCAAACACATGCTAGTCAATACGCTCAGATAGTCATGCATGGACAAGCACGCACGAATGCATGTACACGGACTGGTACTGTTCACACGGCTAAAACAGCTATCTTTCTTTCTCAGGCACACATGCATTTGTGCTTCCTATCTTGTAAGGGACCTACCAACAGCTCCGTTCGCCATTACCAGGCACCATTTCTTTGTGTTGATATCAATATCAACTAAATCAAATCCTGCCATTTGTACAGTTTTAACATCCCTCTGCAAACCCCTCGCTTTGTCAAGATGACCTCACTTCAGAAAACTGTCTCCACTCCTTTTGTCTGAATCTCAAACGGGTTCTCACAAACACGCACACATGCACACACAGGAACCTGTGCTATTCAATCCTCGCCGTCCTGTTTTAATTTATGGCAAAGGAGGCAGCTCCAGACATTGGTTCCAATTCACCGTCCCCCGCCTCACCACTCAGCTCCCACCGGCGTCTCATCATCCATCAGAGGGGGCTGGAGCTGAAGACGACACCCAACCGGGGCATAGCATGACACCGCGGCTGTGTTTCCTGTCAAACACACCTCCGAGATCTCTTTCTAACACCACTGCATTTCTGTGCCTCATCGCTTAGCTCTCAGGCTTGTTCTCTTGAGCCTCTTTGTCATTTGGCCCCCGCTTTCTACTGAGACTTCCCTCATGTTAGCTCTGCGTCCCTCTCGTTCTGTTATTGTTGTAATCCCAAACAGTCCGGTTAGCATGACAAAACGCAGCAGAGCGCGCTTTAGCACACGTATAATTTTTCATGCAGAATCTAGATCAACGTATCTGAGGAGGCATTTGGTAAAGACACAAAGCAGTGATGCATTATGACTATTTTTAGAGAATCGCTTTGACTTAAACCTCAGCAGCTGCCACATCCTCGAAGGGGTATAATGATATCAACAAGACATGCTCCAATCAGAAGACAACCAACCTCTATGTTACTGACTCCGTCGTCTACATGAAGCAGGCCTCACATGCTGTCTTTTTTGGTGGTAAATGGATACTTGTGCAAGTATCTGCTCCAGACCGCAGCCAGACTTTCTGTAAAGTTACCTGCAACTTTAGAATATGCAACATACATCACACAATTTAGGTTCCCAGTTTAGACGTTTCCACATAGTCATGCGGCGTGGGGTCATTTTAACCTAGCTGAACATTCTCTTTATTAGCAGTTTCCCATACTTTCTGACAACATGATACATCTTAAACATAATTAAAAACAACAACAACAACAACAACAAAAATTCATACTGTTGTTCACTGCATAAAGCTTGCCTATATCCTCTTATCTTCTAGTCTCCAGATTTGATGCTGTTTCAATTAAATATTACATGTAGTGCTGGGTGCATGCAAATTGGAATGCATTATTTTATATGATGTTGCCAAAAATGTATTGAATTTAATTTAATATATACATTAATGTTATAATATATTAATGTCTTCACAGTATAGTTTTGACCCAGACCAAGAATTCCTTCATGGTGCATCTATACCAATTTTTAAAACCTACAGATCGATTTAGAATGTCTGAATAACATATGTCTCATCAATAAACGTGTGATTAATCTTTGATAAATGTGTCAGAAAATAGGATGAGTGTATTTTATTAGTTTTGCAGCATTCAGTTTTGGAGGAAAAACATCTATAACACAGTATATGTCCTATTTTACATAAGACATAAAAGCATACAAGAGATAATGATTTAATATAATTTCATGAATTTGAAATTTGAATTTGCAAACATTAAATGCTGCACTCACTGCTATAAGAAACTCAACCTTTACCACTTACACACTGCACACAGAATAAAGTCACCCTCATCAGAGGGGCTGTAATCTTCCATGTTGTCTTCCTGCTCTCCTCCTCAACCTCGTCATCTTGGAAGAACGGATCCAGAGGGCCTATTGTCAAATGTCAAAATGGGTCAAACTTGAATATAAGTATTCTTTTAATATGTGTTCATGAGTGATTGACTCTTGTCTGTGTGATGATGATTATGATGATGTACGACGTGAACTTTTTCAGTTTTCCATACGGCAGATGGCTCGATACTGCACTTGCTGAGTGTTTCCTGCATTCTCAGCTGTTCAATACTCAAAAGCTCAATGGAAACCAAGTTTTCTCCCTCAGGACAAACACACACACGCAGATGTGCACACGCACAAAAGACACAGAGTCCAATTTGATTATGTCCTCCTTCCTTTGATCACAGACCTAATGTTAAATGAAATCTGCAGTAAGAGTGGAGAGGGGATCTGAGACGTAGTTGTGTGTAAAAGTGTGTTAAGAAGCCTCCAGCGTTTTGTAGCGCACGGACAGAGGCATATCACCATTCATTTATTTTAATTGCGCTCCACCTGCTATGATAATCAGGGCTTAAATAGAGAAATTTCCATTTTCAATTAAAAACTGCAGCGCGTGTGCGTGGGAAAGAGGCCCACCTTATTATGAAATGGAATAAAATATTCTACTCCCTCGCTTCTCTGCATTTTCTTCACCAACAGCGCGATCCGGAACGTCAAAAACAATGATTGAATTCCTTGCGTAATGGGAAAGTCGCATTAGGTTCGTGTTCGCGTTATCTGATTTTGTGCTCAACCCTAAATCACAGAGGTCATATTTTGATTGGATTCTTTTAATGGAAATAAATTAAATGTTCAAACTGTTAAGTCATTTATCATTTGCATAGCCCATTTAAGAGTGATTCATTATTTTCGAAGACTTGCCCAGTTTGCCTGTTTCCTGTGAACTGAAAACTTAAACGTAGCTGGACAAGAAACCAGAGGAGCAGGAGGGACCACAAGACCCAGAAATAGTGTCTCCAGGAAGTTCACATTTTTCCATTCATATTCTGTGATTAAAACCGTGCAGTTTTAACCTGTCCTCACAATAGCATTGCAATATATATAGACTAATTACAGTATTATGGTTATCATGATTGCATGCTTTTACAAATATTGCATGGAGCAATCCCCTGAACGTATTAATTATCTTGATCTAGCTGAGAAAAAAAAAAATATAAAAAAAAAATCTAAACACTGCACAGACTGAAACATTAACAGAACACATCCTCTGTTTCCCTTTTTGGCTCTTTTGTTTTAGTTCCATGTTTGGCAATGGCCCAACGTCAGCACCACCAGACATCCTTCCCTGCTCAGCTTATCAGTCTTTGTTTGATGCATGTAGTTGAGTTTTTTGGAGGGGGAGGCGGTGGTGCACACCCGCTCCTCCAAGCTGAGCTGCCGTAACCTCTCCCCTGCTTTCCTAAATATAGTTGTTCACATGGCTCCTTGCGGAAGAACGAAGGGAACGGAGACATTTCTGCTGCAGACAGGCAGAGAGCTAAACCACACACTGCTGTTTTTTGATATATAGGATCGCGGAGTTTTGTAAGATCAATCATAATCTCTGGCTACTTGAAATGTCCCCGGGTAGACATGGAGGTCGGTGTGATTGTGTTTGTGTGTGGCCTCTCTCTCCCTGCAGAGATCATTAGCAGCGGAGAGCCTCTTGGTCAATACGGCTCCTCAGAGCACCGTGCTATCCTCCGCTCTCTCCCTGTCTGTGGAAAAGAAACTAATTCACAGGGCTCACAAATGTGTTAGACAATAAGTGTACCACAATACCCAGGAAACTAAGATCACTTGAGGGCCTTCGGGGGGTGAATTGAGGTGGTTTTACACCTACAGATGTGGTTTTCCTGCTCGCGGCAGTGTGAAAGTTCAAATAAGCAGTCGGTTGAGGGGTTAGAGGCAGGCAATCTGCAGACGGGCCGCGCGAATGAAAAGCGAAAGCTGATACCAACACTTGAGATTGTAATGATTCAGTTTTATCCTAAACAGCACTGAGAATCCTTTGAAGCACGGCTGGAGCTGGATACAGACAATCGTAGGAGTAGTAGTAGTAGTTTTAAGTTTGAAGAATCATGGCTTCTGAGCTTTTAAAAACATTTACTGTAGATTTTATTAAATCACAGGTACAGTTCAAATCTTTTTTTTTTTTGGTTGGCAGCATCTACTTTTTGTAATCAAATCTTCAAAATAACACACAAATAATCAACAGAGTAACATGTCCCTTGATTGGGCATTGTGGTGGGCAGTGTAATCAATCACGAACACAATGTCACTGTGATGTAAAAGGTCACTAATTTCCAAAACCTGTATTAATCCACAACTGGAAATAGCGTCTAACGGGTACGGCTTTCACTACTGTTTAAGTTTGAGTTAAAATTTTCTTTTTCTTTTTGTGTGACCTTTTCTTGCAACACAAGACTTCAAGAAGTACAGATGGGTAGTACTGAGAGGTGGACCTACGACTAACAGTGTTTTTCTGTGGGATTTCACCTATAATGATGACTGAAATAACATTTTAAATACCATATATTTTAATATAAAATGCAAGTGTAATGTGCATATTAAATATTAATATGTTTTTTACAAGTAGAGTACATTGTATAGCCAAGAGAAGAAATAAACTGTGTCTATCTCTTGAATTATCCTGCATTCAGTTTGTTCAAAGCCCATGCACACAACACACACACACTGGTGTACACACACACAAAAATCGTACCCTTATTTGTATTTTCCATGGCACACATTTTGTTTCTTTCTCTTTCAGTCTCTGCATCTGCGTTATACGTGACAACGAGGAGGTTTTAAGGCATACATGTGAAGTGAAAGTACAACACAGATCCACAGAGCAAAAGGACAGATACAGAGACAAGGAGGGCATGGTAATGACTATATCCATCACTGTGACACACACCGGCACTCTTCATGGATCAGAGGCTTTAAGTGCTGAGCTACGGTGGGTTCAACAATAATACACAAACCAATACCAACCAGGGAGCTGATTTATTATGGAGCCGATTTTCCCTCCGCTTGTAGGAACATAACCTTGAACGTGTTGACAGTGTGTGTGTGTGTGGGTGCGTGTGTGGTAATGAATTCTAAGGCATTTCCTTACACAACGATTCGGATGGCTGAGACAATACTGACGTCTTGACTGCCTTCACTTTCTCTTAACTAGACTCTGCAAACACGCTACGACATGTGCTAGCTTGACAAGTTATAAAATGTGTAGCAAATAGCTCAAAGTCAGGTGTAACAAATGAACTGAATTATTTCCTCCATCAAGATAAATACACATTTACTCCAGACTGAAATCTTATTTAAAGGATTTTCTGTCAGTAACTCTCTTCAGTAACTCTCTTGTACCCTTGTCTTAAAAAAATAAATAAATAAATAAATAAAAAATCAAATGAGAAGGAAGGGAAATTTCCAAGATACAGCATTTTTGTGTGTCCTTGAAATGTTCCATAATAAAAGATCAAGCAAACCAACGCCACCATATCAAAGGTTTCCTGAGTCATAACCGAGTCACATAATGTTTTTCCTACTGCCCAGACACATAAAGCCTCATTATCTGTGAAAAGTAAATTATTCCCATGGGAAAGTTAAAAAAAAACAACAACAAACAAAACAAGTATATATATAGCTCTACTTTTACCGGTGGGTGTTTCATGACTGATTCATTTGTACCTCATCCGGAGGATAATTCTGCAATGTTTTGCAGCCATGGACTGTATATAAAGATATAAAGAGTGGTTTTGAAGCACAATGTGGTAAACCCGGCTGTCGCCATCTTAGCAGCGCCTGACAGAAAGTAACTGCTATTGAAAAAGTGCAAAACGATGGAGCGCAAGTGAAACTGAGGCTTAGCAGATAGCAAGCAACTTTAGAGGGTACACACCTATCATTTACAGCAACTAAGCACGCAATTATGCATATGTTTAAGCTTTGCGATAATTTATAAGGATGAGTTATATAAAAATTCTGCATCAATTTAAATTGGTGATTAGACACGAGATATGAGCTCTGCAGCACAACAGCAACACAATTAAACCGTGTTATTTTAAAGTTTGCCACTCTACATGTTTCACTGAAGGCTCACTTTGTTTTCATCAGGGTCAATAAATCTGATGAAACCTGCAAAAAAAAAAAAAAAAAGTTGCCATGAATTAGCTACAGAGACCAGTCTTCTAAAGTTGAGCATTTTAACAAGGACGTTTATCGGCATTGACTCACTTTTGGAGCCACCCTCAAGTGGCCATTCAAGGAACTGCATTATTTGGCTTCGTTTTCCATTATAGCATGTCTGGACAATGAAACTTTCTTTCTTTTTTCTTTCTTTCTTTTTTTTTTACTTCTTTCTAGTTGTTTGTGATATTGCTTTCCTACCAGCATTTGTATTTATTGTAGATTATACATTTAGTGCAGGTAAAAAAAAATCTATACATAAACATAACACTAAAGGTAATTATCCAGCTTAGAATGTGAAACAAATGAAGATATACAAATTAAATTGTAGGTTTGCAACTTACTGTAATAGTCAAGCAGTATGCAATTTTACTTTTACAATGTTGCATTGTTATGAAAAAATACTAGAATCCTAGAGGTTCGGTGCATAATATTAATTACTGCTTCAATTCTCTATAATTTCTTCATCATCACATCAAATGAATTCAAAATGTTCATTCATCTTCTATACCCGCTTATTCCTGTTAAGGCTCCCAGGGGTCTGCTGGAGCCCATCCCAGCTGTCATCAGTCGAGAGGCAGGGCCGAATTCAAAATGTAAAGCAAAAAATATTTGTTCTCTAAGGAAATGAAAAGAAAACTACGCTTTACTGAAAAGAGCGATGAGACGAATGGTTTCCGGCTGTAATGCAACAAACACAGCTGAACAGGTCCTTCACCACCTGCTAGAGAGTCGATTATTGCAGCAGCTATACCGTGGGCTATAATTCACTGTTGTTCTGAGGAGAGGAAATTGCGGGATATGAGGTGCTATAGGGTGTCAATAACGATAACAAGAACAAGGAAGTATCGCTTCAGAAATTCAATTCGGTTCAGAGGCTTTATTTGTCATCTGGTCAAAGTGAGCAATGAAATTCCAGCAGATCAGGGACTGAACACACATTATGAGTAGAACTGAAAATAAATAAATAAATAATAGTTGAAGAAGGAAGCAATCAAAAACACACCAATGTATTAATAGTGAGAAAAATAAAAATGAAATCAGCAGAATTAACTGATAGTTAGAAACAGCTCCATAGCTTAAATCTCACAGGTGTCCCTATAGCATCCCCTGAGCAACTCACTGACATGCCCACCTAGTCTTTCATATATATAGTTATTATATAACCTTCACTATATCACTTAACCCTTTGTGTGAGTGTCTGCTCCGAAAAGGATTTGTTCCATTATTCTTACCTTTTTTCTCTTTCATGTCATATATCTGCTGACCTTTTGTTAATCTCCACGGCGTCTGTATTTTTCGATCTTTTCCCCTTTCTGTGTGTCTGTATCCACGTTTGTCTCTCTGTCAAAGTGTGCCACGGTCTCCAGCTTCGACTTACGTGACTGGAGCTCATATCAGGGAGAATAATTTATGGCGACTATGAATAAGAGATGCCGTGGAGTTTCCAATGATTCAGGTCTGATGTGGAAACAGTCGGAAATATTTGGACAGTGAGGAGTGAGTGATCAGTGTTCACCAGCCTGTTGTTGGCAAACACATGTCAGCGAAACCAGCTGTCAGGACGACCCCTGGGGCACGGGGAGAAGAGAGGAGGAGAACGAAAGAGAGGGGAAAGGGCACGGAGAAATGACAGAATGAAAGATAAGAACGAATGAAAGTGTACATTAAGAAATGAAAACAAATCTGGGCTTGTTTCTTCTTTATTTGAAATGTTCTCACTTTTTCTTTGATCATATTTTAAGCTGCAGTCAGTTCAAGCTCAGGTCGGTGTCCAACACATTGACACGTCCCTAAGAAAAGGTGGCAATTGAACAAGAAGAAGTGCAAAATGTGCAATCTGGTGTCCACCCAAAAGTAAACAGGAAAATAGAGTACATCCCACACTATATAGAATCAGTCTGTTTGAAACAAAACTGTAGGTTTTAAAAAATAATATTTTAAGTTACATGGAGAAAACAACTTATATTGAGACACAGTACTGGCAGTCAGTCACACTAACAATAGTAGGTTTTAGGAGGTTGAATTGGTGCCGGTGGTGCCAGTCATATACAGCACTTTGACTGGAATCAAGGGTCCCATGAAAAAAAACTGTGTTTTATTTTCACAAATTTCACATTTCCTTTCCATTACTATTTAATTTAGTTGTATGCCACTTTCTCTCACTTTCAGTCATTTCTTGGTTTAGCTGAAGCAACAAAAATACTAGTTTCAGGAAAAAAAAAACATGGTTTGGGCTAAAATACAGCCTTCTAAATAGGTGGTGCAGAAACTGAAAAAGAAGAAAACTGTCTCTAAGGGCATAATCATTTCATTTCACTGTATTTCAATTTCACTACAATTTACTATTTCTGTTTACTATTTTTGAGACTTGGCTTGGGTGAGAACAGATTTGGTATTTATTATCTGGTGTTATTGTGTCTCTAACAATATTCAAAATTTGATATGGGTTATATAAACATTTTTAGCATTCAATTCAGAGATATTGTATATACCAATGTAATTTGGGTCGTTTTGGCATGTATGCAGCACATTCGGAATATGTGCCATGACTGAGTTTTTCTTCTGTTGCCTTGTGCAGCAGACACACACACACACCCTGGCCCGGTTAGAGTCACTGTGCACCGAACGCCAACAAAACCAGCCAACAGTTTGTTGGGCTTGGTTAGAATAGAAAACCCCAGATTTCCGGTTGGAAGAAGAAACACATTATGAAACCCTTGGATGTTCACAGGTTTTTGGATATACCCAAAAATTTCAACACTGACTTCTCCCATAAAGGGGTGAAGTCAAAGTCTAGCTGAATGTAAATGGAGATAATGTGTGCGAGCTGATGTTAGTATTTAGTTTAAAAACGATGCCAAGGTAAAGTCTCAAAGAGAATACCATTTTGCCAAATTACAAGAATAACAACTACAGAACATCATTAGCAGCTATGAACAATTACAGACTAGCCT
Source organism: Planiliza haematocheilus (assembly GCA_005024645.1). Taxonomy (NCBI): domain Eukaryota; kingdom Metazoa; phylum Chordata; class Actinopteri; order Mugiliformes; family Mugilidae; genus Planiliza; species Planiliza haematocheilus. The sequence goes on along the minus strand of SRSE01000725.1, from coordinate 4,205,676 downwards.
GTTAAAAGTGTACCACAAACACTACTTTTCAGCAGGTCTTGATATATGTCCTATCCGAGAATCCGAGCAGGAATCTCACAGTGAGCGGCACTGTGGGATTCCTGACAAGATGGATTAGCCCGCTACCTGGTTCTTGATGTCAACTGTGAAGAAAGCAACACTGACTCCAAAATCCCTTAAAACCATTATCTGAAGAATGTTGCCGCATTAGAAAACCAGCTGTCCCAAAGTCAAAATGTCCAGTGAGTATTTATGAGTGCTGTTCAGATAGGAAACTTTAGAAGCACAACTGTGGCAGCTGTGTCATTCTGATGTCTTGTGCTGATGTCTGCATACATTTTCTTGCGCGGAATCCACAGGTATTGGTTTCCTCCAGGCTTTGTTGGAACCTGTAGACACACGACAGCCTCAGTGGGACGGGGCAGAGTGGGGTGTGAGCTGAGATGTCCAAAGGGAAAAAAAAAAAGAACAAAAGAGGTGGCAGTCTCTACCAGGATCTACTGTAACTCATTTCATGAAAAATCACAACATCACAACGCATCTTATCATAAATAATATGATAAATGTTCGGTATGACAAGTAATGTGGGAGATGGATACTACTAACCAAATACTTTCAGATAATTTAAGAATACTATAATTTTATGTTACATTAACTTTCCAGCTTCATTTCATTTCAGCTTGGAATGACAAATGGCTCTGAATATGATATCCACAAGGCTCAGCTGCCATCGCTATGGTGAATAAGGAGGTAAGAGGTGCAAATCTGGATCTAACCGTATTAGAAGATTTCAATAAACTATAAGGTTTCGCCTCCACCTGCCATTAGGAAAACAAAAACGCATCTGGAAGGTTCTTGGCGAAACAATCCTTGCCGAAAGACTCGCTGGGAGGTTTAGGTGACATTTCTCCTTAGATTGTAATGTACAGAGGCTTGACTTGATTTGTTTAAGATGCGCATAAAGTCCAAGATGGTAACAAAATCCAAGGGTTAACATGCAATTATTATTTGATGTATAATAAACTCAGCAGACGAGGCTGGTCACTTTTTGGGGAACTAGTCAGCTTTTGAACAACACTAGACTGATTCTAATTTGGACAATGTTTATTTTTTTGTAATATAAATAATGTTAATAATGTAATGTTATAATGTTAGTTAGATGCATATAAACAGATCAACCACAACATTAAAACCACTGAAAGGAGAAGTATGTAACATTGATCAACTTGTGACAATTCATTGTTCTGCTGGGAAACTTCTGGACCTGGCATTGATGTGGATGTTACTTAGACATGTACCACCCACCTAGACCAGACCAGGCACCCCCACCCCATAGCAATGACACTCCTTGATGGCAGCAGCCATCCCCAGCAGGATGCAGCCTGACACAGGAGGAACAACTCATAAAAACATGAAAAACAGCACAAGGTGTTGACCTGGCCTCCAAATTCACTAGATCCCAAACTGATCAAGTATCTGTGGGATGATCAGCAGAGGCCCCCCCTCTCAACACATAGAACCCAAAGGCCCCCACGAACACCATCCTGTTCACACCACAGGGCACCCTCAGAAGACCAATGTCCATTCTCTCGTGAGTCGCAACTGTTTTGGAGACAGAAGAGTATATTAGAGGCTGCTCTTCAGTATTTTCAGAGAAGTTCTGTGAGTTAAGAGGCATTGGTGTCATTTTAAGAACTGAACATTTTAACCAACTATATTGATGAAAGTACCAGAGTATTTTAAAATGTTTTCCAAAAAGCCTGAATGCAAATAGAGTTTGTAGAACATGGAAGAATCAATTTACAATGACTCTTGTGCAGTTTCTTCTAAGGACACTATAGCTTTACAGCAGACACACTTGAGTTTTATTCTAAACCATGGGTTGAGCAGTCCATGCTGAAATATAATGGGGTGTCATGGAGGGTGCTGTCAGCGTTTGGCATTTCCCATGCGGATGAGCCGGCCCCTCGTATCTCACATACAGTTGATCCCTCTCCCCTCCGCTGTCTCTCAGTTGTCTCTCACTCGCCCCTCACTCGCACCACGTCCCTTGCTTTCAGGGTCTGCGGAGCCTCCAGAAACCATAACGTCCTTTCAGGCTCATCGCTATTCATCCCTCCAGTGGTCTCGCTCCCCCAGCTGAGAGAGATGTCAAACGGGGCTGGGTGTGCATGTGTGTGTGTGTGGACTCTACATTTTTATTAGGACGAAAATGTCTCCTCACCAGATAGGAAGATGAGAAAAATCTATGTTGATGTAGCATATTAGGTTGCCCAGTATTCAGAATAGGATGAAGCAGAATTACATTTATTTAGAATTTGACATTATTCCCAAACCCCTTTTTTAGTTAGCTATTATAAAAGGTAAATGTTGGTAAGGGTAGGATTTTTAAGACCAAGTGTCATCTTGACCCCAGTTGCCCGCAGGAAACTACTTTCCTAATGCGTTTAAATTTAATGAGACTGTGCAACATGTTGGGATTTTTATATTTTACTGGCTGGTAGATACTTGGCACCATTGTTACACTGCGGCAAAAAGGTTTGGTCACAGTTTACTCAACTGGACATTTACAGATGGAATTAGAGTTGAAATGATTCAAACAGACTCTGCGGTCTCATGTGACGGAATGATTAAAAACACCAGGATCCTCCCTCTCAAACAGCAGTACTTCATCTGCTCCTTTCACACCTTCACCTTGTTTCTCTCTTCTGCTCCACACCTTCACCGGATTGAAAGCCTCACACCCTCAAACAGTCCTCCAACCGTTTATTGCATTTCCTAGACCCGCTCTGTTCACCGAACACATTGGGTTCCGGTAATAGCTCTTCTGTCATCTCGTGGAATCCCTCCCTTTTCCAGTGCCATGCCTCCAGACTGAATAGCAATCTAAATGCAGTTCACTTCACATTTATTTGAAATCTCATTAACTGGATATAAAGAGCCAAAGAAATGGCTTGTAAATAGAATATCTTGGCCACGTGGATGAGGGAAAATTTATTCATGATTAGTCTTTTTTTTTTTTTCACCTCCTTTCCCGGCACAGTCAATGTCTGTAAAGTGTCAGCAGTCATTTTCAGGGCGAAGCCCAGTATCTCTTCTAAATACACTCCATTTAAACGGACACAAGAGGCTGTTCACAGTCAGAGAAAGATGGAATAAATTATGAAAAGTGAAAGTGAGTGACACCGCTTCTTCACTGACACCCATTTTGACAAGCGTCCTGGTATAAATTCAAATAAACCTGGCAAATTGCGGGAATATTATATCAAAGCCATTGTTCCCTTGGCAGAAATTGCAGCTGGACTTTGAAATCAACAAACTTATTTGTCAGTATTTCATACAAAGTCACGAAAAGTCAGGAAAATCTACATCATAAAGCATCACGTTTGAAGTTGCATTGCTCTCATGTTGAGCACGTTTTGAAGTTGTAAAAGACTATGTATTTATGTGTTTAAGGGGTATACTATAATTGTACAATACATTTCACCAACAAAGACCATGATTTTATAGAGGCAAGGACAGGCAAGGACTTACAGGCTGCCATTAGGTGTGTCCTTATATATATTAATGCAATTAAACGCAAACATGCAACTATTTGTGTGTGTTTTAAGTGCACAATTAAATAGTTCAAGGTTGTTTTGTTTGGTTAAAAATAATTAGTAATACTACTGCAGGCAAATACTTTAATATTACCTTTGAAAGCGTTAATCGTTCTGCCTTAAACTTTAAACAAACACTGAATGAATAATTTTTAATTGTTTTGTACATTAAGATACGTCAGCAAGTTTAAAGGTGATACAAATCCTGTTGTGAGAATTTAAGTGGTTGATCTAGCGCGTTCAGAGAAAATGGACTGGAAAGAAAAACTGTAAAAGAAATAGTATAATAATCCACTTGCGCTGTGGAAGAAATGTTTTTCTGTGTCTGGGGAAATAATCATAAGGCACAAAGTCCTTTAGTCTCACTTCGTCTCTCCTCACCATACTGTATATATCCCGTGCTCCCTGGAGCCTCCCAGCCCTAACGAGGAGTGGCGATAAATAAATAATTGGCAGAATTTGGGACGATTATGCTTCTGAAGTGACATGCTTCACACAGAGACTGTCCTCGCCGCCGTAAATCATCCCAGCCAAAGCGTTGCATCTGACCGTGCGTGTTTACGCCGTCATCGCTGAACTGTGATGTACACGGCTCTTGGCTTCGCAAATCAAGACGTCCAGCACGCCCACACTCACTACGACACTTGCCAAGGGCTGTCAGATGGAGGGCAAAGGGATGTGTGGGCCTAATGAGAGTCTGGCCAGGAGTCAGGAGCTTTATGAAGTCCCTGAGGTGAGTCCTGGACTGGGGCGAAACCACTGTAATCCATAACCCAGTGACACTTATGACTGTTGGCTGCTCAACTTTCTCACTGGAGCATATTTCATTGAGGGGGGAGGGGGTGGGATGACTACACTGAGGAGATTATAATCATGTTAATCAATTTTTGTTTACAGAGAGCTTCTTGGCTTGTCTTTGAACGGCTGCCAGTGTATTCATTTTAATTTGTGGTGCAGTTTAAAGATGCTTTTAAATCTTATCTTGTGCTGGCCAATGGAAAAGCTACAGTCTCACTGATGTCATCCAGTTTCAATCTGGCTTCATATTATTCACCTTAGGCAATGCAAAAAGAGTAGAAGTGGACTTGTAAACATAACATGAGTTATTTTTCGTGTTCCACCACATTTCCTACTTAATATATATGTGGTTTCTAACGCTAATGGACCCCAGCTTTTGCCTTAAAGGCTTCAGAAAAAAGCTTGATATTCAGTGGGCACGAGGCAAACACACCAGGCAAACAGACATGATGGATTATTTAATTTTTTTTTATAAAGGAATAAAATAATATTTCTGCGCATGTCCCATCATAAGTTTATCTAGCTTAAGTGTCCCTGTTGCCTTTTCTTCATTGAATACAGAAGATTTAATACAAACACAATCCATCCTGTATGTCAAGAAAATTTATGTGACATGTACGGAACAGATGCAGGAATTGATGAAAACACAGATGGTTTCCTGTCCAGTTCAACAGAAGGCTGAGAAATCCTAGACTTCACTTCCTTGAATAAAATCATGCTGCATCAGCAGCCTTATTTGGGAGGGAAAAGTGTTTAGTCTTGGTGGGGTTTTTTTTGTTTGTTTTAGACAGTTCATGCACTCGACATTTGTCTGCTTGATACATTGGACAAACTTGTCTTAAAAGTGTACTGTAAATATATTTACGCTACCTAAATCCATCTTCTTTGTTATATGACATAGAAATGTTGTATGTTTGGGACACTTTGGAGTGCGCACACGCGCGCACAAGCGTGCACGTCTTTCGCAGTGTATCGTTACGTCAGCAGTGCACTTCGGTCTGGCTGGTGGAGTAGACACAACTTTCCACTTTTGATTATGATAGCAGAAATTGTGCTGAATGCACTTACCGCTTCTGCACTGGACCACACAACTGTTTCCCCACACGGTTATCCAATTGAGCAAATATCATTATGAAGCTTAGGGAGAAATTTAATCACTTTCTGCAGAGTTTGATGACAGCGTAGGGTAGAGCATGGAGTCAAGATCATATTACTGGCTTCAGAGACTGAACTGGACCAAGACAGCATCGGCTCAATTGGTCTTAATAGCTTGTGTGCTGTTTTACAAGGTCAAAAGAATCACCTGATAAATGTATGACTTATGGAAAAACTGCACGTGTTAATTCTTTTTTTATAATAAACTGAATAACTAACACTACAGGGGAAAAAGGTTGCCATCATATGATTAATAAAAGACAGTGTTGCATTCACAGCACTGTAAAATTAAACTGAAAATGAATACTCATACAGCACTTAAAGTCTGGCATGCACACACCCGAAGTCGGTCAGAAGTGAGAGGACAGCTGTGCAGCATATTGCGACTGATGTGCCTTAGCCTGAGTAGGTTGTGCGTACATGTCTAAATGTGTGCGTGTTTGCCCAAGAGACTGAATGTGTTTGCCCTCTTATTACAGAGAGGATTAACCATCAGGGAGGCTCACACTTTCCTCCGAGCCCCTCAGAGCAGTAAAACAAGGCAGCGTCCTCGGAGACATGTTTTATTCACCCACGTCTCAGTTAATTTTCACCTCTCCTCTGTCCTGATGTTTGCGTGTCAGCTGGGTCCCCGGCTGGCCGTCCCACCGTTCCCCTCTCATTGTTCAGTATATGAATCAATACGCTGTTGACAAAGAGGGATGCTAGCGAGGTTGGAGTAGCATTTGTGGAACACTACATGCAGGTGTTTGCTTTGTTTAAGATCCTTAACAAGTGCAAAATTCACCAGTGGAGTGCATAGCCTGAGGAGAATTGTTTCATTATAGTAGTTTATAGAGAAGCAAAGGCCGGGAAAACATGGGAGGTGCTATAATTCTTGGATATCGGCTCCCTCTGCTGGTCAATTCCCTTCACCCAAAGGGAACAGGAAAGAGATTAATAGTTCAGTGAGAAAAATAACCCTGTGATGTGGATCACTTTCATTGATTATAAGACTGGAATACAAACAATCCGTAGAGGGATGAAAAAGAATTTCATAACTTAAACTATTCATCTGAAATAGTTCAGGGATTTATTTCCTCAAATGTTGGCAATTCCAAGTCTAAATTGTAGGATCATCAACTTCCTCTTAAAATGCATTCACATGCCGTTGTTGTACAATACAAAGCTGCTGTGATGTGACGAGAGTTTTCTTTCACTAGTACTCATTGTCAGAATGTTGAAGGATCATCTCGTAAATTCTCATTTCCTATGTTTAATTTTCAGAAAATAGCTCGATGCGACGGCGCGGACTGAGTGTCTCCTCCATTCACCGGCTCTGATTGACTGGATGATTGCAGGTTCTATTCACAGCTGCAGCTGTGGGCTCCGAGCATGTATCACCTCGGTGGAAAGTGTTCCCACATCTCCTCATATCACGCACATGTGTCGATATCGGAAAGTCATCTGGAAGAGGAGTGGGAAGATCCTGTTTGAACCGAAGCCAAGGGGAAATGAGTCCAGTGTTCTGAGCATATCTGAAAATAAACAGAGATCAAACTGACCCAAAATAAATACCAACACGATGACGCAAAAGAAATGCAATTATTATTACGCTTATTATAGAGGAACTAATTCAAGGCCGCAGTGAGGATTTATGTTACAAGAACAGTAATCTGGTTTCTTGCCCTCCCATTGCTCCACAGAACGGTTGCAGTAACAGCAATAAAGTGTGACAGTGAGCTGGCACACACGGATGCAAAACTTGCTCCCATTTGTTTTACACCAGTTTCACATGTGGTGATCCACCCACCTGTCAAAAAAAAAAGAAAAAAAAGATGAAACCATCTTTTAAGCCAGCGTAGCAGCTACACACAGATGTGTCTATCACCATTCATCCCATCTGCATGGGACCTTCACAGATGGTTCACACAAGGAAATCATGCACTGACCTTCCCAAAGCTCTTATTACTGAGACTCGTATATCACCCTGACAGAATATTTAAGTTGGAACATTTATCCTTTGATGGGTTATAAATAACGGTAAACTTTTGACATTAGCGGGTTTATAAGTCTGGGGCGACCATAGTTTACCTTCACATCTCAAGCACACTGTTACTAAGACCAAGAACATGGGAAAGGCTTCACAAGAAGTGTGAGAGTCACAAAAGGTATTAGAAGAAAGAACACAGAGCACAGAGGTCAAAGCTTCACTGCCTTTATGACAGCCTTTGCTTTGTGTGCCTTTTATATAAATGTCCAAAGCAATCATTTTGAGCAGAAAAAGTTAATCCAAAAAACCCCCAGAAAAACCTGCACAACACAAAAGGCACAAGAAACATTTACTCTATTATTCTGTTTCAGTGTGATGGCACAGATATGGATAAGAAGCAAGATTGAGAGGAATAGATGATTGCTTTTTTTTTTTTTTTCAAAACAGAGCCATTGCTTTTGAACCTAAATGGAAGCCCCAAACGTCCAAATTTGGTTGTTTTTGCTTTTCTGTATCTTTGCAGATAAAGTAAAGGTCCTGGATTAGGTGCTTTTTAAATGAGACCGTCACAATGGGTGACATTTCTCCTTAGATTATAATGAATAACCCCCGTGGATTCATTTGTGCAGCTCATTACAAGCTGTATTCGTCTTGACACTGCCCTCTAGTGGTTGGAATAATTACACATTTGAGGCGTTTGAGAGCAGGTTTGTTCATCGACAGTTTCAGTTCAATCATCACTGTGCTAATTGATCCCTGGCTTTAGTTTCATATTGTGCGTACCATTGTGACAGAGGTAGTTGTTGCTGTTACTGCTCCTTTAACTATTTCATAAGGACCTTAAAACCCATGATAGATTACAGCCGTTACCAACGACGCAATCCAGCAAAAGCTGTCAAACTCCTAATTTTTCACGCACCAGACGCTTTGTTACACAGACTCTGATCTGAGAAGTCTTCATAGGAAACTGTTCAGAAAAAGCACAGGCACTTGCTAAAAACACTTGGCAGGTGGACGGATGAGCCATCTGCCTGTCGCCGTCTTTTTACGAGCCAACTTCAAGCAATTGGATCAGCAAACCATAATCGTGTAGTGGGAAGGCACCAAAGTGGCTCCTCTTTGGCACTGAGCTCTGAAAGATGGTGAGCAATAAACGACTATGTTAGTGGAGGATTCTTGTTGTCTTTGTATTCATCATTTCCGTATGATATTATCGCTGCTGTCCATAGACCATAAACTGTTGTGACATAAACAAAAAAACACCTGCAGCGGGCTGCATGCACCATCCGCAAGCGCATACCTTTAAGCCTGGCAAGACAGATTGTAATATCGCATCAATCCAGATGCAACGGTTCCTTTATACAAAGTGTACCATGCAAATTCGAGACCCCGTGAAAGTATTGTGTCATCCCTGGTACTCTTACTGCTACGAGAGCTGCCAAACTCCCAGTACAGTTTCTCTGTGATTTATCTCTGTCTGAGGGTCCTGATATCTCTACGTTCACATTTTGATGGGTGTGATAAAACCAGGCAGTAAAGTAATGTCAGCTCCATAACCACAGCTGGTGTTACTCACAGGAGGGCGTCTTTGATGTTCTGCAGACTTTTAGAGAAAGTCTCCGGGAGTCGTGTTCGTGACTGACAGGCCAGACGGAAGAAATACGTACAGTACGGAGTCAGATACAGACGTCACCGCAGCCCTGTCAGACACCATCAGCATTGTAAAACCTCGTGTGTCTCTGTAGTTCTCGTTATTGCTAAATCAGACATGATTGACGGGCCTTGTCAGGAAAGTGGGCAGAAATGTCCACGATGAATATGTGGCTGATGTGTTCAATGTGGAACAAGTACTACAAAGTATTTGCAAAAGCCAAAGTTGCATCAGTGTGAAAAGCAACGATCACCAATAACCTGTCCTCCATGAGCATGATTCAGAAGTTTAAAGAAAAAATGAAACTTCTTGGTTGCCAAAATATAGTCCAACAATAAAATAGAAAATATATGGTGAAGTGGATTGGAGTGCCTTGTCTTCGGGTCAGCACATCTGGGACAGGTGTAAACGCACAGCTGGCAGTACATTTATGATGGTCAGAGAAAATCCGATTTGGCCTGGAAAAGGAGCTAACATGGTTACGGGTGAAATGCTGGATAACAGTTTGTGATGGAGTAAACAAGCTGAATCCGCAGCGGAGCCTCTGCACGTTTGAAAAACTTTTGTTGAGCAGCGAAGCCCTTGGTGCTGCGAAAGAGAAAAAGTGTATTGGGTTAAGTTTGATGAGTTTGCCTGGCCTGTCTGGGGGTCTGATGTCCGGAGGTTTGAGAACTGACCGCCGGTCTCCAACAGCCTGCTGTTCTCATCAGCTGCCTGAGACTGCAATCACTCTTTTGTCCCTGCTGCTCTGCTGTTTGTGTATTTGGAAAAATCCACTTACATCTCACACATTTTCCACCTTGATGTGTCTTTATCTGCATACGTCTTGATCACGGCAGCTTAGTCTGTAATGCATTTTCTCACAGCATGCTTGGTTTCGTGTTCACTGATGCACTTTGACTTGTGCAGATATTTAAAAATAAACAAAATATAGATGCTTGTAACAGAAATAGAATGTACTGAAAGCAGCTGCTGACATTGACTGAAGACTGAATCCTTGAGTAACGGCCTCCACAAGCTGCTCATGATAGCTCAACAAGTGTGGCAGCACCTCAACAATGTTGGTGTCTCTATTCTGAGGATTTCTGGAAGTAAAATAAGAGCAGTTATGATTTCTAACCCCGGCTTATGTAATTGCACGTCCTCAAACATTAACAGCAATCTCACCACGTTTAACTGGCAATTATCTCAGTGAACACTGGATGGCATTGTTGCCGTTCAGGAACCCTGCAATTTGCAGCAGCGCTTCATTTTTTTTTTTTTTCCTTCCCCTCTCTCTATGTCAGAGCAGTGGTGTCAGCCATGCATAACGGCGCATTGTTACCGGATTTACATATTCAAATTGAAATACTTGATGTATTTGCGTCTTGGTTTTAAAAAACTTTCATCTCGGAGAGACTGATGCACAGCACAAAAGATCAGATTCGTGAAAGGCTTTTCCGGACGCATAGCAGAAGTCATCAAACACCTCACCTCACCCTGTTCCTCTGCTAATCTTGAGGGAGCAATGTAATAATAGTTAAGGTTAATAAAGCACCGCGCTGACAGGTACGGCTCCTTTAGGTGTTGTGTAAGTTGTAAAACTTATGGAGATGATAAGATAAACTTAAATAAGGCCTTTTTTCCAGATTTTGAGATGTCTGCGAGGCATTTTACTTTTTTAATGAAGTATATATGCTTTTAACAATATTTTTTGGAGGTAAACCTTGCACCAGTGTATTTAAACAGAGGACTATTTAACCAAGGTAGGTCCTCTTACCTTCTCCTAGGATTGAACAGTTTTATTTACACACTGTTCCCTACAGAAACACCGTGTAGCTGTCTGGCAATTATCCTGGAATAGTAGACAAACTCGCTTTTCTAGCCTGCCTCCAACACACCCCCTTCACCTGTATTTTGTCCCGGACACCAGACACCACGGGTCACTGACTCACTGAGGAACGTCACTGTCACTGCTGATTAGAGGCTAAGTTTAAGCCGTTCTGCCAGTGAGTGAGATCAACGGCGAACGAATTACCCATAGTTCCTATTAGCCTGGCAGGGATAACGAGTTAAAATTGTCAGCTCAACTTGAGGAAAAGGGGAAGGAGAAGATGATTACCTGTCAGCAGCCGGGAGTCTGCTGGTCCTGCTTAGCACTTAAGCACCATATTAACAGTATTTTCGTCCACAGCGCTGGTACATCATCGGAACCAGGGCATGAGGATAAATGACACGCGAACAATGAAACCATCCAACACAGTTACGAACTGATATTGCAGTCCAATATGCAGGGCAGAGAATTTTAATATTTCCTGAAATGAAATCTTATTTTTAAACAGATGACCTCATTGATTTCCCGCAGTCTTCGTGACAGAAACATTTTGATCAAGGCTCATTATTCAGAGTTTTACTTGAATCCCTGCCTCTGTGAAAACGCATAAATTAATAACTTTTTTTTTCCCCCATCGAAAATGATCTGACTTTGAAATGCAAATGAAACTAATGACTAATTGTAAAACAAGATCTTTTTTTTTTTTTTTTTTTGCCATCAGCACGTGGACCAAAAATGAAATGAATATGTAATGGCTTGATGTCTGCCTGAAAGTAAATTGTCCTCGACGATTTTACTTTGTGCTCGGGCGTTTTAAAGTGCATATGCTGTGTAAAAAAACGTGCCATCGTTACAGTGGAGCTCACGTGGCAGGAAAAAAAAAGAAGAAAAAAACTAAAAATGGTGAGCCACCAGTCTTGCTGATGTGGCAGTGTCAGTGGCCTCTCCTTGTTTGTGACCTCTGTTGGATGACGGTGAAGGTCTCTAATAAGCAAAAGTGACGGTGAGTAGCATTCGCTGAACTGTCTCTTTCAATAGCGGCCGCTTCACATTCTCTTGGAAACAAAATAAAATAAATAAAACAAGTGCTTCCCCATATCAATTCTGGCCCTTCCCCCTAATTGTTTTCTATGCTCCACTGAGTCTGTCTCCACCAGCACTCCGTTCAGCAGCAAAAACTGCAGTACCATTACCTTCACTTTAATGGTACTTGAAGGTACTTCGGTCCAGTGTTGCTTCCTCCCAATATGTAAGTTAGATTTTTGAAATAAAACCGTCTCCATAATAAATATGTTTCATAAGCAGCATCTCCAGGGAGGACAGCAACAGCAGCACAACTGCCGAAGTGGGTTCTTCTTCTTGTATCTGGCAGCCGTCTTGAACTTCTCATTAGATGTGGCTACATATTCCTGGGTCCTCTCCACGTTGGTCTGGATGTGTTCAATGTACGCCCCTTGTTCCTCCACCAGCATGAAAATGTCCATGAAGAGGTCCCTCAGCTCCTTCATGTTGCTCTCCAGGCTCAGCAGCTCCTGTTAATGGAGAATGATGGCAGGGTTATAGCTGTGGAACGAGGGGATGTGGGCAAGGCGGAAACCTGGAAATCTCTTTGTATTCGGGAGTGGCTGTAAAGGACAGAGGGCACTGCTTATCTCGCCCCTCGGGGAATTAATGTCATTCACCCGATTTCCCAGGTCTACACGAGTCTCTGATTGAGGCCTCGAATAAAAACCAGCAGGGCTAAGTCTGAGAACTGCTGGAGGGAATCAGTCGTTTGCAAGATATTTTTAGACTTTTTGTCTTTTTGAGTTCAATCCATTCCAGTTTTCTGTAGCCATTGTTGTCAGTTGGATATAAACATGTATGAGACTGTTTCTTGGCCTTAAGCTGGCCTTAGGCAGACAGTTTGAGGCACTGACTCGTGGTAGTCCAATCTACCCATGGACTAGATATTTAACAATAACAGTAATAATGAATCAAAAATGAATGCAAGTGCTTTAGCTACCTTGTAGAATCAAGAGTTCTCACACCCTGAATGGCGTCACCCTCACCTTATGTCTCTGTTCGATCTCAGATAATTGTGATCGAGTGATCCTGGCATCATTCAGCAGGTTCTCATTGAAGACCTCCCATTTTCCTGTGGCGACCATCTCATTCACCTCTTCCTCTGTCACATCCCTGCCCGAAACCTCGAGCTGCCGGATAATGAAGTGCTTACAGCGCTCCTGCTTGCTCAGCAGACCTTCATTATACTGCAGCATTACCTGGAAATAATTATAGCAAAAAGAGTGAATGGGAAAGGCGGGAGAGGGGAAATGAGAAATGAGAGGGTATTTGAGTCTTTTTTAGCATAAACATAATTTATGTTGCCTGTGCCTGTCCATGCTGTCCACTATGCATTTACTGTATATCTTTGCATCTTAGCATGAAAAGATGGTCATACAGTCACTTCAAATGGTGAATAGTCTTGTTTTATTAAAGCACATTTCTACCTATTGGTACTCAAAGCACTTTACAGTCACACACACACTTTCACCAAGCACTAGGAGCAACAGGGGGTTCAGTGTTTCACTCAAGGACTCCTTGGCTTGTGGCACGTTCGGGGTATCGAGCTGCCAACGCTTTGGTTCCTGGACTACTCTACCTACTACCACAGCTGCCTCTTGTGCATAGGCATAGACATACTAATAAAATGCCTTATTGAATTTCCCCTGGGATTAATAAAGTATCTATCTATCTATCTATCTATTGTTTGTGTTGTATTGTGCAATATTGAGTTTCATTCAAAACGAATCCAGTCCACAAGAAAACCCAGAAATTGTGTTGATAGTTGGTGCATTTCCAACCTGCTGGAATTTGCGGTACAGCGCCGTATGCTGGGACCGTTGTATCCTTGACGTAACCGCAGCGGGTCCCTGCTGCTCCTCAGTTCTTTGGACCTGTTTCGCAAGCGCCTCTAAACGCCGGTGGAGGCTTTCCGCCTGGAGCTTGATGCCCCGCGTTATGCTACTCTCCTTCTTCATCACACTGAAACGTCGCATCGTTGCCACCAATGTCTTTTGCTGCTGGGTGAACTTTAACACCTGTTGGTGTTTGGGATTGGACAAAACACTTTCAAGATCAAGTGTCTTTAAAAGCAGCAACAAACAAACAAAATGAAAACAAAACCGTTGAGTGAATTTAATATTTTACCTCTATGTCCAACGAGGTGATGTCATCTCGGATTTTCTGAGCCTCAGCCAGGAAGTTCTCAACGACTGGTTCCTCCTCGAACACCACAGCCTGCGGCCTGACAACCCCGACCACCACAGAGTCATTGTCGTCGCCCTCAGCTGAGAAAGGATTAGTGTTCTCGACTGGAACCTCCGAAGACTCTTGTACCTTCTGCTGTAGCTCCTCCAGTCGGTCTCTCATCATGGAAGAGCCCTCTCCTCAGGATGCGGTACGTGTTCAAGTAATTACAGTACGGGTATGGATCTTCCCAGTGATGATGAAAGAGCACTGACACATAAATAACACTTGAGAGCATTAATGGCTGGAACAAAGTGGACGATGACCTTCCCTAAAACATTTTATAGAGTACCTAGTATAGAGTATAGCCTATTACCATTACCAAAAGTCATACATTGTTTAGTAATATAAAATGTAACCAGGAAACATTGTAAATATTTTGTAAATATGTTGTTCAAGACACTATTTTATAGTAAAAAATATATATATATTAAAAGTGGCCTTCTAGGCGACATGACTAGTTGGAAGGCCATTCTGTAGCAATGAAAACATTAACTCTCCAGTACTAAATGCCTGTCCAAAGTGATAATTCTCGCAATTCCTTTACAAAGTACTCCTAGGTAAAGCAAATATGCCTGCAGTTAGCTCTGCACTCCAGATTGCCCAATGCGATTCAGAGCCTGATTTATTTTTAAAATCATTTTAACTTCATCTGCCCTGATTAGAGCATAACTAATGAGCCACATCTGGATTGTACCCAACTGAGTATTTTTAGCCGTAGGCCTATGAAAAACAACGTGAGAAAAAAGAAAAACAAAAAACAAGCAGAAAGTTTATCTGCAACATCAGTCAAACTGACTGGAGTTCATTTTCCCATGAGAACTGAGCTGTTCCAGCACACTCAACGAAAACAAGTGAAGCAGGTTGATGGCGTGCTGTCACGTTCTAAATGATGAGTCGAGAAAAAGTGACCTCAATGAATGCATTACATTAAACTACCCAGCACAAGCCTAAATATAATATGTCACATCTGTTTATGAAGTCTGTGAACACAAAATTGGAATTACTGCTAAGTATCAGACACACTTCTCCTCCAAGTTTTCAACCCCAGCATTCTGATTTCTGCCAAACACATGAGGTGCTCGGGATTAAAACCAGGAGATACAGATCAGATTTCATGAAGCGCACATGCATGCACAGTTTAATGCATTCAAATGGGCATAGCACCATACCACCAATTTGAGACTGCCTCAGCCACACAAGGATTTGGGTTTTAGCGGCCGTAACATAATCTTCTGATTGTGTGTTTGGCTGTTGAGAAATGGAGCGTTTCAAATCGCAGACTATCCCATTTCTGGAAAGATTTCAAACAGGAAAGATCCTAAGTTGTGTGTGTGTGTCGTAACTGTTGCAAACTTCTCCGACCTCGAAGAATGTAAACGAATCTTTTGGGCTGAAACCCCCCTCCCCCCTCCCACTCCCCTTCCCA
Source organism: Planiliza haematocheilus (assembly GCA_005024645.1). Taxonomy (NCBI): domain Eukaryota; kingdom Metazoa; phylum Chordata; class Actinopteri; order Mugiliformes; family Mugilidae; genus Planiliza; species Planiliza haematocheilus. The sequence goes on along the minus strand of SRSE01000725.1, from coordinate 4,189,968 downwards.
TTCCCTCCCTCTCTCTCTTTCACTCCCTACCTGCTCGACACACAAGAGCCGATTAAAGAAATTGCTCAAAGGATTTGGGAGCACACTCTGCAGTGTTTAGCCTAAAAACCTGAAAGAAAGTAGAGCATGGTTCAAGAAGGAGTCCAGCCTGGGGAACGTTTTGTTCCCTAAAACAAGCAAACATTTTCTTCTTGCCATCCATCTGCTCCTTTGTCTGTGTTTCTGAAGGAAAATCTTGTGTTGACATTCTCTCATTTCTATGCAGGTGGAGTGGGAGCGCTGCCTTTTATCATAGGTCAGACAGTTATTCCTCTCTTCTAACGTCACCAAAAGAAAGAATTCTGCTCAAAATATTTCAAATATTGTAGATGGTGTCTTATTATATACATTTATTAAACCAGACTCAACTTCAATCAATAATAAAAATAAAAAATCCAACAAAGTAGGAAAAATACTTAAAACTTAACTGTGTAAAATATATTTTTATATTTCTGCCGTGTTATTTCAACTCCCGGTATACTTTTACACACATTTATACAATCATTCAGTCAGAAATGAGGAGTTTACCTTAATGTTGTTAGTACTCCATTAGGGGCTGTGTGGTAAGGATTCCCATTCAGTCCAGGAACAATGTAGTCCAAGACAAACACATTCTCTGAAATCACCAAGTCACCTTCAGATGTCATTACATTCACCTGCTGCACATCAGCTGACAGTTGACTACATTCACTCCACCAGCTGTTTATGAGGACAGTTACACGCACTAGCAGGGAAAGTTTTGAGGAAGTCTGGTCGAGTCAGTTTCAAGCACCTCCCCTCCTTTAAAGAAAGCCCCGGATCGGGCCAATAGGAAAGGACTTGAGGCCTATCGGCTTTTATAAAGAAACACGGGGTGACGTGATTAAGTAAATGAGGAGGGAGAGACAGCGTGGTAAGCACTGCGAATACATAAACCCTACCCTCAGGCTTTTCTCCTGGACAGGAAAATAGAGCAGAGCAAATAGAAGTGTATTGTGTACACTGCAAAGGCCAAACAATGGGGACTGCGGTTAGGGTGTCAACCAGGGCGTTGAGTTTCTGATCCGCAGAGTTAATTTCTGTGTGAAGTGTCTGGGTTCCTGGGGTAAGCCCTCTTGGTCTGTGGATATTAGGCCCCAGTAACTCGGCTGAGTACTTTTGACAGATTTCTACTGACAAGCTCCCTAAAACCCGGGAGGCCTTTCAACACGGGAAGGGACGGAGTCGCTCTGTGCTCTGCAGCATAACACGCTGTGCAAAGCTGTTTGAAGTACAGTGTCAGAGAAAGAGAGGGGAGACAAGTTTTGAGGATGGGAATAGTTTGGTGGGGACAAGAGTTCAGTCTTTGTCACCTGAAACTTGGGAAGCTGGTTGTGGAATTGCTGACATTTTCCCCCTGCGAAACTTGAGCGACCATGTTGTAGAGCGGTGGTCAGTGATGCATGGGACGGTATACCTGAGGTAAAGTGTCCCATATTTAATGAGTATAGAACATATACCTGACTTCTATGTTACTTTCACTCTCTCTCCAAAGTGTATTTTTGAGTTCAGCCATGTGTGCATGTATGAAATAGGACTGTTAATCCTTTAACCAAAGTTTGAGGATCACCAGACCAAGTGGGATCAGGTTTTGTTATGACGACAGCAATGTCACTAGCTACATATCATTGTACTGGGTAGTAGTTTGTTCCTACGATAATTTTTAAATAAAAGCACATTAACCATATGAGGACTATGCCAAATGCTCTTATTAAAGATTTATCTCCGCTGTACCAGATGCTGCTCTGAGCCTGTAATGATGCTGGAGCAGTCTGCTTACTGTGAGTCATCTATCCCTAATGGCGAGATATTATGACGACAAGGCAAAACAGGTTTTCTGAGTGTCAGAGCTCACCTTTGTCAGCATCACTGGGAACAAGCTAAATTTACTTTTTCCTTGATTCCCTTTTCTGCATCGCCGGTAAAGGAGCAGACGAAGGCGTTTTTTTGGGATCCGTGCCCTCTCGCTCGAGATAATTACACAACTTAATTAAAAATTTGATGGAACCAAAAGTTTAAACAACATATCAAGTTTAAGAAGTGTTTTTTGCCAAGGTCAGAGGACCGTCGGGGTTTCCTCCTGGCAGGCATACCGAGCTAGATGCACCCAAAGAGCTGATCCAGTCAGATTCTTTAGGTTAGAGATGGTTTGGATTGGATGTCACTGAAGCAGACAGGAGTCCTCAATTGAATGTTTAGCTAGTTGACTTGATAATTTTAAAGAATACTGAAGCTGCAGTAACAGTGGATCAAATGACTGTTTGTGTTTTGTATATTATGTGGAATGGGTAAATTGTAAGCACGCATTTATGACGTAGCTTTATATCCCACACTGAAGCTTGACTGGCACCTCCTCAGATTATACATTGCGAGCATCAACAACTGGGACTGGTCTAAAATGCATTTCCTCATCTCTCAGTGATCAGACGAGCACATGCTGCGCCTCCTGTAAGCCCTCCACTCAGACATCATTCTGCGTTGCTGTGAATGCCGCTAATTTCCAGTTGCATTAGTTTCCACAGTACACAGAGAAACTCAACACAGTTCACTAGACACAGACTAGCGTTTTAGTGGCAAGTCAGTCCTTACAATATGAGCCACTTGGGTAGACTCATAGTTCAGGTTTATGGGTTCTGGGCTAGAACAAGCAGTTGTTTTTTGGCAAACACACCTGAGGTGCAGGTAATTTCAGTAAAGTCTGAATATTTAATTTAATATATGTGAATCCTAGAACTGAGCTAACAGGGGAGTCTTTAAATTGTTTGATGACAGAAACATAATTTCAAAGACACTTAAAAGGTTGCCCAAATCTCCAAGTTTGTACAGGCAACTATTTGCCAGTACATTTTATGTGGCATAGTGTGACTTTAACGATGCAGCATAAGTACAGTATTAGTATATTATTCACTTTGAAAGCAACACTATTATTATTATTTCCACTGTTGTGGAAAGGGTATTGTGTTGGCAGCCAGAGCTATGGCTATGGAGCAGTATACAAGAAAAGCAGATAGTGCAAACGAGACACAGAGCTTCAACCAAAGCAGGCTGAAGTTCAGCTGAGTGTAAATGAAGCGATCTGAAAAGCATTACAATGCAACATTTCCATGGTGTTTCATCTCAGATACACTCAGTATGAAAGAGTGAGTCGGGCTGTCTTGGTCACTGTATCAAGTGGAGTTTATCTCAAAGTATAGCTGTTGGAGAGCTCTCTGGGTATTTCTGTAATTGAAGGGATGTCAGAAGAAGAAGTGCTTTGATATTCTTCACTGTAGGGCCCACAGAGAGAGAGAGAGAGAGAGAGAGAGAGAGAGAGAGAGAGAGAGAGAGAGAGAGAGAGGAAAGGGAAAGACAACAACTCCCAGATAGCCTCTCACTCGCAACCTTGAGAGATATTTAAACACTGCCAGGGAAAACATTCAGTGTTTTCTCTGAGGGAAGCGTAGATGAAACTGATATAACATTGGAGGTCAAAACTGACAGAAAGATGCTGTTAGCGTAATGTTAAATTAACAGTACCATCAGTATGTGGGAAGTAGGCCATTATGATGAGACATTCAGAAGGCAAAGAAATAATCTTGAGTGGAAAGCCCCTAAACACATTAGTAACAGCCAAAGACCACTAAAGACCATACACTTATAGTAGACGACTGAAACTAGGGCAGAATATATTGAAGGGACATTCGATAAGTTGGTTGCTTAAAATAATGCAATTAGTTATCTCAGGTGTCTCTATGTTTGGTTGTTCAGCTATATTTTCATTAGCACCAATGTTACTTGGATTAGGGGAAAAAAACCTTTCTGGACTGAGACACTGAGTCTCTATCAGCCTGATAGAGACTGCTGTGTCTAACCTGTTTAACATTTTACTGAACACTGTGTTCAAAGAGATGATCAAACAGTTGAGTGTGTATTCTGTGTAGGGGTCAAACAGGTTCTCAGGTTCTTGGTTTTTGAGTCTGTTAACATTATTTTCTCCTCAATAAAATGTTATTTGGTTAAAATGAACTGACAAGCTGCACATTCTTGCTGGTTCTTGTTTCAGTGCACTATGGCACAATCTAGATTCTCTAGATAACTACAGCCCTAAATCATCACTATGACGTACATCGACCAGGCATAACATTATGACCACCTTCCTAATATTGTGTAGGTCTCCCTTGTGCCTCCAAAACAGTTGTGACTCATCAGAGAATGAACTTGGGCCATCTGAGGGTGTCCTGTGGTGTCTGGTGAATGCTGTTAGTGGAGCCTATGGGTCCTAGGGGCCTCTGTGGATCATCCCACAGATACTTGATCAGTTTGAGATCTAGTGAATTTGGAGGCCAGGTCAACACCTTGTGCTGTTCTTCATGTTTTTTGAGTTGTTCCTAAACCATTTTTGAGTCTGTGTCTGTATCAGGCTGCATCCTGCTGGGGATGGCTGCTTTCATCAAGGAGTGTCATTGCTATGGGGTGGGTGTGTCTGGTCTGGTCTAGGTGAGTGCTACATGTCTAAGTAACATCCACATGAATACCAGGCCCAGAAGTTTTCCAGCAGAACATTGTATTTCCACAAGACACAAGACTGGCCAATGTTATTCACTTCTCCTGTCAGTGGTTTTAATGTTGTGGCTGACCGATGTAAGTGATTACGCATGCACCTGCTTCGTAAGCAACTGTAAGACTGACCTATGGTGTAAACTTAAATTATCAGCAGCCACAGAGGAACCTCCATCAACCACATGAGGATGACATGACAGGGCAATATCCGACTTAAAAAAAAAAGGCCAGCACCGGCCTGATATATGGGTCATACACTAGGAGAAAGCAGGAAGGGGAAATGGGAGATAAATGAGAGAGGGGAGAGAGACGGTCACAGGGGCAAGGATAATGAGGTCAAAACCATTGTCATTAAGCCAATCGGAAAGATTGATACTGGGGTCGGTGGCTTTGCCTACTAAAATGAGGCAATCAGTGATCTAGATATTAAATGTTCCCTGTGGGAACTGTATGAGATCTTGCCTCGGGTCATTTGGGTTTTAATTTACAGTTGAGCCGCACAAACTTTAATTGCCAAATTTCACTTTGCCACACAAGCACGACCAGTGTCAGAATGTTCACCTTTTTTCATTACCCACAGTATCAAACCCACTAGAAACTAGTTAATCTCACAAGGCTGACTACATGTAGATGACAAAACAAATAATGAAGTAATTTCAACAGTGCCATTGTCCTGAGCTAATGGTAGTGAACGAAGTGTAAATTGGATAAACGCCTAAACAGTCAATTACATGATAAAGAGAGGCATGATGTTCTTCCAGCGAAAATGAAAAGGATTTTGGGATTGATGGGATTGGGATTGACTGGTCGTGAATGTGGCACAAAAAGACTGGCAACCATTAACCATGACTAGCGGTCCTCAAATGTGCAGTGCAATCAGTTGCTACATGTACATGGACACAGTACATAATCAGAACAATTGAAGAGGTGTGGTTTAAATCTTTTTTTATTAGTCTAGTAGGAAAACATTATTGCCTAATACCCATGTAAACACATGATCTGGTTTCTCTCTTTCTGGGTGGAGTGAACTGATTTTTCCTGCAGAAGCTTGCCCCATGTGGTGTAAATGTTAAGTTTCTTGGTGATCTTCTAATGTTCTAATGATTCCTGCGTTATCAGTAACTAGTAAAAGTAGTAAAAAAGTTTCCAGCAGACCTGATACACCAGTTCCATTTTCCATGAAAAAAACAAAGAAAAAAGAGTCAGATTCTGATTGATGGTTCCCCTGATTTTAGCTGATGTCCGTTTAAACAGTTAAGCTGGAATCTCTAATCAGAATGAATTGAACACCGGTTATCGTGACGAATTTTTGGGAGGGACGGAAACACGGCAAAACAATGAGCTGTTCAAACAAGTGACTGAAAAGACGAACAAAGCCAGAAATGATGCTGGCAGCAACACTAAAAATGTCGATCCATCTCTGTTGTTTTCTTTCGCTGTTTTAAGTCAGTGCTGGTAGTTAAACTAGGAGGAAAAGATATAATCTATATTCCCTGCGGATTAGACACTAAAAGATACATTCTGTTTTACTGCTTTACTTTCATTTTAACCACTTAAGTCCAACAGGAATAATTTATCATTATTTATCATTTCAATAAACGTACAAGTATGTTATAGTTTTTCATCATGGACTTGCTCTTTGGAAAGACTAAGCACTGGTAGTTTACAATCTCTGCGGCCTCTGGCCTCTCCTGAGAGCCTGGGCAGAGCTCAGCTGCTCCTCACAATCAACAGCGTATAGCTGCTTAGCTTTGGCCTCTCCTCCTCGTTTAAGCAAGCACTTTAAACACGGGTCATTTCACCCCCTAGTGTCATGAGGCAGTTATATCATCCTCTGGGCTGTGCAGGAGAAGAGGAGGGCGCGCCGCTAGAAACACTGGAGGGAGATAAAAACCAGATACAAAATCCAGTTTTACTTGGCATATTCTCTTTCAATCAACAACCGACTTTAAATACCCCGTTTAAGCAGCCCCATCAAAAGGAGATCATTTGGAGAGCATGTTTTGTTCCACTGGCCTCTTTTTTATTTTTTATTTCCACAAAACAAAAAGTCAGAATGAGGAATTAGGATGTTATTCACTGACATTGACCAGTGTGTTCTAAAAATTCTCAGCTGCGTCTACAGCGATTTGATGCACCTGAACGGAAGCATCAACAACACTGCACCCAGACAGGTGCTTAGAGAACCTCTTCAGTGAATGTGCAACGTTAAAAATGGCATTCGGTTGTGGTTTTTCACAGATGATATCTAAACAAAATCATCTTCATAGCAAACGTTTCTGATTTCTGGGTGTATTAGTGAGCTATTTAATTCAATTCTAAATATTTTGGTCCTGATGTCCTGCAGCTCTTTGTATAGGAGCAGACGTATCTATTTATGAAAGAAGAGCTACAAAAAAAATCTTCATACGCTGTTCTTATTAACAGCCTATAACTAAAATGCAAAGCACTGATAAATAAGCCATTAATAAACAGATACATTGCAGCATTTTAGCATTTCAGCACTTTAAAAAGGGTGGTTTATCAGGAAGTGCTGTGGGTCATCAGTGCAGATTGAAACATAATTGTAAATTAATAGAAATGTGCTCAAAGTGTGGTGAAGATTACAATGACAACCATCCTAACCCATGCTAAAACAATTCAGTTCAGCCAGCATGTTCTGGAGCACAAGGACACAACAGTAACCTATGATGTGACCTATCCAGGATGGACTACAGAGATTTGTGTCCACCGGAAGAAATGAGCAAACACATTTAGTCCGGGCAAACAGACAGTTGAGGCCAGCACAGAGTGCGCGTGGTCCTCTGTAATAGTCTGTCTCTCTGTGTTTGCCCCAGTGGGGATTTAACAAAAAAAGTAACAAGCAAACAAAATACCTGTAAATAAACATTTATCTGCCAGACAATGCCGGGCCCGAGCCTTGATTAAACACAGTTAAGGTGTGTGCAAAGTGACGGAGAATCTGCTGTCCTGCTGATTGTAACATGTGTGCATGTGTGTAAGCATGCTGGTGTGTGCACACAGACATGCTCAGTGTGCTGATTGAGACAGATGGAGCTTGTAGCTTATTTGTTTAAATTTTGAAAGTAACTGGAAGAATTGATCCTTTCTTGTTTCAAAGCTTTAACCTCTATAGTCACTTGGGTTCCAGGAATTAGATTTGAAGCGACATCGCAGCTACTCCATTAAATGTATGCATCGCTGTCTGTACCAACATCTGTGCGTGATATCAGTGAAAACTGAAAGTTCTGCTTCACGGGCTTCCATTGCGAGCGTTATATCTCACTGATAGAATGGCAGCAATTCAAGCCCATCTGTTTAAAAACGACTGGACACGCATGCACTCTAAGGAAATAAAGACAATTGAACGGGGGCTTTTGCGGTAGAAGCATTGGGTGAAGTGAAGCTACTGTAGCACTAGATAATGTAAATACGAAATGAAAGAACATGAGAAGAGTGAGAGGGAGATTTGATGGAGTCGCAGGTCAGTTATCACCATATAATTGACATTGGACATGCCTCCAAATCAAACAGAACTGCTTGGAAGATAATAGAAGAGTTCAATATATCGCACAGGCTGAAAAAGTCTCACATGCAACCAAAGAGCCGCTGTAGATATCCTGTGCAGCATCGATCCAGAACATGAGCAGCATCATATCCTTCATTTCAGAGGAGATGGACAATATTAGCACATGGGTCACATGTGCGTTTGAACGTTCTGCTTATTTCTGCATTGCTCTGTTCAATTCTCTATTGCTCTATTCCACAAATGAGCCATAGCGCTTCATCAATTATCAGAAATGCCACATCAGGGGTTGTCTGTTGTTGGCTGCCATTTCCCATCTCCGGGGGACAGTAATTGTCATTGGTGGTAAAGTGGCGGTGTTCTTCAGATCCACAGCACGACAGTGGCGTCGCCTTTGACAAGTGCTTGACAGGGAGGGCTAAGAGGCGGATATTGCAGCGCGGGCTCAGCTTCGGACCGCACGCCCCCGCCTCTCAACGCTCGCATGCTCACGCAAACGTGCACATCCACAGCCACAGGCTTGTCTCCCGCCAGCAGGACACCCCTAATCGAGATGGAAGAGTGCTGTGGCAGATCGAAATGCCTGCAGATGACAAGGTGGGAATGGATTGGCTCCCGTGCCCTTGTCATGTTGCTCCATCTGCACCAAACACAGAGGAAGACAGATGGATTCCACGGCACAAGGCTGGGTGGTACAGGAAGACAGGTAGGGGAAGACAGCGAGTGATGAATAAAAATGATATTAAGTAGATATAAAAGCTGTGAGATGGTGTCTTTTTTATAAATATATTATGTGTTAATCCATCTGTATACATGCTGACAGTTCTCTTTCTCTTTATATTCATGAAAGTGAAAGTGGCTTGCCATGGTTTGTTCGACCACACCTGTTCTGCCTGACACTGAAGTGTCCATTTAAAACAGAGCTAGCACAAGACGTGTCACATCTAACGACACGGCCCTTTAAGCTTCCAAATCAAGTCAAAACCTAACATCCACACTTTCCTACAGAGGGTGTTATCAGATCTAGCGCTCTGCCATCATTCTGTTTTCACACGCAAGATGGTGGACCCCAACCATGGAAGATTACTTCCACACCTGACGAATTTGACTTTGGTGACAGAAGCAGAACTTCCAGCTGTTGTTTTGAATCAATTCATTATTTTTTAATACATGTTTTTAATTTTCATATTTGCGTTTATGAACAAAAAACAGGGAACTGGTCCTCTGCGTGATACCTATTTTCCCAGAGCAGCCATGGAGCTATGAAATGGTAGGTAAACACAGATGTTAGAAATCACATTAATTAAAACAGGATGCTAAATAGAACAGAACCTCCATTAATGCAATCAGTAACACTTGGGTTTATCTCCTATTTTATGTGTGGGTGTTTTCTGCTATTTTACAACTTGGTGCACCAAAAAGAGGTGGAAAAATTCCCACAAGAAAACTTACCTCGACACCAAGGAAGCATTTATTTTATATTTCATTGTACCGTACTGGATGGTTAAGCTTTACAAAATGATGTAAAATGAAGAGCAGCTGGTTAGTTACAGTAATATATGGATGGATAACTTTTCCACCTAACAAAAGGAGGCCTGCATGGTCACATTTTTATCAATGGTCAGTCTGAAACAGGGTTCCCTTACATTGAGCTTTTGAGAACATTTGGTTATAGCTTTCATCATGTGGCCCAGTCATAATCTATAAAGATGGATGGGAATTGCTTCTCAAAAGTGAAGCCAAAGCAAGTGGAGCTCCCCCTGGTGGCTGGCTGCAGTATAGGTCATAAACTCCACCTGTTCCATGTTAGTGGCTGGGACTCGGGGAAAACGAAAACACTAAAATATACGTCAAACAGCTTTTTTCAAGGATGGTTTCTGTCATTTCAAGTAGTTAATTTAATGCAGATGCATGTTCAAGTGTCAGTTGTTTTTTACTTTTGCTATAGAAACAGGATGTTATATAATGGCTACGAACAGTTGCTATGCCAATGGAGAGTTGTTAATTTCGATGTTACAATCCCTTGTGCCAAGATGCCAGGCAAACTGGAAATGAAAGAGCGGCTAGAAGAGCACTCTATAAGGATCCATTTAGATTTGCGAAGTCACCATTTGGCAAGGAAAAGAATCGTAGATTTACAGTACCAAAACAAAAACTTGAGGAGTATTTGGAGGAGGTGCATAAAGATTTGGACAGGTTTACTAAGTTTGCACTCCCCTATTATATTCCACCTATTGGCGAAATAGGTAGCCAGGTGTGATGACAGCCCACCAAGGTGGAAAGTGGTTCAAGAGGTGGTAAGGCGCGCAACAGCCTTTTCAGCTCTGGGACCTACTGGCGAAAAATAAGTACAGTGTATAATCCAACATTTCTGGTGGGGGTAGTGTAGAACAGGTGTAGAGAGGTCAGGCGGTCAGGTCATCGATATCTAGGCTTCGCGTAACTCCACTCTTGGACCATACTGCGCAGACTCTGGCTCCAAAGCCATATGATGGCACTTCCCGTATCCCCTGGAAACTAGCGTCAGTTTGGCCAGTGCAAGGAGGTAGCGTCACATTGTCCTTATTTATATACAGTCTATGGGTACAACTGTATCTGCCAGTGATGCCACTTATTAGCTACAGTTCCCTTTATCTTTGTTTTTTTCCTTGTTGTAACAAACATTTCAATTTTTCATACGTTCATAATATTTCCATTCCCCTTTTTGAATCTTTTTTTTTTTTTTTTTTCTGGTAAGGACTCATTAACAACACTGACTCCAACATCCCTGCCAGTAGAAACCAGCTTTGTTAACAGCGTACACATCATAGCAAAGGCCGCTCCTATCTGCCATGTAAATGCAGTAGGTGCTGGAAGGCATACTTACTGTGGAGGGGATTCTCTTTCTGCCTGCACGCTCAACTCTGTTTAGGCCTTTCTACCCCCGGCAGTCTATTACAGGTCAGTGATCTCCCATTATTGCAAGGAGATCTGAACTATGTTGCCTAACAAGCCCTTCTCTTATTTAGCGTGGCTCAAGCAATATGTGGGGAATATGCAATATTTTGAAACTGTAGAAGGGCTCATGAGTTTCGTGTGTGCAAGTCTTGTGCAGGGGAAAAGCATGGAGGGAAAAAAGAGTTATAAAGATTTCAGTGAATGGAATCCAATTAAAGTGATAAACAAGTTTTGAGGAAAATGTGAGATGTCAAAAACTCAGTCATGCTAGTCTCATTGTCACTGGCAGCCCACATGAAGTGGCGTGCTAATGTTTTAATTAGTTCAAGGATTCTGTGAAAAAGGCCACAGAGCTTATGATCCAAACTTTATTGGATACTACACTGTAGGCTGTTGGACCGGTGTGATTTTCCTTAGGTGATGCGGTGGCAAATGCAGAGAGGCAGGTTAATGTTGTTTCCCCTTCCTGGGGGATTAATCACCTGGTCTCATAACTACCTGCCAACGTAATCATGCTGGAGAGATAGGGAGACTCTGCCAACAGCAACAGCCAGGGAAACAGAAAGGGCTGGGGGAGAGAGAGTAAGCCACGAGCATTTTGTCATAAGACCACTAAATGTTTTGTCTCTGCACGGCGCTAAGATTACGGAACTTTCCAGAAGACTTGAAGGAATTGGTGCGTTTTGAACTCATGAGACACTCCAAAAAAACCCTGAAAGATGATATTTTTTTATGGCCCAATTCATTTTGCATCCGTCTTGTTACCTGCCACTGAGAGAGATTTGTGGGCTTGCTCAATAACGTACACAGTAGATAGATGTCAGAGGGAGAGAGAGAAACGAGTGAATGCAAAGCAGAGGGAAGGCTTTCTAAAACGACATGTCAAATTGAGATCGAAGCAATCCCATTTGTTCCCGTTAGCCGGGCGGCTCTCATCGACATCTGCTGATGAGAGTTTGTCTTGGACGATGTCCTTCATTTCACCTACCAAGGTCTCTCCCAGTACTCCCTCCCCTCTCCTCCCTCGTACACTCCTTTCCCTGCATTGAGATCATAAATTGCTGAATATAAAGCCTTGTTTCCAGTCCGTTAGACGCGCCAGCCGATGCCAAGGGCCTTCACATCCCCTTTTGCACCTCCGAATGCACTTAGGTGGAAAATCTGTCCCTCTCTCTCTGTATACCCTTGTCTGCAATATGTGCATGCATCATTCAAGCACCATTCCGCACCCCATCTTACACTGCATCCCCCACACACACAAGGCCACGCTGTAGCATTGCCATTTATTGTAAGGGGACACTTGGTTAGAAACCCGGAGATTTACAAATGGCCTCTCTAAAAGACGATATTTATCTTTCTTGACAATTTGTCCCGTAATGGCACAAAGGTTTTTCCTTGGAGCACATTTAGAATTTCTTGGACTGGTCACATAAAATGAATGGAAAGCATTTTCTCTTTTTGATTTTGCTGTAATTTCTTCACATTCATGTTAATTGGCAGATATCGTGATTATAATCGAGCTCTACCTATAAACACTGAAACATGTCTTTCTGGGTTGAATGGGTGCACATACGTTGAAATAATTAGACTTTCATGTGGCTGCTTTATTCTTGTACGTATGACTTTCTTTGTAGATCTTCTTTTCACAATTGTGTGTGGAGATTGTGCCTGACTGACTGCTGCATACTCCAGATCACCATCCTAATCCCATCGAGGTTACTGATATGAACTAGTCTAGTAATCCTTATGCAGCTATGCAGCATTTATGGGAACAACAGATGGGTGGCCTTTTGTCGCCATGACCATAATTAACACTATATGCGTTTTTGTGACACGTTCATCGTTGTTTAATCCTCGGGCTAATCTCCGTGCACAGAGAGGTGCAGACAACGCCGGGGGACAGTACTGGGAATTGTCACAACTCACCGATCCAAGCGCAACACAGATGTGGCGTGACCTCTACAAAGGAATCACAGCAAGCACAGCACAACGAAGTGACCCTGCACGAGTCAGAATGCTGAATCTCGTTTAAATTTCCTTGCAGGTCTACGACAAACAAGTGCCGCACCACTGCTCCCCGCTAGACACACAAAGAACTGGATCGTTGCCAGGTTGTCACTGTGAGACATTTGGAGAGTTGAGTAACTAGGTGACTCTTATATTCCAAATCAGCAGCAGGTGGGGCCAAACATTTAGTGGGTGCTTGGGGAGGCAGGGGCACGACTGAAAGGAATTCATTATCAGTTGACAACTGACATGACCACTTCTGAGCTCAGTTCAACTTTGTTATTGGCCATAAGGTGCCAGCAGTGACTAACTTATTTTTTTATTGTTTATTTAGCTTTGTAAGGATAAAACTTATTTAATCACCAATTAGAAACTCAGCCCTTCAGCAGAGCAGAGTGGTGTCATGACAGGGTTAATGGGCAATGCGGACTAAAAAAACAGCATCAGGAATTGCCCAGTCACATGAGGTCTGTTATATTCTCAAAGGAAGTCAAACAAATGAAGAGAGTAACAATAAATTATTAACTGCAGGAAAAGAATCAAGGAAATGGACTTGTAAAAACAACAGAAACACGGACTAAAACAGACAACACCCTCCAAACGGAGTAAGCAACACTCAGCAGGATTACATACGGCCAAAGACGACCTCCCCTGGAAAGGGCTGCCACTTCTCTTCCAGTATTTGTGCTCTCTTCCCCTAATGAGCAAGTGCAACCAGGTGCACTCAGTCACCAGCTGCAAGATGAGTGAAAGGAGGGACCTGGAGGCACACGAGAGAGAGGAGACAGGGCACACACAGGACACTGATGGCATGTAACAGAGTCCAAAATAAAAAATAAAAAAAGTGTAAACAACACCCATACACAAAGAATGAAAGTCAGAGTCTCCGGGGTGCTGAGAGCTGTGTTCTGTGGGAAATCGTTTTCATTCAATGAATATCGCAAATGTTTTCCAAGCATGAGGTGTTCTTGTTTGGACCCACAGAGCATTTCTGAATTGCCTAATTCCACGTCTTCTGTTCAGTACACTCTCCAGTTGACCTCACTAAGGCAAACTGTTGCATGCACGATGCATGCAACTTGGGGCTTAAAAAAACAGCTAAAAAAACAAACTTTCTAACATCTACACAGCCAAATGGATCACACTCTGATATGAAACTGTTGTTTTGCAGTATCTACCTGATTAAATACCAGTCTCTGTTCCAAAGTTAAGTTACTTTATCCACCATTTGGTAGCTAAAAGTGGCCTTAGTTATTCAGCCAGAAGCTTAAGTGGTTAGCTTATTCAACAAACAGTACAAAATAGATTTGTTAATGAATCCATTTGTTTGACATAGACTATGATATTATTGACACTATTCATTTGGAAAAAATAAATTATGCTCCGTGTGACTGTGAATGGTTTTCACGCCTACTAGAGGTCCAGGACATTGTTATGGATACATATTCTGAAGATGCTAGTAAAATTAGGACTGTTGATGATCTTTACAAAACTTCTAAAATGTAATTATCACAACTAATCCACACATGCCATTGTTTGCTGTAACTAGAACCATGGAGAGAATAAGAACAAAATAACTCTCTGCTGCTTTTTTATTACAGTGGGCATTTAGTTGAGCTCTTTCATTCAGATCAGTTTCAAGAGGAACCAAGGTTGCCAGCTAGTCACACACTTTTAGGCTCAGTGTCATGCTCTCGAGCTGCCCAAACAAATCTCAGTCTGTATAAGAGGAAGCCTCAAAGGCCCTCATTCATGAAGGTTAAAGAGCTTCTCTGCCTTTGGTTACAGCGCTTTGTGCTATGTGAGATTATATAATGAAACTAGCATACCACTTAGAGTAGATTTTGCATATCGTTGGTTAGGTTTAACACACTTTAATCTTTTCGAGTGGCAGTCTATGACAATAAATGTTACACAGCGTGCTTAGGGTTAGTGCTAAATGAAACACAAGATGGTTGGGCTTAGGGCCAAGGACAGGGGTCAGGTGGTGTTAACCAAACAAACCAAAACCCAACACTTGTCCTGATCGCGCCGACATGAGAATGATAAACAATTAAAACACCTATAAAATACAACTAGACTGTGATACGTAGAGAGCATGCAACAGGGCAGATTAAGCCCAAGAAATGAAAGTAATCCAAGTTTTGACAAAAACTGAAGCTGAAGTTTTCTTTGTTTCTCCCAGTTGTTGTGGTATTTTATTTCTATCATGCTCCATTCTATCTTCTTTTTCTGTTTATGTTGTATCTCTTCCCTCAACATTTGCTTCGCTCCCTGCCTTGCTCTCCCTCTCATGTGATTGTCTTCTTCACCCTCATTACGTTCACCTGTGTCTCCTTAATCAATCAGTTCTCTGCGTTTATAGTCCAGCGCTTCTCCTTGTCAGATGTCAGTTTTTATCCGTGAATCTTCCCTGTGGGTTTTCCCCGAGTTCTTTGCCTGTGTTTCTTGGGCCATGCCAACTGATTTTCTACTTTAGTTTGTTGTATCTTTTGATTGGACTTTGCCTCAACTTGCTGTTTAGTTTGACGTCCTACCAGTTTGTTATTTGGACCTTAATATTCCTTTCTTCTTTTTCTTCTTCTCCTTAATTTCAAAACCTGCTTTTTGTTCTTTCAGCATGTCAGATGTATCCAGCTTTTGCCTGCGCTTTTATCACATTTCCTCTGGCATTACTAAATGCCTAGACCAGGATCAGTATCAACTGTCTCCATATTCAGATTTTCTTTGCCCGAATAAGGATGTTTTGAATTCAATTAAATTATCTTTACACTTGAATTTTCAGAGGAAATTGTTAAAGTAATGCAGAGATTCTTTCAGCAGATTTGTGCTATCCATGCTGCTTTCTCTGTATTTTAGACCAAACGTCCAGTGCAATTTAGCAGCCCTGAGGAAATGTCATTTCACTGCTGCATCATGTGGGTGATTGGGCACAGTTGTTCTGCCATGCAACCTAAATCTCACTTTCAGAAACTTTGTTCTTTCTCCTGGTTAGCGAGTGAGACAGATGGGAGAGGACATTATCGAGCAAGAATTAAACAAACGGAGCCACAGAGCATACTCGGTTACATTGACTTTGTAAATCTGTCAATTTGCGCGGAATGTAAATCGAATCAACATAAACAACAACATAAACATAACTAATCCAGGTGCATTTACAATTACAGCCAGCACAAACCACTGAACATGCACAACACTATCTATGCAAATCATTGGCATTATGTCTCCACTAAATGAAACGGTTGATTAAGTAAACATTCAAGTTTAAAACTTCTTTTATAGATTTAACGTTAAAATATGTTACGAAAGTGTCTGAAAGAATAATGGTACTTTAATATTTATTAAGTGAAGGGATGGACTACATGG
The DNA here is from genome assembly GCA_005024645.1 of Planiliza haematocheilus. Lineage (NCBI taxonomy): Eukaryota > Metazoa > Chordata > Actinopteri > Mugiliformes > Mugilidae > Planiliza > Planiliza haematocheilus. The sequence continues at coordinate 4,173,536 of SRSE01000725.1, read as the reverse complement.
AAAATAATTTATGGTTTAATTGAAAAAGTTATCAGTGGGTTAATGAACTTATCAAAAAGAAAAAAGCAATAGCTTAATCAAATGAAAAATGATTGGTTGGTGCAGCACTAGTAGCAGCTAGCATAACAAGGTCAGTGACAAAACACACTGCTATGCTAGATGAGGTACATGAGTTCAGTACTCTTGTACCTCATCTAGATTGTTTTTTAGTATTGTGGTGCCAACAAGACTAAAAGAAAGAGGGCTGCTGTTTGTGTGTGAGTAATGCTCAGTAAAGTGTCTCTTGCTCATGGAGCTCACACCCAATAGGCCATTTATTTCCTTAGTGCCGCCTCTTTCATTTAGTATTTTAGAGAAATCGACAAATATCAGATCATACCTCACACCCTAGAATGATCCACACGCACGATAATACTACCGCTTCATAAAGCCTGCTGTAACATTTTGAAAGTGATGGTTGCAAAGGCAGTTGAAGTCAAGAAAAATAAAAAAGCTCCGGCCTCCATGTTTAGGGAAATACGGTAATTTAACTCTATATGGCTTATTTGCATGCACCAACATGAACACATGGTTGATTAACAACATGCAAATACAGTTTTTAATGACTGGATTACACACGGCCTATTCACTAATTTAATTTTGTTAATTTATTCTTGTTTAGTTTTGCTTAATAGTTCAATTAACAGCTACAAGGACGAAAAATATTAAAAAGCTCCCCCTATTTGTGACTAGACAACACTTCATGATCCTGCCTGTATGTTTTCTCTTCAGGTGATGGATCAGGATATGAGATGATCTTTTCCAAACAAAATGCAAAATTGCAGCTAGTAAATCTATCAAGAATCATATATAAAGGGCATTGGTTGGGTAGACAGACCATTTACACTGTTCAAAGAATGTGATCTTTCTGTATGCTGCCCAGACTACTTCCAAATGTGGTGTGACCTATGGAATCCCAATGTATTCTCTATACTTCTTGGGTGCATTCACATCTATACCTAGACCTGTCCACATCACCCAAGATGCATTTTTTCTAGGTGCAAACAAGGCCTGAGTCTGGACGTAAAGTGCAACTTGAATACCTTTCGGAGGAATTCAACCATGAGGAAATCATTCTAGTTCTTTATGTATGCCGTATCTCTACAAATCTCTACAAATCTCTACAGTGTACTTCATCAAAGTTTACTTTTTTCTTTGTTTCTTCCTCCAGCCTTGAACACACATGTATTAATTCTTTTGGATGCTTTTCAAAACGGCAACTCCAGAGACTTTACAGCTCTTAGTATCTTACGCACCCTATAGACATCCGTCTTCTTGCCAAGACAGATGTCTGCAGGTACCCAAACAGAGTGCCAGGTGAAAAACAAATGTTGTGTACCAGGCCTCGTTTAACTCGGGTAAAAAGGCTCATCAACTGACGCCTTAAGGCTGTTTATACCGTCTCTATGTTTGGCAGCGAAAAGTCTTCTGTGTTGCTGGAGCTCTCTGATAGTTTGATATGTTGTTGTTTTCTGGGTAAGTCATCATGGCCTCTACATGAACTCTTGGTGATGTCAGCTGGAGAAGACACTTTGCTGAGGGAATCTTTTGTTGTAGTTTCCTTGTTCGGTGTCAAAACTGCTAAACCCCTGTTGTGTTTGAGGACTAATAAGTACCAGTGGGGTTTCTGTGGATAGAAATGTAGAATAAAAACTCGTATCTTGAAGTCTAAAAACAAAAAATATATGCAGATAAGGAAAGATGACTTTTTTAGTATAATTGGGGGCACATATACAGGTCAAGATCATGATGTCCTGTAAAATGTGCTGCCATGCTTGCTTCAGAACTTCAAACATTAAGGTGGTTTCATATGCAATCCCAGAGGAATTACTTATTTCCTTTCAACGTTAGACCCACTGCTGGCACAAACCCTCGTTCTAGGTCTATTAGTGTCATGTAGGACACAGGTAATTTAATTCATAAGCCAAGATTACATCAGAGTTGTAATGGCCTAATGATGAAGCATGATGTTTGAGTTTCAGTTAATAGGATTGCTTAATATATGACAGCGACCAGGCTATTAACAGCTACTAAGGAGCACAACACACACCAAGCAACACCTTCTGCCAAAAAAGAAATAAAAATCCTTCCTCCTGCCAAGCTGGACGAGGTGCAGGAAGTACTGCTCATCTCAATCATACTCGACAGTGGAAATTCCCTTGTAGATCATAAATATATTGTGTTTTAACCGTGTTATTCTAGGGACAGCCAACAAACTTTCCAAAAACACTGGGCATCATATTTCTAAAAGGCAACACATTTGCACTGGGAGTTGCACAGCCACAGCAATATTCTCAACTCCAGATCATCCTCTTTGAAACACTTCTGGGCTCAGCACAATAGCCGTTTGTCAGGGGGGTGTCAAGGGGAGAGCACTGTTCCTCACCAGCTACATTTCCCCAGGCTGGGGAACAAATTGCAGCATACGAGAGCTTCAGGACACTTTTGATGGCCACAAACAAAGCAACTGAGCTGTTGAAATGCATCATAACGTGATTTTTTGGCACTTGATACACATTCATTTTCTTAACTAGTAGTTTTCCAGTTTGGGTTTCTAAGCTATAGGGAAATAGTTGGGGAAAAGTTGGTTTATGACTGACGGGATACATGTTACCTTGTACTTCACTCTTGTTTTCTTTTTTCAGTCTTCATCTATCTATCTCTCTACCTAGTTCTGCCTTTAATACCTTCATCCTTCAGAATAGACAGCTATAGGTGTTTTAGGCGGAGAAACTAGAGCTTAGATAACCGTAGATTTCTAGCCCAAAGGTGTAGGCAGAGAGGTCCTGACACACAGATTAATAACGCTCTTTCTTTCTCTCTTTTTCTTTGTCTGCCTCTTTCTCTTTCAATGTTTTGCCTGGATGCATACCATCAGCTCCAACCCATTTGTCAAACATATGATAATAATTACACACCATGCTAATTCATTGTTCCCCTCTACCTGTATTCTTTGGAATTCATGCATACTTAAACTGCTATTATTCTGATATGGGTCATTTCTCGGCAACAATAGGCCCGCGGTTTCGCTTCGGTCTCCTCGGAAGTTTTGATACCCATGTGAACCGCAGATCCAGTTCACTGTACAGCAAAAGCATTCAAGTTTTGAGAAATATGTATTTTTCATATCCCCTGTAAAGTAAAGTGCACATTCCAAGTTGGTTAAACTTAGAAATACAAGCCTTTAAAAACACTTGCAAACTCAACTTGAAGACAACCTTGGATTCAACTCAAAAAGCTAAGTTATCTTTTTATATAACTAACTGTAATTTGCTGTTTTAATTTGATACTGAGTTACAACAACAAGGTTAAATTGTCCATTGTCAACTGACAGTTTAAGCTCCCACTTCCAAGCTGCCTTTAACTATATTCATATCAGTTGCTATTTTCAGTTAAGAGAACTTATGTTTTTAAATTGTTTCAACTCAGATGTATTTCTCTTTCTGAGTACTAATGGCTCGTTTTCCACACGGCAGAGTGGGCCACCTCTCAGATAAGACTTGTGATGAAAAGTCATGAGCCTGAAGAGTACGGACACACCAAACCAACATCAAAGAACCACCTGCAACAAATGCAGTCTGTGACGTCGCCTCACATCGCCTGTGTCTGGAGAAAAGAAAAAGCTGAACTTTGGCACCATGCAAAGACTACAATGGCCAACTGGCACATATGCAACCCTCACCCTCACCCTAACCCTCCGCCTAACCGTAAGAGTAAACCAACATCAAAAATCTGCTGGCAAAGAAGGTCGACTGTTATGCTTCTCCAAGTCGCCTGTGTCTGTGTGAAAAAGTTGTACTTGGAAACAGCAAATCACCACCAAAGGCCATCTGGCATACTGAACTTTCTGAAACACGGTCAAAGGATGTAACTCAATCATTCTAGAAAGTTGCAGTTGTCTGTATCTGTCAGTCAAACTGAGAAACTGCAAGAGCTACTATTAGCTAGCAAGCTGCGAAGAACAACGGACATTTGTACGAAGCTGACTTCTCCTGCTCATCAGTTCATTATAGATGATCATGTCTGAAAAATCCTTCCGTGTGCGCCCTGTTGCCCACGTCAGGGACTTGAAGGTCATTACTTTGTTCCTCTTCATGTGCACTGGTTCATGAAGCACTGGTTTATGAAGTTGATCAGCCAGTCAGAGTGACCTCTCTCACCAAAGCGCTCCATGGACAATTAAACATGTTGCAACAATGCAATGAATGAACCCTGCGTTTCTAAAGGTAGACAGTCACTTACAGAAGGCCAACACTGGCCTGACAACAGTTGACCGTTGGTGTGTCATCACCTTAAGTCCATGCATGAATGGAGCAGTGATCAGGGGTTTATCTCCATGATCAGCATCTGCAGGAACTACAAGTAGTACTTCATGTTGGGGTATTCTCAAGTGGGGAGGGGAGTTAAACAGTGACTAGATTCATTTTTTAACAATATTACCATTAACCGTAATTAAACATACTCTGACTGCAACTTTAACAGAGTTTCTAAGTAAGTATAATTAACAAGACTATTGTGCTTGAGCTGTTCTACCATGTTGGCACAGAAATCACTGCAGAGGACTGGAGTATTTCCTGCTTGTATATCAACACTGGTGATTTAACTTTAATTGTGGCAATTTTCATCCATTGGATAATAGGCTTTTAAGACTGGGCCTCACATTATCACCAGCATTTACAGTATGATAAACAACATTTAGCAGGGGGAAAACCAGTTATGATGTTATGAAGCACAAGACTATTCTCATGCAGAGACAGTTCAGTCAGTACAGACACAGACTGCACTGCTAGACTGAGACGTGAGGAAAAGAGAATGCTGGTAGATGTGAAGCAGTGGTGATGATGAGCTGAAGGTGGAACAACATGAAAGAAAATTAAAGAGGCAATTTGTAAGCTACAAATTGTCATAACATGGGTAAGCAGCAACCTTTTAATAACAGACATTGTTGAATTTTAAGAAGTTTAGAGTGATCCATGGAGAGTAGTTTTTGAGTATTGTGTGTTGATTATCACTGACATTTATTCATAATATTTGCATATGCAAATCACAGGCAAACTGATAGAGAAATAATATATTTTTCCATTTAATTCAGTTTACATTTTAGGCACTGCATTTAAAGCAATGGTTATTTCAAAAATGATATGATAGACATAAATAATTGTTTGATTCATCTAATAATACAAATTGGATTGGTAATCAGGAACCACAGTTGCTCTTATAAATGGGGAAAAGTAACTTAATGGTGCGGCACCTCTGTTCAAGCCCATTTTTAGAAGATTAGTTTACATCGTGTGAAGTTTAGCTCATTCTCCGCGTCCTCCATTTGAACCCTGTGTTTATCTCTGCAGTAAACCCTCCTCCATCCCCATTCTGTACATTTCAAAGGAAGCATGAGCCACTGATTTGCATAATCCAGAATGTACTGTGTGTGTGTGTGTGTCTGTGCTGGAATGAGTGCTGACTTTATTCTCTGCATTCCCAAACCTAATTATCCCAACAGGCCTGGGAATGTGGCCCACTCAATGAGCAAGAGAAAGAAGCTGGTCACACACGAAAATGGAACGGACAAAAAACAGTAAATCTGCAGAGAAAGACATCGGGTAAATATAACATAATATAGAAAGGTACTTTGGAACTGGGTCAGTGCGTTCTACAGCTACATCCAACAATATTTACTGGCTGACCCAGACAGTTATGAAACCAGTTCCATGCTTCCTTGCAATTTAAGGAATTCAAAGACACTTTTTGACTTCTTTAACTAAACCTGACAAACTCTCCAGAGCAGTCAGAGTTTCACCTGTTTCCAGGTGGTTTCCGGGTATATTTTAGGATTGCAGTGGTCCAATTTGTTGCACTGCTAGCAATGGCAGAATCACACATAGAAAAGAAGACTTCTAATGTCCACAATCCAATTGATTTTGAGCAGTCTGAGTGCGTGATGTGAAAACTCGTTCATCAATATGCATTCTTGTCTGTGTTTGTGTTCTTGCAGAGAAACGTCATCAATCGCTGCCAAGTACTGTTCCGTTTCAAGGCTGACCAACGGTCCTAATACCAGGATGTGTTTTTGGCCTGCATGTTTTATTGGGAAATTGGGTAATTGTTTTTTTTTTTTTTTTTTTTTTTTTTTTTAAAAGCATTAATTTGGTACAATGTACATAGACTCCATAAGATTAAAATTTAAGTTAATGTGAACATCAGCAGTATATCGTATGACAACACTACACATCTGATGCACTTTAGGTCAGATAAGAACAGATGATGATACGAACAGTACACCGATAAACCACAACATTTTGCATTGACTGTCTTGTGACAATACAATGTTCTTCTGGGAAACATCTGGGCCTGGCATTTGTGTGGATGTTACTTAGACATGTACAACCCACCTAGACCAGACCAGGCGCCCCCACCCCAATTTAATGGCAGCAGCCATGACCAGCAGCTGACATGCAGCCTGATACAGGCACACAAACAAAAATGGTTTAAGAACGCAAACTCAAAAAATGGGAAGAACAGCACAAGGTGTTGACCTGGCCTCCAAATTCGCTAGATCCCAAACTGATCAAGTATCTGTGGGGTGATCCACAGAGGTCCCTTCCCTCAACCCATAGGACCCAAAGGCCCCCATTCTGTTGCCAGACACAGAAAGTCACAACTATTTTGAATCCACAAGGGAGACCTACACAGTATTAGGGTCATAATGTTATGCCTGATCAGTGAAAGTCTTGAGGCTGCAGGTCTGCAAATCCTGTACCAAAGAAGTTTGTTTGTATATCCATCCTCTCTTGAACTTATAAGAGACTCCATAACCAAGGTAAGCACAAACTGGTAGAGGCAGACAGACAGGCCCTCAGACTACTGAGAGCCAGAGCTTGGCAGAGATCCGATCCACATGAGAGCCTCCTTAGATCAGAATCCTGCCTTCACTTAGGTATGCAGATCCGCTCCCACCTCCCCTCATCAGCACCTCTCTCTCCATCTTCTCCTTGCCTTCCTTCATCTTAGCCTCCTCCTCATTAAAACTCTTAATTGACTCATTCACACCTGCTCATGCACTGGCTCATTTGGGACAAGCCTCCACCACCAGAGCAGATTTTCTCATCAACTACGAGTTCACTCCGGTGCACACTGTCCTTCACTCACCTACAGGGCAAAACAATGATCTAAGACTGGTTGTGAGTGTGGGTGAACCTAAGTGTGGTTAAAGTCGCCAGTATGTGAGCGAGCACATGAATAAATGGAAGACTCATTAACAGTGTCTGAGAGAGCAGTTAACTGCTGCAGTAAGTAGACCGTTTGTAAGAGTTAACAGGAAATGAAAGGAGAGCTATTGGAAGGTAAAACTGTGGTGACAATGCCTCTGATTATGTCGAATTAGGAAGACCATGAGGGGGAAAAGTCACAGGACATCACCAAAAGTCAGCAGACTTCATCCTCTGGCAACTGGTGAACATGTTCTAATGAAGTGCTTTTAACAGCAGACCTGTTTTAATAAAGAATATAACGTGTTCATTAGCAACAGGACAGGGGAAAGCAAAACAAACAGTCTATACAGGAAAAAGTCACAGCTTGATCAAAATAGAACAACTTCAAGTGCCAGGTAGATTATGCTACGCTCTGGCCTTTAATTTTGCCCTCAATTCTAGATTTAGATAAACCATCAAGTCCTTAACTTTTCAGCAGTCTCCCTCAGCTCTCAACCTTTGTGCTCCCTTTGGCCCGTCTGTGCCATCACTAATAAATGCCTCATCAAAATCACATTTCCTAAATGTAGATGGTAACCTTTTAGAAGCAGCAGGAAATGAGATTTCCCAAAATACACCACAGAAGCAGGTCAGTGGAAGTAAGCGACCAGTGGTTAGGTGTCCAAACTGCCATCCGTCACACAAAGACATGTCCCGTCCTGCCAAGGTCCATGTCACCAGTACACCTTCCTGTCTCACTGGTAATGTTCTCTCTTCCTGTCTGCAGTTTGTAGCTGCTGTCTGTCTTTCCAACCTAATATTTTAGAATATTTTGACTGAAAAGTCTTTATGGACAAATATAGATTCCTGCTCTGCCAGTTTGCACTAATTCCAGAAGCTGGACGTAACAATCAGTCAAACTGTTAACCCACTTCCCAAACTCAGCTGGTGCTGCTTTCCGTCCCTTTGTCTTCTTTTTTCTACTCTCTTCCTTCTCCTCTTTTCCCCGCAGTGCCCATGCATCCTGTGGCTGTAATGAGGCTTTACAGTGCCCTCAGAGGGTAAGAGGTCACGATGCTAATGCAGGGTCACAGCATGTCAAGTCAGCTTTATGTATAGCGGCCCAGTATCACAAATCGCATATTTGCCACAGGGAGCTTTAAAATCTGCAGATGACACTTTCTATCCCTAGACTTTTTAACAGCGTGGGGAAAAACTCCAACAAAACAACTTCTGGATCAGCAACAGTGGAGGAATCTCTCCTAGAATGAGCAGAAAATAGATAAAATATGTAGAGAATAATGAATCACGCTATTTAACAGTGAGAAAAATCAGGATATTGTAGATAAAGGACATGGAGAATGTGATCTGTCCGAATGTCAAGACAGTAACACAACCTCGTTTCCAATAGGATCATCTGTAAAGAGGACAAACTACACTAACACACAAGAGGAAAAACTCATTTATGCCATCCATGTGCATGACGTGAAATTTGCTACAGATACCCAAAGTGTCCAGGAGATTAATTCAGACTCAGTTTATAGCAGAATATGAGTCTGGTAACACACAATTTAGTCCAACAACCAATCAAAGCCATTTTGCTAGAAATTATTTCAACTCAGCCCACCCAAACAGTTTGGCAGATTTATGTCTGGACATAATCAGTTCCCAAGAGAGCTAGACCAGACCAACTTTCCCACACAAAACGTTTGTGGCTCTGGCTGGCTTCCAGGCTACAACTCATTTAACTTTGGTGAAATATTTTAACATCTTTTGATTGAATCCTGCCTTCACTTAGGTATGCAGATCCGCACCCACCTCCCACCTGATGCTGAATTTTCAAAATATACAAAACTTGACTAGGGTGGCACAGTGGTGTGGTGGTTAGCACTGATGCCTCACAGCAAGAGGGTTCTGCATTTGAATCCATGGACCGACTGGGGCTTTCTGTGTGGAGTTTGCATGTTCTCCCTGTGTCTGCGTGGGCTCTCTCCAGGTACTCCAGCTTCCTCTCACCATCCACAGACATGCTCACTAGGTTCACTGGTGATTCTAAATTGACCATAGGTGTGAGTGTGAGTGTGAATGGTTGTGTGAGACTATTATCTACAGCCATGTAGAATTAAAATCCATACCCCCACTGCAGGACATCTTTCTAACACTCCCTCTCACAAACCAATTTCCATTTGTCCCTTGTTTTCAAGTGCTTGGTGTTTCTTAGACTCATTGCATTACACCTGAATCTTGCAGTCAACACATTATTTGACAAAGCCGCATTGGGCCTCATCTGCTGAAAATGAATTTGGTGTAAAATTTATTGAAGGAAAGCTAGATACATTAAAGCTCCTATTAATCTACAGCAGACACATGAAATATTTCAGTGCATTAGTGCAGCCAATAAATTACACTCATTTGCCAATATGCCTATCGACTGGGAGCAGAGGGAAATAAGCTTTTGATGTTTTTGTCTATTTAGCGCATCGGGGTATACTAGTAGTCAGTGTTCGTGTGTACTCTGGTACTTTATTCATTGTGTTTGTGAGATTTAGACATCGAGAATGAAGCTACATGAAGAATCATGAAGGTCCCTTTCAAACCCCACTGAGCCTCCATGCCATTAGTCTTGATTCTTCCACTTTGCTACGATTGACACTGGCATTGGATGTAAAGTGTATGTAAAGTGTAAAGTTCAGAATAAAATAACTGGGCTGTAAGGTCATTCAATGCTAAAGCTCAGGAAGTTCTGGAGAACTGATTTGTTGTCATGTCTGCAGGAATACATTAACCTATACCAACTGCTCGACAGAGATGATTATTCATGATCCATGACAGCCCCAACAGCGCCCTGTAAGAAGTTCACAATGTTATTGTGTACTTGTGTCTTACCACAGTGAGTGGCCAAATTGACAAAGTTTTCTGTTTTTCTAAGACTAAGTCTAAGTCTAGTTTAACAACATAAAATCAGTCTTTGACTACACTTCACACATCGTATACGCATACACTTATTAATGTCTTTAGCAGGCTCTTTGCTACATTCTGTTACAGTCCAGTATTCATCTATAAACAACATGCATTCCCCAGCTTCCTTTTGGATGTTCGGTGCAGCAAAGTATATCAAGAGATTTGGGATCTATTTATTTTCTCTGCATGCCAAGACCAGATAAATCTGGAAAGAAGACATGCCAGTAATCTATTACATATATAGCTAAATAGTCTGGTAATGTTGTCTGTCTGGAACATCCATTCCCACTATTTTTTTGACCCCCACATGATTACTATTGACATTCCTGCACATGCATGTGCAGTTGTTATCCAGGAACAAACACAATTAAATAAATTCTGATTTAATTCATGAATTTATGAACAGATCTATGTAGAGCGGTGTAGCTGAGTCAGTCATTGACCACCAGAATTGACATATCGCAGCGCTTGTGTCTCCTGTCTGAACCCAGTGTTAGGCTCAGATACATTAATAATACCATCAGCCTTTTGCTCCAGACTACATATGTTTAAGATTTAATATTAGGCGTAATCTGCTATCTTCAGATCCCCTTGAAGACGGCAAATATGAAAGCTTAAAAAAAAACAGCGGTCTTGCAGCTATTTTCCTGCTCAGTGGCTTTCTCTGCCCCCTCTGTATCCTGCACTTCACACCACTCAGAGATTAGTTCTCCCTGAGTGGAGCTCGCTCCAGGAAAATGGCCTCATTAACAGCCAACGAAGCCACGCTGAGGGCAATCTGACTCTGTCTGCGATTAGGCCGCACAAGCCCCTTAATCTGCCTCGCGCATGATGGACACTGGCGGGGAAATTGAAACCGTCTATGGCAGGACAGCCCTGTGTTATTATAACATAAAGAACAGTTATTAAAGTGTCGGCAGCATGGGGGAGTCAATCCTAATAAGATCCACAGTGCTGTCTCTACTCTGCACTCTCTCTCTCCCTCTCCCTCTCTCTCTCTGTACCCTTTCGCATTTTTTTCTTCTGTCATTCTTTTCTCTCACTCTACTCTTTTCCATAATGTTATTTCTGTCTCTCCCACAGTTACATGTACGTCTCATTAAAATGCTGTGAAAAAGAAAAGTATATTTATCCCTGGTGTGATCCTGGTGTGATCTTCTTCATTCACAATGAATATCATATCCACCCTGCCACTGGACAGGTCCCACAATTTATCTATAAGTAAGTAAGGAGTGTACTTTTTTTATTAGCTCCCATTTACATAATCAACCAAGACTGTGTCTACACCAAGGACTGCAGTAAATGCTATTTCCACAGCTCCAGATTCTTGAAAAATGACAGTTCCTTTGTTGCTTCCCAATGTCCTTCAGACTCATCTGCAGCACAATATTTTTGTTGTGGGATAACACATGCTGGGTTTGATTTTGACCATGTGTAATGAGGCACATGTGAATGATTCAGATGGTTTTCCAGAAACAGTGGGCATCAACAAGATGCTTTTTTGACAGTAATTTGAAATAAGAATTGACGTTTGTGGACATGGTATTATGAATCACATTCATCCTACCTATTTTAGTAGCCCAGTGCTTTTAATGCAATATTTGTTCTTATGGTTTTACTAAAAGCCTTTTACAGCGTTCCTGAACTGAACATTTAACTTTGAAATCACCAGTAATGGCAAGGGGCCTTATAATAAAGTATCCTTACCCTAATAACTGTTTTAAGCTACATATCAGTGGAGCCTCTTCACAGCCAATGCTGTAAACACTACAGGATACTCCAACAGAAGCGCTTGTTGTGTGGTCAAAAACAATTTGAAACCACCCACCCACATCTTTCTAAAATGACAACTGGCGAAGCTGCATCTGACAATCAACAATACTCAGCCCAACACACACACTTGATGAAGTGACTGGCGGCTGAGTGAATGTGGTAAAGTCAGAAGAGTCATTCTCTGCACAACACATTTAATATAAGTGAGTGCAACACCATACTTGCTTGATGGAGAGACTCTGTGACAGTGTGTTACAGCGGCTTCGGGAAGTAGTCAGTCACCCCTTCAAGTTTCGTTCTTCATTGTATTTTTCGAAAACTGAAATGAAAATAAAAAATAAACTTGCTGTGGGACACCAAATTGTGGTTGGTTGCATGTTGTTTGCTTTAACTAGCCTTGAGATCTGTCCAGATCCTGACTGGGGTTCAGATAGCATATCCCGTGAACCAGAGATAGTTTCAAAAGGGAGATGAGTGTGTATGTAACATCCCACAAAACACACTTGCACGTTAGGACAAAGAACAAGCCGTGAAATCTAAACAACTCTCTGTAGGCCTCGGCAATAAAACTGTGGTGAGTGCAAAGGTATGAAAGCATTTCTTAAGCTTTGAGACTTCCCATGAGCTCAAGGACCTCAGTCATTTTAAAGTGGAAGAAGTTTGGACCCACCACGACTCCTCCCAGAGTGGGCTATCTGATGAAACTGAGTAACGGAGCATGAAGGGCCTTGGTCAGGAAGGTGACCAAGAAACTAACAGTCAGGCTGTCAGAGCCTCAGAGGTCCTTCACAGAGATGAGAGAACCTGTCACAAAGGTGACCGGCTTTTTTAGGGGGAGTTATACAAAAGAACTCCTGAGTAAAAGGTATATGTTTTGGCACTTGGAGTTTCCCAAGCTGAGCTCAAAAAAGATTCTTTATTCTGATGAACCATTGACTGCTCCTCGTCTGGTTAACATCATATCTACATGGTGGCCTCGTCATGTTGCAGGTGTGTTTGACAGCTGTTATGGGTATACATGTTCTTTCTGAAGCTACTGTATATTCCAATATTTAAATGCTATTAAATGGCAAATGGCCATTCACTCACACAAGCGCACACACACGTTAGCAAATAGGGGTTCAGGGTCTTGCTCAAGGACACTTCGGCATTTGGCACGGGCTGGGGATCAAAGCGCTAACCCTCTGAGCCACAGCCACCCAGTTAACACAGCATTTATTCCACCTTTGTGGGTGACTGTTTGGAACTGCTAATCTGACACTTAAACACATCTACATGACACATAGGCTGGAGCCTATCTGTTGTTGGGCAAGACACAGGGTACACCCAGGACAGGTCGCCAGTCTATCGCAGGGCTAACAGGTATTTCTTTGCAACTCAGACATGAGCTATCCCACCTTTGGTGTGGTTTTAGAAGACAATAATGTGGCGCTGTCTCCTGTTTCAAGTGTTAGTTCAGCCGTCTTACACAAAGAGGAATGTGGGAACCTTCATCAGAGAACCTCTAGATGTAACTTATAAGTGGGGCTGGAGCTCATGGTTGGAAAAGCAAAACATTTCGACCACATGCGATGCTTCACTGTTGGTTCATGTAGGTGCGCCAATTTGCAATATTAATAATAAGTGAGCAGTCTAATGTGTGTAGAGGTGTGGGGTTATTTCGTAAACCAGGCTGGAATAATTTGCTCATGATTAATTGTATGTAAGCTCAGGAATGACTGAGTGTAATGGCACTGCATTCTGGTGCTTTACTTGCAAACCAGAGGCTGCAGATTTATCAACATGCAGTATTAGTCCTGTTCCCTTCTGATGGCTGCAGGGTTTAAACGGACCGAAGGAGAAGCTTGCCATAGAGCATAAGCAGTTGGGGGAAACAAATATTGTAGGAATGACTCTACTGATAGAGGTACACTGATTCAAGGCTTCATTTATGCTTCTTTCTGACACTTTTTGTTTAATGACGTTGTTGGCAAAATAACAAAAGGGAAGTGACATTGTGCCAGAACCAGATGTGCTCCTGAACAGTATTAATTTTGGCACCTGATGTTGATTATGTTTTATTTGTACAAACTCTGTGTCTCATAATCTGTCTGGCTATGACAGTCTTTGAGATTGCTGGGAAAAGTGCCAGAGAGAATGGGTACAATCACAGAAAATACGAGGCGTATTCACACCTGTAGGCTCTTTTTTCTTGGAAATATTTACTGCCGCCTGTGGGAAAGGTCTGGTGGATGGGCTGAAGACTGACTTTGCTTTATCCGGAGCCTAACCCTTCTTTATTATTGCAGGGGAGATCCAGCTTCTCTATTATATGAGCTTGAGATGCATTGTGACACGAACTCATAGCTTATCTGAGATTCCTTTTCTGTGATAATACGGTGCGGCTGATGTTTATGTGGTTGTTTTGTCAGAGGGTTTCATCATTATAAAAAATGTATTTTTGACACATTCAGCAATGCAGGAATTTGGGGCTCTACAGAACCAAAAAAATGCTACATAAGGCCTAAGCATATTTGTTTAGATTTAACTCAGAGTGTGGATAAAGAGGCTGCATCCAATTGGATTAAATGAGATAATGTGAGCTGTTGTTCCTTAATAGACTATTAGAGCAGTGAAGACATCCAACCCCCTAAAATAAGACTCACAACCTCCCTCACCTTCAGTGTAGTATATGCACAGCATATTGCTGTTATAAGGTTACATTACTGAAAAATGTTTTGCGCACCTCTCACCAAAAGTAGATTTACTACATTCATAACAGTTGTTTATAAAGTAATTTGTCACTCTGTAGAAACGCCACAATGGGAGGGAAGGTGTTTTCCCTGCATCTGCCTCTTTCCTGAGAGCTTGTTTTGGTTTCTGATCTGCTTCGCAGACGTGTCAGAAGGGATCCGCCGCTTTTAATGCAGCCAGAAATGACGAGAGAGGCTGCCGGAGTGAACTCGCTGTGAGGAGTTGCACTGCCAGATGCCTAATCTATAATAATTAGGCAAGGACATAGAAAACGAAAACATGAATGCAGCTCCTGAGCCTTGATACATAATAATAAAATCCCCGGGCATGCTCAGATCAATTGTGTTCTGCTCGGTATTGACACAAGAGTGAAGTTATTTGCACTAAACTGGCAAAGCTTCCTGCAGACACACATTTAAATTGACTGGACAGTGAACGTCAATTGAGTTGTATGTATTTCTTTGCTGTAGCTTTAAAGAAGTCGAGGGTCATTCATCAGTGTTCCAAACCGAACTCTCTTGTCTGCTACTTTCCAAACGTAAGTCCGCATGATTTTACTGCTCCGGACAACTTCATGGTAAATGCAGAGATATTTTTTTTTAAAAGAGAAATTGGGTTGAGAAATGGAATAAAAGACAGATTTTGACATTTTGATAGTATTGCATTGGACACAAAAAGTGCCACACCACAGAAACAACTGAAAAAAATAAATATATAAATAGAGCCACAATCATAAGTACAATAGCTGTCTCCTTTCACCTCCACACAAACAACCAATCAGGGTGTGAGATGCGTATGAATGTTAATACTCGGATGTGAATTGATACGTTGAAAGTAAAAATCAGGACAAAATATCCAGATTGTATACTCAACGGCCGTCCTCTGAAATACCTGTGGAGAAGGCTGCAGGAGCTGTATTTGTGCGTCAATACGTTTTTTGGCCCCTCCGATGCTGCAGCGTCTCTACGTTTAGTTTGTGCTATGAGATGACTGAACGATGAAGAGGCTTGGTGATTTACGCAAATAAAAATGACAAAGTAACAGAGTTAAAACAAACAAACAAATAAACAAAATCCATAAGTGAACTTTGTTATTGATAAATGCGTTAAGGTTCATAGCTCAAACACATCGTAGAGGGTCCTTTGGTTGCCATGGCAGCTTCACATATTCTTTGGTACATTTCTGCATGCTGTGCACCTAGATATTTTATCCTGCCTTCCGCGCTCCATCACTCTAGGTCATTTAATAATACTACTCAGACTTTTTCCGAACCGACTCCAACAAGTTTTCTGCAATGCTCTGTCTTTATTCGCCGACATTCTTCCCTCTCTCAGTTGCGTAGTGTCCCTGTCCCTGCCCTCAAGAAGCACCTCATACCTACAGCAGAATGCCAACACCTATAGCGTCACTAGTGGGGTGATATTTGCCAAATGCTGAGTTGTGCCTGTGATTGCTGCTTCAACTAGTGCATGGAGGTGTGCCCTGAAAGTAAATTTTTGTCTCTTAAGACCAGAGATAAGATATTAAATGAAGCTTGTGCTTTGTGTGTCTCTCACATCCTGCCCTTTCCATTCTCATTCATTGAGGTTTAGTCAGAAAACAAACAAACAAAAAATAAAAAATCCTAGCCCGTTCTAACATGTGTCCTCTTAGAACATCCAAGAAAAATAATTCTGATCAACACAAAATGCAGTGATTCTTTTCTGACAGATGATGAACTCAACCAACTCAGGTTATTAATAATGGCCAGGCTTCTGATGGTAACATGCAGCATGCTGTGGTCCAAGCTATCTGTTAATGGCCAATTTACAGCCCCTGCATACTGTTGCCTCTCCTGATTGCTTAATTTGTCAACATGCCAAGGCCTTGCATACAATGCATAATTACGAAATGATTTATGTATGGAGCAACTACCTTATACTTTCCTCGCTCGGGCACGGTATCAGTGATGAAACTGCGTGAAAGGCGTTGAGCTGCAGAAGATTTGTTTAAGGTTGTGTCCCTCGGCCTAGCAATGACAGATTTGCAGTTGATCACAGAGTCCTATACTCTTTTGATCAGAGTGCGTCACAGTGGTCACACTCCGTGATCATAGATGAGTTATTGACCTCCCACTGAACAGTGGGTTTCGCGGAACTGCAGCAATTCATCACAATCCTCACAGCTGGGGATGAAAGGCTTCTCATAAGACATCAATTCGGGAATTAAAGGAAACTTTGGCTTTTTTTTTTCTTTTTTTTTGTCGATTTTGAATGTAATCTTCACTTCCACAAGTAGCTGTTATGAACAAAGCTCAGTTCAGTGTATGGCCATTTTATGTACACACACACAGCCATCTGACAGAGAATCCAGATGGTCTGAGTGACATTTGATGGATGTGCTAAGACAGCTTCACTTCTTAATTTCTCTGTCAGACAAAGAGACAACATTCTCAGAACCATAAACTTTTTAGGAGACATTGCATGCTGGAGGTAAATACTGTATGCCTGTGTAGTACATCAAACACCTACCCCTGTTTTGAAATAGCTCGTTGCTTGAATAGAGCTGTTGTTTCACAGGAACAACTCTATTCAAGGGTTGTTTTGCACTTAAAGAATTACTTTCTGTTTTCCCTGAAACAACATTTCAGCATAAGCGTGGCCTCTGTGACATGGATGCTTTTGTCTTAACAACAGTAAAGGGAAATCTTTACCTGAATATGAAGCTGATATGATCAAATATTTATTTCCAATGGTATCAACGACTCCTTCTGTGATATAGCTGAATCTGGTGGGCAGGAATGCAAAGCCCTGAAAATGTTTTAACCCACAGTGACCTGTGCAGCTGCAGCCTTCTCTGTAGTAAGGGACTGTGAGAGTTGTGTCACAGTTCCTGCACTATATTTAGACCTTTTTCTTCGTTCATGCACATGTACTGTAAAGAATCAGATCTAGCATGTAACCAAAGGACTAACTACAAGGTGAACCCCGCTCAGTCGGAAAGTACAAGCAAAATGTGTGTATGGCTCAGTGTTGGAGCAGCGACGTGTCCTGATCAATAGCTGCCTCTCCAGGCAGAGCTATTAGCAAACAGCGCCATGCCTAATAACTGAGGGCTGACCTTTTAGTTTAATGCTTTCTGTGCTCGGGCTCCAGGCCCCAGCCACAATGCAATAGCCGTGCAGCAAGGAGAAAAGGTGAGCGTTGTTTTAGTAGTTTGTAAATGTAATGCAGATTGATCACTTGTCTTCACACTCTCGCAGGTGTTATTGCTGTTTGTCAAGGCTGCAGGGAATGAAAGGGACGGGGCTGAAGTTCTGTGCCAAAGTGATTCATGCACCTGCCCGTCTTTATTTATATTCAGCCATGCTATGTGTCTATAGACGGTTTGGCATTTTTACACTTGAAGTCATTTTCATCTTTCATGCATAACTATGTGCCATACATCACTCTCTCTTTTTACTTTTTTACATGAGCAGTAAGGATATGTTTCCTAGGTGCTGCATATATCTGCTATCGATTCAGTGAAAGTGAACTTTATTGAGTAATAATAAGAAAATAAGACATACACATTATAACCCGTATAACTGTTCAAATAAAACCACCCAGAAGTGACAGTGGTGCAACATCAATTTCACAAACAAGACCTCAGTCGAACATTCTCCAATTCCTCTTCCCTGAACAGCCCTTTATCCAGTCATTTACACCCTCTCCTCTGCTGCTGTTTGAGGCAGTACTTTGCATAAAGCAGCAGATGGACATCTCCATTAGGAACCCCTGGCTGGACTACTTTATCAGGCTGTCCATCAAACTCTTGTTTCCCTCTGATCTCCACTCTTCCACAGGCATGACCAAGGACAGGAAAGGCTCGGGCCCCCCTACAGCGAACACTTGTGCTGTGAGTCAAGCTGCTATTCAATAATGATATCACTTCTCCAGGCTGTGTCTTGTTGGGGTGGCGGGTTGACGACTGTTCAGGAAAACTCACATTTATCTTGATGATAAATTGGCGCGTGTTTGGGTGCATGACAGCTGGCGAACACCGTTGGATGTGTAGGCACTTTTGTGTATGCGTGTGGGTAAGGCCAGCAGTGAGCGCTGTGTTTTCAGTTTGACAGCAGCTGCTCTGCTGCAAAACTGATTGCTTGTCAATAAACATCCATTTCTGGATTAGTCTTCTTTGGCACTTGCAGTATCTAATTGCACAGTATTTCCCAAGTTCATGTTTAGTTATGACTGCTGATAGAAACTATTTAGCAAGTAACAGTACATACTGTGAATTACATTGCAAATGAAGCCACTGAGTCACAACAGGGACATTATATATGCAACGACACTGAATGCCCATGTGCTAATGTTGCTTGTGATACATCGTAGTCTTGATTAAATATGTGACAATCCAGCATTTGTAGCTGATTTACAACTCAACAGAGTCACACATCAGACAGCCTGCTAATGGAAAGTTGATCAGACATTAGCACGTTAGCATCACAAGCATAAAAGCACTAGTCATGCTTATGCATGCAAACGGTTGGCTTTCTCGCGCATTCGTCTCCCCGCTTGATTCTCCATACATCCACGTTCACCCGTTCCATCTGCTTCGAAGCAGAACTCATTTGCATGCAGTCAGCTTAAAGAAGGAACACGAGAGGCGAGGCTCAAGCAGGATTAGATTCGACAGTGCCTGAGACAATGGCAGGTAAACAGGCACTTCACAAGAGTTTACACAGTCGTTTACAAGCTCTTTGCCATAGGTAGAGGCTTTGAACTTGCTTATTCAGCATTGAATGTCCTTTGTTGTTTTATATTTTGTGTACCAAAACTGCTGAACTAAATCAGGCCAGGAAGAGCTGAAGAACCCTACCATAAAAAGCAGTCAAAGCATAGAAAACCTACAGCAACAAACCAACAAATTACTCACATGTACGCAGACACTACACAGTTATGTTGTCCACCCATAAGCATATGGAACTACTCTTCAGAATGTCGCGGCTCCAACAATTGTACCAGACACTGCTTGTCACACAAATACAAACAGCAATGCCATAGACATCTTACTCTTTTCACAAGCTTACACACATACATGAAAATACACACACAGTCTTGGACAGAGTAAATGCATGTTGGTTTTGCTTCAATTCGGTATTAAAAAGTTATTAGGAAAACTGCCAAAATCCTTCCAAACCAATTCAAATTTAGTTTGCCTGCCCAACTCTATTTTTACCCTCAAAACAAAATTTTAAACCGGTCAACTGGGTATGAAACCGCCCAATCTGGCAACCCTGCTGGTGTGACCGGATAATCAGAAGCTGCAAGTGCGGCCTCCACCATGTAAAAGCAAAAGGGTACAACAAAATCACCTTCAGCTACATATCAATAAGTTTGTACATAACTGTACTGAAAGGTGATTTCAACTCCCAACTCAAATGAACTGTCACTATGTGAAAGGTGTTGAGGCCACATCAATCACAAGCGATGTCCTAAATAATAAACAGCCCAAACACAGCTGTGATGAGTGTGTGTGCGTGATGGTGTGTGTGTGTGAGGGAAGTAACAGCCAGTGAAGTGGGAGTGTGTCAGCTCAGCTGTAGTGTCAGCAGATGGAGAGGGAAAAGCATAGATAACACAGCTGGTCCTGTGCTGCACCACTCATATTGATCACCAGCAAGTTTACCACCTCGGGGTTTGTTAATCTTTTGAAGACCATTAATAAAAAAAAAATAAAAAAAAATAGTATCATTCTCTTAATTGTTTGTCATGCATTTACTTACCACCAAGATTTAAAGCTACAAACCTTGTATATAGAACTATGTTCTCCACAAAGACCCGTCAATACAATAAAAACTGTGGTCCACATTTAAGCAAGTATGGGATAAATGAAAAAGCAATGATAAAACAGCTCTCACCTGTCATGGTTTTGTGTTAAAGACTTCCTCTGAACTTATTTTGAGTTCCCTGTTTTTATTTTGTAAATTCTTCCTTGGTTTCCTGTTTTGTGTTACTCCCTGTCTTTTCCTCTTTTGATTGTTGCATTGGTTTCTCCTTGCATGCTCCACCCTCAATAGTTTCACCTGTGTCTCGTCTGCCTGTGTGTGTATATATAACCCTGCCTTTCTCTTTGTTCTCTGTCATGTCGTCTGTATTCCTTCCCATATATACTGTTTCTCTGTTAACCACCCCTCGGCTGTTATTCCTTCCGCTTTGTCTGTACCTTCTGTAATCTTTCCCCTGCTATCCTTCCGTGTTCTTGTCTCTGTTTGGTTTTGCTCTTTTAGATACCATCCCTACAGTGTATTTTCTTACCATTTTATTTTCATTAACACCATTTTGTTACTTACTCCTGTCTCATCTCCTGGGACCTCATGTGCAAAGCCTTGCATGGATTTCCTACTAAAATCAGATCCAGAAGCGCATTTCCTTTGTGCATCCTAATCAGCATGGAATTGAGCATGTATGTTGTACCTGACCCCTCCCTGTCCACACCCCTTTTATATATGAAAATTAATTCTGCATCTGAGATTCCCCTCTCTGCACAATAAGAAAATGAAATGAGAATGAGTAAGAACTTCACACAAAGCGAAATGGAGATGCTACTCACTGGAGTGGAGGTGCACAGAAATGTACTCTTTGGCACGTTGTCCTCCACAATATTGATTAATTGCATTTGCGCATCACATGTAATCAGTACATTGATCGAATGAAAATGTCTCATCATGTGATAGCGCTTTTATAGCACTCTGTGTGCAGTCGATAGCTGTGATTACATTCAGAAAACTAGCTCTCGCTGCAAACTGTCCTTTAATCTTGATCTGTTCAGATGCATTGTATGGGAATTTGATTTACCTGGCTGACATGTGGATAGTTCCGTCTCACATGGCTTGCATGGCTCTGTTCAGGGTCTAATTGTTTTCACATTTACGACAGTTTCCCAGCATCACCTCTAAGTATCGCCAAAAGATGAACAGCTGTAGGAGCCAGCGTACGCCAGCTATAAGGTTGGCGTGAGGCACGTTCATGTTCGCGTTCATTTCACCGTGAACAAGAACGTACAGAATGTTTTTGTGTGCACGCACCCTTCGTACATGAGGCCCCTGGTGTCCTGCGTTTGGGTCCTACCTCACCACCTCCAAACCACCGTGACAACCTGTAGCTGATGAATATTCTTTTAGTGCTGCAACTCATTTTCTCTCGGTAAAGTCAAGCCATGCAGCGTTTTGAGAGTAACATGATAAAGAGAAATGTGGATGGGCAGTTTTGCCCGGCATTAACAGAATGATGTCTTGCTTGTGAATATTTGGTAGGTAACTTGTGGCACAGATTCAAGTTTTCTCAAAGAATGAACCATGATTGAGGCTCTTTTGAATGGTTTTGTTGTAATATACATGTCCACCTTGACGTACAGTAATTAATGTTTCCAGGGCCAATTGTAAGTTTAAGTGAGAAAGGCAGTCACCTAAGGTGCCACCAGCTGCCAGTGAACCACACCTCTAAAAGTGAGTACTACACAAGGATGATATAGTATATCACACAATATTTTCTTATTGTGGAGCAATTTAATTTTAAAAACAAATCAAACTGCTTCAGAAATGTGAATATGGACATATATGGTGCAATGGGAAACAGTAAGAATCTGGCCATTGGCTACTTGTCGATCACATTTGTGGGATTTTCTGTAGTTGATAGGTAATATGTAGTAAACTGACAGCGCCTCCCCAAAACAAAGTTCTCCAAAGATCTTCAAGGCTCCTTAGATCATTTTAATGTTGGTCTCATGAAAATGTACTTGAAGAGTCCACCTGGACTCTATTGAGACCATCTTTCGAGAGTCTGCTACTGATTGGAAAATACACCCAAGGTACTTCAGGAACCTTCTGCTATTCAATTAAATCTCAAGTTTCAGTCCACAGCATGTCACACACACACACACGCAAAATCTGAATAATTCTTTAACTGGCTTGCATACACTTAAATGCTCTTCTCCAGAACAACTATGTTTAGGGGGACAGACATATACTTTGATAATTAATTTTTAGTAAGTTTCACACTGAACCAGAGTGACAGTTGTTGACGTTGTCTCACAGCAAGAAATTGATGAACTGAAGAATTTCTCCAGCATGAGCATATATGCGCCCACATATTACCAATGGCAAGCTGTCTTGGGGAGTACCCTGCCTCTGCATCTGTCAGTGACCTCGTCCAGGACTAATAGAGTATTAATAAAGTGTAATAGATGGCTGGCTGATCAGTATTCTGTGTTTCCTATTCTTAAATATGACACAAAAATGATACAGTTTTAATGTGCATAAATATAACGTATTACATTCAGCTTTGAGGGTAAGGAAGAGGGAAATGCCAGTCATCTTGCTGTGATAATTTGGTATGTGTGTGCTGCAGTCGATGAAGTGACAGATGGTGTGCGGCTGTGTGCGAGAAGGTTTGTTTAGGTGCCGTGCATTAATATAAGTGAAATATGCAGATGAGAGCAATGCCTCGACAGGTCAGCACGCATACTGTATACAGCTCCATAACATCACAGCTTTACTTGGAATGTTTTATACCGCTGCCCAAAAGCATTTTATTGCCCGGCACAAATCTGCTCCGATTTTATGGAGCTCTAACAACTAGAAAGGAAGGAAAGCTTGAATAAAAATCAATGAGCTAATCCTCTCTTCTCACATAAAACACAGATACACTGGGGGGTTCTTTTAAAAATAAATGCCCAGGTTAAATGTTGTACTAGAAGGGTATCTTGTTCTTTTACATTTATGAATATCATTTGCTGTATTTCATATACTCCAAACATGAAAGACATTCTCATGCCCTATTCATGCACTTTGCATGTGTGATTCACTGACTCTACACATAACTTTTTATAACTTTTGCCCTGTCTCTAATAAATACAAAGGTATCTTATTGTACACACAGATTTCAAATGCACTTCCTAAAGTTCATTTAGTTACTCTATATACACATCCTCCAATTTTAAAGAAGATGCAATATGTCCCATGCAATTCTGCCGAATTCTATTTTTTTCTCTTCCGTTGTAATTTTTTCCATTTCCTCTTTTAATTTAAGTGCATTTGTTTTCTCTTGGCCAAACTCCAGAAAGGTTTCAATTTCTGGCAGCCGTGCTGTTGGATTGGTGGTAAATTTCCACAAGCACATTTGTCACTATCGCTTGTCTATACTTTGATTTGTAAAATAATGCGACCACCTGGATAAAAACCACACTGTGGTTTAAAAATGTGGGCCCTTAGCATCTTTATTTGCCATGCTTACATACATTTACGCATCTTTATTGATACATCCGCTGATTTAAAGCTGGAATGATGGAAATAAAATGAAATGAGCGATCAAACTATTTGCGCTAACAAAAACTGCAGCAATAAAAAGTGCACACGATGAAAGACACAGCTTTTCGTTTTAGCATGGAGTTATTGCATAGTAATAAAATATCTGCGTTACAGGGAAATTCTAAACGCTCTGCACCACCTGATTAATGTAATCAGCCGTGCCACACCATCCACCTCTGCACAGATGGGTGTGTTTGAAGCCAAGATATCACCAAATTAGTTCTTGGTACCAAATATGGACTGGCAGCTGAAATAAATGGTCCTGAATGTTGGACTTTCTTCGAAACTCTTCCATTGTGTAAGTTTTAACCACAAATCTTACTGAAAATCCCCCCCCTCACACACAATAATTGTTTTAGCCAGCTGATGAATAAGTATATGTGCTTAATTCACCTTGTATCAATTCTCGCAGCCTATTGATCTCAGAGAAGCCGCAATTCTACAGTTGTTCCGCATGGGGAAGTGTATTGACTGCGAAGGGCTGCTGTGTTTTGCAACATTAAGGAGAAAAGATGAGTGTGTCTGTCCTGTTATGATGGATGGCCGTGGGCTGCAGAGGAGCTAATTGGCTCTTGATGAGGCTGGTGTTGCAGAGAGAAAGCATACCAGGCTAGATTAGCACATTAGCAGGGTTAATCAATGAGGAAATTAAGGTGTGCTGTTTCCCTCTGACTGTTTCTCCTCTCTGTTTTCCCCACACTTCTTTTGCTATTCTGTTGTTGTCAAGCACTGCTCACGTTGCCCCGTCTCTTCTCACTTTTTCTTCACTCTGTTTACAAAATGCTTCAATCTGTTCAAGTCATCCATTACAAGACATGATACTCACCTTTATGAAGTAAATTTCTATCACGTACTCTAAGATAAACTGCTGTTATGAGAAATGGGGATTTGAGTGTTTTCATTGTTGTTGTTTTTTAACTGATGACATTTTACCTCTCTGGAACTAGGAGACTTTTCTTTTGTCAAATAATAGATTTAACTTGCCTATAATTTTTTGTAAAAACAACATGCTATTACTCCTGAGGACGAATTAGCTTCAAGTATTTATTTGACTGTTGTTTATCAGTTGGTCTACAGAAGTGAAGTGTCCATTGATTACACATTAGATGCATTCTGTCTCGAATAGTGTGAGGCTGTTTCATGTGATGGTGCTGGTGGAGGTGCCACATAAGTCATTATTTTCTCTCTCTCTAGGTGCACCTACCTTTTTATTCTTTCGATTGGATCCATAAATAGTAAGTGAAACACTATTTACCATCTACATCTGTAGATGAACATTAGTCAGTTAACCTTTGGTTTTTATTGGACACACCTGTAAACTGTAACAATGGCTTCATGGTCATAAGCTGGGAGCCGCTCATTGATGTTTTGCTCCTTTCATCACAGGAACACATTTTTGGCTCCTCCCTTTTCCCAAGTCTAATACTTCCTTCTGAACTACAGCCAGAAGATTTCTTTCCTTGCCTCCTTGGACATACCTTTCAAGGCCGTCTCCTGTGCCGAGGCCTCTGATCTTCTTCAAGAAGGGTTGTGTAAACTTTCTCACAAAGCCTCTGCATCTAGTCTCCACGGGGAGGGTGACTCCTCCATCCCTGCATGTGTACATGTGGTGGACAGAGCCTTGTACTTTCGCCTTTTCCTTTGTAGGCTACTAGCTAGGGGAAATATGAGCTCTGCCAGGATTGTTATGGTTGTGCCTAACTACAGCATGTTGCAGCAGTGAGTGGTTCATCTGAGAACTGCGACACCTAGTATAGTTCAAGCCTTAGTTTTCACATGCACAAGAGTCAAGATTACATCTTTAAGTCTGGTCCCAGGTCTGCTGGACTTCAGGACCTCTGCTTGTTTTCAAAGCAGTCGTGCAAGGACATACATACATATTGCCTATAGTGTTGTCTGCCTATCAGGTTGCCTTACAGCTACAAAGATGTAACACTGGTTTTAGAGCCGAGTCAACAGACCAGGGAGCTCCTATTTCTAGGCCTTCCAAAAGATGTGTCATTGCATTGCTGCTTCTGAAAGGCTGGCTTTGTACAGGCACCTTTAAATAAGGCTCATTCAGTAAGTGGGAATCTTTCTCCACTGATTACAAGGCAGACACAAAACGGAAAGTAAGTCTGGAGGTTTGATTTTGTGTCTGTTTTCAATTTGGTGTAGCTCTTTAAAGCTTCCCAGGACTCGGGATGTGCATGCATATGTTCAGGACATGCTTGTGATGTGACCCATGAAGCTTTGCAGGGGTGAAACAATTATGGTCTGCCATGTGCCTGTTATGACAACATCAAAATATGCAGTAAAAAGATATAACATTACGTCCAACCTATGCCCTACCCTATGCATTATACAATGAAGTCTGCAAACTACTCAGTATTTAGAGGCTCTCATTAGCTCCCACAGCAATTTCAGGACAGTTGGTATGCAACTTTTATGGCAAGTCATTCAGACCTGAGGCGGAAGGTTCAGTTTTGAACCCACTATCTGGACTTGTAATATGTCTTGCACACTAAATGTAGACCTTTCTCCTCAACTTATAACAGTTTTCTGCAGGGAAACTCCATTGACCATTTCTTGGTTACAAAAATGATTAAAACTGTGGGATTATTAATGTCAAACTGCACTAGTTGTCAGCTGTGTCAGCTGTGGTTGCCATTAGAAGCAGGCCATATATAAGCAGAATGTAACCACATTGTTTCACAGAAATGTCTTTTTTCTAAGAATGGCCTGGAGTGCAGTTGCAGTATCCTTGAGCAAGGCCCTGAGTCCCTAGCAGTTAATTTATTGTAAGTTATTTATAAGCAGGGTTTAAGCTCTGCACAGTTTCTCAACTGTGATACAAATTAATCACGACTTCTTAGGGTTTAAAAAAACACGGCAGGACTCCTTTAGGTAAATAATTACAGAAATTAGAACAACAACAAAAAAGACCCACTCTGTCTTTAGGGGACGAATAAAGGCTTTCTTCTTTCCTTATACTCAACCATGGCTTCTACGAAGCAGAGAAAGAGTGAGATGAGCAGTGGCGCAGTATTCTAATTTAAACTCTGGTTGAACCCTGAATTTGAATTCTTTTGAAATCCTCCACAGCCCCGTCATGCAATTTTAAACACGCCTATACAATAGTGACGGCCTTTCATGTCTACCAGCACATAGTCTTTTTCCACATACTGTAGCACATTTCAGAAATAGATTTTGCTGAATTTTCATCAAGTCTCATCCTCATTTTCCTTTTCCCCCCTTTTGTTTCATTTTGCATATTCATCCAACACCTTTCTGTGGTTCACTGCCCCCGCACTGTCTCATACTTATTCTGTGTTTCAGTCATGGCTCTCATTCGCCCACATGCTGTGTTTATCACCTTATACATTTTTTTTCTTTCCACCTATTAAATTGTAAAGCTCACCTGAATTAATTTCTCTGAATAATTGAACTGACTTTCTTTTGATGTGTTGTGTTTTTTGCGTATGCTTAGCCGTAATGTGTGCATCACGTATGGATTTGTGCGTCCATGTGCATCACAATGCTTAAATACATAGCCTACATATGTGAGAGATTTTTTGACATTTAATACAGTGTTAGAATTGTATATTTTCTCTGGCTGGTGCTTTTATGTTCAGACTGTGTAACAGAAACATTGATGTGTTTTCAAACCTTGCAGCTAACGTGCCAGATGCTGTCTTATTTAAAAAGAGGAGTAAAAAGGGTGTTTCTCTAGGAAGTTAGCTTTGGTGTTTTTCTGGCTTATGGGCAGTTTCACTTTCTGTGTTCACAACATACTTGCTTTTCGTCAGCCCTGTATCACATCTTGCTGTGTAAATGAATAATAAATAAATAGATGCAAGCAGTGCGGACCTTCGAATTCAGAACCTGTGGAATCAAATGGTTTTCCATCCTTGCTAGTTAAAATGATAAAAGGGGAGTTTGTAGATGTGTTGATTGTATGAGAAGACGCACAGCGCGATGAGGGTTTCAGATCTAGGGGAGAAGGTATTAAGCAGACAGGTGGTGGATTTATGGATGAAAACAGAGGTACAGGTCTCTGATGAAGGGTTGGATTCAGAATAGGAGCCTTGGAGAATTTGTCCAGGCTAATGCAGCTGAAGGACAGGTGCTTTTAATAAGCAATGTCCCTGTGAAGATGTCTGTGAAGTCATCAAGGTCATGGTAAAACTAAAATAAAACAAAACAAAGGCAACTGGCCTTTTTGAGTTTTCTTGAAGTCGTTTCACCACTAATCCAAGTGGCTTCTTCACGTCTAAATGGGTTTTAAGTTTAGGTTTTTATTACATGACCAGGGTCTGCTAACAAAGCAACAATACAATATGACGAATATCTTTTACACTTGTGTTTCTTTTCTGCACAGATCATTTTGGAACACCAGAAGAATGCAGAAATAAAGTGCATTCGTTTATTGGCTACTCATCACTGGAGACGATTATCGTGTGTGACAGTCATCAATAATGATTACATGGTGACGGGTCTAATTTGCCCATGCTAAGGCAGCTTAAATTAACAGATACATATCTCATTAACACAATGATTTCTAATTATCACAAGGGTGTAATAGTCATTTCTCAAGCCTGTGTTTGCAAACCAATAACCATGACTAGAGTGAAACCAGATCTTACTTACTGTCAACAAATGCACCAATCAGGCACATTATGGCCTTCCTAATATTCCTAATGTTGTGTGTAGGTCTCCCTTCTGCCCCCAAGTACAGTTGTGACTCATCAGAGAATAGACTTGGGCCTTCTGAAAGTGTCCTGTGGTGTCTGGCAACAGAATGATGTTAGTGGGGGCCTTTGTGCTGTTCTTCGTGTTTTTTGAGTTGTTTCTAAACCGTTTTTATGTGTCCCTGTGTCAGGCTGCATCCTGCTGGGGATGGCTGCTGCCATCAAGGAGTGTCATTTCTATGCAGTGGGGGTGCCTGCTCTGGTCTAGGTGGGTGGTACATGTCTAACTAACATCCACACGAATGCCAGATCCAGACGTTTCCCAGCAGAACATTGTATTATCATAAGATGGTCAATGTTATTCACTTCTCCTGTCAGAAGTCATAATGTTATGCCTGATGAAAAGGCCAAAACCAAAAGAGATACAGTATGAACTCCCTAACAGCCCAAGTCAGTGAAGCTGAACTAAGCCTGTAGGTTTTCATTGTCATGAAAACAAATCTCGTTGCTGTGATACCAGGATGTTATGAAAAGTAGATAGGAATTGCTGCAAATCCATGGGCTTCACATGTAGCATTATGCTCAAGAGTGTCTTATACTTTACGTGCTATGCATGTGAAATGTCGTTCCATATGGATACATGCACACAAGCGCACGACATACACGCACGCTCTCCGCAAGAAAAAATCCATCATCACTTTAAAGGAGTTATCCTGGGAAATGGTAGTAAATTGGCTATCTGAATTCATATCTATTCCCCAGCGTCCATCAATTAGAAACATCAGAGACGCCTTCATCACTCTGAAGAACCACGGTGAAGCCTTGGGGGGAGTCCTGAAAATAGAGGTGAAAGGGTTGGCTGGGGCATAGGCAAAGACTCCAGGAGGAGAGATGGTGGGAATCAGAGGTGAAGAAAGGAAACCTGTCTGAGATGTGTCTCATTTAAAATTCCTTAGCACTCAGAGAAGGTAAAAAAAGGGAATGGGACATGGCAGCAGACTGGAAATTGAGCACTCTGTGTGTGTGTGCAAGATAAAAAGACCACACCTTACTGTCAACTGTTGACCACTTTTGTGGTTTTGATCTGGCAGGCTCATTCCTGAACCTACATACAGATGTTAATTAACCACAAATTAAAAAGAAGAAGACAAAAGGAAACAATTGTGTCATGCTTCCTAGGAGTTCAAAAATAATTCAAACAGCAATGCAACCATGATTGCTCTAGGTTTCCATAGAGAACAGTCTAAAATTAAAATGTCTTGTATCCAACCTGTAAAGCAGTGATCAGTTTCATACCCCAAGAATATAAATAAATGTTAAGTAAGAAAAATAATAATGGATGCCTTCTGGAACCATTGTGTCAGTGAAAAGAAAAGAAGAAGCCCCACTTTTCAGATGATAGTTTGTCTTTCTAAAAACCTTGTCTCTGGTGGACTGGCTGTCTCCCCGCTGACAGCTAGCACCCGTTGTGATTGGCTGTTGCTACTGACTTCCTGTCAGGTTGACCCTTGTGTGAACCTCCTGCTTTGCATTTGCATAATACCAAAATGACAGCTCGTCAGCACACAAGGTTCACAGGCTCCCTGTTTCCCTCTCTCGCTGTCTCACACAGCCAGTCCTGCTCTTGCCATACTTCCTCGCAGATTCTCAGTAACCAAGCCTAATGGTAGAAGTGACTTCAAACTTAGGCATCAGCTTTTCAGTTGTGGATGTCCTTATTAAGATGATTTAGTTCTGCATTTGGAAATTCAGTGCTAAATTTAAAAAAACAGTGATTAGTTTCATAACCTAAGAATATAAATAAATGTTAATAATAATGGATGCCTTCTGGAACCATTGTGTCAGTGATAAGGAAAGAAGAAGCCCCACTTTTCAGATGATAGTTTGTCTCTCTAAAAACCTTTCAGGAGTTCCTATTTAAACCTCAGATTTCTCACAAGCTACTCATATGAGTGGTGAAACGTCTTCTCAAAAAAATAGTTTGAACCTTTTTTGGATATACCATGACCTGGATGACTGAGAAACTTCACAGACATAATTTTACTATTACTATTTCATCCACTTCGTCCAAATCTCAAGTTTTCAACAAGCCTAGATGTTAAAATGTAAGTCTGCAACTCCTATTATGTCCAGATGTGTTCTGCTTTTAATCATTATTTCTCAGAAGTCCATCTGATGGAACAGCTGCATTTCCTTTCTTAACAATTCAGCTGTTTTCACAGACATCATAATATATTATTGATCATCAAAGCCCTACTAAACAGTACCCTGGAAGCCCCCGCCCATAACTTTTTTTTTTTTTTGTGGAGGAAAGTTGGTCTGGATCGACTCTGTTGGGAACTGATTAAGAATCAGCAACCGTCTGCCAGGCCAGTCAAATCACTTGTGCAGGATTTATGGCATGATAGAAAGAGTGATAGTGACATACACATAGTTGTCATCCAAGCACCACTGAGCTGTTTCCAACACAATGGCTCTGAATGGTTGTAGGACTATCCAATTGTTGTTGTTTCTTTCCTCTGTATCAGTTTACACATAACCCAGTGAAATGGTGTCTTACCAGACTTATATTCTAATAAGAAGGGAGCTTGGCTACATCAGGCTAAAGATGTTATTTTATTTTTTTTACATTTCACCAAAATGTTCTAACAATATACAACAATATAAAAAATGTACAGTATATTTTATCTTTTGCATTCATGGTCAGCAGACCTAACCTGGATTAAATAAAGGTTACAAAATGGCGAGAGCAGCAGTAACCTAAAGGTTAGAGGCAGGCTTGTGCAGACTTCTGATAGCACGATCGATCTCCAGCAGCTTCCAGGTCCTTTAATGTAAAGAGCACTGGCGCTCAGAAAACACTTCCCTAGTGTCACTCATTGGGATGCGCAAAATGTCACAATAATAGCCAGCAATTTGACCAGTGAGATAAACTGCCTTATGACGGTCTTCATTTCCACCACCTGCTTTCACCAACTTTTGTTTCCACTCTACATCTCCCTCTTCTCCTCAACAACTCCCATCATGTTTTACTGTCTCCTGAGACTCCCGCTTGATTGACAGGTGGGAATTAGCCATGTGTAAACACTTCACGCATCCATTTGCATCCCATCATTCCTGGAATCAACGATCTCAGACACCCTCCACCCACACTAGCCCCTTGCACGTTTTCGTTTTCTGCTGTTTCCTGCATTTTCACTGTTTGTAAGAGGGAGAGCGGGCTCTGTTCACAGATTGACTGAGGGTCACCTTTCTAGATGGATGCGAGGTATAGTAGACAGTCCCAGAGAAGCTGCTTTGAAAGTGTTTAGTCCCAGAACACAAATAAAACCAAAATAAGCTTATATAACCAAAGTGAAACGTCAACGATCAAAGTGAATGCCAGTTCATACAAGAAGCAGGACTGGGATTTACAAGTTTGCTAGGTTGGAAGCCTCCCTTAAGAGGGGAATTAGTCTTAGGTAACTCCAATGTTGTTTTTTTTTTCTTAGTTTTTGCTTTATTTATTTATTTATTTATTTATTGTTCACTTTGCACCTTTATTGATATTTGCAGTGGAGATGCAAACAGCATATAAGGGAATATGCAGTATCCTGATACCTGACCAGCTTTAAAGCGATACAGCGCATGAAACCACCAGTTCTAAAGGGGTTTTTCCGATCTTGTGTTGGATATTTGTTGACATAACGCTGCCATCTTTTCCGTTTCTCCTCCTGCTAAATGCAGTACATGAGAAAGTGGCAGCTTTGGACTGACTGATAAATCACTCGTTGCCAGGCTGTATGTTTTCTGTCCTCACTTATGTTAAAATAACATTAATTTAGAACTTGTAGTGACACGTCTCCGCGACTGGTATGTCATATTACGGTTCTGAGGTTCTAAGCATTGCATGTTAGCAAGTGCTTGTCCATTTCTTTTTTTTTTGTCCATCGCCAGCTGAGGTGATCATGCAGTCTTTCAGGAGTCCAGGCAATTCACCAAGTTCAAAGATTGCTCCTCAGGAGATTATTAACTCAACAATGAGAAGCTTTGAATTGTGAGGGGTTTATATATATATAATATACATGGCACTGCAGCTGGCTTACAAGAGCAACTTTTAGCTTTGGTGACAGCAGCTCTGCAAACGCTCAGAATTAAAAAGGCCTCAGGGGCCTTCTTAAATTAAATAGCACAGATAAATAATTTGTTCGACCATTATGTGTGTATATGACTGTGAATGTGTGCAGGCATGTTCCCACTTCTTGTATTTCAAGAAGGTTTAGCCATGCATGTGATCGGACAAGCGAGCTTTCGGCTCACTCCTCTAATGTGAACAAACTAATAGTCTCACCGGCCCTACCATTAAAAGCCAAATGAACAATAATTAACTCAGACACAACCTGATGCATGAGCAGTTCATAGATATATATAGGAGATGGGATGAATCGCCAAAGGCAGTAAAATGTTATGGAAAGGGAAGGTGCAGAGATTAATGTAAGGTGATGCATGAGTTATTCCATTAAGGATGCCCCGTTATGTGCGCAAATTAGCCCCTTAGCCTCAGCGTGAATAAACTTGCACACTGAGTATTCGTCGTAAACAAGTGAAAATTAAAATGTCCACTTGAGCGGGTTTTGTGGCCCCGCTTTCTGGCTTTCTCTTGTATTGCACCGTGACAAAGATGTCCCAGCCTTATCGTGGCGCAGTACAGCCCTATGTGCAAATCAAGCCACGACACACAAGCTGCTCTTTCTCTGATACACCAGCACGTCTGCGCTCCCTTGCTGGGAGACTTTCTTCAGCTGCCAGTGCGCTGTGTGTTTGAGCACGTCCTAATGAGTGACAAGCAAGCGGCGGCTCATGCAAATCAGGCGGTGGTACCAGAGTTGAACCCCTGCATCTGCCTTGCTGAATTCACATCTGCAGTGCTCAAAGTTTCAATTACCGCAGTCCCTGTGAGCGTGTGCACATATGTGTGTGTATGTCAGTGCACTGAAGTATAGTGTAGTATATTTGTGCTACCGCTGTCAATTATTATGCTATATCATTCCATATTATTAGGTTAAAAACTGAATGCTATTTTTAGTTGTTTTTACTGTCAGGTCACCAATCGTCACAGTTAGGGTGACATGTAAAAATATTTTATTGGGACAAAAGAGAGATGATTCACAGTATGTGGACAGTAGCATGTTTATGAGTTGTTTGTTTGGCTGTGCATGACAATAATTTGTCTCTGTTAGTGACACGTAGCAGGCATGATAACAATTAAATAAAAATGTCATGACATGCGTGGGCATATGTAGCTCTAGGAGGCTGTCTTTCAAATTTGATCACAGCAAAAATCCTAATCTGAAGCATCTAAAATGTGTTTTTTCATAACTTTTTTACATATTTGCTTACCCATTCCTGGATGTTTATAGTATAGTATTAATATAGTATTAATATATTCAAAGCAACATAATTAAAAGTTTAAATAAGTTTGTTAGGAGCTGCATTCCTACTGTGAAAATCCGGGATGCTGTGACATCAGCAGGATGCTTGCAACCGGCAAGTAGCCCCTCTCATCTATCCTCTGCAATCTGAAGGTGCCATCTTATTCTCAACAGATGGCACACAACACCAAGACTGACTGAATACCAATTTACCTCCCCCATCTGTTTTCTGTCGCTCGGGTTAGGGCCTTCCTTTATCTTCACATCGCTTTTTGTTAGTTCTATGCATGTGAGGAGGGATTTCAACATTCTCTGTGATCGCTTTATTATGTCTTTTTTTTTTTTACCTGTTTCCTGCTTGAATGTGGACTACTGCTCAGAGTAGTTCAGTAAATACATAAAAACAATGCACCACACTGTGTACTTAAAGGAGAACTACTGTTTTTTTTTACAACCTGGACCTTATTTCTAGCATAAAATATGATTGTTTCCTCACCCATATAACTTTTGTGTCATTTGCACTCCTTCTCTTTCTTTATTTAATTGAGCTGATATCAGTCCTCCACTGATAGTCTTAGATATATGTTATATCTCAAGAAACAGGTGAAGAATGCAGAGAATATGAGAGTAAGATGTATATACTGTAGGTGGGAGCGGCTCTCACTGCCAGAAGTGTCATCATTATATGTCCCAACTCTTTCATCTCTCCTCCGTTAGTCCCCATCATCTATCCTCGGTCCACCCTACAAATGATCATTTCATTGCCAGCCGTCACCACATCTCTATCACCTGAATAACAATTTAATATGGCGAAGGTTGTATCGAATACAGCTTTCTGAGTAACACGATGTGTAATAGCTGAAAACCAACAGCTGGGTCAGGGGGCAAACAAATGCTGCTGCAGTGGACATTTATTTATTTATTTATTTATATTTTTATGGCAGGCACACCCCTACACATACGGTAAATAGACAGTTACATGAAGCAGCAGGGCAAATAAAAATACCAACACATCATGCGGGCAGACATCTGCATAAAGCACTCAACCACGCCTTCACAACCTTGCCCGTGCAAGCACACAAACACATGCGCTCAAGGGAACCCATTGGAGGAGCGTGTCCCCATCGGGTGTTAATGAGGGGTTATAAACCCAGAGAAGCCAGCGTCTCCCGGAGTCCAGGGTCAGCTGGGCCACAGTCTTAAGGCGATGAATTAAACATCAGTCTTCCTGTCTGGCAGGTATAAATATTTCTCTGCCATTCTGACTGGAGCAGTGCGACTCAAGGCCAAAGTCCCTCCACGGCGTCCCTGACACAATTTGACATGGGGTGGAAGATGATGATTGTCGATGTAATGGGATACAGTAAGGCGCAGTTGTAGAATAGGTTTCATATTAGGCTCGTGGAATTATGTCCTACTGCAGAGGAGGTGTAGAAGAAGGAGTGCATGTTTGTGTGTGTGTGTGTGTGGTGTGTGGGTGTGTGTGAGAGAGACGCTAGGTATGGAATGCTTCTCTGCAGGGCAGCACTGTGTTAGTGTTAGCTGCAAGTTGTACAGTTTCAATTAAACCCATCGGCAACTATTCCCTAAAGAATGAGGCTTTTTACAGGCTCTCTCTATATCTGATACCCACCTTGTCAGAGCAGAATGGAATAATCTATACGATGTAGCATTGCTGGACAGAAAAAAAAAAAAATATCTATCAAAAGGGGAGAAAATTGTTGATGCAGAACTTGTTGCAATAAAGCAATCAAACCAACATTTCATCATCTCCAAACTCTTTATTTGTCTGTACAAAGAGAGAGCTTCACTATCTTCTTATCTACTGTATATTTTGCAGCATAAATGCGCTTGACAAGGCCGGTTGCCTCGCTGAGGTTGTGTGTCCTTGTGAGAGTTTTGCAGGAACTCAAGGAATAAAGATAGACGTGATCTGTCCAAAATACCAAAATGTTGTCCAATGAGGAAACGTGACCTATCATAACAAGGACAATACACATTGCTGTTTATGGTAGGAATCAGTTGTGGACTTCATTAAAGTTCATCGTAAAGGTATCTATGTTAATATTCCTCATCTAGCTACATGATATGACATAGAGCTTTTTTGTTTCTATGCATACCACTAATACTTATTAAGTGAAATGCATGTTCATTAGCAAACACCTCTGTCAGTATTTTATTCAAACAGGATGCACTTGATTGGGAGATGAGCTGTGAACAAAAGTCAGCTTAGCACAGCATTGCTGATTCACGCCCAAAGGGTTAACTGCTAACAGGAACATTCCCAACATTGCCTAGTCTGATAAACAGTTGAATGCATTACTGCAGAGCTTTGGATGTGTTTGTCACTCAAGGCCTGCAGTTTTCTTGTTCCATCCCGGACGTAATGTCTCATTCAGCCCCTAACTGAATTCTACCCTTCTCCCCTACTCTTCAAACTTTTGAGTTTGTACTCGTCTGGGTCCTTCCTGAGGTCTGAGAACGAGAACAAAGGCCTTTGTTTGAAACCACAAGGTCGAATGGAGGTCAAGCCAATAGACGATCAAAGCATGTGTTCCCAGGCACCGAGGAGGAACGGCTGCCTTTGATCTCCACCTTACTCTGGACAGGATGGTGAACTGCTGCTCGCTGCTTTGGATCTGTGTTTACTTTACCTCAAGGGTACTATTCTGGAAGAGAATTTTATATACTCTCTGTTAGCAAAATCCTGGTGCTTATGATTGTTTTCTTTTCTAAGGACAGAACAAAAATGAGTCAGACTAACTTTAAATCTATAGTGCTTACGTATTTACTGAACATGGATGATGTGACTGGAGTAGTCTCATGAGCCATTAGCTGAGGAAAATCAGAGCTGACACATGGTTGTTAAGGAGAGATCAAATTAGATGACGAGCTATGAGTAAGTGGAGAGATTAACAAACCTGTGAGTATATAATAGGACCATGTTGATATAGGTGCAACCTCCAGCCAACATGCAACTTCCAAAAGCTGTAGTTCTTCTAGAGGTTTTTGCATCTATTTAGATATAATACAATCAGGTGCCAAAGTGAGCATCCAAACCACTCTTCCTCCCTAAAGGTGATGTCACAGAGGATTCATGCATCTTTATGTGCAGTGAATAATGCCCTACAGTCAACCCCTCATTCTTTTGGACTGGGCTGTTACCTGACAAGAGTGTGAGCTGACAGTATGGGTGATTAGGTCTGGACTGTAGCCTGAAGGGATGAGGATGTAGAGCAGAGATGTTACCTGGATGTAATGGGATGCAGGGTGCAGTCCATGGTTTGAAGATAATGAACAGCTGAGGTAGTCTATTCTATAATACTAAACACAGAACTGCTACAACTATGGCAATGTGGTACCCTTAAGTTTCTGGTATAGTAGTAGTAGTAGTTTTATGTGTAATAGTCTAATGTGTTCACAACTGAATTTAGTTCTGCTGTTTGAAATGTAACTGTCTCAGAAGAAGCAGTTTTCTTCAAAGTGGAAATCAAGCTCCCAACATCCAGAGAGCTAGACAACCTATAGCTCACCAGACAGTCATTGTTGCAGAAATAGATATGGAACAATGCAACAAGGGATGTCCTGATTCATGACTCAGACCGTCTGAATACCTCCTACATTATCCATCTCCGTGTCTTCCCCTCCCTGCCTCTTCAGTGCCCACCGTTTTCAAAGTATAAAGTCAAAGCTTTTGGAGTTCTGCTATGAAGTGCTATCATTATTCTGCTGCCTTTTTATGTTGCTCTTTGAGGAACATAACTTAGCAAAGATGATGGCTTCATTTTGCCACTGCCGAACCATTGCCGGGGATGTGCAGAGAAAATTACAACTCCTCTATTTCCAGCAGTTATTGGCAGCATTTGAGCTGAAGCTTGGAAAAGCACGATCACTTCTAGTGAGAGGGATTTTTCTATAGCTGTTTTATTTGAGCTTGCTCCTTTTCTGCGTTAAGATGAGATGGAAACGCTACGTGGTGCAGTTCTAAAAAAAAGAAATAAAAAAAAAATAATAATTTCATAACTTAAGTAAATATTAGATGAACAAGCCATCTAGAGACAGTTTAAAAACTGATACAAAGCTAAAAGTCACATAGTTGAGGTCTAACATTTATTGCTAAATGTCATCTTAGTCAGTGATTTAAATTATTCATTACGGCATCGTGTTCTCTAACAGCCAAAGGACATATGGAGACCCGTCCTTAGGTCAAGGACAGGGCTACCTTGGTACATCTAGACTGTTGGGGCATACTACATCAACATTTAACGACTTGTCGTTACATTTCCTTACGGCTAAAAAATCAGTGAACTTTTTTTTTAACAGCATCTCAGTGTAATGCCAGGTACATTTATCTATCTGGACCTAGCTTGGGGGTGCAGAAGTGGACATGTGCTCTCTGATTTTCCCAGCAGGACAATTTACAATGAGCTGCTGATGCAATCACCTCTGCCCTAATGGTTGCTGTATGTTACGTCATTCTTCAAAATAACTAGGATTTTTCAACTCATGAATAAGCCCATATTCTTTGCTCAGCCAAAGTGAAAGAAAAATAGAGGAACAATGAATGTTATTGGTCAAGTTTCTTCGTCAAAACTACTCTGCCATGGAATAAAAAACATAAACATGTCCTCAAATAAAAGTGTGTTAAAAAAAAAATGAGGTGAACCGATATGAAGGTGACACTTTTAACTCTTGTTATTTTACAGAAACTAATGGAGTGGTGAGGTAGCACTCAAGCAGCCACTGTAATAAAGTTTGGGAAAGTCAAATAAAAAGGAAACGACGCAGCGATTTAGCTAGCTAGCATACCAGCTGCTCAAAATGACTGACTGAGAATGGGAACTGATGGGAGGCCAAGCCACTCCAAACTTGGAGCTGAGCCTGGATAGGAAAATAAGTTGGAACACCTGCAGCTAAAAAAGAATCAGGCACAAAATATAAATCGTGTTGTGTGGTGGAAGATACCAAGTCCAGCGGGAAATGATATTATGCAGTTATTGAACATTTTGTCACTATAAAAGAGAGTGACGAGGATCAAACACACAGACATTTCCCTCTGCTTGGAGCTGGTTGTGGGGTTTTATTTGGTAAAAAGTGAGTGTTCCCGTGCAGAGGAAAATGTTGGGTGCAAAATATGTTTCCAGGTACTGTGAAAATCAAATACGTATTTTCTATATCCTTATCACACTTCATACAATAGGATTAAGTATCCCAAGGCCAAGGCCTAAAGGTCTAACAGAGTCACATTTTAATAATTACTAGGCAAAGAATGTTTTGCATGCATAATACTAGAGAGCAGGCAGTGTTGGTTGAACTTTGCATGTATAATATTTATATTTTAGACTTAATAGCTTCATTTTTTTTCTTTTTGTATTTGCTCATAGCCTATGTGTCTTCTATTTGCTTTCTGTACTTCCTCCATTGTACATATACATTTTTATTTACCTTACTTTTGGCAATAACAGTCAAAGGTTCATTCCCTAGTACAAATATAGACATATGTATGATGCTTGCTAACATGCAAAGCCTTCAGTCGTGAGTCCCCTTTGACCCGTCTCAAACCCCACGTTTAATATCCTGAAATTAGATGAAGTGATTTGTGGCAGTGCAGACCCATTCGGAGGAGCAATCTAACGATTTTGTGCTGCCTTTTACTTTTTGAGACTCGGGGAGAAGGGAAAAAGTTTGCCAGGACAATTTGGAAACCTTTTTAGGATTTTTCCCCACAGCTTTTTGAGGCGGTCCAATTAAGAAACTATTTGGCCATCAGCTGTGATTGGCAAGATCTCAAAAAAAAAAGAAAGAAAAAAGTTTGTTTTGTTCTTCTGTCATGTTTTCTATAGTTCTGTTCAACTTTTTCAAACTTTAAAATCTCCACCCTGCACTTTTTACATACAGAATCAATCATCAAGTGTCTCTGTGTATAGACATGTACACAGACAAGAGAATACAGTTTCAGTCCACAGTGATGCCTGACACACTCCTTTTCTTTAGCTGTCACACCTTAATGTTGGCAACAAGTGCTTCTTTTTTCTGCGGCTTTGATTGCCCAGATTTCAGGAGAATGCGTGGTCTTATAGTGTAGTGACAAGTGATGAGATATGATTTTGTGTTTAGCAGTTGTACAGCGAGAATAAGATAAAAATGACCATGCATGCTCCTGAATTCAGGTAAAACACTTTCTGGCGTATGAAGTGTCTGTATTCTCTAATCTCTGTGTTCATGATTATGGTTGAAGAACATATCACAGGTAATGTCAGTATAGCCATTATCAGCTGTCATCTTAAGAAAATAGCCGACATCTAGACGAACT
This sequence comes from Planiliza haematocheilus, assembly GCA_005024645.1. Taxonomy (NCBI): domain Eukaryota; kingdom Metazoa; phylum Chordata; class Actinopteri; order Mugiliformes; family Mugilidae; genus Planiliza; species Planiliza haematocheilus. The sequence goes on along the minus strand of SRSE01000725.1, from coordinate 4,133,118 downwards.
CTACATCAGCAGAGGACGCTCTATGTCTTTTCTTACAGCACACTCTGACCCGATCTTATAATAGAGCCACGTGTGTGATGGTGTGTATTGCTAAAAGCTCTCTCCTCCTCCTCCTCCTCCTCCTCCTCAGCCTGTGAGGAATTCACACAATATTCATTTAACATTTGTTTGGCTTGCACCAGCGAACTCTGTCACCATCAGAAACTGTGACATTTGAAGAGGAGTTGGGCCAAAGCACTAAACCCCCCTCCAGAAGAGGACAGAGTGGCTTGTTAAATCGCTTCTTGTCACGCAAGCCTCCACTTCTTTTTTATTTATTTATGACTCGGTCGCTGGAAAGTAAGCTGTTGTCATCACTACCTTTATGGAGTGTGTTGTAAATTAAAAAAAGGGGGGGATGTAACCTTTTCATGTGTTTATATATACTACACTTTTTTATTATTTTTTTTTACTTTAAAAGTAATTTAATAATTGTGCAGCCTTCCATGTACAGTATGTCAGATCACATAATGTCAACTGGATGTTTCAATACCACTGTCTCCTAAAAATTATTATATTGAATAGTTTAACAATTTTCCAAGGTACATTTTAGTGTATTGAAGGCCTTTAAAAAATAATAATAAATAAATAAATAAAGCCACCCTGGGCTATTGCTTTTGCACATTTGCACATGGTTATTTAGTTATTGGTTGAAAATTAATTACATTTCATTTCAATTTAATTTTTTTTAATATTCACTTTGCTTACAATTCTTGTAAATATTGTGTATAGATTTTTGTTTTGATTTTAGTTTTTGTTCATTTTTGTTTTTGTTGTTATATATTATGTATGCTGTCAAGTGCTTGTACAATGCCGCTGCAACGGTGAAATTTCACAGTTGGGATTAATAGCGCTTGTAGACTGTGAGATTCGGAAAGTAAAATACACACATCAGTGGTACATATATAAAGAAAATCCAAAGAAGAGGAGGTCGAGGCAGGGAATGTGTGCATCCAGTCGTAGCTAGGGAAAAACAGGTCAACACTGAATGTCAGGAAGCCAGGCTACTTACTTACACTTATAAACATGTTGATATGTTTTGATACGATCTTTCTTTTTCCATTGACACACAGTCCATGTCCATTACAATGAAGGTATGTCTTTAAACCTTGTCACAGCTCAGCATAATGTCCACCATTCTGGGGGGTGTTTCATCTTGGTAGCTAGTGTCTGTCTGGTTCCAATCTTTTTCTTGTAAAGTCCTCTGAATTCCTGGTTAGAAAACCTTATTGTGAACCCCGGAGGCCAATATCACTTTTCCTAAATAAATGCATGAGTAAAGCTTGACTCACATTTAACTCTATTGTGGTTGTCTCTTTACCTGAGGCTATTTGTGTCATTACTTTCTTCTATCAGCCTCACGGTGCAGTATGCATCTAGGCTTCAGGCTCTGGAGTGCATGCCAAGTCACTTTAAATTTTCTATTTGCTTTGAAAGACTCTTAAATAGGACAAGCCAGAAACTGAAACTGTAATGATTCCAGTAGGGAAGTTGTAAATTAAAAATAATAATACAGTGTGTTAAAATAGAAAGACTGCAAAAAGCATGCTGTGTAATTTAATTCATCATATAACTTCAAATATGACTACGCACATGTAATCAAACAAAATGCTCATTTGTTACACATGTGCTGTAGTTGACTTTAATTTTCTATTCTAATGGCATTTGGTGACAAAAGGCCCATTATGTAGGATTAGGTTTAATTGGTCAGGGTATGTATTTACATGAAAGCATGCAATTTTATTATTATTATTATTATTTGCTGTTTAACTGTGTCATTTATACTTGCGCTTGCACAAAGTGCTTCTGACTACTTCATTGATATTCCAAGTGTGTAGTCCCTTTCAAATTATACTTAGCTCATTTCTATAAAGCAAATCTTCATGAAGGATGACCAATATGAGTCACAATTTTAGTGCCGTGGCACAATAAATGTGTGCATTATTGAAGAAAAATAAATAAATAAACCACACTATTTGTGAATGGTAATACTTACAGCCTTGCACTGAAGCAGCTTGAAGCTACGGTGTACAACTTTTGTTTTCCCCTTCTGGCACTGAGAGTAATAACGCTGCAGATACATGCATACGATGTGTGCCTGCAGTCTAACTATCCTCAGTCCTTCCTATACCTTGACTGTATCCAACGAGGAAAAAAGAAAACCTCAGTGGTAAAGTTTACTCTTCCTCGATTGATGCAGCAACTTCCTGGAAGTTTACATTCATAGCTTGTTTTTCTACCATTGCTCTTCATACTGCAGGCTACTTAGCTGCTCCCTTATTCAAGTCAAGTAAACCAATTAGGTTTGGGTAAAACACATCACGACTGGTGCACTGGCTTGGGAATGTCCCCAGACACAAAGGTTCATAACGTAAGTATTCTGCAAAATACAGGGAGATTTACCGGGCAGTGATAAAGTTGCTCAGTCTGAATTTGTCTGACAAAGGTTTTAAAAGAATGACTGCTGATTTCTATGTAAAGCCTCCCACACTTAAGCTTCAGCTAATGGCACTAGAAGTAGATATAATATGATATGCATAATGTGTGACTACTAAAACTGATATGGTGTGATTAGCCATCATGGTGAAATCATGTCCTAGTCCACTTAGAAAAACCTTGAAATTACAGTCTAACATTTATTTAAATGATCAGAAGGTTTTTAGAAAATGTGTCTGTCTAATGAAAACATGTCAGCTCACATCGATCGAGCCCGGCTAAGCTGTTTTTTCTGTTTTTTTTTTTACTCTTTCTGCCCTTCTGCACACATCTGTCTTTGCCTGCATGTGAGAGACTGAGTTGGAAGTGCAAATTATCCTCTCAGCATGCCCTTGCCCTTGTAGCCTTGTTTTGATTCCTCTGTCCTCCTCCCTCCTCTCCGACTCACTTCCCTTTACTTCCCCTTTCCTCCCTCTTCCTCCTTTTAATTTCCCACTTCACAGTGTGCTGGACAGGTTCTGTCTTTATCATAGGCGCCATTTAATCTGCTTTGGAAAACACACTGTACACAATTGGAGGGCCCTAATTGATTTATACAATGTAATTACTCCGTTCTCGAACGTCTCATAAACGACAAACCTGGTCCCAGAGCCACTAATTAGAAGGGAACAGGATTTGCGGCTAATATAATTCATTATTTCCAAATTAGAGCTAGATAAGTTGTCACAATATAATGATCAGGCAAATGCAAGCAGTTGTTTTCTGTTGTTAGGCCTCTTGTTTGGCTCTGAAAAGAGCAATTCACCACACTGCTGCTCAAGCCTATTTATTTTCAGGATGGAAATTGCAGGTAACTGCTGACTTATATGGTACCTATGGAGGTACACTTCACTCAAGGACCCTTATTCAAGCACACAATAAACACATTTCCACCTGTAACTTTTCAGTAGAATATCTCTGTAGTTAACAGTAAAACGTGTTTCCCTTATTCAGAGATATTTTTTTAAAAACAAGTAGTCTGACAAACTAAAGGCTGGCTCTGCAGACAGGAGACTTTTGAATCGGTGGTAGAGAGGAGGACACTTAACACCCTGTTATCAATCACGGTTAACCCTGACCACCCTCTCTACAATATAACAGACAATGCAGCACATTGTTCAAAAGGCAACTTTGTTGTCTCAAGGAACGCTACAGAAAATCTTTGCTGCCACAAACCATCAGTCTGTACAAGTCCTCATCAGTATGTGACAGATAACACTGGACTTATTGTCCCAGGGACATTTTGCACATGGACGTTTTTTTTTTCATTGGTTTGTGAAATTCATTAAATTTCATTGTAGTTTCATTTTATATTCAGTTATTTTATTTTTCTTGTAAATAGTGTGTATATAGATTTATTTCAATTTTTTTTTCCTATTGCTATATATGAGTCTGGGTTTAGTACAGTAACATCCCAGGGGGATGTTTTAAGGAGAATTTAATCAAATTGAAGATTTTTCATCACCTTATTCATTGGGTTTGAGTGTGTTAGTGGAGTTGTTGTGTCTGTAAATATCTATAAATATTTTGCTGCTCTTTCATTTAGACCATTCAGACGATGTACTATCCCGAACTCCAAAACTTTGTTTGTTTCCTTGACTGAAAGTATCAAATTACAAAATTTTCACCTAATGCATGTTTATAGTTACTGACAGTTCACAGTCTTGTGATTTTAGAGCTGCATAATTCATCCCTGCATCCCTAGAAATACTGGCAGAGAATGACCCCCAACTGCTGCAGGGACATGCTTAGCAGGAGTAGCCTGGAGTCAAGACCAGCTTCCCCACCTACAAATTTTTGGCGGTGGCTCCGGCAATGACCTGATGGTGCCATTCACATCATTTTGGCTTGACTTTATGCAGAGATGGACAGAAGAATAATAGCAACCAGTCATTCGTATCTTCAAAGCACAAATGGACTTGACTATTTACAGAAAATAGCGGTATTTTGTTCTCTGCATCAGTTGAAACACTCCCCATAATAAAATACAAATGGTGTGTTTCTAGATTCAGATTCTGATGTAGCTATATAGGGGGAACTTTCCTTGCATTAATATGGTAGTGCATTTTCAAAATGTGTGTCCGTCTGTCTGTGTGCATGCACATGTATGCACATCATGCATTAGGCTTACGCGCGTGTTATAATGCGCGTCTGTGTGCCAGCGTCTGGGCCTAAGTGCAAAAACGAATCCATTCGGTGCCTGATGTTTAGGCCATTAGAACAAACAGCCATGGGGGTGTGGCTGTCAACACTCATTAGTGGTGCTGTCACTGTCGCCACTCCAATAATTACTGCCACTGTAAACTCAGCAGTGGCACTACACTCAGCACCACGGCTCCCCGAGATACCAGAGGCCCAGTGTAGCGCAGCCTCTCGAGTCTGTCAATTAGCATGAGCCTCAACAGGTTTACTTGCACATGAATGTCCTTTTTTAATGTCCCGCTGAGAGACAGGCAATTTTGCATAAATAGGCGGGTCATTAAAGGTCTCTGATGTTCTTTCATTTTCCTGTCAACTTTAATGAACGCTCTCTGTGTGGACCGCTACCCAGTGCTGTGTGTGAAGCAGAAGGAGTTGAGAAAGGAAATATTTTTCATGTGTGAGGGCTGTATGTTGGCTTTAGATATCGATGATACCCAGTGAGAGCACTGATTGTGTGTGTGAAGAATCATAGTAGATAGTATATAACACAAAGCTAAAACAAAGGCGACTCGACTTTATGGAGTTTTCCAATAAACCTCTTCAGTTCTAAATGACTGGTGGGTTAAGGTTTTTATCTTGGAACATCTGTGGGTGCCCACATGAAACTCTCAAGACTAGGATCTGCTAACACCTCAGTACTACCTACCCATTCTTTCCAGACTCCAGCCGGGATTGGGTGTGACACTTCTTGGGGAAGAGATGTTAAGACTGTGATTTAGTGGCTTATAATATGATGTCTCAGTCCAGATTGCTTCCTTTGCTCCTCTTTCAAACCATCTGTCTTTTCTAGCTATAAAAAAAATCCTGACCTGAGGAGCTAGCTCTGTACTGATTGTGGTTTTGTGTTCTGTAAAACCTTCATATATGCAGCTCTTTATTTTTATGTTAAAAAGTCATGTGACCTTTAGCCATCTTGGAGTTATCGATATACGTTACATGCATCTGTATAATTTTTTAACGCAGCAGTTATGTTTGCGAGTGTGGGATTTATTTATGAGATACGATATATCAGTGGCATAAAGCATAATCTATGCAAAATATAGTTCATAAGATCAACAGACGTCTGTGTTAAACCCTTCAGATGACCATTTTTTAATATCCTGATGTCTGTCATTTTCATGTTGTGTTTTCTGTGATCATATTTCATAGACGGTGCGTTTAATAATACGCTGTCAGGCTCAAAGAAATTTAATTGGATAAAACCCTGACGGAGAATCATCCAACGGCAACATTTAATATTCTTTCTTTTTTAATTTCTTCTCTTTAATATGTACCTAAATAGACGAAGGCCTAGCGAGAAAATGAGATGAATATATTACCTCGCCACATGACTTCTTTTAACCAGTTTGCTACCCTCGCTGAATCAATTTAACAGTCCCAAGACACAGTGGTAGCTTCTCCCTTTAATTTTCTTGCTCCAAGGTTGTTAAAGTATTCCATTTTGGTTCAAATTTATGCCACAACAAATTATGCATGTATCTATGTATCTTATTGTTCACACTGGAGACAGCTTTTGACTTTGGCAAAGCTGCGCGGTCTTGTTTTGCCACTTATTGTTTTGCAAGGCAAGCGCTGAGCACATTTAGTTTTTGTAATTTGACATTTCTAATATGCATGTTCACAATTGTTTTGGAATAATTGGTTGGCTGTAATGTGCTGGATGCTGGATGCTCTGACTAAAGCACGCCATGAATACCAATGTGGCACCCCAGCATGAGGAGACACGCAGACATATTGTTGCTGTCAGGCGCAAAACATTAGGTTTTCAGGAGGAATTAAACAGGTTTAAGGGGAGACTCATAAATATTTTATTAGACTAATATATACAGCTGATAGAAGGCTGTGATTTGAAATTGTATGTGGCGCAATTAGTGTTGGTGGATGTCATTTCACGACTGATAAAGCTTTAATCAGATGAAATGGTTAATTTCTCTGCATTACAAGTTTTGCTCATATCGAATCATGAACACATAAAGGTCCTGATGATACAGAATCAAGGATCTCTTTTCTTTGTTCAAATTCTTGTAACTTTTTCTAGAGAGAATATGCTGTGTCTTCTTTCAAAAGTTTCGTACTGTGGACTTCCATTAAATGCAACTAGATCTGCCATGACATTGGGAGCAAAAGGGAGAGTGGGAGCAGAAGGAAAAATAAAATGAACACGAGAGAGAGCAAGAGCGAGAGAGAAAATGAGAGAGAGAGAGTGCTCAGGGTAAAATAGGCCAGCGAGGCTGGGAGAGGAGAACCAAGGAGAGGTCGATGCAGGGTCGGTGAAGGCCCGGCGGCCATGGATCCTTCTCTAGGAGGACAGGCTCTGATAAGGACCAGGTAGCTCACACAGTGCTGAGGTTTATGAGGGCACCAAGATAACAGCCTGCTGATAGGACCAACCAACTCAGCTGGACTGCAGATAAGAGGCAAGGACTTGTTGCCCTAGACAGGAACAAGACTTTAATTTCTGCAGGACTTGTACCAGTATTCTGCGGTGGCAACATTACTTTTTTTTTGTTTCTGTTTCATGGAACAAAATCCCCAAAGACATGTTGATGTTGTTGGTTTTCCTTTTATCGATGCCACATTATAAAGCCTCATTGCACCAAAAAAATTTCAGCTTTACACTTGGTTTTCTGATTTCTGCATTATTGTTAGATCACTATCTGTTTTGTAAATGAGTGAAAATAATAATTATATGGATTCAAGACAGCCGTTCAAAATATAAAATCATGTATTTGATTAAAAGTGTCCTTTTAAGTTTGAAATATTGTGAATGCAGAATGTTTTAGGATGTTTCAATTATTTTGTCTCTCTCCAGAGGGGAAAAAAAATAAACTGAAAATGGTATTGACCTTTGAAAGCCTCTATCAGTCAAAGACAGATTTTTGCTGCTCTAATACCATGTGTATTATTTATGACACTCAGCTCCGTGTGGCATACGCTTCCACCCACTGGTGTGGGGAACCTGAGCAGCGCTTTTTTACCTTTCCCTTTTACTGTGGATCAGCTGGAACACAGCAGTCGAAACGTGGAAACAGTGCCCCAAGGACAAAATACATTAAGCAGGAAATGTTTCATTCTCTGATCTTTTCCGCTCGGCATTCGTCTCACTGTGCGTGCTCCTCCTACAAGCTCTGCTCCTGTTGTTTGAAGTTAACCCAGCCTGCCGACTGGCTTGTTAGCTTAATAGTTTGAATATGCAGTTTAGGTGTGATTAATCGCCGGTCACTGAACCAGCCTCTCTATGTACTTGTGGCTTGTGTTTTTGTTTTTTTTCTTTTCATGACAAATTGCACTGGTGCATGTTCAGCGTGGTCAGCGCTCAGCACACAGTAAGTGTGCAGGGGTTGCCGTGCCTGCCTTATACAGCATCGGCATTTCCACTCACCATGAAGTGAATTATAAAATGCATCACGTTTCATGAATGTGCTTTTCAAAACTGAATGCATTTAAGATGCTTAGTTACAGGGGAACTACCATTTTTCACAACCTGGACCTTATTTCTGGCATAAAATATGATAGTTTACTCACCCATATGACGTTGGTGTTATTTGGAGTATAGTGGGAGTGACTGGGGCACTGCAACACAGCCTCAAATAGTGCATTATCTGCATGAAACTTGCTTGTTTCACCAATATTTTGTTTTGATACGCCAGTGCTATCTCCTGTTAAGTCTGCATGGACACCAAAGGGACATCGAAGTTATATGGGTGAGTAAGCAATCGTATTTATGCCAGAAATAAGGTCCAGGTTGTAAAAAACAGTAATTCCCCTTCGAGGATTCTGAGGCTGAGATATTTGTGGGCATGTGTATGAATGAATCAATTAGTATTTAACCTGCCAAACTCTCTTTGAGACAAAAATGGCTCAGTTAGGAAGATTACCCGCACTAATTCAGATCTCTCTTCCTCTTCCCTTGTCTGTAATTAGATGACTGTGAGAGTTTTTGTTTTTTGTTAGTTCAGCAATTCATATTTCATCAGTGTCACAATGAGCCGATCATGTCCTTCTTTCAGATTTGAATGTGTCTCTCCTCTGCTGATTTCAGATGTCAGTCCAAACTAGTGTGACCCCCTTCCATCCCGTCAGAGGGAAGGTCATCAGGGTCCACATCCCCAGCTGTCTCTCCATCTCATCACCACCAACCTCAAAATCTATGACATCCCATTCAGTCAAATTGCCGAACACATTTTATATCGCACAGATATGCTGTATGGTCTAACTGAATTCAGCATGCATTTACGAGCAATGAATTATGCACAGTGAAGACTGGTTTTACAGGAATAGTTACATCTGCTCCATAATTTACTGTGAGCAAAGGACTCATCACGCAATAGACCAAGTACTTAACACCAGTACTTGACTGTCAATGTTAGTCTTCTGATATGACCATAGTTAACTTTATCGTTATTATTTGTGGAGCAGAAGTGGAATCCAGACTAAGAATACAACCATGTTAATGTACGGAGGAGCGAAAGGCTTATGAAGTACTCTAAACTCCAGCAACTTTGTCATTACACCGACTTGTTTTGGCTCGTGGCCCTCGTCTGGGTCAGGGCATTAGTGGTTTGGTGGAACATCATTAACTTTTTAACCTGCCATATGCTTATCTACACCTCAAGGCCAGTTATCAGTGCACTCTCGTTTCTTGTTTCATTCATCACGCCGCTTATCTCCACCACATCTCATTACTTTGCCATCAAAGTTTGTCTGTTTTTCCTCCTTCCTCCTTAATTTCATTTTCAGCGCAACTACTTAAAGAATTCAGTCTACCCTCTCGGCTAACATCTGTTCAATCATACACATGTCTGCATGCACGCTCCATCTGTCCATCCATCTAATGGAATTTTTATGAGACAGCCACGGAGAAGATAGTTTTAGATTGGTGCTATCTTGCCGTCGCCTGCGTGCACACTTGGGTAATTCTTTACCTGTGCATGTTTGGTTATTAGGAATGGATGATTATTATATATGTGTGTATAATGCACATCTCCTGCTTCTCTAACTCAGCACGCCATCTCCCCGTGTTCTTTCCATGGTTCCACCCCTGCTGTTACTGCACTGGGCACAGCTGGGAGGTGGGGAGGAGCTGGTATCAATATTGCGACAAACCCCTGTGGATTTGACCCCATACATTCCATTATTGATGACAGTGTTCTCCCCTTCCAACAAAGTGCTGTTCTACAGCTGGGAGTATAAATTCGGGTGGGGAGAACTTTTGGGAGCTCCATACGTAGAGCACGTGCACATGTGGCTGTGCACCGCTGGACGGGATGCCTTCATCCGACAGCCTCAAGGAACTATTTCCAAGCCTTGAGGAGTTTTTTTGGCAGATGTTGCGTGCCGTCTCATTTCATGCTCTCTTGGTTTTTTATCCGGAGGTTTGTTTTGCACTCTTGAAATCAAACCAGAACAACCCTAAAATGATTTCTTTTGATAACTGGCAGAAAAGATGATGAAGAGGTGCATTTTATTCAGAACGATCACGTCAGCCTCTGATGCACAGCATTTGGGATGTGATTACTGATGTTTGACAGCGACACACACAAGAGTGTTTTGTGTAATGGAGATGCAGGGGCCCTGTAATTCTGTGCTTTTTCATATTAGCACAACTCGCATGGGACCCGTGGAGAAGTCCTCTGGGTGCAATCCGTCTCGGTTACCGGCCGGACGCCTCCTTGTGTACTATCCTGAAACAATTAGACCGCACTTAAACATCCACAGTCTGAATGGCTTGCTCGTCTCCCTGAGCGCTGTTCCCGTCATTTTCCAGTTTGTCTCAATCATTTCTTTTCTTCTTGTGTTCAATCTTCTCCTTCCTCTCCTCGCGTCGTTCGTGCTGAACTCTTTTTGTCCGTGGCTTTTGCCGGCTCCCTCACACTCCCGTGTCTCATTCTCTCCAGAGTCACCTTCACTCCTCCTCCTCCTCCTCCTCCTCCTCCTCGTCCTCCTCCTACTCCACTGTGTTTTATGGCTAAAAGCTGTTATTCCGCTCGGCTGCAGCCCGACTCCTCTCTGTAATATTTCATTCATCAGAACAATTAAAGCGGAACATTGGTTTCCAGGGTGATAATTAGGGTTTGATGAGTGAACCTGAACGCCACCAGGACAAGACAGCTTGATTACTCTCATTTGCTGGTCTCTGTGCTATTCCAGGGTTATTATCCATTGTCTTGTCAAGCAAATAGAGGAAGAAAACAGCCATGAAATGGAGAGAGGTGAGACCTAGAGAGACAGATAGAGATAGAAGTGTGGAGGTAGAAAGAGGCATGAGAGAGTTTGCCGGAGATGACTGGCTTGTAATGGGAGCAGGTCTTTTGGATAGTGATACACCACATTAACTCTGTCTCCTGCTGCTTTTCACTAAAACATCCACGGCATCTGTAACCCTGTGCACTTCCTTTTCTGAGGGAACTTAATTCCCCGCAAACCCAAACTCTCGACTTCAATTTTGTTGACGTTTCACTTTCAAATATAATTGTCCCCTTTAAAGGATGTGTTAAAGCTCAAACAGGAATTCTGCTCACAAGATCAGTCTGGCATCCAACAGCATGTGAGCAACAAGACAAGTTATGTCAAGTTTATCAGTCTGCATTTTTGTGGTTTCTACCGCGGAATCACAATAATGGCCGTCCTAGCCCCAACCTCACCATGAACCCCGTAATGTAACGCTGTACAATAACATGCAAAAAGCTTAATATGCAGGCTTCCTCATTTTACCTCAGGGTCTGGAAGCTGTCTTGGAAGGAATCTGGTGATGGGCCAGTCCTGTCCTGGCAGGGTCTGGGGGCGGCTCAGATCCACAAAATGTTGCAGTATTAAAAAAAACAAAAAAAGTCAATATTTTAAAAAGAAACGCCTCCTCTGATCTAACCCAGGATGCATCTATCTGGGGCTTCCAGTGCTCTTAATTTCCTCTTTTCATTATCCCTTAAAATACATTTTCCTCCGTAATATACAACAACTGGACTCACATTATCCCGTATTTTACCCTCCTTATTCCATCATTGATATACATCGGTGTATAACTGCAATGCATGTATTCATGTATTCATGCTACGTTACAACTGTTAACTGATTGGTTCATTTGCAGCAAGAATCCTTGCTGGTAATGAAAATCAAGTATGCATGAATTACCAGGCAGTTAGCATTGTGTCAAATGCTTCGACGTGCCTGTGTCGTTCTGTGCCGCTTCAAATCGCACCCATTCCGCTCTCCGTTGCGAAGTTGTTGATTTATGTTCTGACGCGGTGATTTACATGTGCGCAACGGGGAGCTTGCGCGTGTTTGTGTGCCGATCGGAACCGTCTGTTCTCGGTTAATTCAACACACACTGTATATTCCCTCAGAAGATTAGCCAATCAATTGCTCTAGCATTACCCATTCAAGGTCGTGACCCGGGAGGATCAACCAATGAAAGAGACGTTTAATCTTGACCTTCTGAATACCAAGCAGCTCCGTGTCAATATATTTGCATTTTGTGCTTTACTGCGGGGCATGCGTTAAGAGTCAAACATGTGGACAAAAGTTTAAGCAAAAAAGAATGTGTGTGTCGGGTAAATGCAGCAGGAGCAACCCAAATATTCAAGAAGTTTGCCTTAGCTCGACAGGTAAGCAGCTGCGAGCTCCTTTTTTTTTTTTTTTTTCGATGTAAATGTTGTTGACCTTATGGAGAAACAGTTTCTCACAGCGTGCAGCGCTAGAATAATAGGCGTGTGATGTTTGAAGCTGGAACTGACCTCGCCGTGTGCACACAAAACATCTTTCCCACCAAGTGGAAGTAAATTGCTTCCAGCCCGTCTTCTCTCTCCTTTTTTTTTTCTTTTTTTCTCCCAGGGCAGCTGAGTGACATTTCATGGGGCCGTGGCACTTACATCTCAATAGTAATCACTTCAAACTTGTGACGCTCCATTTGCTTAACGATTAAGCACAGAGAGGAGGCTGAAAGAATTTTGCTGCTAATTCGATGCTTTAATGAGCCTGGTAATTAGAGCTAAATGTTAATGAAGAGTAGGTACCGCAATGCAATGCTGGGCAAGGGTTTCCAGCTTAACCCAGTGGGATGGGGCATCTCTGAACGGCTACAGCGCCAGGAGATAAATAAGGGTGACACGACAATCTGGTGGTAGTGTGTCCTGTAAATTAATACTGTAATCATTGAAAGTAGCAGTGAAAAGACCATTAAGGCAGAGAATGCACCTGATATTGTCATTTAAATTTAAAGAAGCATCAAACACATAATTGAAATTTAACAGGTTATGCTTCAATTGCCTGCCGTCGCAGCGAAACGCACGACTCTCAAGCTATTTTTCTAATATTCAGATCTTTAATCTCTTTTTTTCTTGTCTTCAATTTTGCACTTATTAAAAATGAGCCTCGTGAGAAATAGGAAAAGATTGGAGAGGAAAGGGGCGAGAGGAGAAAAGCAAAAAGGAAAAACTGGGAGCCAGAAATGGGATGTGAAGAAGAGAAAAAAAGCTGATATAGAGCGAGGATGCGGCCTCTCGTTGTGTGTGTGTGTGTGTGAGCGGGAGAGAGAGAGAGAAAGAGGAGGAGAAAGGAAGTGGTGTTCCCCCTGCAGCAGTCTGTCGGCTCGGCGTTCACGGTGGCTGAGCAGAGTGGAAGGCACAGCCGGCCCGCAGGGAGCACTTGGCACGCCATCAGCTCTGCACCGGGCACGCTCGCCGCCCAGCCAGCACAGCCCAAACACACAAGCATCGGCGATCAAAACAACGCCAAACAAACACACACCAGACACACTGACAACATGTGGGGGGAGGTGGGGTTGGGGAGGGGTGCAGGGGCAGGGGCAGGGGCAGGAAGCACACAGTAGTGCAGCGGTGTGCTGTGTCTGCTGCCGGAGCCTCATTCTGCCCTGCTATAGCTACACACAGAGGTGAAACCACCGCAGATCTTAATACTAATTATACTGACTCTACAAAATGTCGTTTTTAAAGGCACATCCCTTTAGATGATACAGTTGTAGATGAAGGAATAAGAGCATTGTACAGTTGATTTACCTTCTGCTCTTACACATATTAATTACAGAATAAAAAGTGCAAGTAAAACAGCACTGCAAATTATGGCATCAGGTCCCAAATCGTAGCACATAGGGTTCTCCAAAGTCTAATTTAGTGCGTATTTATTGTATTATATTGCACTTCATAGTGTACACCTGCCATGAGGTTTAGGTATCTTCTGTCAAATTACTTCTACCTGGCATATTATGTCCAGTTACAGTATATTTGAACAGTCAGATACTTTATGTTTTCTATGTACACTGTCGCCCATAAAGTTGGAATAAAATATTTGCCACCTCTGCTTATGAAATGATTGTGACAGTGTGATTTATATAAATTGGAATAAAAAGAGGAAGGTGTCTGAAAACAAGATGATTCCAGCTTTATGGGCAACAGTGTATTTAACACTGATGGTAACTACATAACAGGTAGTGGTTAACCTTATAAGGCACTCATTGAAATATTTAGAGATTCTAAATTTCAACCCTAAAGTGTTATCGTAGGACATAAGACTTTTTTACTTTGCCCTTAAAGGGGAACTACTGTTTTTTACAATCTGGACCTTATTTCTGGCACATAATAAGATTGTTTACTCACCCATATACTCAGTAATTTTTAGTTTGTTGGAAGATGTTTAGCTCCAGCAGACCGTTGCATATATCCATATAGTGGGAGTGACTGGGGCACCAAAACACAGCCTCTAAGCAACACAATATCTGCCGCGAAACACGTTCATTTCACCAATATTTTGTTATGATACGCTAGTGCTGTTCCCTGTTGAGTCCAGAGTTACCTGTTATCTATTTGTGTACTGTGTGTATCTACTGACGTGCAGCGGTTTGGTGTTCTTTGACCAGCTGTTCCTCTCTCTGCCTCCTCATCCTCCTTCCAACGAGCTCCTCATCCGTATACTCTGGCTGAAAACAGTAAGGACGTCCATCAGCAACAAAGTCAAATATTGGTGGAATGAATGAGTTTCGCGGCAGATAATCCATTATTTAGAGGCGGCGTTGCGATGCCCCAGTCACTCCCACTATGTACGGATATACGTGGCGCTCTGGATCTAGATATCCTTCAAAGGACTAAAAATAACTCAGAAGTTATATGGGTGAGTAAACGTATTTCGTGCCAGAAATAAGGTCCAGTTTGTAAAACTCCTTTAAGTGGTAAACAAACGTAAGCATGTATTTAGACCATTAGAACATAAACGCTGATTCAGGCACTTATATACACATTAGACAACATTAGGCAACTTCTTCGTGATACCTGATACATGATACTAGCGTTCATGCAGAGGTGGACCTTGCAGACCACATTTGATCCTGATTTGAGCTGAGAATGTTGCCTTGATCTTCTCTGATTGGCTGAGTGAAAACCACATGCTTCTCAACCTCACTGAGAGACACAGGGACGCAATTTAAAATGTTTCCTGAAGTTACCAAACATGGTTCCTCGTCCTACAAAGGGTAAAGGCAAACAATAAACGGTTTAGGTAGCAAAAATAATTTGTTAAGGTTAGGGAGAGGTCAGGGTGCTGTACGTTGCCTCCAGTGTCGGCACTGAACACTGGTGTTCATTTCAAATCGTGAGTAGCAGAATCAATCAGTATGGATGGAGCAATACTGAATTGGAATATTTTACACATTCATTCAACGCTCCTGCAGATATAATACATACACTCACCACATCCAACTATATTTCTAAACATTACATCAGTCTCACACGGCATCATCAGTACTTTGGCATCCGGTAGTAAAAAGATTAAATCTTTTTCTCCTTTATATCCACTTCACAAAGCACCGTGTCCCTCTCCCTTCCGCTTTCTACCCAGTTCCAGTTGCCTACGTGCCAGTAAAGCAAAAATAAAAAATGAGATGTAAGTGGCAGCCCTGCTGAAGACTGAACAGAGAGGTGGACGGGGTTGATTTTCAGTTGATTTCAATCAGCTCCTTTACAACACGGGAGCCACTCTATCACTAGGCCCCAGGCAGCAGCTCTTAGGATGCTTAAATACGCCAACACGAGCGCCAGTGGGAACCAGGTCCCAGGTTTCAGGTTCCCTCTGGACCATACTGATAATGGACAAAGCAGGTCTATTTATTGTCAATGCTGCCTTAGGTTCCAGGGCTGAAAAGAGCAGTTATTTTGAGACTCGTGCTGCATCCTAGAGGGTGAGAAAGAAAAGCCTCACCACAGGACGGAGATGACTGGAGTGAAAACAAATGAAAAAATTTAGATGCAACACATGAAAATTAAATTAAGCCAACTGGTGATTATTCTCTGCCTCAGTAACGTGTTTCAGCAGAGTCTGTTGAACAGTTCAGACATACAGTTTTTTTTTCCATTCCCTCATTAATAATGGCTGTCAAATGACCCCTTCCAAGTACATTTACTTTTTTAAAAAGTGTAAAACTCCCAATTTTTAGATTAAAATTCTCTCCTTCTCTTAAGGCTCCATTCTTTTACTGAGCTGCAGATGATGAAGCAAAAAAGAAGAGCAAAATTCTGACAAAAAAAAATCCCAGAACTTCAGAAAATATCCACTTCATCTGGAAACTCTGAATAATGAGACCTCGTATTAACTTCGGCTGAACTTTCACAGACTGTTTTGCATGGAACAAAGACTGAAGATCATTTGCAGTGATTTACAGGCTTCACATCCTTCCTCCTTATCTATTATTTTCATACTTAGACTTTTCAAGAATGGGTTTTGAACTGAGAGTATGTTTAAAAGCAAAATGAATTTCAGCGTGAATGTCCTTCGGAAACTTTTTTAAACTGCGGCTCTTCAAATTACCCGTCAGCTCTGACCATAAAGAATCCAGTACCAGTCGACCATGGTACACCCATTAATTAACAACTTCCCTTTTAATCTAATTAAACAGGTTGTCAGCACAGGGGTCCAGCCTGGAGACTATCATCACTCAACTTTTCTTGGATTCAACCCCACACACTCTGACTTGTATGTAATTAGACAGGTGTAGCCATTTTGATTGCTTTTTCTTCTTCTAATTAGAGGTGGATAATTAGTTAAAATGAACACTAAGCTGGGTGCTACAGCTCTTAATCATCCAGAAATGAGAGAAGTCACATAGTTCAAATATTAGAAGTTACTATTTTTGTTGTGAGAATAAGGGGCGCCGCGTTATTTAAGTTTAATGCAAAATTGAAACAGACGGAAAATATTAAAGTGAAAATGGTGTTTTTTTTTCTTCAACTTATTATAATGAACTAAAGGTTGATTGCACAATCTAATGGCCATAAAATAATGACACTACCCGATAAGCCTCTCTTTCACTATGCATGGCTCTAATGAAGAAAATGCATCGCCAAGAGGCCAGGAGAACCACAGCCAGGCAAACTGTACTCTGCGAAAGAAAAAGAGCAAAAGAACTGCAACGTTTACTTGATGGTGAGAAGCTCCAGGACTTTATTTGGCATAAGTGCCTTACTAAGTAATACACTAAGTAACAAACCTGCCTGGTTCATAGCACTGAGCACTTCAGTGTGGAATTCTTAAGGTAGTTGTTTTTGCATTTGACAGTAGCCAACACAATGCTACACACAATGATTCAAAAAAAGCGAATGAATGCATGGGATAGACTGTAGACCTGTTTCACCGCAGACATTTTGACTTACAAGGTTTTTATCACACAAAATTTAACATTTGCTCTCAGTGCAGTTACATAAATCCTAACTCTTATTGGAAACCGCCAGTGGGTCAGATATGTTGGTTGGTTTCTCTAAGGTCTATGTCCACAGTTCCTTCATGACCTTATTTTCCTAGGCAAAGTAATCTAGCTAGTGTCCATACCCTCTAACTTACTCTTAATTAGTTTGTAACTGATGGAAAATTAGAGCAAAGCGATGAGGAGTCATGCCTGCGAAACCGGTTGTCTAACTTGCTCATCCCCTATTAACTTACAAGTCCTGAAGTAGCTAATGTAATAGACAGCTATTAGCTAACGATGTTAGCATGACTTTTGAAGAGCAAGACTTTTTTTCCAAATTATTTCAATTAGCAGCTAACGAGAAAAATGCTCGTAAAGAAAACAGCTTATTTCAGCTCATTTCCAGCGCCAAACACCAACAACTCCAAGACATAAAGCTTTAAACCATAAATGTGTCTAGTCCCAGCTCATCTCAGGTAGGGGTCTATTTTCATGTGCGCTTCTTGCAGGACTTCTTTGTAGGACGCCATATTTTTATATTAAAGGGGAATTACTGTATTTTTACAGCCTGGACTTCATTTCTGGCATAAAATGCGATCATTTACTCACCCATATAACTTTGGTGTTATTTGGAGTCATTCAGGTCAGAGATTAGTAGATCAGTCATAACAAAGTATTGGTGAAATGAACAAGTTTCACACCAGATAATGCGTTATTTAGAGGCAGTGTTGCTAACAAAGTTATATGGGTGAGTAAATGATCGTATTATATGCGAGAAATAAGGTCCAGGTTGTAAAAAACAGTAGTTCCCCTTTAATAAGTATCTACTGGCACTGTGAGACTCTGCATCTTGTTTTTTTAGGTTACTTTTTTTGTCTCTGTTATTTCGTCCCTTGCGTTGCTGCATCATGGTCCTAGGCTTTGCAAAAAACAACCAACAGTAATACCACCTGCAAAATTTAGAAGGGGGAAGTTGAAGAGTTATCTGTTGCCAATTTAAATGTCAGTGTATTTATATATTTTTTGAAAAAAAAAAAGTTTGTGTAGGTATGAATACAGAAATTCTGCTGCCTTTGGGCATTATGTCTGAAGTGTGTAATTGAAAACTAAATGGAACGTTCCCACGGGAGAGGAGCTGACTCAGGTGGCGATGAGACCAGAACAAATCAAATTTAAATTTCATTCTTTAAACCGACCAACTGATTTATTTCGGTGGGTATTAAAAGTGCCTCATAAATGGCACGAGACAAGGTGAACACTCAGTTGACCCACGCGGGGAGTCAGACGAGCAACTTCGAGGGACAATTGTGTTGCTCGTCAATGTCAAAAGTTAGCGGCACTAATATATACGCAGGTGTTTCTCAACACGCTCTGGATGAAAGTACGCAATATGCAACAAGAGAACTGGCAAGGAAGAGGATGGCTGGAGGAAAAGATGACGGAGTACCTGCATTCTTAGCAGGTTCACACATTTCTGCAGCCTTTCAAGTGCACAGCTGCTTACACACCAATAACAAGCCGAGAGTCACAGTAATAGTAAAAGGCCACCTCTCGCTCCCACAGTTGCTGCACTTTTTGTAAAGGTAAAAAGAAAATGTTTCTCACTGATTCTGCGGTAACAACATTATTCAGCGTGCGTTCATGATGTCATCAATAGTAACGTCACGCCACTGTTCCCGACAGAACAAAATGTCCACAGTATTAGCACTTATGAATTATATATTTCCTTTAAGGCTTTGGTAAAGACTATTGAAGCAGTCAGGGCTGAATGGAAAAGGCCTACTTCTCCTCATTAATAAATCACCATCTGAACTTTAAGACACACTGAATGGCACTGTGAAATACATTTGCATGACTTCACAGTACAGTACCTCATGTTGTAGGAAAGCCATTTCCAAAAAGATGTGTCTACTGTTTGTATATATGTGACATTGAATTAAGTCAATATATTTAGTGTATAGTTACTGGTATGAATCTATATAAAACACACTCAGAAACAATCATTTTTTATTTACATCATCTGACATGTTTGTATCTCCAGATTTAAATACATTAAATACAGCATTTAGATATAAGCAGCTTTGACAATGTCATTATTTGTATCAGGCTTTAAATCCCACACCAGACAAACGTTATTTGACAAAGCTGGGCAGAAAATACCAACGTAGGGGAGGTTAGGATTCAATCAATTCATGGCCGCTCCGTGGAGGCTCTGCAAATTGGACTGTCATTGGTTACCAATACAAACATCAGCTTAAGCCTGTCTCCCTCACCCAGTAGAAGCCTGTCTTTGTATGTGGCACACAGCCCGGCCACAGCGCCTGTGCTGTGCGGCGGGGGTTAAATATGAAAGTAAAGCGAGGGGAAGGGAGGTTGAGGATGTGCTGGCTGACACTTGAAACACATGTGAGACCTGGCATGTCCCGCCTCAGCCTGGCAAACTTGCTCCCTCTCTGCCGTGTTGGAATTAGTTAAACGATCACAGGGGACACTTTATGACGCGCCCAGGTGGTTGTGTGTTTGCATGTGTCTGTGATTTGTATAAATGTATGTCGCTGGCTACCACAAAGAAATCGCCATTCATGCTTTGCAATATTCCCATTTACCTTTGCCCCTAAACAAATACAGTCTAAACAGTCTTCTCCTAACTGTCCATGAGGCAGGAGTTTGAAGGGCCTGCTGCAGTGATCATGCGGCTGTAGTGAGCCATCAGTCAAAATTAACAGCCTCATCGAGCATTCAGGACGGGCATCAATTAAAACCAGTGGAGCTCAATATTGTTTTATGGTATATTTACATTTTAAAGCTTGATTTAATTATCTCGGGAGCAGGGAGCTTTCACTGGGGCCCTCCCCCACTCATCGCCCATACATCACTACCTTCCATTAAAATATGGATGGGACATAAAGGACTTATAAGGAGTTAGACAAGACTCAGTGCCCACAGAAACTAGCTGATGCCAGGTCATCTAAAACTTCCTTTAAGAAAGTAAAATAATAAGTAGACTTTATGTTTGTGCTTCTTTAAACAAAACAGCAAACATTCATGCTTTAGCCTGAGGTCGAGGAGCATTGCCGTGTTTTCCTTTTTCACTCCCAGCTCAGGTGAAAGGTGCCAGGGAAACAACAGCTGACTGAGAAGTCAAAGCTTTTGGTGGCTCTAAAATTGTGAAATCTTTGCAGATGGCTTGGGTCAGAGCACGCTGAATGGCACTGCATTTTGTTATGCTACCCTCTGCAGTCTTACAGTTACCTTTGTGAAACTGGCAAATAATATCTGCATATGTTTAATAAAATCATGACACGCTTACTGGATGGAACCACAGCCCTGTGACACATGTCCCAGTCAGATTTGTGTTTTCTTGGTGGCCACTGAGAAGGAAAGCTTGGAAACTGCAGCATTGTGTTGCATTACATTAAGTTATGTGGCGTAAAGGTGAAAAGAGTCTCAGAAACGTTTACATACATTTTAAACATGATGTGGTATCACAAAGTTGCATAGAAAAAAGAAAGAAAGATCTGTCTATCTATCTTTTATATATATACAAACATAAACAGCATATTTGCTACAGGCTATATTTGCTTGAGGCTGTGAATGTGTTATCAGTCAAATTCTATCCAGGTATTCCAATTTTTCTCATGTAAAACTCCTTATATTTTTGCCCTGCTGTGTATCTGCCCTCTGTTAATACACATTTTCTAATTAATTAATGCATCAGCCATTGTTCTGCAGCCTCTCTGTCTACCTGGCTACTCTGAATGTAACCTCGCCTTGATTATGGCTGGGCACCACGCTGATCCGGTGCCTGTTGTTTCTGGAAGAGGTGCTGACGGTGTTGCTTAACAAGCTTCCACGGCGTATTGGCAGTGGGCAGTAGCTGTCCGTGGTGCTGAAACAGCACTACGCGTTGCCACAATGCAGTGATTGTGTTCTGTTCTCACACACTCAAAGGATAATTTGTCCGGGCCATTGGATTTTCTTTATTTGTGCCCGGTGTGCTTTTTAAGGCCTCCTCTCCCGTCCTTCTCAAGAAAATATTCAGGATGCACAGATCATCTGCACCCAAGCTCGTAGGTAGTGATGCTTTTAAGCTGCTGGTGTTGCAACAGTCTCAACAGTCTAATAGGGGCATTTCTTCATTTTTATATTGCTAGTTTTCATTTTGTACGATATTGATTTACATTAAATAAGTAATAAGATGGAGCTGCTGAACATGACGAAAAGCAAAAGCAATAGAAAAACAATAAAAAGAAAGAAATGGAATACATAGTGATGGCATTTCAGTCAGTGTTTCAGTTGAAACAGCAAGCTAAAAAGCAAGCTGATGGAGTGTTGTTACTGTTACGGTTATCACAACACTATTAACTGACGATGTGAAGGTAGCTCAATTACCTACCTGCATTTAAAAAAGCACAGATGTTGGCAAACAGTGTAGTGTTTTCTTTGTTTGATACCTAATGAAATGAAATCAGCTTTATTTGCAAGATATTTACAAGACATTTGACATCTCTGCATTTAACCCATCCAAGTGGGGACACGTCGAGGAGTTGGCGGATATGCTAGGTGCCTGGCGAGCATTTCTTTTTTTATTATTAATCCTGTGTGTATGTGTGTGTCTGTCACTTTCTATATATTTCACATGCAACCATGACACTTGTCTGCTAGTGTGCTGCTTTTTATTTTTGTTATTGTACTATCTGGACAGAATGATCCATTAAAGCCCTTCTTCAGTTCAAAGCAGTTCATAAACAACATTCAAGGCGACCTTTTTTATTTGTTTATATCGATGGCAATTAAGACTTGGAAGTGAAAACTCCATTCTGGCAGCGAAAAGCATGATTCATCGAGAAAAAGCAAAAACTGCTTTTTGCTCAATCTGGGATTTGATTTTTGCATTAGGGCCGTGTCTGCGGGGAGGGGGCGGTGGAGATGCTACAGACGGAAAGGAACTGCAGAAGATAAAATAAAATAAAAAAAGTCGCAGGGAAAGAATGACAAAGGAGGAGGATAATGTAAAAGAAGAGGCACTCAGTGTGGAGATGGATGGAGAGCATTAAAGGTGTGAGAATCTGGAGAGAAGAAGGAACGGGAGGAAATTGAGAGGAGGTAGATGGACAAAGTGATGCGGAGGGAGGATTAAGAGATGGAAAGCTAAGGGACCAGTGTGGGAGGTAAAGCAGGGAGCACAGAAGGAGATCTACAGGCGACTGTGCTGTATATGGAGGTAGATGGAAGAAAAGAGAGAGGGATGCGTGTGCTGATGGACGAGGGAGGGAGAGGGAGATAGAGGGGAAACCATGTATTAAGTCAATGGGATAATGATGTGTCAAAGCGTGACCAAGCTGTGAAAATGGGAAAATGTCTTTCATCATCACTAAAGTGTCCTCTCCCTGACCCCTTCAGGTGAAAATTAAAATGGTGGGGACTCGATGGAAAAACAGTTTCAATTTACTTCTAAGTGGAGTAACATTGATTCTAGGTTGAAAGCAAGGCCTGGAGGCTTACCGGCACAGGAGGCCGGCCTCTCCCTCGCTCTCCCTCTTCCTTTCTCTGTCTGTCTCATCAGTCTCTGTCGGCACATTGATTTCCCATGTTTAATCACAAGATTCTTAATTATTCAGCCTGAATAGCTGCCTTGATTATCAATTTTGTTACAACATCCACATATTGAGGCTTGCACCTCTGCATGCATTGAAAATGATTATTTTTTTTGTTCTACTCTGACTGTGTTTTTCTTGAAATGGTCAGCTGCATTTGTTTCCTGCTGCACCGGTTTACTGCGAGTTACACATTCAGTTCATAAGTCTGTTTGTTTTAACTGACTTTGATACATTGCATATGTTGGAAGATGGATGTGGGATTCCATGGGTTATATCCACAGTACCTGCCTTTCACAATGCCTGTTTATTAAGGACACCTACTACAGGAGGATGTTATTCACTGTCAGTGTAACAGCACATGTCTGGGACCATTTAGTTTCCTTGTGTGTGTAAATTCATGACACTATGCATTTTGTTTAATTCTCAATGATTATTGATATATATAGGCCTTCCTGTAAGAGTGAATCATCCAGACAGCATGTAGAGCCCACACTGTGTCCTCTGTGACAGAGAACGTCTAGCCCGGTGACTCAGATCCTGACAAGAACAGAGTCTGGTAACACACCGTTTGGATTTTATCACGGGGCATGTTTCAGCCAATAGAGAGAGATAAAAAAATAAAAAATACCTCAGTACACAATTGGATAGTCGTACAACCAATTAGAGCCATTGTGTTGAGAATCAACCCAAGGGCACGTAGATGAGGTGTTTGACTACGTCGTTATTACAGTTTGATTGGTCCCGCAGATCTTTGCCGGAGCATAATCGGTTCCCAGCGGAGTGACACCACCGCTGGCTGGGTTAGAATATAGAGTAGGTCCAGACATTACAATGGAGTGGTGATAAACGCTGATATATATATATTTTTTTTTTAAA
Source organism: Planiliza haematocheilus (assembly GCA_005024645.1). Classification (NCBI taxonomy): domain Eukaryota; kingdom Metazoa; phylum Chordata; class Actinopteri; order Mugiliformes; family Mugilidae; genus Planiliza; species Planiliza haematocheilus. The sequence goes on along the minus strand of SRSE01000725.1, from coordinate 4,109,241 downwards.
TATGATTTTACGCATTTCTTTTTTTCACTTTCTGGTGTCCTAAGAAATCGCTGAACACCCTAGAGCCAAGGTACATGCTGAATTTTGTGTACAGTTCATCCTATAAGCAACTGAACGATACAAGAACCCACAGTGTCTTCATAAATAATCCATGTGAGCAGAACTTCAAATGCTGCTCCAGTTAAATTAATATTTTTTTGGTCTAAAGTGCAAATCAGAAACGCTTATACAGATATTAAACAGCTGATTGCTCTGCTTAATAACTTCCCATAATCCCTTAAAAGTGGACATTTCACAGACTAACACATAAGATAACAGGACGGACTATTAAGAATAATGTACATCAGCTACTGTATGAGGCTCTTGGGAGACATGGTATGGTCCCCGAGCCCCCATAGCGTGTCGCGTGTGCTGCTAACCCAGTGTGGAGGTTCAGCCTGTAGCGTGACCAAGCTGTGTTATGAGAGCGAGGGTGAGAAGGTAAAAGACAGCCCCCGGCACTCTCACACACACACACACCCACACACACACACACACACAGACAACGTGCAACATTTCCTCAGGTGCTCAATACGAACAAGTGTAAAAAAAAAAACACCCGCACACAAGAATGCCTTCACACAAGTGGAGGCAGTGAACGAGTCAAGAAGCACGCATTCTTGTGCTCGTACTAACCTTGATTCAGACAGGCCCTTCCAGCCTTGGGAGCGTGGCACGGGATGGAAACACTTGCACTAAAATAAAATATAACAACTTCCCAGAGTGAAGTTCTGCTTGATTGTCATTGAGAAGGGCACAGATCTGAGCCAACATCCCTCTCTTCGGGGGATCTAATTTTATTAAGCAATTAAAACGAAGTTCCAAAAAAGTTCAGAAAGTAAGGGAGGGGTATTTGACTAGAGTTTGAGGAGCGTTGATTGAGTGGCAGCCTGGATCTCCAGCAGCTGGGGTAAGTACTGTGACTGACAGTGAGTGGTGCCCTTGTGATACATTATGATTAGTGCCATAAGGCAGTAAATTACTGCTTCTTCAGTGTGTGTCTGTTGCAGAAGTCTGGTGATGGCATTTTATCTTTGAAACACAAAACGGGAATAGTTAAGCATTGCACCGGCAGCATTCCTTTGAGTAAATTGCCTCACTTTTGAGGATTTGTCAGCTATTTGTAACTAAACAAGGAGGTCTAACATTGGACTGGCTTCAGTAAGCTGTGTGATTGCACTCACGCAGTCACAGCTATGCAACACATATGAATGCTCGGAGAGAAAAAGCCCTGTGACATATATTGACTTATGCTGGGCTGGAGACAGTATCGATTTCCCAGTCAGAGATCCAGAGACAGTGGCATACAGTGGGGGAGAGAGATAGAGGGGGGGCGGGCATATTAACTCATCGACTGCATTCAAGGCCACGTTGCTCCTTTCGGAAACTATTTCTTAAAGCAAAATTTCTTTAACCTTTTGAATTATATAAGGCACATGTATAATAATATATCATTTATAATTTAATTAAAATATGTGTCTTTTGTTATGTTTATCGCTAAGGCATTTATGTTTTGTGTCTATGTTTGGGGAAAAAGAAGGAACCTGACTTGCGCGCTTGTGCGTCTTAATGCCGTGTTTGACATACATTGTGAGCTGTTGTGGTCACCTTGGTCAAGCGCAGCGAGGTTAATGGCGGCCACATCAGCAGGTGACTTAAAAAGCGTTTAGCCGTTATAATTGATGATGCAATTACTGTCCTGATAAAGCCAGAAGTCTGTTTCCACCTCCAGAGCCACGCGTCTCGCTGCAGCCTGGTCTGACCTCCTTATTCCGTCATTCTGTCGCGTCCCTTTTAGAGAAAATCATTACCTGAGGGGGTTTCATATTTTCTTTTTTTTTCTTTTTTTTTTAGAATTCCAAGTTCTAAATAAAACATTGGAAGTATCATCCGTACAGAATACAACAGTGACTCATACATCTGCTCAGTGATTCTAACTAATGAGGTGAGGAGGGAATTTGAAGGTAACAGGCCAAGAAAGGTTTGAGAATGCTGAATTAAACGTGGTTTAACCAGTGTAACCTCTGATCAGTCAACATAAAATATACCCTGCACATAAAAGTGCTATCTTGACAGGCCTGCAGCACCGGAATTAAAGATGATATTTCCATTTACCCCCGACTCCCTGTAACTCTATTTTTATTCCAGTCACAGGAGAATAATTGACTCCCTGCTCCGGTTCGGCTTCCAGGTGAACTAGTCCGATGATGGGTCAAGACAAAACTCTGTCAAGTCATCGGGTGTGTTGATTTGGGTTTGGATAGCCCACCCTTCACCTAATTAGAGCTTTGCGAGACCTCCTGGGCGGCTGCTCGCGGTAACCTGCAATATAAACACAACCTGTCCGTGTGAGAAGTGCGTGAGCAGCACTGAGTTCATTTCACACAGCAGGTGGGGACTTTTACTGTTATTACCTGAGGGCTGTTATGCAGACAGATGCCTTCTCAGTAGGAGGCATTCAAGTGAGCAACACACACTTACGCATGCCAGTGCACATCCGACTTTGTGGCTGCGTGTGTTTGTCAGTCATCGTGCATATCCACTTGCAAACACAAGCATGATGGATATTGCGATGCTAGACTTTAAATACATTTTTAATTCGAATCTTAACATGTTTAAAAGATGTGAAGATCATCAAAAAGTGAAATGTTCACCCGACTAATGAGGAGCGAACGAGGTGCGCCTCCTGTCAGTCATAGCCCCATCTCTCATTTTGTAGAGAGACAAAATGAATCAGTAAATAGTTTCACAACTGATATACTGATTAGTTCCATTTTAAACACAAGCATTCACAAGTGACAAAGGATTGTTTTACTATTTATTTTTAAGACAACTGTTTGTTGGCTTAAAGCCACATGGAGACATCTTCTTGGGCTCTGATCATCGTGCTTGCCACTTTCCACTTTTGCCTTCAGTTTAGCTGAACGCTAAATTGTTCCATTAATCAAGCTGACAATCATCTGATTATCTGATAATTAAGAAGATAGATGCAGCATAAACACTAAAACTGCACGAAAATCAGTCTGTGCTGTTGATTTCTGATACGATCCTTAATTTGTTATTCTTCAAGAGGTGCCAAGAGTATCTGCAATAATCTGCAATGGAGATCTCCTTTTGCCTAAAGCATCTGCTAACTCCACTAGCCAATCTTGGTGTGGTTTCCAGTAGACAGTGCTAAGGCCAAGTCTGACTTTAAAAACATTATGCGAAATCTTTCATTCTTACTCAATTACATGCTCCCATTGTGTCCAGAAACATTCATTCATTCATTCATCTTCTGTAACCGCTTGTTCCTGTTAAGGGTTACAAGGTCTACTGGAGCCTATCCCAGCTGTCATCGGGCAAAAGGCAGGGTACACCCTGGACAGGTCGCCAGTCTATCACAGGGTTAATACAGAGAGACATACTGTACAACCATCCACATTCACACCTACGGCCAATTTAGAATCACCAATTAACCTAACAAACATGTCTTTGGACAGTGGGAAGAAGCCGGAGTACCCGGAGTGAACCCACACAGACACAGGGAGAACATACAAACTCCACACAGAAAGGTCCAGTCGGCCTGTCCAGAAATATGGTATGGTATGGTATATGGTATATACTGTACAGACAAGTCAGGTTTAAGGTTTACATCATCTTAGGAATCAGCATCATCTTAAGGGTGTAAGTACTGCTACCACCAGAAACATGAAGTTAGCAAATTAGCTTTGGCCACCTCAAAACACATTAGCCATAGTTAATAAAGTAATCGTAAAAAATTTATAAAATACAACTAACCCTCCAGTTGCAACTTCTGCACTCCTTTCCCTTTCTTTGATGTGCATGGTTTAAGTATGTCGCCTCACATTGGGGTATTCATGGCACCAACAGGGAAGGCACAGCCCTGTTCAAGAGAAGGGTATGGGCAGCAGGAGTTCATTTGCATTTAAAGCTACAGACACTGCAACAGCTCAGTTGAGTCAGGGCTTAAACATGGTAGGCCACAGTGAATGATGTACGCATCACCATCTGTGTGCATTTACACAACTGGCCGGTTGTTTTAACAGTAGTGGTCATAACTCGTTACTCCACAACAGCTTCATTGCAGAGAAACAGTGACACTTATCCAATCTGTATGTTGCTTCTCAGGGGTTGGCCGGCATCGAAATGTGAGTACGACATGCACCACACAGTATTGCCACTGATGACGAATCTATTTTGAGTTCTTTAAGTCTCTGTGTGCATTTTAGGACAAGAAATCCAGAACCTATAAATTTTTGCTGCACACACTGCTCGTCAGGCTGTTCAGTCTGTCACAGCAGAATTTCTGGCTCCCTTGACAGTTTCTCCATGCCGTCATGTTTTTCAGACAGTGGTGGAAAAAGAGAGGGGCCTGTTGGTTTACTAGCCCTTTACTAATTGGTCCACCTGCAGCTTCAGTGTCACTGACCTTGTCTTTGTTTTGCTATTTTTCTATGCAGAGTGCTTCTAGAATGCTACTGTCTTCAATAAAAGCGGTCACTGCACATTTTTGAGTTTCTTCTGTGTGAAACAAGGTTTACTGAATGTGCGTATGAGAGATACAATGCAACATAAAGGCCCAAAGAAACTAAGCAACCAAGACACCTACTGAATGCAATATAGCTTTACATTATGAAACAATACACAAAATACAATGCATAATATGCAGCATATTTGGAAAATATATTATGTTGTTTTACATAAAGGATGATGTAGATGTAGTGTATTTTTGCAGTATAGTAGCATAGCAGTGTTTCTGTCTATTTCCTCTCTTTATGGAGAAAGACAGATCGAAATAGAGAGATGCTAATAGAGATATGTTTTTAAGTTTGTTTTTATTCACTCACAACAAAACACAAATTAGTAATGAACAGAAAAAGACAAATATATTAATAATTTATGAATGTGCATAATGTATAGTTTAACAGCAGATCCATAGGAAAGTCAGTTGTGTTTGTGTGCCTTGCAGAGCTGACCTCTGCTGAATAGACAAACTGTGAACGGTCCCGTCTGAAACTGACATCACATTTACATCAAATTTGGTTGTATTAACCTCAGTATCTTGGAAAACATTTCACCCCTCTATGCATCTCAGTCCCAGTGCATTCTATTACTGTAAACAGCACTGCTTCTCAAGTGGAGGGGAACTGGGGTTAAAATTTCATCCACTGCACTTTCACTTATTTTCAGTGTTCAGTGATTGCAGATGATTCTTGCTTACTGAGCTCTGAGCCCTGCAAAACATGTTTATGAGGGAGTCCCATTAACTAAATGTGTCGAGGGCTCCTGCCAAGCCGGCACCCACTTCCTCAGAACCACACACTGAATGTTTTAGCATCTCGTGGCCCGATCCAGTACCAGGACGTGCACGTAATGTTTCAGACTGCCACAGAGAGTTATTCATCTTATGACAGATGACTTATTCTAATGACACCAACCTGATGTTACTGATGTTCCTCCACCCTTAAATTGTATTAACAATCATTTAACAAACTATATATGTTTGAGACAATACTAGAGATAAGGTTTCTTTTATACTAAAGTCATGGTTTGGGTTAAAGTTTAACACTTGAGTACAATAATCATCTGGATATGGTTGGGGGTGGCCATGGCCATGGTTTGACAAAATAATTGTATAAATTAGTTTAGTCTGACAGAGTCTGATGTGACCCATCCATTCACCCCAAACTCCTCCCCATGCACTTCTCACTTCATAATCATGACACCCAATTCCCTTGTCTCCTCCCATCATATTTACCACAGCTCCTGAGGGCCTTGTTATGTGTTGTTTCAGGGAGCTTGTTTGAACCAAAACTTCTTAAATGCACATTATCCCAAGAGTGAAAACTGAACTTTAGTACCGCTTATTGATGGATTATATGTGGTTTGACTGTCTACCGGCCTTTCTTTGGTATATGTGAACATGTCTTGGCTCTTTTCCAAATCTTAAAATAATAAAGTGAGCGATGTAATCCAAAGGTCTTAAAGTATAGATGATTAGCAAAATGAAACAGTGCCCTCTAGCACTGACATCCTCATCATGAACAGCATGATGTCATGTTTCCACCTTTCGTGTCAGAAGGTTAAAAACTTTCCCTGTTAAACAACATCAAAACAAATCAGCTCTTCATATCCGAATGTCTCTCTTTCTCTCCTTTTATCTCTGTCTCTTTCTTTTCTTTCATCACTCTCTCATTACTCACATAATTCTGTTACCTAGCACCAAGATGAGACATCAATTCCTCTGCCGCTGAGAATTGCAAATTAGCTTTTGAGTTAGCTCTTGAGGAGATGGGAGGAGACAGGAGTGGGAGGAGGAGAAGAGATAAGCTGATGAGCATGTTTGAATTAGCCCTCATTCGCAGTGGGAGAGAAACAATGCAGGGGAAATCTGAGAGACTTTTACTGACAAATTGGGCCGTTTTAATGTCATGAGTGACGACTTGCACCAGGGCAGCATGCTGTGTTGGCTTCTTTCCAGTGCGGCTGGGGTCTTGCAGCGCAGGGACCAGCCAGGGAGAAATTTTTGCAACCCTGCAGTCAAACTGGCTTTGCAAGGTCAGTCGGCTGGAAAATAATGAGCAATGAGCTAAACTGAGGAAAACTGCTAAGCATACATCAGAGAGGTCACCATTGATTGCAAAATGAGTGCCCGATTATCAGTGTCAAAACAATCAAAAGCACAGCTGAATTGATTCTGTTCTGCTGACCTCACCAACATGTTAAGAAAGGGCTGACCCTCTTTGCGTGCTTCGTCAAACGCTGCCCCCCCTCTGATATCCGAGCATTTTCGTCATTCCCCTCCACAAAGGCCAGACAGGAACAAATTAAATTTCAAGCATAAATAAATATTGTGAAAAGGTCACCTTTCCATCTGTTATTTGTGCAACCTCTAAAAGTAATTACATACAGAACGGTGTCGGCAAAGCTGCTTGTGTGCTTCCGTTGTCTAAACAGAGTATCTCCCAGAGCTCATTTCATATACACCTGTGGACTGTGCCATGGTAAACAGGTGCAGTAAACAGAGGACTAAATCTGATTGCGTGCACTTTGACATGCAGGCTCATTTAAGAGCGATAATTAGAAATAGTGAACGATGTGCAACAGTTCAATTTTTGTTGATTTATCAGTATTTCAAGATCAGACTGTTGGTTTTTACTTATTGCTAAAATTTGCACCATATTACAAACTGAAAAATATTTCCATCTCCTTGTATCCTACTAGGGACAACGTTGTATAAAATGTACCACATGTAAAATACGTGTGTTATGGCAGCGCTGTGGAATTAGGCCTCATGAAGTCATTGGCAATAATGCATGCATTATAAATGAAATAATACGCCGCGTCCTCCCTGCAGCGTAGCATTGCGTGCTTGCCTCCTTTTAGGAGAGGCAACCGAAAGAGGTCAAACGTGACATCAGGGGAAGGCAAGTGATGGCAGTGAAGCACCACACTGCACTTTGAGAGAGAGAGAGAGAAACAGAGAGAGAAACAAAGAGAGAGGGAGAACTTTCTCTTGGGACTGCATTTTAAAGGCCAGGTGGTTCTAACTTTAGGTTCAGGTTGTACTGGGTGCTTTGACTGGGCATGTTTTCCTCTCGAATAAGTTTGCTTCTCAAGAATTAGCTTTAACACAGGAGACAACTAACAGAACTGAGCAACGGAAAATACTTGAACAATTTAAACTGGGTGTGAGTGCCTCATTTAGAATGCAGTGTTAAAGTCAAACATGCTGAAAAGACAGATATCTAATCAAACTTCCCACGTTTGTGTGTCCAGCTCATAACGGAATCGGCTCTACGTCGTTATCTAAAAAAACATAAAATGTGATTCTAAGCTTCTTTCAGTGTTTCTTTTTTGAGCTGGTGGTTTGATTGAGTTAGATTCAGTCTCCATCAACTGCAAAGACATTTCTTGTGTTTTCTGCGCTTGTTATGCTTAATAGTTGATGGACCACATCCAGAAAACTAAGAAGAAGAGATTTAACTCACCTGACTGATTAGTCAAGAAGAAGAGTCTTTCCCGTGTGTGTGGCACCTTGTCAGTGTTATATGGCCCCTGAGCACTGCAATCATTGCTTTTTTTTTGTCTTTGTCAGCATAAAACACAGCCATAAAACAATAATGGCCAAGAGGAACAAGAACATCAAAATCCTATGGCCTCCGTTCCACATTTCTCCTGATGGCAAATCCTGCATTCACACTAGCAGAGAGAGTGACAAGCTACATTTCCAGTGGAAGCCAGTGATGTGAGGAGACAAGCTGGCGTCGGGCACCTGTCGCCACATGTCGGATGAAACTTGGAAGTTGAGCTCACTCCAAGTTTGTGATTCAGCCAGTCATGTGGTTGCTTCACCCATTAAAGTGTGTTCAATTAAAGAGTGTTCTGAACCCTAGCCCCTTGATGATGTCACAGAGCACTCAAAAGACACTCCAATGGCAACTAGGCAACAATGTTTCCTGGCAACGTCGACCGAGTTGCAGCTTTGGTCGCTCGTAGTGCGACTGGTCTGTTTATTACATGCGTGCGTCACCTTTCAATGACCATACACAGTATCGTTTATTCTCTAAAATAACAGAAATATGCTAAACTTTCCATCGTTTTCTTCTATTTCAGCCATCCTAGCTCGCATTTCAAATGCTTGCCTCAAATTAGTTTGTGAATTATATAGAAACGCTGCTATTGTGACACACTTTTAAAGAAATCAGGATGACCGTAACATTTTTTAAAGTACTAAGCCAGGGGTCAAGTACAACTGAGTAGATAACGTCAGATCGGCTTCACTTTGTATCCTCAGAAATCACTCCAGACTCCTCTCTGCTCTGCCCACATATCCAGCTGAGAAGCCTTGCAAATATTTAATTACACATGTCACCCTGAAAAATGGATTTCCAGAGTAGCGCTGCTCCTTTGCACATTTTAGCCCTGACTTTCTTCATATTATAATTATGGAATGTAAGGAACCTAATATGTATTTTCTTCCCCATGACTCACGTTCATCAGTGAATTTAAGAGGTGCTTTAGATATGTGTAAAACTGCTGAGGGTTTGAGTGCCTTAATGAGTGTAGTGGAGGAAATTTTTACTTTATGTGTGTCTCACTTCACATCGGCCAATGTGAAGAATGCCACGTATTTAGCAAAATGCCAAAATTCACAGACAGCATGAAAGCACTGTGGAAAAAATCCAAACAGACGTGAAGACAAGTTGAAAATATTTCAAGAATTATTAGTGCTATTTAGAGTTTTATTTCTGCTCTTCTGTCATGTACAGAGCCAGGAGTGCGGTGCAACTGGGTAGATAGAGTCAGATCAGCATCGCTTTGTATCTTGAGAAATCACCGGTGCTCCTAAGTCACTCGAGGGCTCCTCACCGCTCCGCCCACGTATCCAGCCGAGAAGCCTTGCAAATCTTTAATTACACGTGTCACCCTGAAAAATGAATTTCCTCCTGAACAAGTCTTATAACCTCTATTGGTCTCCACTGGTGATCACAGCAAAACAGATTGTTTTGTGACCCTGTAATTGACGGAAATAATAAAGACTGCATTTCCACAAAAGTCAAAGTCAGTTAAATGAGGCGTATTATGTAACAGACTCTAAATGCATGTGATTTATTTTAGGCTGTAAAACAAACCCTTTAAACCATTAGCAAGGGCCAGTGTGTACATTCAGAGTGCTGGAGACCTGGCTGATACTAATAACTGTGCATTAGTTTACATTGAAGAAGAAGCTTTATAAAACATCACACAATACAAATAAGCACCATTATATAAGACAGATTTTTGTTTTTCCACTGACTCGAGAGCTATAATCCTGTACCTCAGGTCTGGGGGGAAATAGGCAGTATGTGTTCAAGTTGTAAAAAGAAACTTCTTGATCTGTCTCTAAAAGACATACTAAGGTAACATCACAGGTTACCTGTCTATCTACAAACATATTTCGCATACCTATATTAATTTGTATGTAGAATTCTTTCTCAACGTGCAGTCCTGCTCTCAAGGCATTTATATTATTGTTCGTTTCATCCATCAAACTAAGCTTACACGCTGGCATGGTTATCTGCATGTGAACTCACTTGAATGTACGTTATCTGTTTCATCCTTTCCAAACGAATAAGTCCGTGACCATCTCCAGTCTGAGTTAAAAATTAAAAGCATTTATCACATTTCTACAACTGAGATACTATGATAAGATGAAACAGAGTTTTGCAGCCACTGCAAATGGTATTAACTTTGGCTTTTGGCATGTAGAGTGGCTCTGTCTGTCTCTTTCACCTCTTATTTCGCTGCAAGATAAAAATGCATGTAAACAGGAAGCGTGCAGTATCGGATCTGTAGGACTGATCTTGGAGCGCCATCCAGGAGAGTGGTCATTTGATCGTTTGTATGGACAACAGCTTGTAGCAACACTCCAAAAACATATCTCATCCACGGAAATATTGATATTGCTAATACTGTCTGCATGCAGCGTCTGCCAGAGCCACAAGGGTGAAGTGATTGAGATGGTTTGAAACTGTTAAGAAAGTCTAAGTTTACTTTCTGTCAGCATTAAAAGGGTGAAATATCCACTATGAGGTTGTGTAGCGGCGTTTTGACACCCTAGGATTGCAGTTTTAAAACCATGGCCATCTGTGCCAAGGTCTAATGTGAAGCAGCTTGTCGTAAACTCTTTGTTGGCCTCACAGCCCAGGAACCACGAGGCTAATAACATCGCTGTTGTTAAAATTTACTGTGTTTCTACTCGCCAGAGTCAGATCCCTCATTGATCAGAGTAAATCAACTCTCACCAAACCATAAAACATCATCTCGGAGTGATACCACTAATGATCTGCCCCAGCTGACGAGACCCACTGTCTGAAGGGCTGCTGCTGTATTAAAGCTACGCTGTCTGTCTCCTTTCCCCCCATGGCCTCCTCACACTTCATCTAATAATGGGAATTTACTGCGGGTCTTTTTTTTTTTCTTGCTCACTTGGCGAGATAAACAGCCTGATGAATCAGGCGTAATGCACAGGCTTACGGGCACAGACAGCACGCAGCCCACAGTAAATATGTGCAGACAGGATCGGATTTCGGCATTAGCCGTGAGGAGATGCATTTATTTGCCTCTAACCCAGACTCATAACAGCACTGAGCCTCAATTACCACGTCTGAGAGGTGCAGATAATACATGCAAACGGCACCACTCCCAGCCATTACCAGTGCATATATACAGTTTGCTTTTCGCACTCTCTGTCTGAACTGCACTTCATTGAACAATGTTTGTAACATCTATAGTAGAGTGATTATCTTGTGAATGATGTGTGAGTGTGCGCAGTTGTCCGTTTGTGCGGCGGTTTGCGTGTCTCTGACAATTATGTGTACCAAGCGACAGAGACAGTAGATGGAAAGATCCCACAGTCTTTTGCTAGTAGTAAATCTCACATGGTGCCCCTACACCAGGCCTGAGTCTATTGTACAGTATGTGCGATAAACTAGCCTGCTGGAGCTATACATTTTCATGTCACGTTTTCTTTTCACTTACGGGGCATTATGCATTTATGAGGGCTAATAAGCTGCAGGCCAGTGTGTCAAAGGAAGTGGGAATGGACGTTTTAAAAATGCCTTGCACCGTGGCCTGATCCAGTACTACATGCAGAGTTCCAGTTGGGTTAGACAGCAGTAGGCGAACCTTGCATAACCAAGAAGCTTGACAATTATTTGGCGCATGAACTGAAGTTGATCTCAGCTATGAAAATGAACCTGAACAACTTCACAGATTTAACTTGCAACATGTCTTTGAGACGTCCCTCGCCACTGCCCTGAGTAATGATGTGCTTAAAACCTGTCAATTGAATCTTGAGTTATTTTCAATAATTTCAGGCTTTATATCTTCTTTGCTTCTCATAAAACATTTAAACTAACTTTTTCTTCTTTACAGCCATTTTCCTCCCCTCTGTCCGGTGTTCATTTCTGTGAGAAGGCCCTGCTAAAAGCCAGCAACTTAGCCGCAGTGCAGCCTTTGCAGCCTGGGTACGCTCTCGCCTCCCTCCCCTCTCCTCTGCCCACTGGATGTCAGCCCTGAATTGTGTTTTGATGTTTCTTCAGACCTACAATTGAGCTCCATTCTCAGCAGCCAAAACAGACATTTGTCAATTCATATGCATCAGGGCGCTCTTTCCCCCTCCCTCTCATCTCCCGCCACGTTCTCCCTCAGTTGTGTCTTCCTCCGCTTTAACTCTACTGCACTCAGTAACATCAATCCAGCATGAGGATATGAGTGGCCACGAGACCCCATGCTGCTAGTGGTGTCACATGTGATTACCATTATTTATAAAACTCACTCAGGCTCGGTTGCGCAGTCGGCCTCTCCTGGCCCTCGTCCCCGCACACTACAGTCAATATTTGCACGCAATCCTGAACTGTTGAGAGTTTCCATGGTGGTGAGAGCCTCCATTACATGAAATATTCAGGGCGCACGGAGACTCCCGTGAGGCCCAGCGCAGGGTTTTTACTCCGATTTGATTATACGACATGATTTTTTCATGAGCTATGACAGTCCTGTTGAATTAGAGTCAGCTCGGAATCTTTGTGATAGTCACGGAAGCCAGAGAGGAGGAGGAGGAGTAGGAGAAGAAGAAGAAGGAGGAGGAGCACGCTGTCCTCTTCCCTGACTCTGTCTTTAACTCCCTGCGTCTGGCTAACGGGGAGAGCAAATTTTACCAGGGAAAAGGGATCTTATGAGAAATACACAAGATATTCATCATGTGGACATGTGCTTGGGATTATTTAATATCATCACGTCATGGAAAATAGATCACACCCGCTTTCGTTTCCACACACAGTATCTTCTATCAAATGCCTTTTGCTCTGTTGCCTTTGGAAAGATGTTGCTGATATCAGTTTTTTTTTATTCTTGGCATTACGTGAAAATGCGTGCAGGTTTCAGATGGTGACAATAGATCTAAAACAGACTGACTAAAATATTTGCTTTAGGTTTTGATCACTCAGCTGATCGCACAGATGTGTGGATGCGTCGTCTTCATTTCACATTAGGATCTTAAGTGTTTATTAGAAAGTTATTGCTCACGGAATCCATCTTAAAATGAACAAGCTCCAGGAGAAACTGTGTCAGATTCATCATGTCTGTGTTGCATGCTGCTTGGAGGACTTTTTGACCAACAGACAGTCAGTCCAAGTGACTCACTTTGCTTTCTGAGGAAGGCCTTCAAGCCTCGGCTGAAATCCAGCAAATATCCATACTGACATGTGAAGACGTGATTTTTGCAGCAACTTCTTTTCAAGTTTGTTTTTTGTAGGCTTAGCACACACCAACTGGAATACAGTTCCACTAATTCATGAATAAAATTCACAAATAAAAGCAGAATTAGTTCCGTGCTGAACAAAAGCGCTAAAATGCTCGTGCTTCACTGGTAGTATGATGCAGATTTCTGTTCCTTTCATATTTTGCTGGCCTGTGCACACTGCGGCGGCTGTCTGTGACTTTCTTGTGACACAAGCAACAATTTACGATATCAGCAGTTCTGGCTAAGAAGCGCAGGATATCAAGAACCAATTGTTGAATTAGTCTCTAAGAATGTGGTGAATGAAAGTGAATGAAAGACAAAGCAAGTGAGAAGGGTAAAGGGGGGGGGCAATGCATAATAAAGTATTCAACAGTAACAGCGGCGCCACCGACAGCTATGGTCTTATGAGCGTAAAATGATCATTAGGGGCTTCTGATGGCAAAATCAGTCATGCTGCCACACACATGCAACCACAAACACACAGCCTATGTTGAGGAAGGTTAACAGTGTTGTTCTGTTGTTGTGTGTTCACTTCATGGCTAAATGGCATGGCAAGACTAAACATATTGTCATATAAACATAAAATATAATTAAGCAATGTGCTTGTTCACTGACTTGTAATGTTATACAGTTTGACTATCTTCCTAAAAGTTACACATATTTGGCAGCTTACCTGATAAGATACTCACATACCGGTGTAGAATATACTATACACACAACGCATGTACTGTAAATACATAAACATTGAATTATTTTGAAGAATTAATTACACTGTGGTGTAAGTGGCTGATAGAAGTGAATAGAATTGCAAATAGATCAATCAGCTAGTTGGTAAGCAGCAAAATAATCTTTAATGTTTATAAAGATAAATAATTGAATAAATGTATTTGTTCATTTATAAATGCTATAGATTTTTTCTTTTTGTTTAGAACCAATGGGATGAATGAAAAAGTCTCAAATGTTGTTTTACTTATTCAAGTCCATGCACGTTGATGTTTTATAGAAACATGACTATCATCAAATACTTATATATGATTGTCATGTATGTATAATTAAATAATCATTTGCTAAAAGGTGATAAACAAGGTTAAAACAAATTACATTCACTTGGTAGACTAGTTTGTTATTGTCAAGCAAACATACATCAGTTCTGGCTGGGCCACTCCAGTACAGCTAAATGAGTGAAGAGACAGAAAAGGAGAAACCTAGCTCACTGAGAACTTGTAATCCTGTGGATCCTCACAGTAAGTGTCCTTCACTGAGCTGCCTGCCCCAGCTGCTGCATCGCAAATGAACAAGCTCCAGATGCATCCATTCCTTCAACAAGCACATTCATTTGATTTGATTTCAGGTAAAGGCCTGAGATATGGTTTGTGTTTGCTGACAAAAAACACAGTTCAGTATTTTTGCCCCCGCTCTATTTTTGTTTTTGAGTTTTTCTGATATTTAATACGACTGAAAGTCACTGGGGTGTTTGCACCATTGTAAATTTTGTGATTTCAATTTCTTTTAACATTTTAAAATCACCTTGGGCTACCGCGTCTCATGGCGTTTTCTTATTATTCACCGTGCTGCACAGTGATGAGGAGTTGCAGTGATATTTTCAGACACTGCCTGCTCCTTACTGGGGTAGTCAAGGTCATTCTCAACACCTGCCTTTGGTCCACTGCACCAGATGATTGTCAGCTGAGTCCAACATTGTCGATTTGGCCTTTTGATTCTCGCACGCACAGACGCGCGTGCGTGCGTGCGGGCACTCACAGCTACACGAACACTCACGCAGAGTGAGAGATTATTGGCTCGTGGCTTCAACAGACAGACTGAGTCCTGGCTTCCCAAACACAGACTTGTTTAAGTGTGACCCGGCTTGAGAAGATATGATTGGTCGGGGCCCACCATCGTGCACGGAATGACGGCAGTGAGGGCGGGCTAGTGTTTAAAACGCACAAACTATTATTTCTGTCTCTGTGAGGGCACGCTGTAAGGTTCTGTGAGGTCCCTCACTGGTGTTATGTGTGTTTGCCCTTACCTTATCCAACCCTTTGTCTGACGCTGACTTAAAAAAGAAAAATCCTTAGACTGTGCCATGAGAACACTGATACTGAAATGTCCCCACTTGACGTACAAGTACACACTCACCAGACGCACAAACACGCTGGATGTGAGTCTGGATTGGATGCAAATAGAAGTACTTGAAGGCTAATTACTTTCCTTAGCTCTGTGCTATGGTAACAACGCCTTACAATAGCTTTCTAATAACAGCACATGCCGTAGTAATGCAGGCAACCACTCGACTGTCCTTTCATAAGCTGTTATTATATAATACACATGATATGCAATCTGAATGTATTACTAGTATTCATTGTGATTATTATTATTTCTCCATTATGAAAAAAAAATAAATGTAAAACTAAAGCCAACAGATTAAACGTTTTTCCTTTTGGTGCTCTGATCAAACGTATCTGATTCAGACTGAAGAGCTGCATGACAAATCATATTATGTTTTATTTTCTTTATATTTAAATCATTTGAAGAAGATACGGGCCATTTAATCTCCTGTCATCCTCCAAACGGCCGATGCATCTGATTTTCTTACTCTTCTTCTAGCTAGTGGTAGTTTACATACGTGTCATGGCTCTTAACTGCTGTTTCTGTTTTTATTTTATTTTATGCAGTTACGATGGCTTTTAATATTATAATCCAACAGTTTTATACTATGATTAGCTATGTTTTTTTTTTTAAATCGATATTAGTCAAGATTCATTTCTTGAAACAGGTCCACATAATCCTGATGCTTGATAAATGTGAATATTAAAGAAATGCAGAAAAAGTAATAATGGTAGTTTATGTTATGTGGTTTATATCTTATTTATTTTTACTTATAACATTTACAATCCAGTAAAATCACATTTTCTAGAATTATAAAAGTGGATTATTTTAAGTTATTATTAAAAATCAGATTAAGAAAGCTTTAAACAGCAATAGAGATACAATTCATTTTAAAAATGTATTAATAGTTTTCATAGGAATGTATTTCCTTCATTTCTTCAGAAATGAATGAATGATGAAGATCATTATCTCTCTCTGACAGCAGCGCCAACCGGACTGGCAGCCCCTGTGCCGCAGCAGCAGCAGGGGCTTCATTGGGTCAACAAGCTCCGAGTTTGGAAGTTCATACAACCGTGCTGTGTCTTCAGGACCACCTCAGCACACAGTTTCAATCTGCTAGTGAGCAAACAGTTTCTATCCAGGCTCCATCTGTGACTCAACAAATCCAGGACCATGCAATCTGATAAACAGCTTTGGTAAGTGTAAGTCTTTCATGTTCAATCCATTTAAATGGGAATTTTCTTATAATATAATCTGATGATTTGAATTCATTTACAGATTTACTGGTGATACATCTTGGACTTGCTTAGATATGATAAATCACCGCAACCAAAACTATTTATTTTTTTTCAGTGTTAAGAATAATGATAAGATTTGTGTCTGTGTATTTACAGTCTATACGGTATTTCTACATCTAAATCTCATCAAACACTTAGATCCGTGGACTTACTATCCATATTAAATTCTATTAAAAGTCTGGCTGTCATAAATAAATAAAATAAAATGAAATAAAATGCCGACCATCACAAATCAACGATTCTTTTTGGCTGCTCTCCTCAAAGCCATCCATGCAAACCTCCAATTAATCAATTTTGTCAGGAGAAAAGGTCAAGTTTGCATATTTGCTATTCCCGATAAGATATATTTACTGTTTTATCTTAAACTGTGTCGTGCTGGAGGGAGCCCGCTGCTCTGGAACAAATCAAAACCATCACTTGAGAGCACCACCCGTCCTGATGACTGCAGGGATCAGACCGAGGAGCTGTGTCGGATCGTCTGACCAAAGTGTCAGTTCTGCACAAATGGCACACTCCTCTGTTTAGATTTTGAACGTCCTCGCGCAAATAAATGCCTATTTCTGCTCCAAATGTGTTGTTAAGTGGCAATTATTATAAATCTTTACTTATATGGCGCATTTTACAAAAAGTTTAGAAAGTGTTTTGACAGAGAAATCAAAGAGCTAAACCAGCGTACGATGAAGACAAAAGCTGCAAAAAAATAGTATATGGATAAAGAGTGGCTGTAAATAACTATGGACAAAATAACAGGAGAATAAAACACCACAAAAAAATACGAAATAAAAAAAAAAGACAACATCACGTACAGGCAAGTCTGCAAAGATTGAAAAGAAGTCACAGATTCTTCGAGCCTCATCTCCTCAGGCAAGGTCGTTCCAAAACCAAGAGGCACTGATGGCAAAAGCACGGTCACCTTTAGATTTAAGCCTCCACTCTGGAGCACCCAGGAGGGTCCCACTTGAAGATCTAAGGCCGCAGGCCGCACGGGGTCAACATTTCTGTTATGCAGCTCGGGGCCAGACCTGCAACTGCTTTCAAAGTGATCAGTAAAATCTTTAATTCAATTACAAATAGGGAGCCATTGGAGCTGGGACAGACAATTAACTCAAGTGATTGGTGCAAAAAGAAAAAAAGAAAAACATTGATCCTCGGGAAATTCATCGCAAAAGCGACGTTTTACAGCTTCACTCATAAAGCAAAAACAGTTGCCCAGGATGTCGGGTAGTAGTTTGAAAAGACTGCAGTGTGTTATCGCTGGTCTAATTGAAGTGGTAACAGCTTCATCACCACAGCCGGAGGGTGTGGAGAAATGAAGAGTACAGACTGTGGTTATCTATTATGGTGCTAATTATAGGAGTGTGCCTTGGGCTCAGCAACTGTCCCTGGCACGGCGCTATCAGTAATCTATTCCAAAACGTAAGAGCGCTTTACGAGGCCAGAAATGGGATGAAATCGACGGCATAGTAAATGTAGCTGATGTTCTATTATCTGGGTGCATTATCTTCAAACAAAAACAAGAAATTAGCTTTGGAATGAAAGGAGGAAAAAAAAGTTTGATTGGGAGTGTTATTCCGCTGCACGTGCGCTAATGCCAGAGTGTGTGTCTGGGTGCACGCGGCTGTGTGAGCGTGATCATGGTTGTGACAGCTGCTGACAGAGACCCTGACTTGAGGGCGAGTGAAGAGGTTCTTAAATAAGGCAGTAGCTTTCTAAGTAGCTATGCTCTTCACTGTACCCCCCCCCCCCCCCCCCATCTGAAAGGCTGCAATTACCATGTCAGCTGCTACACTGTTAACATGAAGAAAATAGCTCAGGCTAATTATTCACTCTCTTGTTCAGTCTGTGGGAAGTAGTAAGACTGGGCCACGGATAGAAACTGTGAAATGGGCAAAGCCGTGGTAATGACTAAAACGGAAGACGGATTAGATATCCCATGTTGATGCTCCGATGTTGAGGTTCTTTGTTAGCTTTGTTTAAATACTATTACACCTCTGTTTAAGAGAGACACCTTTGGTTTATAGTTACAACTTGAAAACTGAGAGCTAATATAGTCTTGAGAGAGGTGTCATGATATTGAGTTTGAACCTTTTCTCTTCCTTCATGGCACTGAGTTTGGGACTTTCTGTTTCAGTTGTCTTGCTCCCTGTTTTGTATTGAAATGATGGTTAGTTATACTTCCTGTCTTTGTCTGTTTCACTCCAGTGTGATTGCTCTCACCTGTCTTGCCTTGTCTTTTGTGTGCGCGCTCGTCCCCTCATTAGTTTCACCTGTCCCCTGTTGTGTATGGTCTTGTCTTTTGACTGTGTTTGTTATCAGCTCATCTGTTGTCCTTTCCCAGTTGTACCCATGTTTCCCCCGGTGCCGAACTTGTGTTTTTTGGATTTCAGCAATTCCAGAGTCTTGTTGTCTTCAAGAGTAAGTTTTATTTTTTTTTCATTATACAGTACACCCTGTCTTTGTGTGTCTTGCATGTGGTTCCTCCTGTTGTCCTGCTATATGTAATAATAATGTCATGTTATATTAAACGTGATAAAGGACATGACAGCAAGGCCTGTGAACTTTTAAATATTTTGATGTTAAATGTGTAGTTGGCATTTCTGTACTAAACAGAACAGAGATCACAACCGTTCCCCGACTAGCTCAGACTCTGTTTCTACGAATTTAAAGCACAGTGAAAGAGGAGAAATATACTCTTATTTGTCTTTCCTTGGATGTTGCAGTCCACTTCACAAAAATGAGGGACCAAACCAAGTTTAGTTACTTTATAAAACTATTGCATTCCGTGTTGATTCAGTTCAGTTCAATTCGATTCATTCATTCATACATTTTCTATACCTGTTTAGTCCTGTTAGGGGTCACAGGGGTCTGCTGGAGCTTATCTCAGCTGTCATCGGGCGAGAGGCAGGGGTACACCCTGGACAGGTCGCCAGTCCATCGCAGGGCCAACACAGAGACAACCATTCACACTCACACCTACGGCCAATTTAGAATCACCAATGAACCTAATGAGCATCAGTGCTAACCACCTTTCCACTGTGCCGCCCTCAATTCAATTCAATTCAGTTCAAAGCAATTTTAAATTAACATATAACTTGTGGACAACTGTTTTGAATTGCTCATTGGGTCAATTCCAGAGGGTTCCATTTATTTTTTCTGGAGCCTGAAGTGACCGTTTTGACAAGAGATTTTGAGCAATATGTGGATCTGACTGAGAACAGGAGTACGTCAATCACTTCAGACCAGGCATGTCAATCAATTCACCCCCCCCCCCAAAGAAATCTCTTTGAGGCAAAATAACTACATAATTACAGACTCAAGACCGCAGATGTATTATAAGGGTCTACCTCAAAGTGTTTGAAGTGTAAATGCTCTTATTTATAATTTCGACTTTCCTACCTTTTTTTTTCTTTCCTTGAGTTTTATGGATCTCACCTCTGTTTACCTCCCTGCTCATCAAAACCTGAGAGTCCCCTCGCTGCTTCATATATTTTTCATGTTTTCTGTTGAGCAGATGAATAGATTGTCTCTGGTTCCCGTACTTTACTTTGAGGATCAGGACCAACGTCCTTTCATCAAAATTGCTCCATACTCGAAGGTCATTCAGATATTCCGTGGCTGCTTGCAATCTGTGGTCCCCCGGTGAGAAGTGTATTTAAGTGGCTTAAAAGACTTCATGTGGTCTGATGATGATCTTCCTTCTCTTTTAAGTATTTTGTTAAAGCCGCTCGATACATTTGCCTAATTAGACAGCACTTCAACTGACCTACTTCAGTTTCTTGCTCGTATGTTATAAACTAAGGGACTAATTTCATCCCAATCCATAATACTGGCTTTCAAGTTGGTGTCTTTTTAGTTTGGGTGAAGAAATAAAGTCCAGTGACGATTTACTGAGACGACAAACAAACAATGGCTTTTCTCAAATCCTTGCCAGGGTGTGCTATTTGCATTTCACTTCATGAATTAGCATCCTGTTAGCTTAATGCAACCCTATTGTGACTTACTGTGATTGTGCTATATCTTTGCCGCAGCTGTTTTAGTTTCTGCTCTCCCATGATAGATCAGGCTGCAGCATCTGAGTATTAGAGAGGCTTCACAATATACATTCATCTTGGAACACGCCTGTTCGCTCTATTCGCCCAAGCTTGCACCTGTCCACGACCGGCGGCAGATTTCCCCTTGTCACGGTTTATCTCGCTCACACAATTGAGTTAATTGAGTTGGACTGGTCCCTCTAACCCCGCAGGTTATTGGAATTTTGCTAAAAGAAAAAAAAAAGAAAAGCTGGAAGATGGACAGGCATCTTAAAGCGACAAGGAATTCTCCCAGAATCCATCGAAGGGTTGTTGTGCAACAGCGCTGATGTAAAGGTTTTCATACAGTCACTTTGTTCAGGTGGTTTAGCGATAACGGATCACCTCTGTTTCTAGACTCAGACTTTAGAGCAGCACTAACAAAAGGCTGGATTTTTGGATGTGCATAAGTTCTAAGTATCAATGAATTAAATAACGGTAATCTAGTGAGCAAACATTTCTAATTGGTGCATCTACCAAGGGACTTTTATTTGGCTTAACCTGATTATTTACTGGCAAAGGGCACTGAGACCTTGGCATAAGGGCCAACTGAGATTGTGCCTCAGCTGGGGAGAGAGCTAGAGTCATGTTTTGTTTTGTTTTTCTTTCTTTCTTTGTTGTGGCAATTGCAGTAAAAGCGCATGCTTCTTGTTGTTTTTATGTGCTACTATGCCTAGCAGATTCTCAGTGCATGTAGTAAAGGTACATACACAACAAATACAGCTAGCAAAAGTGCAGATTTAAATCAATAATAAGGAGCAAGCTATGATTATTGTGTTAAGTATTTTATAGTAATGGTGTATATAAAAAAAAATAACGTACATAAGCATACATGTGCTTATAATGAAGAGGAAACGGGGTTAGGAGGTTGAGTCGCTCCATAGTAAATTTAAAGTTTGTTTCAAAGTTTTCATGCAAATGGAAATTATACAGGAAAAAAACCCATTGGGGTCCATGAGGATTATTTTGTTTAAACTACAAACAATTCTCGCCAACTGAAGTTAACTCCTCTGTGTGTTCTTCTCCGTCCACCACCGAGGGTGATTTACTTCCACATTCAGTGGAAGTGCATAATGACTTACCACTGAGCACAGTAAATAAGATCTTGGCAGCTTTATAACGCATAAAAATTTTCATCATTCAAGTTGGCCATTAGCCTTAACAAACATTTATATATGCTTTCTTTTGATTTCTATAGATCATAATATATACATTATACAATAATACATTTATACATTATACAATAATACATATCATTTCTTATATATCAAGAAGAGAGGATTAAGAGTTTGGAGGTAACAACAACCGCACATAGAGTTGTCACTTTTAAGTCTGAGTTTTTAAAGGTAAGAGAGCAAGCTGTCAACTTGTTAATTTACACCTTATGGAATTGGTGGACTAGTGGTAAGAGAAGCAGCCAGTAGGGTCTGTGAGGTCACTGCGTCGATCATCTACATAGCTGCCTTGATAAAGCTTCATAAAATAAAACAAATTGCTCTCTGGGTGCCTTGCATGGCCTCTCTCTTACAACAATCAGCAAAACATTATGACCACCTGACTAATGTTATGTAGGTCTCCCTTGTGTCTCCAAAACAGCTGTGACTCATCAGAGAATGGACATGGACCTTCTGAAGGTCTCCTGTGGTGTCTTACAACAGAATGTTGTTACTGGGGGCCTTTAGGGCCTTTGGATTGAGGGCAGGGGCCTCTATGGATCAGGCTTATTCCAGTGTATCTCACAGATACTTGATCATTTTGGGATCTAATGAATTTGGAGGCCAGGTCAACACCTTGTGCTGTTTTTGTTGTTCCTAAACTGTTTTTGTGTGTCTGTGTCAGGCTGCATCCTGCTGGGGGTGTCTGCTGCCATCAAGGAGTGTCATTGCTATGGGGTTGGGGTACCTGGTCTGGTCTAGGTGCGTTGTACATGTTAAAGTAACATCTACACAAATGTCAGGTCCAAAGTTTCGGAATTGTCACAGGACAATCAATGTTATCTACTTCTCGGTGGATGTTAGATGTGTTGGGTTGAATGGGTTAAATGCAGAGAACACATTCCTTGTATATATTTGCATAAACACATGGTAAATAAAGCCAATTTAATGTGTAGTTCTTATTAAGTCTATTTAAAATGAGTAACCAGCTTTTGCTCTGATAACAGTGATCTCAACAGATGTATGTGGGAGTTCACTGTCTTCTGAATGAACTTCTGTAAACTCAGCAGATAACATTATTGTTTTCAGTAATCATTCAGTTAACTCACAGTTTCTAACCGATAATTGTGTCTTAAAGCGCTTACAGTGCTTAAAGCGTAGGTTAAATAAAGGCAGCCACTGCTACACTTGGCTACACAGAGGTCATGAGGAGCAGACTCTAAAAAGACATGTCTGACAGAATGGTGCACCCTCACCCCATTTATTTTCTATGATGGATGGGTCATTTTATACACCATTAATCCATCCGTTTGTCAATTACTAATGGAAATTTTTGGGATTGAGGGGGTAGGGGCGGGTTTCAGGAGCTGGCAAGTCACTGAATGCCACCTTGCATCACTGCTGAGTGTAATTACAGAACCTGTCTGAGAAGTAATGGAAACACTCATCCCACAAATCAGAGAGGCAGTGGGTGATACATGCAATGATGTTTATTGTGATGATTATCTCTGTGAACATGGCTGGTTGAGCACAATACAGTATACTGTTGGCTAATAAGCATTCACCATAGGACAAGGGCTGTTGACACTCTGCTGAGTGAGCACGCCGAGAACATCGCAGTGAAGGACAGAGATGGAATTGTTCCCAGACACCTTTCAGAACTCCTTTGACGAAAGAAAATATGCAGGAAATAAGAGAGATTATCCAATTATGTAGTGTGCAGTTGTGTACTCGAGGGTGCATTACATTTTCCCATCCCTTTTATTCTAAATCTGAAGAGCAGCTGCACATTTAAGTCTTTTAATTTTCAATGAAAACCATTTCGCCAGTTCATGTGATGTGTTACAACCGCTAAAGATATTTTCAAATTATCAAAATTGCATCCCACTTAGGTATACATTAATGTCCAAGAGATTTGCATTTGTATTGTATACAACAGGAATTATAGGAAGGGCAAAAAATAAACCACAGTAAAACACTACAGTTGTAGTAACAATAAATAACAACAGGATAGACAAGAAAGGTTCTCTCCTGAAGCGACATCACGGAGGTTGAAAAACAAGGTTTATAAGGAGCTGCTGTCAGTCCCTGGAAATTACCCCAGCCTGTGAAGTCGTCTCCTTCCCTTCCCTCATCTCTGAACGATGAGCGGATGTCTCTTTAACAGCTGGGGTTACCGACACACCGGCTCTCTGGGCTGATGAGCTCCTCTCTCTATTTGCTCTGCTCATTCTCCTGAGCACCGTGGCCATCCAGATTAGAGCCTATGGCCCATTAGGCAGCCAGGGAGGTGGGCAACCTCAGTGCTGTAGCACAAGTGTGTGTATGTGTGTGCCTGCCTGTGCAGTGCAGTAAGATAGACACTACGAGGCAGAAAAGATTGCCTGTAGAGTTTGCCCTGTCCTACTAAAATTCTCTGTGACGACCAAATATCCTGACAACAGAGATCTAACATGTATATTTCATTTGGTTAACATACACAGTGACTTATTCTAAAATATATTATCATGGTTTAGTCACAGTTAGACTGCATAATGTTCGCGTATCACTGTTAACACGTTAACACAGAAAAACAGAAATATCAGAAAACATTCTTTTAGAATGTGACTTGTTTCTTTCTGTGAATCTGTTTATAAAGTCCTGGGTATGAAGCTGGCGAGGGCCCTTCTATGCCTGTTTGTGCTTCCACCAAACTTCCATGTTCAAAAACATGCATGTTAGGTGTTCATCTAAGAATGCTTAATTGATTTACTCTGTTAGCGATAGATGGATTGTCGACCTGGACAGTTGTCTGTCCATCTACCACTGGCAGGAGAAGTAAAGATCAGATCAGGAAACCCCACCCCATAGCAATGACGGTCCTTTATGGCAGCAGCCATCCCCAGCAGGATGCAGCCTGGCACAGGCACACACACAAAACTATTTAGGAACAACTAAAACAAAAACAGCGCAAGGTGTTGACCTGGCCTCCAAATTCACTCAATCCCAAACTGATCAAGTATCTGTGGGATGATCCACAGAGGCCCCACCCTTCAACCGAGAGGCCCCCACTACAACATTATGTTGGCAGACACCACAGGACCCCTTCAGATGACCCATGTTCATTCTCTGATGAGTCACAACTGTTTTGGAGGCCCAAGGGAAACCTACACAATATGAGGCTATGTTATGCCTCATTGGTGTATGTATCCCTCTCTTTAACCTTGCCTCTTGTTAAGTTGTCTATTGCATTACGTGCTCATTGTGAAGTTGTCCCTGTTTGTTTTCCCTGATCCCATGTAACTTGGGTCTTGCTGCCCCATTTGGATTGCCCTGTTTCTCTTTTGATTTGATTACTGCTTTTGTTGGATTTGTGTTTTGGAGTATACCTACCCACTACAGTGCCTTTAGTTTTTATTATTTTTTTTAATCATCACAAAGTTGACTTTGTTGTTCATCCTGTCTTTCTTGACTCTGTGAAGTTCCTGACATTGTTCTGTTCTCAGATGACATCCTCTGAAGTATAATGTGCATATAGAGAAAATAGTTTAGATGTGTGTCTGATACATTGAGTATGGAAAAACAAGTATTTTTCACAATCTGCATACAATGTCATTTTACAAAACATCCCGCATGCCAAACAAATATGCCACCATGTTTAGTCTATCTGAGATGCTGGCAGGTTTTACAGATTAAAGCTACAGATGAAATTAGCTTGGAAGGCTTCCAGCATCATGCCGCTGTCGGAGTCTTTGAAGGCATTATTTTTGAAAACCCGATTCACATACACATTGTTGCTTTTTGATACAAGCTCATAAGTCAGCATTCACTCCCTTACAGAGACACATGCTGTAGCAACAGTGGGAGGGCAGGGAGGGCAACCGAAACACGCGTGGTGTGGCGTCTGGCATATTGTGCCTGCATATATTAGTGATTTCACATGAGCACCGGAACTCTGGGTGAGCAGACTTCTGTGTTGATGGTGTGCACTCAATTTGGGTCTGGGAATGTGAAGGTATCGGGTCACTTCATATTATAGTTCTGGTTTGCAAAAATACTGCCTTCAATTAATATTCTTAGCTAAATTTAAATGATCATGTTTGTGTAAGTTGAAAAGATGTAGAATCAATGACAGCCTCATATATACTCGTCTTTTTTAAAGCAGAAACTTGGTTTTTGGCCCCAACAAGCAGGCTACAGGCACAACCTGTCAGTCAAATGAATTATAACATTGTTTTGTTGCTGATGGATGTGTAAACAAGCAAATACATGCTAACAGGTTTTCCGCACCAGTGTAAAACGTGATCACGTCAGTGTTGTGTTTTCAACTTGTTGCAAAGACAATGAAGCTATTGTCCATCTTACTTCCAAAATTGCCCTAAAAGCCGGTACCGACAATTACACCGTTCACGTGAGCCAGCATGGAAGCGTAGTGTGTACATGTGCCGGCTAAAGCTCTCCAATGTGAGGCCTCGGGAGCCTCTGTTTACAGGCCGGGAAATTCCACACGAACACATTTTGTAAACCAGAAGCTGAGCTTGCTTTTGAAAAACAAATGGGAAGACAAGACAGACTGTAAATTGCCACAGGCAATTTCGAAGCGCGCTGTAATCACAGTTCAGTTTTGAGCAATAGTTTTTCCTCTGTCACTGTTTTGTGTTGTGCCATTTGAAAATATTCAATGTCAGCCTTGCTTTGGGCAACAGCATGCAGCTTCACATTGATAATCAAGATCTCCCTCAAGGCCCATGCACTAATAAAGAATAAGAAAATTGGTTTAGTGTTGCAAGACAAATCCTTTGAGCCTCATACATTTATTGAGGATGTACCTCACACCATGGGAATTGATGCTCCCAAACTTCATTACAACAATACTGTTGTGTGAATTTCTATCAACTGTACAAGACTTTGAATCAGCAAAGTGAATGCAGTGTCTTTTCTTCAGTTGTACCACAAAGTAGTGGGTAGTTAACACAATGATTCAGGGGTTGATCTTTATTGTGCCGACACTGACTCTGATCCTCAGACAGCACAGATTCACAGCCAGTTTAATTTCTGTATCTTAACTTGAATGGATCAACAACAGTCCTTCTTATTCACTCTTCACCTTCAAGAATACAAAAAAAATGTTCATGTAAAATTCATGTAACTGTTTCTGCAGAGATTTGTATTCTTGCCTTAAGCAGCACAATGCATTTAAACCTGAAACTCTCAATTAAACACAGTTTGAGTAAATTCTTTTAGATGTGAGAGCAGCTCTGTTTGGGATGATTCAACCTTCGATGGAAATTTCACAGAAACATGATAAACTCAGCAGAGAGCTATATTTTTCTAGTGGACAATATTTTGATGTTTGCAAGATTATTAAATTCATTTAAAAAGAAGGCATCACAAATTCAATTTATTAAAGTGTCTTTTTTAGCCGGACCATGTCTGTAAATGTTTGGTTGAAGACATCCTAACCGGAGGATGATTATCATTTAATGACATGATGTTTGTTTTAACCATTTCAAGAATGGGACACCTTAGCTACAATCAGAGCTCCTGTTTGTCTTTTTGTAGAAAGATACCACCAATGCACCCAGAAAAGGAAGGTACATTCTTGCTTTTAACATGGTGTATGTATTGCAGGGAACTTTCCTCTCAACCCAAGATTTTTTTTTTTTTTAACACTTTGGTTTCAGTCCACAGGGCAGCTCCTTATGGCCTGGCACTTCATTGTGAACAGGACATTAGTGAACCTATTAGCGGTATAAAGTCTCATTGTCTCTGTCAGTTGTGCTGATGTGGTCTCGGTCCAGCTCTTTGCCCGTGATGAGTACAGATGGACGGAGCTTGTTCTCCCCAGACGGGGGAAATCATAGCTCACGGTTAGGCCCCCTATACACTACAGTCACACCTCATTGACCACTATTACAGGAAAGGAAACCAAATCATTGCAGGAGGGGCGGTGGCAGTAGAGGACCTCTGCTCAACCTCTTTTATCATCATTCTGCATCGTCACTAGTCTCACTCTTTACCGGGATGTGACATGATTTAAGTCATTAGGAAAATGTTTTTATTCTGCATTAGTGTTGGTAAATGTTGGTGTAATTGTAGAGGAGCAGCAGGAAACGATAGAAGTCAAGGTCACCATAGAAGAAGAAGAAGTTGATGTGTAAAAGTTGTGTGTAAAAATAAAGAATTTCAGACAAAAATGAAAACAGCTACTGATCACTGTAGTGGACCAAAGCAGTAGTAAATGTGGAATATTTCATTCTCTGTCCCAGTTAATGACACATCTTCATAAGTCCACTGTCACCTCTGGTCTAACATTTCTGTAACTTTACGTTTTCCCAAGAGGCACCACAACATTTATCCATCTTTTTATAGCTGCATTACATCTGCCCAGTGACATTAATAGCTTGATCCATTTCTGTAGAGCGTGCAGCCTTCCCCCAGCTACAGTAGACACAAACAGGCCACTGTGGTCAATATATTCCACTCTACAACCCTCCGTCCTCCAGTGTGTTTCAAGCACAAAGTCAGTAGCCGGTTGGCAGCTTCTCTGCATTGTTTGGTGATTGGCCGGGAGCTAAGCGGTGGTGACGGATTGTGACGTTGATGTATTTACCTCCTCTGCGCTGACAGGAAGCTGTTCCCGCGCCCCGATTGACTGGCGCTCATCACAGCGGCCGGCGACGCTTTGTTTAACCGGGTCAGGTTGGGGAGGGTTTGCTTGCTCACTCGATGAGACGTCCATGAAGATGAGAGGAAGACCTTCCCTAATCTTGGCTGACATTGGCGGCTTGGCAAGCAGAGCAGTTCACTGTTGCACTGCAAATGGATGGAGATGCAACTACACTTCCTGTGGGATAAAATTTGTTAAATGTTAATGTTAAACAGGATGACTATTGCACATCGGCACTGCAGTTTTCAGGTGACAACACAGCTTGGAGTTTGAATAATGTCCACGCTGACAACTATGAAACTTTAGATCATAGCAGTGTGACTACTACTTTTTCTGGCTCGTCCTGTGAAGGGTCACGAGGGGGCTGAAGCCAATCCCAGTTGTCATCAGGCGAAGCATTATGACTTTGAAAATAATTTACATTATTTAATCCTGTTTTTGTTTCATTGTTTTTACTGCACTGACAGTAGACTATGTTAATCATGTTACATGTTAATCTGAAAACTTCACAAATCACAAAAAACTCACTTTCTGTAGAGCAGCTACAGATGACATCAGCTGTTGTCTGTTTTCCTGTTTAACATTAGTCTGTTACGGACAAAAACAATGGTGCACTGTCCCCTTTAAACTCAACAAAAGCTTAATGCACAAGCTCAAGTTCAGATGCAAGTTTAAAATCAATAACGTTGGAGTTTAATTGGTTCCTTTAACTTTTATTATTCATTGCGTTCAAAGGAATTCCCAGCAAGTTCAGCTTAAACAGACACATCATATTCACCCAATTATGTTGGAGCTCACATCTTTAACAATAGACTCAAATATTTCATCTAAAATACTGGTTGAATTGTTTCGTGTGTCCTTGGTCAAAGCGTCAGCGACACGATATTTTGTTTATTTATTACTTTGAGGTCCATGTGGAAAAATTTGGGAAGCCCTGCATTTGAACCAATAGTCTATAACACACACATATACACACACACACGCGCGCCATTGCCTTGTCAGCTAACCCCCTCTAGTGCCGAGCATCCTGCACAGATGCGCGCAGTCTCCCACTATAGCCCCCGCTTCATCTGCTCCGCCGCAGCATCCCAATCATTTCTCTATTCACCGTCCCCGTCTCGCTGCTGCTGCTGCGGACCGAGCTGGAGACGGCGAGCTGGGAGTCCGCGGCACACTGCCGTGCCAAACAGAAGCTCCCCAAACTCTGTCACGACTCCGTGCGCACTACGGAGACGCGCCAGCTTCCGTTTTATTGCACCTTTGAAACAATCCGATAACGGCGACGGAAGTCCGCGGACAATCCCCAAAGTTGTTAGGAGCGAAGTGTATCTCATTTTGTCTGACAATTAGATTTCACTTTATCTTTTTGTCCCCGCGACTTTATCATAAATCTTTTCGTTCTCGCGCCACGGCGGTCGCTGTCACAGGTAAAGGATGGACCGCGTCTTGTTCCGTCTCCCGGCAGCTCTCTCCAACCGAGATCAAATGTAAAGACAAGGAGCAGTGGTTCGGTGCTTGTGGAGGATCCAGGCCCGTGTTTTGTTTCTTTTCTTTTTCTTTTTTTCTTTCTTTCTTTCTTTCTTTCTTCTTTTTTTTTAATCTGACTACACTTCCTCTCGGCTTGAACCCAACCTAAAGCCGGCGATAGATGTTGCAGCAAACATGAGTTTTGGAAACAGATTTTACCTCGCGTTACTCTTTCTTGGAATTGCCTTCACTCGCTTCAGCCGCTGCAACCAAGGTAAGGCACTGAGCGGCGCGGTCCCAGCGTACCTGACTTTGTGTGGCTCAAATTCCAACAGTCCAATTCTTCATGGACTGCGTTACCATTTCCATGGTGCGTTCAGACATGCTCACCGTGGGTACTGTTTAGGGTGTAAATTTACCTGAAGGACTCAAACGGTTCAGCTGCAAAGCCCAGCACAAACACTAAGTGAGGCAAAAAAAAAAAAAAAAAAAAAAAAAAAGATTTTAAAAATTAAAAGGAAAAAGTTTGGAGTGTGAGCTATAACTTTATATTAATCTGTTGTTATTTCATTAATGTATACATGGGCTGAAAGTATAAAATGCATATTCCACAACAATGCACCATCATCCAGATTCAAAGATTACTACATTTCTAATGGACTGCTGTGGTTTAGTTTTTCATCCCATTACTGAATCAATTAAACCCATTTTTTATGACATTCAACTTCGACAATCGCATGCAAACAGACGGACACAGACACAGACTATCATCGAGCAGCCAAAAGATTGAATCATTAAGTGGGTGACAGAGCGAGAATGTGTGTGCGTCTGTCTGACAGTGTATGGGAGCAGGCTTGCATGCCTGTTTTGTGCTGTGGATGCTGCAGCCGACCTCAGACACATACAGTAAAAGATCCGGAGGTGCCGGTGATGAATTTATTCAGCGCGAGTGTGTGTGTGTGTGTGTGTGTGCATGTGCATTTAGTGCTGGGTGACTAAACAAGTGGAAGAGCGCGAGCCGGTGTGATGTGTTGCGTCAGGTGCTTTTTTTGCATTAGGTTGCTGTTCACCTGTCTTTTTATATCTGAGTGTGCATGTGTGTGGGTATGGTGACACGTGTGTGTGTGTGTGGTCCTCCGTGGCTCCACGTGCACACACGCACCCACACAGCTCCTGCATTAGTGAGGTTTAAAATAGTCTTATTGATTGTGTGGGGAACACAGTGGGATCTGCCCCCCAGGTTATATTTTATTGTTCTCTCAGTTCAATAAGAGCGATGCTGCTCCCTGTTCTCCTAGACAGCTGCTACATAACAGACTCGCCGTGTGTTTTTCTCTGCCACGGATTGAATGATTGAACTGATGTCTGCTTTCTACTGTACTTTAGTCTCTCATATTGACTGGGCTGGGACCTCGGCAGCACAATTGCAGTTGTCTGCCTCAGAGCGGTGCGGCTCTGAATGGAAAAAGTGACAATCTGATGCTGAACAAAGGTGTCGTTAGACGCTGAGACATAAAGGTTTCTCAAATTGCTTTCACATTTGTCAAATTAACATCAGACACCTGCTGCGGACGGCGGCTCAATGGGACCACAAGTTTGATATTTTTGGGAACAATTTGATGTCAGATTTTCATTGTTACTGAGTAAGGGGTGGCTGTCTCCGCTGAGGCAGCAGCCATCCTGTCCAGTGCTAAAATCTTGTCACCTCCTGGCCATGAAGAGGAAAACTAAACACTCTTTTCTCTCTTGTTCCTGCTGAGCTACCAAATACACTGTGTTACTTTATGTCTGAGGGCTGGAGACAAAACAATACCCCGTCACATCGAGGGGAGTTTAGTGCAGATCCGTGTTTTTGAACACATACGAACAGAACTCCGAAGACTGTGGATTTCATGGACAAAATTGGTTGAGATGTCAGCTGTTAGAAGGACAATATGAAACCAATCACCTTTCTGTTCTTGCTGGCATGCCTCTTCTCGCAGCAACATCTCTCGCATGAACCCCACTCACGCTGCAGACAGCTATTAACGAAGCCCTGCTCACTCACTGCCAAATTTAAACAAGCCCATCAGTGCATCTCTTCTTATAATCTTTACTTTTACTCATTTCCTCCCCATTTCCCATGCCTTGTAAAGTCAGCATCCGCGACATGTATTATAAGAAACTTTCACAAATCTCATTTGCGAAAAAAGATGAGTCCTTGTTTGTTTTTTGTTTTTCTCAGCGCAGGATTAGTTGTACCGTGTGAATCAGAAGGTGATGTATTTTCTTCCACGCTCCTCACTTTGTTTAGATTTTTTGTGTGAAAATCAAGAAAGCATCGTGAACGCGTCGCATGTTAATGCTTTCATGTTGGTGAACCGCCGAAGCCACTCAGCCATCATGGCTGAAACGCATTGGCTAGGCTGCTTACTGTTGCTTCCTCCCATACTCCAAATGATCCAGCTATAAAAACAACATGAAAATAACCACTCAGCTCTCTGCATTGATTTGTGCGGATGCCTGATTAAAGCTTTTGCTCTCGCTGGTACCTCCCGCAGAGTACCGATATCACCGCCATCAGACGGAGGAGATATTCACCGGTGGCGCTGTGTCGAGGAAAATCAATCAGCCAGCAAATCCGGAGTAGCCACAAAAATGTTAACTCTGCACCTTTGACTTACAGGCCATTGTGTGGATTTGTGTATTGTGTGCTGGTGAGGTAGTTCTTTTTATGCTGGGTTGTGTATATTCATATCCATTTTTGTGCGCTGCAGTTTACGCTAGTCAGAACAAAACATGATGTCCACAAGAGACATTTTTTCATATTCTGTTTGCTTAACTGCTGACGGCTTGTCTGCAGTTATTTTTGTTCATGTAATGATATTCTATTCTTACAGATACATAAAGTTGTTTGCACAAATGGCTAGAATTATGTCCATCTGGCTGAGATCTTCCTATTTCAGCCCTGATGAAAGTAAGTCCTTTCAAAGTCGTGAATGGTCAAACAAACTCACCTCAGTGAATGTTGTTTGAAGTCCCCTTCCACTATCACAATCTCTTTTTGTCAGTTATTTCTCTTAGATGTTTGACCTTCCCTGTGCAGAATTATATCTTCAAGGTCTTGCACCGAAAGACGGTTTAGCTGTTTTCAGTTTTTTCTGCTGAAAGTGGAAATTTTGTCTGCACACACCTGGAATCTGAATTGCAGTCGCGTACTTGCAAGAAGCGTTCATGACTTTTCATCTCGTTTGGAAGCCTGTGCTGTTCTTGTCTAAGCTGTTAGATGTTTTAACAACCTCGTAACTTGTAAATTTTAATTACCGTCAGAGGTCACAGGTTTTTACTGTGTTTTTTGACATTTTCAGAAATGATGGGAAAGAATAGAAAGTTTCTTTGTAGTTTAATATGTATTTGTAATGCCCTAAAGTTTTCATTATGTCTTGACATTCCCTACATTAGGCAGATGCTTTCGTACGTTGGTTGTTCCAAAACTGAGTGTTTCCCTGCCAGGTCAGTTTAGTGTGAAAACAAAACAATTGCCCCAGCTGATCCCGATATAACTAAGCAGTTTACTTGAACTGTATGAGTGCACAGTAGCCAGCCACATGTCTGTCTGCTGCCAGATAGGCTACTATCCTGGTAATAATCATATAACCAAGCTTATAGTTACATAACCAAGCAGTTTACCTGAAGCGTTTTTGCAAGAGCGTGAATACGACGGCAGTGCACCTTGTCAGCCGCCATTCAGTTTTTCGTGCAATTATTTTCTAATCTCCTGAAATATAATTTTTCCTGGATAATTTTGACCAATCACCCAACTGCTTAGAATCAATCAATTTGCATCAATGGCCCTGTGAACACAAATTGTTTTAATTACTCCTTGAATTGGTATGAAACAGTGGTGTGAAACCAGCAAGTTATCTGGTCATTAGCCTGTTAACGGTTAGCCACAGTGGCTAGGAAAAGATGTCAGCAGATGCTTAGCAGTACTCTCCTCACAATTATGGTCAAAGTTCACTAGTCCCTTTTGAAGGCAGCATATGAGATTAATTTGAGGTTATGAGGTTAATTTAATGCTTACTGTATTTCGCAGAATAGTTATGTTGAACGGTGTGGGTAGTCCTAGCTACATCCTGATCAATGGTGTCCAGGGTGTAGTCAGGACTGCAACACGCTTAACAGTGCAGTCCCCTTATTTGATATTCAATATTTATCATTTATCATTGGCACGAGTGCCCTTCACTAATCTCTGGCTCTAAATAAACCTACAAGCATTAACAGATTTGCTTTGCTGCTGTATATTATGTCGGTGAGTGTTTGATCGGAAGTACGGAGACGTGTTGAAAACCCTGTCGTGCCTGTCAGGCTGCCTCTGTTGTGGATAGTTTTCCATTTCACAGCATATCATCTCCTCATCTGCTGAGAGCTCTCAACTCTTGTTTACACTACTAAATGACAATGTGCAATCCTCTCTGAAATCAATTTTCACAAGTCTCTGTTCATGAAATGCTGTTGCTTGTCTTTTAGCAAGCTGTTTACCAGAGTGGGTATAGAAGAAGCTTGCAAATTAAAAGGCCATGTCATTATTTGAAAATAAGGCTAGCTTTGCTTTTTGAACTGCAGCAGTCTTAGC
Organism: Planiliza haematocheilus; assembly: GCA_005024645.1. Taxonomy (NCBI): domain Eukaryota; kingdom Metazoa; phylum Chordata; class Actinopteri; order Mugiliformes; family Mugilidae; genus Planiliza; species Planiliza haematocheilus. Next base: position 4,074,552 of record SRSE01000725.1, on the reverse strand, counting down.
AAATACTGCATTCAGAAAGAAAGAAGAAGAAATAAATCTGTTTATCGGTTTACTGTTGAATGTTGCATAAATGTATCTACACTGACACTGTAAAAATCCTTTTAATGTATCAAATTTACCAAATGACCAATTTTTTAAGAGTCACACTGGGTTCAGACTTCATCCCACTTTTTCATTTTCAGATATCAGACCATGTCTGAATTCAAAACAGACTTAAATCTTAACAAAAGCCTGTAAAAGGCCTCCTTTTCATAGTTTTACATTTGGAGGCAGTGATGCACACACCTGTAGACAGCCAGTATCACTGCTGTCTGAATACTCATACTGCTCCCACCTCTAATTTACATGAAGTAACACTTGAAGAGGCTGCCTTTAGGTCTGTTGTTCGAGGTGTAGCTATTTTGGGGTGTTTGTGTGGCTGTAGGGGCTGTAGACCAGACAAGAGATGTCATCATTCTACTGGAGCTCCATATATTTATGAGTTGGCCAGCTCATGTTCTATTTATATCTAACCAGTGGAAGTCCCAGAGGACTCTCAGCTCCGGGCTGGGTCTGTGGGTGCCTTACTGAAAGATAACTCTATGGAGAGAAATAGAAAGAGGGAGGATGGATGGATATATACAGCGCATGCAGGCATTTTTAGTGTACACGAGCAGGTACGCCGCTCAGCAGACAAAAATGCCTAAACCCAAGTATACACTCACCGTCAAGTACACGTGCACACTCTAAAATCGTGTGCTTGCACGCACGCACCCACATACTGTCTGCAAACTACATTTTGTATCATAAACGGGCACATTCTGCTGTTCTAACTACTGATTTTTTTCCTTTAGATTTTATCTTTCGTCTGTTCCACAAACGAAGCACAAAATCCACATTCTCACATTGCAGTATAGATTAGTGATAGTTTGTAAAGATTTTCAAAGATTAATTCAAATAAACGCATTATTTGAATTAACAGCTTTAACAGCGTTTCTCTTGGCGCCTCTAAAGGTGAAAACACAGGGTTTTGACCCAACAGTGCAGTGTTCTCGGCTGAATGCACCCGCACCGCCTCCTGCTGTAATGTACATCAGCTGTTCTTTATATACAGTGAAGTGAGGTGTGAATCTGCTCACTGCAGCGGGCAGCACAGCCAGCTCTCAGTAATTAGGCCTTTCTCCAGGGGATGTGCTCCTTACCTGCCCACAGTAGCCTAATGGTGACCATTAACACCATTGGCCATGCCCGCTAGTCCTCCAGCTTGGCACTGACACTGACATGGCACCGACCTGGAATTGGTGGGCAGAAAAAAGCACGCGCAGATGTTGGAACCAATCCAAAACCAGGCGAAAGAGGAACTATTAAACTGAGCTAGGGGTGCAGAGAGGATGGGATTGGAAGATGAAAGGATCAGCTTGAAGTCTTTCCTTGCTGTGCTGGACGAGTTGGTCAATCAATAGAATAATCCACTACATTTTGATATAAATCAATGTCCATTTTCTACACCAAATCTCAGACTGCTGTAACATGACAGGAGTCATGCTATGCAGTAAGTGTTCTAAAAAGACCAGTTTCCCATTAAGACTTTATTATATAAATATCATGTGATACTCATAGTATGATGTGCTTATATTTACATTTTTTTTCTGAATAATGATCAGAATTAGGCAGCTGTATGACTAGCGATGGCCATTATAGTTATACAGACAAAGGTGCAGCAACTACTGGCCCAAAAATTTTATATTTATATTTAGTAACAAAAATGTACACTTCTAAAGTCAGTTTAATTTTTTATAATTCACTAAACTTAAAGAGCCTGAATTATGCTAATTGAGTTAAGTTTATCAATTCATTTGACAGGTCTCCAGGTCTATAAGTTTACATGTTTTATTGTTCTTTTTCACAGACTGTCCTTTGATGCATCCAGTCTTTTCTGGTTCTGACTGAAATGCTACATTTTAACTCCTTTGTATTTAAAAAAGCTCAACCTGCTCTGATTGGTCAGCAAGTCCACTCTGCTGTTTTTGGTCCAGTGTTCTGAGCATATGTTGAGCCAGACTAGATGCTAGGCTAATTTTCAACTACAATGTGGCTGGTGTTTTCCCTACGTGGGAGGGAATACCTTAAGAACATTCAAAATCGAATCTAAAATCTAAGCAAAAATGTGGCATTGAGCCCCCTGCTGTAATGTACATCAGCTGTTCTTTATATACGGTGAAGTGAGGTGTGAATCTGCTCACTGACGCGAGCGGCACAGCCAGCTCTCAGCAATTAGGCCTTTCTCCAGGTACTGTGCTCCTTACCTGTCCACAGTAGCCTAATGGTGACCATTAACACCACTGGCCGTGCCAGATAGTCCTCCAGCTTGGCACTGACACTGACATGGCCCAGACCTGGAATTGGTGAGCAGAAATAGACACATCTGTGTGTGTCTTGGTTCTGGACCAATCCATCAGAAATGTTATCAAAAATCAAAGCAAAATTGTGGGACTTATCACATGGTTAGTTGTTGTACTAGTTGCAGAGTAGTAAACTATTTCTGTTTCTACCCAACTGTTTTCAGGGAATCAGAACCAGTCCCCGCCTGGCATGTACAGTATCTGGATTTTTATGTATTTACCAAATGTCTATAAAACTTTCTTGAAATCTTGAGGAAAACAAATTTATCTCCCCTGAAAAAAATAAATAAATTTATATTCATTACACTACCACACATGTCAGGAATACAGGTTTCAGGAAGCACAAGAATTTTTCAAAATATATTTCCTAACACACCAGGAGTTCCACCCACATTGACGTCAGTAGCTCTATGCTTTTAAATCTCCTTACATATGTCAGTGGATTTTTGGTTGGTGAGCCAATTAGAGCAGAGTGAATAAATGTGGTGAAGGAATAAAATAAGGATTTAACGTCAGAGGATTCCTGTGTACCATGAGAATACTATGAACTGAATGAATAAAATGTATTGTCTGACAGAACTTTGTCTAGCACTCTACTGGTTTTGGATCTTTTGTGGGAACTTCAGCTGTGTCCTTCTGCTTTTGAGGCAAATCACTGGGTAGGAATCTTATGGTAAATCCTCTGAGGTCCTGGTTATATAGTCTTCAATGCATACATATACTCCTCCAAGGAGAGCTGTGTCTTACTGCTATGCGTTCATAAAGGGTCTTTTTTTCATGTTGTCTGTGCAGAGACAAATTTTCAGAATAATGTAGAATTACCTCTCTTTCCCTTTTCTTTTTTTTCTTACACATTTGTATGTTTTCCTGTGTTTCATCGGGACTTGCACATCCTGGATGCTCTTTTAAAGTCTTGGATGCTGCGGTAGACTCATTTGGATGGATCCAAAGCAGGTGTTACATTGTGCCACTATAGCGTGCCCCGTTCCAGTTTTCAGGGAAGAGCATTTACTTGTCTGTGGCAGACATGCACATACACACGAACACAGCAGAAACCCCAGTGAGCAGACGCTTGGACAACCTCTGTCAGCCAAGCCCCATCAGAAGTGTGCTGCCTCGTAACTGGGAGACAGATTCAAACATGTCCCTTTCTGCTTGCCTTGATCTTTTTATAAGAGTACAAGATATAAATATCACTTTTCCTTTGCCTTGACATTGTGATTTGCAAATGATGATGATCAAAATATCACAGCACTGAAACAGCCTCCTTTGATGTGCATTTGCTTGTAATAACTAGCTATCCCAGAGTAATGATGTTAATGGAGATTTATTCAAGAAATACTGTCCCTTATAGAGAGTTGTTCGGGTATAATGAGCCCACTGAGGACCACTTAGACAGATCTAAGTGGACATTCATGACTGACTGGCACTTTAGAAATCAGTTGTTATCCAGGTTGAGAGAAAAGTATGATTTGTCAGAAATCAGGGTCGATCATGTGTGATTCACAGAGTGGCGTTTCAGATCTAAGTCACTGGCTGCTCGAGGAAAGGTTTAAAGATAAATTCCTACCGCTGATGATCAGTTTCACCAATGATGACGGTGAGAAACAGTTTTAAACAAGCCTCTTCAGTCTAGTGTTTCTCCACCAGCTATCACTGTTTCCCTGAATACAAATATTGTTTTCCTACTTCATGATGTAGTGCATCCACACATAATTAGGACATCTTGTAAGTGTACCTTCACGCGTACTGTGCATTTGGCATGTTTGACAAGGTGACTGGTTGGGCTCCATGTAATATTTATGGATTCTGAAAATGCATCAGGATCTATGTCTACTGTCTGTTCCCTGATGTTGTAAGAAGGGTGGTTAAAACTATATATATATTATATATATATTAATATTACTCTGAAGGTAAATTCAGGATCTTCTCCTTTTCTCCGTGTAGCACTTGTCTTGTCTCTAGGAGAATCGCTTTCCTCCTGAATTATTAAAACGGCTGTCCTTGAGAGCAAGACAAAATATTGACAAGCATTGCAATATTCCCCACTGTAAAACTGTGTTGTTTTTGAATACTACTTGGAAAGTCAACAGATATTACTATGCTGCACCAAGACCAATCACTGCATGTGGAAAAAAAAATCAATACTTCGAAACATTTTTAATACACATAAGGAAAGAGATATTCTCATGGTGCAGTAGGGTTAGAAAGCATACATCCCTTGTTATATCTCAGCAGAGGAGCATAATGTAGCGAGAGAGACTGAAGTAAAGCTGCGCATGGCAGAGGAGGGAATGGACTGCTGACAGCAATCTGACTGCAATCCATCAGTCCCCAAATTGTGTCGCAAGTGGCAAAAATGTTGTTCCCACTGAGTATGCTGCCAGGCTCATAAATATTCATACAAGAAACTCGTTTTTGTTAATACGAAAATGCCTAGATGAACATGTTTATGACTGATATTTCAATTTCCTGCGCGAAAATAGGGCTTTCTCCATGTTGTCAGAATGCTAATGGTTGTATTTTTCCTCTTCTTCCCGTTTCAGTTGTGCTGCTGGATACGACGTCGGTGCTCGGAGAGCTTGGATGGAAGACCTATCCCATAAATGGGGTAAGAAGGGAAACTCTTATATATATATATAGCATTTGTTCGTACAGTCCAGTGTGTCTTGTTCAAAATGCGTGGCCATTACTGCTTCAGTGAGATCAATTATATTGACGTTAACAGGTCAGGAACGGTTGCAATGATCTATTAGATATCCACTTCCTTGTTTTGTTCAGATTTGGCTGCCTGCCTGGGAAATACCGTAACTTGGAGAGAGAAAATGAGCCAAATTTCCTAAGGGAGCTCGCTCTATGAATCCCAGTGACTCCTTAAATGTTCCATGTTCATAAGTTACAATCCTAATCTTTTTATATCACTCTTAACATATATATTTTTAGCCTACTGATTATACACGGATACAGCGACAAGATCACCATTTTCATTAAGTCAAGTTTCAGAGTACATGCTATATTCTTATCTGCCATTCTTCCTGTTCTCCACCTTCAGTAGAGCAGACAAAAAGTTAGTGTCCAGGGTTTCAGTTGATCTCTGGGTTCCACTCACTTAGTAGAGAGACTATGACTGCATGTGATGTACTTTGGTCTATATTTTTGTCAGTTAGTAACTTCAAAAGGATTTTTTTTTTTCATTTTGTTCTGGCATTAAGTGCTTCTGGCTCCATAACACTGTCTTGTCCGGCTGAAAATCCGAACTTTTGTATTAACAAAGTGCCAAACAGAAGGCGCTGTGTATCTGAATCATAAAATATGGATGTGCTGACAGAAAACCGAACATCCTGAGATCAAAACCTTCACATTGCGTCAAACGTTCTCCCTCTTTGTTCTGTCAGAATACCTGAAAGAGTGATTGAAAATGTCGTCTTCTGCTGTAAGCAAGAATTACCCGGCTTCAACTTTTTTTTTTATTCACTTGTGCTATTGTGGCCTTCTGCCTATAACCATTAACTGTGGAACAACTCAATTGAAGATTGAGCATTATAACAGTAAACAGACCGAGGCTGCGGTGCTGTGTTCACGCCAGCCTGAGCATGTTCACTCCTTGTTTGGTCACATTTAATTCTACATTTTTTGAAGGACTACCTATCAGTGATACCAATCAGATTTGTACACAGTATGTACTGTATGTAGAAAATGGTATAATGGCACAATTGACAAAGCAACTCCACCCATGCTATCACAGTAATATGCTGTGTCCTCACTCCTTATCCTGTGAATTTTGACTTTAAAACCCACAGACAGACGACCGCCCTCCCAACCTTCTCTGTCTTCCTATCTCTCTCAGAATGGCCCTTGGTGGCCCATATCAGGGTTATGGGGGTGATTACATCATGTAGGTTGTGGTGACAGCTGCCCACAGCACTGAGGAAGAGGAGGGAGGCTACTGCCTCCGTGATTGAGCTGTCAGTCGTCTCCCCTCCTCACTCATCCTCTATCCTCCGATTTACCATTAATATTTAAGGCATCGAGGTGAGAGGGCCTGAGGGAAGGTGTGAAGATCTGGGGAGGTAAAATAGTTTAAATCCCCCTCACTAGCTGGGAGCCAGCAAGAGCAAGTCAATCTCCACCATATTAGACACAGCCCGGTATCAGGCCGATACAGCAGCACACCATGTAGCTGCCTATCAGAGTCACACACTGGTTCTAGTTCCGCATATAAACTGCTGTCAGTCAGTCCTGCCCATTGCACATCTTAAAATAATTTCATATGCAGTAACTGATGCAAAGTGATTACTAGATGATGAATTTGCCAGGAATATAGCTGGTTTTATGATATGGAATAGAAGGTGAAGTGGCGGGATATGGGTTTTTATCAAAAGTCTGTAACAAGAGGCAGGTGAGCAGATGTGCAGAAATACACTCTGCTAGACTGCCAGCAATACAACACTATGGGAGGACTTTTTTTAACATTTCCTCCAAATTGCAACCAAATAAAAAGTATCAGTAGTGGCCCGTTCCTATTGGCATCAGAGTTAGGGTTAAGAATGAGTCGTGTTATTAAACTACATTTAAACTATGATGGCTCCCTGGCAAGTCCTGGCATTAGAGCCTGTTACTGTTAAGTCAAAATGGATTTAAGAGCACTTATTCGCTGTGAGATCTTTGGAATTTCCCACTGAATGCAAATTAGTGCAATTGGGTGAGAAGGGCTTTAATCCCTTGACGTTGGAGTTGATTTACAATTATATTTATTCATTCATTCATTCATCTTCTGTAACCGCTTGTCCCGTGTAGGGTCACGGGGGGCTGGAGACTATCCCAGCTGTCATCAGGTGAGAGGCAGGGTACACGCTGGACAGGTCTCCAGTCTATCACAGGGCTAATACAGAGAGACAGACAATTCACACTCACGTGCACACCTATGTGCAATTTAGTTTCACCAATCAACCTAATGAGCATGTCTTTGGACAGTGGGAGGAAGCATGTACCCAGAGAGAACCCACACAAACACAGGAGAACATGCAAATTCCATACAAAAAGGCCCCAGTCAGCCTGGATTCGAACCCACAACCTTCTTGGTGTGAGGCATCAGTGCTAACCACCACAGTAATGTGCTATCTGATTTACAATTATATAAAATAATGGCATTGGAGGAATACATACATTATCTCGGCTGCAGTCCCGTTCACCTTACTCAGTGTCATGTCTCTACCTCTAACCCTAACCCCTAACCCCCTACTGTAAAGGTTATGACAGATATTCATGAAGCTAGTTACGGAGCCATAGGAGTGCCATGACAAAGTGTAGTAAAAAAGTGGAAATAAAAATATGTTTTGCTTATTTATTCGTTTCTTTTTCTCTTTGATTTCCACATTTCTGTTCTCATTTTGTTATAGGTTTTTCTTGTTTTCCTCTTGTGCTCATCTTTACATTAGAGGGATAAAGGTTGATCATGTAGCTTTTATTAGCAATGCTGGACTATTAAATTCCTCACACTGGGCACACTTATGAGTGATAATCACTGTTGTCTGGGAATACTTTTAATTAAAGTGAAAATTACAAGGAATAAATTAATTGTGGTTTGTTTCCCCTCATCCTTAGATTACATTCCCCTGTAGGTCCACATCATAAACAGCATACTGGAAAGCTGCGAACAGATGTTTACGGACTGCAAAAGTAATCATACATTTTGGTCATGCTCAGCCTTCCGCAACAAGGTGACCTTTGATTATTTTATACCTGTTCTGCTTGGAAAGTAAAATAGACCTGTTTCATCTGGCCTACAGGGGAAACTGTCCAGAGAGGACTGATGTTATGTTTGTTAATGACCATAATGTGGGAATGTCCTCAGAGTTAGAAAACACATTCAGCCTCAAAGGTTTTACTTATTAGGTTTGTGAATATTGAACAGAAATTGATCCACAACATCTTTTAAAGACTTTGAAGTTGAAAACTTTTTTTTTCTTCAGCAAGTTAATAAATATGTACTGAGACTGATATGTCGGTGTAGAAAAACACATATGTTTCCCTGTGCTTGGTGCTTGTCTGAATCCCCAGTGTTTCTCTACCTGTTCTGAAATGCTGAACAGTGATAAAGAACACGATGTCAGAGGGGTAAATGAAAGGGAGACCGGGAGAGGAGAGGGGAAAGAGGGTTGATTTGGCGTCGGGATGCAGCCACAATAAGCTCCTCTCAGAATGGGCAGACACAGTGCTGAAATATGCATGAGTCATTTCCCAGTGGTGGGTGGTGGTGTGGAGAAGGGGGGAGAGTGAAGCAGTGAGTGGAGCAGCTTATTTATTAAATTACACGAAACAGCTTTAAGGGATTAAGAATGCCTAATGTTGCCTTTTGTTCTCACTCATTGACTTTATAATGCTAACTGAGAAAAGGCAGGTCTGAGCATAAAGAATGATAGTTGTCCATCATAAAGGGAGAGGGTAATCCTATTTTTATCTTTTGTCAGAGATCCCAAGCAGCCAGTAAGTCATACCTACTGGGGGCGTATAAACAGTGTTATGTAAGCGGGGAGCACAACGCCGGCATATTGGTTAACTGCTGCCGGAACACTTCTCAGTCAAATATTAGGCTATGCAACCCTTGATACTTCACAAGCGCTAAGCTTAGAGCGATACATTTGTCTCAGTGTGTGTGTGCATGTACTCGTATTGCTTGTGTTTTGGGGACATACAGTAAATCTGTTTAAACAGTCGCATAGTGTAATGAAGACACAAAGCAAGTGGTGTTTGCAAGACCATCGTTTCATATGCCGTTATTTACTGCACATCACCACTGATAGTATTGCTTTGTGCTGAACGAGCAGTACTGCATGTTATATAAGATTGCCTCCATAAAATTACAGCACAGATGTCTACATAGAGACTTCAAGTTTGCAATCATCATACACTGCTTGGCCAAAAAAAAGTCACCATCAAAAAAAAACGGTCACATACTCTTGATTAAAGCATGCATTCGCTGTGGCATTGTTTCAACAAGCTTCTGCAATTTCACAAGATTGATTTCCATCCAGTGTTGCATTCATTTTTCCACCAAGATCTTGCATTGATGATGGGAGAGTCTTACCACTGCACAAAGCCTCCTCCAGCACATCCCAAAGGTTTTCAATGGGGTTGAGGTCTAGAATGAGGTTAAGGTCTGTCTCATGCTCCCTGAACCAATCTTTCGCATCCTGAGCCAGATGAATCCTGGCATTGTCATCTTGGAATATGCCCGTGCCATCAGGGAAGAAAAAATTATTTGATGGAATAACCTGGTCATTCAGTATATTCAGGTAGCCAGCTGACCTCATTCTTTGGACACATAATGTTGCTGAACCTAGACCTGACCAACTGCAGCAACCCCAGATCATAGCACTGCCCCCAGGCTTGTACAGTAGACACTAGGCATGATGGGTGCATCACTTCATCTGCTTCTCTTCTTACCCTGATGCCCCCATCACTCTGGAACAGGGTAAATCTGGACTCATCAGACCACATGACCTTCTTCCATTGCTCCAGAGTCCAATCTTTATGCTCACTAGCAAATTGAAGTCTTTTTTCCCGGTTAGCCTCACTGAGTAGTGGTTTTCCTTTGCGTTCCCTTCACATTGTATGTGCGGAAATGCTCTTACTTTTAACTGTTAAACATAGCCGTTGTTTTTCTTCAACCTGATTTCACCATACGTTTAAGTGATTGCCGATCACGATCAATCAGGATTTGTTTTCCAACCATATTTCTTCCTGGAAGACGATCGTTCACCACTATCCTTACAGTTTTTAATAATACCAGTTGTTCACCCAATTTTTAGATGTTTTTTTCTGCTTGATGCATGCCAATGATTTGACCCTCCTCAAACAGACTAATATCTTTCTACAACCATGGGATGTGTCTGTTGACATGGATGTTTAAGAAAAGAAAAGCTACTCATTGCATCAGTTGGGGTTAAATAACTTGTTGCGAGCTGAAAGCTAATCACCCATGCAGTAATTATCTCCCACTTATTTGCTTAGTTAAAGCCACAGGACTTTTTTTTTTCCTTTGGCCTGGCAGTGTAGATTAAATGGTGAAATGGAGGTGGGCTCGATGGTTGGATATAGATATAGACAGATACAAGAATCTGTAAAAATTAACCAATTCAGACAGTGTGCTGCAAGCATGTTGGGATGTCACAAACAGATTAACTTAAAACAGTTTAAGAGACTAATGCATTAATGTTTTGTGGCATTTGTGGTAAATACCTGCTGGTCCAATCAAATAGTTTTGGACGGGCTTTATGTGATGATCGCCTCAAGAGTAACAGCAAGGTATTCATCAACATCATCTGAGCACAGTTGATTTGAATTAGTTGAGAACAAGATGGTTCTGACTGGTTGTTGAATGCAGACGTATTTTTTGTTCTCTGTAACATACCCCTTAATGAAATCCAAAGTGCGTGGTACCACACTCACGTTCTGATAAGAACTGAGTCTGACCATGCCTGGCTAGGCATCTGTTGCTCTCTCTATAACACCATATTCCAAGTGTTGATCGGCCTCAGTTAGCTTCAAAAAAAGTAAATTTGCCAGACTTAAAAGCAGGTTCTTTTGCAGGTTTAGGTGCTAAATGGTTTGGGTTAGGGTTGCTGTAGCTTTGCCGTCCATCACTCAGCCTCCTACTGCTTTGTTTTGTCACATGGCAAGATGACAATACAAAGAGTTCTTTATCGCCCTCCCAATACGACAGCCGGCACAAAGTCCTCTCAACAAATCGGTCTGTCAGTTTTGAGGAAAGTTTTTGCGAAGAAAGAGGATTGCAGTCAGATTTGGGCTTTGAGTTTGCAAGGGGGGTAGCAGGGTGGGGGTGACAGGGGGAGATAGAATTGAAAAGATGGAGAAAAGGAAATCGCAGAAGGAGACTCTGTGGAAGATATTAGGCCATGTTTGGGAGTGATTGGATGTAAGTTGTACTGAGTAAAAATGAATGTAACGACTGAACACATCAGACACACATCCAAGTGCTTACACACTCTTGAAGGCATTTTGTACATCCTCTCAAGCGTCTTTGCTTTCCCCCGAATCCTAATCCTTAATCTTTTTATTGCAATATTTAACCACAGTAATTGATTGCAACTACACGACCTAAAGCTTATCTCAAAGCACTTCTTCCATCCCTAATACTATTAGCCCGGAGAGACCGAACAACAGAGCGGAGAAGAGAGGAGAAAAAAATCTGTATGTCAGTGTCCTTCATAGCTCAGATAAACTTCTCTAAGGCGTGCTGCTGAGTGATGGCCGGCAGCTCTGCGAGGAAAGGAAAAAAAAAAGGGAATAATCCAGAATCACTCCACTTCTCCCCACGGAGGCTCCAATATAAAAAAGGTATGATGATTTAGCACACCAGTGTTCGTCTCAGGGACCTCTGCCATAACCGGGCTTAAGCAGTGCTGGGGGATTCCTTAATTGGCTTGTTTCTTGTCAGGGACACACTGAGGCCAATATCTAATGCGCTCCCACTCGGCATCTCGCTGACAGCAAAACATATCCTGACAGCTTTTTGGGCTAACCCTCGCCGTGCGAGGAATACAGTGGAGCCGAGTTAGAGAGAGAGAGAGCGAGCGCGAGGGAGGTACAGGGCGGATGCAAATGGAAAGAAGAGGGGAAACAGAGGGAGGGAAGAGTGAGGAGATTATTAGTTCCTAGCTGAACGCAGGAGCTGAATACATGAATACGGCAACCAAGGGGAGAAAACTGAATCTGTGGTTGCTGTAACACAGGTGGAGTTTAGACAGACAGGCAGACTTGTGTTTCTGCTGAACAGAGAAAAGCTCTGGAACTCTTCACAAACACAAAAAAAGTCAATAGTACAGTCTAAATAAAGAATACTTCTAGGTAGACAAACAATGTATTAATAAAAAACAAAACAGTGGAACCATGCAACAGCAAATTGTTTTATAGCATGGTAATGTGATTGAATCTTTTAGAGTAATATTGCTCGATTTTCAGAAGGAATAATCAAATCCACCTTATACCGACGATGTTTCTCAAAGGATTGTCCGGATTTGAATACATCTTGGGTTTGGAAAATTGCTATTTGACTTTTACTTTGCCAATATTGCACTTTATATGACTAGTTTGTTGACTCATAAGTGATATATGCAGCCCTCTTCAGCTGCGTTTGTTTGTCTACCCTTCCTTCTCATTCTGTTCCTCATTTTGTTCTCTCCTCTCCTCCCTGTCTCCTGGTTTCTTCCACCTCCCACCCTCTGTCCACCCGTCTCAGCTCCCTTACCCCTCCACCCTCACCTTTGCTGCATATTGATGGCAATGCACTGGAAGGGAAAAAACTAGGTGTGTGCGCGCGTGTGTGTGTGTGTTTGGTTTAAGATGAGCTGACAAACGCTGGCAGAAAACTCCTACTCTAAATGCATAGCCAGTGTAGACAGGGGGGGCAGAGAGAGAGAGAGAGGGAGAGACAGACAGCGGGACAGTAAGAGGTTAAAGCTGGGAAAGCATTCATTTTTTATAGGGTAGTTATAGAGAAGCTGCAACATGGTTAGATGTGCAGTGGTACCTGTGCACAAGCAGTCAATCATACATTAGTACAAACAAGCAGATAATTAGAAGTAGCCATTAAGACAAACTCATGGGGAGACATGAAAATGGTTCTCTGGGCTTTCAAAGGACAAATTTGTTCTTTAATGTTACAAGAACTCTTGAAGGATGGTCTAACCTTTCATTATGATCCTTCATAATACATTCTTTAGTTGCTCCTTTTTAAATGGTCTTTGCATTAAGTCTGTTTGAGAAATCTAGAGAATCTTTCATATTTTTTTGCAGAATCTAGATCAGTTCACTCAGTGCAATCAGACAGACAAGAAGGTTCTGCTCACCTGGGAATTTACTTCATGGTAAGGACACTTAAATAAGAGATGACCTGCTCGCACACGCTAACTCAAACAAATACAGTAAGGTCTGCATGCTGACACTTTTCTCCATGTCTTTCCCCCGCTGCCTCATGCAGAATAGGCACTGTTAAGGTGCGTACACACAGAAAAGAGAAAAGAAACACAAATCCAGGTGCATGAAGAGGTTACAGTCGCGCGCTCGCACATTCTCGTGTGCACACCAGACGAAGAGTGAAGTGGCCCAGTTAGAGGAAACCCGCCCAAGGTCATTGTGCTTTATCTCCAGTAGGCTGTTTACTCCTGTCTGTTTCACTTGACTTGCATCAGAAAATATATTACAGCGACAATGACGCATTCTTGCTGTATTCTAAACCTGATGCTCTTCTCTAGCATTAAACCTGCTGCAGTGCCATCAGGCTGATCGGAGACCCAAAAAGACATTACAGCTGGTCACACTAGAAAAAATTCCCATCTAACACAGGAAGCCCAGGACAAGTGGATCAGCCGTTTCGTCATTTTTACTACATTTTTTCGTGTTTGTCGATGATACGTTGCGGTTGTGGGGATTTACAGATCTTGTCTGTTCTGTAATTTTAGCATGTATTTTAGCGAGCTATTTAAAATGTCTTTTGTGACAAAATATCGTAATGCCTTTAAGCCCTGACAAGCTCTGTGTGCCTAATCCAGCTAAATGGCATGCTGTCTTTATAATACCCCTGACATTTTAGATGTCTGAGCAGAACAAAATAGCTAAATTAGGTCTAAAAAACCACTTCCTAGTCATTGTCACTGTATCAGCTCTAGAGAGTATTACGTCCCTGTCTTAAATAACATTTTCAGATGAATTTCTCACAGACACAAATGCGAATTAAACATTTTAAGCAGTTTCAGCCCGACTCTTTCTATCAACTGTTGAACATCTTTGTTTCCCATATTATGTGTGGTTGATTGAAACAGGATTTTTCTTTGGGCCTGTCTATATAGTCTTGTAATAGCTTTGTGCCTAGCAGAGCAATCGCAGTGCTCCATCAAGCTCTGACACATCCATTTGTCACACTCTCTGTGGTCAGATAGAAAACCAAGGGAAGACTCGCATATACACACACGTATACAAGACCACACATGTACGCACACCTCGCACTGAGGTATAACTCCAGGAATTGTGTCTCGGTCCATAGTATATATTGTGTTATCATATTTTTGATGTAACCAAAAAACAAAATGCATCTTAACCTGCTGTGTTGTTTGGTCCTGGGCATGCTTTGAGCTGCCATTGAAGAAAATCCAACCTGACACCTTCAAATGGAAAAGAAAATGTTCCAAACTGAGATTGATCAACACAAAGTTGACATTTTATACTGTTTGATGGGTGAAGTCAATGAAGTGGCAAGCTAAAGCAGAAGATGCATTATCCATAGGGGACCAATGATATCACTCGGTTGGTATAGGTCATTTGTAAATGCTATACAAATGTTACACTTATCACTTCAAAATTCTTACTTATGCACATCACAGAAGTGTCAGAAACACCAGTCCCTCAAGTGGTACTTGAGGCTGCCACCAAAAGTGAGTTGACTCATAGATCTCAATATTAAAATATTCATCTTTACAGAAACAAATATGTTTACAGGATGATGAGTGTATGTATATATGAATGTGACTATTTATATATCAAATATATTATGCTTAATTTAACATATATATCCATATATATATGGATAACTGTTAAGGTGCGTACACACAGAAAAGAGAAAAGAAAAAGGAACACAAATCCAGGTGCATGAAGAGGTTACAGTCGCGCGCTCGCACATTCTCGTGTGCACATATATATATATATCCATATATATGTTAAATTAAGCATAATTAATGGCCAGAACTGGTTCACAGGTTGCCATATGATTTTTGGATTAGAGTAAGGTGGAGTGAGGCCAAAGATGGCAACACCAGGGCCATCACTCTCAGCTTCAAAACCACGCTTCAGGAATTCTGATGCATTCACAGTAGGAGTGAGACGGGAACATACTACTTCAAATTTTCAATGAAAGACGGAAATATAAAATAAGAAGCTGATGTTTGACCCGTTGGGTGTCACATGGCGTGAAACCTGAGCTGGCTTCAATTTTTTTTTAAACTCCTCTGACACAGAGCCTTGTCAACCAATCAGGCAGGCATAACATTATGACCACCTTGCTAATATTGTGTAGGTCTCCCTTGTGCCTCCGAAACTGTTGTGACTCATCAGAGAATGGACATGGTCCTTCTGAGGGTGTCCTGTGGTGTCTGGTAACAGAATGTTGCTAGTGGGGGCCTGGCTGCTGTCATCCAGGAGTGTCATTGCTATGGGGTGGGGGCGCCTGGTCAGGTCTAGGTGGGTGGTACATGTCTAAGTAACATCCACATTAATGCCAGGTCCAAAAGTTTCCCAGCAGAACATATTGTCACAAGATGGTCAATGTTATTTACTTCACCTGTCAGTGGTTTTAATGTTGTGGCGCATTGGTGAATGTCATGCATAAAACTGAAAATAGTTGTGGCTCATCAAATGTGGCTGTACATATACAATTAAAGCCCATTCCACCCAGTAGATGACCTCACCGAGGGATACCCCCAGTGCGACTCTGTGTTATGTGTGTGTAATGTTGATTGCATCACCCTTAAGGGTGACGTCATGGGGTATTCATCCACCTTCATATATGCGTGCCGTTGTTTTGGTCCATGAAAGGCTGTGAAGGATGTATGAATTTTCACTTTTAGAGATAATGGACTCGTTATTTGCTCTGCAGCAGGTGAAGGTCATGAGTCTTGTCATGTTGAAAGTGTAAGTGGTTTCCCTGCCTCTTCAAAAGGTCAGATAATTTCCGAATTGATTCACATTACATCCGTTCATGTACGCGTCTACCCCAGTTTAATGAATGGAGGGCAACTGAGAGAGATTTGGCAGTTTCTTGGATGGACATATTAGAGCGTATTTTTCTTGCTAGTCGTGTACATCAACATCCCATCAGCTGAATAGAATCTATATATGATTCAGTGTGTATAAGTCACCACTCATCTCTCAAACTCCCTCTCAGTCTCAGTTCCAACTTGTGGCGGGCGTATGGAGTTCTGCTGCATCTTGTGAAAAATGTTCCTCCCTGCCTCGATTGGTATCAATTTAGAAAACCCCCAATGATGGCAAAGTACCTCAATCTAATTTGACAGGGAAAAAAATTCCAAAATACAAAATACATATTTAAAGTAACAGTGAATCAAGTGCAAAGCTACAAAAGCTGTCAGCTTCAGTAGAACATGGTGAATGTCCTGCAGGCCAGGTTTTGTAACCATTCTAATGTCAGTCTGAAGTGGAAAACTTTGTTCCGAAGCTCAGAAATGTATTTATGTGGTTTTCCCGTTTCTCTTTCATCCGTGAAATGTAGTTAGCGCTCTAACAGTGGAAAGAAAACAGAGGAAATCCTGGCGCTCAACAGTTTGTACTCTGTGTTTTCTTCTCAGCTCTCTGGTCTAATTTCAATCCAGATCTGGGATCCTACTTGAAAAGGTCGATGGGGGGCATTTGGGGTCAGAGGATGGTTCTTGTTAGAGGTGTAGGGTTTCATTGGAGATGGATGTTTAGTCTGGCAAGCGCTCTAAAATGCACTTAACATTTTATACAAATTCTGAGCGTGCTGAAAGCCTTACCTCACCGCACGCTTTATTCTGCCTATCTCTTTGCTGCTCGCTCTGTCCTAATTGATCGAGCTGGCCAGACAATCCCGTACGGTCTGCACTTATTTCCAGTCAGGCTTGTTTAAGCCTTACAGACTGGAGTCAGATGGCTTTGCTAAGGGAAGATGTCTCCTACTGTTACCAGAAAGACGGGCAGACATGGGTAAAGAGACTGCAACATCATACTTGCTAACACTCCATTTTTTCCCAAATTCCGCCCATATTTCCTGGCCAACTCTAAGTGCCTTTCTCTTGAGCTGTTTTCTCTGGATGCTCCTGCAATTTGCAAACTTTGACATATATAAATACTGTAATCCTCATGCATGTACATGCACATAATGAAAATATCTGGTTATTTTTATGGAGATTCTTTATTTAGATATCCAAATAACACCTGTTTTACAGTAATATTTAATTTAAAGTCTTTTTCCAAAGTGTAGTGTGCATACTACACCATGCACCACATGTCATTTCTTATACCATGGTCCCTTGCAATACACAGTGCTATAGGTTAGTATAGATCGATTCATGCACACCGACCTAAGAACCCTACAGAGAGACAATAGAAGCCGATAATGACCAAGTCTGGAGTAATTCCATACGTGTCAGCCCAGTGATAGACTAGTCTCTCACTCCATGTGTACTGGGATTCACCCCTGTCAACCTTGGACATGATACGCTGGAAATGCTAATTAATAAGCCAGCACTGTCTGAGAAAATGGACAACATCAGCCTTCATGCAGTCATCCGCTATGTCTGTCTCAAGGGCTTATCACCTAAGTAGGTCCATGAGGTCATGGTGGTAACAAGACTGCGGAGGGCGCCCCATCTTACTGCATGGTGAAGAAGTGGGCTGCCAGGCGGTGATAAGAACATCATCGCTGCTGTAGACTACTTTGTGGAGGTCAAGGAAATGGACACTAGTGTGTAAATGCAGGTGGAGACTATATTTCTACCTTATTGCATGAAATGTATCTCTTACATGTTCTGTGACATTTCTTACTAACACAAATGTTACAGAGATATCATATATGTTTGGCCATAAATGGGCATAAATTGTGCATAATCCCGTATGGCTGTCTTCTGAACAGCAGATTAGGTCTTCTGTAATTGGCACTAGCTCAAGTCCTAGTTTTGTATAGTTGCTGCATATGAGGGGTTTGTACACCAGGTACGTGTGGTCAGGGGAGGCAGTACTTCACCTGACATCATGAAAAGCAATGACGATAAAATAAACTACACTATTGGTAAAATAAATGATACTATTTATTCATTAGTCTGTGATACAAATATCATTTGATTCCAGACGTTTTGATAATTTTTATAGTCAAAGTCGCTGAATTAATGTATTTCCTGTGTAAATACAGGGAGGCAGCAGTGAGCTGAGTCTCACGTCAAATTGTGCAGTCTCTCACAAACTGGGTTAGCCTAATGTCCTTGATCTGACTTTAAACCACACTGAAAATGAGGCAGCCAGTACTTCTGCCTCATGGAAGGGGGGCGCTAGTGAGCCACAGATTCATACTCTTCTTCTATGCCAAGTCAGCTGCTGAACAGTCAGTCAGTCATTTTCTATACCCATTTAGTCCTGTTAGGGGTCACGGGGGTCTGCTGGAGCCTATCCCAGCTGTCATCGGGCGAGAGGCAGGGGTACACCCTGGACAGGTCGCCAGTCCATCGCAGGGCCAACATTCACATGCACACCTACGGGCAATTTAGAATCACTAATTAACCTAATGAGCATGTCTTTGGATGGTGAGAGGAAGCCGGAGTCAGCTGCTGAACAATCTTTATTAAAGTTGATCAAATCATCACAATATGAAGATATAACAACTAAATATCAATGCAAATAATGTATATTTGATCAATGTGATGCTTTGGTTTTAAATAAAAAAAAAGTTTAAAAAAATGTTAAAAGTTTCCATTTGTGTTTGCTTTTCACACTGGGTACTCTCATGTTGAGTATGAGTGAACTGTTGCGAAGGCAAATGTGCTCTCTCTATTATTCTCTCTTAACCACTTTCGGCTTTCTTTTGCCAAATACCATACCTATACGTGCATAAAGAATGCTCATTTGAGATATGAAACATAACAAGTTAGCATGGAAGCAGCCAATTGATTGGCAAATTTAATTGTAAATCTCTGCCTCAGGAGCCATGAACCTCACCGCACCTTGCTGATTGATCTCCAACAACTTTCTCTCCTCAAGGCTTTCTTTCTTTTCTTTTTGATAGAACTTGACATTATGATATAAAAATATTTTATGATATAAAAATTGTGTTTTCTCAAAAATATTTTAGGATCCATTCAGTTTGTATTCAGTTTTGCACCTAATTTGAATTTCCCAGCATTACGTTTTTTTTGTGCTAAAATCTCTACCACACTAAGCCTCAAGTAATCATTAACTTAAAGATCAGTTTTTATCCCAAAACATCTCTTGACAATGTTCTGTTGCTAAATATTTCTCACAAACTTGCCATCATTTTGGGAGAATATTTGGCCCTTGAGGATAAATAACTCCTGCAACACACACACATGATTCCTCACACTTGGAGGAAGATCTCAGCATTACCTGTCCTTATGACTCCTTGTCTGCTCTTCCCTACTGTCTCGTGGCTGCTCATTTCCCCCTTCCGCATCGTCTTGATATCTTTCTCCTCTTTTTTTTATTTCCTCTCCTCCTCTCCCCCCTCTCTCACTCTCCCTGTCTCTCTGACAGCCTCTTCCTAACAAAGAGCAGCAGACTGTGAAAACAGGCGAGAGGCAGTGTGTTGTGGGTGTGTTTGTCTGTGTTTCATGTCTGCAGAGGGAGGATTGTATAATTACCTAAATGAAACAGTGGAAGTGAAGTGATATTTATAATGTTACTCCAGATAACACAGCTATTCCACTACTCTTGTTAAATCGTCGCTCGTCTTCGGGTGTCATTTTTTTTTAGAGCTTTTTCGTTGGAAACATATGCCAAATGGGACTTTTAACAAGGATTTGTTTGGGGTTTCTTTAGTGGGACTATACTGACTACAGTATCTGAATAGGAAAAGGTGTATATTGGTTGTATTGAGTCGAACAGCTCATGGGTAATAAGACACATAACCTAATCTTCACTGTAAATAGATGCCATTATGCTCATCCTCTTGGCCATGAAGATCACTTTCCATTGACTTTGCTGGAAACAGCTTTGTTGGTTTTATCACGTCTTACATCTGTCATTGATACTTGATGCCAACGTAATATTACAGTACCTCAGTTAATACAACATTTCTGAGGGCCTCGTTGGCGAGACCAATAAAGCAGACTTACTTGAATGAATTGCATTTGGACTGAGAGGGAGAGATTAAAAAAAGAAATAAAACACTGGTGACCCTTCCTTTAGTCTGAAATGCCAGAGTTGTCTTCATCATTGATTCCAGTGTTTGGCAAAAGCCGACACCAGTTAGGTCGTTGAATTTGACTCACCAGTTTTGAGAGCTCATCTGAATACCCTCCATGAAAAAGAATAGTTCTGAAAAGGTCTACCTTTTAGTCGCAAAGGTTTACCAAAATGAAAGTCTCAGAGAAAACTTTTGTTAATTAAGGACATGTGAAGTTGAGCTCCACATTTACAATGCCAACCAATAACCTTCTGAGAGCTAGCCTTTCATTTTGTGTTTTAAAGAGATAATAGTCGACATTGAATTGAGTAAACAATATCTGTCTGAGCTTGTATCATATGCTTTCCCATTACCTGGCGACCTGTTCTTATCTAAACTGTCTATGGTTGCACCCTGCATCCTCGCCCACTGGCAAAGACTGTGTGTGTGTGTGTGTGTGTTCGTTGTACCGCTGTGTGCAGCCGTCACTGTGATCTCACATCAGTCAGAGGCTGCTGAGCCACACATTGACATTCCAGACTGCCTGCCTGCCTCGCCGGCAAAAATAGATATGTAAAACGACAAGCTCCTTACCCCCCCCGTTTTCCCACGCATAGTTTGTCTGAGCTGCTGGTGGTGGTGGTTGGGGGGGTGTAGGGAAAGGAAGGTCCCTGGTCTGTGTCAGCTCAGATGAGAAACAGTCAGCGTGTGTGGAGGAGAGTGACATATCACCGTTTAGGCAAATGAGATATAGAAGAAGAGGTTGAAAGGAGACAAGGTTCACACCCTTAACCAGTGTTGATCCTGCAGATGGGAAGAGTTTGGCTGACATGTGGTTTATGAAGGCTGACAAGTGATATTGTGTGTTCATAATAGCGTAGGATATTGGTGTTTGAGAGATATTCTTACTAAGGTGGAAGTTGGGTCAAAGACGACATTTAGTTCTGAACAGGCTTTGGAATTGTGACCCCATTAGAGATATCAGTTGCTCAATAGCACTCATACCTGATTAATTGATTGTTTGCTGCAGGTAATTCATCAAAACCCCAACATGTCCTGTTGCTATAAAGCAGGGATTTGATTAGTTGAGCCCTGGTATTTTTGAAATGGTATGGTTTGAAAATGAAGATCAGAAACGGATGAAAGCCCAATATCAGACATTTGGATGTTTCTGATACAACACGTGAATCGGGGCAGTCTTTACTTGAAGGACAGTCTCGACTCCAATCTGCTGCTTGGATTTAAAGGTTAAAGGTGAAGCTTTGCATCCGTTAATGTCAGACTTGACTGATCTAATACAACAGCAGGAAGGGTTAACGTACAGCATGCACAGCCACATGATAGACTGGAACCCCTCCAGAGGCCATAACTGTAATAGATATTATACTCTGCTAAATGACATAAGTGCATTACTGGAACAGCTTTTGTTAAATGTAATATAAGACACCATAAGGTGTTAGAAGAGTCAAACATGTTGAACATCAAAGCATGCTGCTTTGACCATCTCCTCATATTACCTTGTAAGGTGGCGGTAATATATTATCATTCTCTGTTACAACAATGACATTTATTACCGCACACTCCACTGTCATTTTAAGGAAAATACGGATTTGACTCCACAAGGCAAATTCATTTCACATAGATGAGCTACATTATGCAGGAAATCAATAAAATCTTGACGGATGGCCCTGATCATTGCGCTTGCTAGCGGAGTAGTTGTCACATAGCTTCTCATTCCTTCCCCTCTTTGAGTTTACCTTTTCTCCACTGTCTCACAGTGCCTGCTAGAAAGCATTTCAAACACTGGCAGTTTTAATACGTTCAGAAACGTGAATGTGCTATCTGATTTCTTTGTTTCTGCACCCTCGGTGCCCTAACATAACGCTTTTGTTTACCTCAAGCAGGTGTATACAAGCACTCTTGGAAAAGATTGTCCACAGTGACATGGAGGGGCAAAACGTGTAATAACTTAAGCTGCATTCTTTGAGACGTGACCTGCTTTGTTTTGCTTGGTCTGTCTCCTCTTAGATCTGAGATTTGTGACAGTTTGTTCAGTTTGCTGAAGCTGCGATCCTAGCTTCAAGAAGTATTGCTTGTCCAAACAAGTTTATTAAAGCAGAACTGTCTTTGTATTAAATAGTTTTTTTTATTTAAGTAAAGTAAACAAGGGTTAGTCCGTGTCACTGCATATTGGTAGGTCCATGACGTGTGCTGTTTTTGCAGTGTCTTATGAACTGGCACACAAGAAGAGAAACATAAATGGCAAAAGTAAGTTAAGTACTTAGATGGGCTGCATCGTACAGGTGCTCCTATTTAAATCTCAACTCCACACCAGTCCCCTTAGAACTGGAGAAGCTGTTTGGATGAGGGGCGAAAGGTCTTCAAGAAGCTCTTCAAGTCCAGTTGCCTTTCTTTATGGTTTTAGATAAGTCAAGTTTTATATCTTCTTTGAACATTTATCTTCACAACAACATGATAATCTAGAATGAATAACTGTGGACCACATGGTTTAGGAAAGACCAACTCTGTGCCATTGTTTGTAGATCTTCCTAGCTTCCTAGCCTCCCAGCTAGATAATAGCTCTTGAATGATGAATATAGACTATTGCCACCTGCTAATATGTAGAGATATTTCCTGTCACGCAGGTGCAGAACATAGGTCCTAGCTTACCATTGGTAGTCTTTGGTGTGTGTTTAAGTACAACTTTTTAATTCAGCCACAGGAAACATAATGCGACTTTGCAGTTGGCATTGAACGTTAGTAGTTCTTGAATGTCGATTTGGTGTGTCTAGGCCTTTAATAAATGTGGAGGGCCCTTGCTGACCACTGTTGGTGTTATTATAGTGTCAATGTCTGACCGAATAAGAAATCGGCCCAGCGGAGAGTGGGGATTTTATTCAACAGTCTGTTAAACCTGCAATCAGATGTGCCTCAGGGGACCAGCAAGCACTTAACAGAATTTTATTAGTCTTGCTCTCACTGGTTGTCATTAATTTTCAGGGGCTTTTACGCCTCGGCCAGAATACTTTCTGGAGGAAACACTTAATCTGTGTCATTTAGGTGTGTCCCATTGATTTTTCAAAATGGCTTTCACACAAAAAAAAGTAAACACAGACCCCGAACGTCAGTCCAACATCAGCAGTCTTCAAAATGTTACTTGGTTTTGACTCCATCTTCAATGCCCTCAGCCCGCTTAGACTAGGATGACTGAGGCCATGACCAACAGGGTGTCACTTTGTGAGAGCCCACTGGGGATGACAGATGGGTGCTCTGGCTGCACCCTGCTGGCTACCCATCCACTGTGATGGATGCTGGGATGAGAGGAGCACAGGGTCTTTGGATTTCATTTGCTCACCGCTGTTCACTTGCTCCCATTGATTTAGGGGCATGCTGCTGACGGCGATGGGATACTGTGTGTGCGTGTGTGTGCGTGTGGGAGTGAGTGAGAGAGTAGAAGAGTAATGTGGGTCTTACTCGGTTTTAATTGATGAATCACTCCCTCAAGAACACAAGCCAAGCAAACAGACATCCAAGAAGAGCTTCATCAAGAGCTGCATCCAACTTACAAATCTAATTATAAGCAGAATGCTCTAGTTTCACCGATATACCGTCGAAGGCAGTGCTCATAGCAGTAGGTTTGGGTCATCGCTGCAGGTGGCTGACATTTTGTTTCAATTATTTTGATGGGCAGCTTTTCCTATTTTTAGTGCTTATTTGTGGTAAATCTGCCAAAACCATGACCCCCGGGGTTAGTGTTTAAGGCCAAGAGAAGTGAAACAAGATGCATAAATTGTCCAAGTTCTCAGCATTCACCACCCAGTTTTGATTGCTCTTTTTTGGAGTGTCTTACTTCCCTTAATTAATTTGATTTTTTTCAAATCCAAACTGTTAAATCATGTGCCAGTGTATTTTAAAGAAGACAGTGGTGCAGTGATAGGGCAAGATCTGCAAAGTGTACTTGATAGTATCTAAACATAATAATCTGTTTAAAGAAATGGGGGGAAAAGTAATTCTTTTGTGTTTGTTAAATGATTATAAGGCAGTTTTTCTCAGAGATGGGTCAGTCAATCAATCTTTTTGGCAAATGATAATACATACTGCTCTGGACTTGGAGCTATTAAACACTGCATACTGTTCTTCTGTCATTTCAGTCTAATGAGGAGTCTTTAGTAAGTCTATATAATGCAGAGTTACCTCATCAATCAATAATAATGCTAAATACAATGACACAAGGTCATGATTCTGTGTGACTTTTACTGCTATATACTGACTTACAGTACAGACTGGGATTTAAGGTGTAGGACTGTTACAAATTTTTATAAACAGTCCCTTTCTTTCAGGACTCAGAACTGAGCGGAAGTAACAAAAAACAACAACAACAAAAAGAGGTCAGCATCTTAACACAAGTGGAGCTAACTGTATAGCACATAACGGAGGCAGCTTTTCTGCCTCTGTGGGAGACTGTGGGACTACAGACTGATCAGGTCAGCTTCTCATTGTTGCCAGTCCTGCTGTGGCTGATCTGCTGGGAGTTTCTGTACCTGTGCATCTAAGGAGTTGTAAGCATCTTTCCAATCTCCTCTGAAAACACCCTCCTTCAGTTCTTCTTGTTTGTTCTGCTGTTTCAGGTCCGGGGTTCAGCTCCCTCTGCATCAAATACACACTCCTCCGTTGTGTTGCAGAATATGGCTAGAAGCCTGTTCTCCTCTTGTATAGCATATCTTATACACTTTGTTTGCTTGTGCTGTAATCAAATCTAATGGCTGGTTATCTCCCTTTCTGAGAACTGATCCTACAGCCTATAGTGAAATAAACTTATGGGAATGACGCCCCTGGGGTTAACAACAACCTTGACACTTGAGGTCAAAACAAACTTGAAATGAGAGCAGATGGTAGCTCAGGGCTGTTCCCTCTCACAGCATCAGTGATCTTCCTCTTCAGGAAAAGTGCCTTTTTCATTTAGCTTAATGGAGAGCCATTCATGTTTTGCTTTTTTCCTTTGTTAGGTAGGTATCATAAATAGTTCCACCGCTGTGCTGTCATATGGAAAAATTACGTCTCTTTCATGTCCAAGTCGTGTAAAAGATTTTCTGACATGTTCATTATTGTTACACAGGTTTCCCTGCCAATATTCCGCATAGGCGCACCCTTAGTAATTTAATTGGAAGTCCCAGAGTAAGCAGTGGAAATCTTTTTCCATAATTCTCCAATCAAACTATGGATTTACTTGTTGATGCGCAGTTAAACACAATGGCTCCACAGAGGTTGCCACATATTGACTAAAATATCCAACTTAAGCTGCGCGTGTCCCTAATGAGCCCTCTATAGAGCAACTTCTGACACACAGATTTTCACATGTGAGCTTTTCTGATCATATTCACACATAAGTGCATAGCTCGTGGCTGAGTGTTGCAGCAGATTGTGATTACTATTTGAATGTGACAGCAGTTGCTTGTTTCTGCAAACCTGGGAAGTTCGTTAAATATCCTGTCAAGTGCAATTTTCTGGGAGAGCGCGCAAGATTTTGGTGTTAATAAAGTGCTTTTATTATAAAAATAAATAAAACAATCTGAGTTTCTGAGACTAAATCTTATTAAACTAGGGGGCAGAGGGAGGACAATTTCATTCACATCTCTTACAGTCATAATCTCCAGCCGGTGATTATTAAAATATTCACGAAATGTTCCTGAAGAATGGATTACATTTTCACTCACATTATTTTTTTTCATCAATTTCTCCCTCAGTTTTGCAGCTGTTATATTTTCTTCTCATTGTTCTTTTTTCATAACGCCGAAAAGTTGACGCGATGATCCCTTGTGAGCCTCTTCATCCATCTCCCTATATCACAATTGTGTGTGTGAGCGCGTGTGCGCACGTGAGTGTGTGTGTCGTGGTAGGTGGAGGTAGTGTTCTTTTCATCCATCACAGGGGGAAACTCTGGGATTAAATACAAATCTCTCAATTTGAGCAACGGTGGCAAAACGCACACAAACAGAATGATTTACATGCACAGAAGTATGTGGGGAAGAGGGAGATAGAAAGCACATCAGGCAGATAGAATGAGACAAACAGAGGACAGCTGCTGGAAACTGGATGGATGGAAGCAGAGATGCAGAGGAAATAGAGATTAATAAATCACAAAAGAACAGTGGAACAGGGAGACGGGGAAAGACAGAGAGTCTTAAACAAACATGCTAATTGTGTTGAATTATTCACTGTTGAAGGCAGTGGCAGGTATTAAGAAATGATGTGCTCCCTGAAATAGAAGCAAACAATCTGTTGTGCTAACGTTGTGTTGATGACTTTTCTTAACTAGAATTAAGATAATAAAATCTGCTCCTTCAAATCAAGTGATTTCTCTATAACACCCAGCAACAGTGGATTAAAGTCCTCGTGAACAAATCATACATTTAGAAGTACATTAGCCACTTTGGTAAGTCGGCAGTTAGAAGTCACTCGGGAAAGAAAGTCTGTAATGTGATAAAAGAAAAAAGGGCAGCACAGAGGTGTGGTAGTTAGTACTGATGCCTCACAGCAAGAAGGTTCTGGGTTTGATTCCGTCTGTGTGGAGTTTGCATGTTCTCCCTGTGTCTGCGTTGGTTCTCTCCGGTGACTCCAGCTTCCTCCCCCCATCCAAAGACATGCTCATTAGGTTAACAAGTGTTTCTAAGGCCGTAGGTGTGAGCGTGAATGGTTGTCTGTCTCTCTGTGTTAGCCCTGCGATAGACCTTTCTAGGGTGTACCCCGCTTCTCACCTGATGACAACTGGGACAAGCTCCAGCCCCCCCGGGACCCTCCAGAGGACAAGCATTTACAGAAAATGAATGAATGTTGCTGTGATGTGATGTTTAATGCCAAACATAAAATAGGACAGAGACAGGACTAAGTGTTTTTTTTTATTTTTATTTATTTATTTATTTTTTAGGTTCTTGCCTGGTGCAGCTTCAATAGTGTCAGAATTGTCGAAAGGCCCGGCACATTACTTTAATGTTAAAAGTGTTATTCATGTGCTGCATGCAAGTGTGTGCTTAGAGAGGTCTGACTGGGAAACATAAAAACAACAACAACAACAAAAAAACATTTCCATAAATGTAGCCTAGGTGGGCTGTGGCTGTGTGTGTCGGCCAAGTGTTTCCTTACACTTCTTGTCCTTATCTTTGTTTTAATTCAGAGGAGAAGTCTCAGGAGAAAACGCACCACAGCTCCTCTGACAAAGTGAATGTGCAGAGTGTAAGAATCAAGTCTCGCTCCATGTAAAATGGATGAGGCAACAGGACACTTTATTATAAATTTTGAATATTTGTTGAGATCCAGTCTCCTGAGGCCCAAAGTGAACACCGGTGATTTCACTGAACGCCGCATAATATCCATGTCCTGTTTGAGACCCATGGGAAATTTGTAACTCCACTCGAAAACAGTGCTTTGACCCCTAAATCTAAACTTTACTACTTGAGAAGGTGTGCATTTATTCATCTATTATTTAAATACAAAGATATGTAATATACACCACAGTCAGCCACAACATTAAAACCACTGACATGAGAAGTAAATAACATTGACCATATAGTCGTGACAATACAATGTTTTGCTGGAAAACGTTTGCACCTGGCATTCATGGGGATGTTACTAGTCGTCATAACACGGCTGCGCGAAACCGCTGTGACGTCATTTACACGGCGCCGAGCAACGTACAAATCCGGAAGACCTCCCTCTGAATCCGTTCTTCGGCAACCAGAGTCAGGAACGTCTGGACCTCCTCCACCGACCAAGGAGCGGATTTTTTCTGAGAAGCCATCTCGTTCCAAGTCAAAAAGCAGTAAAAAGTGGTGTCTTGTCTCGCGTCTTGTTTTTATTTACATTCTAGGCGGTCGTCGCGCGGTTAAGACGCTTCCAGTGACGACACTCATCGGCCAATCAGTGGAAGGCAGTCGGCTGACGTCACGTTTTAGTAACGCTTCGGCTCGCTTGGAACCAGGGCTGAGGTGATACCAAAAATGTACCCGGTTCCAGGTACTGCGTGCTAGTGGAAACACGCAATAGCGCGCCGAGCCGTGCCGTACCGAGCCGAACCGTGCTAGTGGAAATGCGCCATTAGACATGTCTCACCCACCTAGACCAGACCAGACACCCCCACCCCGTAGCGATGCCATCCCCAGCAGGATGCAGCCTGACTCAGACGCACACATCAAAAACGGCACAAGAAGGTGTTGACCTGGCCTCCACGTTCACTAGATCCCAAACTGATAAAGTATCTGTAGGATGGCCCACAGAGGCCCCTCCCCTCAACCCACAGGACACCCTCAGAAGGTCCATGTCCATTCTCAACTGTCACAACTGTCTTGGAAGCACAAGGGAGAATTATACAATATTATTAATGTTATGCCTGATCTATAAATGTCAAGAATTAGTTTCCTGACATGTGGTAACTGTTTAAACTGTGTTTTAACAGCTACCACATACTCCTCACTTTGCCGTGACAAGTTGAGCAGTAGCTAACTTTACAAAATAAAATCTCCGTACTGAATTGCTGTGTTTCTAGAGTGTGTAGTATTCTAAGGATATGTATATGTTCAGGAATGAAAATCATAAATTAAGGTTTGGTACATTCCACATAAACCAACCTGTCTCAATCTCCAGACAGTCTAATGGTAAACCTATTGAAGCACCACTCCTACTGTCAGTAATATAATTATTAATTCTTTCATAGTGGGTCATAACACGCTGTCAGAGGAACATTTGATCTTTAAATAGTGGTTAATTCTTTTCTCTTTACAGCCCCGCACTCAGCGAAGTGGTGGGACCCGGTTGGGATCGCTAAATGTTTAATTTCAATTGAAGGATGAGTCGCGACAGTTATGACACTATAGTTATAAGCGTGGGTCTCGACAGGGCTTTGGGTTTCACAGTGTTAATAAAAGGAGCTCACCCCTGGGCGAGTGGCCAGTAAAATGACTGGCTCTCTTGCAAGGGTGAGGGAGATGGACTATAAAGCCCTTGGTCTCAGGCTGCAATCAATCAACCTCATTTTCTGACCATTTTTCAATTATGCATGTTAAGCCTGGATGGCAAGGTAGTGAGGTGTCCAAGGCTTCACTTAAAGTTTTCCACTTTGAAAAAGAGCTTAGCACACACTGAGATTACAAATGAGCAGCATGCACGCACACAGTGAAGTGGACTGAGTGGACTGCAGTGGACTGAGTGGACTGCAGCCTTTGGCTTAAAAGTGTGATGTCAGTGAAATGGTCCTTTTATTTTGAAGTCAATTAAAAGGAAATACATTTTATTGCTTTGCTTGCAAGACAGTTTAGAAACAAAGGATGCCTCAGCTTTGTAAATGTAAAGCCTCTGTGACTTATTTTAAAGTGCTGCCAGACAGAACACAGCTGCCTGACATTATCAGCCACCTGACAAGATGTGAAAGTCCTGGAGGCCTTTAAATCAGCTGCGAATGCTGGGGAATCGAGCAGCAATGTGTTCCTTTCACAGTGGATTGTTTTACCCCGGCGAGACAAATCTCTCTGATATCGCTACCACAATCTCTCTGTCACTGGACACTCTGATTTATCTGCAGCGGCAGTTAAGCTCATCTCATTGTTTCCTTACTTTAGTAATTCCCTTGTATCCTTTGCTGAAAATGGTTTCTTGAACCCAGACCTCCCCACACTCCAATTTTCTCTCTTCTGTTTGTCTCCCGCTTTCTTTTCTTCTCCTCTCTGCGTAACATTGGTCATTCACTATTAAAGGATACAGTCTAATAGGAGGAATATATTTTATTTCATACCAAGGTATAAGGTATTACGTCTTCAGAACAGGGAAAACTTGATGCGCTATAAAAATGACCTGAGCAGAGAGACTGAGGGCAATTTCTGACCTTGCTCTGTGTGCATGTTCAAGCATATGTAAAGACTTACATAGTCCAGTTCTTATGCATATACACTGCGGAATGTTAATAGCCATTGGTCCATTAAGGGTTTAGTGGCTTGTTCACCTGCCCTTTAGAAATTGGGTTCAACTAAAACACTTCATTCAACATAACGTTAGTAGACAAGGTTGAAGATACTTAATGTATTTCTTACTCCATAATTCTTAGACACCAGTGTTATAGGTAACATTACATAAAAAGTAATGGTAAATGCAAAAAATGTCACAGTTCTTAGGAAAGCTTGCATTCAAATATGTAGATACTGAAGAGAGACGCCGCTGCAGCAATGGAGACTTGTTTACTTCCTGTTCCTCCCTGGATCAGTCCAAAGGAATTCTAACAAATACACACAATTTACAACAGTATTGACCTGACTCATGGAACACAATTGTCCACTTGTACCAGCATTGTTTGACTTTGCAGATGTTGATGCAGTTACATAATATGCTCAATCTCTACTATAACTGACCTCACTCAGTATCTTCAACATAGACCTGCTCGTACTTGTTTCCATCTATTTTCATGATGACCATTTCCGATTCCCATGTCCGAAGTTTTGTTTTTTAAACTAAGACACGGTACCCTCCAGTATAATGTCTGTATTTTTGATAACTCTCCAAAGCTGTACTGCTTACCACTGTTAAAAAAAAGTCTTTGACCCTGAGGGTGCTGATGCATCTTTCCTCCTACAAACGCCTCTGCAGGTCAACAGCTGACTAAGTGGTCAAATCAGAATGAAAAAGGCACAAAGCCCTGACTGAATCAGCACATTTAAACACCACAGGACCTACCTGAGCCTGAGCGCCTGTGTACGCAGCTGTACACAGAAAGCTAAAACAAAAAAAGTACAGGGGTAGGTACGTAAATACCGAATAAGTGAGCATGAGGTTAACTGGGAAGATTTAGATGCAGGTCAGTCGGTCAATCTGTAAATATCTGTGACTTTAGAATAAAAATAACCAGAGGGGGAAAAAAAAAAGTTTGAAGTTTCACACGGATGAGCATGATGTTGGAACTTGCAGAGCTTGCCATATGGCAGGTGTGATAGTGAGGTGTAAGGTAGCTGCAGGATGCTTTTCAATAGATCAGTACTGAAACAAATTATTCTGATATGATGCTGGGATTGAATCCGTCAGAAACATGTCAAAAGCCTTCTTTCATGACAGCGTGGTTTAGGACATGGCCTAAATTATTTATCATGGTGATGGATCGTTGGCTTTTCTTAAAGACCCAAAATTAGTACTCGAAGGCTGAGTTGTGAATATTAACAACTTTTATTGATCATGATGTAAAGTTAGCAGGCTGGAGATGAGAGCCTCTGGCTAGGTTGCTGATTGAAGGCAGGCCCGGTTAAGCTCAGTAGACCTGCAGCTGGTAGATGAGGCTGGTATCTTGGAGCACAAGAAAACAAACAGTTATTCA
The DNA here is from genome assembly GCA_005024645.1 of Planiliza haematocheilus. Taxonomy (NCBI): domain Eukaryota; kingdom Metazoa; phylum Chordata; class Actinopteri; order Mugiliformes; family Mugilidae; genus Planiliza; species Planiliza haematocheilus. Next base: position 4,042,886 of record SRSE01000725.1, on the reverse strand, counting down.
GAGATCTGGCGATGCAATGTGAAGAATCACAATGTAACTCTTACAGCTGACCCATTTGTAGCACATTGGTGACAGAACAATGGGGAGAATAATGACATGTGGAGCTGGGATATACAGTATATCCCAGCATATCCCAATGGAAAATATGGGGGTATTTGAAGAGTAGAAGATTCTCAGGTGTGCAGGAAACAAGACTGGGAAAACTGCACCCCATCCAGATCGGCACACAGAACAAAACAATGGACCAATGACAAGAAACAGTAAGGAAGGGGAAAAACAGAGGAAAGCTCCCAAAGACAAATAACAGGCAGATTGTGGACTATCACAGGTATTATTCTGTGTGGAGTTTCCATGTTGTTCTGCGTGGGTTCTCTCCGGGTACTCCGGCTTCCTCCCACCATCCAAAGACATGCTCATTAGCTTCATTGGTGATTCTAAATTGGCCGTAGGTGTGAGTGTGAATGGTTGTCTGTCTCTCTGTGTTGGCCCTGTGATAGACTGGTGACCTGTCCAGGGTGTACCCCTGCCTATCGCCCGATGACAGCTGGGATAGGCTCCAGCAGACCTCTGTGACCCTTAACAGGAATAACCGGGTATAGAAAATGAATGAATGAATGAATGAATATAACAAATGTGACTAAATATGTCAATGTATTGTATTCAACCAAAAGCTGAATGCAATGTATTGATAATCTGCATACCCCTTTCTTTTATTCCTTTCAGCCTAGAGTCTCAGTATGGATGGTGATCGTGCGCTTTAAAGCACTCTGCAGTGAGTGTATTTCACCAAAAGACCCGACGGAATTTATTGTGTGCCTGTGATGGGCAACATCACATCTAATCAAAATCAATTTGGTTGACTGCAGTGCTACAATTACACCTTGAGGGAGGAGCAGATTAAAGTCTGTAGTCTTTGGATGATTGAATTAGAACATGTTATTAAAAAGGATAATGAGTATGTGAAAGCAAACATTAGGCTTTGATTACTACTCTCATCAAGAGGTAATATTTAGCTAAGTGAAAAACAGCTTATTAAATGTGCAAGCCTATCATGCAAATAGTATTGGTAAATTAACCAGCAGCTCTATCACAACTCTCTGGATTGTGTTTGCCTATAAACGAGCTGTTTTCCAAGCATTAATTAGTCGGGGATCTCTCCTCCCAGACCTGAGAATAGGAAACGTGTGCCTGTGCGATGCATTCAGCTCACTTTTAAATACACAGTGATAGTTATGTGGATGTGTCGGTTAGTAATTAATAGCTTTCTACTTGGCCTTCCTCACTTAACCTCCCAGTGCATCTCTCACATGTCGTGATGAAAACAGTGTTGATTGTGGTGTCCCAGCAGAAGGCAGGTGTGCATAATGCAAACCAAAGTGAGCCACGTTGCCCATGATGCAATGGCACTGAATAAGTAGTGTTTTTTGTGTATTTAAATGTATGAAAACTAGCAGTCATTGTAGCAGTATTAAGTTTAAAATGTACCCCTGGCATATAGAGTCCCCCCTGTGAGCAGAACTGCCTGAATATCAGTCGAAATATAAAGCAGACACACACACAAAGGCAAACTCTGCAGCCTGCAAAGGGTCTAATGCTGCATTGTAAGCGAAGTGATTTGAGAGCCCTTTTTCCCAGGCAGGTAATTTGATTCTTGGAGGTCGATGTTGGGTGGTTTTGGGGTCGCCCGTGTAGCCAGTCCCCACTCTAATAAAACCAGGGAGCGGTGCAGGACCAGGAGGCTAAAAACCCCCATTAACTTCTTTCCCGTCAACACGGGGACAGGTAACCTAATGACCCCGCAGAGCTGCCGTGCTCCCTAATCATGTGACCTGGGAGAAGCAGAGCTGATGACTCGGCAGCTGGAGTCAGACATAATTCTAGGGGAAAACCTACCTCTAGAGCTGAAGGAATAGGAGAAAATCAGATTGTTTGTTTGTTAATGATTTTTTTCTTGACAGCAGTGAGACTTGAGATTGGCACTCTGTCTGTCTGACATACTTTATATGTGTTATATATTCCCAGATGATGAATCCTAATGTTTGTGGGGTGACGCAACACTTGAGATTTTGGTCTTTTTTGCAAAATATCCAAAATACACATATAGTTGTTTATCTTTCTACACTGCATTGTAAATGTATACAAATGAGTGTGTATTTCATAGATAGATAGATAGATAGATAGATAGATAGATAGATATCTTAGAACCCTCAACTTCAGTAGCACATATACACTAAACTCTCCAGTTTAATCCCATATTTCTGTATCTGGAAGGTTCGTACTGAGGTTTACTCAGTACTTACTTGATCTTTTGTTCTGAAAATGTACGCAAATGAACCAGAAATGCCAGAATTTTAAACTTCAGAAGTAATACAAAAGAAACTTAAAAAAGAGAAATAAATTGATGCATTATAAGAAATGACATGGGGATGGTTTTCTGTTATCTTTTTACCCATTTTTTCATTTGGAGTGTGTCCTGTTATAAGACACCGTTCTGACTATTCCACTAAGCTAGAATGTTCAAGACACATGCTCCTTAGAGTACAATCTTATTTTTCGTTTTGGACTTCAGCGAGCTCTCCACTGGATAAAATGCACGCTTGGCATCTCATAATAAAAGTTAATGAAATTTATGCATTCAACTCATGCTCTGAATGGGATGTAGACCCTATGGTGTCTATTTAGTGCCACTCTCAGGACAAAATTAACATTTAAAGCCCAACAATCAGGGTGTTGTTAATTCAGTCTGTCACTCTCGTATTGAACACTGTCACCTGTCAGGGCTGCTAGCGGGGCTTTAGACTCCTAGTCTTATCGTTTAATTACTTACATTGCCTCTCACTCTGTTTCCCCTCCAGTGGGACGCCATCACAGAGATGGACGAGCAGAACCGACCCATCCATACTTTCCAGGTTTGCAATGTGATGGAGCCCAACCAGAACAACTGGCTTCGCTCCAACTGGATTGCTCGTCAGGCTGCCCAAAAGATCTACGTGGAGCTTCGCTTCACTTTGCGTGATTGCAACTCCATACCCTGGGTGTCGGGCACCTGCAAGGAGACCTTCAACCTCTTCTACCATGAGACAGACGAGGCCCACGGCGTCAAATTCAAGCCCGTGCAGTACACCAAGATCGACACCATCGCTGCCGATGAAAGCTTCACTCAAATGGATCTCGGAGACCGCATCCTCAAGCTCAACACGGAGGTCCGTGAGGTGGGACCCATGACCAGAAAGGGCTTCTATCTGGCCTTCCAGGACATTGGTGCCTGCATTGCTTTGGTTTCAGTGAGGGTTTATTATAAGAAATGTCCGTTCACGCTGAGGAACTTGGCCTCGTTTCCGGACACAGTGCCTCGCGTGGACTCTTCCTCCCTGGTGGAAGTGAGGGGGGCTTGCATCGACCATGCTGAAGAAAGAGACACACCCAAACTGTTCTGTGGAGCTGACGGGGACTGGCTGGTTCCCCTGGGGAAATGCGTCTGCAGCGTTGGATATGAAGAGAATGATGGCTCGTGTGTTGGTAAGTTTTCCATCTATTTATTACTTTGCTTTTCATTGCCCTCAGCGTAGTATCCATCAACCATTAGAAAACTTCACCTAGGATTTCAAAAAGAAAAAAAAAAATGTTGCTGAAGCCAGTCCTGGTACAGGGCTACAATATGTGGACCAGCTTAACGCTTTGGTTAATGGGTTAGAGTCGGTATGTAAGTAAACTAACCTATGACTTATATATGGCATCTATATATTATTGTTTGTTGTTGTTTTGTCAGTGCCAATGGCTTTATCAGGTTTCCCCAATTAAACCATGTGTACACACCAAACCTTCAAACACAATTGACCTTGTTTATGATTATATTTCCTACTCATTATTTTTGTTTCGCACTTCACAATACTTCTTTACATTTTCTTTTAAACTTATAACTGAGGTTATTTGCTCTGCCCCATAGGAAGAATGACAACTATTACCCATGCACGCTCTTAACTTGTCTTATAGGCGTCTCTCACTTGTACATCAACCGTGTGCATTCCCTCCTTATCCCATTCAGACCACTTTTTTTTGTGGCTCATATAATCTCTCACTAACACAGCAAGACATTCAGTATGATGCTGCAACCTAGCCAGGCAGTCTGTTTCTTGTTCACTCTATAAGTATCGATGCTTCCCCCAGTCAAACGGATAACTGATATAGATAGATGAAGTGGCTGATATAATATCTACAGGACTCGTGTGTCCATGTATTTCATGCATCTTAACATTCCATACAGCTAGAAAAATATGCATAATTTCTGTTCCACTGACTGTTTACCCGCGTACAAGCCCCTGCAGTTCACGTTCACACTCACCCTTGCTGTTGTGCCATCAAACATCAATTTTTTTTTATTTCCTCCCCCTCTGCTCTTCATTCACTATCATCACTTATCACTTTTATTTTCTTTTTCCTCCCTCAATCACTACTCGCCGCTAACTCTCTGGGCATTAAGATGAGATAATGTGAAAGGTTTGGGCGTTTAGGGTTGTTAATGCGCTGGCAGAGAGCTTCTCTGATGATGTTTGTGCGTGTGTGTGCATTAACTCTTTTGTCCTTTTTCACACAACAACTTTTACAGTTGTCCTGTTTCTGCTGACCTTTTGGCTACTGCAGGGTTTTCTGCAAGGCAGACTCTGCAGTAGGTTTGTTTAAAGCGCATGCATAATTAGTGACTATGCTTTCTACAGTAATACGGACCTCAAACAGTGGTGTCAAGACGAATGGGGAAAGGAGAATGGCTGTTTTAGACTATAATTAATACAATTAACTTCTTCCAAACTGTTCAAAGGGCAGCGTTTTTACATGTTTGTGGTGGTGAATTTTAGTTCATCTTTGCTCTTGACAATCTCTGTGTTTGTCTGGTTTTGTAATAAATAAGGTGTGGAACATTTGAAAACTGTCACAGTAAGAAACATTGTGCAGTCTCTACTTTAAAGCTGGCCCAGGCCTCAGAGGTTCTTCAGAGGGGTTTTGGGACAGAAGGCTGCCTTGCCATTTGTTTTTTTCTTAAGGTGAAAATTGCAACTGCATGATTTATATATCCAAACAAGATTTTGTGTATGTGTGCACGATTGTGTGTGTGATGAGGAATGGATATATCAGTAGTCAACCACCCATATTGTCCCGGGGCTACCTTGTAACAGATTACCTCAGCTGGCTTGGTTGCAGTTTGATCCTCAGCTCTCTGATATGAGCTTTGGGTTATCGCTGGCAGCACCACCCACTGGGTGAGCCACCTTCAAGGAGGTCAACTTCTTTTCAAACCATGTATACCCTGATAACAGGTCAATGAACACACATGACTGCAATTTATGCACAGTAGACAGATTTCCTGTCTTTAAGACACTAACTTACTTAGCAGCAGTATCTTTACAAGTAATAATACACTATTTACACAGCTTTAAGGGTAACACCATGCACCACCATTGATTCACATCTACAGTGTGACAGAAACAAAAACACTGCAAATTAAAAATCCTTGTTGATGGACAGAAAGCAGATATTTTCTATTAGGTTTAGTTCATGAAAATATGCCCAGAGTCACATTTGACCAGAATGATCAAGATGTGCAATAAATGGGATTTTTGTCCTCCTCCAAAAACGATCTGACATCACCAAGAAACTACAGCCTTCCTTATTGCTCTTTCAAAAAGAGGCTTTCAAGACTATTCACTGGTTTTCCCCCCAACATCAAGAACCAGATGTCCTCGTACAGTTGATTGCGATTCATCTTGTGACATAGGTCGGTGAGGCTTCCCAGCTGCACTTGCAGCTGCATTGCAATCAACAGGCCAGGGGTGAAACTGCAGCTGTGATTAAAGCTTGACTATTCCGAAACGGTTCCTTCATTTGTGGCTTTAATTTTTTGCTCAAGTGTGACAGAACCAGATTGGTGAAGGTAGATAAACTCGCTCTTGAAGACTCTGGGAAAAACAGATGGCAAAGTCAGTTAGTGTTTGAGGTGGATTGCTCTTTATCCTACAGATAAGGGCATGATATAGTGCGTCCCTGCTGTCTGGCCCGTGTCTCTCAGATGTACTGCACGCATTAATAGATATGCAAATAGCTCTGGAGCACCTCACAAAACCAGCCAGTCTGTTTTGAGCAGCACTTTTACAAAATCTGAAAATATTGCGTATTAGTGTATGTAATGGTTAAATTAAATACCGAGTGGTGCAGTGTTGTGTTTTAAACTAATAAATAAATAAACAAATTTGTACATGGTTTTGAAAAGTGGAAAATGGCAAGTTAGAAAAACAATACCATTTACTAATAAAAGACAACCACAACACGGTCACATATCGCCGTCCCTACTGCCTCTACATACTATAGTAATTTAAAGTAACTTGTCTTCCCTCCCTTCTCCTGAACGCCTCTCCCTCCTTCAGACTCAGATTTCACAGTTGGGTTAAGTTTAGACCTTTGGGCAATGTGATGGCATTTTACTGCAATGTCAACCCTGAAATGCAGCTCCTGCTCATTGTTCCAGGATTCAAACAGGCTTCGTTATTAAAAGCCTCCACACAAAGTAACACAAAGCACCTAGGGCATTGTAGGAGGAGACTGAGGAGGCTGGCTAAGCCAATGTTTCAATCTCCAGTTTATAACCAACCACTCTTGTAAATGCTCCGGCTGCAGAAATGACAGGTTTGAATTATCAGTGATTTCAGTAAAACGCTGTTGTGTTTTAAAAGCACAGCGCTGACCTTTGTGCTCGCCATCTCTGGTTGCTTATGTGTTATGATGCAGAATTTATAGTTTATAACTAACTGTAAATCACACCCGTTAAAGCAGTGATTTATTTATTTATTTATTTTCCACATCAGTCATGCATTTTTAATAGTCAAAAAATAAGAAAAGTAAAGAGAAGTTAGCGTAAAAGTTGAATAATCTTTTCTGGTTAAAGTCTTTTTAAATGCTTTCGATTCCTGTGCGATCAGCGGTTAACAGAGGTGAATAGTTCTCCACATTATATTGTTTGGGTCTCATGAATAGTGCTGCAGATCAGTTTATATTCTCTTTTTGTTAAATAACCCCTCTTGGCCCAAGACAGATATGTGACAAACACTCCAGTTCTTTCTTACAAACCGTTCTTCATCCCAGAGAGAAGATGAGCTGTTTGAAGTCTGAATAAAGGCTTTAGCTCCACTGAGGTATAAAATAAAGAACATAGTCTCACCCAGCTATAGCCAAGTAATCTTTTTCTCTGATTCAGACGCACTCATTTTGGTCACAATAATCTCTTATCCTTTTCCTGGAAGATGTTTGGAGTGTCAGTGTGCTGTCGGAAGGCTGATGTTAATAATACCTTTAACCCATTTTAACACTTCTGTGCTCTTCCTAACTCCTACCCCATCCTTTTAACACAGGTTTTTGTGTTTTAGCTTCTTTTCTTAGATTGTAGCAGCAGTTGAAAGTCCTGGTTATCTTGCTGAGCTATATTATTCTGTGGTGTTTTAAACCACTGGCAATATAATATAGGATCTTTGTATTGTTTGGTGCTGTGCATATGCACAGGGAGGCATGTTGATTAAGATGTGTTCACCTAATCTAGAAGTGGCAGTCAAAGTCAAAAGCCAAATTCTAAATGGATTTATGGATTTGATCTCCATAATTAATCCATACTACAGTATGAATTTCAAACAGTTTGAGTATTTAAGCAGAGAGGAGAACACTGGCACAAAGTACAGTACACTGTATACTGTGTTTATGCAACATTTTGATCAAATCATTTTAGAAACTAAGAAGCCACAAGAAATTTAAATTCATTAATTCATTTATCTTCTGTATCCGCTTGTTCCTATAAGGGTCGCAGGGTCTGCTGGAGCTTCTGTCATCAGGCGAGAGGTGGGGTGCACTCTGGATAGGCCACCAGTCTATCGCAGGGCCAACATAGAGAGACAGACAACCATTCACACTCACATGCACATCTACGGCCAATATAGAATCACCAATTAGCCTAACTAACATGTCTTTGGACGGTTGGAGGAAGCCTAAGTACCTGGAGAGAACCCACGCAGACACAGGGAGAACATGCAAACCCCACACAGAAAGGTCCAGTCGGCCAGAAATTTAACTTAATTAAGAAATTAAACTTTCTAACCCTGAACTTTAAACCCTAACCCTAACCCTTTTTCAGCCTCACACAAAGTCAGCGTTCAGTTTCTTTCTTGCATGTCCAGTATTTATTTTAATAGATGGTATATTATCTGATGTTGCCCTTAGGCCATAAGCTCCATCTCCTCCTTATTAGTGGACGGGACTTTTAGGTAGTTAATATGATACTGATGCATACTCAATTTTCTATCAAATTTAGTCATTTGACGCTATAAAAACAGGATGTGACTGATGATTACAACGTTGCCAGGCCAACTACTCAGTGAAGCAGTCCCACAGGACTATGAGTGTTGGAAAAAAATAAATAAATAGGTACAGTGTATAATCCAACATTTCCTTGTAACTGATGGAGGTAGAGCAGAGCGCAGTATTAATTAAACAAACTGCAAGTGAGTCTGGCAAAAGTGTAGTCGGGTCAATGACGCAGTAAGTTACTGTGTTGGCTCTGGCTCTAAACTCACAAGATGGCGCCAGCCGTTTCCCCAGGAAACTAGCGTCAGTTTGGCCTATACAAGGAAGTGGGGACACATTGTCCATATTTATATACAGTCTGTGGTTAAAACCTGTTAAGACTTGAGGGTAAATGGTGAGGTTACGGTGAGGTTTTAGGTGTGTACCTTGCATGACACACACTTCTTTGTACAATATGCTGTTATTTAAAGATGGTATACTGACTGCACCCTATCGGCACCACTTCCATATAGCGACACACTAGCGTAGTATGCACATCCAAATACAGGCCTGTACCGCACGCACACACATATCAATATACACAAACACAAACAAACAGACCAGGACATCAATGAGTGCAATCGTTGCTGTTAATGCGAAAGGACACCTCACTCTCTAAATGATTGACACACACCAGCGTTCACTGTCTTTCTCTGTCTCTCTCACGCTCCCTCTCTCTCTCCCTCTCTTTCTCCCTCTCTCCCTCTCTGTCTCTCTTTCTCGCTCAAGCTTTCCCCCATCTTTCCACCCCTCTCGGTGTAAGACAATCTAGCTGATGCTGTTATCACTCAGTGTTTTACAGCAGGTCTTGTGTGTTTGTCGGGCTCCGGGTAAGAGCTCTCTGCAGCGCCATGAATAATGTAATCACACTGTGTTTGTGTGGGTTTATTTATATGTAGGTGTGCTCTTGTGTTTTTTGTGTTTGCACCAAAGTGGATCTTCCCTGTTGGGCTGAGGAAAACAGGGACCTATCTACATTTTAAAGTAAACGCTGCGCCACACACACTGATAATTATTATCTAATTGTTTTGAGACTGCACTGTTCTAAAATTGCTCTGCAAGTGTTTATTATCGTGATTCCAGCATGGCACTGGATACACGTCATGTGGCTGAGGTGGGCTACTCGCAGGTAATTGGGCAGGTAAAAGGAACAGCTATGTTAATGTTAAATGGCGTGTCGGTACACGCATCTCGACAAAAGTTTCACTGATGAGACATTTTCAATTACAGCATGGAGACAGTCAGACAACAATTACAGCACATGTCCTTCAAACTGTCAGCCCGCCAAATGAGATGTCACACACACTCACACATACACAAGTGGGGATGGGGGTTGCATGAGCAAAGATACACATAATGAATCACTTGGAACACACAAGCCCCGTACAGCACAGGCAGCCAGCCTCCTGGCACAATGGTCAACAACTAATATACCACACATACAGAGAAAGACCAAAATGCACCCAAGCATTCACAACAGAGTGTAAAATGCAAGACGCAACATTTTCCTCTCACAAAACATGTTTTAACAAACACACACAAGGAGACACACCAGGGGGTTCGGGCTGGCATCAGCAACAGAGCTGTTTACAGACGGGCCACGCGGCGGGGAGACATTGTGACATTTCAGGAAAAGGATGGTTTTAGTTTAACAAGCGTGGGCCTTCAGGCCTAATTGGAAGTGTCTGGAGAGAGAGGGAGGGAAATGGAGTACATATGTACCCCGGTAGAGTATCCTAGCCCCTCAGAGCATTTTAATCCTCTGCAATAATGCTGACATGTCATGAGCAGAGATGTCAGGCAAGCATGCATTTTTTTAAGGGTCCACACTTTAGCAATACAATAGCATAGCCCTAAAAATATTTGTGACATAAATTAGAGTCAAGAAAGTGTTGGAGTGGAGTGGCAGGTTAGCTACCCAGAAATGTTCATGGTATGTAAAGGCATATTCTAAACGTGTGGATGCTGTGACTTCACGCTGGAATGTTGTTCATTTTATGAGAAAAAATTCACACATTAAAAAAAAAAGTGTTATGGTTTTGCAAGGTTTGATTTGGGAATGGGTGAGTACCCATAGAACCTTCTCATCAGTGCTAACCACTCTCCATTGTGCCGCAGTTTATAAACTTATACAATATCTTGTATCTTATCTATGCACAATAGTTTTAGATGTACACAGGCTTCAATTCTGTCATTCTGCTGTCAAAGAAACGTCCCTTTACCTAAGGCAGAGCAGACGTATATCAAGTGCACTGTTTGTCCACAGTCAGCAGGAATGCAACACAACCTCTATATCTTTATTATTGCTTGTTTATTAATCCCCAAACATTAGCAAATGAAAACACCACAGATCAGATCTGAGCTTTATAGATTCAAATCGTAAATTCCCAGTCCTATGCAAATGATTTGTGTGATGACAAATCATTTGCCTTTGCTGCCGTCATGAAGAATATAAGTGAAAGCTCTCTAAAGCATTATTTACCATGAGTTGAAATCAGATCTGCGTCCCACTGAAAGGTGTGGAGGTTGCCCCCTGAAGGCTTGATGTGGTTTGAATTAGCTGCTGTCCTGTGTCACCACATGCTGTCAACATGCACGGTAAATATATGAAAATGAAAAACAATGTCTAGACATTATTCTAAATTAAAACTATCAGCATGACGTATGAGTAATGTGGACTCTGACAACTTAACGTAATTATGAAACGGGAAGTTGCTCATTCCTTAAACGTGCTATGCAGTTTCAGCTCCAGTGTAATAAAACCTGAGATTTTAATGCTCTGCCACACACAAGGAGTGATGAAACTCCAGACTGGACGCATTCAGTGTGTCCCCTAGTTTTACTTCTGTCATAGTGAAAAATCATTGAGAGCAGCCTGGGAACTCCAGAATAATTACATTATTGTAGATGATATGTAAGGATTTTAGGACCTAGGGCTCAGTGGTTGATCAATTAATCAGAGCATAATAAATAAATATAAAGAATGAAATGACACCAACTTCTTAAATCACCGCTCCCTTTCGGTCCCTAGCCAAAAATCTGTGTCTGGATTGATGATGGTGTGTGTGTGTGTGTGTGTGTGTGTGTGTGTGTGTGTGTGTGTGTGTGTGTGTGTGTGTGTGTGTGTGTGTGCAGCTGAACATCAAAACACTGTTTTCTCACGTATCTGTTAAATCGCAGTTCTACGCGTGTGTCTTTGTGTCCATGCACATGTCTATGTGTGGACATACAATACAGGTCTGGTAGCCTACCATGTCCAAATACTGTAGTTACACTGCACTGAGAATTGACTTTTCCATCTATTATAAAGACACATTTTGTGCACAACAGTTTTAGATGTACACAGACATCTACTAGTTTTGTAGAAAAGAATGTCACCGATATAAGTCAAAGCAAAATATGTATGCAGTATATGCATCCTGGCCCAATATCTGTATGGAGTAGGTGGGAACATGACAAAGTAGTCAAACTTTAATAAAAGACCAATGTACAAGAAGTAAAGAAGAAGAAAAAATATATCCAAATATTGTTTTTCTCTTAAGATCATCTAAAAAAGGAGCACAGAGCCTTCCATGTTTCTACAGTAGCCCAGAATGGACAAACAAAACACTGGGCATTTTGCTTTATTTTTTAAATTAAAGTGACATCCACCACATGTTTTTTCCTACGTGTTTAGAAAGGGATGGGTGAGTAAGGTGTATAGATTTGGTTGCAATCTGAAACATCACCAATATATCCCACTGGACCCTGCACATGTGACCTTTAACAATGTGTAACTCCACATAAACTGGTACTACGTCTCTACAGTCCACCATTGGTTCTGTCCTCCCTTTCCCTTGCAGCCACTAGCCTCTTCCCAGCATTAAACATTTATCATGTCTTGAAACAGTATGCTTTCAGTAGCTGGTGTTAATTACCATAGCTACAGTGGTTGGAGTTATTGCTAAATCCAGATAAGAAATGCAAAAGCTGAAATGTTAAGTCTGCCATCTTAACATTCTGAAAGACAAAAACCTGCTGTGAATAACTTCTTCATGTAAATATTGCACAAGTCTGAGTAATCTGACTGGAGCGATTGTACTCTACACTCTGTGCTGCGTGATGCAATGACCTTTGAGGTTTAGCTCTTTGACGTGTTTAGGGTTATCTACCCTTGCGAGGACCCACGTTTGACAGCCCAGTGTTCTTGTGAGGACATTCTGGCTGCGTTTCACAGTAAGAAAAAAACAAAAAAAAGTAGCTTTTGAACTAATGACTAGAGTTCAATTAAAGTTCAATCGAGAGTTAGATTAGAACATGGCCTGTGCTAAAGTCAAATTTGGAGAAAAGTAAAGTAGAAGTTAATAGTATAAGTTTGACTTTAGTGTTTAACCTCATGATTACATTTACTGTGTTATATAATGTATTTAAGCTATTGTTGAAAAAGATGAGATTTGCAGAGCTACTAAGAGGCTGTTGAAGTCTTTAACCAAATTTCTCAACTGAATTGTATGGATCGGTGACTGTGTGTTCATGTACATGACCATAGGTGATCAATTTCATGTGAGCTACACAACTGCCTGCGTTTGCTCCTTGTATCTATTAGATTTCTTCATGTTGGTGGTGCTTTATCTTCCTCTGTCTCTCTTTCAACCAGTCACTTGACGAGCGTTTGAAGCGCTCATGTTGTCGCTCTTCAATCTGTAATTGAGAACAAATGCGAATAGGGAGAGTGTTTAATTGGAGCTGTCAAGCAGGGGGCGGGTTTGTTGGGCACCTAGAGATCTCCTCATCTCTCTGCGTTTTAAAGGTTTAAAGAATAAATTATGCAGATCGGATTTTTTTTTTTTTTTTCTCGCGAGCCCTAGTTGCGATGTGAACTTGCGGTGACTTCTGCTTGGCTTTTTTCCCCCCCTCTTCACTGAGAGTTACTTCAAAGCCTGAAAGTGATCAAAGACAGTTGAAAAAATAAATTCCCCAACGTACCGGCACCCTGCATACATACATCCAGCTTCTGTCTGTCTCAGCACCGCACACACACTCAGTCAGAAAACAAAAGCAAGTGACACCGTCTGATGTTTTTTTTTCTTCTTTTTTCTCGGCTCATCGAGCGCAGTCCTGTCAGACATTGCAACATTTCAATTGATTTCCCTTTTCACTCGTGTGTGTGTGTTCTATTTTAGTACGTAAGCCGAAAACTGAATTAGTCATTAAAGGGTATGTATAGCGTGACATGGCCCAGATAGCACATCATACGGCTCGACTGAAGAGCAGACTTGTCATAAACCAAAGTACATTTTAGGAGCTGCAGACAGCCTCCCCTGAGTTTAAAATAAAAATGAAGAAAATACTGGGGTTACTGGGGGTTCAACGTCAATGATGGCTCCATTTTTTTCCCTCAGTGTCTACATCAGAGACATGAATTAAAAGTTTAATACGCCTGTGTCCAATAATTAAAACATACACATTTATATGTTTCATCCACCATGTAATAAATGAATCATTTATAAGCAGCCATCGTTAAGAGCGGATATGATTTTTAAAGTTGCTGTAATTAAGACAGCTTTTTCTTAAGCATGCTGACGGGCTGTTTCCAGGAGCCAGAACTCGTTGACTCATGGCCCCATTAACACAAGTACTCATCCAGTGTGCATGCTGGCTCAACAGCTGTACACTGGGATCACTGCCCCTGGTCAATCTTAGTACAAGCCTATCCATGCATTCATTTTTCCATTTCACCAGCGCACCACTTTACATTATTTTAGTGCACGGAGAGTTTGAATTTACGTGTTGAAATATAATAGCTGTGGCCCGGGAAATCACCGTCATCATTTATTCCTGATTTCTTTGCATCCGCATCACGTTCCGGGCTTTCCGACTTGGGTTGAGTGGCACAGATGAGCATTCAGCACAGTCCTACTTTGGTGCTCACTTGGAATGAACCGCTGTTTAGACCACAAAAGTGGGTATATTACAAGTCTGATGATTTGGTTTCAACTCACAAACATACTCCATAATAATGTTCACTCAGAAACGCAGGCCCAAACATGTATAACTGAAAATGTTGGTTTGCCTCCTTTATTTCCCTCAGGAAAGCCAAGGTTGGTTATAACACCCAACCTTATATACTTAGTCAGGCTAATTTTACTTTAAACACTGGAGGTAGGAACCACTACCCTGAGACAAGGACTCCTGTTATTAGTCTGTGGAAATAAGAGTGAACAAATATGCTTGATGTACAGTCCAAAATATTCTCCAAAAAAGGTCCTGCATGCTCTGAGGATGTGCTGCATCTGCGGTGCAGGCTGTCCAACGTGGTGTGCCTCTGGGCTGAGGTTCAGTTCACTTAACGTGTGCGCATTAATCACACGTCAAAAACACCATTAAAAGAAATGCGCATTAACTTTGACAGCCTAAGTCTGTGGGGCTGTTTCTAAATAAAGTGCCTGCATTTCCAAGAATGAGGAGACCTGACCCTGTCAGTGTGAGTCACTGATGTGTTTTTAATAGTTGTTGGACAACAATAGAACTCTATGGCAGGGAGGATCTGGCTAGTCACAGTTGGTGTTGGTATTTTTAGCAGAACTGGCTGACAGTAAGAAGAGTATAAAATGTTCCATTATCCTTTGAGCAGAAGCTGAAACTCCATCGCAGTGAGAAAATCCCCAAAAATATAATCACAGACAACTGTACATAGAATATGTAGAGTTCTTCTGAGCTGGGGGAGCCCGTTCAGCATGTATTAAACCTGAACCTACAGCTTAGGATGGTCCCCCTGCAGTGTCCACCATCATGCCTGTCCTCAAGAAGCTACACCCGAGAGAGATGACCAACTACAGACCAGTCGTCCTGACGTCCAGTATCATGAAGACCATGGGGAGGCTGCTGCTGCTCCATCACATCAGGCTGGTCTGCTTCAGTTTCCATAACGGGAGAAGGTGGGAGTGGAGGACACCATTGTCTACTTGCTCCATCGGACTCTCTCACACTTGGACAAGGGGAACACTGCTGTGAGGATCAGGTTTTTTGACTTCTCCAGCACATTCATCACCATCCAGCCCCTGTTGCTGAGGAACAAGCTAACAGAGATGAGAATGGACTCATACCTCACTTCCTGGATGGCGAACTATCTCACTAGGAGACCTCATTATGTCAGGCTGGAGAGCTCCACATCCAGGACAATCGTCGAGCAGCACTGGGGCACCACAGGGGACTGTGCCCTCTCCTATCCCATTCACCCTGTATACCTCAGACTTCAATCACAACAGAGTCGTGTCATCTGCAGAAGTTCTCAGATGACTCTGCAAATGTGAGGTGTATCAGGGATGGATAGGAGCAGGAGTATAAGAATATGGTGAACAGCTTCATCTCATGGTTCGGAGTGAATCATCTTCTGACCAATACAGCTAAAACCAAGGGCATGACAGTGGATTTACGAAGGTCTAGGACCCATCTGCTGCCAGTAACCATAAACGGGGAGTGTATAGAGGTGATTCAGACCTATAAGCAGGGTCTACCTGGGTCTACAGCTGGATCACAAACTGAATTGGTGGGCTAACATAGACTCAGTATACAAAAAAAGGTCAGAGCTGTCACTTCGCGGCTGGACTTACTGATACAGAAGGCAGGCTCTGTGGTAGGAGAGCTGGCAGAGCAGGAGTCCCTGACATCGGAGGCAGAGGCAAAGACCTTGAACAAATTTCGATCCATCATGAATAATGTCCACCACCCTCTACATGACACCCTGTGACACAAACTGGACTGTCTTTTGTATCTATTTCTATGTAATAACGCTACTGGACAACAAATTTCCCACAGGATAAATAAACTATATCTATCTATGTATCTATCTATGTAAGTCCAATTTCACAAGTCACATTTGCTTATGAAAAATAGCCATTTATTTTGTTGCCGTTTGGCAAAGTATGAGTCTGTGTATCTATTTTAACTTTTACAGAAATGTCAGCGCAGTGACAATAGTTTCACCTCTGTCACACTCTTCTTCACCCGGCCCCTGTCTTTATGACCAGTGCAGGAAGTGAGCCAGTGACCCCAGGGTACGAAAGGCTTTAACTAGCAGTAGGTGTCTCTCAATCTGCCAGACTGCAACAGCCAAGCTTGTTAGTCACACTGGTGGAACAGCGCGCACACACATACACACACACGCACAAGTGTCCCGTGGATAGACTTAATCCAACTATTGGATACAGCGAGCAGTGATAGCAGAACTGGGTCAGTTCTAGGGAAGACTTTGGTGTGAAACCATCTCTCTTGGGGCGGATTGAGGTCTGAACTTTGGCTGAACCCCCGCAACAAAGCTATACAAGCTATACAATGAACTCAAAATTTGAATCTGTCTGAATTAATGCTAACAACTTCACTGATCAGACTAAAACGTGGGCTTAAAGCCTGGGGAGGAGTATTTTGGATGAGGATAAAATAGACTCACTGTAATTGGGTTTTCTTCATGCTGAGATTAACTAGGGGAGAGGAAGTTGAAAGCCAAGAAGCTGTGAATGATGGGGAGTTAGTTCTCTTGAGGTTTGTTCACTTAGACGTTTTAGGCATTACCCTTCCAGGTTCAAATAGTAAGGACTGACTGAAAAGAAAATGGCATTTTTTAATGTATTTATTATGTTTTTTACTATTACCAATACTCTGTTAGCTTTAGATATTGTAGTTTTTGCTAGAATGCATATATATCATGTATGTTTGGTGATCCTCTTAGTGGTTATAGTACCATTGTTTTGAAGTTTCGGTAACCCTTTATTTTACAGTACACTTATTACCATGTAATTAACAGGTAATGACTTAGTAATAACATGTAATTATTTGGAAATTACATGAAACTACTAAGTAAATACTGTGTAGCTACCAGGTAGGTGCCATGTAGCTACACGGAAATTATTGGAAATTATGTGGCAATAACCTGGTGATTACTATAAATAATAATTAGTGTTACAATGAAATTGCCTGGTAATTACATGGTAACAATTACTATGAGATACAATTACGTAGTTTCCGGACTACCACCAGGTATTAACTTTGTAATTACATAGTAATGTTATGGGTGAATTTTGTAATTATCAAGTACCTTCCTGCCAAATAGAAGGTAATTACCAAGTATGTGGTGTGTGTGAACATATGGTAAGAACCAAGACGAACCCATCGTTACTGGGTCTTTGTTTATTGTTACCTGCCAATTACCCAGTATCTATATTTGAAATTATTAGGTAATTTCCATGTTACTACCAATGAACTGTACTGCCAAGTAAAGTGTGCTCTGTTGGCATGATATTACTCTTACCTTATCCGGTAATTGTAGATTTTAAATCCTCACGTAATTACCTGGTATTTACACAATAACTATCTGGTATTTGTTTATCGTTAACCGAATCTTACAAAGTAAATATTGTAAAATGATCAAGTAATTACCCTGTTACTACCGATGAACTGTACTGCCAAGTAAAGCGTGGTCTGTTGGGTAGAAATTCTCAGGTAGCTACCTTGTAATTATTCCTCCACCGGCTTCCTTCAGGTGTGTAGCTGTGAACAAGTACCACCCCCCCCCCCACCCCCAAAAAAAAAGACAAAACAAAAACAAAACTCTTTACCATGTAAAACCTCACATGTTAAGAAGTTAGAATTGTGATAACCCCATGCTATTTAACCCAGCAAAGCCCTGCTATTCACCGGCTCATTAGGAAGCACGTGCATACCAAACCACTATCAAGTCATATACCCTGTAATACCGTAGAATTGTCACACACTAACCTGTTTTGGGCCCAGCAATTAAATATATGCAACACAACCAGTCATTATTCCCCAGGATCCACCCAAAACACCAGCATCACCACCATTACCAGCCATCATATAATATACAAACCTGGAATGAATACACACAATCAGGTTACAGAACTATGAACTTTAATCCTTGTGGATTAAAAACTGCAAAAACAAAAAAGTGCAGTAATTAAAAATAAATACATAAAAATGTGCAAAACATTGAACTTGTAAACCATACAAACAAAAAAGTGCACAAATTAAAATAAATACATACAAATATTAAAACAAACTTTTTTTTCATTGCACTTCAGAACACTACTAACCCTATTACACATTGTAACATGCTCTGATGTCCTTGAATAAGCGTCCAATAATGCCCTTCCTATGCTCCTTCCCACGCAGTGGTTCCACTCAATGAACCGCAGGTTCATTTTCAAGGCCTTCTCTGTCAGGTTTCCCCTGAACCTGTAGATGTCCTCCTTATAACTCCGCCAAGCACGTTCTATGTGCTGTGTATGGGCACCAGTCCCAGGGTGGACAAAATACCGCTTGTGGTTGACCTGGTAGTGGATGTAGCCATCTTGGGACAATCTGTCATACGCGCGCCAACAATCACTTATGATCTCACTACCAGGTCTAACATATTTGGTAATGATTGGGCGTAACCTCCTCCTCGACCGATCCTCCACCTGTTTCAGCACTGGGCGTCGACGGGACCCCCTCACCTCCATCATCCCAAAGACCCAGGAACGTCTTCGCCAGGTATTGCCATGCCTTCCACGTCCATACTGAAAACAAACAGAATGTCAATCTTAAAGGGATACTTACTTCATAAACTTAACATAAGGATAACTAAATGCATTTGGAATTTTGAGAATTAAAACATTGACAAGAATAGCCGATCTACAAACTCAAAATGCGTTGCAATGCGTTTTGAGCGGTACATCGGTTATTTTTGCTACATCTGTGTGACATAGATTGTGGTCCTCTGCAGTGACTGTGGAAGAATCGTGGCCCATGCCATCATCAAAGTTGCACACCCCTATAGTACGAGCTTGTACATCTATTGTGCTGCGAAGGTGTTGTGAGAAATACGTTTTACTCTTCTCTTCTGGGGATCCCTGGCATAAAGTATATACAAATAAATAAATAAATAAAAATCAGATGTCGGTCTGTGGCAACAACAAATTATAACATTACCTTCCTTTTGTGTCTAAACTTGCTCTCGTCGATCACTATAAATGCTCTTCTCCCTCCAATCCGCATTCCCCGCCGTCGCTCCAATCGCCTGACTGATTCACAGCAAACTTGACGCAAAAGTGTGGTCACCCTGATCGCTGCTCTAGTGTATTTTGCTTCAAGTGAGCGGGGCTTTGAGAGTCTAAAATGATATAATCATGTCTTACTTAACAAGAATGAAGTTTCACAGAATGAAGAAAAAACCCTCGAAGTGTACCGTGTGAAAGTTTTCCCAAGTCGCGCTTCTTCTCAGTGAACGTGCAGCTTCCTACGTCATCGCGCACTGGAGACGTTCAAGGGCTCAAGAGAAAATACGTTCCGTTTGAAAATGCCATGACAATTTGCTTATTCTTAGCGGCTTAGTTACAAGATACAACCCGTGGGATTTGACACTATACCCCAGTAAACCTGAGCTCTGAAATGATGACAATTACATTCATGTTTACTACTCATGTGTCTATGGCTGATCTGTGTATTTTATAACGCCGAGTTGTTTTGAACGCAACACCGGTGTACTTCATCCGGCTTCTCATATCGCCCGCGAATTGCAGGTACCCCGCACATTACCCGCGCATGTTATTACAACTGAAGACATGACTCTGATAAGACGATTGCTAGAAAAGACAGCGCGAGGAGGGAAAAGCCTAATACGATGGCTACAGGAGGAGAGGCTGTTGGCAATGAAAAAAAGATGCCCTGTTTGCCACAGCAGGATGCAATTTAAAAAAAACAACACAACCAAGGATGGCTATCGGTGGTAAGTGATATCAGCTTCATTGCCACACATAGGCTACATACACTCTGTAGCCACACTCCCAGTCAGATCATGTTATACATCTTATTATTTATTTATTTTATGTTGAAGCCAATGAGAAGTAAGTACATCGTGTCTATTCAGTATTCTACTCTACTCTACTATTCAGTACTGTGTTTACAGTCATGGTATGTTTTGTTACAGGGTCTGTAGACGGTCAACACACAGGGGAAGGGCCATCACAAGATCCATCAGATTTTTATTTATTTATTTATTTGTATATACTTTATGCCAGGGATCCCCAGAAGAGAAGAGTAAAACGTATTTCTCACAACACCTTCGCAGCACAATAGATGTACAAGCTCGTACTATAGGGGTGTGCAACTTTGATGATGGCATGGGCCACGATTCTTCCACAGTCACTGCAGAGGACCACAATCTATGTCACACAGATGTAGCAAAAATAACCGATGTACCGCTCAAAACGCATTGCAACGCATTTTGAGTTTGTAGATCGGCTATTCTTGTCAATGTTTTAATTCTCAAAATTCCAAATGCATTTAGTTATCCTTATGTTAAGTTTATGAAGTAAGTATCCCTTTAAGATTGACATTCTGTTTGTTTTCAGTATGGACGTGGAAGGCATGGCAATACCTGGCGAAGACGTTCCTGGGTCTTTGGGATGATGGAGGTGAGGGGGTCCCGTCGACGCCCAGTGCTGAAACAGGTGGAGGATCGGTCGAGGAGGAGGTTACGCCCAATCATTACCAAATATGTTAGACCTGGTAGTGAGATCATAAGTGATTGTTGGCGCGCGTATGACAGATTGTCCCAAGATGGCTACATCCACTACCAGGTCAACCACAAGCGGTATTTTGTCCACCCTGGGACTGGTGCCCATACACAGCACATAGAACGTGCTTGGCGGAGTTATAAGGAGGACATCTACAGGTTCAGGGGAAACCTGACAGAGAAGGCCTTGAAAATGAACCTGCGGTTCATTGAGTGGAACCACTGGCGTGGGAAGGAGCATAGGAAGGGCATTATTGGACGCTTATTCAAGGACATCAGAGCATGTTACAATGTGTAATAGGGTTAGTAGTGTTCTGAAGTGCAATGAAAAAAAGTTTGTTTTAATATTTGTATGTATTTATTTTAATTTGTGCACTTTTTTGTTTGTATGGTTTACAAGTTCAATGTTTTGCACATTTTTATGTATTTATTTTTAATTACTGCACTTTTTTGTTTTTGCAGTTTTTAATCCACAAGGATTAAAGTTCATAGTTCTGTAACCTGATTGTGTGTATTCATTCCAGGTTTGTATATTATATGATGGCTGGTAATGGTGGTGATGCTGGTGTTTTGGGTGGATCCTGGGGAATAATGACTGGTTGTGTTGCATATATTTAATTGCTGGGCCCAAAACAGGTTAGTGTGTGACAATTCTACGGTATTACAGGGTATATGACTTGATAGTGGTTTGGTATGCACGTGCTTCCTAATGAGCCGGTGAATAGCAGGGCTTTGCTGGGTTAAATAGCATGGGGTTATCACAATTCTAACTTCTTAACATGTGAGGTTTTACATGGTAAAGAGTTTTGTTTTTGTTTTGTCTTTTTTTTGGGGGGTGGGGGGGGGGGTGGTACTTGTTCACAGCTACACACCTGAAGGAAGCCGGTGGAGGAATAATTACAAGGTAGCTACCTGAGAATTTCTACCCAACAGACCACGCTTTACTTGGCAGTACAGTTCATCGGTAGTAACAGGGTAATTACTTGATCATTTTACAATATTTACTTTGTAAGATTCGGTTAACGATAAACAAATACCAGATAGTTATTGTGTAAATACCAGGTAATTACGTGAGGATTTAAAATCTACAATTACCGGATAAGGTAAGAGTAATATCATGCCAACAGAGCACACTTTACTTGGCAGTACAGTTCATTGGTAGTAACATGGAAATTACCTAATAATTTCAAATATAGATACTGGGTAATTGGCAGGTAACAATAAACAAAGACCCAGTAACGATGGGTTCGTCTTGGTTCTTACCATATGTTCACACACACCACATACTTGGTAATTACCTTCTATTTGGCAGGAAGGTACTTGATAATTACAAAATTCACCCATAACATTACTATGTAATTACAAAGTTAATACCTGGTGGTAGTCCGGAAACTACGTAATTGTATCTCATAGTAATTGTTACCATGTAATTACCAGGCAATTTAATTGTAACACTAATTATTATTTATAGTAATCACCAGGTTATTGCCACATAATTTCCAATAATTTCCGTGTAGCTACATGGCACCTACCTGGTAGCTACACAGTATTTACTTAGTAGTTTCATGTAATTTCCAAATAATTACATGTTATTACTAAGTCATTACCTGTTAATTACATGGTAATAAGTGTACTGTAAAATAAAGGGTTACCGAAGTTTCATATCACAAATTGCTGATCTGAAGCCATACAAAGCCAAAATACTTCACATTATGACCTTTATGTTGACAGCCACACTGTAACATTTACATAGTTTGTTCATCTCTCTGGGATTGTGGAATGATGGCGCCACTGCCACTACACAGATATGACTAATCCTTTTGGGTTTAAAGAGCTCAATTTGTGGGAAAATTCACTCATCACATTTTATGGCATGCATGTAGTAAAGCAATGGCAAAACAAGTGTGCAGGGCATGCTCTGTAATGTACCTTCTTCTCTTCTGTGAGAACATTTCTGTGGTTCCACCCATGTACAATTTGAGCTTGCAATTGTAGTGGTAGTTCTGCTTGCCCACAAATCAGCGGAATGTTAGAATATTGCGTTTTAGAGCCATTTCAGCTGTCATTACTCTTCACGATCGTAACACTTTCTACCATTAGGCTTCAGCAACCAGTCAAACGGATGGTTCTTTTGAAATTCGTATGACCCCCGAAAATGGAAAGTGGCTTTTTATACTGCAGTAAAGGCCAACAGTTACAGAGACAAAGGAGCACTTTGCAATTTTATATTTTTATTTAAGTATGTGTGAATATTGTGTGAAGTGGAGGGTGAGTGGGTGTGTAGCCTATATGACTGTGTTTGTGTTCCCCTTCTTGCTCTTTAGAATCACTGGTGTTTGTGTAGTCTACAGTGTCTCTGAGTATATTTAGTATGTGTGCATCTACACGTGTGGCTTTGTGCATATTTGCTCTCATATTCTGTTCTTTGTGTGCACGTGTATGTGCTTATGCGCTTGTGCGCCTTTATTATCTATCACCAGCTGCAGCTAGTAGGCAGCTCATCCCACTCCTTACATTAAAGCTGATGTATGCTTATTGAGCAGCCAGAGGCAGGGACTGCAGACCTGATTTATAAACCAATGCTGCTTGTTTTATGGAGGATTGATCTGCACGCGTCTCCATCACTGAAGCATTCTCCTTGTCTTTATTCAGAGTGACAGCAGATAATAAAGGCATGGCGTTGAAAGAGAATGGGGAAAGTGTTTACAATTATGCTGTTAAGTGCCATCACCTTTTCTGACATTAATGCGTTGCGCTGCATTCAAGGCATGTGGAAAAGTTGGAAACTTTGTTATACTCGGAAAACCAGACTGAGAAATACACAGATTGAAGGCACACTGTTATTTATAACGTAGTTAAACTGCAGATGCACTATTACTGCTACATCTATCATATTGTGGTTCTGCAGTACAAATAATGTATTTCCTTACACATGTGCTACCAAAAATATAGAGAGACTGACTGTTTCTAGGGCACATGTTAGCATGGACAGTAAAGTAGAGGCACTAGTAGGAAAAAAAACTCCAAACCTGCCCCTGTAAAAGAAAGTATCACAGTTCTGTAGCAATGTGTCAAATAATATCTTCCCTAATATAATAAAGTTATTGATGGACTGTGAAGTTCAGTTGTATTACACTAACTAGTCTATAAACAAGACCTATTATGTTGATTTGAGAAGTATGGGATTAATTAATGTATGCCATGGCAGAAAGATTTGACTTTTACTTCTTCACAGCTGCAGCACTCACATTTTCAGTTTTCACACACATTTGAAGTTCACCATTTGTACCAATCCTCCCAGTGCTTTCGTTCCTGGGTTTGAAACCTTGCAAATGGTGTTCTGGAAACTGTGTTGGTCATGTGTGAATGAAGGTTCTGAAACGTTAAAGCTTGAGTTTTGAAAGGGTACAACTTTATTTTGAAACTTTGAAAGCTGCTGTATAGTGCTAGATTTCTGGCTTTCAAATACTGAAAACAACCTTTTAAAACTTTTTTTTGAAGTTTCAAATGATGGCATGACGTTAATCCCACAGAGAAGTGCTAATGGATGTTTAATGTATCTCATTAGTTACTTTGTCCGACATCCTCCCCTCAGTTATTTTAGAATAGTCATACATAATTTTCATACGTTTCTTTATGGATTCCAGTTTTTGTTAATGAATGTGTCCTATATCATCTTTTTTTGCACATTACTTCTACACCTGCCTCAGGACTGCTTGTACGGATTAGAATAATTTTCTCCAGAGTATTAACAGCAGCGCAGCCAGCCGTTGGACAGCGATTAACATTATGTGGGTGTTAGGGCACCAGAGGACCCCACGGTGTCAGACCAAAACCTGTCAAGCCAACTACCATCTGTCTGCTGTCTTACACACACACACACACGCACACACACAAAGATGAAACACTCACCTGCACGCAGAATCAATGAACAGACCAGTTACCGGCCACCTGGTTCTCTCTTTGGGTTTCTGTTTCTTCTTTGTCTCTTTTCAATCACCCCATGTTGAAAAGGAATGGCACTGTAAGTGAAAAATGACTTCAGCAGCTGTGGGTTTTTAAAGCTCAAAGGAACACAAATACACAGTTGCATGCTCTCAGTTGTTGGGGTGCAGACGCAACTGGGGTCCACTTTATGTATAGGGATATTATCAAGGACCAAGCAGTGAGGCAGCATGGAAAAGAGGGTTTTATTTAAACAAAAATGCCCCCAAAAAACTAAACTAAATATAACATTAACAAAACTTAAAGCAGTAAAACATACAATAATCTGATCAGACACAATGTAACACAGAGGGATTTTAAATACCGCTCTGATCAAACCAAATGAAACACAAGGTGGTAGGCAAATGTATGACCTACAGCTAAGTTTAAAGTAAACCTGAAATATCCCCCCATGGCATTTCAGCACATGGTATGGTCTGATGAGCTGGCATCAATATTTATGCAGGCTCCACCCTCAGGTATGGCTTTTCCTCAACTCATGAAGGACACTGTGACCAGGTAACTCAAAGACAGACAAATGAAGATACAACTAAGCTAACTTGACAGTATAATTGTGTATGTGTTTGTCTAAACTTCATTTAACACTATATGGTTGAAAGCAAGTAAGCCTGAATTAAAAAAAAAAAAAAAAAAAAAAAAAATAGTATCTGCTTTTTTTACCACTGACTTATTATGTTAATGCACCAACGTGTATCAGGATGTGTGCAGAGTTATGTCAAGTGGATTTCCCTCAGAGAGGTCTCCTACAGTCACTGAACTACCACACTACCACTGCTGTAGTTTAAAGTTTGTCTGCCTTAGGCGGCCTCCTACTCACCTGGGGCCTTAAGCAGTTGGCTGACTTGCCTGTTGACAAGCTGTGCCTCAGCATTTAAATGAGGAATCAGCTGTTATTGCCTAGATGACTCAGTTGTGCAGTATATCTCAGATTCTATCCCTTCCTTGGCGTTTTATTTTGTATCATTTGGAAGTAAACTGGATTGTTGCATTTGGTACCACCCGGACCATAAAGCCAATGGCATGATAATGTTACTTTTTAAAGGTCTGATTAGTAATTTGGAACTAAACTCAAAGGCACATCGCTACCAAGCAATAAAGTCTGCACCTTTCAAAGTCATCTGTTAAGAGCACAGTATACTTGTCTCTTATTTGTTTTGCATAGTAAGGCTCTCCAGTCAAACACCGCAACTGACAGTTTTCTAACCCACTATATACGTAACTTCAACTGGTGCAGTCTAGTCAGTAAATGGAAACAATAGCCCTCATGCTTTCCTCAAAGTAAAACATGACTTGAAAACTAAGATAGTTGAAAACTAACTTTTATTCGTACTGGATGCAGTTTAAAACAAACTTGCTTCTGAAGAGTTCATTACCTTGTGTTCGTGGGCCTAGAAGGTAAAATTATCTATCCTTCTTATTGCAAGTCGGTCGTAACCTAAAAATAGCAGGTATGCAATTGTAGCCTGCAAGGCTTCAGGAGGAAATTGTTTTTATCATCAGGGACAAAGAACTCCTAAAAGCACTGCCAGGTAGAAATATAATTATTTTATTTTGATGTAGTTTATTGTGTTGATAAAGTATTGGTTGTGGAATAACAGGATGCTCTGTAACCTTGCAGAATAATTCAATGAGGTTCTCTTGACAACCAAAATATTTAAAACATTTTCAACTAATAGATTGGAAAAATCAGATGAGTGCATTTGTCCACAAAATTCAGATTAAAATTCTGATTCTGGTGAGAATTAATCAGATCCACAATTCTAATTAGAATCAAATGTAAAATAAGCTGGTGCTCTAAATTCCTTCATATTTTGAGTGGAACTGTATGTGAGTATATGATGTACTGTATGAGTGAATGCAAATACGTGGGAATGTGATCCTGTACTGTATACCGTGTTCTCTGTTCTGGATTATGGCACACGTGGAAAGAACTGTCTAAATGGCTTGCATTACATCTGTAAGCATACAGTGCATTTCTTACGTGGGTTCTTTATGCAGCTGTCAGAGTTGCACATTGAGACCTTTTGGTTCGTTGCGTTGGTTAACGGCATTGTTGCACAGTTCAAAGCGTGAGAGAAAGAGAGAGGGGACGTATCGGCACTTCACTTTGGTCAAGTTTATGCGGACAATTTCCTCACATCTGCAGGTTGCTCTGCAGGGAGAGGAAAAGGCTTTCTGTTGTCAACAAAAAAAAGACAGGAGGGAGCACAGGTCTGTAGCTTCTCTGTGGGATCCCCATAAGGTTGATTCTGCCGAGTCCAGGAGGGGGGAGCCTCTTGAAGGAATCCAGCAGGGTAGAGAAAATAGACGGGTAAAGAACAATGGCGGTCATTGCTTTAGTTGAATGGTTTTACACCTCTGTTTGAAATGGCTTGCAGCTGTTTGGCTGCTCAGGGGGGTCACTAACTGAAAAACAGGTGTTTCTCAGTTGTCGGCTTGTTACAGTATTTTTTAGGGCACCTAATGGCAATAACAGGTTTTCATATTTCAAATTAAGTTGCATTATTGTTGATGTGTTAACAATCCATCTGTGAGACTATGGGCCAGTTCAGACCGTGCATTAAGATCCAATCTGGGCAGTCCAATCAAAAGCAACAAGCTTTAGGTGAGTGTAGAGAGTGAGATCCAGATCTCAGTTTTATGTGTGTGTGTGTCGTGACTTGGGAACACATTTATTTGCTGATTTCCACCCTGCCTTTTTGATTATAATATACTTTCATTTGAAAATTTCTTTTTGTTAGTGAACGGCTACAAGGACAAATTATTTTAAAAAGCTCTCACTGCTAATGAACAAACATCACTTATGGTCATGGTTTTTTTTTTTCTCTCAATGAATGTGTTAAAACTTCACTGACACAGGACACCTAAACTCAACACCCCTGTTGAGCATAGGTGGCCTTCAATGCGACTCAGGATGCAATGTATTCACACTGCCAAAGGAATGCGGACACATCTGGACATGTGTGACCCAGACCAATGCGTCCTGGGGTTGTTCACTAGGGATGAGCGATATTTCATCGTTTACGATATATCGTCAAAAACATTCCCCATGGTAAGAATATGTCATCCCGCGATAAAAATGATAAATTCCCATTGATGACATTTATGTGTGCACGACGCACTTGCAGCCCAACATGTGTGGAATATTGACAAATTGACGATGGCGGAAGGCGGAGCAGATACGCCAGGCAGCAAGGAGCTCATTCCTAAATAAGGCTCCACAGAACCGGTTTGGTTTTAACCCTTTAACACCTGAGTTGATTTTTCAATTAAATAAAGAAATTAAATATTTGTATTTTTGCTTACCACTCCAACCGGCCCTACAAGAAACTAGTGCTTGCAAAAGGTTCCTAGGATGTTTTGAATATGCACAAACTGACATTGGAGTATTACATTATTTTGGCTGCAGTCAGAACGGAAACAGTACGTTACGAATTCGCGGCACTAGGCATGAATGGGTAAAAAAGTCTGACATGGAGCAGCAAATTACAACATGCAAAGTTTGCAAACAAACGATGCATAAAAAGGACAGTAACGCCGCTAATTTGTTCCACCACCTCAAACTCAAGCACAACCCAGAATATGAAGAGAGCCAGAAAATGCGCAAGGATGCAGAAGCAGCGTCGACTTCATCCAAAGAGTCCGGGAAAAAAAAACAAAAAAAAAACTCAGATAAAACTTGCAGATGCATTATAGTCAAAAGATTAGGCTGAATTGGTGTTTACTTATCGTCGTTTTTATCGTTACCGTGATAAATACCAGAAATTATCGGGATAAATTTTTTAATTCCTTATCGCCCATCCCTAGTGTTCACACCTGTGTTTTACATGATCGGATCAGCCACACTGGATCTTAATGCAAGGTCTGGACAGGCCCTCAGTGTATCTGTGGTAAAACATGATGGATACATGCAGTTCACTGAGTAAAAGTGTCTTTCAATATGATTTCTTTTTGACCTTCATCCTACCTCATTTACACTGAGTTTTATGGGTATGAACCCATCTAAAACAACTATCTTAGCAAAATGTCAAAAAAAACTATTTCTTCTCCAAACATTATTGGTTATGCAATTTAAGTAATCTGATAAAAATGTTTATTTAAGGAAAGTGAAGGGTCATGCAGGTACTAGTACTGATAGCGGTGTGGCGACAAGAGGGGGTTGAAGACATTTTCTTTTCAAGGAGATCGAGGTCATGCTAAAAAAGAGCTAGCTTCCTCCATCCACAAGCAATATTGTTGTGGTCTGTGCAAGTTTCACTGGGAAATGTATAAGAGGGTTACCCAGGCAACAAGAGCTTGAAATGTCCACTAGAGATCAACTGTTGACTACACCAAGGGATCGTCAGTGAGCCATCCCTTCATGTGTGGGCATGTTTGAATACTGTGTAAAGCTAAAATAAATAATATTGATAATCATCAACAGGGCAAAATCTGTCTGCTTCATACGTATCTGCCTCCTTCAAAATGGTTGACAGAGCCCCCACCCCCCGTATGAAGCCAGTAAGAATTAATTAATATGAATATTGCAATTTTAAAATAAAACACCTCTGAGATGGGACTAAAACTAAATATGTTAACAATATTCAGCTTTGCCTTCCATTCCCCAGAGGAGAACCATCTATTAGATATGTTAACAGCTGTACAAAGCACTTTCAATCTTTGCATCTTGTTGTCTCTTTGTTTTGTTTTGGGTTGCTCACCTCTCTTACAAAATAGGAAGTGCATATTGCAGAACCTCAATCCAAATCGCTCTTGCTTCAAAGCAATCACACAGACATCTGGCCGTCCAGAATGTGCCATGTCGAGGAATGAAAAGCCCACACACTCACACACACACACACACAGAGAAACGCAGAGAAACGCAGAGAAACGCAGTCAGTGTTCTGATTTGTCTGTCTGATAGTGTTGTCAGTGAGACTGGGTGTCAGAGAGAAGGAATCTATTACAGGATCGATTTGGCCATGCAATTAGGTGGCAACGGGAATTTCTCATTTCACTTTTCTCTCTGCAACACTCGTCTCTCGGGGGCTTTGAAGGAGGGATAAAGTGATATGCTGTGATGGCTGGCAGAAGAATAAAGAATGGGCTAGAATAGGAGGACAAGGAGAAATGTGTGTGTAGTTTTGTTCCTTTGACAGATGCAGGTGGTGCATATGCTATTTAAAGAAGCACATCTTCAATGTAGTAGTAGATTGTTGTAGATTTTATCCATACTTTTTTCCTTTGTCATTTACCTGTGATTGTCCTACTCGTCTTTCTCAACTAATCATCTCCCTCTCGCTATCTAGGCTAGATCTGATTAGCTCTCGGAACCGTAACAAGTTTATAAGCAGTGTTTCTCTTACACTTGCTTTCACTTTGCATCACTGATAAATAGATACATGAATAATTCATCTTTGTGACAGAGCTTCATGGAAGGTTTGCATGTGTGGTGTGCCGGTGTTTACAGTGTTGCACTTTATTTGAGACCTTCTTACACGACCTGATCCTATGGTGCACTATGTACACTTTGTTAGCAATCAACCAGAGAAATGTGAGAAACCTTTATGAAAAGTAACAATAATTTATCTTAAAATGTCTATAAACACTATCTTTTATATATATCTGTGCATAGATTTTATATTCTTTATACTATATACACTGTGCGTACGTCTTATATGTAATTTCATATTTTACATTGCAAATTTATTCATATAATATATATATATATATGGGAGCATATGTATATACTGCATATACGCATATACTCCTTTATATCTTTATTAAAAGGCTAAATTATTTACAAACTTGTAAGATTGCATATTTTGGCGGTTAGACTCAAATGATAAGCAACACCATAGAGCCAGATGATGGTGGTACTGGATAAGGACAGGAGCCACCCAGTCCAGCTCATGAGTGTGGCAGAGCTGTTAGTCTGGTGAAG
Organism: Planiliza haematocheilus; assembly: GCA_005024645.1. NCBI lineage: Eukaryota > Metazoa > Chordata > Actinopteri > Mugiliformes > Mugilidae > Planiliza > Planiliza haematocheilus. The sequence continues at coordinate 4,012,032 of SRSE01000725.1, read as the reverse complement.
ACGTCCTGAGGGGCTGGTCTTTAAATTGCGGTGAAGATAAAAAAAAAAAAAAAAAATGGGGATTTGGCTGAGCAAACAGAAACTTAGAACTAACTGATATTTAGAAGGAGGTGGTCTTGAAAGCATAGGAAAGTGAAGAACGGAGCAGCTGAAATGGCCTAAACAGACGAGAGGGGAGTATAGACACAATGTGTGAACAGATCCTTATTGACTTTCACCAAGGCTTCATTACCGTACTACTGTATTAGTGTTGATCCTCACAGCATGATGATCCCTAAACACATGCATCTAGAGACCGTCAGTCTGCTGGTGGCAGCAAGAATCCCTCACACCCTCAGCCTCTCCTTCATTATCTGTTGCGCAATGACCCCCATATGTCTTCCCCAGTCCACCTACACTCAATAGGCACATTTGCACTACCATGGACACCATTTGTACTACTGTTTAATGTTCACTGTTTTAAAATGCTGCTTTTCCTCAATTACATTCATATATATGCTACTGGGAGCTTTTGTGTATATATACATATGCGTATAGCTTCTATAGTTTTTGTTATCTGTATGCTGCTGTAGATTCTATTTTTTTGCTCCTTAACCAAAGTTGCCAAACTGTATTTCATTGTTTTTCACGGAACAATGACTATGAACAAGAACTAATGATTTTTATTATTTATTCTTAAAAGTGATTATTTTAGTCATAGAAAAGCATACAGATACTCTAAGGAAACAAAGTAAAAGTAAAGTATGTGACCCTTCAAATATAAATATCAAAAAACTCTATTTAAATGATACGTGCCTTGTAAATGTGCACTATAAGCTTTAAGCCTAAACTTGGCCCTGTAAATGAGATGACATGAAATTAGTGTATTTTTTTTCCCAATAATCTCTGAAACATGTTCCCAAACAAAGATTAAATAATAAACCAAAGTGAGTTATTGATAAAAGCTTATCTGCAGGTTACCACGAGTTAAGATTCAGTCCACATATCCACATCTCTATACATGTACAAAACTGCCAAACTATCAGCAGCATCAAGCTGAGTGGAAGATTCTTCTGATTTCCTCTTGTCACTACACAGTCTTACCTAATGGCACTGAGAGTTTTGCATCAGGACATCGCCTGGCAGGACGGAAGAGGCCAACGGAGAGATTTAATGAAGCTTCCTCTGCCGGCTAATTAAAATCTTCCTCTCCCCAGCTCTGTCATTAAGCAATGTTTTAACAGGAAGACGGGAGAGAAGATGGCCTGGGAGTTTTTATTTTTGCAACTCTGCGGTAGTGCCAGGTGTCAGTGTGTGGGTGGTTGATATAGGGTATAGGTACAGTATGTACACTCTGTGTCTGTCAGTGTTTGCATGTTGACTTGTAGGTTTTCCCACATTCTGCTTCATTCTGATTACACTGGAGTGGGGTGAGTCTTAAAACACGTACACACCCAGTTACAGCCAAAATGCTCCAGACATAAAGTCCTAGCCAATATTCATTCTTCTCCGTGCCCTCTATGTGCCTGTGGATAGGCTAATGGGTTGCAGCATCATCCTCTGACACAAGGCATTTTTCTAATATGTTTAAACTGCTGGAGGACTCCATTGGGGTTTAATTGCAAGGGAAATGAACAGACATGTACTTAATTAAATCCCTTTACGGAACCAAGTTGTCGTATTTGCCTTTTATTTAGAGGTGGAGCTGTGCTGTGATTTAAAGAAGAGCTTCTCGGTTCTTTATCTGGAAACATTTCTCTCTTTTTTTTTTTTAATGTAGAAGAGATGGGGGCTGGCTCAGGGGAGCTCTTTGGCTCACTGAACTTGTTTGAGAGCTGCACATTCAACAACTTTTAAATGATTTCAATATGCTTATTTTGATATACTGTACATCTGCCTGAGGGAGTACCTAGCCCTAGAGCCCTGTGACTGAATTAAACTTTATTATGCAGACTTTAAGCTGCATCGCAGCTGCATTATGGCAAACACACTAAACCCAGCGTGAATAGAAAGCAGTGCCCTGCAGTGCGAAGCTTAAATATCATAGTAATAAACCATTTGGAAATGGGAAAACCTTATACCTCTTGGATGACTTCATTTAGACACTTTCTGTCAGGCTCTCAACGACTATAGAAAATTTGGCGGATGTGTTAAAGAAAATGTTAACAGCAGTCTCATGTAGCCACAATCCGCTTTCTTCTCTTGCAAAAGCCCTTGGTTGTAACATACCCCATATGGAACAAAAAGAAATGTCCATGGTTTTAAGTGCAGAATTCTGGTTTGTTATACATTTGTTAGGACCTGTTACTTTTGGTAGTGCTTTACTTGGTGTAGCGCTGTAGATGTCTTTCTCAAAAATTCCAAACGGTGCTTTGTCCCCAAATGCTGCTGGCACGTAAATGTAATCCAAATATTATTTGTATTTAGCACAAATAAAATGATATATTATACATAGGAGGAGCATTTCTGCTGCTTCTATTTATCAGATCCAGCTGATTGGTTTTCTTCTTTCCTCTGATATGCTTTGATTTAATAAAAAAATATATAAATTCATCGCTGGTAATCTGTATTTGAGGCCTTGTTTCATGTTTTGGAGTTGACTTAGTTTTGAATATTTTTTGACTCAAGAAATATCAATTTTCCTTTTTACACTTTTATTTGTATTGTTATAACCTTAACTGTAATGTCTATGTTCTAATAATAATAATAATAATTGGGATATTCTGCATGTATTTAGAGGAGTTTGGGCTTATTCTATTGTTTGGCATTATTCATGTACAACAAAACCTGCTAACACCAATGTGCCACGCCACCTTTAGTAAAATTTGACAATAATCTTTGATCTGTAAAGAAAGGGAAAAAATCTGCCTAAAATTGAAATAACAAGGTTTTCACATGACACTTATGTCTGTATGACACACTACGATAGGAAAGGCCCCTTGCGGTGGATCCATTTATCCACTGGAAGCCACGTTGCTCGGACCTACAGCGTCCAGCAGCGGCAGTGACAGCTTTAATTTGGTAGCCGGCGGTCAACATGATTAGCGAACTGCAGGAGGTTTTTACAAAGTGGACCAACTGCCTTTGCCACCCATAGTGTGGGAGGAGAGGAGCACAAGACGAGCGATGAGAAGTTTAAGGCGTACAGTTTATCCTCAGGTTGTGAAGATCGGGTGCTCTTAGTTAGTATTAATTTGATTATTTTGAAAATAAAGTCTGTTTTATTTTAGGGTTTGGCATTACAGTGCTTTGAGGCATATATGGATAAGCAGTATGCAGAAACCTTGTAGGGATTTTAATTAGTAAGATGTATGACACGCCAGATACAAAATGTAAAATGTTTTCACGTATTACCCCGAGATATTTTACATACATACACGCATCATTCATACCTTTTATTTCATATGCAAGTGAGAGGCCCAGCCACAGCTTCATTTTCCAGTTGGCAGGGAGTTGATGTGTTCAGATATGATTTATTGATCATGTTGAGCACATTAGTTTACCCACTGTGTTCAGTTAAAAAGCAATAACGCATTTTACACCCTCTGTTCCGAGCGAATGCAATAACAGTAAACTAATTACGCAAACTGGGGACAGCAGTGTGATTTGTAAAAGCCTGAGCTGTGCACTCACTCTGAGTCGGCTTCATCGAGATGCTGAGAATATTGGAAGTAATACAGCAAGATGGGATTAAATCATACACACCTTATCTCTTTCCTTTCCGTGCTTTATATGGAGAGAACCATAGGGCTGAGGCAGTGACTGTGTTTACATGCTGGAGCTAGGGCTGTTGGTTTTCTGGCGTTCCTCTCATCTTCTGCTCTTGTCACTGAAGCTTACCTCTGAAAGTCCTTTCATCGATCAGCATCAGTTCTTCAACAAACTTTGTGTTAATGCATCACAATCAACGAGCAAGAATTTCTTTATACTGGAGGTTCAGATTTTTATTTCGACTTTCACTTAGTGGAAAAAACGCACCATGTTGGAAGAAAAAAGAGAAAATATTTCCTTATCAACAGTATCCTTGACGGATCATAATGCGCCTCTGTGGCATACAAATAACAAGAAGCAAGGAGCTGAGCTAACTTTCGTGACTGTGTCTACTGAAGTGAATTATTTTGGTGCTAAGGCTGTAGAAATAACTGCTATAATATAACTCTGTAGGGACACGGCAGGCAAAGTTTTGTGCAGGCAAAGTTTTGGCATGCGTTAGGAAAAGTGAGCACTTTTCTTGAGACACTCTGGCTTCAAAGCCTTTTTTTAAATTCAGTTCTTAGCAGAACATGTATCTGGCAACACATCATCAGGATTTTATTATGGGCTATTTCAATGATAAAAAGAGAGAGGAGAGAGGAATGAACTATGAGATATTAACCAAATAAGGCATTTCTCAAGAATCTTAATCATTGTCCATCCTTTAAAGTTGCTGCTTAATGCTTGTAGTATAATAGTATAATATAAAAATGCTTGTAAGCTCATCTACCTTGTAAGTGAACGCAGATCTTCTTTTTAGTTATTTTTTACTTTTTAATTCAAAACAAAGGGAAAGAACAGCCGCGAAGTGACTCGTCACCCAGGTCAGTGAAAAATTGTCACGCCAGTAATAAAATGTACTTACATTTTCTTTTCCATAAATCCTGCCTGCATGCAAACACAATCTAAATATTGTTTGTTTATGTGCACACTCAGGGTTATGGACGCAAATATTCGTATCAACATTTTGAACATTTTGAAGACGCTGCATTTCTGCCACTGCAATGTCTCATATTTGGCCAATCTGTATTAATTTTTCTTCATCATATGCTGTTATCGCTATATAATAACAATAACAAAAAATGAAAAGAATAACACAGGATTACTAGAAATGCAGCATCCATCAGCTTTTTCCCCCTCTCTCCCATCAGTGGTAATTGATATTTGAGGCCTCGTTTTGTGCCCCGGCCTCTTTTTCTTGAAATGAGCTTTTGGAGTGCAGAGAAAACAGCTGAGGCGGTGGAAATGGAATTGGTTGTGTGTCGGTGCATGAGAGAGTGGGATTATCCCAACGTAATGTCAGCCTTATTAAACACTATTACGCTCTATAGATCAGGAATCTGGAAGCTGAGGAATCTAAAAAGGATATACTGCCTGTTCATCTGTGTGTGGAAGTGTACAATCGGGATTGTAGGCTCTTACATGAGAGCTGCATTAGTACATCAACACAGAGCCCTACTCTCTTTGTAACCGGCAAAATTATTCAAAACAGAGAGAGCCTGTGATGTACCATAAGGCTGATCACAGCGGGCTACATAATAATTACACTTTGATTTAGTAATATATGTGTGGCAATGATTTCACAAGACACAAAGAGGCTTTCAGTAGCTTCTGCTATGTTGAGGTGGCAGCACAGCATGCCATCACATTTCTCTAGATCCAAGTAGCTATAGGCGTGGTTCTTTAAGAGTTTGAGAGACATACCAGCTGCTGCTCTGCTTGTGGTTGATGGTACTGGATATTTAACAAACAAATTAATAAAAAAAAGAAATTACTTCCTCACCTGTAACTTTGGTTTTATTAAAGTTACAGGAAACTTGGTGTAGAATCACATTACTGCGAGCTCTACTGTACTGTACATAGGAATATAGTTGGCTCCATGTGTGTTTGGATGCTGCTAGTACATGGACTCCCAGCTACATTATCCTATTTCACAACACGTAGTGAAGTACTATTCAACACTAGTGATGGTAACAATTTATCCAGGCATACATATCTGCGGCTCACAGCATTTTTTATGTTCAATTCTGTTGCGTTCTATTAGGTGACATTGTTTGCTGTGGTTGTAGAGCGTGTTTTCTTTTTGTCCTTGATGTCAGTTAACGCACCATGCGAGATAAAGAAGTTATGGCAGAGCTGAGAGTTTGCCAAGCGAGAGACGAGTTAGGAGTGGCAGGAATACAGATTTCATTGTTGTAAAGCATTACTTTCTAGCATGTTTTCAGGAGTGACGTCATCGATGACTAGTCCACTTGATTTTACCACATTAGTCAACGTTAAGAAATTGGTTGTACAGCCACTAGTGCATTTGCATCCAAATTCAGGAATTACAGACGATTTTTTTATGCACAGTCCCTTACTTTCAGACCATTAGACACTTTGATTTAAAATCATGGACAGTTGTGGGATGTTCCCTCATTATTTCTTCATTGGTTGTGAAGACTGTGTTGTAGGTTGTCATCGCAAAATGCCTAACTAGTATAATCTAACAGCTTATGACACAGGACGTCATGTAGTGTGCCATCATTCTGTGGTTATTTCACAATCTAGATGAAGATCGCATTTCTCTATCTTTAGTCTTATCCCTAAACATCTTGCATGTCATTTAACACCACAAAATAGCTCTCAAAAATGTGTTGCTACTCGTACACAATTGCATGATATCCTGTGCTTAAGATATAAGCACACGGTGAAAAGATAGAACAGACTATATATTAGACAAGACCGGCACACAACATGCGCTGCAGAGTGGCAGTGATAGATTATCAACAACACGAATATCAATATAGATCAGAATGAGTATTGTGTAGGAAACAGAAATCCTTTTCCTTTGTCACACATTAATCTGAGGAGGATTTATGGTGAGACGTGTTCTACATATACGGGTTTCAATCATAATAGTCCTCTGAAGCTTCAGAAGCTGAATTGTACCCAATGTCGATATTAATTATTAGACCAATTATTACACATCTTCCCGTTAAAACATGGGAACTGACGTAACAGAAGCAATTTACAGCAATTTAACTTTCAGACAGATAATGACATGACAACATACACAATTAACAGCCATGAGACTGCATGAGATCTATGTGCCTTCATTACAGTAGTCGTGGATGTAAATATTTATTCATTCATTCATCTTCTGTACCCACTTATTCCTGTTAAGGGTCGCGGGGGTCTGCTGGAGCCTATCTCAGCTGTCAATGGGTGAGACGCGGGGGTACACCCTGGACAGGTCGCCAGTCCTGGATGTAAATCTTTAACAATGAAAACTAATGTGCACATTTACCATTGAAGCTTTACCACAGGATCAGGGAAAAGTTCTATCTATCTTAGCCGAAGCACAAAGCCATCAGCACTTCAATCTGAGCTGTCGCACCACGCATTGTGTTATTCAGGTGAAAATTGAACTCGCATCTGGAGCCACATTAGAAGAGAGTGCTAAAGAGTGTCACTATATATGGCCTACAGACGAGCCTCAAGACAAGTTCAACTCAGAACATTTGGCTCATGAAGCACAGAAAAGAAGCCGTCACTCGTTTGTTGTTTATTTTGAAAAAGTAATGATCGCATCACAACCCGGTTTTAGGTATGTGACAGACCATCGTGCTTGGATATCAACTAGTTTTGAAATCAAAAGTTCTGCACTGCAGTTTTGGAACAGCAAATGCATTTCTAAATAAATGCCAAACTGTTTAGATTATGATTACAATGTTGTCATTGTCTGCAAAAATGTCAGTACTCAAGATTTCAACTAAATCTGACAACATGTCATTTTATTACCCAGCAACATCCACTTGTAGCAGACGCTTAGAGAAGGACTATACTAAAAACTGTAAAAAGCCAATAGTGATTTAGAGCACAAAGCAGGAGAAGTTTACTTTTTTATATGAAAGCAAAACTAGAATTGACCAAAAAAAAGAATTTTGAATAAAGCTAACAATGTCGTCCTGGAATTGAGATGCAAACCTGTCTCTGGTGTCAAAGTCAGGTGCTTATGTAGTACAAAATCACAGCACTTAATTCAAAGCCGACCACTGAACACAGGCATCCAGGCGGCGCCCACTCGTATATTTTATATACAAGTCTTTCACTTCCACTCTCTCTCGTCACTCACACACAGTTTTCTCACAAACAGCGTATTTTGGGCAGAAAGCAGAAAACCGATCCTCCACAAGTTGGTCGGTTTGAAATTTTTCCCTCATTCTTCATCAACACTTCAGCTACACATTCAACTGCATATTTGCGTTGAGTGTTTTTGTGCCGCTTTGCAGACCGAACAATTTTCTGAGCTCCGAGCCTTCCCTCATTCACTGCATATGTGAAGCAGTTAGGGGGAAAGCAGAATAATGTTAGAATTTGTAGGGAGGAAATGAAAGCAGACGTATCACAGACATTGTTATAAAACTGAAGACAGTGTTTTCATCTGAACTACTTCACATCTTGTCCTGTAGAGCCCATATGTTCTTTATGTTGAGTGTGGGGAAATGAGAGCTGTTCAAATGCTGGAACATTTTCTGGCGCTGCCTTGGTGTATCTCTGTACATGCTCCAGTCCATTTACTGGCAAAGAGCGAAGATTCAATCCGTTCCACTCGTCAAATGTCACCCAGTGAAACAAATTTTCATGTGTGCGACTAGCAGCTGAACTGACTCATCTGTGACAAACTCAAAGAACTTTGACAATCTTAGTGAGTTTGAAACTGTCCGTGTGCAGGCAAAGTGTGTTGTCCTCAGATCATTAACAAGAGGAGCTTGTGCCCATTCTTCCCTAATTAGTGGCAAATGCTTCCCGCTAGTCCCATGAAGGCACACTTCATCATCCCAGATGACTGCACTTGCAGTGTTTTGTTTTTTTCTCCTCTGCCAAGTAAGTTCTCTGAAGTCACCAACTCCTGCTGGACCACAAAGGCTCATGGTATTCAGTAGCTGGGTCACAAATGAAGCAAGTGCCTTCTGTTTTTACTGTTGTAAAGGCTGCATTTTGGCTTCACATATAATGATTTTAGTTTTAATCCGGTCTGTTACTGCATGCTACCTTATTGTGTATGTAGTTCACTGAAAACTTGGAGTCATTAACAAACTGTCCAAGTGGATTAAGCAGCTCTTTCACAGCATACATTCTCTATTTAAAAAAAAAAAGAAAAAAAAAGCAAGGTGTAGCACACCGCTCTTGCTCAGCCTCAGTTCTTTTAGCAGTAATTTGTTAATGATGTTTTGCCACCTATGGGAATCCACCAATAAGGTTTTAAGATGATTCTTACAACTAACAATCTAACAGTCATGTTTATTAGATAATGAGACGCCCACTCTTTTGTGTGTGATGTGGGACAGTTATCAGTGAATGTTATTATAGTGACTGCTTGTATCTTGAGGGTACCTTGGAGAGGCATATGTAGTCACAGAACTAGTAATTTAGCTAAAAGAAATATATATAATGCAAGGGTAATGCATTTCTATAGGTACACACTGACTCATATGCACATGTAAGTCCAAAAAAACTTTAACGAGTTTACTGTTAAATTAGGATATAGGACCTAAATGTAGACACAAGCAGCAGGAAACAAAATCATTTACTAAAGCTGGAACAAAAAGCGGTCTAGCCTAGGCACTAGGCAAGATAATCCAGCAGGGCTGTTAGCTAGTGCTCTCCAAAGTTTGAAGTGACCTTTGTAACCTTTAGTTTTCCTTTGCCCTTTGGCTAAAATATTAACTTTGCCAAGTGAGTGTTTGTCATAATCCCATAGGATTTAATCCTTTATTTAATCGTTCAACTCAACTCTGATGTTTTGCAATAACAAAAGGTATACTAAACTTAGATAAGTCATTGGTTTCTTACCATTAATAGCCGCTGGTACCAGTCGTCTCACATGTAGGGGTGCCAAAGAAGACAACTGCGACTCCCAGAGATAGACTACACTCAACAATATAATCAAGCAAAGATGCATCCAAACTTTTCTCATCTTCTGTTTTGGAAGTCGTAGCATTACTCACCCATGGGATTTTGAAAAATTGTCCCTAAATAGTGTACATGCAACACCTACACATCTACAGTGTGATGGCTGGGTTTTCTCACTTCCCACCAGCTACTCTGCACGACATACATACGACCTACAGCTGCTTCAGAAATCTAACACTTTCTACCTACACTGTCATCTGATACAGTATCACTATCATTTCTTATCTCACCTTTTTTATTTCCCGGACCTGAAAAGTACCAAAAGCATTTGTTTTCAAATTGTCCTTCAAAATCCCCTTACTTCTGTCAGCTACAACTTATTTCTTACTTCCATAATCCACAGGAAATGTTCAAGAGCCTCGTCTTAAAGGGAAAAAGTTTGCAAATCTGCTCTGTGTTTACGAGTCTGGATGCATATGCCCATGCTGTACATCATGTGGATTTGTAAATATGTTTGTCTTCCACATACACTTCGATTCAATTTGACTGGGGCTGTGAGAGTTGGATTTAAGCAGGAAAACGGAAAAGCAGGGAGGGAGGGAGAGTATCACCAAAGGCATTGAAACTGACTTACCCATTTTAATTTCACTCCAGCTCCATTATGTCGTTGATGTTCCTAAAGGGCTGCCACGTCATTATCCCCCTCTTTTGTTTGTGTGCTGTTTTTGAGAAGACATTGCCGTTGTTTATTTTCCACAAGAAGGCCTTTATGCTAATGCGACCTCTGCTGAAGACGATTTGCTGTCAATTTAACAGCGTGTTAAAGCCACAATCAGCATCAATCATGCGGAAGGAAGGCAGGGAGTGAGGGGAAAAGTTTGGGGCTAAGTCATGCTAATCTTCATAACACCTTATAATAAATTCATTAAGCATCCATGCATACACATGTAGACAGACGCTCTCTTCTTTGATGAGACTTAGCCTTGCCATCCTTACAATAAAAACAGAGGAATGACTACGTGTTGAAAGCAATCTATTTCGCAGGTAGTGAATGAAGGCGGAATGAGCCGCTTAATTGTAAATGTAGCATTAAATTCCAAACCACAAATCTGCAAGGAATGTAAACAAAAGTAAGAAAAACACAGGGGCATTTCACAGCGATATCACAAAATCAACCCACAGCCTGAATCTGCTTTTTGAATCCAGCATTCACATGAAGGAGCACAAGAATGTAAAGAAGTATGACTAAAGTAAAAAATAATGGAAAAGTGTTTATCAAATATTTAACAGTTCCCCCTGCACAAAGCATTACTGAGCGCTAAATCGCAGCGCATTTCGCAGAAAGTTGGCCATTTGTTTATCACATACCTCTGCAAACATAGGTAGACTTGACTGCGGCACAAAAATGAAAGGTCAGGCGTTTAGAAAATCTCCAGAAATCTTTATGTTGGTGGCGCCAGTGTACAAAGCCTATCAAATTCCAGCCTGACCTGTCATTACTAAAGACACAGAATAGTTTGGCATTTGGAGAAAAATGCTAGTTTGCTTTCTTGCTCAGAAAGCCCTGGTTGCCCAGCAACAAGGAGACAACAACATCCCAGGTAGTTACTGCTCTCAATTAACCCTCCATAATACAAAAAACTAATAAAACAAAATAAAAATCTGTAAAAACGGCAACCTTTAACTGCTCAATTATGCTGTTTCACAGTCAAACAAATTAGACATGTGTACAGCCAACAGTTTGCTAGCTAAAACCATCTGTCAGATATGGACATTCTCGTGTAAGATTTCTCTTTCTCTGAGCCAAACCGTTGCCTTCGTACTGTGCAGCCAACCTCCACAGGCAGCCTTTGACTTTCGAGACTTGTTGTCTTGCTTGCAAGTGTCACGTTTTACAAGTAAATACCAGCGAGGCCCAGTGAGACGGCATTAAACCTCAACGAAGATTTACTGCAGTGATCATCCTTTAAAGATCACCTAATACAAGTCAGTGCGGTCTCAGAGCCAGTCATGGCATTGTCTCAGCAGTCCAACTCAGGCTATAAAACCAAAGCTTTACTGTCCACCCCATAGCCTCTTCCAGCCAGCGTTTTGTCTCTAATGCAAGATTTAGAGAGCTAACGGATGTCTTTTGAGAGGTTTACTACTCTGTTAGTTCATTTGGCACAACACTCTTTCTGTGCTGCTATAAATGCGACTATAAAGGGATCAGTGAGGCTGGCCTCTGTAAAGTTCATACAAAGATGTGTCTCTGATAATGTCACTGATACATAAGATATGGCCACCCCTGAATGAGTCCATCCAGTGCTGTCTTTGGTAGAAACTGGCCTTTTTTTGTGTTTCATCTTCAACTCTCTCTGAATGTTAATGAGCTTCTTTCCCTTTCTTATTTCCCTTTAACCGTTATCTTCACTGAAAATATCCAGAATCCAGTTAAGCAGTACATTTTACTCAGCTGGAGGCTAATAATGGGCAAATTATAACTTTAAATTTGAACAGAATACAAAACACATTATGCCAACATGCTGGTATTACACTAAAATAAACACTTCTTCAGAACTGATTTGATTTGTTTATCCTGGATGAAGTCACCATGCACTATTTACATTTTGTATTTATGCAAACTCACTGGATAGTGGATTACAGCAGGAAGAACAAAGCCCCAGTATATCTGCTGTTCATGTAATCTGTTATTCGCCATGGACAACACTGCAAATATATCCAATTTAAGTGAAAACCTCCACTTCCACTGGCAGGGATGAACTGATAGCATAAGGGGCGCAAAAAAAGAAGCAGGGTCCAGTGATTTGTAGGAGTAAGAAAAACCAATAACCAGTGGAGGGATATGAAAACCTCGGTGAAAATAGGGCCCGAAGCACAAAATGGAATTTGGTGTGCAAGAAATGACAGGAGTCACCATGGCGGTCAAAGTAAATGGCAAAATTGTTGTCTTATTATGGTTGAAAGTCATGTTAAGCAATGATGTCAAACTTTGAAGTTCTCTAAAGTGTCTAAAATCCATAAAGTTTCTTCCGTTCCGCAACCTGTAATGGTTATCCTTGTTCAAAGTATTGCAGTTGTTTTTTTACAAGCAAAAATAGCCTGTATTAAATTATCTTGTTGACGTCATTACTGGATCTTCCATAATGAACTACCACTCATTGTGTCTTATCAAACCCCGATCCAGTACAATAAACCGTGCAAAAAATACCTGTCATTAAACTGTGAAGAAAAATCAATGTGATAGATTCAATTCAAATAATTGTGGAGAGCTACATATAGGAGCAAATTAAAAAATAAATAGTGAAAGATGCTTCTGTTGCAGATATGTGGAGGAACACGCACTTTCTGCACACTGTTCTATAAAGCCAAGAAGCATCAACAAGCACCCGGGTGAAGGCAAAAATAGGTTGAAGCCCCCATGTTGCAAACTGTGGTTAAGTTGTCCAAGTGTTGACACATGGTGTGAAAAGTGAGGTTGAAGGGACGCAAGGTCAAACACATTTGGCCCACCCATTGGCTGTCGTCTGATGACTTGGCCTCTGAGGGCAGCAGACATATACGGCGCAAAACTTCCTGTTCCTTGTGTCGATCATTGTTCGCCATTTCTTCTGCGTAGTTTAACTAAATGCAAATAAAGGCCGCTATGAACAGACATATCATTACAACCACCTTCCTAATATTGTGTAGATCTCCCTTGTGCCTCCAAAACAGTTGTGACTAATAAGGGAATGGACATGGGCCTTCTGAGGGTGTCCTGTGGTGTCTGGCAATAGAATGTTGTTAGTGGGGGCCTTTGGGTGCTATGGGTTGAGGGGAGGGGTCTCTATGGATCATCCCACAGATACATGATCAGTTTGGGATCTAGTGAATTTAGAGGCCAGGTCAACACCTTGTGCTGTTCTTCATGTTTTTTGAGTTGTTCCTAAAGTGTTTTTGTGTGTGTGTCTGTGTCAGGCTGCATCCTGCTGGGGATGGCTGCTGCCATCGAGGAGTTTTATTGCTATGGGGTGGTGGTGCCTGGTCTGGTCTAGGTGGGTGGTACATGTTTAAGTAACATCCACATGAATGCCAGGTCCAAAAGTTTCCCAGCAAAACATTGTACTGTCACAAGATGGTCAATGTTATTCGCTTCACCTGTCAGTGGTTTTAATGTTGTGGCTGATCGGTGTATATTCACAAAGTGTATACAGATTGTACTTATAAGAACTCATGTGACAATTTTTTATTGTCTGACTGGAACGCATGTCCTTAGTGACAGTACTTAAGAAAGGAACATTCAGATCATTTATAATTCTAAAATCTATATTAATAACTTGCCATCAGTATCAGTGACTTCTCAACACTTCAGCAGAGGTGTTTTCAAGAGGCCAGCTAATCCTCAAGTACAAATCAGAGATGGCACTCACTGCCGCCGCTAATGAAGAGAGTGAGGAAGTCTGATGAGAAAGAGAGACTCGCTGAAAGGGAGATGTGTTGAGGGCTTTTCATTTTTGAGTGTTTGAGAGTGTTGTTCCTGATTACATGTGAAACTATCAAACGTGGCTTTCAGAGTACCGTTGCCTGCTGCTTGTTTTCACAGAAGAGCTGAGGGAGAGGCATGACTTTTTGCTTGTGATGCACATTGCGTTACAACCAGACGCCGTGTTGTTGCATGTGACAAAACAGAACAGTGTCAGTGCTCATCGCAGACGTAGTCAGCACGTTACTAGCAGCTGCTTTTGTTTTGTGAGATGATCGTGAAAAAGTGGGGTTGTAATTTTCTCCTGGAGGAGGAGAATATTACTCTGTATAGGGAGAGAAAAGGAGGCTAGGCATATACAGTACATTACTATGTCAGCACAGAGGAAAAGTAATGCGGCTTTTATTTGTATAGTTTTATAGTTAACAGGCGCTGAGGAAGGTAATATTTATGTGGAATGAAACTGAAAATGGAGCATTTCTTCCATCCTTTTTTTTTTTAATCCCATATGCAACGAGTCTCGGGCCACATCTCGCTTTCAACGCCACCATCTCTGCAATGATCTGTCATCCTTTGCATCGCCGCCTCACCACACTGCCTTTGATTTCAAGAGCTGAACTATTCTGCAACATTTGTTGATGTGGTTCTGCAAGTAAATGCTGCAGAATTGTGCTCCTCTTGGAATTGTTCTTCTTCGCTGACCGCCGGGAGAGGAACCCACCACCATCGGCTATTCACCGCAAAGGCGCAGAGAGTGTCATTATGCCCCTGCCTTCACCCAGAAATGCGGAAAGAACGTGGTTACGGAATGGAATGTGTTGTATAAATTACATTTTATATTCTATTCAGTGATTCTTGTGAGGTGCTAAAACATTTACGCAGTAAGAATAAGAATCTATGCCCTAAAGGAATCCCAAAATTGTAACGACAGTCAGACTTTATTAGGTGAGTGCACGTTTCACCATAAGACTAAAGTGTAGTATACAAGCATAATTACATGACTATTACATAAATACCTCAGTTTTTGTCATTAATTTCCACCGTTTCTTAAATTCTATATTTATGGAGCATGAATTAAATATTGGTTAGAGTCACATAACCAAAACACTTGACTGGAAACATTACTGGCAATTAAAAGAGAGCCCAACATCCAAGGTGTTGTTTGTAATGCTGGAGTTCATAAAGAGAACATTTCTGTGCTGGCTTTGGATGTTGGTATCCAACATATGCTGATATCTGAAAAAACTCATATCTACTTTTTTAAAGGCCCCCTAGTTGGTAAGTATGTTGATCTAACCAATCGGAGGAGCAAGCTGATCATGAATTTCAGTGGCATACACTGTAGGGAGAAACAAGGCCAGATAGGTCTACTCCCCATACATACTCAGCGTTCCAGTTGCTCTTGTGTTGTTCAGGTCGAGTGAGTACAAAGTAGGAGCCTTACCAACCAGTCCGCCGCCTCTGTGTCTCAGGGCCCAGCTCAGGGCTCTGAGCCCTGGGCATGAAGATGTTCTGGATGACTTCCATATCTCATTAACCTTGGACTGAAGGTCTAGAATTAGATCAGAGACCCAAAGGCCGGTGGGTCAGGAAACTAGTCCCTCATTCCCAGCTCTAGCTTACTTGCTTCAAGTGTACAGTAGATATCGTACATCCCAATCCCGAGACACTGCTACTGTCAAGCAGATGGAATCCTCACAGCAGGAATTTCTATAACAAGATTGTGGTTTTTACTCCACATATTAAAAAAAGAGTTGCATTTTTCGTTAGTTCTTGACTCACAGTCATGCGTACATGCCAGTCTCAGTATGTATATGTACAGAATTTGACCAAATAAAAAAACTAAACTAAAACAAATAGTCATTTTTCTGTATGTTATTTTATTTACTTATTTATTTTTAATTACGTGAATGTAGTTTTGTTATTTATCTTCTTTCGGCAACTACTTTCATGGTTATTTCTCACTATGAGAACCTTGCCTAGCCAATGCATTATGTTAATAGTATGTAAACAGAAAGTTACAGTGTATTATATGCATGATATAAGACACCACTACTGTCTCTTATACAATTAAGGAACTACAGGTATGATTCACTGTTGTATTGGACCTAAAACTGCAGTACCATGAAATCATTGTATACATTTTGCATGAAAGCTTTTAACCATTTAGCTTTCCTCACTGATCTGTGAAGCAGACTGTTCGTCTTGTAGATGCACAGTACTGTTAGGACACTATCCACCTCTGATCTCTGCTGAGTCGACATTCTCTATTTCCTCTGTTCTTCTGCAGATTCACTGAAACAGATATTTACACCTCTGTCTGACAGGCAAATATAATGTTCCTTCAATATCAATATAGTGTTTCACCTGAGACTGCTTGCCATAGTTATAGATGCTGCCGTGATGAGTGAGGTTTATTTTATTTCAAAGAAATGAATCATTTGCACTGCAACATTTCTTTCACTTTTGGACTGATGACACAAACAGGATTCACTGTAGTAATAAACACACATCACATTACACACATTCAGTCTGACCTTGCTGCTTCCTTCCACTCTGCTGTTTTGTTTCGTCTCTCATTCTCGCCGGTCCTCGGAACATTGGCGGCATAATTTGCAAATTCAACCAAGAACATTTCTCATCTGTATGGATCAGGGATCACATTCATATTCACGATAGACGTTTTCACATACTACATATACATGACTGATCCTTCTACACTTATGATCGTTGTGCTTGATGGATCAGTAGTGGCGTTTGATTTGCAGACTTTTCCAGTCAAAATCTCCAGGCTTCATTCACGTTTGACAGCTTGTCCAGTTAAGTTCAGTGTGCTGTATGTCACTGCTGTTGCAGTTACGTCTGTGTGTGTGTGTGTGTGTGCGCGTGCATCCAGGCAAGTGTGTGCTAACCTTCTTGCCACCGCGGGTGTCTCTCCTCGGGTGACGCATGGTCAACCATTGTACAGCACGACTGTGGCCTTGGAGCAGAGGCTGGCCAGACAGATTGTAGCAAGACGCTGTGAGGTTCGAAAAGGAACATCCCCTCAGTTCAGCGAAGGTCGGACTGAGGCATCATTAGGTTGACAGAGTCTAAAACGGGGTCTGGTGGGGTGGGGGAGTTGACTGACGGTTTTTAACTCAAGGACACGCTGGTATCAGAGGTTAATGACGAAGGCAGCCTTGGCACACCGTAGGGGATGCCACTTATCATACCGATACAGATAGCCCCTGTGTGTATGTGTGGTTGAGTTTTTGAACACCTTTATCAGTTTAAACATGCAGTAATAAAACCCTTTTACACAAAGATATTCCTTCAGTTGCAAATGTCTGGTGTGGAGTTGCGGTTTTATTAGGGACATCTATGGGTGGTGGTGTCCCTCCTAGTAGAGAGAGCCCAACAGCTTAAAAAAAACATGTCTGTGTGTGTGTCTGTTAAGCTTGTTGTCTCTGCCCTAATTGTCCCCATTTGATCAGTGCAGTTGTGGTTTCGGGCACTTCCTTGTCCTCCCTACAGCTCCATTTATCACAGGCGGCAATGGAGACGCACAAAGGCACTCGGTGCTTCAAGGTGAATCCTTTGAAATGGCTCAGCTTGTGTTACCTTGTTAAATCGATGTGCGTGGTGACAACCAGCAGCAAAGGAAATCTCACTGGGCAGGGAACTTTTGCATGTCTGTGTGTCATGGAAGTACTTTGGCATTAAAGCACTAAAAAGCAACTGCAGTCACTCTTTTACTCTTTTTATCTCTGTATCCGAGTTTTGCACAGCTTTGCTTAGTCTGGCTTAATACTTGGCTGAAAAAATTGACCCTCCATTGCATGGTGCTGCCATATGGCAACAACTATGTCTATTTCAGTAAAAGGCACAGATATGGTTTTTACTTTGCTATTGTCAAAAATGGTCTTTTACTGAGAAAGAACAAACATTTGATACGGTTTGTTGCTTAGACATGTAGCTCCCACCAAGACCAGACCAGGCACCCCACCCCATAGCAATGACACTCTTTGATGGCAGCAGCCATCCCCAGCAGGATGCAGCCTGACACAGACACACACAAAAAAACAACTCAACTCAAAAAAACATGACGAATAGCACAAGGTGTTGACCTGGCCTCCAAATTCACTGATCAGCTATCTATGGAATGAGGCCCCTCCCCACAACCCGTAGGACCCAAAGACCCCTACTAACAACATTCTGTTACCAGACACCACAGGACATCTTCAGACTCGGATGTGTCACAGCTGTTTTGGAGGCACAAGGGAGACCTACACAATATTAGGAAGGTGGTTATGCCTGATTGGTGCATATTACAAACCACATTTAAAGTTCTGTTAATTTTACTGACTGTGTTTTGTCGGACCGTGAGCGTATCTCGGCGTTAAATGCAAAACAAGGCACATATGTATTTGCATGCTGAGCAGGTTAACATTAATGAGGGCTCTGCTTCGTTGTGTCCCAGCTGTGTCCATGTCCCAGTGGACCAGCGAAATAGAATTCTGCCATCATTAATGTTTTTATTTACGTCTGTTCTTTTTCTACTGCGATATGTAAATGTGTCTTTTTCACTGTGTGTTCTGTCTACTTAGCCATATTAACGGAAGGATAAAAAAATAAATACAGTAAATAAATAAAAAATGACACTCTATCACTGAGATTTTACACAGGTGTAACAGGTGGTACATTTAGATGTTGTCGTTGCATGAGCTTTCCCTCACCTTTTTATTGAGAATGAATAAACCAACCATTAACAACCATTCAATGTAAGGCATTACATTCATCACTCTCAGGTTTAACCCATCTGTCTCATTTAATAAGGGGAAATAAAAATATGTGAGGATTTTCCCACCATATTCCTTTCAGAAATGTTTTAATGTTTTACTGACCGTATGTGTCTTTGTGTGTCCTTTAAGCTCATTTGTTTTCATGTTAAATGAAAATCAAACTTTTTAATATTTGAGTAGATGTTCACAAAGCAGATGGTCTCATTATCTTGCTGAACCCTGGTGAAGCAATTTCCATGTTTAAAAGAAAATCTGATTTTCATGAATGTATTAAAAGTGTGACTGTATGAAAGTTTTTTTGTATGCCTGCACACACACACATTGCCTTTGGCATCTCTTTCCTTGTGAAACATTACAGGGACATGTGATGTTAGATTGTCTGGATTTGCACTTATATCCTGTCATATTGTCTTTCTGTCACCCTCAGCATGCCACCCAGGCTTCTACAAGGCGTATGCTGGGAACATCAAGTGCTCAAAGTGCCCTCCACATAGTTTCAGCTATGGAGAAGGGGCTACTATCTGCCGCTGTGAGAAGGGCTTCTTCAGGGCTGAGAAAGATCCCCCAACTATGGCTTGTACTCGTACGTATACACACACTCACAAAAAAACGGCGCTCGACACTTGCTTTTCCTGTTCTCCGAACAATGTGTGATGACAGTTAGATAAACACCTATCCTCAAAGGCAGATGGTCCCTGCACCAAGTCTTCAGGAGAGTGAGACTGAACAGAGAAATACTGTATGTGAGAAGTTTCTCTGTGAATAAACTAATCATGCTAAAATTAAAGACATTGGCCCATTTTGATACAAATTAAAACTTAATAAATATTACATTCTACTCAAATCCATTACATGAAAAAATCTGTATAGCAGGGAAGTTAGGATGCAAGCGTGAAAACATTTTTCGCCACAAGAAGGTGCTAAAAACAATCTGAAATTTGAGACAAAACTGGAACAGGACACCACTTGGTACCTCCAATATTACACATTGTCATACATTTTGACGTGATCAGAACTACAGCACATTATATCTCATGAAATTAGGTTTAAATAGCACACCACTCCAAGCACGTTTTGCACATCATGCCACGCATTTGAGCTTTCATGTATTATTAAGTGATACATAAGATGATTAAATAGCTCCTTCATCCAGACTGTGGGGAGTGAAATGACAGCAAAATGTGTAGTTATGGCATGCACCACGGCTACTGGCATGTTTCTCATGCACTGTTAGACGATACGACTCTGGATAAGAGTCATGAGAGAACATTGAACCCCACTGCCATTTCCCTCATTATTATAAGGGAGATAGAAATAGTCGTTTTGTAATTTGGTCTGATTAATCTTTAATTAATTCATTGTAAAGTCACATTAAATGTTTCTATATTTCTGCTTGGCCGACAGTCTGGGTGAGTTATTACTTTGTCTATAGAGCTGGCGGATTACTCTGGTCTTCACTCAGAATTTTCTGTGGCTCCAAATCCAGTCTCGTCTTCACGACTTATCTGGTGTGAAACCGAACATTAGAGAGTCTCTGGATGAATTACACGGCTTTTGTTCAGCTGCCTCGTCTTCATTGATGATTCACCGACTGTCATTACGACTTCATATTTGCATTAAATTACAGTTTAACCGGACTAATTCTCCTTTAATTAAAAAGCCATTTAGCTGTCTGTGAGATAGACGGGGGGCCACGTCTGCAAGCTCACCAGGGTGGAAGACTGTATTTGTCTTTTATGGTGACGCAAAGCCAAGCCATTGTGGCGATGAGGTTAGTTTACAGTGCCCTGCAAGATTCACACTTTGCAGAGGAAAGCTTCAGAAAGGCTCTTTAGTTTTATCTATATATTCTATATTTGTTTGACCACTATTTGAGCAGTTTTCAGAATCTTCTGTTACCTCCAAAATATTAAGTCGTGGAGCCAATGACCAGGCTATTAGAAGTCAAAGAAAAGCTAACTCTAACTAACTCTAAATTTAGAATATAGTTCAAGTTAAAGTGAGCAATACTGAAGACTGGACAGCCAAACTCATGGCTCCGTATTTGGTTAGTTGGAATGTATTTCTTTCTTCAACAGCTTGTCATTTTTTAGGTTTTCAACAGTATCTTCCAGGCAAACACGTAATAAAAATCTTCAAGGCTACTGTTGCTCCAAGTGTGCAGAAAAGAACCCTGTGGCGGTGTGACAACCCAAACTAAGAGGAGTAGACCAGGGTAGTATATTTACTGTAACAAGCTGTGAGCTCTGTGTTTACTCACATAATGCATTTTAATCAGGCGCTTGTAGGCCATAACATAAACTGATAGCTTGATGTTGAAGTGAAAAAAATGGAGATTAAAGACAAGGGCCTTAGAGAGAGACAAGGGGAGAAAGAGAAGATGTCACATGAGGAGAGATAAAGGTGGAGGAAAGTGTAAAGGCTGGATGAAGTAGACAGTGAGGAGAGAAAGGAAGGAGGATGCTGATACAAATCTCCCCCTAGAGGAGAATAGGAGCTGATTGATGGCAGTGGGGTCGCTCTGCAGGAGGGGAGGTGGGTGGATTCTCCCCGATGCAGAGAATAGAGGAGGTGAGATAATGGCCGGTGGAGGCAGAAAGAGATAAAGAGAGAATGGACACACGCTGACAGAAGTGGAGAAGCGGTAGGAGGAGCTTTCCCGTCTGCTGAGATTTTTAGCAATGGTAGGGAGAGAGAAGGATGGAGGGATGGTGGAGTAGAGGGGAAACGTCCCATTGTCCTGGCAGACAGTGAGCTTGGCAGGACAGGAGTGTTCAAATCCCTCAGGCCTTTTAACTCCACCCTGTTGACAGCTGGCTGCCTGCTATAGCACAATGCTTTGCCTGACACACAAACACGCTCATCCAGGGAGCACAAAAATACCTCAACGAAGTGAAATGTGGGGAGGTTAAAAAAAAAAATTAGACTGTTTACTGAACAGGATAGGAATGCATTATGAAGAGTTATCTGGTGCAGCAGAAAGTGATGGTACCTGGGTGAAATATAACCGTTTGGGGAATTTGCAAACTTTAAAAGGTTTAGAGGACTGCGTCAGCTGTGGTGTACCTCAGGGTACAGTTTTGGATCCTGTGCTTTAGTGAGGACATGTCCCTTCTCCAGTACCCAGTCAAGTAGTCACTAGACAGCAGTTCAGTTTTCTTGGATAACTTAATCGTAGCTTGTTGGTGTGTTATGCAAGTAGGCCTGCAAAACAGAATTAAAGAACAGCAGTTAACGTATAAATTAGGGATGCTCAATATTGGCTTTTCTGCCAATATCTAATATTCCGATATTGTCCAATTCTTAATTTCCGATACCGATATCGATACCGATATATGCAGTCTTTTTACTCCAAAATTGTTACATAACAACATAACATATCACTTATTATGGAATTAACACATTATGCCTAATTTTATTGCGATGTCCCACTGGATGCAAACATAACTGCAACATGGCTTTTCAAACGTAAACACTGTCTGTGCAAAATAAGTAACCGAAAAAAGTGACAAAGTACCATTCATTTATTTTTTGAGTTTTTAGAGAGAAAATTTTGCCTCAAACAACACTGCAGACAATATCAAAACAAGGACGACAAATAGCGTATAGCTAACTCCGCATGATTCTTCTTGAGGTGGGTGATCAAATTTGATGTATTAAAGGAAGACGCATTGTTTCCTCCTCGCATAACCACATTTGCTTTGCATTCATTGCAAATCGCAAATTTACTGTTAGTACACCTGGCGAGCAAGCTTGTTAGCCACGGTTAGCAACCTACGAGACTAGCTGTTGTTGTTATACGTCATCAAGCACGCGCCTGTTAACGTCCCATGCTGCGTTCACGCAGACTCGGAAATGCTGAAGCCTACAGAGCAAACATCGGTTATAAAAACCCGATACCGATAATTCCCGATATTCCATTTTTAACTCAATATCGCGATAATATTGGACATCCCTAGTATAAATAACATAAAAATGTCATCTAGTAGTGGATAGGCTCAACCAAAGCATATGTGCAGATGCCAGATACTAATGCAGATAGACTGACAGATATGGTGATATTAGTAGTGTGAATGTAAAGGACCACTGTGTTGAGTTTTATGCAGTATTGTTATCAGTTTATTGAGACTTTTGTGGTTTCTGCAGGCCCTCCATCTCCGCCCCGCAATTTGATGTTTAACCTGAATGACACCTGTCTGTTACTGGAGTGGTCGCCCCCCAGCGACACCGGGGGCCGCCGGGACCTCACCTACAACGTCCAGTGCAAACGCTGCGGCCCCGAGCCCAACCGTTGCCAGCTTTGCGAGGAGGAACTCCGCTTCCTGCCCCGGCCGTTGGGCCTGACCAACGCCACCGTCACAGTCATGGACTTCTCCTCCCACGCCAACTACACCTTTGAGATTGAGTCGCTTAACGGCGTGTCAGACATGAGCTCCTTCCCCCGCCAGGTAGCCATCATCACCGTCAGCACTGATCAGGGTGGTGAGTATATATTCACTTTCTCTGATTTGATTCTAATAAAATTATCCTTATATGGTTCACTTTTATTCCACTAAATGATACACACAAACGTCATCTGCCTTGTTGCTGGGAATGAATCGCATCACAACATGACATCACTACAGCTGTGTTGAGCAATGGTGTGTGATTGCTCTTGAAACTCTTCCTGCTGTGTAGGTGAGAAAAAAAAAATGAATGCTGGGATCTATGTATCCTTGGCTTCATATAGTTAGTGGGTGAACACAAATTCATTATTACCTCCCTTATTCAGCGCCATATGTTAGCACAATAACTCAAATGCTAACTAGATTTTAGTGAAGTGTGATGGTAGTTAGGCCACCAGCCAGGGAACACCTCATTAGTTTATGGCAGGGAAGGCAGCAGAATGTGGCAAGAGCATTTCATGTTTGTTGTCATGAGTTGTGGACACTGAAGGCTCATACTTTTCTAGATGTATTGGTTTAACAAGAATCTTTGCATATCACAGTCTAACGAGCCACGAAAAGATTGTCTCTTACATTTACAGTAAAGATTCCCGACAGCACTATGGAGCAATGCTTTTATGAGTACACAAACTGTACATGGGGTTTACTCCATTTATGTTCCTGACACATTTTCCCACTTAAAGTTGGTGACCGTAGTGCAGCAAGAAATGCAGCACAGAAGAAAACATGCATTTATACTGGTTTTACAAATTCGCTTTAAATTAAATGCGTTTAACAACTTTTGTATGACTTCAAGGTTACACACAGTGTGTTGTGGTGAGAAAGACAAAATGTCACCTATTCCTTACTCTGCTACAACTCTGGTCAGCATTACACACATAGAGGACTGGATTTATTTTTCTTTATCAAACAATAAACAATGTAACACGAACCTTGATAGATGAAGAAAAGCATAAATAATATAAATAATACAAGTAAAATTAATAGTATTCTAATCCAGTGAATATTGACTTACTGTATGTGCAAGGTAAGCTGCACCTTTAAAAAAGTAACCAATTATCAGGAACACGAGGCCTTGGTGGAGATATTTTTAAATTAACATTATTAAGTTTCATTGTCTTTGGCCTTGGAAACTGTTTGTAAAGAAAACCAAGCCAAAAATTTATTCAGGATGACAGTAATGTCCGTCTGGTATTTGTAATTTTATTTTTCCTTAACCATTCCTGTAAATGGTGGCAGGGGTCCAAGGTGTATCTGTTTGCCCCCAAATAAGGTATTTATGCTGAAAGGCTCATATTTCCTCTGGGATATTGTTGGGTGTACAGTGAGCTCGTGCTTTTAATTTGTGATTTGCAAACATTGTGTTTTCTGTTTGTGCGCCCTCCTCCCTCTCCCGTCCTCCCTCGACTATTCTCTAACCTTTTTTCCCACCCTTTCTTTCTAGACATGTTTGTTCTTTTTCTTTCCTCTTTGTTCCTCCCTCCCTCTTTCTCTCCTTCTCTCCATCCTTCCGCTGCTGTGGGAGGTTAGGAGAAATACATTTTTCTCATGCAGCCAAAACACATTAAATGCATTATTCTGTGTCACAGGGGACAAGTCTAGCCTTTACAGGTAACTCAATGTTAGATGTAGCCTTTTTATTTCATTAAGATGCCCAGTTTAGCACATAGCCGTGGCAGGTCCCTGGACTGTATACGAGGCCCGTTTCAACACTAATACACCCAGCTGCAGCTATTTAAAATGCTCAAGGGACAAGGCAGATTTATGGGCATCGGGCAGTGATAAGCAGACAGATGATGTATTTTACCACTATCACCTTGACAGAAACCAAAGTTTGGTCAGTAAGTCAATAGTTGGTGTCATTTAATTTAATGGAAACCATGAAAGGTTATTGATTACATTGCTGGCTGTGTGTAGGTTTATAACTGTAGAGGGCGGCATCAAGGAGGTCATGTGCTCATGACTCTGCTCTTCATTATATTTCAGAATATTTGTGAAGGTCTCCACTAGCTCCACAAGCTGAAAGTGATAAAGCTCTTCTTCCCTAGCTACCTGCCAGTGGCAGAGATGGGACTCTCAGACCTTAAACAGTATTGTGCATAATCTCTCATGAACTGTTACAAATACATACTTAATTTACATGGTGCAACAAAATGGCTCGCCCGTGCCTGTACTGGTGTCAGATCTTCAGTGGTTGATTACATGCCTGGCCACCTGCAGCAAAACACATTATATAAAGACTTTAATAAGTGTGCTAGTATAGATTGCTTAATCACTTCCATTCAGTTCTTATGTCTTCCCTGAAAATGCAATTACACTTTTTACCGACATTCTCACCCTCTGCATCCTGGCACTTCCACATGCACACCATAAGGTGCAATGTCGTCTTTTTACACCTCAACTAGAGAGGGTATGGAGGAAGATGGTTCATGCGCATGATAGCACTCACAGTAGTGTTAGTTACAGCATTGTTGGCCCAAGTTTCTTTTAATATTACTTCACTGTAAAGCTGAAGATATTACGTCAATAGCTTTCACTTTTTTTTGTTGCTAAAAGTCTTTTCTTTTTTCACTCTGCATTTATACAGTTAGGTTCGTATATATTTGGACACACACGTTTAACCTGCCCTCCCTAGTTATCACTCCAATGTGCCTATGATACTGCTTATATTCAATCATTATAGCATCTAACTCACTATCTGCGATAGAGCTGCCATCACTAACAACTTTATTTACACTCATTATCGAACTGCCATGTAATGTCATTAGCTTTTTTGTATCACCCTCAGATTCTACCTGCACGCTTTAGTCAGATGTGTGTATCTATGACAGATGTGTGTTTATCTCGCTCCTCTTGCTCCTCTCTTGTCTCTCTTTTCTGTCTCCACCTGGCCGGCCTTAGATGGGTCCGTCCATATGAGCTGGGTTCTGCTCAAGGTTTCTTCCTGCTAAAAGGGAGTTTTTCTCTTGTCACCTGAATTGAATTGAAGATTTTTTACCAAAGGTTACATTCATGTAGAGAATATGGCCTTAAAGTGCAGACACTCCATTTTTCTTTGATGATATTCATATTCCTCTTTCGTGATGCTTTGCCAGGTCTTCACCATGACTGCCTTCTGGTGCTGCTTGTGTTTCTTTCTGCCTTAAGTTTTGTCTTCAGCAGAACAGGTCACTTCTTCAGCCCTATATGGTTTGGATGTAGAGCTGTTCCAAGTCTTTTCTGTATCATATTCTTTCCCTTATTGCCACAGGTTGATCTCTCTCTTTCATGTGTCTAAGGAAAGCTGCTTCCATAACTGGTTTTTAGAGGTCTGACCTGGCTTAAAGCTTTTTGATGAACCCCCTTGTTTTTGCTGTGGTGAAGTCTTTTTCTATGGTAGACTTGGATAATGATATGTTTCATGTGGTGAGATTAGTTTTCTTTCCATTGGAAAGGATCTTGTGATCATTCACCACTTTTTTTCTGTTGACGTCAGTTAGAATGTCACAACTGGTCAGAAGAAGGGCAAGAACAATCTGAAAATTAACAAACGATCTTCGGCTTCGGATTCAGGGCTGCAAGAATAGTACAAGCCACTGTCCTAATTAATCAACTATATTGTGGAAAGCTGATGTTTCTGCTCTTGTTGCACTCTGGGAGATGGCTAATGCATAGTGCTATGAAATCAAGTGCTACATTTGTGTCTGCAGACAGAAATCCCTTCAGTATTTAATCAAAGATATTATCTGCAATAAATACCGACACTTTTTTAAGAACGGAACATGAAGAGTCCAGCAAACGTTTACTTACCACAGCTAGAGTATGACACTGGAAGAGAGATCAGGGCCATCTTTCGACTGTCAGCAATGTGAAAACTGAAGTGGATTCTTAAAAGGTTTAAAGTGTGCATAAGGTCAGCATAATAATTTAAGTCAATGATAGCCATGCAGATCTTCTTTAAAAAATAATAAAAAAAAAAGGTAAGTTTGCATGCTGCACTGATATGCATAGATACTGTTGTGCACCACCTAAACCTCTCTATGATGGGCTTGTTTGGAAAGGTGCACAGAAAATTCCAACACCATTAGCATAGCGTCACCATCAGCAGAAATGAGACAGCAATGCCGATTTCCGTGCGTTGCGAGAAATATCAAGGGTCTCCTGTAATAATGTACTCTAGCCATAAATAAATTAGACTTTGTCATTAAAATGCAGATGGCCGTTTTGGTAAATGCCTCCCACCAGTGATGCCGGTATGCGATTCGTTGTGCTTATGATGGGCTGCTTTGCAAAAGCACACACACACACTGAAATATTGTACACATGTGTGAGCACTAGAGAAAGTCTATGGGCATGTGATAATTTCCTGTCAGCCATAACCTTTTCCGTATTTTGCGATTCATAAAGTGAGGCTCATCTGATATATGCACAGCCATCAGTCACCAGGAATTGAGAGTCTGTGGAGAATTTTAACGCATAAGGATTAACAGCAGAGGAGGGTCTTAGCCTGAAGTAAATCCCCTCAAATTGGCAAAAAGAGAATTAGATTCAGGAGAAATTATGTGCGTAATTGTGGTTCTTTAAGTCTACATCAGGAGCGTGGCACCGCTGCGACCTGGGTGCCTTAATAGTTTACGCTCAGCATAATGGCTGTTTACATCCCACTGCATGAAATTATGTTTGGTCTGTGAAGTTACTTCTGTATTGTTTCAGTAAACTGCCGTATGGATACTTGGCACGGAAAGGTCAGGTGGAAAAGGAAAGACCAAGAAGCAGCTGGAGGACAAGTGACAGCTGGATGTGTGTGTAGAAGGTTAAGTGAAGAGAGGATGAGTGAAAATGAATGAGTAAGTTTGGGAGGTAGAAAGGAGAGGAGAGAGGCTTCAGGAAAGAAAAAGAGATAAGGAAGTGTTTTGAACGTGGAAAGCAGAGGATGGGAGGGACAAAGACAACTAAAGGGATGCAGAGGAAGAAGAGGCTGAAAGAACTCAGAAAATGAGAAGCAGAGCAGGAGAAGAAGATTGAGTGAGGAGCGGATCGAAAGAGCAAAGATGAGGGCGGCGGAATGAAGAAGAGGCTAAATTAGCTGACAAGAAATGTGGGCAGAGGATAAAGAGAGTGCAGGAGAAATGATCCAGACACACAGAGACGTATCTGCACTCGTGTTTGTGTGTGAGTGCACTACGAAATCGAAATAATTTTTAGTCCTGGTGTGATTTTTGACACATCTTACAGGAAAGCCAACTAATGTCCAAGTACATCATGAGCAGATCAGATATTCAAAACTACAATTTGGTTAACTCTGTACGTGTCTACACCTTGGCTGTAATAGGGTTGCGTGAATTTCACAGGGGTTTGCATCCACCTGCTCTGTCTTAATTAGGTGAGATGTGCGTCTCTTTGACACTACAAAAGTAAACCTGAATATTTCTGAATACACATAATCCCAGCTGAACACTGCGAAGGCTCCAGAAATCTTACTTTAAAAAAAAATAAAATAAAAAAAAGGGTGCATGACGCAGGGATTGTTATTTACATTTGGTTGCATGTATGTGAATAAGATAAGTCTCACAAAAGTGGCAAGCATGGAAAATAAAGCCAAAATAATGTGGCAAAAATTGCATTTCCACTTGAGACTGGCCTCAAAAATGAATCGGTCATCACAGAGCTGTTTTCCGGTATCCATTGGTGAGCATCTAGTGTCACTGTTGTGTCCTACACTGCAGATCATTCACTAGAGGCCAGTTCTATACAACAGTTTGTAGCGCCTCCTTGCTTTTTAGACTTTTTAGCTAACAGCAACGCTTGAGGTTATTGCTTGAGTTATTTCCTTTTTACACAGCACATACAGTATCTGCCAGTTGGAGGCTGGCTGGGGTCATAGCGGGTCCTAAAGAACAAATGTTTGGTCCAGACACAGAGGACGTAAGGTGCCGGTTTGGTGCGTCCATACCAATGGACATTCATTTTGCAATAGCAGTAATAAACATGTTGGTGCAAAAACTGTTCTGGCTTAAAGTTATGCGTAATTAACTTGGATGGCAGCCCTAGATCTCACCCCTTAACTGGATTACGCAGGAGTTAGGTACTGTCAAGAAAATAAAAGCTGCTCATCTCACTGAGATTTGAAACTGCTCTTTAGTAAACCTGAGACATCACAGAGGGTTAATTCATCATAAAGTACAGTCCATTGTCTATGTCCATGTCTTATGGTCTCCTATGCAATAAAAAAGAAAACCTCAAGAAGAAGTATTCAAACTTCTATAACAATAAGTCTCCACTATAACCAATCAGTTAAGCTGTGATCCAGGTTTGAACACAGCAAACATTGAATTGAACAGATTTTATTAAATACTATAAGTGTCTGATTCACAACCCAAACAAGTGAGTTTGTACGTGCTTGCAAATTAAAAAAAAAAATAAAATAAAAATGCAACAGGACACAAGTGTGTGGTTTATTTTTACTGACAAGTATCGCACATCTGTGTACAGCGTGCAGACAGGGGGCATTTCAGAAGTAATAGCTGCGTTTCAGAATGTAAACTCGGAAATAACCGGTAAGAGGGGGCGGACAGGTGGATGAGTGCAGGAAGAAGCAAAGAAGGAGGCAGAAGAGGAGGAGAAGGAGGAAATGGCCTAGAAACAGTGGCAGAGAGTATCTTTAATCACAGGAAGCAGCTGGGTAATTGTGTATGTCACTGAAAGCAATCAGAGACAGAAAGGATTCTCAGTAGTGGCGACGCATCAGAACATTCTTTCAGCAACTTGAGAGACTCTAATCAGACGGTCTTTTGTAGATGAAAAGCTGATGGGCAAATCCAACAATCTCAGATCTGCATGATGATATGCAGTAATGTGGGAGGAGCTGGCAGGGCGAGTGCTGCTCAGTGACTTGGCTCTGACTGTAAGTGTCCAGATCATTTTCTTTTGTTTCACTCACATGAAGGCAGATATACAAACTGTGCCTCTACAAAGACAATGCAGCAATCAACAAAACCGAACCCGACATGAGAGCGTGCTCATCTGCGTGTGAACCCACTACACTGTGCATGACTGCTCAGTTTTATTTAATTTGGTTATGATACTAAAAGAAAGCAGGAACAATGCCGGTCCTCTCCGTCACCGGTGTCATGATCCTCTTCATCTGTTGGATGATCATTTGCTTTCTCCAGTAAACAATGCTAACCATGCATTCACGCAGTTACGCTGTGTTCAGTCTTGTAACCTTGTACCTAACTAACATGCCAGCATGTACAGCACATGCTCCAGTTAAATGTGTACAGAATAGAGTGTAGGAGTGAAAGATGAATAAACCTGTAAATGCTGGCTCTGAATGCTGAGGGATGTAACCCATTACATCAAACTTTGTCCACACTTTTTAGGTGATATCATTTCATATCAGTACTGTTGCCAACTTAGTTTATTCCATTACTGAGAAACATTAAAACTTAAACTGAAAAGTTATATGATGCACTGGTGAATGGCTGTATAGATGGATGGAGGACCTCTTTGCTTTATAGATAAAATATATTGCCATGAAACAATTCCAAGGAGGACATTTATAATTAAAAAATGATGTCCATTTTAAGCTCTTGTTATAACATCCTCTCACATACTGAGGGAACGTTTGCTTTAAAGTTTAAAAGGACAATCTCGGACCGAACTGTCACTATAAAAGACGCGAGCCTTGGAGAGCTATAAAATATACAACAGAACTTTGAAATTAATTCTGAAATTAATGAGGAGCCAGAACATAATAGATAGGTTCCAGGTTTGTATTAATTGTCTGCAGTTATATGTCAAACTCCTTAACTTTGACTCTGTTCCAAATATTTAAACCTTTTGTAATAATAATAAAATAAAAAAAATATCCTGTTTCCTTTATTTCTCCCTCAGCATTTAAACCATCCATCACACAGCAGTGTGTACACTCGGCGCTCGCTATTTTAAGGAAGTGTGAAGTGCGGTTCATTTACTCCTTGTAAACTCTGGCCGAGAAACCAAAGGAAAGGCAGTGATGTTGTAGCACCCGAATCCCGCAATACAAAACTTTTATCACTCTCCCCATTCATTACCATTTGGTTTTCTTTTATGAGCACTGGCACTATAAATGTGCTGTAATTACATTACATTCCAATTAAAAATGCTCTCCTTTCGATTTGACTTCTCAGTTATATTAGGCATGCTGGATTTAGTTTTTTTCATTTTCAAGCTTATAGCTGTTTTACTCTATTGTCTGTAAAAATAAAATAAAAATAATAATAATAAAATATGCAAAACCTAATCTCTGTGTCTCCATTCCAGTTTGCATCACCGATTGTTTTCCCACTTTGCTCTCTCTATTCTTGCCTTGAGACATACATTTTCGCAATATACAGTCAGATGGGCTGGCATATTGAAAAGGACGATTAATAGACCACAGGCAAACAAAAGAAAATGAAGAGTGGAGAATGGATTTGTTCAGTATTTAAATGATTTAAAACATGTTAATGATCACCCGCAAATGTTTAAGTCCTGGCAATCTTATTACTGGGTGTCAAAACCTAATACTGTAGTATCATGTGCACATGTCCTAGTCATATTCTATATACTGTAAGATAACTTCTGTCCTAAAACCAGCCCCAGCATAATTATGCAGCAGTGGCTTTAAATGAATAGTGTGTATAAA
Organism: Planiliza haematocheilus; assembly: GCA_005024645.1. Lineage (NCBI taxonomy): Eukaryota > Metazoa > Chordata > Actinopteri > Mugiliformes > Mugilidae > Planiliza > Planiliza haematocheilus. The sequence continues at coordinate 3,980,064 of SRSE01000725.1, read as the reverse complement.
ACTCCTGGCCCTCTCAGCCACCGTACTCCTCCCAGGCAGCCCTCTCCTGGCACTGTGCCACGCTCTAACTAACTATGACAAATTAGTCCCATACTTAATTACTAGCCTGGGAAAATCACAATGATGTTTATTAGGCGCGGCATCATAAAGCGGTGTGTCCGTGCCCCGAGACCAAAGCACTATAGCAGAGAAACACTAATAATAACAACAGCCATACAAATTGGGTGAGTGGAATGACCAGGGCCCCGGAGGCTCCAGCCGGGGATGGGGCGAGGAGGAAGGTGACTTTCTGTGGATGAATCAATACTGTTCTCCGCTGTGCTGCTGCACTGAGGTTTGGCTATCAATGTAGCCTGACATGGCTGATATCACCTCTGTGTGTGGGTGTGTCGCAGGAGGAGATTTAGCTGAGATCCTTACTCCATTATGGGTTAATAGGTAAAAGGAGACAGTGATGAAAAATGCTGAATATATCACATCACAGAAAGTTTTTTCTCCCTTGATGTACAGTCATATGGGCAAGGATATCTAGGGGGTCCTCTGTCTGATAAAGATTAAGTGTGCGTGTGTGTGCGTGTGTGTGTTGGGCCAGTGACACTGGCCTTGTGGATGGAGCAGTCGTAAATAGGACCTCTATTCTTGCTGGCTTATTAACAGTTGATTTATCTGGCTCTCTAGAAGGAATGCACGCCCTTGGCACCCAAGCCCAAAGATCGAGCCTCAGGGGGCCCCAATTACAGTACACACTGCCAGGTGTGTATGTGAGAGCGTATCAAGGGACTGTTTTGTGTTGCATTGCCACTGAAGTCATGTGTGCACGTGCCTCGCGTTGCTTTACGCGTCAGAGCCAGGGTCATCTTCATCATCACTCTCTCTCGTTTACTCTCACAGATTCGTGCACACTCCTTATGCCTCTTGTGTTGAGAGATACGGGGGTGGTGGGGGGGTAATAAGATGGGAGCAATTTATTCGACAGCTCTGTGATTTATCAGAGTATTTATTCTGCTGACGCGCCTTTATCTTTCTCTTTGCCCGTTCCTTCTCCCCCTCCCATTCTTTAACTTTAAGGCCGTGTGTATGCTTGACATGTGAGTTCATCAGTGTAAGTACTGACATTACATGCCATTATATCTCATGGCGTTTTTGTGGCAGCTGTGTGGCATTGATTTACTGCATTACTGCTGAATTTTAAAAGCCCTATCTCATTTGCTCATGTTGTTTGGATCCTTTTCCTTCTTTCTCTCCATAGATATGTTTCCTCTGTAATCCTGTCAGTGAAATGTCCTGTTGATCAGAAAACTTTGTCTGGTGGTATTGTCTTGTATAATGCCTGAATGCTCACTACCTGCTGCATCCAGTCAGCCTTAAAATGCCATTAGAGTTACATAAATTAATGTAGGAAAAAACAGTCAATAAAACAGTCTATAATACTTGCAGGACATTTTCTTTGCTTCTGTGCCGAGGCAGTCATGACTAAAAGCATTATTATTATTTGTTTGGGTTTTCAGTCCATGTCATAGACTGTAAAAATGATGGACTCCATGACAGCTTTTCAAAAGTGGAGCCAAAGCACGTGGAGCTCCCCCTGGTGGCTGGCTGCAGCATAGATCATAAGCCCTATTCCTCCATATTAGTGGATGGGACTTGGGCCACACTAAGTACAAGTAAAAAAAAAATTATATATACAAGGTTGGTTTGTGTCAGTCATTGATAACTTCTCCATGAAGCGACATGAATGACATTTTTAATGTATAGTGTATAATCCAACATTTCATGACTGGCAGGTGCAGAGCAGAGTCTAGTGGAAGTATGGGTGGGTCATCAATAACGCAGCTCCAAACATACAAGGTGCAGTCAATTTGGCCAATGGGAGGAAATGGAGCTGTGTCGTGTAATATAGATATTATACACTGATCAAGCATGACATTATGATATTGTGTAGGTCTCCATTGTGCCTCCAAAACGGTTGTGACTCATCAGAGAATGGATATGGACCTTCTCAGGGTGTCCTGTGGTGTCTGGCATCACAATGCTGTTAGTGGGGGCCTTTGGGTCCTATGGGTTTAGGGGAGGGGCCTCTGTAGATCATTCCACAGATACTTGATCAGTTTGGGATCTTTTCATGTTTTGTTTTTTTTCTCCATTGTTCCTAAAGTGTTTTTGTGTGTGTCTGTGTCAGGCTGCATCCTGCTGGGGATGGCTGCTGCCATCAAGGAGTGTCATTGCTATGGGGTGGGGGTGCCTAAGATGTCTAAATAACATCCACATGAATGCCAGGTCCAAAATTTTCCCAGTAGGACATTGAATTGTCACAAGATGGTCAATGTTATTCACTTCCCCTGTCATTGCTTTTAATGTGGTGGCTGATCGGTCTACAACTAATTAAGAAATAAGACAAGTGAAACTAATGGGGGGAGTGCAAACAATCGCTGGATGGAAAGCAGATGGGAGGCAAAATGGACTGAAAGCCACAAGGATAAGGGACTTTTAACAGTAACAGTAAGTAAGCAAAATACAAAATAAAAAAAGTTAATGACAGTTAAACACAAAGCGTTTATAAGAAACCCCAAACTGAAAAGAAGTCCAAAACTGAAAGTTGCAGGAGAACAGAAAAAGTCCAAGACAAAATAAAAGAAAATCCAAAGCTCCGTAACAACAAGACAATAGGGTGAAGCTACTTCCGTTGTATTCGAATGATATGATTGTTTTTTACTGAGCAATTAACCAAACATTCATATGAATTCATTCCAAAATGTTTTACGGTGATTATATTTCGTTTGTTTCATGATTTTCCCAATCAGCATGCTTTAAACCAATGTCTAATATAGAGTGTTTACTACAAGAAGTGAAGTGAAGTGAATGATGAAGGATTGGATCTGCTCCTGAAAGTGTTACCTGAGGGGAAATGGGTGTTTTGGTAGTTTATATCAAATACCAAAGCTTATATGAGGATTTTTTCACAGAGATAGGGTATTACTTAAAACTTTTGTTCCTGTGAATCTCATCTAACACTAAAATTATTTTCTACGGTAACAAAGGTTGTTGGAAAATGTGAGAAAATTGATTAAAAATACAGCTCTGCATGTGAAGGTTGGGGGAGGGGGGGGGGGGGGGGGGGTGTAACAGTGTGACCTCAATTCATGCAGAGACTTGTGTTTATTGGGTAGTATGTGAGATTACACCTTGTGCTCTTGGTGCTACTCAGATGTGACATCAGTAATTATTATATTTAAACCCACCCTGTCAGCCAGCAGTGGCACACCTCCCACTCACTCAGGTACACTATCTGTGTTTAATATTACCTTTAAATAAAATTATAAAATAATAATTGCAATTAAGTTTAATTCAGCATGTTGGACTGTGGCTGTTATTTCAAATCAAAACCAACCAATTCACACTTTCTTTCAATAATTTGAGACCATGACTTCCTGCAGGCTCCACTGAAATATTTGCATCACCCACATATCTCTCTGTTACTTAGCATCTGAAAATGGTTTTTTATCTCCTTGTTAATTTGTTTGTCTTGTTAGTTAAGCAGTCACAGTCTTTTGGGAAATTCATATGCCCCGGCTTGCATCTGCATTCTCAACCAGTGTGCTCCCCCCGGATGGTGACAGCTTCGCGCTGATCATGCTGAACACATGTTAATTGCATTTTACAGCATGCAGACTTGAAATGTTTGTATCAGCTCCATTACTGTTTGCTCAATTAATCAGTGCTCACTAAATGGTAATTTAGAAAATGCATAGTTATTCTAAGGGACTGGATTTATTATCCAATAATCAGTATATTTTCTGACTGGGTGCGCCGACAGTGACAGAGGGAATTTATGCTTGTCTGGCTTCTCGCTCGATTACTCTGTTTCTCCTCCTCCAGTCAGCCATGGTGTCCATATTGAGAATACTGACCCAACTTCTTCTAATATACTTACATGTAAGGATCCATAGTGTGAACCTTTCATAAGGAAAGTTAATATGAATGGGCCGCTTTTGTGGTGGTATTTACCTCTTAACTGGATTTATTTATTTATTTTAAATCTGATCCAAGTTCGTGAGTTATGACAGGTCAGCTGACATTTTCAAAAGTGGCAGAGATGGATGGTAGCTGCTAGCCCCTAAGGCTTCTAGTCACCAGCAGTTGGCTTGCAGTGGCGATTTCATAACTTACGGCTGATGTTACTACTTGAACTTGTACAGCTGCGCTCAGAAGTTCCTTGTGGAAAAAGCAGCGGTGCCGTAAAGTGTTACGCTCGTAACCAATCAGCCCAAGTTACACAGTGAAGGAACAGAGCAGTATGAGTGAGCAGGTTCTTTCTCTGTTACAAGTTGCTGCTATTTTAAGATGAAATATTCAAGTAATGTTGCTTTAAGTAGTTGGTATGTATTTGTGTTTTGCAGAACTCTCTGGGAGTTTGTCAGTGTCCCACTTTAACATTGCATTCTCATCCACAGCACTACTGCTTTCAGCTGGTGAAACTAATAAAAATTGAAAATGATCGGCAATCCATGAACTGTTCAATCCTTGAACAATTTAGATTTGTCTTTGCGTTGGGGCGTAACAGGACGCAGCAAGGTGAAAAATCCACCAGGAAGTTTGATATGTACCCTCTAACCACAGTGTTATGATATCTCTGCGGTCTTTGCCAACCCTATTCAACCCCATCTGAATGACCTTAACACCCAAGGGTGACTGATCCCATCAGACACTCGCCAGCAATTCCCTACACTTGTATCCCCACAGTCTTCATCTTTCCATCGACAGACTTGTGCTTTTCCCTCCGGCCCTCGTGTTGAATACCAAGCGGAGCAGGTTTCGGCTGTATCACTACAAATTATTACATGTTAGCTGTTGTTGATTCGAGCCCAAGACGAAGAGCGAAGGATTGTTTTTCCACCGTAGTCAACCTTGTGTGTGTAGCGATGATTAAAACACTAATCATGCCAGAAGAGGTATCTCTGTAGTCAGATGTAAGGGAAATTGATTTGACTTGTGGACTGTTAAATCTCATAACAGGACTAATGTATGATTAGTTTATGTTCATGTACTGGAGCCATGTGCATGCACCATCACATATATTTTTTTGTCCGTATCATTAGCTACCACACACAGCTACTTACTTTTTGCATGAAACACGTAAGGTAGCGGTAACTTTTGAATGCTAACTAAATCAGTGACGAGTTCAAAGTTCACACTTGACTTGTCAGGCAAAACAACTCAAGGCTCACTTTTTAGATTCTACTGAACTTTAACACCACGTCAGTAGATGTGAACTGAGTATACTCAGCCTTCTGATTACAGTTGTTTGTTCAAATTCAGTGACTGATCTGACCGCATCTATTGCTCTTTTTGAATTGTAGGACATGTTTGCCTCGGGTTAAGCCTCAAATCTCGTTCTGGATGTTGGAAATATATTAAAAAAACAAAAAAAACAAGACAACACATTTGTTTTTAAGCACCTGAGGTTGTTGAAAGACACGTTGTACTGTGCATGTGCCTGGTGTTATTTTATATCATAGTGTTGTTTTGTACACCTGTGCATGAATTTTCTGTGTGTCAATGTAGTGTCTGAACAACCGGCCAGCGAAGCGCTAGCTCCTGGAGCGCTCCTCCCACCTGTGAATTCACTTCAGTAGCTTCTCTTTCATCATGTCTGCCTCACATTAAAGCTGAGTAGCCCCTTTGTCCATCAGCATGCAGCGAAGACTCTGCTGCCTCTTTCAATCACACACACTTGAGAGGCAGGTTTCCCCTTCATGTCTGCCACAAGAACACCCTCGGGGCAAAATCACACGTTCACCAAAGGTCGTCCACAGTTCAACTTTAAAAGCGCCGTGTGGATTTATGACATCTGTGCACATCAAGTTGCTGGTAGCCTACATGTCTGAAACTGTAACGCCCATATTCACCTCCAACTCACAACGTTCCTGTGTCTAAGATGTGTGTCTATTCATGTATTCATATTTATATACGCCACATCATTTTTGACATGTGCACTATATATTATCATGCATACAGATAGAAAGCCTCTATGGATTTACATACAGTATAGACCCATGTGTAGCTCAGCTGAGTTTTCCTGGATAGCTTTGGATGTATGTGTGACAGTCAACCCACATACTGCACCCACAAAATACAAGGATATACAGATGTAGGGTAGAGTATTTAAAGCTGTCAATCCCATATATAGCTAGTGAATGCTACAGTGAATGATTATGTCTTCACAAAAGTAATTTTGACATGTGTCTGGTGTTATTCTAGACCATAGCTCATAGCCTGCTTTTTTAAGTTGTTTGATATGCCTGTGGATGAATATTATGTGACGATTTGCTGCCTCATTCAGATTAAATTTAACTCCCAGCTTTTAGAAATTTGACTTTGCCCAACGTTTAGATTTAAACCACTATGATGTGAAGTTTTTTTTTTTTTTTTTGCATTCTGGCATGCTCTCTCTGCATGCATGTCTTGCAGCTGGACTACAGCATAATCGGCTTCATTTCTGTGAGGTTTTCTGCAAATTGGTTTAAATGGCCCAGAACTACTGTACTGAATATTTTTAGCTTTACCTAATGTTACTTGAGTCACCAGCGTCACTACACTATAGGACCACATGAGAGTTAAAGTGCAACCAGCACTGAAAGATGTGTGTCCAACTGTCACTCTTCACCTCCCAGCGTCACAAAGGATCGTTCATGCTTAGGAGTAAGTATCTGTTCTGCTTTGAAGGCACTCACACAGAGCCCACCCCTCCTTCTCTTGGTCGCAGTCTTTCTACTATATTGCTACAGTATCTCCTTCTGCCCCCCCTTTATGCATTCATGGAAGCGTTGGAGGTGGGATGCATAAACGAAAGCAAAAGGACAGCAAATAAAGGAAGGCGGGTTTCAGAAATGTGGAGGAAACATGCAATAAGATGACATTTATTTAACTGTACTCTAGACTAAAACTCCATTTAGCCTACTGCTATTGCTCTTAATGCACTGTTCTGTACTGTGATGCGCTGCGGAGCTATTGCTGTTAATGGAGCAATAGCTGTATTATATAGTTCAGTGTATTTTGAAAGATGATTTATTCCTTGGTGGAAAATCTCAAGCACGCATATTTTGTGTTTTAGTACTGCTAGATGATGTTTATGATACAAGCAGAGATGTCTCTTGATTATGTGGAATCATCAGTCAAACCTCCAACTGTGGCCAAATCTGGCACTTCACAGAACACAGATGTTAAAAGATCAATAAACCACAAATTATTTTCATTACATGTTGCTTTTTAAGATAATGTTTTTAGTTTAATTCTTAGTTTTTGACGTGTTGACTCAAGTGCACACAACAAGTGATGCAGTATGTAAAAGCATAATGAACATAACTGTGCTCTATTGCTTTTGAAATATGTCACTATATATTGCTCTTGGCTATGGAAAAACTACCCATTCTACTTAATTGTTTGTTAACACTTCTCAAATACAGATTTAACGCCAAGCAATGACTTCAAAATACACTGCCTGGCCAGAAAAAAATAAAATCACCACCTGGATTTAACTAAGCAAATAGGTACAAGCCTTCTATTGGATGATCACTGCATGACCAATAATCTTTCAGCTTTCCACAAGTTATTTAACCCGAACTGATGCAATGAGTAGCTTCTCATTTCCTAAACAACCATGTCCAATAACATAACACGTGGTCGTGGAAAAGATGTTTGTCTGTTTAAGAATTTGGCATGCATCAAGCAGAGAAAACATATACAACTAATCTAATCAGTGAGGGTAACTGGAAAAGAAGGGCATCAATGTACTAGGAAGTGTAAAGACTGGACTCTGGAGCAATGGAAGAAGGTCATGTGGTCTGATGAGTCCAGATTTACCCTGTTCCAGAGTGATGGGGGCATCAGGGTAAGAAGAGAGGCAGAGGAAGTGATTTACCCATCATGCCTAGTGTCTACTGTACAAGCCTGTGGGGCTGCAGTTGCTCAGGTCTAGGTTCAGCAACATTATGTGCCCAAAAAATGAGGCCAGATGACTACCTGAATATGCTGTCACTGAACATTGCTGACATTTTGTTGGCCATCTTGAGTTTTTCCCTTTTTATGGATACGTGCTCAGCAGTAAAGCGACTAATATACACAATGCTGTTCAAATCTATGCTTGCACAAGAATATGTATCAGTTGTAGTGATCATTATGAAAGGAAGCGTTAACATCATTGCTAATGTTTTAGAAACTGTTTTGTGGGCATGACAGCTGTGGTAATTCTGAGAGGTTTTATTCACTACGCCGCTCCACATATTACACAAAATGTACTGCCAAAACTGCTTTTTGTTGTTGCATGCAAGTGCTTGGTCTCCATAGGAAGATTGAAATGCTAGTATAATTTCACTGTCTTTATAGTCACTATGTGCTGTGAAGCTCCCCTCATCTTTACTGAGCAGATGAGAAGGTCTCAGCGGTAAATATATGTTTGGGTTTACACAGTTTATAAAGCAAACAAACTTTCAAGCTCACCTATCACTTTGAGTGCTTCGGGGAAACGGCGGGTGCTTGAGGTGTGTGTGTGACAGTAAGTTCTTTCAGCGTGTGCATAATGCTGTTTGTTCTCTTCTGGTGCTCCTGACTTTTAATAGAGTGAAGTCCTCAAGGAGAGCGTGTGCGCATACGTGCACACACAAACACAGAGAATGGACTCAGACTTTCTTCAGCTCTATTCATGTCTTTATGTTTTGTGATCAAGAGACATTTTTTTAAAGTCCAACACGGTCAAGAAAGACAAAAAGTCACTCTGTCAATAGTGAAAGTGGTGCTTGACCTTATTCTCACTAACCACCACAACAACCAAGTTTAATATTCTTCTCATCTCATTGTCCTTTTTTCGTGCATTGCTCTGGCTTGGTATATCTTTCTGCAAATATATATTACACAGTGCTGTAATGGTTTGCATCGATGCCTCACAGCAAGAAGGTTCTAGGACCAGGAAGTCTGGCTGTTGCCTTTTTAGGAGGTTGCATGATCACCCTGTGCTTGCGAGAGTTTTCTCCAGGTGCTCTCGTTTCCTTCCACTGTCCAAAAGACATGCTTATTAGGGTAATAGGTAATACTAAACTGGTCTTAGTGAGCAAGTGTTAGTCCTGTGATAGAATGACAACCTGTCCAGGGTGTTGCCCGCCTCTGTCCAACAACAGCTGGGATAGGATAGGTTCCAGCCCTGTAGAGGACAAGTAGTAACAGATAATGAAAGAATGTATTAATATACTGTATTACACTGTTTATGATGCTAACACAGCACATCTTACATTTAATTGATCTCAAACACCAGGAACTTCTATACTGTGCAAAGATGGTGTAAGTGAAAGAATGAACGTAGCTCACTGACTTAGGCATCAGAGAGTTAACGTCTGATATATTATCACTTTGCGAGAGAATTAATCATTTTGGTAGTGATAATTAGCTCTGCAAACCACTATCAGTAAAGGTGTCATAGCACCACACAGGATTTGAAGTTGTCACTACCAGCATGAGGATTTCGGATCAAGAAAGTTGTCTGTTTGTGTGAGATTATTTCATTGCAACTCTAAAATGTGGTCAAACAGGTCACATGTTGTATCTTAACATTCCCAAGTTTCTGAGGTTGGCCCAAAACCCAAATATAGGTTGTCAATTTATTTATTTATTTATTTTTTCACAAAAGCTTATGGAGGTAAACTCGCAGTTTTGTCCTCGCCAACTGAATAATGCTGTATTCGTGAAAAATTAGCATGATTGAGTGCACTTGTCAGGAGAGACCGCCGTATGTATTAGAAGAGCGGAGTGCTGTGTTTGCACTTGTGCAAATAGCACTGTACACACAAACACACACATGCAGACACATGCATAACAACCGCACAACGGAACGAGGGCTGTGTGGAAAAACCCTGCACCTGTAATGGAGTGATAATGCTGAGTAAGACAGGCACACACACACTTTTTCACACGTGTGCGCACCCACACACACACAAAGACATAATGACTATAGCTCCATTTAACTGGCGGGGCTGTAGAATCGTGACCTAAATGGGCTGGGATTGCAACATCATTGGTGATTACCACTGAAAGCTTTGTGATATATGGCACCTATAAACAGACTACGGGGGAACAAATTCACATCTGAGCACTTTCTTAAACAAGTATATATGGCATGTGTTGTCATGACTACCTAGCCTATTTGTTTTCACCTTTTGGGATTTCAGTTAATTGTTTCACACCGTTTTGAATATAACATTTAAGAGCTGACAAAACTCACAAGGGTACAATAGACACTGATAAATGCTGCTAACTGGTATTAACCCGATAAATACATCAAACATGACACACAATTGTAAGCTAAATAAAAGCAAGGTGAATGTGTACAAAAGCTGTAAGAAAAAGCAGAGGCGTATTTAGTTTAATTAGTTCTGTATTTTAAAATTTGAAATCAAAATACAGCTTAACTTGTGTAGTAAGCGGCAGGAGGTAATGACTTTCTGATATTTGTCTTTAGCATTATAAATATTACTGTTATCATTACATTGGAAGTCATCCAACTGTTTGTTCAGTGTACTTATTTAGGAAGCAAAAGTGACATGTAGATTTGATTATCATCATAAATATATATAATCAGTCTTGGATTATTTTATTTATGTTAATGTATGGGATGTTCCTTCCCTTTGCTTTGATTGCTACAAAGGTGTGATAAACAGTACACCAGTACCACAGCGTGTTAAGTCCATTGTGTAAGCAGCAGTGGTTAACTAACAGAGGAAGTTCTACTTTATTCCCTATTATAATATATTTAAGTAATAAACTATTAATCTATTAATCTGTTTGGTCCCAAATCCTCCTGCATTCTGTAAATTAGGCACAATTTTGGAAATGAGGAGAGACAATAGAATTTCACCAATGTAAGGGCATCTGACCTTCAGAATAAAAGTGTGTGAGATCAGTAAGCAATTTTATTACAGGTTTCACAGTAACATTGATGGTAGCATTGTAAAATTGTCCATTCAGCAGTCAGATGTAATGGAGGCCTTGCTCAAGGACTTTGGAAACTGAGACACGATGAAAGAGTAGAAAAAGTTTGGAAATTAGGAAGTTGAGGACCAAAACCAAGCCACAAACTATTAGAGCAGTAAAAGACCGATTTTATGATGTTAGTGATGTGCTCTGGCTTGATGAATCTGAAATCAAATGCTATGACTTAAGAGATTAGATTTTAACATGACAGATATCCATACGATAATTTAACAACACTTAAGATTTGTTTTTTAATGCGGCTCTTACCATCAGGCAGTCTGACTGAAACAGAAATGTGTTCTACAATGCACTCCAAATACAAAGTGAACACCTCAAAAACACTTTCAACGCTAAATAGCTCTGGAAATAGAAATCAAAAACAGCCAGAGTTGTTTGTCCCCAAGTAGAAAATAGCCCAGAGGTGTTTCATTGAGTGTCCCTTGTCAGATGAAGAAGAATTAAAGGAAAAAAGTAAGTGGAAGAAAACACAGAAGAAAGGAGACTGGAACGCAGCCGTAGCTTTCCTTGGCTGTCTATTCTCATTATTTTTTGTTTGTGAAGAATACCCAAGTGGAGGATACGCATATGTTTCCACTGTGTTTATGTCTGTTGTCAGACGCCTTATACATTATTGATTGAGCAGGCTGATGGCCGGGTGTCTGAATATATTTCTGCAAGTGTCACGCAGAAGTCACATCTATTAGTTCTTGGTTGTGTGTGTGGACATTTAATGCCTGTCTATTAGGCTTTGTGTGTGTGTGCATGTGTGTGTGCACACCACAGATGGATGACACACATAACTCACACACACACACACCACACACACACACATACACATGCTTCGCTGGCTGTAAATCCCTACAGACTGCACCGTCCTGTTAACAGAAGGTTTTCCTGTCAAAGTGTCCTTGAGTAAGACAGTCAAAGTCCTGCCTGGTCACTAATCATAAATCAAAAAAAAAAAAAAAAAAAAACTGCAAGATGAATAAAATATTGTGTGAATTTTCTCATCTAGAATGGCACATAAGCTCCATAGAAGCAGGTAGAGAGATAGCGTCAGACTGTTGTCAAGTAATTTAATCTCCCTCTCAAGTTCCTCTGGGATAGACAGCAATTTTCTCCATCATTGTTTTCACCTTGGCTATACAGTAGCACATCAGTGTGATTAGAAAATATTGCAGCTTGTAATTAGTCATGTCACACACAGACACAGAGAAGAAAAAAAACAATTTGAATACTAGCGTGATGTTAAATTTGGAGTGTTAGATTATTGAGTTTATTATTGCCTTTAAGGGCTGTAAACACAGGGAGAGACAAGGCACCATGAAATGTCCAGAATGTTTAGCTGTGATTGGCGGAAAACCTTTACAGACGCGATAGGACTGACTGATAGAGACTGAGATGAGTTTCCCCAAGTGTTTACTGCAAGGAAACAACATTGGCAACTAATGCGTGGTTTATGCTTCTGTGTCAATTTGATGCCATAGCTATGGCAACAACCCTATCCAGACCTTAAGAATCCTAGCCTGACATGCATCTCCTGCAGCAACACAGCCTGCAAGAGCTGTGACTGGTCCGCTTGGTAGTAGCGTTTTTCTGGCTGCTTCTTAATCCCCACTTTTTTTTTTTTTTTTTAAATAATTGTTTTGGATCAATAAAGATGGACCACACAGAAGAAAGACTGACTGAGGAAGTTTGAAGGTACAAGCATTTATATGAAATTTTTTGCAAAAGTTTGAGTCGCCATTGTTCAGTGTGAAGCAGGAAGTAGAAACAAAAATTAACATGACTGGCAAAAAAAGACAGAGCGCCGACTACACATACATACACATGCACAAATGGCTCACAATGGCGTAAACCATGTGCGCAGGTTACCCAGGCAAGCAAAGCCTGGAACAACCACTAATGACCAGTTGTCGGCTACATAGGAATGGGCAACCATCAGTCTGCTTTATAAGTGGAGAGTACTTATTACTGTAGATGATTGTGTAACAATCCATTGTAGCAAATGTTGAAGCTCTAATTTCCTGTGACCACAGCATGTGAGTGACTCTAGAGTACAAATGTCAGCATGCAGTCTCTTTTTTACTTCCAGTGCTGCCGACGATGCCAAGATACGTCAGAGCTATAAGTTGCAGTCTTGACTTGTGAGGCAGAGTAGTGTTGTAATGCAGTAAGCCAAAGTCGTTTTGAATGCATAGACATGCAAATTACATGCATATAGTCGCTTTGACGTCAACGAGAATACAACACAAAATTATCAGCTACTACCCAGAAATGTCCAGACTGTAGGGAAGGGTGAATTTTGGGATAAATGCTGTAATCTGAGCCCAGCACAAGAGAACTAAAGAGTAAATCACTCATAAGGCTGTTTGGTTGAAATGGTCATGTATTTCCCAAACAAGAAGGCTGGAAATGTGGTAGGTTATAGCTGTGTGTGTGCTGTCCTTAGATGAACCTGTCCCAGTAAATTTGTGAGTCTCTGTGATACACTGACAAGAACAGGAACTGGTTGACCCTAATGTGACCGGGGGAATCTGGTCTAGACCTTCAACTCAGATTACCTAGTAATGTGAGGTGCTTACAGATCAGTAATTAAACCTTCCGCACCGCACGCAGAATTATCTGGGCTGCCCCAATTAATATAAAGCATGTGATTGTTGGGATGTGTCTAAAAAGGAGACGTAGAAGCCGTTCCAAGTCACGGTAAACATCCTAGCCCCAAACGCTTGTGATAGCTAGCACAAATATATTGTTTACTTTTATTAAAACTGACAGTTAAAACCTCACCTTCAATTCTAGTTTAAAAATAGACAACCTGTGCAGACTGAGTCTTAACATTTTAGTATCCACACTTTTTTCTCTTTGGTTTGATTGGCAGTTCGCAAACCAGCATGCAGGCATATTACGCCACCTACCAGACTACGTGGTTCAATAGACTTACAAAAAGGTGTAGTGCAGGCTTCATTCTGTTTACTTCCACTTCCCACAAGATCACTATAGGTGGTGCACACAGCGTTCCAAGATCTCGCATGATAATCTAAATAAGATCCTGTGGTGTGTGTTGATGTTATTTTCAAATCTTGTTGAGTGCAAACTTGAGATTAGAGAGAAGAATATCAGTACATTTTGTGATGTAACCTGACTCCAGAATTGTATAGGAATTTTACACTGTTGTAGTCTGAGCCCAGCCCTAAAATGTTTCGCCAGTGGAGGCGCTGTACAAATGAGACATTAGACATGTCTGGGCCAGCTGTCTTGCAATGCCTTAAGGGTTTGTTTTTTATTCAGGAAATAGCCAAGAGACAGAGAAATGGCAGGAGGGAGGCGATGGACAAAGAACCTTGACGTTTGAGAGACAGAAGTGAGTAAAGAACCGAGAGAATGGCTGTCCCTTGTGTAATTAGAGCCCAAACAGAAGTGGTTTGGAGACGGCGGAGATGGGAGGGGTGGTGAGAACAAAACGGCGTAAAGATGAAATATGGCAAAATAAATAGGGAGACAGAGACTTTGAAGATCAGAGGTTGTCCAGACTTAATGAGAAAAATAGCAATAATATATCTATTATTTAACAAGACCACTACATCTGTCCAGGAAATTAGAGTAACCCTTGCAGAGAGATAGAATAAGTAAGCAGAAGAAAGTGCCTGCCTTAGGACATACGCACACATTTTATCTATTTTGTACTCTGTCTGTTTTCCCAAGAAAATCATTAAATTTTCATTATATGAGAATAAGATTAGGAATAGATACATTGGGAGAGAGAGAGAGAGAGAGAGATTCATTGGAGTGAGACTGCTACCCACCCATGTTGTCATTGACAGGAAGTGAAGGGTACATGCCTTCCTCAAACCAGCCTATCCTGCTGACCTCATGGGGAAGAGTGTGTGTATGTATATGTGTTAGAGAGTGGGAGAAACCGTGGCTTCGTAGTCTGCCCCTGGAATGAATGACTCTCCCTGTGGCTTGGTTTCACCCCAGTGAACGTGGACACTGAGCTAAAGTAAAATCTGCGGGAGCCATTGGGCATGTGTGTGGGTTACACTGGGATTCTGGCTTCAGTTTACAGCTACCTATAGTCCATAAATCTATTCTGAAGCTCCCTGTTGCTTCTTTGGATCAGTGTTCAAACAAACTAAATAACCATTGTAAGAATAATGTATTCATTTGTGTGAAAGACATTAAAAATATGTGATATAATCTACCAAAACATATCCATCAGAGTTGTATGAACCAAACTGGCTGCTGGATTTTTTTAATAAAACGACAAAATCTGGAAAATCTATCATTCCAGTGTCTTGCAGAGAAATACTTTATTACATGAAGGCATTACAAGGTTTTTCTTTCTCTTTTTCCAGACAGAACTGGCAGTGTGGTCGTGGCTTTTTCTTATTGCTGTAGATAAATTGGCTCTTATTTCATCATGAGAGTGTGTCAAACTAGAAAAAGGTACTCCACTAACAGAGGGGAAGAAAGATACAGGGCTGCGGCTGTAGTAGTAGGATGAAGAACTCAGGCTGTGACAGGTAAAATATAGGACAGACAAAAAACCTCAGCAGAGAGTTGCAATGCGGGTCTCATGGTGCAAGATGGTAATGGTTCCCCTCTGAAGATTATTACCTGTAATAGTCAATCCTTGTGAGGTGGAATTGAATAGAGTGGGAACAGCCATGGTGAGATTAAATATGATCTGTCACCAGTACAGAAGGAGGACAACCAGAGTGGGTGGATGTTAGTAAAGGCCTGCAACATCTCTGCTCTTTGTTGGAGTTTAAGGATTACCTGGAGAAAAATGTTTTTGTTTTTTTTATCAGGAGAGTTCAAAATACCAAATCTAACAATTTAATAGACTTTGAGTAGAATACTAGGCACTGGTGGCTGGAACCTATCCCAACTACCAATGGGCAAGAGGCAGGATACACCATGGACGGGTCTCCACCTGCAACCAGTTTAGAATCACCAATTAACCTCTTTGGACTGTGCACCTGCAGAAAATACGGGAACATACAGGCTCCACATAGAAATAAGGACATGGTTGGTACTTCAAATGACTGCTAAGCAAACTAATATTTAGAAACCCTTACAATCACACACATGGAGTTGGACAACGCTCAGTTAGAAAGCAAATGCCCATGTTTTAACCCTGCACTGGCCCAGAAGACACTCCAAGTAGAGTCACCTCTTGATTTTAAATGTGCTACAAGCGTTTTATCTCTTTATTTTATCCCCCTTAAGGCCATATGGTAGTGTGGCGTCTTTGCCGTTTTGTCCTTGTTTAATTACTTTTGGGAAGGCGCATCCATCAGAACACCACTTACTCATGCTGGGTCTTATCAATGCGCTCCTTTTGAGTTCTGTCACTTGGGGCTGGCAGAACATCTGCAATATCTCTTTGTTATCTGCTGAGAAACTAGATGTATCAGAAATTGGTTACGTTTTACACAAACTGTTAAAATTAACCCATATTTCAACCAATTGTTCCCTTTCATTATGACAATGTTTGGACTCTATGAAGTCCATAGAAATAAAAGCACATGTTCATCCTTGAGTTAACTGCGCTCTATATAAAGCTCCTGTACAGTACTCCATTACAACATCAAACATGAAAATGGTTTCAGCATTTTAATCGGGGCTGTGGCCACCAAACAACAGCCCTTGGATTATTTAGCCAATCATTTGCAAAAACCTGTTTAAAATAAATAAATAAATTAAAAAATAAATAAATAAATCATCAAACAAATATTGCCTGTGCTCTACTTAGCATTATATTGCTTTGATATTTACCGCACACCAAAGCGCAGGAACAAACCGGCTCTGATCATTGTACATTCAAACACTCGTCCAAATGGGGTTTAAAGGGCTGGATTAAACAGGGAATATTCAAAATCAAAGCAAACAAAAACTTTGTACATGATGTGATTCCTTCATAAAACCTCGCCTGGTTTCTGTCCTCCACTATGGGAAAAAAAAAAAGTTGCATTAGCTAGTTATTATGGGACTATTAAACAGCATGACTTCTACTTCTGCCAGCACTTCAAAGCAACACCTGTGCAGGCAATTTTGATAAACACCCAGGAATACACTGGTAGGAGTGACATTTATCCTTATACAACTTTGCCGAAGTAGGACAAGGACACAGCTCGTAGTATACACAGTGGGTTATTGTATGAACTGATGCAACCTGATAAACAATACAGGAGTAAAGCATCTAATGCAGGATGGATGGAAGAAAAAAAAATGCAAAATTCTACACGCGAAAGACAGGATATTAGATGTAACTCACACCTTTACCAAGTCCTTGCAGATTGCATTAAGTGAACTAAAGGCAGTGTATTTAAATTATGGTTGTTATTATAGAGGACCTGTTGAGAGATTAGGGAAATAAAGTACCAAGCGTGCACACAGATTATGATTGTGTCTCATCTGTAGCTTTTGTGTTTGTGTATGAGTTATTCTATTTTTCATGAACAGTATCCGGGTGTGTTGAGTAATTACATTTTCTCTTCTCATATTGTTATCCATGCTAGAAGGCAAATCCAACCTCCTCTGTTACCTGTGAGTATATGGGGATTTAGGTATGATATTGTGCCTTGAAGATTAGCTTTTCTTCTTCGGATGTATAAATATGAGCGTTAGAGCTGAGCTTATTGATCTGGGAGTTTGGGAAGGAGTGTTTGTGGCTTTGCTTGCCTGCATTCATATATATTTTCACTTTATCCTGTCATTTTGTGCCGCGTTGCAGGCCAAGGATGCAGCCTTGCATCATATTCCAAAATATATAGATGGACACGTTGTTATCGTACATGGGCAAACATAAGATGAATAACACATTATTTTAGATACACGGCTTGAGCACTCATTTCTATTCTACCATACAAACACAGACAGAAGTTTTGTAGACAGAATGAAAGCGATGATATAGAGTCAAGGAGTGGGATATAGTAGCGGGGGAGAAAGGAATTAAGTGTGTGGGTGTGGGTGTGTGTACGTGTGTGCGCGTCCGTATGACTGCCTTCAGAGCAGCACTCCTTGGCCAGCTGATTCTCTCCCATCTGAGATCCTCAGCGAGGATTATAAAACCAATCAGCAAACGGTGATTGCCGCAGCCAGCCTGTGATTGGATCACAACCCAGCCGCTGCCATCAGCTCCGCAAAGAGAAAGGGTGTGAGGAGAGAACGAAGCGCGGGGAAAGACAGAGATGAGAGAAGAGATAAATAAAGACAGCCGTCACAGGGAGGCTAGCGGTGGGTGGACGAGATACTGAGAAGATGAGACGGAGAAAACGCAAACCGGAGATCTTTAGTACTGTCCCTTGATCCATCTCTCTCTGTGTCATACTGAGTACCACTCACACCAAAATTACAATAAGTTAACCCCACCACTTTAAATTCCCCTGCTGTTCTTTTCAGCTACAGAATCATCTGCTCAAATAGTTCGCTCTACATGCTAAATGCATTATGAAAACGACTGTTATCATAACACAACCATTTCTTACGACCATATTTATATATAGTAGTTTATATTAAAGGGGAATTACCGTTTTTTTACAACCTGGACCTTATTTCTGGCATAAAATACGATTGTTTACTCACCCATATAGCTTTGGTGTCATTTGGAATAATTCAGAAGGTATTAAGATCCAGCGGAGTGCCGTGTAGATGTATTACACATTATCTGCCACAAAACTTTTCGCCAATATTTTGTTATGATATGCTAGTGCTATTCCCCGTTCAGTCTGGAGTTACCTGTTATCATCATCCGGGGTCTGTAGATTGACCTATTTACTTCTGACCTGGATGATGTCATCTCAGAGCGCCATACGCAGTCATGACGAATGGCTTGTTTACCTGTAATTTGCTACTGCTAGTTTATTGGCTGAATATTTATTTATACGATTGTATTGAAAGAGGTTAGATTGTGTATTTGGCAAATCATTCTATATAACATCCCTGTTCCCACTCGGGTATGTATGAGAGTATGTTCCTAGAGGAACATTAAATAAAATTAATATTTTGTAATACACAACTGGAAAAAAAATCCCAAACTATACTGACTAAAAATCAGAGTATGGCTGCTTAAAATCTGTTGACGCTAAACAATGAGGTGTGTGCCACATGCATTACAAGTTACCTCCCCAGTTGCATTGTAAACATGGCAAACTCCAACATTGGAGGACATTATAAAAACATTGCAGGGGCAGTGCAGACACTGGAGAGCCACTACAGATGCGTGTGGCAAGGGTGGCAGTTCATCTCTGACTACTACAGCAAAAGTGTGGAAATTAATGGCAATCACACCCTGCCAGCTGAACTGACCAGCTTCTATGCTCGAGCCAAGGCCTGTAACTATGAACCACAGACTAAAGTTTCTTAGGGAATTTTGCAAGCATATTCAGCCTTTCCCTTACACAAGCCAAAATCCCCAGCTGCTTCATGTCAACTACCAGGGCTCCTGTCCCCAAAATGGTCATGTCTCAGTGGCAAAAAAACCTTCTGACGTGCTTGAAGACCTGGTCATGGCCAACATTTAGGACACTGTGCCAACCACACCAGTCCACTTGCAGTTTTCCTCTCAGTCAAACAGCTCTATGGAAGATGCCCTCTCTCACATGGTGAACAAGAACAGTTATGTGAGAATGCAGTTTATTGACAACAGATCTGTATTTGCACAAGCATTTGCTCCAGACCCTTTTCCCTACAACACTCTGCAACTCTGCAATTGGTATTTCTTACTAGTGTTGTACCTCCAATATATTAATCATTAACATTAGGGCACCGGTGTCCATCATCATTCACTGGTGACACCACTTTCATTGGTGTATTCATTTGTGGTGATGAAAGGGCTGGCAGACTGGATGTGGCAGATCTCATGATGTGGTGTAAGGGAAAAACAACCTGTCATTGAATGTCATCAGATGATAAATGTGACTCTTTATTTATTTAAATTTATTAAATCTGGCATTACATTGCCATCTAAATATGGTTATATAGTTTTATCGAAACATCTTAGCAGTCTGACAGCTGTTTTGTGTGACCTTACCATTGAAGTGATACATTTTTTGTCCGTTTCTTTTTTTAATTCAGGAATTGAATGTTAATTGCATTTATTTCAAGTTTGTGTTTTCTGCCTCATAGTAACAAGTTGTCAGACATTAATAAGCCCCAGGCCCCTTCCATGTGACGTCTGCATGTTCTTTCTTCGTTTGTCACTTCAAGGTCCCCAATTTGCTGTTGTCAAAATATAATCTAGATCATGTGATTCAATGGCTAAAAATGACCCCCAGGTTGACCACCAGCCTGTCTTTAGTTGTCTGCATCCTGGTCCTATGATGCCTGGAGACCAGGTTATTTCCCAGCGTTTCACCTAATGCATGCTGGGATATGCCCCAGCACAGAGGTGGTAATTTAGTAGCACTGTAGTGCTGACCCCCCACAGTCTTCTAATAAAGCAAGGTGCCTTGCTACATGAACATGTTACCAAGGAAAAGATCTGTTTCATTCATGTGAAATATATTATATTGTTAAACTGAGATTTACTCAGAGAGCATGTAATCCTAATTTAACAACATTTAATTGAAAAAGAAATTGAACGATTAAGTTGTTTGTGTGTATGTGAATGGCTGTGAATAGTTGATTGTTTCTCTATTAGTGTTAGCTAATGAGGGACTGGCCGGACACCACCTTTCACTGAATTCCAGCTGGGATAGGCTGCAGCCTATGGTAAGTGGTCTTAATGGATGGATGGACAGACCACACTGATTTGCCATCAGTAATGAAAGGAGAAAAATCTCTGTAATGAAAATCTTTAAATATTTTATGGTAAAACAGCAATGTTAGGTTATCATCCAACTCCTACCTTCTTGTTTGTTACATATGGATATACGTACACTCATTGGCCAGTTCGTTAGTTAGAACCTTCTTAGAACCAATCCAACATTATACTATCAACATGTCAGACTTTTCAGAACTGGCTTAATTCTTCATCACAGATTCGTCAAGGTACTGGAAACATTCGTTATGCATATTGACATGATAGCATTTCGCAGTAACTGCAGATTTCTCTCCTGCACATCCAAGTGATGCAAATCTCCAGTTCCACCACATCCCAAAAGTGCTCTATTGGTTTGATATCTGGTGAATCTGGAGGCCATTTGAGTACAGGGAACTCAGGCCCCGTCCACACGTCCAAAAACGTTTTTTTCCCTATCCGTTTGCCCTGGCATCGTTTCAAGAATATCTGCGTCCACACGGATCCGTCTCAGCACGACTCAAAATGCTACTTCATATTCCAGGCCTATAGGTGGCGCTGTTTCAGAAATGATATTTTGCCCTAGTAACCACAATAGGCTCAATATCTTCTCCAGCAGGAACGCGAGCATGTAGTCCGCCATTGTTGATGATGTTGTTATGAGACGTCTCGCGGGATATAAAAGGTGGAAGGCTGACGATACACAGTTGGTAGTAAGGGCCCCACAGTGTGTCCAGGAAATATCCCCCAGACCACCAGCCTGAAGTGTTGATTCAAGGCAGGATGGATCCAGGCTACTGCTGGCCCTACAAAACCAAATGCAGCAGAAATGGAGACTCATCAGACCAGGCATTGTTTTTCCGTTTTTCCGTTGTCTAATTTCCACGGGGCCTTGTAAATTGTAGCCTCTATTCCCTGTTCTTAGCTGACAGGAGTAACACTTGGAGTGGTCTTCTGCTGCTGTAGACAATCTTCTACAATCTACAATCTGCCAGAGACCTGCCACTGAATATTTTTTCTTTTTCTGACCTCTCCCTGAACATTTCCTGAGATGATGTTGTATGATATAAAAACAGTAGATTAGAAGTTTCTGTAATAATCAAATTAGCCTGTCTGGCAGTAGCAACCATGTGACATTTTAAAGTCACTTAAATCAACTATTTCGTTGTATAGTACATATGTATATATGGATATTTGACATTTCTGTCTCTGTTTAAACAAATGCTAAGCATCCAAATGATATCAAGACATCTCCAACCTTTTAAGTTGCTACTTGACATGTTAAAATGATAAATCATGATCAGATTGGACTAGAAGCATATTTGACGAATACCTACTGTATGTTCAAAGCTCATGGCAATACTTTGCACAGTATTTTGTGTAAATACATCAAGCGTAGTGTAGGTTTTTGTTTTTTTTATATACATATGCATCTACCTTTTGGGATGTCTAGACAATTAGCTCAGCATATTAAACCTTACAAGAGCAAAAAATAAAATGGGTCTTGCAGCCATGAGTAAGAAGGCTGCGGTGTTTTCCTAATACAATGAGTGTGTGCGTGTGGAGAGTTAATAAATGTGCATCTGTGATACAGTGTTAGCAGGTGTTTGCTCACTGTGTTTGTTGGCAGGTTTGTTTAGCTGGCTTCCCGTGGGGCTCCATCTGACCCGAGGCATCTGTTGCACCCTGCCCATTTTATGCCCTTCAGTGCCCCCTTATATCAGTGCCCATGACCTGCTGCTACCACACACGCTCATACTTAGAAAAGACTCCGACTAGTTCCGTTGGAGATGTGGTGAAAAACAACAGATGTTGAGTTGAACAATGAGAGACTACAAGAGGCGACTGCCATGTTATATGCACGCCATAAATACCCAGTGTCTGAACTTTGGTTTATCTCAATTCTGCATTTAGGTAGAGTTTGATTTGTGTATACTTTTGTGGAGGAAAATTAGGTCTAAAAATGCAAAGAGCAGGTGAGGGGGCAAATTATCACAGCTGGGCTCAGTAGGGAGATCTGTACCTAAGTTGGCCTTGTATCTGTTTGTCTGTATTCCGGTTGCAGCATACAAATACCCTCCTGCTTAATATGGGCAACATCACATAGGTGGGCTAGGGACAAAGTCATACAAGTAGCACAAACTTTGAGGACATACATAAAAGATTAGTAAGAATTTCTTGGCAGTCTGAACTTGCTTTTGTGCGACATATTATTACCTAACATCTCTTGACAGCTTTGCAGGTCACAATAAGAATAGTTGAAAAAGATACTTTGTTCATAGAGAAAGCATTTCTTTGAAGTGTTTGTTCCACAGGATAAAAGCCTTTTTTTATTATTTTTTCAATCAACCACCTACACTGATCTATTATCAATTTGCCTTAACTGAATAAACTTTGTAAAGTTTGCTCTGGTAACGGCCATATCCCAAAAACTGTAAAATACTTTTGTTAGACAAAAAGCCAAAGGGTGTCACCACTTTATAACTAATTTTATGAAAATGTATTCTGCCCTTGATGAGACTTTTCACACATGTGAACATACATATGTTAACCTTTGGATCCAGAGAAATTGGGTCAGAGAAGTCATTAGGAGTCATCACCTGGAAAACTTAATTAGACATGCTAAATGGTTGCATTCGTGTATGCAATGTCCTTTATAAGCTTCCCCACTGTCAGGGTTCAGCGTCTTTCCTAAGGACACATCAGGTGAACAGGAGGAGCTGGAGATTTAGCCTCCAACCCTGTGATTAGTGGAAAACACGTCTAACATGGCGTGCTATACCCATATGTTCAGCCCAAATGTCTGTACAACATTTCATGCCATTCAACCCAATAGCTGGTTTTCAGCCTTCCCCAAAGTTGTAGAATCAAACATATGCCATCTAGTGTGAGTACAAATAATATAATGTACATCTTTTGGGGCAAACAAATTAGCCATGTAAATCAAATGTTGCAGTGTGCGATAACAAAATATTGGTGAAATTAACAAGTCTCGCAGCAGATAATGCGTTATTTAGAGGCTGTGTTTCGGTGCCCCAGTCACTCCCTCTATATGTATATACAGTAGTCCCTCATTGTAACGCGGTTCACCTTTTGGGGCCGCAGTTTCGCAGATTTTTTTAGTGCAATTTTGCATGCTTTTTTTTTTTTAAACAGCACATTTTTTTCTGCGTCCTAATTGGCTAAGGGAGAGTCCGCGTGTCGTCTTTTGCGTTCTGATTGGCTAAGGGACTGTAGACCATTGTCAATCAGTCTCCTCATACGTTGTCTCTTGTACAGTACAGAATGCGTTCAGCTTGCCAGATTTACATACACAGTATCTTTGATCGCTGGCAGTGTGACTGAAGAGTATGTTTGCAAGTTATTAAGAAAAGTGTATAAAGTGTGTAGTGAGGGATTTTGCAACCTTAAAACATTTATAATCATTGTAAAAAAAAATAAAGCTGACGACTGTGGCTCAGTAGGTAGAGCGGGTTGTCCACGAACCAGAGGGTTAGCGGTTCGATCCCCGGAATGTGCCACATGTCGAAGTGTCCTTGAGCAAGACACTGAACCCCCAGTTGCTCCCAGTGCGTGGCACTGGTGTGTGAATGTGTGCGTGCTTGTGTGAGTGAATGGGTAGATGTGTCTCTGACTGTAAAAGCGCTTTGAGTACCAATAGGTAGAAAAGCGCTATATAAAAGCAAGGCCATTTACCATTTACCATTTACTTCACGGATTTCGCCTATCGCAGGTTATTTTTAGAACGGAACTCCCACGATAAGCGAGGGACCACTGTATGTTGATCTAATTGTCTCCCGACTGACTACAAATTGCACAAAAGTTGTATGGGTGAGTAAACGATCGTATTTCATGCCAGAAATAAGGTTCAGGTTGTAAAAAACTGTAGTTTCCCTTTAATGAAGTTAACGTCAAGATCAAAAAGTGTTGGTACAATGCCCGTACCATATAACACTTTGATCCATTCTACTATGACATGGAGAGTAAGTCGGTCCTGAATTACAACAAAAGTACTACTGCAATTCACACTCATCTGTAAAGGCATCCGCTAACGCTAGCAGAGGAACAGTCCACATCCTCTCAACGACAGTCAGTTAACAACTTCACTTGTAGTAACGGAGAGGAGGAGGCTGCACACCAACAGTTTGCTAGTGAATTTCATTGTTTAAGTTGTACTCTGGTTACTCTGGCTTCCTCCCACCATCCAAACACATGCTTGTTAGGTTAATTGGTGATTCTAAATTGGCAGTAGGTGAGAGTGTGAATGGTTGTCTGTCTCTGTGTTAGTCCTGAGGTAGACTGGCGACCTGTCCAGGATGTACCCCGCCTCTCATGTGATGACAGCTGGGATAGGATGTAGCAGACCCCGTGACCCTTAACAGGAACAAGTGGTTACAGAAGATGAATGAATGAATTCTGCAAAATGTTGTATGACAACATCGACTGGTCGACGTCTACTCGATTTTCACCACATATTAGTCGACTTGTTCGAGTTGTTCATCCCTGTGCTGTACTAGAGTATTAAATCTGTTGTTGCCATGCTGGTGAATGTAGTATTGTGTACTTTTTGTACTTTTGTGTACTGTTTAGCAAAGTACAAGGAGCAGATGGAGTATCCCACGGCAACTAGGACTAAGGTGGAGGAACGTCAGTTAGGAATGGTAGTAAGGTTTGATGAATTCACCGTCTCTGGAAGTCAGATAGAAACAGAACCAAGAAAGCATACAAGAAAAGTTTCAGATGCTACAGTTGAAAGAGAAACTTGGTATTCAGATGAAGCAATACGGTCTAAAAAAGAAAGCCACAGACAAACACAGATTTACCGTTCCAGAGGGAGTGCTGAAAGGGAGTGAAGGGACTGAAGAAGTGGAGACAACAGATATATGCAACAGAGCTTGTGTAATCACTCTCAATGTCAGAGGGGGATGGGTAAAAGTTATGCACTGTAGTTTTAAATATAAGAATGGCTAAATGTCTCAGCCATTTTTCTGTTTAAATTAAAACTACTAATCTGTCTGAAACGATATCCTGCATCTAGAATGTGGCTGCTGGATGCTGGAGAAGACCATAATAATACCTTTTAGCTGTAAATTCTGAAGGCCATCAGTAAACTGTCCCCATGTACAGTGTTGTGTGTGGCCATACCTATATTTCTTCTGCAAGCTCCTCTGAGCCCTCCAGACATATAGTAAGTCACCTATTCACCAGTCAGCGTTAAGAATAGCTATTCCCCAGGATCGCTATTCAGCAGTGTTCAGAGCAGGTGGGGAGTTTGAAGGAAAAGAGATTAGCTATTTCTACTCCACAAAATGATTTATGCCTTGACTTTTATCAGGTAGCTTCTCCCCTTCTGCAAAGATCATTTCCCCTGACTTCACCTCACAACGGGAACTATTTTAAGCATTGGCTCATTAATACAGAGTGATTGGATTCATTGTTCTGCAATCCTGATGGATGTTCTGTGAAGTTTTCTCTCTCTCAACTCCCACCTCAATCCCCTCTTCAATCTTCTGGCTGAATTTCTTCCCAAGAATGCAGTCCCATTGTCTTCTGAAAGTTAGATAAATCAGTTGCCGATGCCTTTTGTCGCTTCAGATCATTTAAAAGAAATAGTATTAACCCCACTCCATCAAAGCTTTCATAATGACAGCACTTTTAACTTAAATCTCCATAGACCGCTGCACGTTTTAACAACCACCGAAGGCACGTTCAGCTTAAGGTCTCGCAGTTTGCATTCTATTTTTAGTGTGTCTTCAGATGTATTCAGAGTAAGACATCAAATACATTGACAAGTCTTTCATTACTTAGCATGCATTGCCTCTTTTTTTATTAAACACATACATAAAACGTGTTTTTCTTCTGACGTTAAACATTTAGGACACTGTTCTAATTCGTTTTTGGATCAATTCAACCATTTCCATTTTGGAGCAATTTGTACAGTGATTTGGAAAAGAGGTTCTGTACCTTTTTCCAGATGTACCATTTTAATCATGATCTGCTGTGCTGTGATGCATTTAAATGCCCACTCATAGAGTACTTAAACCAGTGCAGCATGGCAGTAGCTCATAGCAGCGGATGGACATCGAAGCATCCAGCACAGAACTTTCCAAAGTTCAAACTAACCTGCATGATGATCTGTTGGATACATCTGCAATCTCGGCTTGCTGCTGTGGCCAGGTCTTAACTTTTACTGAGACCAGTAGACATGGGATGAAATGTCTTGATAGTGTGCGAGGAAGCAGTGCCTGGTAGAGAGTGTGGTGTTCCATGCTAACAGAACAATATACCCCTGCCCACTGCCCTTCTGTCCAGCACGGTTGCTTCCCAAAAGCTCCAGCACTGTTGCATTTCCCATTCTATTCACTGACTACCTGTCCTTTAAAAGAAGTTTGAGATTCAAGTCGGACAGAGGGGCAGAATAGTTCTCTGAATTACTTCCAAGTTGTGACACAATGTGGTACTGCAAGATGTGGCAGGCTGGCACTAACTGGTTAACATGTTAACATCATCAGATCTCTAACATCAGAGCTATTATTTCTTCCACATACTTTGAATAATCTTAATTGATTTTCCAATGTTCTTCCAATGTGCTTTCAAAGTGCACCCTCCCGTAGTCTAGCAATCCTTCATGACCCATTCACGCATCATTGTATCACTTGCGGATACTATTTTAACTCCAGGGTGGCTGACTTTGACAGCAGGCTCGTGTATAGATGGCTCGGCTTGAGACTTGCTCTATAGGAAAGTGTGTTATGCTGCAGTGAGTCGGCTGTGGGTGCTACAGCGGGGTTGACTGCTATTTATACTGTACCTCCACTGCAGCAGCACTTCGCTTCTCTCCATGTGCACTCCTATTGGGAGAGGAGATGATAGGAGATTTTGAAGCAAAACAAAGATTTTATTCTGTTCCAGTGTATCGTTATAGCTATGTACAGTATGTGTAAATTAAAGTTATTCACCACAAAGTAAATGTTTCTATTGAAAGCCATAGGTATAATCACTGATAAAAAATCTGTAAAATCTTAATGAAATGGCTTGGTAGAATCTGAAAGAGCTTGGCGAGGTACAAGATCAAATTTAAACAAATCCAAACCTGCAGAGAGCAAATTTATTTATTTTTGAAATATTCCACCCTGGAGCACAGTACGATACGTTCTGTTTCACTTGGCAATTTTGAATTCAAACAGATCATTATAGTGTGAGTATTTACTGTGCTATACACTGTAAAAGTTTTCAGAGAAGGTGGATTATATTAGCTGAGAAACGCATATTGCGAGAAAAAGATGAGAGCGTATACATGCAAGTTTAATCTAAACTATGCTAAGTGTAACACCTTTTAGCTTTTACCCTCTCACATGTGAGCACATTAAACACACTCGTGTCAGCCTGTGTCTGTGTCACTTTCCCATACTGAATGCTTGGTTTCAGCCATAATGAATCTTTTAAGTAGAAGCATGAGAAATGGACGGGGAGTTAGGGACAGGGACCGGCAGGGAAATCAGCTGTCAGTGGCCAGATACTTCCGTTCTTCTCATTAATTACTTTTGGGGAAAGTGAGGTGGACGCCAAATGAGTATTGATTGTGGTGGGCCAGTATAGGGCCCGGTTTCGCTGGCCTTTCCCACACGTCATTGCTTCTCCACATCCCCATTAAGTGGGAACAAGAGGGATCAGTGGCAAGCTGGGACCTTATTAAAGACAGGACCTCTGAGTGTCAGACAGGCTAGCTAGCGCACAAACCCTCTCTACGTGACAGTATACGGCACTTCTTTTGACTTTGTATCTGTCTTTTAATCCCCTCTCCACTGAATGTCAATAAGAGGACAAAGGCTTAAATGTTGTAATTTTGTCAAAAAGTCCAATGTCAAAACTTTGTCTCACTAGGTTTCTTTGATTTGTTGCTTGTGTTTTTTCTTTTTCCTCTACACTTTTCTTAATTTTTTCCCTCTCTCTTTCTTACCACACCTCTAAGCCAGAATGTAAAAGTGTCTCAGCGCTCACAGAAAGGTCTTTTTCCTTTTCTCTTTTCCTTGCCACCTCTCTCATTTTGTTGCGTGACTGATGATTTTAATTACCTGTTAACTCCCTGTACTCAGCAGATACACATGATAAATGGTCCAGGAGTCTGTTATAGCCACCATCTGGATGGGGCAAAGGAGTCTAGGGGAGCTTTTCTCTACTGTCATACTAAAGACAGCCACCACAGCAGGGGAGGCGAGGGGTGGGGGAGGGGCATTGCAGGTGTGCCGAGGGAGAG
Source organism: Planiliza haematocheilus (assembly GCA_005024645.1). Lineage (NCBI taxonomy): Eukaryota > Metazoa > Chordata > Actinopteri > Mugiliformes > Mugilidae > Planiliza > Planiliza haematocheilus. Next base: position 3,951,043 of record SRSE01000725.1, on the reverse strand, counting down.
CAGGAAACCGTCCCAGTTTAGATTCAGTTGACAGCTATTTAGTGTCATAAGGGTCACATCCATTTTTCCTTTCTGAGACTGCAGGGAGCGACGATATGCCTCTAGAAAAGGAAGCCCATATCACCACAGTAGGGGGAGAGATGGCTGTTGACGATTGGCCAGCAAATTGCAGCACTTTATATGGAGATTGTAGTGAAGGATATGGAGGAAGGGAGGTGAAGCTATAGTGGCAGCAGTGGAATGGATTCAAAGCAGGCATTATGTACTCAGAGACAGGTGCTATGTAATGATCAGCATGGTCTTGTTTGAAAGTACCCGCATGTTGGAGGCAAAGTAGCTAGGTGAGGGGAAAACATCACAGACATTGTTCAGTGAAATGAATAGAAATTTTACACACGAAATAAACTCTTGAAACATGGGCTCCACCTCAGTCACACAGGAACATACAGTTATATTATATTATGGAGTATATACTAGCTGTGAGCAATCCATTGTGCAGGTTCCCATTTTAAAAGTTCAATACAGTCTCGGGGTTACAGAGTTGTTTGTAACATTTTATTATGCAATGACTGCTGCATAAGTACCTGGAGGATGTGGATGTCATTGGAAAAGCTGTAATGAACTACAATTACAATTGTACACACACACACACAAATTCTAATTTAGATCTAATTTGTGAAAACAACTGTTTGTGATTTTACTGAGCCTGCTTGATTTTAGTGTCTTGTCCTTGATGGGCAACACTTTACCAGCAGGATCTCCGATGGTTGCATGACAACCTCACAGTAATGCCAGGAATATCACTGTGCCTGTATGTTGTACACTCAGAAAGCAGACCCCCTGGAATGACAATACCCTGTGTTGTAATTTTGGCATAGCGCTTTAAGCACATTACAACAGCTCCTGCATGCGAAAACATAGGAAAAGTTGCAGCCAGAAAGGTGTAAAGATGTTCTCTGAAGTGCAAGGATACTGAAGATGTTTCTCTCCTTATGTTTTTTTTTTTTTTTTTTTGAACATCTGGAAAACCGGCCCTGTTCATTGTGAGTTTCAGATGGGTAACCTCACAGATGTTTCAAAATAAAAGCGAAGGCACTTGGATGAGTGATGAAAAGACCCGCTGCATTTGTTTTAGCTTTGTTTAAGATATACCTATAAAACCACCATGATGTCCTTTAATGGCTGAAAAGTCTTATTTTTTACTGAACTACTTGTAGAATGATGTGTCGTTTTCTAATTTGCTATTTTTTACATCTTTACCTTTCATTTAGTGTACAGGTCAAACAAATATGACGAAAAGAGAGTGAGACTTAATTTTCATATAGTCTTTTAAGCTAAGCTAAATGTTTTAGCATCATACTTGACAAAGGCTAACTATACCACATACCCAGCAAACGGCCACATACTGCAGAGAGATGAGATTTTCAGAGAGTCACACTGCGCTTGTCTGAGCTGTCACTTATTTGACACTTAATTAGACTCACACCCAACAGTTTATTTGGCTGCAGTCTGGCCTCTGCGGTGGTATTTGTGTTTATGCTCGGAGTTCATAACACGGAGCAGATGACCCACAGTGCACTGGGAATGACCTCCAGCATTAATGAAGTGTAATGAAGATAGTCCCCAAAGCAGAACCCGTGTCACTTTGGCTTTGTCCTGCAGTTTGTAATAGCAGCACACACAAAGCCACGTTCACACACAGAACATTATGCATTCAACAAATGTGACATTCCTTCAGCTGATTGCTTGGAGTCCCAGTGGTAACGTTGGAAACAACTTCAATCCATTCATATATTCCCTTAGTTCCCTGAAGCAACTATGAAGTGCTTCTGGAGCACTCTGTGTACTTGACATTGGCAGGCAGTCCTAGGAATTGACTCGAATGGTATTGAATTGAACTAATTTAAATCAAATCAAATTCAGGCAGATTGAATATTTGTCTGTTTGCTTAGCATGCGTGTTCGTGAATTTGTTTGCCCCCGTAAATCTTTTCTATTCTCCCATGAAAACGCGCCCTGAAATACCAATTTGGAGCCAACGTGAGACAAACACAAGCAGACACCTGGCAAAGAGACGTATCAATATGACGGTTGTAAACAACAGCGCCCATATTGTGTGTTTGTGTTTCTGTTGCACTCTTTCTCTCTATCTGGATTGAATCAGTGGAGTGTTAGGACATCGTTTAAGCTCTTGCACAGCATCAATACTGGCTCTATTGATTTTTTTAAACAGTTAATGGAAGCCTTTAGGGCAGGAAAGCTAATTAAAATCATATGCAGGTCAAGCTCATTTAAAGACTCCCCATTAGTTTATGTTGAGCTTAACCATGCTTGACTGGAAAATCCATCCATCGGGCATCGTAATTGACTGGTGTTTCTAATGGCTTTCCAGTGCTCCTGCATCTCTCTGAGAGGTGCTGAGTTCCTCTGGAAGATTTCATGCTGAAGCTTTAATAACCCACATACAGAATCATTGAAGACAATTGACGTGTGTCCCATGTCCTCAAAGTATCTTGTCAGTGCCTCCAGACAGTGTTGTGTTTCAGAGGCAAATGGACAAAAAACAATATCCACCCACTCTTCACAGACATGACATCATAATGGACTGTCCCTGGATGCAGTCTGTTAGATTTTATGAAATTATTGAGACATTATTACAAAGATTTGAGTTTCAATAAGCTCATATATTTTCATCTATACTTTCATGGTGTTTTATTGATTTGTATCAATAAATATGTCCATGATTGGGCTGTTTAGTAACTTCAAAAGGCCATTCTGTGAGAGCTAAGTAACACTGATGGTGACGTTTATTTACCTATGCACTTATTTAAGTAGTTTTCACTTATTTCTCAAGTGATCTAAAAGTATATTTTTGCAAGTTTATGGCTTCTCATCCTTATCGTATAATATTTAAACTGAAGCAGTATTTTACATTGATGATATGTCTGTTTTTTTTTTCAATAAGTGGCAAGATTCATGCATCTGCATCAGAGTTAAACAAGCAACCTATGTAATTGAACAGTGGTGACTGTAACTGATTAATGTCAAAGATGGAGCTACGTAGAAGAGAGCAACATAATGTTATTCTAAGGGAAAACATAACATATTCTGGTTACTTGAATTACTTCCACATCGAATTGCTTTTTGTAAGTTTATGAATGCAGCAATCGCAGCCTGCAGTTAATAAATGAGCATATAAACGTTAGCTAGCATATGCTAACCATGGCAAATCAGCACATACGAGACTGTCAAGTGACAGACCACCAAGTGTGTAGCTACCTACAGCAGTTTTAAAAAGTTAAGATGGCAAGTTAACCAGTAGAACTGCTGACAACTACTCCCGACTAATTAAAAAAAATAAAAAAAAATAAAAAATTCAAGTTGGAGGTGAAGCCTTTGGATGTTGAAAGAAGGTTGGTTGCTGGCAAGCACAGGTTTTACAGTAAGGTTGTTCTTTCTTCTATAAATTTTCTATAATTTCAAGTGCTGGCTCTGTTATGCCACCCCGACCCCCTCCAGCACCTACTCCAACTCCTTTATCTTGCTAATCATGGAAATAGCTCAACTGTTTAACGTTGTAGTTAAAGTTGGTTGGTTGTCTGTTCTACACTAGGGCTCCTGGGAGATGTGTGGAGTTGCCTTAATTTATTGAGACAGTGAATAAACATATGAAACCTAAACGTTCCGTCATGTAATCCATCGATGTAACTATGGTACTCCCAACACTAACGCTAAGGCATAGTCTACAGAGCTACGTCATACGGCTTCCACAGATTCGCAACTACAAATTTAGCTGAATATTAAATGTGATTCTAGTCCAAGTCTATTCTCAACTAACAAAAAGACTGCATCTAGATAACATAGGCTACATTGACAATACAAGCCTCAAAAGCCAACTATACATTAAATGAATGTGAAAAGCACTGGACTCATGATAGCATGATAGAGTGGAAAATTTAATAAAAGCTTTATGTGTAGTGCAGATCTTCCCATCAGGAATTCTAATTACAGCACCAGTGGCTTTTGTATAATTGCTGTGGGAAGGAGAATTTGAATGACTGTTATGGTGAGTTTTGTTATGACATTCAGAGGGAGCTGCCACGTTTCTTCTGGCGATTATTTTCTGCTAGAGGAACAATGGCCTTGTTTCACTCCAACAAACATTGTTTTAAGATATGTCAGCTTGTTCCGTGTGCACACTTTTCACGTGCATGTGCTTCCCACTTGTGTTTTTTCCACAACTCATGAGAAGCTTGCGGTGGAAGGCAGATTTTAATCTGCGAGGTTATTGTTTCCTATCAGGGGACAGCATGCTAACAGCAGATGCCGACAATCTAGCTGTGTCTTAGTTTGGTGCCTCCACAACATGACTCTGCTGCCACTCCCGTACCCAGCTGGCATGAGCAGCAGAGGAAACCCTGCGACGTCATAGCTTCAACACAGTGGTTCATTAGACAGCGTTAGATCAGATAAAACCCCCCTGAGATGAATTTTCTCTGCCATACAGGACAGATGGGAAAAAGGATATGACCATGCTCTGAATAAAATGATCATATGAGATGTAATATGCAATAATAACACCTAATAAGATGTCAAACCATTTGACTTATGTTTCTGGAAAAGCGAGGATTTATTTGATTTATTCCATGCTCATTTTTATAATAAGAATGCAAATACACATGTATGTATGTATACACACACCTGACCTTTGAGCTTGCTGATTAATAGCTAATATTATTAGCTGTTTTCTGTCACGCATGACATTATGGCGTTCGGGTTTCACAAGCATTTCGGGCTACCTGCCTAATTTTAAAAGCTTATTAAGTTGGTGGTTATTAAGGAGAAGCCAAGCATTAAAATCAATTAAATGTAATAGTGACTGTACTAGATGCTGCATACTCCACCCTTCTAGCTATATTTCATCGGTCACCAAGTTTCCATTCAGTAAAAAATACCGATCTGAGTTGTTGGTTGATTAACTGCATGTTTTATTTGCAAGCATGAGATCACAAGCTACTCAAGTAGGAGTTTTTTTTATATACCCGTTTAGTCCTGTTAGGGGTCACGGGGGTCTGCTGGAGCCTATCCCAGCTGTCATCGGGCGAGAGGCAGGGGTACACCCTGTACAGGTCGCCAGTCCATCGCAGGGCGTTACTCAAGTTATTAGTGGCAAACATGTTTTCATTTTCTTCATGTTTTTCTTTTTAAAGGTAAAATGTGTAACTTTATCTGTGGATACCCAAACAGTGCTAATGTTAACTGTAGTCATTTGAAGAAATAAACTGAATTTTCCAAGTTTTGATGTTGCACCGCCAACATGTACCAGGATGCATTGCAAGGAAGAAATGTGGCTAAACATGTCAGTTGACAAAAATACCCAGTGGTCATCCGTCCCCTCGTTCCTGCTAATATATGTTGTCTTGAGATCTTGAAGGGCTTCAATATAGTGCAACTGTATAACTGCAACCAACAAAAACAGCTCATCAAAATCTATGGTGACAGAAGGATTCTGTTGGTACACAGTTTGACCAAAGGCACCACCAGTCTCTGTTTGCCCTCTGCAGCTCAGTTTCTAGATGGTCCCTGCTGGCCATATCCTCTGACAGGGCTAATGCAGCTGCAGCCTCTGCTTAGCTGTGAATTGCGTCCTACTCTCTCCAAAAAGAAAAAAAAAAAAAAAAAAAAATAAGTGCCCTCACAAGAACAAGAGATTTCGAAGCTAAGCCCCAAAGATAAAGAGAAATGTTTGTCAGTTTGCTCTTTGCATGTTCCACTTTTCCACCTTAGAATGCAATTAACCATCCCATTGGTGAAGATTTGCATTTTATTATTCTGTTAGAATCACAGCACCTGTACTTATAAAAGCTTAACCTTTATCCACGTATTTTAGCCTTTTTGTCCTATTTTTATTTAATATAATTGAGGTTGTGCATAAATCTAACTGTGAGAGTCAAGGAAAATGTGTGGATGTGCTATAAAAAAGAAGACAAAAAGGAGCAATGACGTTAACAGAGATGTTCTCTTTCGGGTTCTTCTAATTAATAGTAGTAGCTGGTCATCTCATCTAAAAACAAAGCCCCTAACCCCAAAGACTCTTCCCTAACCCTCAAAACCTTAATCCCCATCTTGTATCTCTTATCTTCTCCCCAAGCGGTAAGCTTCCAACCCGTAATACTCAGTCAAAGTGAGAACAGCAAACAGCTTTCCCAGGCACGCTAGAATGAATGAAATAAAACGAAAACAAAAAGTCTGTGTCATCATTTCTCTTAGAATACACACGAGAAAAGCCGACCTATATTTTATATCGATATAATGAGTCAGCTCTGTAACATTAGATGATATAATATACTATAATGACTCTCAGGGCAGTTACATCTGCTGACCTCTCTTGGGAGCTCAGTGCAATTATTTACGAAGCAGAAATTTGTAGAGCAAAGCTAATGCAATTCAGCCCAAGAACTGAAGATGTAGCTTATTCAACTTATTTCCAGTTAAAAGTAGATGATGATATTATGGAAGACAAGAACTGCTAAAGCCCATTATTGAGTGTTTGATGTGCTCTTTACCGTTTAGGATGACAGGCGTCCACACTCTCAGCGTATGGAGCTTCTGTTGTTCCTCACTGTATAGAGGCTGCTCTTTCAAGGAATTCCTCACTCTGCATTCAGTGCACATTCTTATCTCACTGACTGCTTGCTGGGGTCAACTGGTTCTGTACAGACCAACAACACTAGAAGCTCTATGAAGTTCAGGGTAAAAGGAAGTTAAATGCTTCAGCATGGATTTAAAATAGCAGTGTTAGCATGCTGATGCTTAGCGGGCAGTGTTGGACATTGGCCAACATCTTTGCTTAGCAGGCTAACCCTCAGTGGTTACGTCATTACACAGTGTGATCGTACCACCTGCATTAACTCACATTTACTTATTTGTATTTGTGCCTTACTCCTGTGTAATTCAGAGTTCAAGGTGCGGTCTAATGCCTGACAAAATAAACAACATGGATGAGAGCAAGTACGCGAAGCCTTTAGAGAAGTCGAGTAAAAATGAACTCGCAAAAGCTTTCATTAACTTTCTACAGGTGTTGTCCTACACAGTACCTAGTCTGTCACACTAGACTTTACCCTTCCATTCTCACCACTTGGCAGCCATCTTGATTCAACCCCCTGTGCAGTTATTTTAGGTTAACGGAACCCGACCTCTGTCTAAGTGAAAGTAGAGGTAGCCATAATTGCAATTAACAAATGCATGTATCGCAAGTAGAATTCTTATAAAAACTGCTTAAAGTGTTTGGCAACTTTACCTTTTTTTCCCCCTCACAGCTACTTCAAATGCTTTCATGACGCTGATGCACTCTCAATGTAGAGTGCTTTTACTTGACAAATGTAACTGGCTTAACCTACCAGAGCACATTAACATGCAAATTTATATTATGGAAACAGTAAGCCAAGTAAAATGAGGAGTACACCTACGTTTAGTGTTCAGTGCTCGTTTGCACCTTCTCCTGTAACAACACACTTAAAATTGTAATGAAAGTCAACTGTGCTCTTGTGTTAGTGCAACAGCAAATTAGTTTTTATGTTTCTTTTTGGTTTGGCTGCTATAAAGCGGACGACTGGCTTTTTCTATTCAGGATTCTGTAAGTGGTTTGTCTCTCCCGCACAACGTCCCTGACTGTTAGAAACAGAGACTAATTGGAGAGGAATAGGTCTCTCATGTGAGATATTTAACTTGTTAATTAAATTCACTTTTGTAGCTGATTCTTGACAGGGTGCTGTTCACAGTTCCACTTTGTACTCTGTCACGAAAAAAATATCTCGCCGTTGTCACACGGGTTGAAACACTGATATTTTCGCCTGCCTCTTTCCCAACCAGGTCCATCTCTGGTGGGGGCTTTAAAGAAGGACTGGGCTTCGCCAAACAGCATCGCTCTCTCCTGGCAGCAACCCGAACAGACAGCACTTCCCATCCTCGACTATGAGATCAAATATTATGAGAAGGTACATTAGTGCTCTGCATACGTCTCCAAGAGGAGATTACATCACTTTTTTAAGATGACTAGATAATTCAGTGAGGGTGAGAATGATCATTATATGCTTTGTATTTCTTGAAGAAGAGACAAGACAGTTATGCAGAACATCTTCAAAGTCCAACTACAACAACTAGTAATGTGTCTTTCTAAAGAATGTGTCATAAAAATGATTTATTGCCTGTAATTGGAGTTCCCAAAAGTGGTCAGAAGAGCTCACCTCTGCTAGAATGTACGTAGCTAGAAGGCAGCTCTTGTCACAGCTTGTATCAGCAGCTGCCATAGTGTTTGAGACAGTAATTGAACAAAGCAGTGTTTACTGCTACTTCAATGTAAGTGAAGGTGTCATTTTTAAAACTCTTCCCAACTGCTAAGATTGTTTTGATCATACCTTCACTCTCTCCCGCAGGAGCACGAGCAGCTGAGCTACTCTTCGACGCGCACCAAGGCCCCCAGTGTGATTGTCTCAGGTTTGATGCCAGCAACCTGGTACGTCTTCAGTGTGCGCACCCGCACACCAGCTGGATACAGCTCCTACTCCCCTAAATATGAATACGAAACCACAGGAGACTGTAAGTACCTCAGACCTTGCACAGCGCCTGTTTGTCAGAAGAGCTCATCCCACTTTGTGTAAACACGTGTACTTTAGCTGATGATAGTGATTTCTGTGAGATGATAATGTGCAGAAACTACGTAAAGTGATGGCAGCAAAAGGTCACTTTGAGATGAGTCGGTTAGAAAAGGTCAGCCATCCATGATTAGTTTAAGATATCTTCTACTTAACTTTGCTCTAATTTTAATCTTTCAGCAAAAGTTTGGCTTTAACATTTTGTGTTTCTGGCTTAACTTCAAGACAAGTAAATCAAAGGCTGGAGATGCCCAGCTGCAACCAGTAGTTGAGGGTCAGTTAAAGTTCATGTAGCCTGGAGCATTACCCAGGGCAGCTTGCATCGTGGGCACAACATGTAAAACCACCCAACAAAAAATTCCAAAGTAGGATTCTAACTAACAACTTTTTAATAAGGCCCTGGGAAACGTATCCAGGGACAAAGTAAATATTTGCAATCACAGAAACACTAAAAATACTTCACTCCTCCACTACCATGCCTTAATCCTAGCTGTTAAACAAATTTCCCCATTAAACACAGTAAATTTGGGCATGGCGTGAGCGTGTGAGCGCGGCATTTTGGTAAACAGCATCAAGATCACATGCTCACACCGTGTTTAGCACAACATCGTGCTCATTAACTTCCAGTCCATATTAAAGTAATGTTATCTTTGGTTCCACTTCCCTCTACTTAAACACTACAAAATCATCTTGAACTCGTATATTTACTATGACAGTTACATTTGGACAGTGGAGAAGCACAAGAAGCTGCTAAAGCTAATGTCACAACTTCTATGTTTACTGCGCTGTTTGCATCCAGACTGGAGTTTCTTTGTTATTGCCATAATTTAGAGATAAAAGTTATTGTTTTTTTTATGTGGAAAACACATCTGTCATAGTCACTTTATATCACTGCAACTTACTTAATGAACATTCATTTTTAATTTCAATGTACAATATGTAGAAATACACAATTAATAATGCTAATTGTGCCAAACTAAAAATCAAAGCTTGAAGTTATCTTTTTTAGATTTTGATAGATTTTATAATACCGTGACCAAAACTAAATTTTTTCATTGTCTACAACTGGAACTCCCACTGAGATTTGACTACAGCCAGAATAAGTTCTCTGCTGTATGAATTCCACGTAGCTCGCATCCACAACCATTGAAGAAAACTGTTTCCAGTGGCAATTGAGAAAATTAAATTAAATAAACAAGGGCGTGGATTTATTTTCAATCGATGTATGCTGTGCACTCCTGTGTGGATAGTAGTTTTATTCCAAGTCCGCTCATAAAATACAAAGGTCCAGCTGCCCTTTTATGTTGGGTCAGGTATTGTTGAGGGGTGATTTGGCTTCACAGTGGCCCTCTCCTTTCCAAAGCTGCAGAGCTTTGCTTTATCTGTGGATCACAGGGTGCTCGGCCAAGCCTTTGTACCGCCTGGCCTTTTATCTGAAAGAGAAAGCAGATTTGGCCTGCGTTGCTCTCCCCTCCTCTGTCAGCCTGTCTGTCCGTCCACCTGTCAGTCACTGTCGCTGTGCTCGTTTTTTCCTACTGTCTGTCTGTCACTTCCGCCTCTCCCTTCCTCTCTTGTCTCTATCTCTCGTCTGTCATCTGTTTCCTCAGTTCATTTCTCTCTCTCTCTCTCTCTCTCTCCTCGCGCACACACACACACTTCATTAGCATCAGTCAAACACCTCTGTTAAGTTAGTGATGCAAGGACGGCGCGAAGCTGACGGTCGTGAGAATTGTCTTGTGTGATCTGACCAACGCCTCCTCCCCTCTCCCTCCCCCTGAGTGGTCTGTAATTACTTTTCCCAGGCTAAACACACATTCTTGACGAGCGCCACACACTTATATGCTCTTGGCTTTGCGCTCGCTCTCACCCACACGCCACATAAACCCACATGAACTTCGCTCACTGGGCTAGCGACCGTGCACCCTGATCTCCAATTCATATTCATTAAGCATGAAATATTATAGAAATAAGTTTGGTAATAGCAATCATCTTTCAATTATCTGGGATTCGTTAGCCTTGTGACAAGACATAGAAAAGGGAAAATCATGAATACCAAATGGCCCCAATTTAACCAAATGATCACGGACTAAATCACAATTTCATGAATGAATAATATTAATTAAACGGCAGCGAGCAAATGAATCATTCCAATACGAAAGCTGACAGGGGATTTTTTTTTTTTTTTTTTTTTTGCATTACAAAGAGCTGATCAGACATCTCTCTGTAATATCTGCCTATCAAGAGAGCTTACATGGTCTTTGTATGAAGGATTGATAGAGAAGAATATTCAACACTATGTCAAATCTAATATTTTCTTTCTTCTGTCATTTCCTTCTTTTTTTTCTTACTCTCTTTATTCTCCCAAACCTATCCCCTTCTTATCCATTCCTGCCTTTTCCTACCCACCATCCTCTGGTTTCCCCCACGTCTTCTCTGCCCATCTCTCCATCTGCTCCTTGTCACCCCACATTCTTTTCAACCTTTCTGCCGTTCTCCTCTATCTTCAGCATCAGACTTAGCTTCCGACCAAGGCCAGGTGTTAGTAATCGTCACGGCGGCAGTCGGTGGCTTCACCCTTCTTGTCATCCTCACCCTCTTCCTCCTCATCACTGGAAGGTAAGACGAATGCTGCATGTGCTGTGGTTTAAATGTGAACACGCCGAATATTTCCCCGAACTGTTTGGTTTGAACTGTTGTCCAGCCTTGCCGGTGCACTAGGGTGAATAAATCTAAAGATGAGCAAGCAATCTGTCATCCAAATGCTGTTGAACAAGTTACACCATCATGACATGAACCAAGCTCTGAATATTGGCAATGTTTTTCCAAAAACACTGATGCTAGCCTTGAGGAGCCCATGCCGACCTAACACCAGTCAGTTTTACGCATCCCAGATGACACCGCTGTGATGAAGCAAATGCAAGTGACATAATAATACACCCCCAATATTCACAGAGGGATGTGGTCAGTTGCAGTGTGTTGCCACGGGAGATGACATTGGAGCTAAAATATTTATTTTTTTATTTTTTTGTGTGCTCTTGGTGGCTGCTTGCAATACAGGTCAGACCTCCCCATCTGGTTGTGAGCCAGAAGAAAAAAAAAAGAAGAAAAATTCAAAGTACAAAGTACAAATCGAATAATTGTTTTCCACCGGTATGGTTGTGGCTCAGGTGGTTGAGCCGGGGGTCCACTAATCACGGGCTTGGCAGTTTAGTCCCTTTGGGAACATGAAGCAACTCCTAACACCGATGGTGTGAGTGCGTATGTGTGTGTGTGATTGTACGTACTCTACAAAGTGCTTTGAGTATCACCAAAAAAAGAGTGATACTCCGAGCTATATAAGTGCAGGCCCTTTCATCTCAAGTACTTCTCTAACATAAGATTAGTTTATATTTATTCAGTTATGTGATGATATGAAAAGCATTTCAGTCTTTACGGTTGACAAGCATCTCAGAGTAAAGTAGTGAAGGACAGTGTCAGATATCGGTTTGAGAACTGTACACGACGAGGATTGTTCCTTTCATCGTCTGTTTTATCTAATCCCAACCGATTTATGATTAAAAATGTAGCTGATATGTAACTAGTAGACGCTTTTCATTTTTAACTAGATATAATACAGTTACAGGAATAGTTTAAGACAGTCAGGAAGTAGGAATCTTTATTTAAAGTTTGTGAAAAAAACATAAATTGTTATGTAAATTTGTGGATTTACACTACAGAGCACATCTACACATTCACTTAGTGTTGTTCTCTCTTTCTCTCTCCCCTCATGTCCTGTTTCTCGCCCAAAATAAACTTTAACAACCTTCCAGTTTTGACCAACACCTCATTCACTCTGCCTCTCACATTAGTTGCACATGTCAGGAAGGAACAGTTTACTGGTCTGAAGTGTGGGAGCCTCACGTAATTCCCGCCTTTGCTTATTCAGCTTTAACCGAAGGAGACGTCCAAGTCTAACTGATTAACTCGCGCCTATTTCAGTTAATCAGATGTTCAGAGCCTTAAGTGGCCTGAATGTCTCCGGGATATCACTACAGTTCTTGTGAAAATCTCTTATACGCAACCACAGATGTCGATAACTTTTTTTCTGTATTGTTTTCTCTAATGGGAGTGTATTATATTCTGGGAGATAAATGAGCCTCTTTAACAGCAGGCGTTTTGGCGATTATTGGCAGGAAAAGCACAAGTGCAGTTAATGCTGTTAAGGATGTCTCTGATCCATTTAAGTGTGACTGTAAGCTTCATATTCTTTGGCTTACAGTAATATATGCGTTCAATATTTCCTCCAGGGCACTGGCAAAACCTCACACTACATTTTGCTTCAACAATTGCCTTTGGACACAGGATACCACTAAAAGCAAGAGAAGGGAAAGGCATTTCAAGGAAGTGTAGGCTGTAATGAGTTGTGCATGCATTCATTTTAATGAACATCAGCGTGTGTGTGTGTGTTTGTGGAGGTGTGGTGTTGCATTTGTGTGTGTAGTGACTCAAACTAGTTTTCATCCTGGATCCTGCAAAAGAGTTACTACTTTTTAAACAGACTATTAATGAGTGTCATTATTTTCCATTACATTAGATCCACCGCTTGAAACCTCTTCATCCAAACAAGACACAATATACCTTTTATGATAGAAGAGACACACACAGACAGAAATATTCATAGGAGCAAACAAAGGTAAAGCAATCATCCGCCCACTGAAGACACGCAGACGCTCTCATGCAGGCACGACCGGTTTGTGCTTCTTCTTTTTTTCTATGTATGTGGTGTGTAGGTGCGGAACAACACTTTACACACTTTATTTCAGAAGTGTGAAGTTGAGGAGGTTTGGAGACTAAAAAAAAACATTACCATTTCACTGTGGATATACTGAACAAAAAATAAACTGAACTGAAACATTCATCAGCAGAAATCCATGAACATCACATAGTTTTTGTTTGGTTTTCCGTGGGTTTTCCATTTATAGGGGTGGTATTCTAATGTGAAGAATAACGCTTTCATTTAAAATATTGTCAGTGAACAGGCATAACATTATGACTACCTCCTAGTATTTTGTAGATCTCACTTGTGACTCCAAAACAGTTGTGACTCATCAGAGAATGGACATGGGCCGTCTAAGCGTGTCCTTTGGCAGCAGACTGTCAAGGCAGAGCATTTGGGTCCTATGGGTGGGGGGCCTCTGTGGATCATCCCACGGATACTTGATCAGTTTGGGATCTAGGGAATGTGGAGGCTGGTGGTTGGTACCTGTCTAAGTGGAATCCACATGAATGCTAGATTCAAAAGTATCCCAGCAGATCATTGAGTTGTCACAAGGTGGTCAGTGTTATTCACTCCTCCTGTCAGTGGTTTTAATGTTATGCCTGATCGGTGTATATTATGAATTATTATAAAATGGATCCACCCACAAGAGCAAATTACTTAATGCTTTGTTTAAGAAATGTTCTTGTGCAGAAATTATAATAAAAGAAATGGAGACATTTGTCTTACAGTTAAATTAACACAGCCAAATGTTTTGTCAGATGAGCCATCAAAACAGACTTTTTCCCAACTAAGCATAGTGAAAATTGGAATAGACATAAATAAATGTATTGCCACATGTTCTCTCATGACGGCAGAAATGTGTGCATAATTCTGGCATAAATAGAACGTCATCACCCAGCGCTAATGTGGTCTGAGTGTTTGGTTCTCAATGGGTCCCGAGGCATCTTGGGTGCGTTCACACCTGTTCTAAGAACTCTCTACTCCACTTGTGTTGAGATCACTCAAGAGGCTCGTTTATGCCAGGTGTGAACAGGGCCGAGGATGTGTCAATCAGCCCTCTGAAGAGATCTCATCAAGCAAAGTAAGATGAAACACCTGTGCAGGTGGTGTGGCATCGTGGAGGACAGATAGGCGGCACTTATCAATATCAAATAAGTACCCTTTGGACTCGCATACTTGGTGGTTCAGACTTGACACGAAGCACAGAAGTGGTGCTGCAGTACTGTTATTTTGTAACTAGGAAAGCGGGCGTACTTTATTACGCCCATGAAAAGCATTCTGGGATACCTGACTAACTAAAAGTCAGCACAAGTTACCTGCCAGTGTGTCCTTGATAAAAAGAGCAGGGCAAGAACACTTCCAGATGTTGGGACTGTACTTGGTCAGACGTGTACTTTTAATTGAAACATTACTTGGACAGCTACTTATGACAAGAACACAAGTTCAGACAAGAATGCAGACTGTGAAGCCCCCAAAGTGAATACCCAGGACCCAGAACTGTTGTATGTACAAACATCAGACATAATTCAAACATCGTTCTGATATTATGAAACTGTTGAACTCATGAAACACACCATCCATCAAAAGAGACATCTGTGAACTATATATAGCAACACAGAATTAACTGATCTGATACCCTTCTGTACTGAGACATCCTGCATCCTGAAGACAATATAAAGCCTTTAAAAGAAAGGATGTTGTTCACATGGTGAATAAGATTTTAATATGTTTTGATGTTGTATTTTAAACCAGAACGTGACATCCAAAGCCTGATTAAAGCTACTAAATGTGGCGTGGTTTGCTGGTGGGAGGCAGGAGCGTAGTGCCAGTATGACTAAGTAAAGTGTGAACTTGCTGCCATTTCGGAAAGCTATAGAGTTGCAAATTAATAGGGCCATATATTTCTTCATTCTGTGTTGCCTTTTTCTTTAAAATGATATTGTTAATATTAGAGAACGTAGAACTTGGTGCGCCTCTAGACCATGTAACAGTCTTATAGGCTTATGTTATGGCCACCAGTTTGAATGATCTCAGCTGTCCACTTTGGCACAGACATATAGGTTTAATGTTGCATTACTCATGAGCCTTGGCCAACACGGACCATGGAGAAGAAGCCAGATGCAATCACGCCAGTGTGTAATATCGCCGAATTACTGAAAAATTGACGAAGAATCGTGAAATGATTCTCACATGCACATGAGGTTTTCTAGTTGCTCTAACACCTACGTGATTGGCTGTCCTTGTCTGCAAACATGACAGACTTTTAAGCACTTTATTGCACCTGGGAGTCCTATTATCCTCATTCTCTAAGTTACATCGTTTTACAGCTTAAACATTTTAGACTTAAGACTCTGATATTTTTAATGCAGTTCTGAATCTTTTGCACCAGTGGTTTCTGCAGACTTTTATGCTGATCCAAGCTGAGGAAGTCATTCAGCTGCAATCAAGTAATGAAGGGAAATAAATGAAGGCCACGCTCACAAGAACTGGAACTTATTTGTTGCAACTCTGATGAGTTCTGGTTGCCAGAGAATTTCCACCAGTGAGCTGTGAACTTGACAAATATGAGGTCTTTTTCTTTTTTTCTTCTTTTTTTCAGGAAAGGTGTGCCACTCTAAAGCAAAAGCCTTTCTTGTTCGTATCATCCAAATGTCGAATACATTTAAAGGATTTACAGTGCTCTCCGTATTTCTTTTAGATGTGATCTCAGTGTTTGTAGGAGGGCCTGTGTTCCTGTTATAAAAACACACACGCGGCAGGTGCAAGAGCCAAAGCAAACCCTTTAGGCTTTTTGCGTCGTAGCACAAGAAGCACCTTTTTTTTTTTTTTACCCGTATCCAACTAAAAGCAGTCGCAGTAGTAGCTGGAGTGTTTTTTGACTCTATTACAATTTGTCATGTCTGCAATCTTTCTGCCCTGTGTAGGAGGGACTTTCACTTTCTTTCAGTTTTAAAAATGGCTCCAGCCGCCTGAGCTTTCACTCATGGAAATGCACGGCTGAACAACAAAAGTGAGGATGTCAGAGGACCTTCCGTACGAGGGGTGTTTAACACCCTGATGCCTTAAGACCTCCCTAAATTCACGCCTGTATTTGCATCCACTAAATCAGGAGAAATAAAGATGTCATGATGAGACTTTATGTGTTCTCTTTTTATCCTTGAATTGTCAGCCAGGCTCTACAACTTTTTTTTAAAGTCATTTTATTTATACTGTCTTTCATCCCTCCTTTCTTCCGTGCTCTTTGTAGCCCCTGCAGCAGACCCATGTGCTGCAGCGAGGTGACTGTGAGCGATGTTAGGGCAACAGAGGAGTGGTTTGAATTACACCGGTGCTTTGATTAGGGCTCTGAGCAAGGTTGTTTAACCGAGCTGCGTGGGCGTGGAAGGGCTTGTGCATATCCGTGTGAATATGTACTGCAACAATGCTCGACAGGCCAGGGAACGGTGGAAGAAGCCAAGGTTTTTGTGTGTGATAGCTGACTTTACGTGTGTGTGTGTCTGCGTGCGGCCCCTTGACAACATGAAAGCCAGAGAGACAGAAGGATAGGCGGATAAAGGGGATCAGAGGATAGGACTGGAAGAGGCTGATAAAGGCACATGCCACCATTTCTTTAATGAATAGCTTGACCCCATCAGCGGAGGTCAACAGTAGCTTTCCAAATCCCCTTCTTGTCCTCGCTGCCAGTGTTGCCCGCCATGTTATCTGCTCTGTCTATCAGTGTCCGGGATCCCACAGACTTCACTTAGCCAAAGCCAAGTCTGGCAACCTGCAGCTCAGAGCCCTCTGACACCTGCTCTAATCTGGCAACCCGGATTATGTTAAGTCTTCACAGAGAAAGAGGCTTGCATGTGATCACATGAACCCACACACACTCATGCAAGCAAGCGAGCGCTCACACTTTCTCCTCCAGTACAGTCTGTATGCGTGTCCACCTCAAATTCAGCTCCGCATTGTCACTTGAGTTAGCGTCTTTATTTGGACGTATATATTCTCTGGTACACCGGCAGGGTATTGTGTTGACGCTGTGACTGAGGTAGCAGCCTACATTTGAGAAACTGAAGTCTCCTGCATAATTCACAGTTACTTCAACAGTTCAAAAAAGTCAGTCATGAATCATGAAGAGAAGACATAAAATCTTAAATGTCTTCCACTTTCTTAAACCTGCATTAAACAATCATTTTTGATTTGATTTATGATCCGTTCATCAGAGGTGCTATGGGACTTGTTGTGGTGAACCTTCAGATCATTTGACTCTGGAGGTCAAATAGTTTTTTTGCTCTTTATATACCCTGTTTGGTCCTTAATGGACACTCGTGAACAGTTTTGCAATTTGTCACAATTTTGAGGGAAATTTGGATCTCAGGAAATTAGAATCACAATGGAAATGGAGCGTAGTTTTTGCATTTAATTACTTAATGATTTATCTTGTTATCTTTATGTCCTCCTGTCAGCCAGTCTCTCACCTGTGTATTTGTACTTCTTTGTGTTTGCTGCCCAGTTGCTTGGTTGTCTGTGTACCGCCTCTTAGACTATTTCAGTCTTCGCCTCATGTTGCCATTTCTCTTGTTTGATTTTTCCATTTTTTTCTGTTGTCCTCAGCCATGGTATGCCTGCTTTGCTTCAGTTGTTTGCAATCATAGCTCTGTGTTGACCTTTCCAACGCTTACTACTCACAATGACTGCGTAAGCTAGCTAAAACTGCTTTTCTTAAGCACTGAATGTTTGATTGGAAGCAAGTATTGAGCTGCAGAATCATCCCGTGTGAATGTCAATCTCAGGGTTTTATCACAACTTGTTCGCTGGATATGTGTAGGCCGTAAAGCCAAACACATGAGCTAAAAGAAGGTGAAAAGTTTGTAAAGCTGTCAAGCTGGTGAATACTTTCAGCAGCCAGTTACACAAAGTCAGTGTCCTCTGTATAGTTTTGGACCAACTTTAGTGCAGAGTACAGGAGTTTATTGTTGTTACAAATGATGTCTGTCTTAAGTCCAATTCCACCGGGGCTATAGGAAGGCAAACTGAACATCAGTTGTACGTGCTGCATAGAGAAGGACTGTATTGCAGGTTATTTGGACATCAGGGCTTAGTGCAGCTCACTTGAAAGGCGAAGTGGATTGGGATGTTCCATGAAAGTTTACTCACAGTAGGTGGACACTTTAACTCACTTAGGCCTTGTTTGCTACCAATCAGGCATAACATGGTGTAGGTTTCTCTTGTCCCAGATCTCACTCATCAGAGAACTGACATGGGCCTTCTGAGGGTGCCCTGTGGTGTCTGGTAACAGAATGTTGTCACTGGGGGCCTTTAGGTCCTATGGGTTGAGGGGAGGGTTTGAGATCTTATGAATTTGGAGGCCAGGCCAACACCTTCATGTTTTGTTGTTGTTGTTGTTGTTGTTGTTCCTAAACCGTTTTTGTGTGTCTGTACCTGTGTCAGGCTGCATCCTGCTGGGGATGGCTGCTGCCGTCAGGGAGTGTCATTGCTATGGGGTGGGGCAGTCTGGTCTGGTCTTGGTGGGTGCTACATGTCTAAGTAACATCCACATTAATGCCAGCCAAGGTTCCTAACTGAACAATGTATTGTCACAGTAAATAATATGATCAATGTTATTTACTTCTCCTGTTAGTGGTTTTAATGTTGTGAAGGACTGGTGTATATCCATGACAAATAAAGCTCATCTGATCTTTTACTCACTTAATGCTCTCATCTGTCTCCACTTATCTGTGCTGAATATCTGGAACTATGTTTGTTTAAAGTGTCTTTTTATTACTTGTGTATCTCATCTTAGTTTAACGGGTCTCTCTTTTGCTGTATTTGCCATTTACAATAATGATGATTACACTGCAGAGCAATATTTAACAGTAATGTTTTATGTTAGTTGTATTTATATTAAAGCCCCAAAGCAACAGAAAATGTGGCAGTGTCATGTCCTGGCAGACCCAGGGCATGCATCAGACCTCTGTCCCAGCTCCGCCAGCTTCATGTCCAGGAGGGAGATAGCATCTCCCAAATGGACCACAGTGTTGTGGAGGCTCAGGATTGAGGAAGAGACAGCCCTGTCTGCAGCAGTGACAGTGAGGAGAAGGCTGAAGTGACAATATGATTGTGAGAGTCCTCTGTTTCTGTCTCTGTTGGGGGTTTGGGTCAAGACTCTGGACTCTGCTCTTCTATGTTGCTGCCACTCATCCAAATGATAAATCTGGTCATTCTCTATATATTTTCATATTGTCAACAAATCCTGTGAGAAAACCAAGAAGGACTTAATCCCACTAACAGCTCTTGCCTGTGCAGTCGTTGACCTGATTTAAAACTGAAGTGCTGGTCTTTAAAACATAAACAGTGTTGATTAAGCTAATCAGCTGCAGGTAAATCTCTCCGTATTGTGCAGTGTATGGTAGTTTTAATTCTTCTGACTGTCACAACATTCACTGATAATAGTGGATTTTACATTAATCGACAAAGGAGCAGCCTGCATGACAGAAGCAAGAGGAAGTGTTTCTCTACAAAATAAAGTTTTTTCCTCGTTGGAGAGCACTGAGTAGAAACACAAAGGACTCTAGACTGTAGGCACATTATGTTGTGTGCAACAATGTTTGTGTAATTACTCTTTCTGCAAGAAGAGGGAGACAAATATTCCACGCTGCAGCTTTAACTTATTGTGTTAAAGGGGAATTACTGTTTTTTTACAACCTGAACCTTATTTCTGGCATAAAATATGATCGTTTACTCACCCATATAACTTTGTTGCCATAGATCCCCATATAGTGGGAGTGACTGGGGCACTGAAACACAGCCCCTAAATAATGCATTATCTGATGCGAAACTCATTAATTTCACTAATATTTTCTTGTGATACACTAATGCTATTCCCGTTGAGTTATCTGTTTTCTATTTGCGAACATGCAGCAGTTTGTTGTTCTTTGGCCAGCTGTTTGTCTCTCTGCCTCTGCATCCATATACTCTAGTTAAAAACAAAGTCGCTGTCCACAACCTCAGAATCAGAAAAATATTCAGCCATGTTGCAAAAAAGTAGCGATCGTAAATTACAGGTAAACAAGCCACGTGAGGTGTGTGCACTGCTCAGATGAATCTTCCAGGTCAGAGAATAGTAGGTCAATCTACAGACCCTAGATGAGGATAACCAGTAACTCCCGACTCAACGGGGAATAATAAAATATTGGTGGAATGAATGACTTTTGCAGCAGATAATACGTTATTTAGAGGCGCCCCAGTTGATATATGGATATACACAAATCTAAATATCGTCCAAATGACTCAAAATGACACCAAAGTTATATGGGTGAGTAAATGATCGTATTTTATGCCAGAAATAAGGTCTAGGTTGTAAAAAACAGTCGTTCTCCTTTTAAGCCTTTGTTGTTGCTAAAAACATTTTCCTGAGCCACTTTGTTGAACATGGATGGATGGATATGTTGTAAATGGAAGGACAGATACTTTGCTGATCCTCTGAGAAATTCACTTCAACTATTTCTCAGACACAAAAAATACTGGAAAAAAAATTGGCGCTTAAAGCCTTTTTCAGTATCTTTATTACCTAAATGTTAACTACGTTAAGGTGCTGTGCGACTGTGACAATCAAGCGATAAAATTGAATATTCCATCTAATAAACGATGAAATATGAGAAAATTTATTAAGGGATCCACTGGTGGGGCTGTGCGTCCCTCATGCACTTGGTCATTAATTAAGCCCTCTACTGCAAAATATGATTTAAAATTCAAAAGTGATCTAGCCTCTGAGAGAGCTCAAAGCACCTTTCATGCTATATATTATTATTTTCCATCTCATTTCTCTTCTCCGGCAGCGCCACCTCTACCTCTCACCAGGAAGCAAATACCTCATTAGCATTACTTCCATGATTAAATGAAGCCATTACACAGCGTTTGGGTGACAGTTGTTAGAATGACTTCAATCCATTTTTTGAACCCCGGGCTGGATGCTTTAACTAATGTATAAGTTTAAATGATTATGTTTCCCTTCTAATCATACCTGAGACTTAATATGCAGATGTATTTATGCAATTGTAAATGAAGCAGGGAATGTGGGATGGTTTACCACAGATAGGAGCAGGAGGCTAACAATAACAGCTGGTTCAGTTAAAGCTTGGAACGTGACGGTGTCTGAAAAACGTGTAACTATGAAGGGACCAGAGGGTTCCAATCATGTCTTTGGTTGTTTTTTTGTTTTTGTGGTGGACTTGCACCACCAATGTCACCATGATGTTCTCACATTACCATGACAATGCCATTTGATTTTAAATTTATACAAATGACAGAGCGTAGGTCTAGATTATAATTTAATCGCCGCCTTAATGGCTGTAATTTTTGCTGTGGCTTGGTGCTCTAAATAGTTAGACAAAGAATGGTCTGCTAATGGACCCAGATTAGTTTTGTGGCAGTAAAATCAAAGACGTGTGTGACTGCAGAGAAGGAAATGGTTTGTGCACGTCGCCATAAGCATCGTAAAAGTGCTTGTGAGAGTCCTCACACTGGATTTAATCTGCAGTGACAAGCTTATGTATTTCATTGTTGTTTTACTACCACACAGTTATACAGCAGATGCAGCTTCAGTTCATACTTGGGGACTGATATTAGCGTTTTACTTTACTCCACTATAATACTCTGTTACAAGCCTATTATAGTGTCAACCAAACCTGAACATTACGGCCTAATGTTGGTTTCATTACAGGCCTCTTTTGTTGCTGTTTTATTATATTACAAGTGTGACACTCAGTAGCTGACGTACTTAGCAAACTGACAGTTTATTTGTGTTTCAGCTGTGAGTCAGATATCTGTCTATACACAGCAGTGCTTTGACATGACTGAGAGTCAGACAGGGCACTTTGTGCTTTCCTCATTTTTGATTCCATCCAAGCATCTATTTGGATAAAGACTTCTGTGGTCTTTTGCAGATGCTGTCGGCTAATCTCTCGGCTTTTCAGACTTTCTTGGCAGCAGCTTTTTATCTGTCATTGGCTTTCTCTCAGTCTCTCAGTGCCCAGATAAACTCTGCCATAAACACACTCTTTCACACAGAAGACAAGAGTGCTTTTACATAGTTATATATTTGAGAGAAAAAAAAAATGTCATCCTTTCTGCGAGTGTTCCTATAATGTATGAGAATCCATGTCTAGTTCCCATTGACCAAGATGCCTCTTTTCTTTTCTTTTCTTTCATTTTCTCAAGGATTTTGAATGTATTCCAATTATTCTACATTTGAAAAGCTGCAGAACCGCAACGCTTCTAGCATCTTTATCAGCAGATTAGTGAACAGTTTCCTCAAATCAATTAAATTGGTGATATTGTTTTATTCCATTTGAGTAGTTAGCAGTACATGTTATTATTTTTATTTCTCTCATTGTGCTTGTGTTTGATTCAGAAGGTGTTGTCATGAACTGCTTATGTGAAGATGTGTCTTGGGGCCTGTACTGTAACTTAAATCTGTTGATCAGCATCGGCGGTATTACTCCTCCTACTTTAGAGTATTCCTACCACATTGTTCATCTCTCTCTTTTCCTCCTGGCTGTTTTTACTAGCCATTCAAACTAATACATTTTTTTGCCTGTGTGGTTGTGCTGATCTGTTTGACTGCGTGTCTATCTGTCGTGTCTGCTATGAAATAATACACTGCAGAAAGACAAGCAGCTAATAGTTGCCTTGGCGAAGCTTTTATTTTCACCTCTTGCCTGGAATTACACACACATAGAACATTACGGCGTCTCTATTTAATCTGCCTTTCTTCAAGACGTAAACAGAAATCTTTACGACTTGTGTTATTACCGCGTCAAGCTGTTTACACAGATGCTTAAATATGGATAACTGAATGCTGGTTTTGCTAAGGAGGATGTGTAATTCAGGATGATCTAGGGAGGAGTGTAAAATAAGTGTAACGCCGCGGCGGGGGTCCCCTAGAGGCTCCAGTATTGTTTAAAGCAGGACGACGTAACCGCTGAAAGAAGAAGTAAGCATTTTTCCGCCTACAAATTAAAAGTAATTGTGCTACACTTACGCTGCACTTTATCATGTTGCAGAGAAAACATTTAATGGCGTTATCCCAGTATATCACTTCTGTGGCTTCCTGCTCATGGTCTGGTCATACTCTCAGGCAGGTCACCTAATAACAGTGCACCTCTGACACTGTTGGATAAAGAGAAACTAAGGAATTGAAGGGAAATGTAATGTGTCATTATCCTGTGGCTGCTGTTGAATCATCAGGTCTGTGTCTTAAGTGTTAAGTTCCACTGTTACCGACTATGTGACGGTCTTGATCCAGAAAAAAACTATTATTATTACACACTAATAGGGTAAGCTTTAACGATGTACTTCGATCTGTATGTGTTTCCCAGGTGTCAGTGGTACTTTAAGGCCAAGATGACCTCGGAGGAGAAAAGAAGGACTAATTATCAGAATGGACACGGTAAATCCTCTCTCTTTTTTATGTTATGTCTGGTCGGTAATATTTAAAAAAAAATGGAACATTTCATAATGTGAGCAGGGAAATTCTAAGCATCACCCATCGGAAGCTAGCAGGGTGAGGTTAGCTCTTTGTATTCGGCGTGCATAGTGTGCTACCATATGGATCATTTCCCATGTGTTCCCGTTCCTATGCATATTGAATTTGCACTGGGATGACAAACTCCGCCAAGAGATTTTCAAAATGCAGAAACACTGACTTGATATTGTCAAGTCATATCAAATGTGCATGCCAGGAAGAAGTACCGACTGTTGAATTTATTTTGAGAAATAAACAGGAAAGTGTCTCATTGGCCTTGATCTTTCAGTCTCCTCTTCCTCCTCTCTTCTCTTCCTCCCTGCGTCCCTTTGGGGTTCATTTGATACGAGTGTTTGTTTGTTTTTTAATTAAAAAAAGTTGGATTAATCTGGTTTGCTGCATCCCTGAGCTGCCTGCCTCTGCACTCTTGTGCCTCTTTTGCTGTCTTTTTGTCTTAAATACCCAACTTCTCACCCCTGACATGACAAATACAAACTGAAATGAGAGCTGCGAGATGAGGGGGGAAAAAAAGAAGAAGAACGATATCTGAAAGTGAGGAGAAAGATGGCGACGGGGGTGGGGGGAGGGGAAATTGCAAGAGGAGAAACAAGAACCGGGGAGAAAATGAGAGTAGGGCAACTGGGTTAAAATGTGGAGGGAAGGAGGAGAGGACAAAGAGAAATGAGAAATGTTTTAAGAGGACAGTTGGACTGATGCCAAAGAGGCAGAAACCGATAGAAGAAGGTGAGAGAACAAATATATATCAAATTAGTGTGGAAGGTGTGGAAGATTAAAACACACACCTTGCAAGCAAATGAATGTGTTCATTCCTCAAGTATTGGCCTTCAAAGCTATCTATGTCCTGTGTTCCTGCCCAGCGCTGTGTGTGTGAAGCTGAGCAGAAGCTCTGAGAAGAGGACGAGATCCTCGGGGTGCTGCTGGTGTTGGTTCACGCATCAGAGACAACTGATTGTTGTTGTGTTTTTTGGTTTGTTTTGTTTTGTGATACTGTATCGATCCCCGAGGGTGAAACACAGGCTTTGAGTCTCGGTCGGTGCCAGAAGCAGCAGCAGCAGCCTGTTAAAAGATTCGCCGACTTGCTCAAGGACACTTCAGCAGAGGCGGGCGGCTGAGATTAATGGTGGCTAAAAACCTGCCCCGGATAAAAGCTTTTGCGCTCTGTGCAGCTACCCTGCCGCTTTTCAGCAAAAGACCTGCGCTCCGATAGAGAGAAGATATTAGACAGCTCAGAATCCATAGTAGAGAGGAAATGTGTCTAAAACTATTTGCCTCTTGAGTGATCAAAACAGTTTAATGTGTTACAATATCTTGTGATCCACTGTTCATCCAGCATTGAAAAGACAGTATTAAAATGCTTTATGCATATTCATCTAAGCTGCACAGACTGCTGAATATTTGATCTTACTGTTTTAGTGGTTTTGAACAAGTTTACATTTGTGGCTAAGCTGTATATTTTACATCGATCAGGCATAACATTATGACCACCTTCCTAATGCTGCGTAGGTCTCCATTGTTCCTCCAAAACAGTTGTGACTCATCAGAGAATGGATATGAGCCGTCTGAGGCTGTCCTGTGGTGTCTGGAAACAGAATGTTGTTAGTGGGGGCCTTTGGGTCCTATGGGTTGAGGGGAGGGGCCTCTGTGGATCATCCCACAGATACTTGATCAGTTTGTGATCTAGAGGATTTGGAGGCCAGGTCAACACCTTGTGCTGTTTTTCATGTTTGTTTGTTT
Organism: Planiliza haematocheilus; assembly: GCA_005024645.1. Lineage (NCBI taxonomy): Eukaryota > Metazoa > Chordata > Actinopteri > Mugiliformes > Mugilidae > Planiliza > Planiliza haematocheilus. The sequence continues at coordinate 3,925,366 of SRSE01000725.1, read as the reverse complement.
TGTGTTATGTACGTGTTTGTTTTATGCCACATGTATAGTATCTTCTGAGAATAACTCATTGTTATACTGTCTGACAAAGTTGTCTGACACAATATGTGTAAAATATAAATAATATTCATATTTTTCCCTTTTAAAGGTAATAAATGCTTATAAATGTTTTAGAATAACCTCTTAGTCCACCCCCACATTTGCCATGTGAAAACTAATGCATTTCAGCATTTTTATAAAAAACGTTTTGCATTATTATGGGTTAAAATGATTGGAAGCGGAGGAACGAAGGAGCCAGGATTTCTTACATACGTGATGTTATCAAATATTTATGATTTCAAAGTAACACACCCATTTTCACAATTACACAAATTCACCGTGTTAATGGACTTTATATTATTGCAAGCAGTTTTTCCCAGTAGTTAGCAGTAGCTTAAGTTTTCTGCATAGTTTCACTTACTTTTAAATTGACTTGATTCAATATGAAAAGGTTTAGCTAGTTTAGTGTTTAGGCATTGAAAAGCAGACTCTCACACACTGTGTGTCCTCAGTTCCATTCCCAGGAATAAAGACTTATGTGGATCCTGACACATATGAAGATCCCACACAGGCCGTCCACGAATTCACCAAGGAGATCGACCCATCCAGGATCCGCATCGAGAGGGTGATCGGAGCCGGTAGGCAGACACTCACACAGACCCACGCACACTTTCGCACACACTCAGTCGTGTCTTACTGATTCACACCGTCTGCCTGTGGGTAGAAGACGGTCATTTCATGTGGGTTAGGCTAACAATAGCTTTAGATGTGCAAACAAGATCAGCGGTTTAAATCTTGCATGTATAATTGCAGTGAACCCTCTTTACTCCACTGTATACAGTGAAGCGGGTGCTTTTTTTCTGTTTCCCACCGGCTCACTGTCATTTTCTCAGCACACACTGCTGGAATATAAAAGCTTTCATGGCTTTAGAGAACAAAAGAAGTGTAAGAATAGATGTTTTATTTATTTATTTTTTACAAGGTGAAAGCAAGAAGTTCTACTAATCAGAGAAAATGTGTTAATGCTGGTGCTTAAGATGGGAATTGCAACACTGCCCCCAGGTGGTACACTGTGCTACCATCTGATTGTGTGGATTTTGTTAATAGACCCCACAGTATTGGTGTGTGTGTTTAAACACTAGTGTGGGGCCTTGCTTATCCGTTAGGCAACAAAACTCATAATGCAATTAATTCAGTTTTGGTGTGAAGGCTTTAAGGTAGAGCAAGCAGTGGTCATGATTTGCGTCAGGGTGCTGCAGGAGTCATCTCTGAAGTGACAGAAACATCACCGCGTTTGTGTGTCCTCCAGGTGAATTTGGCGAGGTGTGCAGCGGCCGACTGAGAACACCGGGGAAGAAGGAGATTGCCGTGGCGATAAAGACGCTGAAAGGAGGCTATGTGGAGCGTCAGAGGCGGGACTTCCTACGCGAGGCGTCTATCATGGGCCAGTTTGACCATCCCAACATTATAAGGCTGGAAGGCGTAGTCACAAAAAGTAAGAGGGATTATAGAAAATGTGATCTATGTGACTTCATTTGGAGGTGCATATGCAAAGCTAAATTTGTGACCGGGGAGAGCAGCGTGGGCAACTGAGCACATGCTGGTTTCATGAAATGTGTGTGGCAGTCATTTATGGCTCTAACAGCCTCTAAGGTACTGATAGCCCTGATGGCTCTGACTATGACTCCAAAGCTATGCTTATGCAACCAGATGAATCTATTCATCACGACTCAAGCAATGGATTTAGTTATGAACAGTAGTGACTGTAAATATGATATGAATCATGCATAAACAGCATATTCTGAATTTTACATTTTCCCAAATGTAGCATTTCCAGCTAAGAAATGTTGGCTATGTTGCTATTCTGGTTTTAGGAGAATTAGGATCCCTTTTGGAATACACCAATCATGCGTAACATTATGACCACTGACAAGAGAAGTACCACCCACCCCATAGCAATGACACTCCTTGATGGCAGCAGCCATCCCCAGCAGGATGCAGCCTGACACAGACACACACACAAAAACAGTTTAGGAACAACTCAAACAATGTGAAAAACAGCACAAGGTGGCCTTCAAATTCACTAGATCCCAAACTGATCAAATATGTGTGGGATGATCCACAGAGGCCCCTCCCCTCAACTCATAGGACCCAAAGTCCCCCACTAACAACATTCTGTTGCCAGACACCACAGGACACCCTCAGATGTTCTGATGAGTCACAACTGATACAAGGGAGACCTACACAATATTAGGAAGGTGGTCATAATGTTATGCCCGACCGGCGTATCTTTTTGGGATTTGTAACACAGCTGACAATACATAGCTCTTTCATGTTTATGGTCAGCTTTGTGGGTTGCACATAAACAACCTGCACGAATGAGATGAGTGGTGCATGCACAAAACAATATCCCACATTCATGGTCGATAGAAGACTCACATTCACTTGCCAGTTCATTAGGTGCACTAGTGAAAATGAATGCATTCTAAGATAACGGTCTGCAGTAGATTTTAGCTTCATGAAGGTTGTGATATTCACCAGGTTTTTAAAATAACCGAGAGAGCTGTTGATTCAACTGCATTTTCATTTTGGAGCCTCTGGTTTGTAGTGCACAAGTGTTATGTTAGAATGCATGTATTTTCACTAGTGTACCTAATGTACTGGCAAGTGTGCATACATGCCAATCAACAGGCTTTAAAACATGTGCGAATACTCCAACGCTGACCTTTTGGAAGGAGGTTGGAGGAATGAACGAGGGTGGCTGTGTTTGGACAGTCAATCAAGTCCGCCACTGGTGGAAAAAAATCTTGCTGCACGTAGACGAGGATACTGGTGGAATATTCATTTTTACTAAGCGTGTAAACAGCTTAGCAGAGATGTTGTGTTCTATTGAAATGAGGGCACAAACATGAATATTTTGTGCATGTAAACTTAGCTGCTGTGTGGCTTTTTTTATTTTTTTATTAAAACGTTCCTCCCAGCAATTTTGTTGCCTGGCCACCAACTAAACGCAGCTCTCACATTAAGTACTTTGCTTAAAAGCAAAATGAAATATTACTGGATCATTTGAAGCTCCTATCTCTTCACCCGCAGGGCTAAAATCTAGTTTTTGAATTTGTCTCATTTTTTAGAACTGAATAAGTAGTAGTTTCTATGTAAGTGACTTGATTCCTTGTGCACAAAGGTTGTTTTGCGTTCATGTTTTGTGCATCATAGCCAAACTGTGAGGATGTTTTCGTTGTTGTTGTTCAGAAACGGTGTTAATATTGTGTGCAGTTGTATACATGATTGCGCAAGTTCAAATTTTCAGTCTCGTGTGCAGGAATATTCAAAAAAAAAAAGTTTGTGTGTGTTTATGAGTGTGTGCGCCCGGACTTGTTAACGAGCTCTGTTTTACGGGGCTCACCCAGTGCAACATATGGTTGTTTTTACAGGGTGTGTATAAACCCAGACATCGCTGTGAATATAAATGTGTCCTCCGAAGACTCTCGGCTCCTTCCTGAATGCAGATAGAGGACACTCCTCAGCTCTGACCCTTCTCTGAAAGACTCAAACGATAAGGCCTTTTAAAGGCCAATCCTGCCATTATTGCATTAAAGCACCTGATTACTGATGTTCAGCGCTGATAGATTTAACTAGTTTTTATGGTCTACCATCCCTGAAGCCACCGAGCGAATAAATCCTCCCATACAGCGTTGCGATGATTTCTCTGGTAAGACTTCTGATGGTGGAGGAATAAAAACATTTGAGTTACTGTGGCTGAGAAAGACTTTTCATCGCATCACAGGTCAACAACTCTGACTGGCCGCACTGAACAGACGCTCAGAGCGCCGTTATCTCTGAATAGCAGCTTTTTTAAAGCCATAGATATCGGTCCTCATGGCCAATATTGCGTCTGGCCTTTTTGTAGAACTTTCGGCACACTTTGTTAACTTAAAAACTGTTAAAAAGAAAGGAAAAAACAACCTTGTGAATGTAAAAAGTCATCAAACGCAATATTAAGAAAGTATGCATATACTAAAGTAATCCAGGCAAACATATTTTTTAAAAGATACATTTTAAAAAATGTATAAAATGGCCAAATTACCACCAGAAAGTGCCAGAAAATATCATAATGTGTCATACTGTAATATTCTTCTTCATCTGAGTTCATAAGAAAATAAGTTAGCAGATCATTTCCCATGACTGGATATCCAAGAGAGCATACACCCGACCACAACACCATACACACCAGATCGCACAATCAAAAGCCTTGCAGTGTGACATCAGACTGTGTGTAGGGAATGAATTCATTCTGGGTATCCTTGTTCTATCTGTCTGCCTGTTTGTCTTCTCCTCACTCTCTCCATCCTTTACTCCCTCCATCTGTTGTTGATCTTCAGAGACTAATTACGGAGAGTATTGTGCTGTGACTGACTGCTTTACCTGCTCTGAAGTAACAGGTGACACATTAGATTCTGGTAAACAGGTGCGTTTGTTTTTGCTCGGGCGCCGCGCCGCGTAGCTATATATTGTTTCCAGACCTCACTAATTAGCTCCGGAAAGCCAAGCTTGATCAAGTAATTTCCTGTCTGTTCCCCGACGGATTTTGCGTGAGGAGCGGGTATCAACAAACTTAAGGGTACGGTGATGGGATTTTGTGAATTTAAAAGAAAACATAATTTACCTCTTTGTTCTGAGTTAAGTTTTAGAGTAAAAAAAAAAAAAAAAAACAGGTTCTGCTCATCCATCTGCATAACCACAGTGTCGTCTTTTCTCTTGTGACAGGAAGATATTTGATTTTAAGTTTGACTCACTGGCATGGTTGCTGCTGCAGACTACCTCAATCACACAAAATGTAAACATTCTCATTCACAGCATTTAATTAAGTCTCTTCCAATGAATATAATCACACGCTGTGCAACCAGAGTGAAAGAGGGTGCGTTTTCTTGAAGTGTTTTAACCTGCGGCTGTTTAGAATCTGTTTTGAACCTAAATGGAGCCGCGCGGTAACGGCTGCGTCACTGCCAATCCACTGGAACAGTGAGATGTTGCTGTTCAAGTGACCATGGCTTGCACCATCTGTTTTCTCTAATTATGTTGTGGTTTGGACAGTTCCAGATGCTTCCTGTTGAAAAGTTTCAAGAAGTGTCTTCGAGAGTTGTGTTTTAATAAAGGTGCCTCGCAGATTAACACACCACACATTTGCCAAGGTTACCGCTGTAGTTCTTATTGCCTGTCTTCTGTGTGATTGTGTGCGGTTTGTGGTCTGGTTCTGTGATGGTTTAATTGATGCCCTTGTGGCTTGTGAGTTTTATGACCCACTTCCTTTCCCACAATACATAATATGACGACGGCAGAAGCCTATCTGAGGACGTTCGGACTCAACAGCTCCAGTTACATACACTAAATTGATCTGATTAAAGGTTTCAGGTTTACGTGGGATAAGATTTAATATTGTTTGTGTGCATTAACATATGATAGCTATTTGTCTTCAGCAGGTAGTTTAAATCATTTGCGTGTATTCTATTTAGTTCTCATTAGAAAATCTAGTCATTGGCTTGTGTTCATTCCTTTAAAAATTTCAATTGAAACTCTTAAATTTACATCCAAATAGATGTGCAGAAAGCCCGTAATCAGATTAAATCATTTACATGAAATGGTTTTAATAACAGATTGACTTTTTATTTGGTTTGGGCCCATTTTTCACGGAGCACATTGATTTTGTTTGTGTATTTAAACCATTTATAATCAGAATATTAATCTCCATGCATGTAGCTGCTTCAAATGCTGGAGTAACTCACATTTACTGGGTTCAGAAAAATAATATTTCTAATAACATTTATTGAGCTTCACTGGTACAGATTCAATTTTCACTGTTCACATGGACACAAAATAAAATGACCTGAAAAGATTTGCATGTTCATATGTCCCGGGTTAGGGTGTAAGGTTAAGGTGTAACCTTTTTAGAAATGTCAGTGTCAATGCTAAAGTAATCCATCTTTCCATTGTGTCTTTTTTTTTTCCTGTCTTTATTTGAGTTAAAAACGAACTTGAATTGGAAGTGGTCCATCATAAGGCTTTTATTTCCCTTCCCGGATGTTCAGGATGGTTTCCAGATCACCAGCAAAACAGGCCTGGACAGCTGCCTTCTAGCTCTAAACCAGTCAATCAGTACCACTGTGGGGATTCTCTGTGGGGAAACAATAGCATTTGGAGAGCGAAACTGGACTCGCTCTTGTTTCTAACTAATGCTTCATGTCATGCATACCGTAGACTGAATGCTGATCAGGTTCCCATTTGGCAGGTTGGACATGGCGGGTTTATGAATTGAGCATCTTGACTTGATGCATCAATCAACCGCTGATGGTCTGAGTGTTTTCCTGAGCACTCTCACTCTCTCTCTCTCTCTCTCTCCCTCCCCCTCTCTCTCCCTGTCTCAGGCTGGCACTGGCGCTAAATACACAAATACATAAATATCCCCTGCTTTCCCCCCTCTTGGACCTCCTGAGCGCAAACAGATTTGACGGTGTAATTTTGTCAGTCGGTGTTTACCAGAACCTAATGTGTCACCCACATGACTCCAGATATTATCTTGTGGTTCATTAGTGGATTATTTTACGAATTACATATACAGGGTATTTCCTCTCTCATTAAAAAAAAAAAAAAGGTGAATCAAGGAGGTGTATACAGGATGCCTCCTACTTCAATGAAATTTCATTCCTGATAATGCAGATTTCCATCTGCCCCTTTGCTTTTTACAACTCATTTGACATTAGACAAAGTGCAAACTTAGAATAGTAATTTTTCCCTTATTGATCGGACATGGGGAAATTCTTTCTCTGCTTTTGATCCATCCATTTGGAGCAGAGAGCAGTTCTGGGGGTTAGGTGCTTCCTCAAGTCTCCACAATTATGGACATGGGGGATGCAAACATGGGTCCTTTCGATAACAAAGTCTCTAGCTCTCTGAGCACTGCTCCAGACCAGGACCATGTAAAGCAAACGCAATAACCACTACACTATGAAACTTTCTCCACTTCTGCCACATTTTCTCTGTCTTTTCTTTCCAAGACAGAGAAAGGACAGTCTTGAAAGCAAAAGTAATCTGCATTGCCACGAACTGCTCTGAAGGGGTGTGTGTTGTTTTGTGTGTTTGCAGGCAGGCCGGTGATGATCGTGGTGGAGTACATGGAAAATGGATCGTTGGACTCATTTCTGAGGGTTAGTGTTGATCAGAGAACTCGACCATAGGTGGTCTGAAACCCACTGCTATAAATATAGCTGAGTACCCTTCCATGCCTCTTCATTATTATGTCTATCAGGCAGGCAGACAACATCATTCACTTTCATGATTTATGACTTATGTGAATTATGGAAAGTAGTCACTGTAGCATATTGTCCTTTTACTGCCGGTATAATTCTGAGCTCCTTTCTCTCCTCTGGAAGAGTTACGTGTGATGACTTATTCATTCTCTTCATCCTAACCCTTATTGACCCTGTAGTCTCTGTTTTTTTAACTGCCCGTTTATTTTCCTCTGCATCCTGCTCTCCATTTCAGCAACATGACGGTCACTTCACTGTCATCCAGCTGGTTGGCATGCTCCGTGGCATCGCCTCAGGCATGAAGTATCTGTCAGACATGGGCTACGTTCACCGAGACCTGGCAGCTCGAAACATCCTGGTCAACAGCAATTTGGTGTGTAAAGTGTCAGACTTCGGCCTGTCCCGAGTTCTGGAGGACGACCCGGAGGCTGCTTACACCACAACGGTAAATCCAACGCCACAAAGCTCAGTCCTCGTAAAACAAAGCAGCTGCTATAAATGTATCGCAGGGTTTAGCAAAGTGGAATCCAGTTGTTTGTGTTTCTCATAATGGAAATACATCTTTTAGGTACAAACTTAGAGAGAAATTTCCATGGTTCCAAGACGGTTCCTACTCCAAATATCCTACAAATACTAAGTTGTCCTAGAGCACTTACCTCTATATCTATCCTCCGGTCCCTCTCTTCTTTCAGCACTCTCCAAAAAGGAAAGGCTATACTCAGGGTAATCCATATTGGTGAGCTACAGTAGGTAGAGCCATACAGTCGTATTGAGAAAGCAAGTAACTGTTTTGTCTCTTATGCTAACTATGAGATGTGGCCTGGTTCATACTAAAAGTGGATTCATGATGCATCGTCTCTCTCTGATCAAAGCTGAGTTAACCTTTATCATGGTTTTGAGCCGCGAACAGTCCTGGAGTCATACCACATTTGGTGAGCCATTAGAGTCGAGCACAGCAGCATACATCATATGCATCAATTTTGTTTGTATATTTACACCCTCGATTAAAGTGTGGTTTTGTGCAAATTGCGCAAAAAATAAAAATGAGTACCGGTGAAGCACTTCAACCGTGCTATCTAAAGTCCTAATTAGTCCCGGCCCAAGTACAGACAAGACATGTTGACAGCCCAAACTTTTTCTTTCTTTTTTCTTTTCGGTCAATACTGTTCTCAAGGTACTTAAAGTGGCACTTTAACCTTTGGTCTGTTCAGTTTGGCCAGGGATATTTTCTTCCTCTTTCTACTGTTTTGAATTGAAATGCAATTAAATGCATTTTTGCTGCTGTTTTAACTGGAGCTTCATACATGTATAGCATTCTCCCATTCAGTCATTTGACAAATGCATCTGAAAATAATCCTTTTAAAGATTAACTATGCTTCCTGTATACTGTAGCCCCAAGACTGTCAACATTTTAGGAGTTGCACTCGTTAAATTCTTTCCATGCTAGTAGATGAATATAAATATATTATTTTCTTCTTTATCCTGCATTCTCACAGTAGTATAGAAGCCATCTCTAACCACAATATGTATTTTATACAAAAGCCTGCAAGCAAATGCAATATCAAAGAAACCAGTGACACAAGTTCTTTTCCTCAGTTTGTCCTTGTTCGGCTGACTGTGGTCTGTTGCTGGCTTTGTTGGAGAACCTCATTAGGAGTAGAGATTGGACCTTTTCAACTATGAAAGGCACAGGAGCAGCAGCCGAGGCCCAGCAACAACAATTTAATTTACTGACAACGGCTGAAGGTTTACAAGGTCCAGCTCCACAGCTGTTCAGTGGATGATACTCCTTCGTGCTCTGAAAGCTTTGCTCACTCTGAAAGCTTTTTTTTTTTCATATGGATCTTATTTTTTTGTGCCTGTATCTGGTATCATTTGAAATATGACACAAAAATGAACATTAAATATAAAATTGATTTTATACTAGGACGAGCTTGAAGAAACTGATTCATCACTTCACTCTTACTTTATCAGACTGAGCTGATCATCTGAAATCTTTACTTCTCTCTCTCCCGACGCCAGCCAAAGCAGGAGTTGCAAAAGTTAAACTTTAAATGTGTCTGAGTCCCCCGTAACCTCCATTTCCTGGCTGCGTTGCAGTTTCTGTGTGAAGAAAATACCACACTTATGGTTCCAGGCTGAACTATCTGTTTGTTAAGACTGTGGTTGAAATCCACTGAGGGGAAGTGAAGGGTGGGTTAAGGTGAGAGATGAAGAGTGTGTGTGAGGAAAGCAGGCGTATTAATGAAATATTAGTGTTGTGTGCTTTCAAATTGCTCAGCATGCACTTGAGCATGCTTTAACAACTACATTCCTCAAGCTGCAACCCTGCTGGAAAGCAGCATTTGTTCTGCCGAGGCTACTGAGGGATTGAGATATTTAGTTTTAATAATTTACCACCCAGAGTACATAGAGTCTGGATGATAACTATTTGGCTGGTTACATATTTTAGTTCTTCGGGCGTTGTGTTTCAGCATATTTAGTTTGAAATAAGATAATGGACACATCAATAAAGTGCTACATTTTTCATTTGTAAACCACATCAGTGTAAAACCAACTGTGTGGGAAACAGGGTTGCCATCACATATTGTCACACATAGTGCCGATGATTGCTGACATCATTGTGTGTGAGTCAGTCCACCTACACACGTTTTCATTAATATATGTTTGTGTGTGTGTGTGTGAACAGGGGGGTAAGATCCCAATCCGATGGACGGCTCCTGAGGCCATCTCTTACAGGAAATTCTCCTCGGCCAGTGACGCGTGGAGCTATGGCATCGTTATGTGGGAAGTGATGTCATACGGAGAACGACCATATTGGGAGATGTCCAATCAGGATGTGAGTATTGTGCTGCATGCGTTTCAGATGAAAAGGAGCCTGCTGAGCCAGAATATGTTGTTTTTTACTTCAGTCCCTCAAATGAACTTTTATAAAATAAAACCCAGGCATATTCAACTCATAATCAATTTCAGTCAGTTAAATGAAATGGGTAAACACTGCACATTACTGTCTGTTGGTCAAAGAATGCCACAGTCTGGACTAAGACCAGGATTGAGGATGGGTTGGCGTGTAAAGTTACGTGCAGACACAAATTGAAGATAATTCTGTTTAGTGCTATTTGTACCAACTAACTGGCTTATCACACAATTTGAAGATGTAATCCTGGTGTCTCTGATTGAAGCTGCTGTCTCGGCTACAGTACATAGACAGCTAATGGTGCTTTAACAAATAAGGCAGTGACTAGAGTGTATTTTACTTTTGAATCAACTGTTCCTTCATGTGATTTGAGCACAAGGTATGCTAGTAAAACGTGTTTGTCTCCCAAGCCTGATTTAGTAACCTCAGCTCCCCCAGATGCATCAATGGTGGCTTCTCAGATAAGGTCCTGCTCCACTGAGAACATTCTGAGTTTGTTTTCCATTATATCTGTTAACGTTGTTGCTCTTTAACCTGCTCCGTGACTATTTTCTCACATCAAAAACCCACCTCCGAGAGAGAGGAGGTCAGCAACAAAACTGCTGGTGAGATCCAGCAAAAGGATGAAAAAGATGAGTCAGGGGGAATGGAAAAGAGCAGAAAAGGTCAGAGGTTCAGAGGACTTGGGTCCAGTCGAGGGGGACTTTAAAGCTGCGGATTCAGTGTGGCAGAGCAACCCGCTGATCTCTGGGCTGTGGTCAGGGATTGGGGGGACCGCGGTGGAAGCAGATCCATCCCTCTCTCCGCTGAGTGTGAAAGCTCCACCGTAATCCCTTCAACCCCTTACACGCAAACTCGCACACATCTATACACAGACACACACACATTCGCTAAGGTCCCGGGGTTTGGGGAGGATTTGTGCTGTTTGGGAATTGCTTAGAAGTGCTTTCCAAGGCAAAAGGCCAGCCAAGCCACAAAACCAGCCTAACACTATCTTATCCTGGTCAGCCACTTACCACTGCTCCCTACAAAGATACATGTAGATACTCTGCGTTCCCATAGAGCAATGGAGAGATTCTGTATGGAGGTTAATACACACTATCAGCTGAAATGATAAAGGGATTAAAGTGTACATGTGGAAATTGACTGATAGTGCAGCTTGAGCACAAGGATAGCAGACCAATGAGGATTTGATAGCTAATACAGAAGCAATTTGTTGAAGATAGAAGTGACCCATAAAAATTGCATCACCTCAGCAGTTACTATATATACAGTAGTTATTTAGAAAGTGTTCAGAGCCATTTCTTATTTTTTTCTGTGGCTGTCTGATCTTTATAAAGTAATTTTCCACTCAATATCCCATTTTGGAAAATGTTGCAAATTTACTGAAAAACAGAAATGTCAAATTGACTTATGCATTCAGACACAACAGCTTTGGCTGAGATTACTTTTTTGGGGCACGACTTGACAAGCTTGGCGCACCTGAACATTGGGACTTTCTGCTATTCTTCTCAGCAGACCTTGCCATCCTTGGTCTCTCAGGTTTCTCCAGGAATCTTTGATTGGGTTCAGACCTCAGAAGGTCACTCAAGGACGTTCACAAAGTTGTTCCTAAACTGCTCTGCCATTGTGTTAGCTATATGCTTATTCACTGGAGATTGAACTCTTGAGCCACTCTGAGCCTCTGCTGGTTCGGGTAGGTTTTCATAAAAATATGTATCTTTGTACTTCGTGCTTATTCCAGTAAACCTTCCTACAACTAGACTATTCTCTCTGTGTCTGCCTCTGAAAGCATGATGCTGCCACAATCATACTGCACTTTTGGGCAAGTGATGCAGCAGCAGCGTGCTTGATGATGCCCTCATAATAGATTCCTCCCCATGCATCCTCGATTTAAAAAACAAAACAAAAAAAAACATCCAGGTTTTTGGACCATAATTGGTCAGATACACACTTTGAATGGAAAGAGTTCTTGTGCAGCCACTGATGACCTTTCAAAGTCCACAAGAACCCAAGTATGGACAAGAACACATAGTGATACATGCCTAGGATTTCTGGACCCTTTATTACATTCCAATGTTTCTACAGGTGATTCTGTCCATTGAAGAGGGCTACCGGCTGCCTGCACCAATGGGCTGCCCCGTGGCCCTGCACCAACTGATGCTGCACTGCTGGCAGAAGGAGAGGAACCACCGACCCAAATTCACAGACGTCGTTTCCTTCCTGGACAAACTAATTCGCAACCCCAGCAGCCTGCTGCCATTGGTAGAGGACCTTCAGAGGTAGAGTGTTGAAGAGGCTGTGGCGTAAACAAAATGTGACTAACTAGGCAATGCCTTTTTCAAGCACCTGCGGGAGCACTCTTAACTCTGAAGGGTGCATGAGAGTAATTTAGTTACAGTAAACACCGAGCTATGACAGGGTAACTCCCATAATTCCGGCCTGCCTCTATGCCTAAATTGAGCCAAAAATATGTGTCATATTGGGAGCTTAGGGTGTTGTTTTCACCAGTTTCCAGTCATTAACATTTTTTTTTTGTTATTGTTTCTTTATTGTATCAGTCTACCAGAATCTCCAGGGGAGGAAATGGATTACCCAATGTTCATCTCCGTGGGTGACTGGCTGGACTCCATCAAGATGAGTCAGTACAAGAGCAATTTTATGGCGGCAGGCTACAACACATTGGATTCTGTGGCAAGGATGAGTATTGAGTGAGTGAAGGAGTTAAAACCTAACTATTGCTTAAAGACAGGAAACCTAATAGAAACTAACTTTGTAGCAGGAGCACAGCATATGAGGGTTAAAGTTTTGTGTGTTTGTTTTCTGTTTGTGTTTCCACTCTTGGCCTAGAGATGTGAGGCGTATTGGCGTGGAACTGATCGGCCACCAGAGGCGGATCATCAGCAGCATACAGACCCTTCACCTTCAGCTACTGCACGAACAGGAGAAGGGTTTCCATGTATGAAGACATCCTTTAACACAACCTGGGATGGACAGACAGATGGGCCAGAGGGAAGCGAAGTCTAGACCATATGACGGACAGTCTACAGCCTGTGCCTGAGTCTTAACCCCTCATACAGGAGTTCACTGGACAGACTCTTCCAGCAGAGTCCCCCCTGGTCTCCCACGCTTCCCATAGTAACAGACTTTTTCTACTACACACCCCTCCCACATTATTTCTGGTTTTGCCAGACTATTGCAGCCTGATAGACTTTACAGACTGGCCCAGGCCCTCACTTAGGGGAATGTAATGCCTTGTTGCAACAGCAGTACTTTGTGTGTGGAGCAACAATATCTAGAGATGTAGATTTGCAAATGTAATCTACTGAATCTTTGGATTTTTTATTTTAATTTCACCGTTCATTTCTTGCTCTGAGTTATGTGCTCATGTAGCTGCTATCGGGTGTGCAATGGAAACATTTTGTCCTTTAAAAAGAAAAAAATAATCCTCAGTATTTTTTATTTTGGAGTTTGGTAATTTATCTTAAGGATATATTTGCTTTAGTTGCCCGCTCTCCAGAGAATCTGGTACACTAATACTTGAACAGAGAAGCGAGAGGAACATTACGGAGATTTCTTGAATGTTTAAAAGTGTATAGACAATTAATAATTATTTATAACCTAATATCAATATATGTGCAGTCCTGTATGTGAAAGCCCTAGTAAACCTGGATCTTATTTAAATATTTTATTTATTTAAAGTTTTTAACAGAATCAGCAATACAGTATTATGCAGTCACCTCAGTATCTCAGAGGGAGAATGGCGAATTGTGCAATGAAGGAGCTCCTGTTGAAACATGAAGCTCACATGACACCCATCCACTTGTTTTTATTCAGTCATACGCTAAGCTTGCAGGGCTGCCTTGCTTGCTTGCAAACGAATAAACATACAAGTCTGTTCTGACAGTTTTTAGCGACCAGTGTACTTCAGTTGTGACTGATTTCATTTGATTTTTTTTTTTTTTTTTTAGATTGTGAATGTCATACTGTACATTGCCTGAAAGTACACAATCTCCACTGTCTTAATATTTGAATGTTCACAGAACTTAGCTGTAGATAAGGAGACGTTTGAAATTGTCTGGAAACGTAACATGGACTTATATGGTTCTTCCAAATTTGCTGAGATTTTTTCATTATTTTATTTGAACTGTTCTGCCTGGACACACATACATTATAGGGAGTCTGGTTCGCTCTTCTGCGAGCAAGTTGCTCCAACATGTCGGAGAAGAACAATCCCTCTGTGGTGTAGGATCACCACATGGATTTTACTGATTAATTCTCCTCCAGCCTGTGCTTTCATAGTGGTCATGTAAAGGTTGTGGCATTTGTGGCATTATGGGAAACCAGTGTACATAGTCGCGAATGAATACTGTTCCAAACTGCGGTAGATGATGTCAAGTTGTCAGACGTTTGCCATTGAAATCAACATTTTCTCCATTCTCTAAGTCAGTGGTGAATGCAGAGAAGCGCTGCACAGTAAAACTAGTTAGTTGAGTCAGGGGAAGTACGAAGTAGCTAAAAGTTGGTTGATGGAAAACTGTAAAGGAAAAAAAATGTAGTCTTAGCTTTTTGTGGTCAGGAATAGAGCTGTCCAACGGCTGAAGAGAAGGCAGGGAGAGAACCGAGAAAAACAGCAGCATCATAGCCCATCATGAGTCGTCGACAGTAACAAACACACACGCACGGACACGCACACAAACACACACAGAATGCCTTACAGTCTGTTAACCATGCAAGACAGAAACACCTTATCGTAATTTATAATAAAAGTACTTTGAGTTTAAGTGCAGTCACAGGACCTAGCCATTCGTTTGAACTGTATGAGAACAACCACTCGTCTACACCTGTGGTTTTTATTGCAAGGCCAGCTCAATGATTAATGTCAAGGGCGAACTCGATCTAGAGCCTTTCAGGTCACAGTCACGCATCCAGGACAGGTGCACTCACACACGTTCATACAAACACACACACTCACACACACATACATTCACAGTCACCACCCCTTCTACAGAATAAGGAGAATATCAGATGCTGTTTGTTTAGCATGTTCTACTGCTGAGCAATGTTAGAACGTTCTTTTGTACAAAGTACAAGTATACTTATAATTCTTGTATTTTATTTTTCTATAATTTCCAAAGAGATGTCGTAGATCTTGCACACTGTAAGAGGCAGTTACAGCGAATATTTATTTGCAAATAAAGATGAACAGTTCTGGTGGTTGACTGCTCTTTTAAGTTTGTGGCGGTTTTTAACTCGGGGAAAGCGAGGAGAATCTGGAAGTATTTTTCAATTCATGATTCAGTTTTTCAGTGTCAAAATGAAGGAGAGACTCTTTCAGCAGTCCTTTGGGAACATATAAGTTAATTTAACAAAGAAAAATCTGATGTCCATGAAGCTTTAAGCACTCATTCAACTATGACGTTTTGGGGGAAATCATACGCTGATAACCAAAAGATGGAGCTCTTGAGCCACTGACCAGCTCCAGACCTGCCATGTGAAAAATCCAAATTAAAGTCCAGCCATCATTACAAAAGTTTAACATTAAATCTAAATATTTTCAGACTGGGTACGCTACAGTTCTTTTCCTGAGAGCAAACCTCATCCATGTTTTACTGTTACAGTTAAGTGGATCAAAATGTGTTGCTTTAATGAGATTATTTCGTAAGACCCACATCATGTTTATTCTTGGTGTGTTGTGTTGGTTATTTTTATATTATTGCAGATTTACTATAACATCATTTCACAGATCAGGTCAATTTTGGTTGTAGTGCAGGCTAAAAGTGTAAAAGTGTCATAATTTAGTGGGCAAAAGATACAGGACAAGATGTTGTTGTGTCTCTCTCTCTCTCTCTCTCTCCCTCTCTCTCTCTCTCTCTCTTTATATATATATATATATATTTCTATGCCCCCAAGGGGTCCATTGCAAGAGGGGGCCCTCCAGAGAGTTAAGCTGTTAAAGTAATAAATCAAATGCATCAGGATAAAGGTGGGGCTGGGAATCTGCACGCTCCATGATCAGGTCACCGGGTGGTTCACTGAGCTTAATTCGCCTTAATAGGATTACCCTCCACAAGCCGGGATGCCCAGGCAACATCTCAGCTTGTAACACTATTCACGGCCAGTACCGGGAACAGTGCGGCTATGTTTAACCTTATTGTTGGCTTTCGTGACAATTTGGAAGACTAGCGCATTTAATTTACAGCTATCGGACCATCTATGGGGTGATGTGTTAAAATTTCAAATGCTATAGAGTAAGCTGAGAGTCATGGGGCTGCTGGATAAACTGTCTGGCTGGCTCGGCCTGAAGAAGAAAGAAGTCACCGTTCTGTGTTTGGGACTGGACAACAGCGGCAAAACCACCATCATCAACCAGCTCAAACCGGCTAATGTAAGTACGACGCTGAGATTCAACAGCTGGGAAGTTTGATGTCTCGTCATAAGGACTATTGTGGAGTTAAGAGTCCTTTGTGTTTGCCGCACGGCCATGTAGGTGCACAGACTGAGCCGTGCACATGAATCTGTACTAATGCCATTATAATATAGGACGCATAGGCCTGTCCAGATCTTTATTTCACTGCAATCACTCGCTGATTGCTTGTTTTCAGCATTCGAATCATTTAGGCCCATTGTCAGAAGAGTGGAAACATGTTAGTCAGGTAAAGCCCACATCTTCCTTTCATTATGTCGTCTCCTCGTTGACATGCTTTTGCCATCACTTGTCTTTTTTGTGTTTGTGTGCGGGGGGTGCGTGCAGACGCAGGCGCAAGAAATAGTCCCAACCATCGGCTTCAACATTGAGAAGTTCAAGAGCTCAAGGTAGAATGGAACAGATCTGATTGCGGGCGAGTTCAAAATAAGTAATCCACCAGTTTGTGTGTGCCTAAGCTGTGTTTTTCTTTCTTCCCTCCCTTTCCCTCCTTCTCTCTCTCTCTCTCTCACTCTCTCTCTGTATGTGCAGCCTGTCGTTCACAGTCTTTGATATGTCTGGGCAGAGCAGATACAGAAACCTATGGGAGCATTATTACAAGTATGAGACACAAAGAGACCAGGGCCAACACTGATCAATAAATTTAGCAGTACTCTATTATGCAATTATGTTTTCTGTTGTTTCCTGCAGAGAGAGCCATGCCATCATCTTTGTCATCGATAGTGGTGACAAACTTAGAATGGTTGTTGCTAAGGAGGAGCTAGATACTCTTCTAAACCACGAAGGTAGTGAATCACCTGAGCACCTTACATAATACTTGTACTTTTTAACAAGAATATGAGATAACAAATGTCTAATCATATTCATGACTGGTATCATCAGTATCACCATTAAAAACCCACCCAACTCGATAAATGTCACCGTTTGCTGATGACTCGTCTTTCTTTGTCCTCTTGCCCAGATATCCGCAGCAAAAAGTTACCGGTGTTGTTCTTCGCTAATAAGATGGACGTGCGGGACGCGATGTCTTCGGTCAAGGTGTCGCAGATGTTGAGTTTGGAGAACATCAAAGACAAGCCTTGGCACATCTGGTAACATGCCTGTCACCCACCTCATGAAGTGTCTCTGAGCGAGGCTAGAAAAACTTAGTCGTTTAATAACAATAACAATCATCAACAAGTAGATTTAAAGGAAGTGCACTTTGGTTTAACCTAAAGTACTGAGTCTTGATTACTCACAGGCTACTTCCGGCTTATTCTCCACGACTCGCAGGTTAAACATTATCTACAAGCAGTTACTGAAAACCCTGGCTCTTTTCCATACATGTGTTCTCCACCGTGTTTACTCATTAGACAGATGGAAGGCCGGTGGATTAAGATCAGGACAGCTTTGAATGTCCAGGATCCAAGTAAAGTCATGAGAAAGTCCCACAAGCAGATTAGCTCCTCCACATCTTATTATTTTTTTTTTTGGTTGTTTTTTTTTTCCAGTGCCAGCAACGCTGTCAAAGGAGAGGGCCTCCAGGAAGGGCTGGACTGGCTACAAGGTAACTTGGCTGGTTTTTAAAATTTAATCAAACCGTCACACAGGGTCAAAACAGGAAGGGGCTGTCAGAATTTAAATGTCAATATTGGCGGCGTCCTGTAAAGCTCATATCAAGACGTGTGTTGTTTTTCTTCTTGTCTATAGAACAAATTGCACAGTGAGTATCACGTACGGCAAGTGGTTGTGGTGCTAGATTGTGTCTCTCTGGATGGGATTTAACTTCATTTGATTTACAATAATCATTCATTCATTCATTCATCTTCTGTACCCGCTTATTCCTGTGAACGATCACGGGGTCACAATAATCAGTTAAATAAAATAATAAAACAAGTTAACAGAGCAATCCTTTCCAAATCAGACATTTGTGAGTGGATTTGTAAACCTTCACTTGTGTTGTGTTTATGTGCTTGGTGACCTATGAACTGAGAATTAGATGTTTTTCCATTCGTGATTTTTTTTTATCCAAACCCTTTGTAGATAATTTAAGACAAAAGCAGAACCAAAGTCCATAGAAAGAAAAAGAAAAAGAAAAAGAAACTGTTTTTTTCTGTCTTTTGCCAGATCATATCAAAACAATGAACACATGAATGACTGAAATGTTTGTGGCCATGGACAGAGGGACTGGATCTCACGTGGAGGGTTCATCACCCTTGACGTTGTAGGCCTTAATAACCGAGTACTTGCTGCATGCGACACCTTTAAATCTGAATTTACCTTGAAAAAAAAAAATCTGAATAGTATATTTAAAGGGCTCCTCCCCAAATACACTGTCCGAACAGAAACTCATTGTTTCTGTATACACTAACATTCAAACATTTTTTATTTGAAGCAGCTTCTTTTTTATTCTGTGACACATGCTTTATTAATTTCAGCTGTTGAATTATTTATTTATTAATTTTTTGAAAATGCTGTCAACGCAGTATATTCTGCTATCTGGAGATTAATAAAAGCTTGTTATTTGCTGAGTGTATGCTGTATTTTTTTGAGACATCTGTCACAAATAATCCCTGAGAAACAATAAAGCAAAATAAAGATAGGAAAACCGAGACAAACATTTTAAAGTAGCAGTTTAATAAATTACACAAAAACAATACAACTGTTCTGTCGCAACTCCATTTACACAGAGGGGTTCGAGGTGAATAAACTGTCAAATACATACGGTTCCTGAATAAATAAAATGGAATAAATATTAAATACTGTATAAAAGTTAACATCCAAGATTAATCTAAGAACAAGATTGTAAAAAACTGCAACAGGTATATTGTTTGTATATATAACCATACAGTTTAACTAAAGTATTTAAACAGGTCTATGTTCAACCAACAATGGCAGAGATGGTGTCAACCAAAACCTCAGCTTTTTCTAAACTCTCCATGGTCATGTCTGTATTCAACTTGTCTTACTATTTCTGTAAATGTATTTCATTGCCTGCATTACTGGCATTTGCTGGTTGTCTTCCACATTACTTTTAATCTGCGTCCTATTTAAGGAACATGTGGAGGAATTTAGCGTGGAAGCAAGCGCTGGAGTCCAGGAGGATGCACAGGGTTTGGAAAGTCTCTCTGTCTTCAAAGTGGTTCCCTGGAGAAAAAAAAAAGAATAATATTACTGACTTTGAGTATTGTTTTTTAAAAACAGTATCGGATGTTCTGCTCCACGTCTGTTAAAAAAGTGTTGAAAGAGAAACAAGAGGTACGACCACTGTTTACAGTATACAGGCATCCTAATGGAATGAACATTGTGAATAGTGCTGTCAGGATTTTAGTTTTACTGTCATACAAATCACTGTAACTGTCTTTGGGCAAATTCATTTCAATCCTAGATTTCCAAAAAAAATGAAGAGCAGCATTCCTTTGGCTAGATGTAGCCATATCCGGTTCCTATGTGGGGTCCATATTAGTGTTTTGATATTGTAAAGTTATTGTTTGCTCCCATTGCATTTTTCACACTCCAAAGGTTTTGTCCCTTTTTTCTTCCCTCCCTTCAATGTTCCTCTCCCATCTTCACCAGACCGTTCCATCTCCTACAGTGGTAGCTGCTCTTCAGAAAAACTCTCTAATCTTTCAGTGTTTGCTCTTTATTTTCATTGTGTTTCTTGTGTCTCTGGTCTTGTTCATATTACCATCCAACCACTCTGTGTTACAGTCCTCACTCTGCCTGTCTCCCACACCACCAGCCACGCACACTCCACTCAGCGTCCTTCATTCTACCCTGACTACTCCCCAACAACATTATCACAGTCTAACAACACCCCAACCTTTCCCATCTAACCAACCCCCTCTCCTACTCCTTTAGGCTTTTAAGGCTTTTTTAGGCTCACAGATTCAAGAAACCAGTGTCCCTCACATTCATGTCATCAATCCCAACTAAGATGGATTTTTGGTGTTGAGACAATTAAAGAACTAAAGAAAACTAAACGTACCAAAAAAGCCGCCTCATCTCACCTGCCACAGAAAACTCAAAGAACTCCCTGGTGACTTCTGAAAACGTGTTCTCCAGGTTTTGGATGAAGCAGAACCTTTCAGCCGTCGTGCTGAAGACCTTGCAGATCTGCTGTACCAACTTCACCGCCCAGGTCATATGATAACCATCCTTCTGACAAACCTACGAGTGAAGCCACATAGAAGAGAAGTCTGAATTAACAGATCTGTTTCTGAAGTACAGTTGTTACCATTCATCACTGAAAGAGCTGCTATTAGCTATGAGGCTAAGAAGCTAGGAAAAGCTAGAACCCACGCAGACACAGGGAGAACATGCAAACTCCACACAGAAAGGCCAGTCAGCCCATGGATTTGAACCGGTGACCTTCTTGCTGTGAGGCATCAGTGCTAACCACCACTGCCACTGTGTCGCCCTGTGTCAAACATACGTGTGTAATTAAATTTTCAGATTACATAAATAGAGACACGCCTTCTGTGTCCTCTTTAAACTTCATTTTCTCTTCTCGTGCACAGAGCTTATCACCCAATCAGAAGGAATCGCAATCCGCCGTCATTTCAACACGCTAAACCACACACACTATTTCTGAATGACCACAAATATTCTCCGAATGACCATAAATGAGGCTTAAAATGACGTCAATATTCCTTCTTCAGCTGAGGATGAAAGAAGTAGAATTCTCACCACTATGATGTAAACGATGAGTCTTGAGAGCTCAAAGAGTCGGCCATTCAGGGCTTTGCTTGCCAGAATAGTGTAGCAGAGCGTATTGCCACACAGCACCAGAAGACGAGCTACATTCTCCACATGCCATGGTTGTGGAATGACTGAAGATAGTGAGAAGAACAACCCCAGACTTACTGTTAGTTCAGTTATGTTTGATTCCACTCTAGTAAAGAAATCTCTCT
Source organism: Planiliza haematocheilus (assembly GCA_005024645.1). Classification (NCBI taxonomy): domain Eukaryota; kingdom Metazoa; phylum Chordata; class Actinopteri; order Mugiliformes; family Mugilidae; genus Planiliza; species Planiliza haematocheilus. The sequence continues at coordinate 3,903,799 of SRSE01000725.1, read as the reverse complement.
CTCTATGAGACTTTGCTAGTTTAATACATAAAAACATTTAACAACTACTGACAAACGGTAACATACCAATGAGCTCCTCAAAGATTGCCAGAATTGAGTCAGTGGTCCAGCCTTTGACTTCGAGTTTGCCGATCATGAGAATGGCCTTGGCCAGGTCCCACAGAGCGCTTTGAGACGCTCCGTTCTCCACCACGTCCTGCCAGCCGAGTTTGCCTGGATGAAGGAGAACACTTCTCACTTATGTAAAGTGATACATCACTGTGAAAAAGTCAAGCTGATTATTTGGCAAGCTAAAAAAAAAGACCAGTTTGTTTTTAAATTCTGAGAACTTCGTTGATTCAACAAGTCCGTTTTCATAAAGTCAACACACCAACTAATTATATCTCACCTTCCGGCAGCAGAGGTCCATACAGGATGAACAGTAGGCGGGCCTGACTGACCATGGGCCAAGGCTTCAGGAGTTGTATGAGCCAGAACTGACACTCTGGCTGGTTTGACCATGAGTCCAACAGAACCTGACGGCAGAACAGACGAAGCTGCAGCTCCTGGTACCACTTTAACCCTGGAGACAGATATAAAAGAAAAATGTACACATTATTTTGAAATATAGCTCTAATTGAGGCTGTCACAAGTTAGTTCCTCTCTCATACACTGCTATTAGCCGAGCCTCTTTTCCTTCAGACTACGAAGCCAGAACTGATGTGGGCAGCAATATTGAAAATGTGAGGCTGTCTCGGCCATTTCATTCTTTTCAATTAACTCAGTGTCAATAAAAAAAAAAGATCTTACACTGCTTTCATATTTACGGCTTGCATGTAAACAGTTAAGTTGGAAGCTCTAATTGGAGTGATTTCACTTGGGTTGAAGAAATATTGTCAGTGTGAACCCACCTGGTCTTGCAGTGATTACTGCTTCAATTTTTGGCAGCAGGTTTGTGAGGTCACAAAGGAAGCTGAAGACCCGGTGGCACTCCAGCTCATCCCACCCCGCGATCAGTGTCTGTAAGGTAATCAGTTTAACATCCTTCAATATTTTTATTTCATAATTATGTAATTCCTATTTTACAATTGAAATGTATTTCAAGATGACAGAAAAAGATCAAATGGAGAGGAGCTCATCCCTGTTCATTACCGCTTAAACAGGCCTGTTCTTAGAGGAACAGGCCTGTTTCCAGTTTTTAAATAATATTCAAGTTTTAATAGAATAGAATCTTTATTGTCATTGTATAACAATACAACGAAATTCCATTTGGCAGCATCTCTTGTAGCAGCTACATGTCAAAGGCATAGAGAAAAAAAAGAAATAAAGGTAATACAAGTAAGTAATGTACTGTAATCTCAATGTACGTATATGAGGCCCACACCTGTAGGAAGACTCCATAGCTTGAGAAACCAATGCAGGCTGGCGCTAGACACTGCTCCAACATAAAGCAGGGAATCTGAAACAAATCAGTGTGTTCATTTTAAGTAGATACTGGGACAGAGCAAATTTTTCAGCAACAATAGCGTAATGCCTTTTATGCAATCTTCACATTGCATATATTTATGCAAACTGTGACCACCATGGTACACTATAGGAACTATTTACTGCTTGACAGAAGGCATATCATTAGTGTAAAGTAACTGGTTTTCAAAAGACAGCACGATGCAAAAAGTACTCTGTCAAGCTGGAGCTTTATTAAAAGGTGTGCGATTTCGTGTTGTACACTACGTGTCTCTGTCATCTCTGGAGGACGTGCCGAAGTGATGACTGTAACTGCTGTGTTTTTCTGTAACTGCTGTGTTTTTCTGTAACTGTGTTTTTCTGCTTGTTATTTTTGGGTAGTGACATGCAAATTTAATGTGCAGTTTGCAAAAAAAAAGGGGTATGTAAAATATCAAATTACATACCCTTTTTCCAAACTGTTAAAACATGTATTGCTAAACCAACTGCAGGCTCTTGTGCTGTCTTATGCCTTTATCCTAACTCTGCTTAAAATAATTCACAATATTATTTTTCTTACCTGTGACAACTTGCTAAAGGTAAACTTTAACCTGTCCTTTGTGGGTAGCAACAGGGTACACCTCTTGAACAGCAAACCTGAGACATCAAACACAAAAGGATATAGCACAACTGAAAAATGAATTCTTAGCTTTCCTGTGTGTCTACTGTGTGGTGAGTGGATTTAAACAATAAACCTGACACAGACTGGTGACATGATCATCATTTGAAGCAACTAGACGAACCATACAATGCAAAACAAAACCAGAGAGTGAAATACCCAGGTCTCTGTAGTGTCCAATAGTGGAACATGGATCAAGGCACGTTGAGTGAAAGCTCTGGATGATGGTTTTATTCTTCCAGGCCTGACTGGATATGTAGTCCACTACATATCTGGTTATTTCCTTGGATGCCATGCTGAACACACTGATCTCCAGTACTACAAAATCACACATATTTTAATCAACCTAATATGCATTTAAATGTTAAAGCACAAAACAGAAAACCATAACTACACGTTTCTCAACAAATGCATGCTGGCAGAAAGCAGTCTTTTCATTTCTAAATATATGGATATAATCGTTGGCATAATGTACACTGTACGTGAGGGGCAAAGGCAATATAAACCTTTCGTGTTGTGCTTAATAACACTCAAAATGTCAGGTTTGAAATAAATGAGCTCAAAGTGACTGAGTTTGTTAATAAGTGGCCTATGAAGCAAGTCTCATGGTGAATGGTGTTTGTGATACAGGCTGATGGTGATTATAGGGTATGTTAAAAGGTCAGTTCAACCCACCAGACATTTTATCCAGGATCATGTTAAACACCTCTGCCGGGACGCTGTTTAAGAAGTTGCTGCTGCTGCTGCTGCAGGCGGAGCACTGGCTGCGGGTCACGATGGTCCTGGCTGGTCGGAACAAGGAACCACTCTTCTTATAACGCTGAGATTTGAGCGTCCATGTGTACTTCCTGACATTTCCGGACGTTTCCCTGACCATTGGGCTCACCGATTAATTGCCTCTGTTCCCAAAGAAAAGCACATTTTGACTTGAAACAACACAAGAAACAGTCAAGCTAGCCACCAATAAGACAGCTAAGCTAATCTGTGAGAGCTAACCTTTTAGCCAAGTCGCTAACCGAGCTAGCTAAACTAAACTCCAGAAAAAACTTTCAACTTTATGTAGTCACAGACATAGACATGTACATATCAGGAATAAAAGCTAACAGCCAAGTCCCCACAATAGCTTACCAGTCGTTTAAATAAATGTCTGTAGTAACTGTGAGAGTAAAGGTAAAATCAGCTGCTTTCTAACCATTGAGGTGCCAACTTAACTATCACATCAGTAAACAACGGCGCGAAACTGCCTCTCTTTCATCTTTGCCGTAAGGAAAATAAAATATTTAAATAAAAAGACAAAAAATGGGATATTTAATAATGTCTCTGAAGTACCTTTAAAAGCCAGCAACTGTTAGGAATCACTATCACCAGCAAAAGCAAGTAAAAAATGGCAATTACTAGTTGAGGAAAGAAATATGAAATGTATTGCAGCTGTAACACATTTCATATTTCTTTAAACAATAAAAATAAAAACATTAAAAAAAAAACTCCAAAATGTCACTTAGCGAATGTAGCATAGGCTACAACTGAATAGTGGAAAAAATATGTGGAAGAAAACTATTAAATTATTTGAAGATATTGTTATTACGTTTCTAATAACGTATGACGTTGTTATCATGTATTTACGTATATACAGCCAATGATGTAAACACGTAATTACATGATAGCAAGTAATCACGTTACTTCCGTGGCAGTTTTTCCACAATAAGTATTTCGGCAAGAAAAGTCCAGATGTGTTAATAATGGCTGAGACTCACTCAGTGAGACTCTAAATGGAACTGTGCCACAGTCGGTGCTATTAATTCCACCTAGGATTTTCCTGTAAGAAGATCAAAAATGTCTGCTATTAAAAAAAAGGGCTATATTATCCAAAAGTCGTTTTATTAAATTTCCACAATTGTTTCATTCCTCATTGTGGCTGTCAACACAGGATAAGTCGAGCTAATTGTCTTGACTATTATTTCTGAAAGTTTGGTGACCTTAAATAACTCCCATCATCAACCTGAGCCAAGGTCTACTCAGGATGTACAGGGACTTTTAGATATGCTGGTTGAGAATAATCTTAAGTATCTCAGGTCATGTGTCTGTCTCCAGATACGCTGTTGACTGCATTTAGTCTTCAGACCTCTGAAGACTTAAAATGGCTCAAAAGGATGGCCGACGCTACACGCACCATTACAGTTGCATTACCCTCAAACCAACTGCTCAGCTGCTAATCACAGGATTATTCTGCTTAACTAAGACTATTAAGTGTTCCACATTCAAATGGCGTCTCCCACAGGCAGTCCTTGGAGAGGATGATCCGTTCACTACACAGGTCTTACAGCAAGTTGAATACCGCATGAGGGAACTAGGGTGGGAAAATGCTCTTGTATTCCAACAGGATGTCACGGTAGGTTACACCTGGGATGCAGACAGAGAGAGAGCAGATGAGGTGAGAAGGATGAGAAGAAGACTGCAAAGAAAGATGTTGGACCTCAAAGGAATTCACCGATACAGCATGCAGTTTTGAATGGCCTCACCTGGCTTGCAGCACAGTATGTATACATGCAATCAAATCATGAGCGGTATCACGCTTCCATTAATTACAATTTGCAGTGTTAAGTGGGCACAGTATATTGTTTTTATTGTTTAAAGGATTGCTAATTGGAGATAATAGATAATAATGCTTTTCAGCAGATTGATTCATTCTTTTCTGTTTACCTATCAATAGATCTGGAGCTGCAGAGCTGAACTGTTGAGATAAAAACAGCACAACCAGTGAACACAATGTCTCCTCTGTCTGTCTCTGCTTAGCAACCCTGCTCTGCCTCCGGCTCCACGCTTGACACCGGCCCTGTTTATCTGTCTGGAGCAACGAGCCAGCAGCGGGACCGTCTTTCATGTCGTCTCCTACATGATGCTGCTGACACTGACAGGGATAATGCCGGTGATGACTGTCCAGTCACATAGCTGACAGCCCTGCAGCGCACACACACATATTGTTTGTCCATTAAGACAGGAGCAGAAACAGAAGGAGCTGCTCAGTGTGTAGTCAGTGCCAATGGCCCGATTTATCTGGACATTCTCCAAATACATCTCTGCATCTCAGGACAAGTTCACCACCTGGACATCTGTGGCCATGGGCCTGTAGTCCTCTCATATGTAAGTATTAAAACACATAGTGTTTGCTTAATTTTTAAATTTGTGAATGATTAAGCAGCTGTCTGTACACTATTTGTAATTGAAGTTGCCATTTTCTTAGGTGGCGTGCATAGTTATGAGTGACTAAACTGATTTAAGATGCTTTCCACAGCTGTGCCTTTGTTCCTGTTGCTTACTTGTTATGCCTTCACTGGAGTCAATCATTAAGCAAGCACAATGCAGCTTGTATCTCTGATATTTGAAGATGCCCCACTGGTGCCAGGTCTAAGGCTGAGCAACAATCAGGCTTTATAAACAGCCTCTGCTCTCTGAGGAAATTTAAATGTGGAGTCCAGCTGTTTCATTCTTGTGCTCACAAAAAGCTATTTTTAATATTAATATTGTTTGTAGGTTTATTTTAAAAAGTCAGCTGGAGAATAATGTGTTCAAAATATTGCTAAAGAACAAAAGTAAATTATTAAGTACTATGAGGGAGGGGGAACTTGCAACCTAGAGCTACAGGTTGTGGTATTTTGTAAATATGAAACTGAGTGTCACATACTCTCTGGTTATATAAGAAATATTTTAATTTGGCCCATTCTTACAACAAATGTCAATGCTCTGCCTTCTTGTCACAATTTGGGGCGATTTGACAGAAGCGCTGTCAGCAAGTCATTCAGTCCCTCGCTTTCAAATGCCCTGCAGGGCTGCAAAAAATTTTCAAGTTAGTGGCTTAAAGCAGTGCTCTCAGCTCGGGTGATTTCTGTAAATGTTTAATTTCCCCTCTTTCTCCTTTCCTGAGGGGTGGCGAACAGCTTAACAAATAGTCTGCTGCGGTTTGCCCTCCAGAGGGGAGCGTTAAACAGGTGAAGCTGAACACTGCTCTCATTAGTTACACATGCAGTCACCTGCCACTCACCAGAGACTGATGCCGGAGAGTTTCTACAGCTATTTTTGCCCACGCTCGGGAGACACTTGAGGAATGGCTCAGAGTCTGTGACTGGATATGAGCTCCGTGGAATATACTGTACTGCAGGGGGCTGTGCAGATAAGAGGAGTAATCCAGCCACATTTCAGCCTGAGGGACAGTCGGTAGTTTTGTTCTGAAAGTGTTCTCGTTCTTGTGCTGAAACTTTCTCTGTCGTTGAATTTTCCTGTTTTTTCTTATGAAACAAGGATGAGCCACATACGCTTTGAGACTGACAACTAAAGGCTATTAACTGTTTCTTATTAGTTTGCACTTTTCAGTTTGAACATCATCCAAGTGAGACAATCATGGCCAACACGGCTGTCCAGCTCCTTGGATTTTTCTTAGGACTGTTGGGGTTTGCAGGAACTGTTGTCGCAACCCTGCTCCCCCACTGGCGCAGCTCAGCCTATGTGGGCTCTAACATCATCACAGCCACCGCCTACATGAAAGGCCTCTGGATGGAGTGTGTCTGGCACAGCACTGGCATTTACCAGTGTGAGGTGTACAGATCTCTGCTGGCGCTGCCGCGTGACTTGCAGGTAAACATCATTTTGTGGAAGGGTCGGCGGTCATCACAAGAAAATCTGAAATGGCAAAGAATATTAAGTACCAACTACATGTGATTATGTCATAATCAGCAGAAAAATAAATCTAGAACATTTCATTTATCTTTCTTAAATGTGAGGATTTTCTGCTCTCCTCTGTTTAAAATATTGCTGAAGTAAAAATATCTGGGATTTGAACTATCCGAGGGAAAATACATTTTAATAAGCCTCCTTGGACTCCTCAAAATTTTATAAACAAAACTTCTCATGTATTAAGCAATTATCAGCAGATTATGAGAATAACAATTTTGTTACCTGGAGCCCGTATTATTTGTAGATTCTCCGTATTATTTGTAGAGTCTCTTTTACGAACTTCTGAAACTTAAATTGGTAAGCATTCAGTCATTACTGCACACTCTGGGGTTTTGGTGATTGCAGTCCATAAGTGTTACTAGTGTTGCTACAATACAGGATGTAGCATTACGTTTAGAGGCTAGAATAAGAGTGTGTTTTAAATTCAAAGGTTAAAATGTTTGACTATTGTGCTCTACTCCACATTAGGCGGCTCGGGCGCTAATGGTACTCTCCTGTGTCACCTCCGTCCTGGCCTCTCTGGTCTCTGTGATAGGGATGAAGTGCACTCGCTTTGGTCGCAGCTCCCTGATCAAATCTCCCCTGGTGCTGAGTGGCGGTATTTGTTTTCTCTGTGCTGGGATTCTCTGCCTGGTTACCGTGTCCTGGACCACCAATGACGTCATCATGGATTTCTATGACCCATTCCTTCCCAGCGGGTTGAAGTACGAGATCGGCCTGGCCGTGTACCTCGGTTACGCCTCGGCTTGCCTTAGCCTCACCGGGGGAATGGTGTTGTGCTGGAGCAGCAGCGGCAACAGGCCCCGGAGCCCCGTCCTTGTGCAGAGGAGTCCGCCATCATCACCTCCCCCTGCCTTCAATAACATATACCCTCCTGCTCCACTCTACAAGCCACCAGAGGCCCTGAAAGACAATCGTGCTCCCTCACTCAGCTCCCTTTCCAGTAATGGCTATAGACTCAATAACTACGTCTAAGACTGTGAGCGATACTAACACACTAACTGTGAGGCCCCAGCTCCTCAGTATGACTGAAAAAGTTGGACCAAAGCCATCAGCTGAACATGAAGCCAACTTATTTTTTATTTTCTTTACTTGTTGTGTTTTTGCAAAAATCAAATGATGCTAGAAGTAGTTTAAAGACTTTGTGGGACTTTTCTCCAACTGTAACCTAAAAATGATCGGACTTGAGAACTGAGTGAGAGAGGACTGAGGCTGCTGCTATTCACTCGAAGGACCAGAAGGTGGCGATATTGTACAAGAAATATTCTCAGAGGACAAAACAAGTCAGATTCCACTTTCTGTGTTGTAACACTCACGTTAATGGATAAGCAATTGTTCTGTCACTTCCTACTTGCGACCTACTTTCTGGCTTGTTTTGACTCATTCTAAAACTCTTTAATCAGTAACTTAAAGACAAACAGATTATATTTAATGTCAGTATTCAGTAGCTTCACAATTGTTTATTTTGTGTTCTGCCATAATTAAAAACTATAATTAATTCTATCTTACATATAGATATTTAAATTCAACAGAGACATTAGTGACAGTGTCTATTTTCTTGCTGTGAAAAGCCGAAAGAGCTACAGTGAAAATGTGCATCGGAAGTATGTGAAGGTCCAGAAAATCCAGAACTTGAGGAAACCACTGGATGGCGACAAAGGTCTTCTACAGCCTAGAACTGTTTCTGTTTCTGCCTTGTATTCATTTAGACTGCCTTGTCTGCTTTCTTGCTAGGACAACAATTGCTCTGTTATTCTCTGAGTTTGAGCAGTTTTTGACATATTCTGTGTTCATAGACATATATGCGAAATTAAATGTATATTGTCACAGCAACGAGTCATTTGCGACTCCTCCTAGGCTCACCTAGCTGTCTGCCTAACTACCTGTAACACAGCGCAAATGCTCCTGAGAGTTATTTGTCAGAAAACCTTCCAATTAGAGCTGCCCTCCGTCTAGCAGACTGTCAGGCACACAGACACTAAATTAGAGGACGTTTCACATTCAAGTAAGTAACTTAGCTTAATTCCAGCAGTCGCACCAGTCAGTATCTTCATTTATGTCAAGGAGATATAATGTATTATGCGTAAAGCACATGAAGTCTGATAAAGATATGTGATTTATGTTTGTAATGTTTTGGTAATAACCACTGGTACTGTTCCAGACTATGTAATGCTGAAGAGACAGAAGAATTGACCGCTCTGAAATCCCAGCAAAAGACAAGACAAATTATGATAAGTAATAAGCTAAAAAGATTCCCTTAATGGATCCTAAACCTTGGAAGTGAGCTAAAGGATTTTGCAAAAATTACATTACATGGCTAGAAAGTCTTAACATTGCATCCACTGCTCTTACATCATTTTCCTAAAAAATAAATTAAATAAGTCCTCTACATCACTGAAAGTCCACTCTGCATGCAGTAATGCCCACATCCCTTTTTCAGAAGACACTTTTGTTAGCCGTCAGTTGAAGTGAGACTGACTTTAAAACTAGCTAGGGAAACCTTCTTACAGGTTCAGCTTCCACTTTCAGGTCTGAAAACAACTTTCCAACCTCTTGACATACACCACTCTACACCAAAGACAAATATTATTGTTGAAAACAGGAACGCAGGGAGGTTAGAAATACTAATATAATGGTTAAGGAAGTTTCTGTTGGATAGAAACGAGATGCGCATTAGTTCAGCACCATGGACAGCGGTCTCATTGCGCCAAGGAATCCCCTATGTAGAATTCAGTGTTACTAATATAAAAGATGGTGTAGATATTGTAGTTGTGGTTTGAAATCAGCCTACAAGTAATCTTTGGAATCTAAATGTGTAACGACTAAATGAAGTGTCCTACTTTCAACAGTGTCGCATAAGTCACAAGTCATTGCTGCAGCTTCTGCTTCTGCACTTTCTGAAAATGCTGCTTCTTCCTTATGTGTCTTTATACCATTAGATCTGAACATTGCGTTAAACAAATGGGCTTCGAAGAAGAGTGATTCTCCTGGAGGCTGCATGCGTAAAAAGAATCATAAAATAAAAAAGTAATCGCAAGCGGGCCAAATATTCTCAACATTACCACTATACAACCAGCGTCTGCAGCATAAACACGATGGTTTAATCATGGAGCGCGCGGGGACCTGCGCAAGATCGTAAATCAGGCCTGAAATGTAACCTGGCAAAGTAAAGGTTTCATCCATTGCCAGCGTGATATTATATATTGGAAAGCTTTTCCGGAGAGGTAGTGCGTCATGCCACTCTCTATTAGGTGCTATTTTCGTCCTGGCCTGGAAGACATTCATCCACCATCTACCCACCCTGACAGCACCCAATAAACCCACCACTCCCATTCATCTCCACCCACCTCCACCCTCTCCCCCTCCCTCGCTCGGTCCCTCTCCCTGCCTCTCGCCGACGAGCATTTGTGACTTGAAAAACAACATAGGTGAATTGTGTTTGCTCGTCCAGGAGGATTACACAGTGGGATCGTGATATTTTACATGCAACTGATTGTGTTTCCCACTTTTTGAATTTTCTTTTGGAGGCCCCTGCTCCTGTGATTTATACAGACCCGTTTTCTCCAGAGGAGAGGTAAGGTGATGCTAGTTTTTGAGATTATTTTCATCAACTAACGTGTAATAGCTGAATGTAAGTGCATCTGATTCCAGTGACAGGTGATTTAAAGAGAGATCAATAATGCAATGCTGGCCTCTTGGAACCGTGGTGTCAGCGCATCGGGGAGCCGAAAACCAAAGGGTTGACTTTAGTGCCGCAGAACATCGGACAGAAACTAGTATTCGTGCGTTTCTGGTTAATGGCTCGCAGTTTTTTGACGGTGCGTCGCGTTTGGAAAGCTTCACCGGACTTTTGCGCACGGTGGGGATGCCGGTCCATATTGCTCACGTAGTATTTGGCAACAAAAGCGGTATCGATGTCTTTTTATAAAGCAATGTGAACATCTGTAGACACATGTAAAGTGTAAAGGTGCGCGATAATTGGAGCGAGCAAGGTGCGTGTTAAACATGTTCAACTGCACTAGAAGCTTGGCAACAAGTCCACCAATAATAATATGGGTACTCCTCGATTAACACCACTGGCTCCTCTTCTGCAATTTCCTAGATTCGTATATTTTGATTTACTGACACACGATGGAGTATCGTTTTTTTCTCTTCCCTGGCTTTGTGCGTCAGTTGGATACGGTGAGTTATGGAAATGATCTTCCAAGTCTTTACAGCATTTATAAATATGATCATTTATATTTGCAAAGCCTTCAACTAATATACAAACAGTGTTTGGTATTTTTCTTACTTACTCCGTCACACTTAATCCATCTAAAACACTAAGTGAAAGCTACTAATACGGAGAAAACTCTAAATTAGGCAATCGGCGTTGATCGGTCTAAAAAAAAATCAGTATGAAATGAAGTGATTGCTTTCTTAAACACTACTTTACACGTATATCGTCTCTGATTATGTGTTGTATTTTCATCCGTAATGATTTCCGTTTCTTTCACTTTAGTTTTGCGTTGAAGTCGCTGGTGGACCATTGTCACATCTGAACGTTTTCAGAAAGCCTAAGGGGTACCTGCAAACATTAGAATTACCTTTAATTGCTACGAATGATGGCACAAACTTGGCATCATACCCTGTATATGCAAGGTGTGGCCAATCTCCGTTCACTGAGAAGAAAAGAAATCAAGTTGCCTTCAAGACATTCATTAGTGTGAAATGAATGCTTGGAGTGCATTAAGACTGATCCGTGTGTCAATGGGTACATGTTTCATATTTGTTAGTCATGTTCTATAATACGTACTTACAATATAAGGACTGACAATATAAATGTTCTCTGTTTTTTCCCCCCAAGTTCTCTCCATGAGTTTCCAGTCCGCGCGCAGTAGCACTTGATCTCGGCGGGGAAGCGGACTAAAGGAAGATGGCCATCCACGCCGAGGGTCTCGTGGCTATTGTGATCTTCTACGTCCTGATTCTGTTCGTTGGTATCTGGGCCGCGTGGAAGAATAAGAACTCCGGAGTTGGCGGAGACCAGAGCGAGAGGATCATGGTCGGGGGAAGAGACATCGGGCTGTTCGTCGGTGGTTTCACAATGACCGGTGAGCTGGTTAACTGCAGGGGAGTCTCTGAATTTGGTGGTTGTTGGAGACGAGCCGTGCGCGCATTTTGTCACGTCTCTCCCAAGGATACATACCACTGCTTCCGTGGCTGTATCTTTTGTTTTGACGCTGTTATCCAAAAGTTTTTCTTCTCTTTCTTTTTCAGCCACTTGGGTGGGCGGGGGCTACATCAACGGGACAGCAGAATATGTTTATCTGCCAGACTACGGGCTGGCCTGGGCGCAGGCACCCTTTGGTTACGCTCTCAGCCTGGTTGTAGGTAAGGACCTATGCTCCAATAATTTCCATTCATTTCAAGAGTATTATGACAGGACGAAGAATAGCTAATCTATTACACTGATCATTGTGTCAAATCAGTCTGCACCTGCAACTGTTCTGCCACAATAATGAAGTGATATTGACTGCATTGGACTGCACTGCACTGGAACTGTCTGGAAACACTCTTGTACATTCATTCATCCATTCATTCATCTTCAGCAACCGAAGGGTCACGGGGGAGAGGGGGTGGAGCGGTCCAGGTACACCCTGGACAGGTCGCCAATCTGTCGCAGGGCTAACACAGAGAGACAGACAACCATTCACACTCATATGCACACCTACGAACAATTTAGAATCACCACTCTGGTCAAACTGTAGCAAAACTAAAAGTGTAAAAATGGTTTAGCAAAACATGCCCCTGCAGTTGAACTCAGTTTAAAAATATTAAGAACACATTTTCTACAGCGGTCTTTCATTACCTTTGTCTGGGTTTGTCTGCTTTACCTCGATGTCTGACATCACTCAGGTGGGCTTTTCTTTGCCAAACCCATGCGATCCCGCGGATACGTCACCATGCTGGATCCCTTCCAGCAGCTGTATGGAAAAAGGATGGGAGGACTGCTCTTCATCCCTGCGCTCATGGGAGAGATCTTCTGGTCCGCAGCCATTTTATCTGCCTTGGGTAAGGTGACCATCTAAAAAAAACTGTGTCCAAACTCATTACAATTATATAAAGGTAGCTGTTGTTCAGATTTCAATGCGTTTTCCTTCAGTCTAATTGTGTTGCCATGCAGGTGCCACCCTCAGTGTGATCGTGGACATAAACATCAACATGTCGGTGGTGATCTCGGCACTGATAGCTATCTTCTACACCCTTGTTGGGGGACTATATTCGGTCGCATACACGGATGTGGTCCAGCTCTTCTGTATCTTTTTGGGCTTGGTGAGTCTGTGATCAGCATTTACACAGTCAGCAACTCTAAAGAATATCTTAAATCACTGTGTTGTATGGAATCCAGTAAATGAAATGAATGCTTTTAACAAAAACCTCATAGAGAGATTTCAGTTTCATGTCATGGACATGGACTTAATAACAATTTCGTCTTATAAAAGATACGTTATAGAATAAACTGCATTCTGATTCCCTCCTCTCCATTAGTGGATCAGTGTGCCTTTTGCTCTGTCCAATCCTGCCGTGTCAGACATCAGCATTACGGCCAAGGAAGCAATCTATCAGTCACCCTGGCTGGGGAAGATTGAGCCTGAAGACAAATGGCTCTGGGCGGACAACTTCTTTTTGCTGGTAAGCTTGAATCTTTACAACGACATTCATCAAGATAAAGTAGGCTGTATTACTGCAGAGTTAACTCCACACACATTCTGGTTCAAGTCAAAACAGCCGGTGTTGCAGAGATTTGGTTCAAGTGAGTCTTTTACAAAGAGATTGATAGTAGTATTTATTGCAGATTGTTGACAGTAATGTTGACAGCTTGGTTTGGTGTCTGTATTTACTATGGTGTTTCTGTTTCTAGATGTTGGGGGGGATTCCCTGGCAGGTCTATTTTCAACGGGTTCTTTCTGCCTCTTCAGCTACCTACGCTCAGGTCCTTTCCTTCCTTGCTGCCTTCGGTTGCTTGGTCATGGCAGTGCCCTCTGTCCTCATAGGAGCTATAGGGGCTTCCACTGGTAAATGCACACTCACACAAACACACACACACCAATGTGCATCAGGCACTGCTCGCCTGAGAGGTATACAGTGGCCCTCAGCACTCACGACATCATAATAATTAAATGCACTTGCTTTATGCCCATCAGTTCATATAGAAGTTACTCAACTCTGTTCGCTCGATGTACTGTATTTCAGAATTTTTTCAAATAGAAATGAATATTGATATATCCGTATTTGATGCCTACCGACACACACTGTGGTTCCCGGATTGCAGCTGTTAAATCAGACTGCCCAGATGTACACACACAAATCCGACACTGATCCATGAACGATGTGCGTACACACAGACATTTATTTAGGAGTTAATGAAACATCACAAGACAATTGAAACATCCAGGAATCTGATCCTTAATTCAAACGGGAAAGTGTGATCAAAGAAATCGCTTCGCCCCCGTGGGTTGTTTACACCCCGGCAGCCTTTTTTTTTTTTTTTAGATGTGTAAATGCAGATACAAACAGTGTCTGGAGGGTATTAAACAGCAGACAGAACTTGTCACGACGGACTGAAGAGAGAGCCATCAGACCATGCTGATTTAGTGAATATTACATCTGAAGAGGAGCTAATTAATCTGGTCCGTCTGAAGCTGCTTCATGTATAACAAGACCTAATCAACTGCTTCTTCTGACTATCCAGGGATTGGAAAGAAAGACACAGATTGTGTGTCCCTGGAGGAGGAAGATGTAAGAATGTCACATGATTTAAAGGCAAAAGAGAGAATAGAAAACAAATAGTGTCAACTTACAAGTTTTAACAAATTCTGTTACAACAATGGGAAATGTATATGTTTGATTAAGACATAGAAGAAGGTGCAGAGATCATTCACCTAAAGTCAGTTTTAAATGCATTGTATGGAAGAATGGAATTAGCCGCCCTGGTTTATATAAACTATTATATATACATACATACATATGCACGTTCATAAAATATTCTATATTTTATAAAAGGTGCAAATACAATATTCAGAATAATATGGCATGTATTTAATCTGCTTAACATGCCTTGATGATGTTACTTATAATCAGTGAAATTACTATTAACCAAAGTTGTAATTAAAATGCAATTAGTCCACTTCATGTATTCTTTAATAGTGACTCATATTTATGTTTCAGTGGACCACTGGCAAACCTGTGTATTAACAACTTTTAATATTATGTGGATGGGGTTTTTACTTGGTATCCATTCTTTGCAGCATTGTTCTTGTTGCTGTCTTGTTTCCAGGTATTTTGACCAACAAAACACAGATTGATAATCTCTGCTGCATAGACACATGAAGCACTTTTGCTTCTCAACAACTAAAACCCAAGTGGGCGTATAACAATAAGGTCTCAAAGTTGAACTTTTTGTCTGAATAGTTTGGGGATCAGAACAAAAATTACTATAATTTGTCCACTTAAAACTCTGCAGGTTGTTCCAAGAGTGTCATTTTTTATATTTTCAAATGGGAACATTTGCCATGTACAGTCTGTTTAACTTTAGTTGCAGTGTGCCTCATGTGAGGTATTCATTTTTTGTTCAGTCCAATGGCAAGTGCAGCTGACATTTTTTTATTGAATATAAATAATCTTGTTAGAATCCTGCTGCTTGGTTCCTAAGGATTCCTAATATACAGTGTTTACAACAACATTATTGACAATTTTCACCACTTCCTTTTACAGACTGGAATCAAACAACGTATGGTTCCCTTCCTCCAAAGGATAAGGATGAATCAGACATGATCCTCCCCATAGTGCTTCAGCACCTCTGCCCACCGTACATCTCCTTCTTTGGTCTGGGGGCAGTGTCAGCTGCAGTCATGTCATCAGCAGACTCATCCATACTCTCAGCCAGCTCCATGTTTGCCAGAAACATCTATCAGCTTGCCTTCCGGCAGTCGGTAAGAGTGCCAACAATATTTCCGACACACATCGTAAACTGGTAGTTTCCAACATTGATTAACTAATCAATAAATCTATTTAATTTTCATGTCAGGAAAACAAAATAAATAAAATCAAAAACCCAGACTGAATTCATGCTTGATGTATTTCTACACGAAGCTTGATCCCAAAGGTTCTGACAATGCTGAACAAGTTCAACCGTGCTCTTTTAAAAAAGACTGAAATGAAAAACTCTGATAATGTAACACATTCATGATACACTGACCTTTCCTTCACACTTATACTTACTTTGAGTAGAATATGTCTAGATCCATAGGGTGAACCGACATGGCAGTTGTTACAAACTTTAAAGGACCAGTGTGTAGGATTTAGTGACACCTAGTGGTGAGAGAAAAAGGCCCTCACCAAAAGTCAGTGTTTGCTTTGTCCATTCTGGGCTACTGTAAAAACATAGTCATACACCAGAGCAGGTCCTATGGAAGAGGATCAGCTTTTTCTGTAGATACAAAGGACTCATAAGCTAAACTAACTGTGGATCCTACACATTGGACCTTCAATGGCATTGAAATAATTTTGAGACAATGGAAATCATTACACCTCAAAGCGCTTCTGTACCAAATGCAGTCATTAGCTAAGCTTTTCTCTATTTTCCATTTTTAAATTTCCTCCTCTTGTTGTTATCCACATTTTATACATCACTTTCTTCTCTCCTTCAGGCTTCAGATCGTGAGGTTGTTTGGGTAATGCGCCTCACCATCTTTGTGTTTGGAGCTCTCGCCACTGCAATGGCATTGTTAACAGGATCAGTATACGGCCTGTGGTACCTGAGCTCTGACCTGGTCTATGTCATAATTTTCCCCCAACTTCTGAGTGTTCTATTCGTCAAGGGCACTAACACCTATGGCTCTGTGGCTGGCTACATCTTTGGCCTTCTGCTGCGCATTGGTGGAGGGGAGCCCTACCTCAAACTCCCTCCATTCATCTATTACCCTGGATGGGTGACCCAGGAGAAGATCCACCACCTCACTGGTGATGTAGAGTACTTTGTCCAGCAGAGGTTCCCCTTTAAGTCTGTGTCCATGGTGGCATCCTTCTTGGCAAATGTGGTCTTCTCTTACCTCACAAAATACTTATTTGAAAGTGGCATGGTGTCACACAAGTATGACTTCCTGGACGCAGTGGTGTCCAAGCATAGCAAGGAAATCATGGACAAGGCTACACTAGTAAGCAACCATGACAACATAATTCTTTCAGAGATGGCTCCCGTCCATCAAGCTTTGGGTCCGTCACTTGCCGGAACCTTCACCAACACTGAGGTCCTCAGTGATGATGGTGTCTCTAGTCCAGAGGCTTTTCACAATGATGACTAGACAACAAATGCACAAGGAAAACTAGAACCAAGGAATGTGAAGAAGAAGGAATAGTCAAAGAGGCATCAGCAATCTTCAGGAAACTTGCTACTGCCACACTGGGGGCCAAATCAAGAGAAATCTGTTGTGGTTTCCAAGTGAATACACAAGTTTGTTTTATGATGGTGATGTGGTGCCTCCTTCTTTTTTGAGATTCCTTGCCTAGAACCAAGAAACGGACTCTCAGTCAGCTGTGCAAAGCGTATTATACTCATTCTTGTGTTTTCTTATCATGACTCTCTGAATCTACAATCCTTTTGATTTAAGTGCTGCTACAGTGGTCAGACGAACTTTCAGTGGACATATGGTAGGACTAAATGAGAAAGTCTGTGCCGATTTGTTGTGGGTCATGAGAACAGTGCAATATTTATCCAAGGAGCCATGTCCGACAAACCATTGTACTGTATATGTATGTTGATTTACATGCATATGTATGTGTACACCTGACAACCGGCATCAAGTGAATGCTCTAGGACCTTTTTTTAGACAGTATGTTTGCGTAGAGTAAATTTATTAATAGAGCAATAATATTTTTAGGATCTATGTTGTACAGATAGGTACATTATAATAAATTTAAAGATTACCATCATTGTTTTTAACTTGAAGACAGTAGATTTTTGCAAACTTTATTTTGTGCGTTCACTTTGCTCTTAATCTTTCTGTTGGTAAGCAAGCATTAAGAACCTCAGACCACTATTATATGACCAACTCACCAGGTTCATATTGGGGTATTGTTCAAAATCAAAGATTGAAAAAAATATTTTTGAACATCATTTATCAAAATTGCGATATATACAAGTTGCAACTACAATTTGGTTGTTGCATTGTTAAAACTAAACCACATTTGACTCTTGGCAGCTCAACCAGATGAATGTTAACCATCATGAGTTCAGACTTAACCAGAAAAAGTAAAGTTGCAGGCCAAAAAACCCAAAAGATTTAACTAAAAGATGCTAACTGACTCCAGTTTGATGACTTTTTTAGTTACGCTTTCCATTTTTGGTACTACAGGTTTGCACTAAATTAATGTGTGTATTGCGTGATTATCGTGATTATCGTGAATGAATGTAATTATGTATGAGCTTCAAAATTCACTACATGCCAGAATTAGATTTAAATATCTAATATCAACCATACCATGTTTTTTCTTTTATTGTCTGTACCTTCAAGGCCTTCATTGGCATCCATTCATTTTGGTGCATTATGAAAAAATCAGTTTGCGATCTCTTTGGCCAAGGACAACATCTTTAAATGACTGGTGCATTTACAACTGCATTACCAAATAACAGTGGTAACAACAAAAGCACATATGATGTTCATTGTGCAGGAAGATCCTATAAATGCAGGAATATGGCAATTAACAGTAAGCTTTGAAAATTGTCAGTACAGTATGGCATACTTTAATCATGTCAAGGTCTTGAGACAGAAGTTTTTTTTCTGAAATATGTTTGTGCGTGTCTATGACGGTTTGCTTGCTCATCTTAAAGCAGTATTGACTGGCCAGTCACAGCAGGTTAGCGGCGACAGGAAATGATTGCTACTCCCGGGATGGTGTTAAAGGCCCCAGTTATTATTGATCCAGTCCCCAGTCGATCAGCCCTCAGGACAATTGATTAATGCTGCACAGAGGCTCCAAACGATGGTTTATAAGCCTTTGTTACAGTGCGTTGTGTACAGTGATGAAGGCAGAATTGTTTCTGATTGAGAAACATAGTGCATTTTCTATTACTAGTCCTTAAATCGTCACAGGTCTGGTTGTTATAAACTGCCAGACATGCTGTTTTCCAGATTTTCCCTTTTTTTTTGGCATTGTCAAGTGTTAGTGTTGTGTAGTTGTTTGTCAACTCTCGGCACTGTTGTGGTTTGTTGTCTTTATGGACTTGCCTTAATTCAATGTTCATAGAAAATGAGCAGGAATGGAACCGAGGTGCAAAAGTGACAAGTTGTATAAAATATTTTTCAGTTGCACAATGAGGCCAGTAATATTCTAATGTGTAGTTCTTGTCCACCATCAAAACCAAATCCAACATTAGCCTAAAATAGCTCAATGAAGTTTAGCATTAGAAGTAGTTTGTTGTGTTGTGTTTTTTGTTTTTTTGCCTTTTTAAAAAAAGGAAAATAACATGTTAATGGGACAAACATGTTCTGACTTGTTGAACATTGAATAATCAGAGTCATCGGCTATTTCAGCTTGCAGAGAAGACAAAGAAATGTTTCCTTTGTGTATGCCATCTGTCAGTGTCATAGGTCCTACAAGTATTAGAATCACACAGCCAGAAACATGGCCATTCCCTCTTACATGAAAGAAATTATTACAACTTTCTCAACTGAAAATACCTGTTAAGTCCTCTCTCGGTTTTCCTCTCGTAGATGGTTTTGTTTCTTCTTCTTTTGTTTTTGGCTCACAACCTCTACTTCTTCTCCTCTGCTTATTTCAGTCATGCGTAACTTAGCCTAAACCAGTACCTTTTGACAACATTAGCTTATTCCAACAGTTAATGAAAATGCGCCTTTTTTAAAACATTTCCAACATTCGAGTCAAGTTCATATGGAAACATGGCTAATGTGTTTTCATTTGTGGTCCCACTCCCATTCATTCATAATTAAGTACCTGTTTTAAAAGGGTCATTATGGAAATGCGGTGTCATCTTTTTAAGGGAGAGCCGTCTCTCAACATAGCTGGACACTATAGTTTCCAGCAAATGTTACTCAAACAGAATACATGATGTATTTGTTTGGTACTGTCATCGCTCACTGACTGAAACACACACTCAGTGGTCCACTTGTGTATGGGATCAATTGAAAATGACCGACTGCAGTGTCCATGAAAAAAAGAAAGGAAAGAAAGAAAGTGAACCTCAAGGTTTTGGCAGCAGAGACACTACTTGCTAGTAGAATCATGTTATTAATTAATTTAGCCTTTTCATGGATTTTGGTGATAATAAGAAAAAGAATAACACTAGCCTCAGTCTTTTAAGGTGGCAGGATGGCCTTGTTAGTCTTTACCAGAACTAGTGAGAGGGAGACTAGATCCCTGTACACAGCCATATCTGCTGAGGTCCAATAAGAGACACTAAACCCCAACCTGACCTGACTTGACCTGACCTGGCTGTGTGATCAGTGATTCACCAACGAAATGACTTCAGCTTCAAATAGAATGGGATGACTGCTGGTCTGACTATATGCAAAGTGTCGGACCGTCTCACTGGAACTAAATGTGAATGTAAAAGTTCCTCCTTATTAGATGTGTGTCGTAGCTTAGGTTCATCCACAAACCTGAACACACACAGAGAAAAGAATCACTGTCAGTTGAACTGACACATTTGTGGCTCTATGTCGTAAATGATGCTGTATTTTTGTGTGATTAATGTACATATATATAAATATATATATATATATATATATAAAAGCAAAGAATCAAACCAATAAAAAATCATTTTAAATGCAGCACTGAAAATGATGTTTGTTGACAGTGAAATTACAGCTATTTATTTATTCATGCGGTGTCTACAAGAGTATAGTTGTACACATGTGAGGTCTGTTAAATAAATTATATTTAGCACACTGATGATTTGGTATTCTTTCTCCATGTTTACATTATTGCTTCATTGCATTACACTGTTACTGTTAATGTTTTGTGTGCGTATTTACTTGTGTTACTTGTGGGGACATAAATCTGTCTCCACAGTCACGTCACAGGGACCTGTCTTGCTTTTGGGGACAACGAGAGCATTCAGCATTAAGTTTATGGTAAAGGCTAGATATAGGCAAACATTTATGGACAGGGAAACCGTATGTCTCAAGGAAAAAGTGTAATTCTCTGTCTCTGTATTGTCCTCTTAGGTGATGAAGTCATAACCCTGTGTGTGTGTGTGTGTTTGTGTGTGTGTGTGTGTGTGTGTGTGCACTGACTACCGGAGGGTTTAATCTAGGTGTTGCTGTCTGCTTCGAAGCGTCAATCAAAATGCCCACCTCAGAATCCTATAACTGCCAGACCTGTCAGAGCTGTCAGTCTCTTGTTACCACACACCCACACATACACACTCTCATACAAACACAGATATTTCTACAGCTCCCATTTACTCTGCGTCAGTCTGACCTCTGACTGATGGTAGAAACCATCAAATTGCGTTTCTCCTAATAGTATTACACTTCTCAAGTAGCAATGGCAAAAGGTCAGCAGGTGAGGGATAGCCAATGCTCTGTTGTGTTAAGGAAACATCCCTCATGAGTGAAATAGGATTTGAAGTTAAGGGAAAAGGATGGGAAATTGGCTACACTGTACATGAAGGAACCAGAAGGTACGAGGTGAAGTCCAACCTTCCAGTGGATACCGTGGCAACTTATTAGGGACTTTTTGTAAGTTGCAAAATAATACTGTGTAATTCATCAGTTGATCAAATGTGAAGAATTATTTGTCCCTCCCCATTGACCACCCTCAGTATTTTCCATAATAATGTCCCATGGTGTTAAGACAGGACATCGCTTCTCTACAGTGTGAGTTAGAAGAAAAGTTTGGTCCCATGGGTGACTGTGGCTCATGTGGTAGAACTATTTATCCTCTAATGTCAGAACTAGCAGTTCAATCTTTGGTCAGCTGAATGCCTGCCTAAGTAACCTTCGGCAAGATACTGAACCTGATGTTGCTCCCAGTGGCAGGCGAGCACTTTGCATGGCAGCTCCCACCATTGCTGTCTAACTGTACAGCTGTGATTTCAGACTAGTGAACAGAAGCACATAACGGATAGAAGAAGATGCAAGATTTTAGTGGTTTAGCCCTTTATTGGTCCTAAATGACTGATTATTTGAAAAATGTCATTAGTATTATTCAGTATTTCATTACTATGTTTAAAAACTGCCATATATTAGTAACAATGATCAAAGGCAATTAATTGTCCTCCAGCAGCACAGGAGCTATCACATTGCTCAACTAACTGCCTTGAACAAAATCAAAGGCTATTTCACAAAATGACATCATCCTTAATTTATATTTCTCCCTCCATCTATGAAATAAGGAGTTCTGTATTTGATGAAACACTGAGTGATTTTTTTTTTCTCATTAAATTAAGACAGTCAGGTAATCAGGTGTGTAGATGTCACACCTCTCACTGTCCTTCATCCTTTGGGAATCATGTCTGCCTCTTCCCCAGCCCCAGAGCTTACCAAACTATTATTCTTTGTGTAGATGGAAGCCGCTCATGTGAGCAGATATAATAGTTATTAGTGTAAGTGCCAAGACAACCCACTATTCTGTCAGATGATTTGCCTGTAGGTCACATATCATACTATATACTGTATGAAATTGGTGTGATTTCAACAAAATTATAGAGTACAGTGTTGAAGTTGTGTTATTCAACATTAGCAACATTACACACCCGAAAAGTATCAGTTATTTTATTATCCCTTTTGCAATGATCCATTTCCTGTGTGATGATACAGTGCAATAGCTTATCAATACACAAATAAAGGTTGGGCCAATTACAAGCAAGCAAACAATCCACACAGCTCCATACTACATCGGTTGTTGAGGCCATGAAAACCTGTCCAGTCTTCATGGCCTCCTGCAGTTATCCACTCCTACCTGAATGAACAATTTTTCATCATCAGTTTGTATCATAAGATTCCACATGTACTCTTTAGTCAGATATGTTTATCTCGTTTCTCCTGTTCTGTCCTGTCCTCTTTCTCTGTCTGTACCCGGCTGGCCTTAGGCAGACGGGTCCCTCCATATGAGTTGGGTTCTGCTCAAGGTTTCTTCCTGTTAAAAGGGAATTTTTCCTTGCCACAGTCGCCTTTCAGGCTTGCTCTGGGGGTTTCAGGCCGGTTTTGGTAAAGCGCCTTGAGGCAATTTGTATTGTTATTGATGCTATATAAATTGAATTGAACTAAATATTAATTATAAAAAAAACATTGAAGAGGCATACATGTGTAGAAAAGGAGTGGTGCATATTGCAAACAGTAACTTTTCCATTAATATGCACAATAAAAGCATAAAGTTTGGATTGAAAATAAGGACCTATGTAAGGAATTGATTCAACCACTGACTCTTGCAATTGTGAAGCTTTTCCTGCTGCATGCTGTGAAATGCAGCATTATGATGTTGTCCTTTCCAATGTTACAATACTGCACATTGGCTGATGCTAAGATCACAGCAAAAAACAGTATTAAACAGCAAAGCTGATGTGTATTTTATTTGTTTTTGTAATTTTATGTTATGTTATGTTTATGTTGGATGCATCATTGGCCTTATAGACTGGAATAATCTTTCAAACAACACACAGTCTCTGATGTTTATCTTGTGTTTATCACCTCTGTTTGAACTCCCTACTGATAAAGTAAGCGTATTATATACTGTATTTTTCTCTCTCTTTGTATCTACATGTATCTATATATCTTTCTTAACCCTACAGGCAAGCCACAGGCTTCACAACTCAAACTATGTCCTGGATGAAGCATTCTCCTCTGTGTTTAACACATCAGAGAATTCCCTGAGCGTCATCAGTAACATCTACTTCACACATACACAGAGAGACACGTGCATAAACACGCCCTGCAGCACGGCTCATGTCTTATTCACTCAAGTATCACAGAAAGTGGGCGAGGTCAGTGGAAGTGCTGCTGGACAGAAAGTTATTTCTGCTCATGGACTGCTGATGTATCTTTAATTTATTAATTACATATTATCTGACATTTTGATCAGTTTAATCTATTTTTGTGGTCTATCAATCATGATATCTTTATTGTGAGACTAAATCTGGTTCAACTGTTTTTTTGTGGTGATTGGTGAAGATGTGTCTTATGTTGCTATCTAGAGTTATGGGGTGCCTCATGGGTTTGTTCTGGGTCCTATTTTTTTCTCAATATTTGTATAATACCAATGGAATATTATTTTTTTTCCACTGGTTTAATGTAGCTTTTTAAGCTGACAATACACAGCAGCCATGCTTGTCTGTCAAACAAGACATTTCAGCAAAGCCAAGTGGATTCAGTATGGTGCACTAGTATTGATGGGGTGACGGTGTTACTTTAAATCTGCATCCTGGGCAGAAGCAGCTGCTTGGGTCAGTAAACAGTTTTTTGGCTTCAGTGAGAAAAAGAGAAGAGTTAATTACTTCAAGCCATCCATGAGTCTTTATGGGACAGTGTGAGCCAAGACAATGTAGTCTCATACATTTTAAACTGATAGGATAACAGGAAGAAGCAGTAAAATTGATCAACAGCTAGAAGCCAAGACGTCTACTGCAAAGAGAATGAATTGGTGCAGGAGATGAAGAATGAAGTTGTCTTGACACTCACTGAAACCAGAGTGGATGTGTATGTTGTCCATAATTATTAAAATGCATCATGGGAAAACAGCTAGATTTGATATTTGACGTCGTAAAGCAGACTGAGGTGAGAAAGAGACGAGGGACCTACAACAGCCTAATACAAACAATAGCTGTAAAAAGGTAAAAAAAAAAAAAAATGCAATAATGAGACGTAAGATGTAAAGTAAAAAAGAACAAAGGCTGAGAAGGAGAGAGAGAGAGAGAGATGATGTAATTTATTGCAATAAATCTTGGCCCATTTAGTGCTTTCTCAATAAGGGCAGTGGATGAGGGCCAGTCTGGAAAACAGTCATCGTCATTATTCACATTAGACTAAGTGCTCCACTTCTCAGGGAAGAGGGAAAAAGAGGAAGGACAGAGAAATAAATGGAAAAGCCAGACATGTACGGCACTGTTAGCTCATACGAGGGCTGGGCAGTGCTGAGAGTCTCTGCCCACCAGTTACATCCTTTCTTCTGTCCTTTAAGAACGGAAAAATAGATTCTCTAAACTAGATTTTCTTAGCAGTAAAATGACAACCTGCCTTCACAGATTGAGAGCTGTCTGTTCAGGCGTCCTCAGCCCACCTCTCAAACTCCGTCTTCTTTCTCATTTTTGAATTAGCCAAGAGTAAGGAGGAGTCAGCCACTGACAAGATGGTGAGAGATGAAAGCTTAGTCGGTTACAAAGGGGGTTCAGTGCAGTCCGTTAAAGATATGCTCATGCTGTACATGTCATTCTTCCATTTGCACAGTAAATACACACATACACTGAAAGTCTAAACTGTATTTGCCTCTGTGCTTGGGTAATTAGCTTTTCATAGTCAAACGATATACATATCATCCAAAGTATGTACACACACACACACACAAACGTCCACACACAGCCTCCCAGCTCCCTAGGGCACATTTTATTAATGCTTGCAGCACTGCAGACTTGAAAATGAATTACTGGAGAATTTATTAGAGCTGGCTCTATGACAAGAATATTGCAGCACAAACAGGGACTGTAAAAAACAGTCATGGATCACTTAGAAACATGTTATGCTGTTGTTCTGCAAGCAAACTTCAAATGCCATACTTGATTCTTTCCATTCATTACTTGTGATTTATAAATTCTCACTGTAATGTTCCTTTATTATGCAAGGAAAGCAACAGACAGGAGGTCTAGGAATGGAAAAGGCAGAAGCAAAAACACTGCAGTAAGATAAGATAAGATAAGATATGTTTATTAATCCCACGTATGAGAAATTTCCTTGTCACAGTAGCATGGAGTTTGGCAAAAAGATATATATATATATACAGAAAAACAGTGACAACAATATCAAGGTGCTGATTGGCTAATTACTGAAACTCTTTTATGTAGTAATAAAGATTATTTAAAGAAATAATATGAGATTTTTTGCAGATTCTCTGAGAAGAGGCTATTAGGCAGCTTCATTTACTGGGATTTAGTGGGAAGCTCACTTATTCAAATGATATGTTTTATTTGTTTAATTCATATGAAAAGACACGTGCAGTTTTGCAGAATATTTCTGATGGAAGTAACTGGTTGTAAGAGGTCTGTAGAGGTTCTCAGTCATTACAGTCATCGTGTATCCAAAAAGCTTAAAACTGGGACTTTGTCACTCATCTGAGTTTCTTTTTTCTTTTTGTCTTTTTTTTTTTTTTGGATATTTATAACTGGTTGCAAGACAATCACCCAAAACTAAGGAAGTAATTAAGGAAGTTATTCATCTTGTCAAGTAATAGTCAGAACATATGCCGAAAACAATGGAAAAGCCAGCCATCATTCCGCATGTAGAGTATTTAAACCCTGTACTTAAAATAGCAAAATTAACGAACATGTTTCTACATAAAGTGTAATTGTGTATCATTAGAGCAAAAACATAGAAGACAGTGCAGGACAGTACAGAACAATGAGACAGTCTAATTCTCCAGTAACTTACACTATAACTTTAATTGACATAGTAAGATTATTATGCTCCTCTTCCTTTTTGAGACAGGTTAACAGTTACTGTTATCTGCTCGAGAGCGGCCCAATTCTTGCATTTCCCGTCCCTGCCTTCTAGAAGAAACTGTCGAAATAATAATAATTCACGGACTGTGAAAATCAACTAAGAGGATCATATTTATTCCAGACTCTCCTGATATTACGTTCTGCCTCTGCGCTGAGTGCTCCAGTGCTGGGTTAGAAAAGTTTCCCTGTAGTGTGTAAAAGCACTCAGATGTGCTTCATTAGTCTCAACAAATACACACACATACGCACACACACACATATATACAGAGAGAATTAAATACTATCCCTTGTGGCCCCACCTGACAATATGAAAAAGGTAAAAAATGAACAGACACGTTTTTATCTTAATATAGCTGTTGCTCTTAGATACTATACCTATGCCAAGAGCAATGAAATTACGCTTCTGGTTTGCGGTCTGGATTTACTCTTGACAATACCCCTGGACAGGTACGGTATCAGGGTGGATAATAAGACATGGACAATATCATGTCTGCAGTGTAATGGAGTTAACGTACAATGTCATCTATTACAGTCACCCTTCATGGTTTAGAGGTAGAGATAAAATCAGTTCAGATAGCAAGCAGCAGACAACAATTGGATACTCTAACAAAAAAAAACGAATTAACAAAACATTCAGAAACATTTATCACAGTCAGAACCTTTTTTTTTCCAGAAAAGTCCCCATTAAAATCATAGTGCATTTTTAGTTCAGCTATGCAAACACACATAAAGTATACTGTATGCATGCTATACTGACTTCCCTTGTGTTTGTGTTTCCTCGATGCCTTGAAGGGAGCATGCAAGCTCTAACATACAGATTATCTGTATAATTATAATCTATTATATCAGTCCTGTATTAAAGTTTAGTTTTATGAAGGCTATGATATTCAGCATTTGTTTGAAATAAGCTGTTGATCCAACTGTTTTCAAATTGGAGGCTGAAGTTTGTAGTACTGTTGAATTGTATTGTGTTGTACTAATTCTATTATTTTGTCATTTGAGTCAATGGACTAAGCAGCTCAATCCAGTTTCACAGCAACACAGAATACACCTAATTTAACATAACTTGTACGTTAGAACAGTCACGAAGGAGGATTTAGTGCGGCATTGATTATTAGAATACATTCGACTTCACTAGTGTAACTACTGAACTGGCATCTCCAAACGTGATGATCATTTGCATTACATAGAAGTAGTGATGTCTGCTGTGAAAGTGATCAAGTATAATGTTGAAAAGGAAAGGGAAAGCAGGTCCGCCTTTATTTTGACATTTCTTTCATAAAAGAATATAACGTTTAAGATTTAAAATAGCCTTCTTCTGTCATCGTTCCAGTAAAGCAATCAAGCAGTTATTTTTTTCTTTAGACAAACCACAGGTGTTTTCACTTGTTAAGCCAAATTATTGTTCTCTCTAATTAGTTTAGAAGTTGGATGTTTGCCCTGATTGCAATAAAATTGTGATTTGTTTTGGGGGTTTTTTTTTGTTTTTTGTTTTTTTTTTCTGCAGTGAGACAGAGCTTTAACAGAAGACTAGAGCAGCACATTGTATTTTATCAGTTGATGGGGCTGGCAGTTCCCTCTCCCGCATTCGAACGATACACCACACACATTGATTTTCTGTCACCGTAGCTATGCATAGAAACACTGCAGCACACAACAATGCATCTCACCGGACCTGCAATTTGTGTGTGTGTGCGCACGCTTTTAATTTCATAAATGAAAAACCTCACACTCCTCCTTAACCTTGCCGGTCCCGTTCATCTGGACTCACTATATACTATGTCAATACATGTTAAGCACAGTGTGAAATTTAACTTATTCCACTATATTTAGGTGACTGATGGAAAACCACGATCAGCCAGCCACATTAAGGAATATGTTTCACGTGCACCATATTGCCATTCTGCAGAAGTGCCTCAGCCTTCTGACAGAATATGTAGCACTTTCTTATTACTGCTGCTCTAACTGATTGCTGCAGCGGCTGCCTAAGTATTGAACTGTGGTAAGTAATGAAAATGGTGTGTATCCACCGTTGGTTCTCCCATTGATCCCGTTGGCGGTAAGTAGCTCAGCACCAATTAGGCCTTAATAGGCCCGAGAGGAGAGGAGAGGAGAGGAGAGGAGAGGAGAGGAGAGGAGAGGAGAGGAGAGGAGCTTAAGAAAAATCACATTTTATCTCCAATATTTTTACTTAACAGTTTCCTTTTCACAGTAACTCAGTATAAGGATCTAGAAATAAAATGAGCTACCCTATTCACACAGAAAAAAATCCCGAACCAGACAATCAGTTCCTGTATCTTCACTCTCTTACCAATTTATACCCCTCCTGTTTGCTGAAGAGCTGACAGCAGCTGACTCTTGTCACAGCAATGCTAACGTAATCAGCTGAATCCAAATAACCCTCGCTGCACAAATTGTATTACACCACAGTTGGGGGAGCAGTGGGGGCCTTCGGATTTACTTAATGCCCGGACTCACAGTGAATGTTGAATTGGGGGAGGCTGGGAACTTGACTACACATTTAAGACACACAGTAGAATGCCACAAACAAGGCTGTATTGTACTGTAAGGCATGTATTACGTCCTCCTGTAAATTCATCATTCTGCTTCACTGCTGAAGCGCACACAGAGTCAAGATGCTCTGTTCTGTTTGAAGCAAAGACAAAAAAAAAAAAAAAAGACAGTGAGATAATAAGATGAAAGCTGGCAGGTGAAATGATGCTCATGCATTATTGCAGAGGAAATCAAAGACATTTTGGGCTCAAACTGAAGCTGTCGATTTTCATTTAATAACACATTCACTTGGCGCAGATGAAATTGATCATTTATTCAAGCTCCAGTCTGCCGGGATTGATGAACAGCCAAATAAATAATTTATTCCATTTGAAATTATAATTTGAAGGGTTTATATGAGAGTGCCTCGTTGTGCCATTTTAGGAGGAAAAGTAATGTGGCCGCTCTTCTTCATCCCTCCTCCACATACAGAAGTATTTATAGTAGTTTTTTTTTATGACAATGTAATTTTGTGACATGTCATTTATTTACTATTCTGTGCTGAAAAAGACAGAATAGTAAATGTTTACTATAACGTAACCATTGACAGGAAATGACAAGATATACTGTATATCATGTACCTTTCACATAAATAGAAACATGAATTAATTCTTCAGTGCGCTGAACTCTATCTTGGTCTGTTTGGTTTGTCCATTCTCAGCTACCGTAGAAACATGGTGGTGCTTGGGCGGCTTCTGTGGAAGAGGACACGCTATATGTAGGACTCAATCTAAGCTAAAGAAGACACAGCAGTTCATAGTGTCAGGTGATTATTCACAAATGAAAACATATTTATGAGTACTGTCTTCCATGCTTGCTCAGAGACCACTTCAGTGTCCGATTTATTTACGCCTCATACCTTGTGAGTGACATTTTACATAAAGTAACTGGACCTTTGTGTTTTTGAGCTTTTGCTTCTTCTTTTTACACTTAACACCAGCAATTCCTTTAGTTAGCATAATGACCTCAACAAAACAGGCCAAGGGTGAGAAACATCTGCCTACTCACTTCCAGCATACTGGCTGTTATGTTACTGGTGTTTATGTCTAATCTGCTTTATTTAAGTCATCGGACCTGGACTCCTTCCTGTTTAAGATTTGGTCCTGACTATACTGGTCCTCACCTGATCCGCATTTAATCTTCACCCATTCATCCAGTATCCATGGTGTCTGTATGGTGTCGGTTTGTCCTCAGATCTGGTTTCAGTTACCTTTTGACCTTTTGAGTGTTCATATACCTAATTTCTTGCATTCATGAAGAAATTTCATGTTTAGATACTTTAGGTTCTGTCATGATACTACCCCTGTTTCATGTTTGTCTCTTTTTAAGAGCTTTCATAGAAAACTCCATTTTTGCTTCAGCTTAGACGGCAGATCATAGTTAAACTTCTATGAAGTTACTTTACTTTGAGTAGTGTCCCCTGCTCACTCTTCCTCCTCCTTATTGGTGTGCTTGTTTTGTTTAAAGCTGCTCCTGTTAAATAATTCAGCAGCCATTTGTAGAGCCTGTTGCCGTCTGGTTCTTTTTATGTTACACCTCTTCACCCGTAGGTAGCTGGGTCGTAACACTGACCCAGACATTCTGCTATGCATGATCATGTGCCAATCCATCTTGCCAGCTTCAAGCTAAGTACTCTGTGGTTCAACCAACAGGCGTCCTGTGACCAACCACTGGAGCTAGAGGCATAAGGAGCGAGAAGCAACCTCACTGGTTAAAGTCAGCCTGGAATTGTCCACAATATGCAGGTAGTTTATCCAATCCCCAAGGGCATTTTGAGTGTTCCTGCCCTTTTACAAACTGTTTCTTCTCAACGCTAGAATACAATAGATGTTTAGCCACCAGAAGAAATTCGTCACTGGTATTGGTCAAACTGTATTGGCAATGTTTTTTGGACTCCCCCTGTGTTTGTGAGCACCTGTAGCAGCAGACAGGATGTGTTTCTGATTAGAAGTGGTACCAGCTGCCGGCTAACAGGCTAACAAGCAGAAGCATTCATCTGGTTAACAGAGCCCCTGACAGGGCGTCTCTCCTCCACTGGGCCTTCCGTAATGCTTTACGACACTGTCATTTAAAGATGACATACGATAGGAGGGCGGTTTAGCTTGCCAGTATCCCCTATCGTCACACAAAAGGAAAACACAAGGGAACACACACAGAGAGATGCTGAGGAGGCAACCCAAGATTAAGAGAGAGGTAGTCCTGGATAAAGAGCAGCGTTCTGTGCACCAGTGTGTGTGTGAGAGAGAGGGACTGTGTGTGTGTACGTGTATAAATGTCTCAGCTGGGTTGTTTATATGATTATTTTGTCCGATTTTACATCGCTCATGAATCAGGAGGAACGGTGTGTGATTCTGGCAATAGGCCGTCTTCTCTGTTAAGCGTGCGTGTGTGTGTGTGTTTTATATGCATGTGAGCGTCAAACCAGAAGCACGATGGCTGCAACCCAAGCACAACAGAACACGATGTATCAGGCCTGGCTGATTATCACAGTCCCATAAGTAATCACTAATTGAGGAGACACATTACTTATTAACTAATCGATTAATAATTGATTAATTAACAAGAGAAAGCGAGTCCAGTGGCACAACAGAGCCTAATTATAGCAGAGCACACTGTTTCCATAGATAGATAGATAGAACGGTAGCTAGAAATACATTACGAAAAGCTTTGACTTGAAAGCTTGTTTTTAGAGATAAAAAAAAACTGTCTTCTTCTGTTTAGATTTGAGTGTAGCTTGAGGCTCTAATGATGTTTTCATACTGCTACGTTAATGTCATCTTATGCTGTGATGCAGCCTGGAGTGAGCGCCTTCCCAATCTTGGAAGGCTTGAAGATTACATACAGGATGGAATTACTTCTCTGACTAAAGAGATCTCCCATTGGACCACTGTGAATTATTATATATGCACTGCTCAAAAAATTCTGAAAACACATCAGATCTCAGTGGGGAAAAAAGGCATGCTGGTTATCTATACTGACATGATACTGTTCTATACTGAGTGAAGGGTTAGGAACAAAAAGATGCCATGTCGTTTGATGGAAATGAAAATTAGCAAGCTACAGAGAGCGGAATTCAAAGACACTCCAA
This sequence comes from Planiliza haematocheilus, assembly GCA_005024645.1. Lineage (NCBI taxonomy): Eukaryota > Metazoa > Chordata > Actinopteri > Mugiliformes > Mugilidae > Planiliza > Planiliza haematocheilus. The sequence goes on along the minus strand of SRSE01000725.1, from coordinate 3,871,618 downwards.
AATGCAATTTGAAAAAAAAAAATATATATATATACAGCAGACAGGCTGTACTCCATTTTGGATAAAACTCATGGCAGAAACTTAAAATAGTACTAAGTACTGAGTTTGTATGGCCCCTACATGCTTGTATTCGTACATGATGTGTTTTTAATGATGCTTTTAATGAGACAACGGATGCTGTCCTGGGGTATCTCCTCCCAAATCTACACCACGGCATCACAGACCTCATGAACAGTCTGAAGTGTTCTTTTGGATTTCGGTCAGGCGAGCATTGAATTGCTCAGGGTGAACTTGCTGTCACCTGTGAAAACCATAGGGTACTAGTGGTGGACCTGGCAGTTTTGGTATTCTATGGCAAATGTCAATCAAGCTCCAAGGTGCCAGGTAGTGAACAGGGCCCTCTAGAGGACATCAGCCCCTCAGGTCACCCTCATGAAATCTGTTTCTGATTGTTTAGTCAGAGACATTCACACCAGTGGCCTGCTGGGTGTCATTTTGTAGAGGTCTGGCAGTGCTCATCCACTTCCTCCTTGAACAAAGGAGCAGACACGGGTCATGTTGACGGCTTCCTACAACCATATCCAGCTCTCCTAGACTGCCTGTCTCCTGGAATCTCCTTCATGCTCTTAGGACTGTGCTGGGAGACACAGCAAACCTTTTGGCAATGGCACATACAGATGGGCAATCCTGGGAGAGATGTGCAACGTCTGCTATTAGCAGTGACAGTGACAAAACCAGAAAAGTAAATGCAAAAAGACTGTCAAAGAAGATGAGGAGGGAAAAATGAACAGTGGCCTCCACCGGTAAAAAACATTCCCGTTTTGGGAGTCATCTCATTGTTGCACCTGTTGTTAATTTCATTTACACCAAAGCAGCTGAAACTGATTATCAACCCCCTCTGCTCTGCTGCTTAACTGACTAGATCAATATCACTGAAGTTCAACTGACATTCAATGATTAAGCTGTGTTCCTTTAAGGTTTTTTTGAGTAGTGTATTGTTAAGCAGAGGTATCAAATACAGAATTATCTTTGAAAATATTCCCATAGAAGGATTCTGGAAACCAGAGAAGAAGCCCGAAGAAGCTCCATGGGGTCCACAAGCAAATATAAAATACTGAAGGAGGGTGGCATTAGATTAAAACGTCACTGCAATGATTCAGCATCAGAAACACGAGACACAGATAACAAAATGTGTTCTATTAAATGAGACATAAATATGGTGAGTTTCTTTTCAGGTTTTGGAACAAATAATTCAGCACCTTTGCCATCATATTTTGTTGCAATGAAAAACAGGAAAGCCATATTAAATGACCTGCTGATTCACTAATGTCTCGACCATAGAAAGTGCAATCAGCTGGGGGAATATTTTTGTATTTGTGTTCCCCATAATGCTCCCCAAAATATTTCTTATTTATATGGAGACAAATGTGGGTCCATTCACTTGTTAGTTTAAATTACAGAGGCACGACGTGAACCGAGCAACAGACAGAAGGAAAAAAAAAAGTCTGTGTTACAAACAAACATTTCACAAACAGCTGTTTTGTACTTTCAGTGCTCTTCTGCAGTTCCGATTCATGTCTCTCTCTACTCTGTACAGGAAACAGCAGAGTGTAATTAGATTACCTGTGCTGAATAGGGAAAGATAATTAAATCTAACATAAGCTAACCCACTTACCAATTTATTGGCCCTGTTAGGGACTGGGACACCCTTTCAGAATGCAGAGGAATGGTCTTTAAACGGAGATCAATAAAACAGAAATCACAATGTTTACAATTCAAATACTTTTCCTTTACTCTAACTGTAGAAACTGTGCTTGCACGCTTGCTTAGGTTATACTGTTTATGCTGAAATGCCATGGTAAGTAAACTCTTTTTGGACTTACATATTCTTTATGAAGTTCACTGTATATACTGTGGCATGTAGAAGTCTGTGTTTTCTGCTCCAAAGCGCTGCATCTTTTCTGTCTCTTCTTAAAGTAAGGTAAGTGCATTATCTGCATCGCTGCAGAGGCGGGTTTTGGTTTGGGGGCAGTGAGAGTGCAGAGCTAAATGGATAAAGCCCTGAAGTCTGAGATGAAGTCAAGAAAACAACAGATTCTCAGTGACAGGTGCAACTCAGAGTTTCAAAAGGACTATCTGTTCCAGATACTAAAGCTGGCCCAGAATGAATGCTGATGCAGCAGAGCACACTTTGTATGGCCATCACTAACAGAGAAATATACATTTTGTGTAGTATACAGTATATAGTATTTTACTCTGCTGTGTATCATGACCCTAGCCTGTATTGTGACTTTGTGGGCCATATACAGTGTAACGTGATAAAAATATCCCCTGAAATTATGACATAGGTCTCTAGCACACCTCTGTTAAAGTGGTGAGTAAAATGTTCTTACATACAGTATGAGGGACACACACACAGCTTCCTTGGGTTTGCATCATGAACAGGAGATTAGTTCCAGCAGAGATTAGACAGCTGTATCCTCTTGTGAGGCTAATCCAGCTGCAGCCTCTTCTTCTCTCTGCTGGATTGCTTCCTGCTGAAATGAAACCCATAGGTCAAAACAAGTATATCTGCTGCCTAATAACTAAACTGCTGCTAAACATAAGCACTGCCTCTATCGTTGTCATTGTCACAGTCTAGTAAACCAGACTCTCAGTCCTAATCACATATACAGTATGTTGACAATCACATTTTAGCCTGTAGTTATTGACATTCCTGAAGGTGTGGTATGTGTGTAGCACATGTACTATTCATGTCTGTCTTTAGACAGATAAATAAATGGCAACGGCATTTCACCGTTTACTGTTTAACTGGGTAATACTTTTGACAGTGAGACAATGGGCAAAGAGTCAAAATGTTTCCTCAAACAGAAACGCCTGATGCACCGAAAAGAATGTGTAATAAATGCCACAATTAGCATGCAGCCTTGGTCACGCAGGGTTTCCAGGTTCTCAATCCTTTCAGTCCGTTCAAATTATCCCTCTCGATTGATTTGTTTGACAAAGAGCAAGTATAAAAGAAACCAGGGTAGACGAGAGAGCTAAAGGTTATTGATTGACCCGTTCTTAAATTGGAGGACGGCCATACTCACAGATCTCAATCAATCTGATGCAGAATTCCGGTTGTGGCATTTTGACACCAATAAACACTGCATGAACACGTACACTCCCAAGTCTTCACTTAGCCCCCTGTCAGTTTGGTCTGTGTTGTAGAATCGAAAATAACTGAGTACAGCATAATGGCACCAGTGAGCTTAGAGGAATAAAACCTTTTACTAGATCTATTTTCAAACATTGCGCTTGTCACTGCAGCACAAGAGGCAGCACCACTGTAGAGTTGCTCTTTCTGTAAAATTAAATGGTTTTCTCCGAGAGAGGCGGAGAGGCTATTTGTCTCCTGGTCCAAACAAGCAGAATCTAAGTAGGAGATCAATACTGATATCTTTTGGCTGCTAACTGCTCCACTAATATATTATTGATGTCTGGGTCTTGCTGGATTAAATTTGGGCTGCACACAACAGTTCATCTTGATCAGCACACAGGAGGGAGATGCTCTGACAGGGAGAGGAATATGAGAATTCTCCTGGAAATGTGTACATGATGCTCAACTGGCACGAAGAAACAGAAAGGTATTACGTGTTAAATAGAACTGCCAGAGTGAGTAATGAAGAGGAGAGGGACCAGAAAGGGCCTTTGGTTTCATTTGTCCAGATGCATAGGTTGCAGGGTTCAACAGGAATGCTTATCCAGGGCATTAGAGAGAGCTCAGCTACTTATCACTTAACCAGCCACCAGGCTTTTGACCTCACTAACCCAGTTACTAAACACATACACTCAATCAGACTTCACAGAGACAAGGGACTTTCTCCATTCCAGTGTAGACCACTGCACTCCAAAATCACTGCACATGCTAGTATTTAATCAGGAATATTTTTAAAAGAAAAATCGACTACTGCCATGTTTGGGGTAGTTGCATAAACCTAACCAAACCTGCTATTTTCTTACCTTCTAAGGAGGTAAGAAATGCATGAGTACTTTGCATTACATATCGTCACTTTGTACTGTGACAATATTCAGTGACGATATATACATTCAGGTTATTCACTAAGATCGTCAAGATTTTAACTTCAGAGCATCAAAACAAGTTCCTCCTAATCCAAAAAGCATGAGCCAGAGCAAACCACTCCCAAAACATGAAAATAAGTTATGAGCTGTAAAAATCCGCCGTGTTATGCTACAGCACAGAGCATGCTTTGGCATCTATACAACGTATATAATGTGTTAGTAAAACATACATAATCCTACATCTCTCCATCAAAAATTTGTGCAGACCTCATATTTATCTGTAAACGAAATTATGTAATTGTTTAAGGTTGAGCTTTTCATTACTGTTTTCTTATGTCTGTTCATATATGCACAGACAGTCAGCCCATCTAGAGCTGCTCAACAAGACCACAAAGTCTGAAAAAACTGTTGTTTCTGCCCTTACCTACCTGAATATGATAGCAAGGCATTCACATGTTATAGGAGTGTGTAGTTTAAGTTGTTTCCAGAGAATCATTCAGGGTATTCTGTAAAAAGCATATCATAACTGATGGATTGCCAACTGGAGTTCATTAACTCTCCTCTTCTATTCCCCTCTATCTACAGGACCCTGAAGCTGCTGTAATTCCGCTAATGGAGCGCTTACCATTCAGAGCCAGTTTTCTGACAGTGACCGATGCTGCTTAATTGCTGAAAAAAAAATTGAGAACCGTGCCTCGCCTATTACTAAATGCAGAGAGGTGCAGAACTCTCATTGTGATGGCCAAGACACGTTACACTTAAGCGCTTCCAGCCTCACACGAGAGCAATATTAAATGATAAGTCTGCACACTAGCGCTGATTCAGGCTTTTCCGATCCTCGTGAACTAAATGAAAAGCCATCATTTTGCAAAGCTATACACTTTGGAATTAAAGTATGTGGACTAAGGAAAATGGAAAAGGACAATTATGCCATGTGAATGTATTCAGTGAAATTCTGCATTAGTTCATACACATATGTGGAGCATTAGTAGACATAGAACTCCCCTGGGAGTTGGCGAACAGAGCTAAAACTGAGTGAATCCTTTTAGTGTGGCTTTCATAAAGTTTAAAATACCTTCTTATATGCCACTGAAACAGTATGGCATTTACTGGACATCAATTGGATAACACCCGCTAAATGCACTGAGCCCAGAAGCAGTTCAGATTGATCTACATTGGGTTTCAACCTATGTTGCAGTGCCTAAGAAACATGACAGTTCAAGTGTAAGTAGCTGTAGTGCAGTAATTATTGTATTTTGGACTGTGTACTGGTGTTGTTCATACTGGAAAAAAAAAATACTTGAATGTGCATGACACAAAACTGGACACAGTTTCACAGGTGTTTATCAAAAACACACATCTGATTTTTCATTGAGGCAGCAGAAGTTTGGGCGGTTAACAGCCACTTTTACATTTCACCTACATGTTCATTCATAAACTAGAGATGCTCTGACAGTAAGAAAGTGAAGGTGAACTGGGAGGAGCTTGTCAGTTGACCCAACAAAACTGACTTGATCGGGATCAATTGGGTACTAGATTTAGAATAGAACAAAATGCATGTGTAAATATTTACATACAGCACATTAGCTATATACTTTTGATTATCCAGTCAGTGTGTCCTTATTTGCCACCCTGTCCCATGTCCCCTGCTGAGATCCATATAGTTACACCAATCAGATGAAATGGTTTAGAATGGCCATTTTGGCTTGTAACATTAAAGCTTATTCCAGTTAATAAACCTAAAAATAATTCATAAATACCAAATGTGAGGCTACGCAGGAGCCCCTGCCTTATTGCTGAACTGCATCTGTTTGATGTAAGGACTACTTTACAGTTAATTGCGAATGAGCTTGCCTGAACTCTGTGCACACAGGGCTATGGCTGTGTGTGTGTGTGCTGAGGGCTGAGCTGAGGGTTGGCCAGCACTTCCATTAGCTCTGATTGAAATTGAACAGTGCGGATGAAATAGATTCGGTGAAGGTTAAGAGTCGTCTTCGATGCATACATGCACGTGCTCACGCGCGCAGCCACAGGCCAGTGGTTTCGGGCCACGGCTCCTCCAGACTGATGATGAATGGCAGGAAGCAGAAAAAATGGAGAGAAGAGAATCAGGAGAGGAAGACCGGGCGAGGGAGGAGGCAGTATTTCAGTCACACTTAGCAAACGGCTGTCACTGGTAAATCCAGATGCCTCATCACTCTCTGACCCATTACTGTGCCGTATCTCCCACGCTGGTAATGAAATCAACACCGGTCTGCAGTGTGCGTGTCTGTGTGTGTGTGTGTGTGTGTGTGTGTGTGTGTGTGTGTGTGTGTGTGTGTGTTTGTCTTTATCATATTGTGGGGCCACGAACCTGTTAGCACAGTCACAGTGTGGGGTCCAAAATTTTTGTGGGGTCCCAAAACCCGGACCCCACAAAAATAACCTCAGATTCAGTGAAAAAATGATAAAAACAATGCTCTGTCAAAGTTTCAGGCTTAACCCCATTTTGAACATATGCAAACTGTTTGTGCTTAGGTGTGTTTAGAAGATGTAACTCACTACCGGCCACTAGTGGCAAAGCGAGGTACTGCCTTAACACACACTCGGACACACACTGAGGTAAACTGAGCATGTGCGAGCAAACTGACTTCCGGGAAGGCTAAGTGTTTGATTAGCTGCTAATGTTACGTTAAGTTTAAGGTGACTAAATGGATAAACTAAAAGACAAAAGACAGCCTAAACAGTGCCATCACACAATAATTGTAGATTAACTGACAAGGCAGGAACCATACACTTAATAAATAAAAGAATAAACATTGTTAAAAAATTGTTAAGTTGATATGACCACATTACCCAGAATCCTCCCATAAGCAGGTGCTCATGGGAGGATTGTTCAACAAACACACGGTGATGAAGATAAATAAATTAATAAATAAAATTAATAAAACTTAATAAATAAAACAATAAATAAACAAAAAATAATAATTTTAAGCGCTGCACTCTTAAATGCTTTACAGTTCTAATAAAAATTCCAGTTTTCTGTCTTTTTTTGTATGGCAGAGATGCTAAAGCCAAGCTAAAAACGTAGCTAGAACATATAAGTTGTTTAATCAAAAAAAGCTCCTAATTAATAATCGAAATAATATAATAACATACTATTATATAATACAGTAAATCAACCAAGGAACATCTTTTTAACCTATATTGTTAAAAGAAATTAATTTAAAAAAGTTAATTTGATATGACCACATTACCCAGAATCCTCCCATGAGCAGGTGCTCATGGGAGGATTCTTCAACGAGCACACGGTGATGAAGATAACGAGGAAAGAAGCAGAGACACGTCGGAGAAAAGTCTGCAAATGGTATCGTGTTCAGCATAAGGTAAGTAACCCATACATTAAATTAATTTGTTTTTGTAGCGAAGTTAGCTTATTTTGTGTGATTTACATGCACCATTTGGTCAAAATAAAAAGTAAAAAGAAGCGTAGGGTGAGTGAAGTGATGCTATGTAGGCTAACTGCAGTCGGCCGCATGAAAAAAGGTGAATGGTCTAGAGCAGGGGTGCCCACACTTTTTTGGCTTGCAAGCTACTTTTACAATGGTATAAGAGGATCGATCGATCGCACCTTTACAAAAAAAAACGCTGTCTTTAAGAACGGTAGTCTTGAGTTGCCGTTGAAGTTGGGCGTGGCTGTGGACGTGTGCCGCTGAATTGAGGGCATGTTGCAAATATAAAGTAAACATAAAAGATTAACGCTTGTCTTGCTGTTTGTTTTGGAGTTGGAACAGATAAATGTTTTAGACTAACATCTAAAAACATTTTTCATTGTCACGCGATCTATCCTCACTATCTTCACGATCTACCGGTCGATCGCGATCGAGGTAATGAGCAGCCCTGGTCTAGAGCTTTAAAACACGTGATAAACGGGATTTTAATTTTAAAGAAACCCGGTTTCAAGTGTAACCTGCCATCTCTCCAAAAGAAATGTTAAATGTCCTACGTGACGTTCATGTTAAAAGTCGGATCTGAACTGAATGTTTATCATGTTAAATATAGTTGGACATAAATTTTGATGACATCTCAAATATGATTATAGGATTACCAATGGCTGCAGTGAGACGCAGAAAACCTCCAAAACAAGATGCAATAGAACATGCAGCCAAGGCCATCGACAAAATTTCTGAGTTGGATGTGAAATACATCAACTCTTTCAAAGGTATGGTATGTGTGATAGATAGATAGATAGATAGATAACTTTGCTGATCCCTTTGGGAGGTTCACGCAGGGAAATTGGCATCAACATATAACATCAATTTCATATAACATTAAAGGAATAAGTTCTACTTCTGTAGCTTTTTGTCACATTAAATAGTCTAATGGTATGTTTATGTGCTCATCAGGTCGTGGAGTGTTTGCCAAGGCACATTTTCAAAAAGGAGACTTTGTGGTGGAGTACAGAGGGGAATTAATAAATTCTGAAGAATCCCAGAGAAGGAGGAGGACATATCATGCTAGATGTGCTGTCTTCATGTTTGACTTCTACTGGCAAGAAAGAGCATGGTGGTAAGACTGTCAACTGTTTTGTTTTAATGTTAACAACCATAACAATTAGAAGGGTTCCTGTGTAGCATAGATTATCTTGATGAAAGGCTTGAAGTTAGGTTATTTATCTTAAAATCTGTCTAATAACAGTAATTTCACAATTGTTATTAAAAATAAGAACAATCTTACTTGAAGTTTACTTTTTGAGGGTCGATAGTAAGTTTGTGAAGGATACAATTTATGATTTAATATTATGAAAACTAAGCAGTGATATGATATTTCTTTGAAGTATTGATGCAGCTCTAGAAGATGGCAGTCTAGGAAGACTAGTCAATGATGACCACAAACATCCAAATTGCAAGATAAAGAAGGTCATCTCTGAAGGCAAACCACACCTGTTTCTTTTCGCTCTGAGGGACATTAAACCTGGAGAAGAAATAACATATGACTATGGAGGAAGTGACTGGCCTTGGAGGAAAAAGGTATGAAGGTCAATGTAAAAGTGTTGTACAAGAATGATATTGTGTTTGTACTGGTTTAAATACTTTTAATACCCCAATAATATGTTACTTTGCTGGAGTTTTGAAAATCTGCTGAACATGTATTGCTGATCAAATACTCAATAGAACTAAATTGAACCTATGAACTTTTCAGTATCTGCTCTAAAGTCATTAATGTTGTCTTATGTGACTGCTTATGGTTACTGTTGGTGGACTGAAATATTGTTACTGCAGATCAACTGTTCAATAGTAATGTGAAACTTATTTTTCAGGCTGCTGAACAATCAACCCTCACTGAGTGTACTGAAGATGACATCTCCACAACCATAACACAGGATGCAGTGTCCCAGAAAGAGGTACTACTTTGCATTAATTGTTTTCATTTGTGTACTTGTACTTCTAAAGTATTTCCTACTTGATTAGATACTGAGGTGAGGTTATTTGAGGTGTAATTCTGAAGTTATCAGAATGCTGTCAATCACAATCTGGGTTTTGTGAGTTCATGGGGTCCAGGGGTTGTGTGAGTTCACCTGGACCCCATGAAATCACGATCTGGGTTTTGTGACTTCATGGGGTCCAGGTGGTTTGAGAAGACCAGTGTTCAGTTGTAATCACTCCCACTCTTACACACTCCTGTCAGGTCTATCCTTATTGTGGGGACGCCGTTAACTGACTGATATTGTCTCAGTTTAAGTACATTTATTGTGTCTTGTCTACCTTTAAACATGGACAAACATTATGTATGACAGGTGCCACTGAAGTCAAGCACAGTTTGATCTCTACTAGACATACCAGATATTGGTCAAAGGTTAAATTCCCTCTGCCAGGCACCACCCTAGCTTGTTCCCAAATGTAATGGCTCCTGCAGAGCTACAGCAGGCAACATACACTATGACAGAAGTCAGGACTGACTTGAACCTATGAACTTTGAGTCATATACAGGAAACTTTTCAATATCTGCTCTAAAGTCATTAATGTTGTCTTATGTGACTGCTTATGGTTACTGTTGGTGGACTGAAATATTGTTACTGCAGATCATCTATTCAATAGTAATGTGAAACATATTTTTCAGGCTACTGAACAATCAACCCTCACTGAGTGTACTGAAGATGACATCTCCACAACCATAACACAGGATGCTCAGAAGTCTGCAGTGTCCCAGAAAGAGGTACTACTTTGCATTAATTGTTTTCATTTGTGTACTTGTACTTCTAAAGTATTTCCTACTTGATTAGATACTGAGGTGAGGTTATTTGAGGTGTAATTCTGAAGTTATCAGAATGCTGTCAAACACAATCTGGGTTTTGTGAGTTCATGGGGTCCAGGTGGTTTGATAAGACCAGTGTTCAGTTGTAATCACTCCCACTCTTACACACTCCTGTCAGGTCTATCCTTATTGTGGGGACGCCGTTAACTGACTGATATTGTCTCAGTTTAAGTACATTTATTGTGTCTTGTCTACCTTTAAACATGGACAAACATCATGTATGACAGGTGCCACTGAAGTCAAGCACAGTTTGATCTCTACTAGACATACCAGATATTGGTCATAGGTTAAATTCCCTCTGCCAGGCACCACCCTAGCTTGTTCCCAAATGTAATGGCTCCTGCAGAGCTACAGCAGGCAACATACACTATGACAGAAGTCAGGACTGACTTGAACCTATGAACTTTGAGTCATATACAGGAAACTTTTCAATATCTGCTCTAAAGTCATTAATGTTGTCTTATTTGACTGCTTATGGTTACTGTTGGTGGACTGAAATATTGTTACTGCAGATCATCTATTCAATAGTAATGTGAAACATATTTTTCAGGCTACTGAACAATCAACCCTCACTGAATGTACTGAAGATGACATCTCCACAACCATAACACAGGATGCTCAGAAGTCTGCAGTGTCCCAGAAAGAGGTACTACTTTGCATTAATTGTTTTCATTTGTGTACTTGTACTTCTAAAGTATTTCCTACTTGATTAGATACTGAGGTGAGGTTATTTGAGGTGTAATTCTGAAGTTATCAGAATGCTGTCAAACACAATCTGTGTTTTGTGAGTTCATGGGGTCCAGGGGTTGTGTGAGTTCACCTGGACCCCATGAAATCACGATCTGGGTTTTGTGACTTCATGGGGTCCAGGTGGTTTGAGAAGACCAGTGTTCAGTTGTAATCACTCCCACTCTTACACACTCCTGTCAGGTCTATCCTTATTGTGGGGACGCCGTTAACTGACTGATATTGTCTCAGTTTAAGTACATTTATTGTGTCTTGTCTACCTTTAAACATGAACAAACATCATGTATGACAGGTGCCACTGAAGTCAAGCGTGTTTTATTAGTATTTTAGTCGCGTATGTAATATCCTACATTTTTCTTTATTAAATTTCATCCCCAAATCATGTGACTATTATATTAGCCATCATTTGAAGTACCATTATTTCAGTTTGGGGGATTTTAATGTTTACTTGAATTTGTTTTTGCCATCTTTGTACGTTATAAATGTTTTTAATTCTGCCCACATTTGTTTTGGACTCTTCAGGCTACGTATGCAAATTCTGACTCTGATTCTAGCCTCTCCAAAGACCAAGATTTGATTCCAAGGCTGAGGCGGACCAAAAGCATACAGGTAAACAACACACATAATATTGAGATAATATATATACTAATATATATATGGGAAACATTTATTTACTGGTGAGAAAGTATGCAAAGTAAATATTCAGTTAATTTGCTCACTTTCCTTTACATTTTCTTTTGTTAAGATACACAACCAGATGGATTTTGATTCAGATGAGCTTTTTGATCCAAGCTCAGATGACAGTGAAGAGGAATATGTTCCTGACTCTTGTGGTGATGATTCTGATGGTACAGACACTAGTGATGTAATTGAGCCAGGTCATCAGAATGAGCGCATGCTAGGATGCCTTGAAAGAACAGTGAATGACTTCAGAGATAGATGTCTCTCAACCACAGAACTCAATGATGATTCTTCAAAACAGAGGGTTAACAGAGGATGCTCTCCCTTAAGAAAAGGTATCAGCTCGAGTGTGAGACGTAAAAGGCAGTCTTCAAACAGCGTATCCTGGCCCTCAGACACAGAAGCCCCTGGAACACCCGGAGCCCCAAAACTTTTGGAAAACTCAGAAGCGGTTCTTGTCCAGAATCTTCCTGATAGTACTTCTTCCTCATGTGATGGTTCACTTTCCATAGTTGCTGTCTGTAAAAAGGAGGATGGGTCAAGAATGTACAACAAAAAGCAATACTGCTTGTACTGTAAGATGGGAGTTGGAAAAATGGCAAGGCATCTAGAGCGTGCTCATCACAACAAGCCTGAGGTTGTACAAGCGCTGTCCTTCCCAAAAGGCTCCAAGGAAAGACGAATGCACCTGGAACATTTGAGAAATAGGGGAAACTTTGCTCACAATGTCGAAGTACTAAATACTGGCATGGGAGATCTTGTTCCCCGCAAGCAGCCCAAAAAGGATTCCCAAGCTCAGAATTTCCTGCATTGTATATACTGTCAAGGCTTTTTTGCAAAGAAACTACTTTGGCGGCATATGACGATCTGCAAGTTTAAGCCTGGTGCTCCAAAAAAACCTGGCAAGACCCGTGTCCAGGCTCTCTGTGCATTTGCGGCACCACCACCACCTGGTGTCAAAGCAGAATTTTGGAAACTGCTAAATAACATGGTTCAAGATGATGTTTATTCTGCAGTGAAATCTGATGTATGCATCTTGGAATATGGCGAGCATCTATATAACAGACTGGGATATGATGTTGGCAAACATGAATACATTCGTCAGAAACTACGAGAGCTGGGAAGACTTTTGATATGCTCAAGGAAGTCCACTCCTTTGAAGACCATTCAAGACCACATCCAACCTGCAAATTTCATGCATGTTGTGGAAGCAGTGAAACAAGTGGCAGGCCATAACACTGAAACCAATACATACGTCCGTCCAAGTCTTGCTCTCAAACTTGGACATAGTTTGACAAAGATTTCAATGCTTATGGAGAGCCGTGCAAACGTGCTGAACAACTACAGTGCAGCAAAAGATGCTCGTACATTCCGCAAAGTATATGAAACCAGATGGAATGAAATGGTATCAGCTGCATCACTGAGAACACTTCAGGAATCAAAGTGGAATGCTCCTCTTTTGCTCCCATTCACGAAAGATGTCCAGACTCTTCATTCTTATTTAGATGAGCAGCAACAACATATTCACGGCAAGTTGTCCACAGAGACATCCCCCCAGACATGGGGACAGTTGACAAAGATCACTTTGACTCAAGTAATTTTGTTTAACCGACGAAGAGCAGGGGAGGTGTCAAAAATGCCCCTTTCTGCATATCTGTCAAAAAATCCCTCTGACCCTCTGGAAGATGTGAATTTAGCCCTCTCAGACCTAGAAAAGAAACTCTGTCAACACTTTAGGAGGGTAGAGATAAGAGGAAAAAGGGGAAGAAAAGTTCCTGTGCTTTTGACTCCAGCAATGCAGCAAGCACTGGATCTGCTTGTCGGCAAACGACAGGAATGTGAGGTTCCTCTGGAGAACACATTCTTATTTGCAAGACCATGTGCTCTTACCTGCTACCGTGGGTCTGATTGTCTTCGACACTTTGCCAAGGCCTGTGGTGCAAAAAGTCCAGAAAGTCTCACCTCTACAAAACTGCGCAAACAAACAGGAACTTTGTCTCAAGTACTCAACCTCAGTAATACAGAACTGGATCAGTTAGCGGATTTTCTTGGTCATGATATAAGAGTGCATCGCCAGTTCTACAGACTTCCTGAGGGCACCCTCCAGCTTGCCAAAATTAGCAAAGTCCTCATGTCGCTTGAAAAGGGACGTCTGGCAGAATTCAAGGGAAAGACTCTGGATGACATCAACATTGATCCTGAAGGTATGAATTATTCATCTTCACATTTCTGCTTAAAAGACAGCAATTATATTTTTGATGTATGTAAAAATTGAATGCAATGCATTTTGCCTTCGCTAACAGTCATTCTCATTCCTTCCCTCATCGAACATACAGAGAATGTGCACCTGGACAGTGATACTGAGAATGTTTTAGAGTCAGGTTCACAAGGTAAGAGTTTTATATGGTCTTAATTGTCACCATGATGCACTGAAGGATATTCATTTCTCTGGGGATGTCCCTGTAGTATTTTCTGATCTTGATCAGAGTTCTTAAACTCACCCCTACTCACAAGAATAAGTTAAATGTTATTAAGATTATTGCAAATAACTATTTTGTTGAGAACAAGTAGCCGATTTACTCTTATCTCTGGTTATCTATCAGAAATAAATTTAACACATATTAAGTTCACCGCCCTTACAAATGGACAAAAAAAATAAGTTGATTTATTTTGTCTTGATCAGAACGTTTTTGTATACAGTGGACATAGTATTCAATATATACAAATGCATGAAACCAATTTGAATAAACACAACTGTGAATAAATACTTTTGTGATAGCGTTGAAAATTAATAAATAAGTGATGTGATAAAAACCACTATATGAAATAATTAATAACTTTCTAATTATTTTTCTTATTGTTTAAAGACAGCCAAGCCATATCCAGTCAGAGAGAGCAGAACAAAGCCATAAGACCAGATGTGAGCCATAATGAAGCAGCACCACACAAAGACACCATGACACCTCCATCACCCTGTCACCAGAAGTCATCAGAAAGTGAAAGAGGTAGTTTTAAGATCAAAATTTGCTAAAGTTTGACCCTAAATTGTTAATGTAATGTTTTATATTTACATTGTATTTATATACAGTGGCATAATATCAAATATATACTCACAGCACTGTTAAGTACTTGTGAGGTTGTTGGGAAGCACTTTAAATATTTTAAGATATATTAAGAAGTAGTTATTATATCTCAATTGATAACGTTGTAATTGTGTTTCTTCTTGTTTAAAGAGAGACAAGCTACATCCAGTCAGAGAGAGGAGAACTGCACCACAATACCTGATGTCATAATGAATGCAACAGAGAAAGACGCCATGACACCTCCACCACCCTGTCACCGCAAGTCAACAAAAAGTGAAAGAGGTAAAGTTTTAAGATTAATTTTCTGCCAGTGTTGACACAATGTTTTGTTGCCAGTATGTCTAAACAATATGTTCACTCATTTCTCACAGAGAATTATTTGATTTGTTTGTGAAGGTTCAGTCTGTCATGTTATGGTATATCTAAGAAGGTTAAAGACTTGTAGTGTTCTCAGTTCTGAAGGACTGGGGGGGAGTTGGGGTTTAAATAGGAACATCTGTGGATGTTATCCATCAGAAACACACCTGATATTTTAACAACTGTAATATGTTGTGCTAAATACACTAATTATGAGAGAGCTTGCTTTATGCAAATATGTTATACAATCCATTATTCTCCAGAATTAGCTCAAAGGTACTGCATGTTCAGAGGATATGCTGCATCTGTCCAGTGTCTGCTTTGGTATGGAGGAGTGGAGCTCTTTGCAACTGCTGCATGCAATGGGTGACATTTGGGACTCAATGTACTCTTGTAGCAACTTGATTCTACATTGAAAGCAGGCAGCTTTGGTGGACCTGTGATTCTGAGCTTGCCACTCAGAGACCTTTTTATTCTTGTTTCTCCTTACCATATACAGCACTGCTTCCACATCACTTTGTGATTTTCCTAAACTACAGTTCTAGCAATCACACACACTTTTGTCTTTCCAGTAACATTTTGTTGGACCATACAGAAATATTTGATATTATTTGATTTTATCTTTTCATAGGTCGCCAACCTTTCAAGCGAAGGATGTGGGAAAAGGAGGAGATCCGTGCTGTTGAGAAGCACATGATGTCCTTCATTACTTCATGTCGTGTTCCAGGAAAAAGCGACTGTGATAAGTGCCTTCAACTTGAAAAAGAAGCACTTCAAAACAGAAATTGGCTGGCCATAAAATTCTACATAAAGAATAGAATCACAGCGCTAAAACATAAAGTTTAAAGAGGACATTTAACATAGTTATGTTAGCTGTTATACCAGATACATTTCTGTTATGTTAGATTCGTGCTGTTGAGAAGCACATGATGTCTTTCATTACTTCATATTGTGTTCCAGGAAAAAGAGACTGGTAAGTTCCTTTAACTCGAAAAAGAAGCACTTAAAAACAGAAATTGGTTGGCCATAAAATTCTACATAAAGAACAGAATCACAGTGCTAAAACAAAGTTTAAAGAGCACATTTGACATTGTTATGTTATGCTGTTTACCAGATACAGTGCTGTTAGATATATACTGTTATGAGCAAGAACAAAATAAGAACCAACACACCAAATTTAGTTTTTCCTGGTCAGTTATCCTCCAGAGATATAATGGTCACAGAAAATGTGAAGCCAGTGATTTTTCTTTGTTGTAATTTTTATTTTTATTAAGTAAATTTATAAATTAAAAGAAAAAAACAAGTTGGTTTACAGGAATAAAAATAAAGACAAAGAATTTAAACAAAAAGCCTAAATCTGTTGATGTTGCCTGACATTTTTCACTAATTGTTACCAAAGCAAAATTTATGGCTGCATAGCACTCATCTTGGCAGTCAAATGTGTTAATGTGTGTAAGTTTAACCTGAAACTGTTACGTGGTACTCATAAAGGAAGAAAAACCAGAAAGTGTGCATGTACGGGTCTCACATGTAGCTAAAACCTGACAAGTCCTCAGAAAGTGGTTCCTGGTCTTGTCTGGGAACTCAACTTTCTCTGATTGATAATTTGAGGTGACATGTGTGTTTATGCCCCCTTCAGGATGCTACATGATTTTTTTCAGTGCTATACAACCATCAGAAAAGGTGGTTCCCACAATGCATCGTCTGGTCAGGTGTCCCTACAATACAACAAAGACAAGGATGTGTGTGTGTGTGTGTGTGTGTGTGTGTGTTTTCTATCTGCATGTTTGGTTGTGTGTTTTTTTTCTTGTTTTTTTTAAAGGGATCATGCATTAAACAGGGCTGACGTCTCAGGGCTGCCTCACTAGGCTGAGTGAATGTGTACATTAGCTCTCATGGTGACTGCACAACAGAGTAATGTACAGCACAGTGACGCTGAAGGATTGCATTCTCACTGATGGTCTTTGAGCGCAAACCAATGTTAGGTTTCATAATAGTGAGCACAATTCATAATCAGTCATAATTTATTTTAAATCCAAACTGTCTTTCATATGTGGGTTAGAAGTCAATTTCAGCTCTAGTGATCCGTGTTAAATTCAGAATTGTATCGTCCCCAAAATCTGAGGCCCATAACATGCTTTTTGGTACTTTTACCACATCTCACGGTGGAATTTTTTTGTCATTCAAATTTAAACAGAAACCAAAAAAGAGATGACTAACACAACCTTGTTTCACTTCTGTTGCAGGAAACAAGTCAGTGAAACTACAGCATCTCTACAGGATGTCCAAAATGTAGCGTAAGCATGTGGAAGAGAAGGGGCAGCGAGTTGGGCCGAGGAAGAGGAGGAGGAGTAGGACGAGAGGAAGACGGCTGCAATCAAGGCTTGGTGCTAGTGTAAGTGCAGACGGATGCAGGTTGTGCCCGTGGCCCTTGATGAAGTGCTGTTCTCCTGCTGAGCCACCAAACTATTTATATGCAACGCACTGACAGCCGACGGGCACGGAAGAGAAAACCGCTTCTGCTCTTTCTTCCTAAACACTCGATCCCTCATTCACAGGGAAACAAAAGCATAAATGTATTGAACACAAATCTCCAGCAAGGTTTGCCACCAAACGTTTGGCAGATGAATACAAAAGAGAAATTACTACCGGTGACTGATGTTGACTGAGACTGAGTTTGAAGCAGACTAAAAATGTTTCTTAAAAAAAAAAATGCACATGAGGTTTGTGGTCATTATTATTTTGCGACGGACTCGGTGGCTTCAGCCTCAACAAATTATGACAACCTGAGTGTTAGATCGTTGGTGGGATCAAAGGTCAGATAGCTGTTAGGACTCATCAGATCAGAGGCCTAGCTAACAGTTTGCAACTCTGACATCAGCAGTGATACAGCAGCATCAGCGGGTATAGGGGGTTGTGTCACGCTCATACATGCACATTTACAAACACACAAAATTAAAAAAAAACAAAAAAAAACTGTACAATATACAATAAGTTTCATAGATTTTGCGCAGTTGTACGTGTGCAGTCAAGTAACAGAGAGACAGACAACCATACACACTCACATGTACACCTACGGCCAGTATAGAATCACCAGTTAACCTAATGAGCATGTCTTTGGATGGTGGGAGGAAGCCAGAGTACCTGGAGTGAACCCACGCAGACACAGGGAGAACATGCAAAGTGCACACAGAAAGACCCAGTCGATCTGGATTTCAACCCAGAACCTTAAATTTCTTCAATACTTAGATCCATAGCCATATGTGTGCAAATCGAATGACGCTCCCATCAGCCTCTACTAATAATAATTATTACTTTAACCCATAAGACAGCAAACTGTTACTATATTTTACTATCGGTGTTTTCAGAAATTAAAAGCCCATA
This sequence comes from Planiliza haematocheilus, assembly GCA_005024645.1. Classification (NCBI taxonomy): domain Eukaryota; kingdom Metazoa; phylum Chordata; class Actinopteri; order Mugiliformes; family Mugilidae; genus Planiliza; species Planiliza haematocheilus. Next base: position 3,853,007 of record SRSE01000725.1, on the reverse strand, counting down.
GACAGACTCATCTAATTTCCCCTAGGAAAGTTTGATTAATGCTATGCAGCCGCTGACAGATTACCTTTTCATGAGATCGTGACATACAGACTTAACTATTAACCTGTTATGTAAAGAGCAAACGTTATTAACAGCTGCTCAGAACATAATGGCATATTCTGTCATCTTTCAGGAGCATAAGCTTTGGTCATTTATTACTGGAGTGAAAAGAACAATCTGAGGGGTTCGGTTCCCACATTAATGCATTAAAATGTCAAAGCTATATGTTAAAATGTCAGCCCCATTAATGGTACTGCCAGTCTGCAGGTAAAATGTCAGGAAGGAAACAAATGCAGGACACAATGAACAAAATAAGGAGTGGACCAGTGTAAATGCTGAGTAAAGGTGACATCTGGACGGCTCATTCAGACAAATGCAAATTCTGATGCTGGTGAAGGAGGTAGCTGAAAAGATGCTAGATTCTCCTACGAATGACTGGCAGTGTGGTTCAAGAATTTTAAAAACGTGGTGATATCAATATAAAATCTTTATTATCAATCAGGTGGCCCTTTGTGTTGTGGTTATTTCAGTCTAAATCAAAATGACTGTCCTCACAGTCAAATTGTTGTTTATATAGGTTGTAATCAAAGACTCTCTTTCTTAGCTGCTGAAGTGGCCCCACTGAGAGGCTTCAATCACACTGTAGGGGTCAGTGACATAACCACCCCACCTTGCCACCCCCAAAGTCACCTTTCACTGATTGAGTAGAAGGTTGAGTGCAAGGTACTGGAGTGGATGAACAGATGCAGAAAAAAATGGAGGAATGGATGCTGGATTGGACGACCAATTTGTTAAAACCCCTCACTCTGGCTCTTTAACAATAATCCCAATTGATTTCATATGGCCTATATCTTATATTTGATAAATATATTAAAAGACCTTTGCCGGAGCATAATCAATTCCCAACGGAGCCCGTCCAGATCACTGATTCATAGTTTACATCTTCAGTGAAAGCTCATTAACATGAACAATCCTAAAGGCGCACACAAGGCTAAACAACGTTAATAAGCAAGCCAGAACTAGAGGAAACCAAGTGCCACCAGCAGGTGGCAGTAGTCATAGAGAAATTCGTCTACCAATTTTTTATTTATTTATTTCTTATTTTTTTTCATTTTAGAAGGGCCATACTTTGAAACTGTACTTGAAATATACTGGGATGTTCAAATAAGATCAAGAAATGAGAAGAGTCTTCTGTGTGTGCACTCTTGACATTGTCGTTTCAGTTTCTTTTCCTGTGCACTGGTTCGCTAAGCTGTGAGGGATTTCTCTCTCACTGTTGACAGTCCATCATGCTCAGTAGGCTGAAAAGCTGCAGACAAGGGTCCGACTAGTGCAAACTGTGCGCGACACTCTGCCAAAACTAGCGCCACAGATGGTCACCTACACATTGGCCTTCAGCTTTGAGTGTCACTGGCCTGATGACTGTTGCAGATAAGGAGTTACTGAGCTGCCCACCTTCCTAACAATGTACTACTGAAATGAGGGTGTTTGCAGGAGGATGCTGTTGCAGATCTTTAGCACATTTTAACAGAGATGCACTGACTTAACTGAGGCAAAAACAAAGTTAACTAACATCTTTAATTAAAATGCAACTGTTAGCCATACAAAGGGTAATGATCAAGGTGAATATGTCAGTGTTCTGTGTAGCAGAAGCTGAATGACCGACCATGGCCAATGTCTGATTTTTCATGTTTGTACTGCATGTCAGTTACAAGTCCAGCATACAAGACATTTTCATCCGAACAGATGAGAAAGATCAGCAAAACATAGATGAATGCATCCCTTGCCGTGTTAGTCTGAAGTACATTCACTGGTAAACAAAACAAGCAGGAGAAAGTGGAAGAGAGATAGAAATAAGGAAAGACAGAAGCATGAAAGAGCGTCTGTTGCTCCTCCTGATAGACCCAGCCAGGCCATTCATTACTCCCTGAACGCCAGCCAGTGTCAGTTATATTACTGCAAAGCCATCCCTGACTGACGGCCACGAGTGGGGGGAGAAAAATGGCAGCAAAATACTGCTCCATACCCTGGGAGAAAACAAGGGAGCGGCTGTGATGGATGGGTGTGTTTGACCCAGGCGGGGTGGAAGGCAGAGATGGGTCCCTTCCAGATGAGACAGGGAGTCAGTGGAGTAGCTGCCCCTCTGCCCAGAGCATCCCAGCCTTGTCAGGATGAGAGGCATCTCGCTAAGTTGCCTCTGTCAGTCCTTCTATCACTTGTGTCAAAACAGACGCTCTCCATATTCAACAGATAACGCTGGAACTCATGTGATGGGAATACAGAAGTGCAGCTAGCCCATCCACTGAGTTTATGACAGCACAGATGTCAGTGGGAGGGCAGATATCGCCACCTTTCTACACTAGTCCCAAAAACATCATGGTAGCTTAAGACAGTTCTGGGGTGATTTTCTGGAACTTATGGCCTTGTGAAAAATAATCAGAAGTCAGGTTTAGTTCTGAGCTACAGAATTGTATGTGTTTGTCTGTCTGCAGCCACCTGCTGCCTATGTGTTTTATGCCTGTGAGTGTGATATCTCATGGTGAATAACTTTATAATTTCCCTTAGGAGAAACATTTAGAATTAAAAAGTCAACAGAGATATGTAGAATAATATGACAGGGTGGTCACAGGAAGGAATGACCCCCTGTGATTTAGTCATTTTTATTCTCTGCACGTGGTCCCCTTTGTACAGACGCCGTGAAACGCTGCTCCATGATGGCGGGGAGTTTTGACAACATCGTCCTCTCCACTGCAATGTAAAGATTGTCCTGCTACACCTACTACACTAAGAATCTATACGTTTGTTTAGTTGTGGTGTTGTGCTTTCTATGGCTTTGTGGCTGCAGGCCACAAACCATGACACCTCCGTTGCTGGAATCCTACCAATGTGCCTTGGTAGTAGATAAAGACACGTCAATTTATTTATTTTTTTTCCTTTTGCCTCAACAGACCACAATGAAGATAATGGCACAGACTGATAAAACATCTGCAGCATCGTGGTGCCACATACATTGAAAGACCAGAGCCTCTGCAGCAAGAGGAGCTTAGTCTTGCCACTCCTGTAGAAAGTTTCTGGTCCAGTCTTGTTTCCTGCCCAAGTAAAACCTCCCAGATACTTCCTGTATGATCTGTACCATGTCTCCCCAAAAAGAAAGAGAAGTAGAAGGACTCCACTGACAACAGAACATCTGTTTCACTATTACGGCTGTCAGATATCAGTTATTCGAGCTGAAAGTGTAGGTCGAAATGTATTTTTTAAGACTTTTATTTATTTATTTATCATTTATGACTTTAAAAAAAAAATGTTAGTTTGGTGATAAATAACTTTAGTTAGTTAGCAGGGGTATCAGCTGCAAAAGGTAAACTCCAAACCTAAATTACTTAAAGATAGTAAGCATCAGCAAAAGTAAATATAATCAGTGTTTATGGAAAGTATAACAATACAGGTACATATTTTCTTTTTCCAAATCAGGATTAATGTATTTATGTATCACAGCAACTCAACAAGAATATAAAGTTGACCTCCACTCGTTATACAATTATACAGCATCATCTGAACATTTACACTGAAATTACAGAAACAGAGTCTTGGTATTTAACTGAAGTATGTAGGGGAAGATAAGCTTTATCCTTAAAGCACTAACACTGACTGTTGACAGTACTGATACAAATGTTCAAATTTATATAATTCTGTCTTGAAAAACACTGCAGAAAGTTTCACTAGCAGTTTAGAAATAAGGCTTTACACCTTACTGGAGTCAGTAAATCACAATATCCTATATCGTGTTGTTTAACGTTCAACATAATTGAATTATAAGATGCAGCTGAACATCCTACATCTATTAATTAGCCTAGCTAAATTTGGAGAAATAAGTTATCCTTAAACAAATATCCAATAAAAAGTGACTCTTTCACAGATCTTGTCACACATTCAGCATTTCACGAAGCACTCCACGAATAACATAATATTTAACACGTTTTTAATAGATATTAAACACTTCTCAGTCTTATTTAAACAGGGAATTTCTCTTTTGCTGACGATTGACGAGGATTTCCGTGTTTGAACTGTTGACGTATATTTCACGTCACCGTCGTCACATGGTGACGATTGCGGAAATCAGACGTCGCTTTAGCCTGCTAACTGAAGACCAATGCTAAAAACCAAAACAGAAGCGAGGTTTTGGCAATAAATCTCCGAGAAATCGTAAATAAACGCAGATTTCGGCTTGTCTGTCCCCGCTCCACTTACCTGTTCTCTGTCTGTGCCTGACAGGCGGCTAAAAAGAAGATAAACACCTAGTCGACTGAGATGGAGGTAAATGTACAGTGTCGAGCTGTTAGCTTTAGCTGGTCTGACTCAACTTAAGTAAGCAGGATCTTTACGTTAGCTCAGACACAGTGCTCTGCCTTTTGTCAGTAGAAAGCCTGTTACAGTAAATTTATTATGAATTATGCAGGCCAGCCTTCTGTATTACTCCTTCACCATGAAACCTTGGTATTAAAATGCTCTGATTGTCCTGACTTGTCATGCATCTTCTGGTAAAACTTGACAGTGCAGTGCGTAATGTTATAAACTCACTTTCCACTTCATTAAGTACGCTGGTGGAAACAAATGCATCTAAATCTGACATTAAATCTTGGCTTCATGAAGGTTATTCAGCAATTGTCTCAGATAACCAAGAGAGCTGATGATTCATCTGTGTTTACATTTTGAGACTGTGGTTTGTAATGCTATTAATTTGCTTTGTGCTGCACTGACACATGTTTCTATTATTTTGACAGCCCCCTTTTAATCAGTGGCCTAGTGTAATGAACAGAAACATATTTGTGTTTAATTCAGATTTGTTTAACAGCAGACAAACTTTGTCTTCTAAAACAATAGAATTACTACCTTTCGTACATTGTTTCAGCATAAACTGATAATTATAATGGCCATGAAGCTAAGATTTAGTGCAGGACTATTAATAATAGAATACATGTAAGTGAGTGTATATAAAAGTCTCTTTTCCAAAGTTATTGACGTACTGTAATACTGAACAAATACGCAGCATGTCATTGATAGCCCTTGGCTTTAGTTTGTTTGTGTCAGTTTTCTAGATCTTCGAGACTGGAGTATCTTTTTCGAGACAGCTGGAGGGCAGCAAATATCGTTGTAACAATACACCAATTTTACTGTTTCAGAGGAATCCCATTGACCAAGAGTAGTATTTTTTTTGCGTGATATTCACACTGGTGTAGCACTGTTCTGACTCTCTGTAGCTAAACATTTGTGTAATAGTGTTCCAGATAATGAAGTAATACACAACTGTATCTGCTTTTCAACTTTGAAATTGAAAAGTGGTTCATAATAAATCAGAAAATATTATACATCAGCAGAAATATGCTCAAATAAGCTCAAATAAACTAACTGTAACACAAAACTGTTATTTGGTACACTTGAGGAATAGCAGATAAAAAAAACACACACACCATTCTTTACAGGGTTAACATCATTATACCTTTTGATGTCTGTCTTGTAAAGTTCATAATTTCACTTTTTTCTCTTTCTGAAAAGGACCCCGGAGGAACTGCTGCTGAGTCTGTGACTCCATCACCAGCAGGTGCATCCAAGTCAAAGGTACTAGACTTCAGCAAGGATCACTTTAACCTATTCTGTGTTGTCTTAATTGGTGTAAACATTTTGTAGCTATGGCGTCGTTTGTGCTTTCTCTCTTTTTCTTTAACTTTATGTTGTGTTCTCAGCTGGACACACTGCCCAAAGATGACCTCATCAAGTTTGCCAAAAAGCAGATGGCTGCCATGCAAAAGATGAAGAGCAGATATGCAGGTAGCTGTAAATGCCATTATGTGTTTGGCTTTGTGGCTGTGTGGGCCGGTGGTGTCGACATTTATGTTTTATTTCTCTTCTCAGACTTGGAAAAAGAAGTTGAATCCCTCAAACAGCAATCCAAAAACAGTAACAGCGGTTCAGACGACTCCTCGTTGATACAGGTGCGTTGATAGGGCAGTATCTCGTCGTGTGTCTCCTATAAATGTCCCTTTGTTAACTTAGTGCTCTTCATTTTTCGCACTCGTGGGTTTGTGTGTAATAGGTGCTGACTGAGAAGATGGATGCCTTACTACTGGAGAAGGCGGAAACTCAGCAAAGTCTTGCAGTGTTTCGAAAAGATCTAGAAAAGACTAAGAATCAAGCCAAGGTGAAATACAACACAAGTAGTGTGTGATGTGTAATTTTGGCCCAATTCTTGAAGTCTTCTTTGCACATTATCTGACATATTGCTATATTTCTCTATTGAGATGATTGCATTTCTAATTAAATCACAACCCAGCTACATATCTGTTTGTGCAGGATGATCTAGCGACATTGCAAAGTGAGCTTGATCATGTGACTGAAGACCACCAAAGGAAAATCCGGTCTTTGGAGAGCACCATTGAGGAGTCCAACAGCAAACACAGAGAAGAAGTGGCTCATTTCCAGAAATTACTGGAAGAGCAAGAAGTGAGTAATAGAGAGAGAGAGAGTGAAAGAGAGAGGGAGCGCCAAGCAGGCCATGCCAGTGCAGAAGAAGCCCGGCGTTGCTTGGAAGCTGAGCTACAAACCCTTCGAGCTGAACTGGAAGCAATTCAGCAGCGGAATTCCCAAGAGATTGCTGAGCTTGAGGAAAACCACCAAAAGGAATTGACAAAAGCCCAGCAGGATGTGGAGAACCTGAAGGAGGAGCTGGCTCAGAAGAGTCTGCAGCACGAGGAGGAAATGAGAGCTCTAGAAGAGGACTGTGAGCTTGAGAGAGATCGTCTCTTGTTGCTGCATGAGGAGCTAACCGAGCAGCTTGCTCTCAAAGGTATTACACGTCATATAAAATCAGAGTTTAGACCATGACCAAGAATTGTTACAGTGGGTTACTGACATGTTCCTGCTGGTTGCATTATTCTTATTAAAACAACTGTTTAAGCTAACTTCCCCTTTATTTTTCCAGAGAGCTACCTTCAAGATGTGCAAGAAGAAGATGAGGAACCTGCCCGTGGTTCTGGGATTGCCAAAATGCTGGAACTGTCTAGCTGCAGTCAGGTTGACTCAAGCCCAGGCGGTGGAGAGGAGACTGAGACCGGGAAACTGAAAGCTGCACTGGAAGAGCTTCAAGGCCAGAACACCATGTTACGAGATGAGCTCACCCTGCTCAGTAATGTGAAGGGTGAACTTGAGGCAGAGCTAGAGAAGTCCAAGGAGGAGTTTCAGATGGAGAAAGAAGAGCTGGAGTTCAAAATCAATGAGCTGCAGATGTCCAAGGACAGTGCTTCCTCTGAACCTGTAATTACTCAGAATTCAGAACAAGAAGAAGAATCCGCAGAACCAGTTGTCAGCGTGTCCCAAGACCAAAACTCCCCAGATCCAGAGGAGCAGCTGAAGCTGAACCAGGAGCTGCAGAGCCAGTGTGAAACCTTGACGAGAGAGCGAGACTCAGCCCTGGCTGAGTGCGACCACATCAGGGAGATACTTCAAACTATAGAAACAGAGCTGGGTGAGAAGACAAAAGATTTTGTTCAACAATACCAAGCCATGAAGGAACAGGGAGCCAACACTGTCAGAGAGCTCCATGACAAGGTAGAGCAACTCAGCCAGGAAAGGGACGAACTGTTGACGAGGGTGAGAGAAGCTACGGAGGAGAAAAACAGTCTGACAGAGAGTTTGCAAGATCTAAAGCTGAAGCTTGGAGGTTCCTTAGTTGAGGACCAGAAACTCTCTTCCTCTATGCAGGAGCAAACAACATTAGCCAGTGAGTTAGAACAATCTGTAAAGGATCTGACCAGAGAGAATGAGGAGATCACCTCAAAAGTGGAGATGAAGGAGAACGTGATTCAGGATCTGCAACAAATGGTTAATACGCTAACTGAAGAGCAAGACAAAATACAACACCAGCTAAAGCTGAAAGAAGATGAAGTGCAAAAGCTGAACGATGAGAGAACAAAAGAAACAGAGAAACTCCTCGAGGAGAAGGAGAAAGAGGTGCAGCATCTAAAGGAGGAGAGAGATAAGATAGAGGAAAGCCTGAAAGAAGAGTTGGGAAGACGTGAGGAAGGGGTTTCCGCTTTAGAGCTTGCAATTAAAAAGCTGACCACAGAGAAGGAAGATCTCAGTCAGAAACTGGAGGAGGCCTTCTCTGGGCTTTCCAAGGTCCAGGAAGAGAGGGAGCTTTTGGGCTCCAAGTTGACAGACCTGCAGGCTCAGCTGGAGCAGGAGGCATCTGAAAAGCAAAACCTCGAGGCGAAATTGAATTTACTGACAGAGGAGGCAGAACAGGCATCAGCCTCCATGCGAGCTCTGGAGGGAAATCACTCTGAATTCCTGAAAAAGTCCACAGTGGAGGCTGAAGAGCTCCGAACACGTGTTGATGAGCTAGAAAAGGAGAGGAACCTGTTGAAGAGAAGCATTGAAGAGGCTCAGGCTGAGGGGAGATCTGAGGACATGCAACAGGAGCTCCAGGCACACATCAGAGACCTGGAAAAGGAGAGAGACATGTTAAGAACCAACCTGGAGGAGGTGGTGAAGGATACAGAGGGGCTGCAGAAAGACCTGCAGGATATGAAATCATTTAATGAGAAGATGAGCGATGAGAACCAGAAACTACAGGCTCACATTTCTCTCATGACTAAAGATGATGAGAAGGACGAGAAGGAGGAGATGGACAGAAAGGCAGAGAACTTGGAGAAAGAAAGCAGAGAACTTAGAGAACAGCTGACTGAAAAGGACTCACTCATATCACAGCTGAGGAGTGAAATGGCTGCCCTCCAGGTGAGTGGATCGCCTGATGTGCGTTTATTTGGTGTCAGTTGGAGGAGGGCTGGGCTTCTCCACCCTGAACGAGATTCAGCGTAAAAGTAAATGCATGTCACTTTCTTTTCTTTTCTTTTCTTGGATGGAAATATTAATATCAAAGATGATAGTTTTTAATGATGACAGCTAAAAAATAACGAAAGCATTTGTGACTGGTGTGTAATGTGTTTTTTTTCCCTCATTCCCAGAATTCAGCAGATCAGTCTGCTTCATCTGAAGAAAGTGCAACCAGCGAGCTCACAAAGAAGATAGGTGCAGAGAAAATTCTTAACGTTAATGAGCAGAATAAAAAAATAAATGAAAGTTACTTTTGCTGACTATATGGGCTTTGAAAACACTCTGTAATCCAGACTTTGTGACTTCATCTCCCCTCAGCCCTCATGGAGAAAGAAAGCAAAGAAAAGGATGAGAAGATGCACAAAATCAAGGCAGTTGCCGTGAAAGCGAAGAAAGAGCTGGACATCAGTAAGAAAGAGGTAATGAAGAACGACATCCAGTTCAACAAAAATCTTAACTTTTAGACACAACTCCTTATTTGCGTCATAGCATGTGACTGCGCTGTTTCAAGGATGGATGGGTATATGCAGGTGATTGTTTTTTTCCCTCTGTGCTCAGATTATTTCTTGGCTCAGTGAACAATGCCCTTTATGTTTTTTTTTTCCAGGTTATAACCCTCAAGGAGGAAGTGGAATCCCTGAAAGCAGAGAGGGAGAAAGTGAACAGTTCTATGAAAGATATCATCCATGGCGCTGAAGGCTACAAGGTAGGGCTGGGATCGAGCAAGATCTTTAGTGATTTCGTAAGTGATGCAAATATTTTCCTGGACATTTGCAAAAAATAGTTTTTCCACTCCGTAGAATCAGCTTTAGTAATTGTTGCAGAGCTCAATTTAAGTTTAATTCATCAACAATTTTTTTTAGCATAAAATGTAGTAGTATGTATATTTTATGAGTGATAATTGAAAGTCATCCCACTGATTAATGTGTCAGATGATTAAACAAAACACTACCTGTTAATCTTTAATGTAGATTCTATAATAGAGCCAGTAATGTCTGCTGTCATTTGTTTGTTTGGTTTGTAACACAGATTGCACATGCCATATTTCTACTGTGCCTTGTGCTACATTTCTTCCAATGCTCATGCAGAATATTTCCAGGTATATATATGATGTTACTTGATTAAAAGCATTATACGTGCTTAAAGATTGGAACAAAAGTAAAGCCGACAGATTAGATTAAACATTTGATTAGTTACGTGCGTCTCCAGTATAATATGCTGCTAATTGGCAGGTGGGTGCATGCTCTCTTTAAAACAGACTTTGTTTGTAATATGCCTCCCAGTGGTCTCCATAAACAGCCCCCAGACTGCACTGTGCTTCACGACCGTGTCTCCATTAAAGACGAAACCACTCTGTTGTGTCTAATGAGAGTTTTGTCCTGTGCTCAAATGTAAATGCGCCAGCTTACAGTAATGAATATTGAAGATGTGTGTGCGCGCGTGTGTGTTTAGAACCTGCAGATAGATTACGACCGGCAGACAGAGCAACTGGATAAGGAGAGAGAGAGGGCGGAGGCGGCGGAGAGACAGATTGCTGAGCTGACCAAACGACTCAGCAGTGCTGTCACACTGGTAATACAAATACACACTCAATCACCCACACACACACATATTACCACTAACAAACACCCAAACTACTCTCACCCTCCAGTAAATCCAAGCAGTGTCACTTCGTCCAGCAATACATCTCTCCAATACTTATCGCATAACTCAGTTTCCATCTGATTTAGAGGGAGCCATTTTAGCCCACAACCCTTTACCCAGCGATATTTGACGGCCCGTTGCCCACAAATAGCCCATCAGATGTGACTGGGTGAGCTAGGGAGAAACTGTTTTTTATATATAAAAAACTCCTTTCCCCAAGCTCATAACTGTCTCTTTCCAATGAGAGAACAAGAGGCAGGTAAATGGAGCGGGCTATAGCTTCCATCTGCCGCGTGCTACTGCACCGGCATTTTCTGAAACTCAAGTTCATTCTTGTGTGCGCACACGGCTCTCAAGGGGAGCGCGCAGGCTGCAGCTGCTCGAAGTTCTCGGGAGTACGTCCGGATGTCTCTGTTTACCAATCATAGCTTTAGTGTTTGGCTGACAGATGACGCCAGTTAGCTGCTGCTGCTGCTTCTGCTCGTGGTTCTGCGTTCCTTGCAGAGTAGGCCCACAGAGTCTGCCGCTGTCAGATTTGCATCAGTGCTTTTCAGAGGTGTCACGTGTGTCCGTTCGAGTTGGCTGCTTCTTTTGTAGAAAATGGGTGTTCAAGTGAAAGCCGTGAGTGTGAAATAACCGAAGGAGCCCAGCATAGCATGCTTCTTTTAAGTCTGAATTTAAGGTATCGTAGATTTTTCTCAACATATAACATAAACACTGAAATCAAGCCACAGTTGATCACTAGCTATCCGGCAATGCCCAAATTATAGCATCAAAACTGAGCTTCCGTATGGATGCAATGTTTATCCATTCATCTTTTCTGTTAATGTCTTGTTATTGAGAAGTTGTCATTCAGAGGTGAAGGTTTCCCTGACGCAACAGTAATTTAGGATATTGATTATTTTGCAGAAGGACACACTGAGCAGTGAGAAGGAGGACCTGCTGACTGCTATGGAGACCATGAGGAGCACATTGAGGCAGCTGGAGACCAAGAACCAGGAACTGCAAAGACAGTCAGCCAGTCTAGACAGAGAGCTGCTGGCTGAGAGAGCTATGAAAGAACAAAAGCTCAAGGTAGAAATAAATACAGGTTGAAGCTCTATTTTACTATGCTGTGCTGACCAGAAATCATGGGAAGACATTATTTACAATACAATATAACCACAAACTTTGGGTGAATTCTTACATAATTAATCCATATTATAATATATAATGTATACAAGTGAAAACCCCTTTTGTTTTCTTGTGTATGTGTGTTGCCTCGCCTCTCCAGGACTTGTCATCTGCCACAAAGGAAGTAGAAGAGCTGACAGCCCAGCTCCGCAAGCAGCAGCAGCAGTCTCAGCAGACTGCCCAGGAGCTTGAGCAGCTACGCAAGGTACGCACACACTCAAACACACATATGCTTTCTCAGACACTCGTGTGTCTCAGAGGGCCTATCCAGTCAAGCGTCCGAACTGGTGATGGCCGGCCTGGAGCTACAGTAGCACCCCACGGAGAGAACGAGGGGAGTTCTAGCCCTCAGTGCAGGAGCTGCTGTTACTTTTCCATTAGCGGAGACCTACATAGTACAGCAGTGTACATGAAAGCTGCCAGGAGGCCTGTCTTTGTCATGGGTCTGCTTTGTTAGTTCTGCTCACAGGCACAGACACAGGCACAGGATTTTTAAGTGATTTTTGAGAACAAACGAAAAACACCTAGTGATATATTGTGTCAAAGTTATTCTGATACTCGTGTGGGTAAATCCTTTGATAGGGAGTAACGTGCCGTATTGGATATCACTACCAGAAATAATAATAAATATGCCACTGGTGAAGAAGAACAGGTTTCTGTTCAGCCATAGCTAGCAAAATGCAAAAGAGTTTGGCCATATTTCCTAACATTGTTCCAATTTTCAACAGCATTGAAACATTTGACGGCTCCTCACATGAAAGATCACCATGAGTTCTCAGCTAAGAAGAAAAGATTTAACAAACTTGAGCAACATTCAGCAAAGTGAACTCATAACTGACAGACGTAACAGTTTTCAAAGACATAGTTCAGAACCAACCGTCTGCATGGAAAGCTTAGGATTTGGGTGCTTCATGAATTATTTGGAGTCATACAGTGAGCCAGGTATTAAATACAGTATGTCTCTGAAACTGCTATCTAGGAGACAGTTTTGGAACACATTTCATGATTCGCTGATTAATTGTCTACACAAGACGCCTTTTTGCTAACATTTGATTTGTGCTTGTGTCACACATTCTAAATCACACCCTGAATTATATCACTTTACATCATTATATTTACAACAGAACGTGTCAAGCTAGTTTCTGATGGGTTATACCCACAGAGTTTAGAACTGAAGAAGATACTCGGATGAGTAGGGAAACGTTTTCTCAAAAAACTCTACAAGTCCAGTCGCCTTTTTGCAAACGCTTTTTGACCTGGATGACTGAGAACCTTCACAGACAGATATATCACTTTACAGTTCCTCGTGTAGATTCTTCCATTTTATATGCCCAAGCAGGTGAGCCGCATCTCAAAATGCGTCATGTGTAGACACGGAGCAGTGAAGCTCCTGTTGTTGATCTACTGTTCCTGCTACATCAAAAATTCAAACAACATTTGTGCGCAGCATAAACATATTGTTACTGATGTATTACTGATGTAGGATGTTGTCTTTGCCTGTAGGAGGCGCAGCAGAACTCTCTGATGGACATGGAGATGGCTGACTACGAACGTCTGGTCAAAGAACTCAACTCCAAACTCTCAGAGAAAGATGAGAATGCAGAGGAGTTAAAGGCCCATATTAACACTCTCACCCAGAGGGAGGAAACACTCAGACAGGACATTGGTATGGATGACAGGGTCACACTGACACCTCTACAATGCCTTTTAAGTTGGACTGTATCATTTTTTAGCAATTGCATGATTTTAAAAATCAGAGTATTATTATTTGGTCGCAGTATGACTCCATAGATTACTATGTAGGTTAATTTGATCTAAAACCTAAATTGTGACATTTGCTTCCGTCTGAACGTACATGCTATCTATTGTCATACCCATGTAACTGTAACCCTGTAACCCTTCTGAAGTTTTCTGTTGCTCCACATGGCCAGTTTGTGTGATGACAGAAATTTAGTGAAGATTTTATTTTAAATAAAAAGTGCAAAGTATAATTTTCATCTCATGTTATTTTTTTTCCGCCTGTGTGTGTGTGTACACGCCTGTTTGTGTCTCTCCAGAGGCTTTGAAGTCCCAGCTGGACCAGGGGGAGGAGAAGACCTCAAAGATGAAACAGCTGCTGATGAAGACCAAGAAGGACTTGGCCGACGCCAAGAGACAGGTCTGTGTGTTTGCGTGGGTGTGTATATTTGTCAGTGTGTCCTAAAGGATTTCCTGTTACTGTGTGTAACACTACAGCCTGATGAATGTAAATAGTGCTATGCAACCATCTGTAGGCATGATTGTGATGGAGGCCTTTAAGATGTAGGGAATAATTAATCATTTGACTGTGTTGATGTGCTTGCATAAATGGGTTTGTTTGTGTGTACATATGTGCAGGAAAGCTCCCTCATGACACTTCAGGCCTCTCTGAAAGGAGAGCTGGAAGCTCACCAACAGCAGCTTGAAAGCTCCAAGGTAGCACAGCCAGTGCTTCACAGCAAAGCTGAGTTTGACGGATCAAGATTTTGGTCGCACACAAATGTCATACCAAATGTTTGTGCATTTAGATCGACGTGTGTGAGCTGACAGCCGAGCGCCATCGTCTGCAGGAGCAGCTTAGGTCTGCGCTGGAACAGCAGCAAAGAACCAGCAACTCCCTGCAGCAACGCATTCAGAGTCTGGAGCAGGAAAGAGACAATGCTAAGGTACGCACGTTCATATATTCACAATTCAATATATGTACACAGAAAAGAGTGAGGTGAAAATGCATTGCTCAAGGACACATCAGCAGTAATGTCAGCGGTGCTTCAGTGAAATTAACTGAAGCTCATCCTCAGTAATTGAGCAGTGTTATATGAAGCTGCAAATAATGACTGTTTTATTATTAATCTCTCAATTATTTGTGATTAATTAAATCTTTTTCCTTTTTTTTGGAGAGTGCGTGCCCAAAGTGACAGCTTCTAATTGCCTGTTGTCTATAACCAACTCAGATAAATGAACGAATATGAGCTGAACTGGAACAAAAACTAGTGAATGTTTTAGATCGATGAATCACTCAAACCTTCGACTGTCTGTGAGACACTCATCTTCTTTCAGCACTAACTCTGTATGTCATCACTGACAATATTGCCTCCAAAGCATGGAGTGAGAATAAAGTGTCTAATATTTTTGGAGCTTCAGCAAAAACTATAGTCAAAAAGCAAATATTAAATCAATCGGGTTATATTTTTTCTCAATCAACCCAACTGACAGTAAGAAAACTGCTCTATTCCTGTGTCAATTAATTTTGCCACCATCATCGGGGAGAGTTAATTGAATGTTATAGTTATAAATGGGATTTCAGAATCAGAAGTTATAGTGCTGTGTTTTATGTGGAGGGCTATAACTAGTATTTTGTCCAACTTATTTACAGTATTGAGTGTCTGCATGGTGTATTTTGTCTCTATTCTCCTTTTCTTTCTTCTTCTTGCACCGTTGTCCTCTGTTCTTTGTTCTTCCACTATTATTTATATTATGTGGGCGTGTAGTCGTTCTGATTTCAATTAGCTGTCACTGGAAAGAGGTTAGTGTGTGAGGATTATCACTGTGTGGGCTGAGATGAGAAACACACATTGAGTAGAGGCTTACTTGGTCTTTAGCTGTTTTTTCTTTTTTTTTTTCAATCGCATTTGCATTCACAGCCTAAAACTATTACTATTTAGTTTTGTTTTCTTGATTAAATTTGCATTTTTACCCACCTGAGTCATTTAGTTCATGGCGTCTGTCCAGAGATGCATTGTACATTCAGAACAATTTCAAAAAAAAAAAAAAAAAAGAGGGTGTGAGGAATAAACTACTGCTACTTGAAATGTCACCACTGGAATAATTAACACAGCTATTTATTGCTGCTCACAGGACATGCTGTGATAGTTTTATCTCAACCATGATATCCTTTTCACAAATTTCTGTCAGTTGTTAACATTATATCACTGCCTAATGTATATGTTGATTTCAGGCCGAGCTCCTGGCAACAACAGGCGAGTTTGAGAGCTACAAGGTGCGAGTCCACAATGTGCTCAAACAGCAGAAGAGCAAAACCACCGCACAGAGCGAAGGAGACTCTGGCAAAATGGAGAGGTAAGGACAACAGGCCAATCAGAAAACAAATGAAATGTACAGTATAGAAACTACAGTGGACAGCAATTAACTGTGTAATCAAACAGTAACTCAGAAGATAAAGTGACTGACTCTTAGCTTTAACTTTAATTTGATTGTGTTCACCTTGATACCTGGAGTTACAATAGATGAATTATAATCTTGGTTTGCTGCTGCTCAGTGCAAAATTGGGAGAACTATAATATAATTAGGGCTGCTGCTCCGATGCTTGTCATCCTTTATGACAACCACTAAGTCCCTAAAGGCTGCATGAATACATTTTTAACCAAAAACAAAGGATAATAATAAAATAAAGCTGCAAACAGACAAGGATTTGCCTAACTGAAATTATGTGTTATGAAGTGCACAGATTTTAAATAATCCTAATTAACACAATGCAGTGTGGCACGACTAAAAGCCAGTCGCAGTTACCAAAAAGCTACTTGGTTCCCCATTAAGATACTGCATGTGCGTAAATATAAGAAATGTCACATAGGAAACATCTTCAGACCATATGAAAACAACAGTGTACAAATAACATGGATTTAATGAAGGTGTGTTGTGTCCTGTGTCTTGCAGGGAGCAGTTGGTTTCTCAGGTGGATCAGCTGAGGACCAGGTTGGCAGATAGCCAGCAGAGTCTCCAGAGCTGCACAGCAGAACTGCAGCAGCTCCACACTGAACACGACACTCTGTTGGAGAGACACAATAAAATCCTCCAGGAAACTGTTAGCAAAGAGGCTGAGCTGCGTGAGAGGTAAACTGACTTGACTTTAGTTGTATTTTTTTATGGTGTTGCCTTCTTAAACTTGTCTTATTGTTATATAACTCCTAAATTGTTGACATACTATATGCCCTATATCACTTATAAACATTTCATGCTCAGACGTGATTGCGCAATCAAGAGACATGGACACATGCTGGGAACACCTGATTGGACCCGGCAGATTCTTGTCACTCTTCTTTCCACTGTCCTGTCGTATGTGATTCCTGCTGATTCTCTGCTAGAGGAGCAGACTCTAAACGCCTCCTCTCACTCTGTCTCCGTCTCCAGGCTTTTGTCATTACAGTCAGAGAACGTGACCCTGCGGTCGGACCTTTCCCAGGCTCAGGCCGACCTGTCTTCCCAGGTCGAGACCCAGCGTCAGACTTACAGGGAGCAGCTGAGGAAGCTACAGGACGACCACCGAGCTACTGTGGAGACGCTGCAAGGACAGCTGACGCGAGTTGAGGAGCAACTCTTCAATTTGCAGAGCCAAAACAGTAAGCACAGAGAAACTGTAAACTTGAGCCGTTTAAATGAACAGGCAATAATTATCAGACTCTTCACGTGAAACAGTAATGTCAACACGGACTCATATACACAGCGGTAGGCTTGAGGGACACATAAATGGTATCATATAAAGAGATCGGTCAAAGAAACAAGTGGTTCACAGTGTTGAGGTTTTCTGTCTTGTTTACTCTTACCGTCCATGAGAGGATTGAAGACAGACTGCGAGAGAACAGCAGAGGGGGTATCAGTGTGTTTAACCGTAAAACAGCTCTGAGAGCTCATTCATCACCTCCCACACAGCTGCCCTCTGGAGTCAAACAGCAAGTGCACACATAGCACACGTAGTCTGGACTGGGAAAGGCAAGTGTGCCTGTGTGTGCGCTTCGTGTCTGTCCCTTCAGCGCGGCCAGGTGTTGGCAAGGCTTCCTCTGCTCTGTTCCCGCCTCACAGTGTGGCAGACAGCTCACAGTGACATCTGGAGAGACTCATCATTAGCGGCTCACACATGGACGCCAGCGTTAGCTCGATGTGGGGAGCCAATATTTGCCTTTTAATGAAAGTCACATTTGAGCCATTTTTACTACTCTATTTGGCTTTAAAATGCAGAGGGATTCAGCATCTGTGTGGTTTACCGGCCTTGTTAGGCAGGTGGGTCATAAAACTACTTTCCTCATATTTCTTATCTATAACTCAGCTGTAACAAGTGATAAAATTGATCTATGTTCAGTTTAATTTACTCTTTAATATTAACATTTAAGCAGAGCATAAACACAGAGTGCAAATAAAAATAGTCTGGTCTTTTACATCAGCTGCTCTCAGTACTTTTCTGTGTTTTATATAATGTCTGCTATGAACGCATTATTTTCCATTAGAGCTTGATGGATCTTAGCCTTTAACAGTGACAGTTGTCTAGATTTGGTTGATTAGATCTGTGTGCCTCCTCTGTAAGATCCCTGTAATAAGCAGTGTTGCCTCAGAAGAAAGATAAGACCTGCTAGCTAATACTTCACACATCAAAGAAATTCATGTCACAGAAGTTGCTCCTCTAATAATACAGAGCCAGACAGGAGGTGGGGAGATAGGGGGGCTGGTCAAGAGGACAGCCTCTTGGTGCAGTTTCAGGTTCATGAATCACAATTTTCTCTTTTTGTCCACCCACTTTCTCAAGTGCCTCATCTTTCCCTTTCACGCTTCTCTTCACACTTGTTGTCACTTTATGCCAGACGAACTGGTTTAGACTTGAGGTTGGTGCCCCCTCATGTTGCAGTGAAGTAAGACACTGCCTTACAACTAAGAGGAATTCACATGGTTCGGATAGCCGAAACTCAAAACACTTAATACACTCATTTCAGAGTGCCATAGCTTGTTGAAGATTGTGGCTGAATATAAAAAATATTTCACACCAACATTTTGAAGCTACAATGATAAACACATACATAATAATTGTTTTCATTTTAAATCTATATTTTATTCTGGTGTAAAGTTAGTCCTATTTTGTGCAAACCACATTAAATAGTATGCAACTTTATTTTGAAAATTAATGTCACTAACTCAAAATGTCCAAAACTGTCTTTAAAAGCATGCTCTCCCACCAACCTATTACACAGGTTCAGTGTCAGTCCAGTCCAGCCGTAAGAACCCTGCATCAGATGCCCAGCGCAGAAACACCGATCAGAACCAAGCAGGCTTGGGACTAGTGGCCCTCAGCGACCTCCAGTCTATGGCCAGGGAGGAAGGCGAGGGCATGGAGACCACTGAGACCGAGAACTCTTCCCCTGCTCTCACACCCCTACCCTCTCTGGAGCAGCTTCTCACATCTCCAGACCCCAAGCAAGGTGCGTTTGATAGCAGAGACGTACTGGTAACATAACGTCTACCAAGTGTTGACACCAGCTTACTTGTGTGTACTCATATGGCCTCTGTTCTCTAGAGCCATTCGTGTGGACAGTGGAGCCAACCAAACAGGAGCTGAGTGAAAAGCTGAACACGGCCACCCGTAGCATGGAGCACATGAACAGCCTGCTGCACGAAACTGAGGCCACCAATGCTGTTCTCATGGAGCAGATCACCGTATGTATATATACTCAACTACATACACACAAAAAACACCCATATTATCAGTCTGTTTACTTTCCCAGCAAATTCATGGAATATGCTCTTGCTGTAATAGAGTTCACAGGCCTTTAGACTTCATAACTCACCTCTCCAAGAACATTTATGTCTTACACTGTCAAAGACATGGGTGTGCCAACATGAATTAAAATCACCTTTATTGTGATTGGACAATGAATAACAGTACAACATATTGTACCATGTTGAATATCAAATATTTTATTAAATGACCAGAGCTGATCAGATACACTGATGCATTTGTTGTCCAAAAGAGTTCTGTGTAATAACCACAGCTTAAACTGGCCGGTATGCACCAACAGTGATATCAAACAGCCTGGCGTTGTTCACAGTCCCCTCTTTGTCCAGAAGGAAGTAGAACTTGTGACCTTTGATTCGAAGGGGAATAAATGAGGGGGACTCCTGTCTGTGGGCGTGGCAGGCTACTTGGGACAGTGGGACTGTCATTTTCCGGCCTTTGCCAGGTCCCAAAGGTGACTGCGTGCAGACTGTCACCATCCTCCCACCTTGATGTAAAACCACCTTGTTGACAGAGCGTCGGCAAAACAGGACCCCGAGTCCGACTATCCCTCCTCCGATGGTCAGACATCCCAGCGTGAAGCCGTACCTCCAGGAGTTTGACCCCAGGTTCATCTCAAAGCTCCACATCCCAGCCAGCCCCGTGGTGGTGGTGGTCGTAGGCGCTTTGTCCTTCTTTGCGCTGCCGCCCGTGTCTCTGAGCCCAGTGTATGCGAAGTGAGCCAGGTATGTCCAGAAGACGAACTGTCCGCCGCAAAAGACGGAGAGAAGCCGGAAGAAGCCTGTCCGGTCGTGCTCGAACAAGGTGACATCTCTGACGGGTTGGGTCGAGGTACACAGGCTGCGACGGGCTACCAGCTGGCGGCCCGTACGGACAAACAACCCGCTGAACAGTCCAGGAGCACTGGCTCGGTTGCAAACGCTGCCGCTGGCCGGTAAAGACTGCGTCGACATATTTCCAAAGAGTCGCTGAATGTTACCGAGTCTAAACTGTCTGGAGTAACACTGCACCGCCGCACTGAACACACGCTCTAAACCCATCTTTAGATAAAGAAAATGGCTTGAACCCTCCTATTTACTGTAAAAACTTCGACAGTGCAAATTTATAAATAGATATTCTAACTTGAGTAGAAATCGTTTTATTTCTCTTGGCCAGAGGGCGCCGCCATGCTTGTTACGTGTGACGTAAAGTGTTACGGAAAGTCGCAATGATCAAAATGCTCTCTGCCCATTTAGATAACGTAAAACACGCAAAATCTAAATCTGTTGCAGTTTGAATTTTATAAAAATACTTTTCCCGTTTCTAATCGAAAAATAAATAATAAGTTAACAATGTATTTTAAATAAATATAAGCCTGCTGTTTTTATTATAATTTTGTGGTAGGTTTTAATTTACACGATTATTATAGTTCAGTAATCAAAACTAAAGACAAATACTAGATGCAAAATACTTTTCTTTTATACTTATATATAATAATACATCACGTAACATTTTTGAATTATAAAAACTACACTGAAACAGGCAAACTCATACTGGAATGAACTTAAACTAAACTATACTGAAATTAAGATAGAATGGAAAATAATCCTCCTTGCCAGATATTATCCTATTGCCTACATATTCTTATCTCCTGTGTCTATACAGATATGCTGATTTTGGGAAGCTCATAGCAAAATAAGATGGATCTTTTTCAAGGCTTAAATTTCTGTGAAGTAATGTTGCTGGCGTATTCTTCCTCCTAGCTATTAAAGAGTGAAGTGCGTCGTCTAGAGCGAAACCAGGAGAGGGAAAAGAGTGTGGCCAATCTGGAGTATCTGAAGAACGTCTTGCTGCAGTTCATCTTCCTGCGATCTGGCAGCGAGAGGCAGGCGCTCCTGCCCGTCATTCACACCATGCTGCAGCTCAGTCCAGAGGAGAAAAGCAAACTGGCTGCCATTGCACAAGGTACTGTATGTAACAGATGAACAGCTTTTGTGAATGTGAAACCCAGTGCTTTGTGCTTTACCGAAGAATTAACAATTTTTTTTTTTTCATGAATATTGTTTCATATTGCACATTTAATCTCCAGGAGTTGCTGCGGATTTAACACCCATAATGCCTCAGTCATTTCTAACCAGTTGCTCTTACCTCTCCTTTGTGCAGGAGAAGAGGAGGCGGCCGGATCTCGGGGCTCAGGCTGGTCCTCCTATCTCCACAGCTGGTCTGGGATCAGATAGAATTGATGTCCAACCAAAACAACATTACTGAGCCATTTTTTCTGTGAAATCTGGTATTGTAAACAGTGAGCAGTTTGAAATAGTGGTGACTGGGGCATTCGCAATTTTGTTGGGAGATAGAAGGAGGGACCAAGGAATGTATGCGGAAAAGGGTGTGTGGTAGAGGTAATGAAAACCAAAACATGTGTATAATGATTTGAAATTACAATGCAATAGGTACATTAGTCACTTACCAGTGAAGATCAGTGGTGACGAATTTGTCTTCCTAGGCTTGATGATATGTACATGTATTTATAATAACATTTACTGGACATGATGCTTACACCTGCTTGAAGTGGACCTCATAAGGCATTAAAAAGCATCATTAATAAAATGTGACTCAACAGTTAGCTATAATATGTCATGTGAATCATTTCCACATGATTGAGCAAATCGTGAGAAGAGGGATTACATTATCAGGGGGATAAATGTATATTGGGATGATATTACTTGAGTATCAGGAGTATTTTCAGGAGTTTGATTACTTTCCAAGATCATTTTATTTATACTTCTGCAGACTAATGTTTTTGCCCATTTGGCATGAATCAGTCACTGTGTCTGTGTGGGTTCCCTCCGGGTACCACGGCTTCCTCCCACTGTTCAAAGACATGCTTGTTAGGTTAAGTGGTGATTCCAAATTGCCCCCCCCTCCCCTACTGACCCTTCACAGAATTAGCAGCTACAGAAGATGAATGAATGACTGAATGATTTCTGACAGAAGTTCACCTTTCACCTTATTTTTGTGGTTGGTTTGTAGCATTTACTGTAATATCACATTAATATAACAGTTTCTGTTTTCATCGTGGGAATACCTTACAGTTCCGTTAGTAGTTGTGCTGCATTTTAACCACTGAACATGATAGATTTGTGGTAAAGTCATCTGCACAGCTGTCTTGTTGATGGACAGTTGCTGCGACAGCAAGCACATCTGCCCTGCTAAGTGTCCTTGAACAAGACTCCCTGTGTCATGGTTGGTGTTTTATTCTTTTCTTCAGTGTCTTACCATGAACTCTGACCTTTTTGTGGAAGCAGTAAACAAATCCTTAAAGAAACCTGCCTTCCCCTAAGATCTATTTGCACACTTACAACGTTAATGAAGGTATCTGTCCTGTCCATTTTCTCATTCTGCTGGCAGCTTTCTGTGATTCATTCTGCACAAGTGAATGTATTTTTATCTAAGCTTTTATAAGTATGATGGTTAATTCCAGGGGACGCTGTAAGAGGTTACCATAACATATCTGTTTAAGAATAACTGGATTCGGCAATCTTTGTCTGATATACATATATATATAAAGGATCAGAGTCTGTGATTATTTTCACATTTATTTACAGGTGTAAATAAAAATTTGATCAAGAAGATTGACTCCAATATTTAACGTTCATTTCTGCTTATACAATAATTATAATGCACTTTGATGTAACAGTGATCGGCATGTATTACATGTTTTGCAGATATTAACGATGACCACACAAATACTAATATAAAGAAGGATTAAAACATAATGCACAGCGTTCCACCTACTTTTCAAACTGCTAAATTGTTGAGTTTATTGCTGGACATCAAATTAGATCTTCTTGCTATGGACGTCTTGGTCCTGTGAAAGCTCTCATCCCTCTTGAACGAGGCAAACTGAGCATAGGGACTTCCCTTTTAAGGAAATAAATGTGGTTGTAGCATCATGACGCAGCAATGGGAGGAAACGGCAGGCAACCACTCCTGTATCTGTCACTGGGAGCAAATGTAAACATGATGTTATATCCCAGCCTCATGGAGAAAACGTATTATTTACCCCTTCTTCTTATGTGATGCATCCATCGTAACGATTTTAATCTTCTCTTTTGATTTTATTTTGCTGAGATTTGCAGAGCAGAAGTGACAGGAGGCACATTCTTTCCACCAAGGCTGTCTGTAATAACACAGTGGATAGTCTGGGGAAAGTTTCCTCACGGGAGTCACCCGCCATATTGAGCTTGAGCATAAGTTTTAATTGTGACAACAAAATGAAAACTTTCCTTCAATCAAGAGCTGATCTTCACATGTTTATTATTTAAAACTTCGACTCATGAAACTACCAGCAGCTGGCTTAAGTCTAATAACGTGCATGTTTTTTACGTAACGAAACAAATGCAGATTCTTGTCTGACTTTGCAGGGCGGGTCTTGCTGTTTCCTGCCAGTAAAACCCAAAAAATAGTAAATAGGTGGAGGCTTGGAAGCTGCCACCGACGCACAGAGAAACACTCCACGGATCCTTTGGTTTTCAAAATAAAAGTATTTTTTTCTCAACATTATCTCTGTTTTGCCTTCTAAATGACTGATCACCTGTCCACTGTGTCCAAGCAGCTCCTCCCAAAATCTGTTGCTGCTTCATCGCAAATAAAGAAATTGGGACGTATAGTTATGGGACTGTTAACTCACATTTGCTTAAAAACAGTTAAAAAACAATTTCTTACTTGCAGAGGTCAATTTTCAATAAGATTTAGGGGTACTAAATTGTGGAATAGCTTTTCCCATCTGGCAAAAAACTGTTCCTCTATAAAATCTTACAAAAGACACTTGTAATTTGCTTTTCTTCATGTGTTGTTCTTCATGTCTCTGTGTTTTATTTTTGTTTCACTCATGTTCAAGGAATTAGTAATTTTGTGTTTTCTTTTAAATATTGTAAAATTTTAACATCAATTAGGTAGAGGCTTCAAATAAGCCCATTAGGCTTTCTGCTTCTCCGGGCACTGTGTGTTTACTTTTTTATTCTTTGTCAATCTTGTATTTTTCTTTTAAATTGTGCAAAATAAAATCTCAGTTGGTGTTCTTGTATGTGTGTTCTAGATGTTACAGCATTATGATGACTATGGTTTGTTGTTAAGCGTCCCAGAGTATGTGGCAATTAGGAAGCATACACAAGGCCGGGGCCATATAACTGAAGCAGTTAAATGGAATAAAGCCATCAGTGACTGATTTACAGAGTACATTGTTCAGAGTTCAGCCATCATTAATAGTATTATTATTCACAAGTACGTTGTACTCTGACATATATTTGTGACCTGCAGACAGAATCAAAATATACTTACAAGACAATCATAACTACTTAACAGACATGACATTTACCATTCGACCAGCTTTTGCAATTTAAACAGCTTTGTCCAAAAAGCACATTTTTAAACACATTATCTGATTCGATATAAATGTTTAGATCTATTCATACTTTATTTGAGCATTTTAAGAGGTTCTTAGGCTTTTTAACTTTTTACTTGACTCTTTATTTTTAAGCAGAATCCTTTTACTTTGAAAGTCAAACGCGGAAAGGTCTTCTTCCGTGTAGTCTGTAGCTTGGTGGACAGAGGCGAGGCCCGTCTTCGCCATTCTGTACGCTGGACGAAAACCAATAGGCTACAGGCTAACGTTACATCCTCAGACTGTACAACATCTGGACATCTGCAGCGGGGGTCAAAATAATAAACGGCTGGTCCGAGGGAGAGCGGAGAGATGCTCGCCATCAGTGAAATGACAAACGGGTGAGTGAGACATTTAAAAGTGGTGCTTTCGTAAAAGACACTTTTTTTCCCCTGAAAAGTTGAGAAGTTGACAGATTGTCGGTGGAGGAAAAAGGGCAGCGACCACCAGGCTCTGCTCTTCGTATTATTATAGTCATGGTAAACCTGATAAACCAATTAAACCTAGTCTTTTCTTCTATTTTTTTTTATTCAAAGAGAAATAGCAGTTTTCGCAGACAGTTAAAATG
This sequence comes from Planiliza haematocheilus, assembly GCA_005024645.1. NCBI lineage: Eukaryota > Metazoa > Chordata > Actinopteri > Mugiliformes > Mugilidae > Planiliza > Planiliza haematocheilus. Next base: position 3,827,735 of record SRSE01000725.1, on the reverse strand, counting down.
CATTAGCTAACAGTTAATTAGCTTCAGTCTCAAGTTGGTCACATTAGCTGCTAGTTAGCGCCCCCTACCGTTGTATTGACGTAAGCGTTTAGCTGGCCTGCTAGCTGTTCAGAGTTAAGAATATGCTATATGAGATATACTAAATTAAACTTACCGAACTATAAGTAAATTAAAATGTCAGATTTTGTGAATCGAGTCTAGTCTAAAAAGCCTCTGTTGAGAATACAATTATAGCTTAATGTTTCATTTGACATATTAACAGTATGATCTGCTGATGTGAAAATGTATTACTGTTTCTAACAACTGCAACAAACTGCACTGCTGTAGTGAAAATATCAGATAATATGAGTTAGCATAGCAAGAGCATAAACACATTACACAGGTACACTATGGAAAATTAATGCATTGGATGTAACAGTCCTGCACTAAATCTTAGCTTCATGTTCAGCATTTGTTTGAAATAACTGATAGAGCTGTTGATTCAACTGTGTTTTGATTTTTATGCTGTGGTTTGTAGTACTGTTGAATTGTATTGTGACACATGCATGTTCTTATTATTTTGCTCCATTTTAGTGAGTGGGCTAGGTTCAATAATCATTAGTGTACCAAATGAACTGGCAAGTCAGTGTAAATGTGACATCTAGCTAAGTAGAGAGGACACACTGTTGTTGTCTTGTGCTTGCACCCTTACATTTTGCATTTCAGACAAATGAAACTATTTAAACCTTTTGACTAAATAAGAGAGATGGGGTCATTTTTATTATGGCTGAAAGATTTTTGTTTTTTCTCTGTCAAGTTCAGGTTTCTTTGAGGTTTGAGTTTCTACTTTACATTCAGAATATTTCCAAACATGTGAGGTAGTCAGAGTCAGTCTACGCCCACACATTAGACAGAAGTGACAGACACACTTTAGCTTTCTTTTTTTTAATAAAAGGAGTTTAAATGTTCCTCTTTTCTACAGCTCAGTTTCCTCCCTTCCCTGGAATGTCCACATTAAGTCACTGGACAGTAGTTACTGCTTTCCTAACCACTTCCTGACCATCCAGTCCCAGAGGACTGCTATTCAGAGCACATTTTCTTCCACCAGTGTGAATGCTACTATGTTAATGATGGCCTGCTTTCAGTGTGACGTTTGTAGAGCAAACTGGACAGTAAAAGCTGTGATTTGGAGAGTTTTTTAAAACTTATTTTATAAGCCAGAGGATTTCTACATTCCCGGTGCATTACATCTTTATCTGATCCCTCACTGTGTTGATACAACTAGAGCTTAGAAGAATGTCTGAGTCTCCAGTGTGGACTTGTCCTTGTTTGGAAGCGGTGAACTCACGTAACGTGGGATTTAACTGTGTGTGTGGTGTGAAGAAATGTGACTCAGAAAGCTGCTACACTGAATGACTGTCTTACAATGTGGGCCAAAGAGAGCCTTAAGTTATTTAGGTTCTAATGGAGAGATTTGATGTTCTTATTTCTCTTGAAGCACACTTTTATGTCACTGATGGTTAACTGTCATGATTACAAACACATAAACTGATCCACCCTTACACTTTTAACTCTTTAACCGTTTACATGCTGTGTATTGCCTCACAGTAAAAACCTACTACTCTTTTCACATGCATTTAATGTGAAGCAGATTTGGTATGAATAGAACATGCTCACACTAAAACCAGCTAATGACAGCTAGACTTTATGAGTTTCCTTTAAGACATTTGGATATACCACAACCTGGATGGCTGAGAATATTCACGAGCATCATAACATATTGCTATGGCAAAATCATGAAATATGTTTCATATACTGTGTATATTGTTGTGTTCTCATGAATGTGATGTCTGGAGAATTTGTTAAAATTAGGCAAAAATGTTCACTTGGACTCAAAGCTATATTTGATGGTTAGATTTGGGTGCTCAAAGCTTGTTCTTCTCGTGGTCCACCACATTGGTTTAGTTGGTTTTGTTTGCTTCTGCTTCAGGTGATTTTTGTTGCACCATGATGAAAGTCTTCATCAGTCCTTTGTACTCCTCAGTATTATACGTTTTACACTTCTACCTTTTTTTCATTAATTCAGAGTCTTCTTTACTTGTAAAAAATTGGACAGACATGGATTTAAACTGCAGCTTGACTTGATATCTGATATCTGAGGACTCCTATTCTATGTCAAGTCCTGACTTAATGTATCACTTTAGCTAAGTTAGAAAAAAACAGCCATGAAGTGTTCCAGTGCTCCCATAGAAAATGTAACACCAGCATGCACCTGTCTCCCTCACCTCATGTAACACCAGTCACGATGACCCCATTGATTGATCACTTCCTGTTTTTCATTCAAGTCACTCTCTCTGGGTTGACACCGCACTAATAGTACAGAAATTAGGCCTAATTGTACCAGCACTCCCAAATCACTTTTACTCTCTGATTACATTAAATAGTCAGAAATCTGCCTGCCTATTTCTTTGTTGTCATATTCTATCCAATATGGTAATAATACACAATACCTTCACTTTCAGTTTGAACTAAAGCAGTAAAACTACATGAACGTCTCAATTTCAGTAGGTTAAAGAGCTGTCTGGGAGATGTAGCCCTTAAATCATGGCAGTTGTTTTTTCTCCACATTTAACATCATTTTGATAGAGTTAGATGTCACATATCATACAGCTGTGTTCCAATTCAGCTTTTTTTTAGTTTGTTTTGGGAAGGTCAGCCTGGCATTTATGTTATTGTGGGTTTGCATTTTGTGCTGAATCGTCTGGGTTTCTGGTCTTGGTCACTGACAACAAAATACTGTATATACACCTGCATCCTGGAGCGCATCCTTGACTTGCAGTGGAGTCATGAAAAGGTATTTTCACAAATGATTTTCCGCTCTTCCACAAGACGTGAGCTTCTCTGTTTCTATTTTGATTATGGCGAGCCAATTGCCTTTGCTATGTCTCCGATTGTGGAGTTTCTTTATTATTTTCCCCCTTTGCATAGTCACTTCTTCATTACTCATGCTGGTAGACGACTCCAGCTCAGCCTACTCTAAACATTTAGTAGCTAAATGACCTCTTACTTTTAAATCCTTCCATGGACTATAGCATGTGTGTGTGTTTAATAGACCAATGAATGATGATCGCGTGACTGATACAAAAGGAAGTATCCTGCAACAGATGTGCAATAGTCCTCCAGCACTTACAGAAGTTCCTCATTGATGTCTATATAAAGTATTAATGTACATGCTATTTTATTTTTACTTCAGCCTTCAGGACTTGTCTGTAATTCTTTCTCCCAGATATGTGAACACAATAATATGTCATATGTTATTATGGTTAGTTATAGAGGCATGTCAGCATACCTAGAATTTGTGAGAACAGAAAACACGCATTTTTAAATGGATATGAACAAAACACTGACTGTCGACTCCTTCTGACTGATTCCATGTCAATGTGTATCAGTATTTTAGTAAAATGCACGCTCGATTCTTTCTCTATGCAGATGTTTGGAACTCTTTTTGTCTGTGACAGTCATAGTGATAGTACCCAAGGGCCATCAGTGTTGATGGTGGATTTTGCTGTACATCTTTCTGAACGGAAGCTGGAGAGAAGCACTCAACGTGGCGAGTCTGTGAGAATTACTTTATTATTCATTCAGTGTGGTCATCAGCGGCTTCCTGCACCTCGTCGCGCCTCCCTCTTCCCCTTTTAGCCCTCTGAAACTCCCCCAACCTCCTCACACCTTAGCTCCATCCCGAAAAACAGCCTAAGTCACACACACACGCACGACTAGAAGTGTGCCTGCTGGTTTTATACCTCCTCTTATCTCTTGTACACACAAAGTACTGGCACATAGGCACAAATGGCCACAAGCTTTCACACCCTCACACACATACACACCACAGCAAACAGGAAGTGATGTGGCCATGCGGACAAAGATAACAGCAGTAGGAGTGTTTGCAGTGACAGCAAAAGGGACTTTTGCAACAACTGAAATATCCTCTCTCCAGTTTGTCACAGCATTGGTAAGAGAAGTTTATTTTATTGCTATTTTGTTATGACTGCAGGAGCATCGGGTCTGGCTCTGTTATTTTCTTAATATCTGATGTACAAACCATATATGATGTTATTTGCAGAACTGTGCATTTGAATTTTTGCACTGTGGCTTAGCATTTAGACTGCTATGTATACTTCCTGTTATTCGTGAGAGTGATGGCAGGATAGCATTTTTTATTTTATTTAACGCTAAGTAGTTCCTGTGCAAAGACTCAATTGATTTAAACCAGGGATTCCAGCAAGTGAACTGTAATGAGATAATTAAATAGGAAAAGTAGATTAATGAAAAAATACTGCTCAGTTTATTTGTCACGGTTTTAGCAGAGCTAAATATGCTGGTGATTTCAGGCGTCTATGAATCATATAACATAATATGATATTTCCATTGTTGTACATTTGTTTTCTGTCAACATCGGACTTTGTAAACCTGCTGTAATACCTGCAATGTCCACTGAGTGGCAGTGCAATCATGGTAGCATGTGCATGGTGCTCGTGTCTGCTGAGATTCAGCTCGGTGAGTGTGTGTGATAATGATGAGTCAGTGTGAGTGTTTATAACAAGGCAACTTTGTCAGCATATTTATACCTCAAAACTTTGACAATGTGCAACTTTATTCCCAAACACAGTAATCACTATTCCACAGTGTGCATGACTTTAGTCTGACATGCATTTACTTTAGTTTTGCTTACTTCTGTTAACTTTTCCATGTAGATTGTGATCGTATTGTGATTGTATTCTGTTTTTTTATTGATGAATTTTTGTGAATACTTTTACAAATTGTCTGAAAAACAAATTAGAACATCGAGAGGGGAAAAAAGCTTAAACTCTGTGATTCATCACGAATGTTATGGCATAGACAGCCTGTGACCCTGCTGCAGCTGCTACTGGATGTGAATCTGGGACTGAAGTTCAACATTGCTGGTGTGTGTCTACGTGTTTGCCGAATCTGTGTGGAATGCTGAACAGGTCAAGGCAAGCTGCTGAGAATGACTCTTTATGGTTGCAAACTGTGCACAGGTACAGGGCATGTGTCTGTCTGTGCATATTAAAGAAAGCACTGATGTGTATGGGCACTGACGGAATGAGACACACAGCACAAATGTAATTAACGCCATGAAAGCAAATTTTGAAATAATTCAATAATTCTGATTAGAGAGAGCCCAACTCAACTCTTTACATGGGTGCCAAGTAACTGGTATAAATTCATCAATCAGAATTGACAGTGGTTCAGGGTTTAGTGTACATTATTTGTCATTAATGTACAGAATAAGGGACAGCAGCAGTGAAATTATATTGCAACATCCCGATTGTGCAAATAGCAGGTCATTTTAAGTGAATAAAATAAAAAGTAAAACTGGAAATATGTTTTCTATATTACAGAGTTGCATATCCAGCAGAGTAATTCTGATAAGGAACTGAATAAAGAAATTGTTGAGTAAAATGCCTCAGTAACAGATGTCAGTGTGAAGTGCATGGAAACTCCTTGTTGTGATCTGTGGGAGTGTTCATGGTATGTATGTCCTGGGGGAAGAAACTCCTTTTCAACCTCTCATTTCTGCCTCTGATGTGGCAGAGCTGCTCCCCAGAGGGGTAGCCGCATGAACAGCTTTTAGCTTGGGTGATGAGTGTCCTTGATAATTGTCTGACCCTGGTCCTGTGGCATCTAGTTAAATGCCCTGCAGGCTGGGCAGTGCAGATCCTACGATGTACTCTGCGCAGTGAATGACTCTGCTTGGAAATATAACATAAGTAGAAAAAAAAAAAAAAATCCCCCAACCTTATTGATATCTCTAAAATGATTGAATAGTTAAAGATGACCAAGGCCGACACCCACACTGCAGACACTGATTCCTGCTTTGTTCATCTTTTCAAATACTTGTTCGAACACACAGCAAATTGCATTTATGTCATTAAAACACACACTCTGTTTACATTTATTTCATCTTGTGCTGCTTGTTGACCTGAATTGTTTGCTTTCCCATCACCTAACCAATCCTGTTCCTGCTCCTGCTTCCATGACTGTGTTTTTAATTAAGCACGTCTGAGAGGCAACTTTCAGCTACATCTGAAAATGTGCATCTGTCGGGTTTTGTGTCTGTGGAAGAGAAGCGCTTGTTCCCACATATCAGTGCAATGAATTATTCATGGCTTGGCATTTCACTGTTTCTCAATAGTTGCTTGTTTCGGTTGGGAATGTTATTTTTCGTTTACAATAGAGGATCTTAAGATCAGTGTGTCACTGAAGATTGTAGTCTCACTGATCCACTTTTTGTTACCTTTTTGCTGACGTGTTTTACACATCTGGCTGGAATGAGAGCACTAACTTGCTGAGTGACTTGGACTAGTTCATATTTGCCATTACTTTTTGTTTTGTTTTCATCCTGCATTCGTGCAAGTCTTTGGCAGATAGCGACAGGGAGGGAAAAGTCATAAAGGGCAATGACTCTCGTCTTGTCTCTCTTTACCTCTGATGTGTTCACCCTCTACCTGCTGCAGGAGGGGGGAGGAGGAGCAATAAGTTGCTGATAGGTGTGCAGGCTGTGAGGCCACACCTCTATATCTGTCCTTGTCCAAGGGTTTGAGTCCTAGAGTTGTGTATGGGACAGAGAACAAGAGCAAAACAAGACTAAACCTTAAGACGCACACACACTTTCTTTGGAGTATTCTTATTAGTGTGGATTAAGTGTCCTCATCAGGAAAGAGGTCGAAAGGAAGGAAGGAAGGAAAGGAGGGAGGGCGAGAGAGAGAGAGAGAGAGAGTGAGAGAGAGAGAGAGAGAGAGAGAGAGAGGCAAAGGGGAGATGAACTCTTTGAGGCTGAAAGAGTTGTCAAACTCAGACTTGTACCGACGACGACAGGAAAGACCAGACAGCTATGGAAGTCTGGCAAGAGATAGCCTCAGGTGAGTCTACCTTAGAGAATTTTGTGTCAAACATTTTGATGAGAATGCACTTAAGAAATATAGTTTCATATGATGGTTGTTATGTGCCTTGTAGTGACATACATCTAACAGAGATTCTCAGTTTGTGTCTCCTTTTTTAACTTGGTATATGCAGCACAAGACAACACTTTTGCTTTGGTCTTCTATTGCTGCCCACATAAATAGTTTCAAATGTCGCTGTGGTTCAACATTATGGTCCAACGAGGATGCGTGTAAGAATTAAGAAATTATTATTGGTAGTATTATACGCTAGCGAAACCTTGGGTTACTTTGTTAGTATATGTCTCAGTTCACAGGTTGTCTTAGAAACAAACTGTTTGACTGTATCACCGTATTTCTTCATTTCTAAGTTAATTTCTATTATTTTCCATTTTTTTCAAATAGCAATAGTTTTTTGTTGTTAAGGCTTATCTTGCCGTATGGCCTTTTGGATGGGCTTACTCGTTATTAGCTTTGTTATCATCCCCTGGAGCTGATTAACTTTATTTTGCATGATGTTGAAGCTTTCGAGAGTTGGTAGTGAAACATACCAGCCTCAAGTAATTCTGTAATTACAAGGATTGATGAGTTTAAATATGGTGGAGTATTTGATCAGTAAATACTACAGCTGATGATTGAACTCCTGAGACGTGAGCAGAAGCAATAGACTTGTACATCATGTGCAGACTTTTGCAATACTGATTTCACAATACGATAACATCAGTCAGTATATTCTTTTTGCCAAGAAAAATCACTCCCACTGCATCTCTCTCTCTCTCCCTCTCTCTCGCTCTCGCGCTCTCTCTCTGATCCTGAGGTGGTTAGAGGAATGTAGTAATTTAAGGAATGTGGATAGGAAGAGGGAGCTCTTTCTTTTAAGGTGTCCCCAGTCAAGCCACAAACACTCGTAGCCTCTCTGCTTCTTATAACATCTAAGTAGTATAACATGTACACCTGTCCTACTGGCTGTTATCCTGAGCACAGTATTTGCACTAAGACATGATCTGTGCTATGTAAGGACATTTACTGTCACAAAATTGCTCGTTGTAACAACACAGCATCACTGAAATATTTCATTCAGATCCAGGGAGTAATTAAGTATGTTAATAATGTTGCATTTAACCTTGGTTCAGTTCGTGTTCACATGGATCTTGAGAGCAAGCAATCAAGTCAAAGCTTTGACATGGCCACAACAATACACACTGGCAAACAATACAATACATTACGTTCATTTGATCGAGAATCTAGGCTACGTGTAGAAAACAGTGTTTCAATGTATATTCCAAAAAGGTCCCACTGCTGCCGCCAGAGACATCCAAAGGAGAAGATGCGATTTCAAGGTGTACAACGACCAATTGATCTGACAGTTTGATTGTAGAAATAGAAGCTTATAAACATATACAGGGAGAAATAGCAAACATGCTGCGACAACCCTTTGTACCGATCTCAGCTCGGTTGCTTTATACAGAAACTGTGAAGCTGTGTTCACACCAGCCCTGGTGGGGACCAACAAAGTAGTTGTGAAAGCGTTAATTAGACTAAATTAATCTATGGAAAGAATACATAGATGGATGAACCTTTTCTGATGTCACCTATAGCCAATTGCCTTAGAACCATTAGAAGCCCAGTGTGCTCAAGCTGCCATCATTAATTGACTCGGTTTTTGAGGCAGCCTTACGTGGCCCTTTATGTCCATTATGAACGTATGCATTGTTTTCACTACTCATCCTTGAATAGATGGAGGTGAATAGAGAGGAAACTATGGCTATTAGAGGGGTACAAAACAGTAACGTGATGAAGATCCACAAACTGAGCATAAAAGAAAACCCCAGTGGTGGTGAGAAGTTTTATTGTGCTTTAGACATGAATGTGCTTGTTCCAAAACAAGAATCCTTTCCTGTTCATGGGGAACTTTTTCAGATTTTAACGCTGTGATGACAATCAAAAGAAAATTCTTTGGTAACATTGCCAACATTGCCAGTAACAGACATCACATTAAAATAGCAGAAAATTCCTTCTGTTACCAATTCTGTCCAGCTCTTACATGCACTAGGACATAAAAATGTTATTCATATATTTGCACTAATAACATGCTATCTAGTCTGTGCTTGAAAACAACTGTCATAAAAAAACTTAACAGAACTAATAGGACTAAAATATTGATCTGATTTAATCCAAACCTTCAATAAACCGTAGAATAAGGTGGAGCTGCTCAACCTTAATTGACAAAAACACACCATGGTTTTGAAGAATACATTATTATGAATAATAATGTAAATAAATGATTTAGGGATATATTCAGACCTTTAACTAATCTGTAAGAAAACATAAGCAATTACAAATTGCTTCTAAATTTACAGGCAAGGCTATTATCCTTTGGGGCGGTATGTTTTTATATCCTGAGCAGTTAAGAGGGGTTGGACCCCTGATAGTGCAGGTCCCTCTGGACAAAAAGTGCCAAACAGATTAATGTTAGTCATAAATAATGTTTACACGTTGACGTTAATCAGTGTGTGTCTCACAGTTATGCATGCATGTGTTGGTGTGGACATACTTTATGTTTTGCCAAAGCACAAAAAAGGTTTTGCCCAAGCAGCCCTCATGTCTGCGTTGCCATGGTTGCTATTGACACAGTGAGTGTGCGACCAGGGCGTGTTTGATTTGTTTCTCTGGACTGAGTCTGCTTGTCTTTCCCCAGCTGAGAAAAGTCAGTGTGTTCAAATTTTAAAACTGCAGTCTACGTAAACTGATTCTTTTAGCCTAAAGTAAGACATCAATTTCTGTTTCTGTTTATTCTCGTATACTTAATGTCCTGCAGATATTTCTATGGTTTCTCCAGGTTGCTTGTTAATTATTAGGGACTCTTATTTATTATCTTATGGCCTAATTCATCCTTATTACATAGAAACAGGTGAAAACTATTGGAAGAAAATACAGTATATAGGTAATTGAAGTTTAAATAGGAAACTGCATATTTCAGGACAAGCTAATTAAACTAATCTAAACCAAACGCCAAAGAAAAACATCTCCATATCCAACTGCAGTTGTACATCCAATACTTGTGAATGGATATACAACTGCACTGCAGGCTGACAAAACACGTGTTTGCCAAGGCAATCATGGAGTGAAATCACATGACTTCAGTCAATAAAAACACTGTAGAGTACCACTAATTGTGAAGAAAACAGGACACCACCCAGGTTAATCTGAACAACTTCCTGTAATTGCCGGTGAGTACTGGGCTGTTAACTTGTCCCAGTCATGTGAGTTTCAAGTCGGCACCTTCCACAGATGTATCTAATTAAAAGATAAACTACCCACTAGCCATTTAGAAGAAGCCACATGAAAAAAAACTCAAAAAGTCCAGTTGACTTTGTTTAATCAGTCTTTGTAGATTGTCATTTTCAGAAGGTCTAGCATTCCTTTTATATAATGATCATTGGAAAAAAATCAAATCATTTACCATTATTTGTGTACATTATCTAATATGGATCCCCATTTCATTCAGTCAGAACAGTATACTTTATTTCCTTCCTCTTTTCTAAGGCTTTGGCAGGTATGACCTGACCTCTGACCCCTCCACTGACTTTTAATGACCCGTAAGGAAGTCTCAAAGTCCTATCCCGCTGACCGAACACTCCAGAGACATTTAGTCGCCTGCTGACAGTTGCTGTAGCCATTTTTAAGCTCAGGTTGACATCCATATCAACACTCACTCTCATTCCCTCTCTCTCTTGTTGGCCCATCTTCAGATCTGCTTTTGGTGAATGGTAGAAGACCAACTTCAGCATGCCCAGCACAACCTGGTGTTGGAATCAGTCTACAGACTATCAAAACATTGTCCAGTACATTGTCCAATGTTTGGGCCAACCAAAGTGATCATTGGGAAAATTGCTGTTTTATAGCATGTAATGTGTCTACACTGTCACAACTCCTGGTGGGTTGTGGTGGGTTTTTGACAGTTTCTAGTCCAGTGTTGCAGCAGTTACAATTCATGAAAATGTACCATCTTCATCAGAACCATTTTTATGCAATCTGATTCCTTCATGGCTGAACACAGTAATTTGCGCTGTACAGCGCACATTGTCATGTCAGTTTGGACACGAGGGAACCAAATAATTCTTGATCTTAAATTTTAGGGTGGGATACTCTTAAATAACTGTAATAAGGAGGAGACTTCCCTGTGGAGCAACCACCTTCTGTCCATTGTATCCCAGTTACTAAGCACATGTTCCTCGTGGCTGTGGCCCTCTTATCAGATAATTGAAGACCTCTGGAGGTTTTTAAATGGCACTTGGTGAAATGTTTGCCTCATTATGCCATTCCGTTTAGGATGAAAGCTGTCACTTGACTGAAAACAAACTGTCCAAAGGTGAGTCAAATTAGGGAGAGCTACAGAAGCTTTTAACAATCTATTCAAACTGACAGGTTTTGAAAGAAGCCAAAGATCTGAAAATGTAATTTCATGACTTTGGGTGTTCTTTTTGGTAGCCCCGTTTTGGGGAAGTAGAGTTGGCCCCTGCTATGTATACAAACTCTCACACACATACACACATACACACACACAGACACAAAACAGCAGCTGCCAGCACCTAGTTTGGAGTTGAGGCTCCACTGGGTGTCTATTTGTAGAATGGAGTCATGTAGGAGACTGTTATACTGAAGGACTGAGACATGTTTCAGCTGGACACACACACACACACACACACACATACACAGGATTAGAACATTTTGGCAATTTATTTTTTGTATAGATTTAAGTATTCATTTGTCATCCCATAATGTTCCAGCATTAACTCAGCAGCTATTCCCCAATGGAGCGTCAAACATGTTTGTTCCACTAGGGTGTATTTCCGGATCTGGCTTGGTGTTGTTTTGATGGTTCAGGAAGTGGTCATTAATTTAAGATCCCAGCTTGGTTTGACCACATAAAGAGGTATCATTTGCCCAGAGGAGAGACACAGTCATGGGTTGTTTGGAATGCCGAGCCTTAGGTCAATAAGGAGTTTGAAGAATGGTATATTTCATAATTGTATCTCTAGGTAGCATCAGATGTTGTAGACTGATATACTAGCTTTCTGTCGACTCACTAGGAGAGGAGTTTGAATCCTACTCCGGCCCTTTATTACCAAAAATAAGCAGTCTATAAATAATCACAAGACATTGTTTACCAGTAGGGTGTTAAAGTATATTTGGAAATGGTGTGAAATTGTGCTTGTCAGTCTGTGCTCAGTGTGGTGTCCAAAACCAAACATGACCCATGTCACATGCCAAACTCTATTACTTTTGTGGCTGCATCATATGAATAAAGCAAAGGAAAGAGACATAGATTCTTGTGGCTGATGGTGAAACAAAGCAAGCCTGCAAATGAAATCAATTAATTTTGCATTAAGTTAGTTCAGGTTTTTCCAGCCGGTGTCAGCTGCATATTCCATATCGGTTGGAGTACACAGATTAGACAATATTTGGCTTACATTTTGGCCTCTGTATGTTTGTCCAAACACTGTTGCTTGGTCTTGTGCTCTAGTGTGTTTATTCAGTGATGGAAATAAACAGTAGTTTGTTATTTGCGCTGTTCCTGCCATTTTGGCTTCTATCTCCCTTTCGCCTCTACTTCACAGTGCGACATTCCTACTTTGCGCAACACTGAGCTGGAGAAACGTTGTTAAATCTCCCTACAAGCTGAGAGCTCCAGCCGTTTAAGACACACACACACACACACACACACACACACACACACAAAGATTGATATCATCCAAAGACTGTATATATCAGGGATACAAATCATTTAAAACTACAGCTAAGGTCTGTGTGTGTATGGGTGGGTGTGTAAACCATGACACAGTGACCTCTGTCTGGTCGGGCGTCAGGGTGGGCTCTTTAATTTCCGTAACCTGCCCAAGAATAGACAGCAAGTGTGACATGCTAAGTGTGTGAGCAAAAGAGAAAGAGTTGATGGGGGAAAGAGAAAAAGGAGGAGTGAGTCCGTGAGAGAGGGTGTGTGTGTATCGGAGGGAGAGAGGGAGAGTACTGCCAGCACAGTCTGGTCGGTGTTTCGTTCTCCGTCTTCCTATGTGGATTACAGGTCTCATCGCTTACTGAATTCCCATCACCATTACTGGACACTGAACCACCGCAGAGTATTTTTATTGGAGCATAAGGATTTTTGACAGCAGTAACAGACGTCACATGGACTTTTGCGGTTGATTAAATCTGTTGAGTATGGAGATGAACGGTCGTGGACTGCCACCCTCTATACCGGAGGATGGTGAAGCCCCGGATCACGTTTTTCAGAGAGACATGAACGGCTACCATCAGAGGCTTCAGAGCGGTGATGGGGGAGAGGCTGAGGTCCCCGTGTCCAAGTCCCAGAGGAGAAAGAGTGATGTCAAAGTCTATAAGGAGTTTTGTGATTTTTATGCCCGCTTGTAAGTAGAGGATAGAAGCAATGTTGTTAATTGTGTGAAGATTTTACTTTAAAATTAAATAACATCACTGGAAATCACATAGACCACAATATAGTTCTTATGATCTCACCAGAGAAATTCCATCAGTGTGGTGTGAATAGATTTTGCTCAGCAGCCTTTTAAACACACAATAAAACCTGCATCATCTTCTCCAAAAGAGCCTTTGAGCCAGTATCATGTTAGTGGGATAGAAATTTTGTTGTTGTATTACAAAATATTGGTGTTTCAAATCACTCCTTGGGACATACCTCCACTTTCATATGTCCTCCTAACACTCATAACTTCTAAACTGTATTATCTCCAAGGGAGTGGGATTGGAGCAAGAGTTATGAGTTGATGTCTTGGCTTGGTTGTCTGAAGACTGGCGGGAAGCTTTTTCAGATGATTGAACACCATCTCAGATTAAGAATAATATATTATGGTACCTGATGTGCCATTTAAACTTATGACTGTGCTGATGACATTAAGGCATTTGAATGTAAACTCAGAGCTTACTGCAGTGTTACAGAATGTGAAGAATTTTGATATACTTGACCCTGGTCTTTGCAGCCAGTTTGATTTGCTTATACTGCATTAGGTGCTATGTTTGTGCAGGGATAGCTACGAGCACTACAGGAGAGAGCACACAGAGAGGCTATTTTTGCGCTGGGGGGAGTTGTTATGCAAAGTAGAATATGCCAGTTGGCATTTCAAGTATGTGTGCTTGAGAGACAGGAAGGCTAAATATATATAATGTATTTCTGACTGATCTGGGTTCATCGTAATCTGTTGGAAAGCATGGACATTGAATCACCACTAGGTCAAGGCTGTCACTGGTGAACAGTCGGCTTTTTCGGCTCAGGTGGGATAAGAACATGTTTTTTTTTTTTTTTGGTTTTTTTTTGGTTTTTTGCGGTGCCGCTAAAAACAAATGTGAGAGACTTTAAAGAAAAAAGATAAAAAATTAAAAAAACTTTGATGAAGTCAAAGCAAACCATATCTTAAAGACATTTTATTCGCTAAAACAACACTTAGAGAACACTTGAATTAGTGGTGTACGACTGCCTTGATCGGCTATTTTATTATATTTGTTATATTATGACTTTGTGTTATGCAAATGAATTTGATGCGTAAAAATTAAAAAAAGGAAAATTGTTAAAATGTCAAAGTCATACAGATGTTGGCCCTGGTGGTCTGTGTTTTTGGTACTTCAGTATATTCCTTCTGTCAGGGATCTGTCTTGCCATAAAGGATGGCGCTGGGAATATGTGGCTTTTTATTTGGTCTTGTTTAGGTGCTGCCACATTTAGTTTTAGCAAACGTTTTACAAACGTTTTACACTGACGTGGTCTGTTCCAGACCAGACATTGGCAAAGCTAAAACGATACTACGTCACTCAGAGAACTGACCATCATGTGGGTGATAACAAACTTAAATTAATCAAATTCATTTTTATCATCCAGTCCTACGTGGTAATAGTGCATTTGTTTAAAGATTTTGGTTTTTGGCAGTTTCTACGTACAGATTTATGACCATGTCCACGTCAATGTTATTGCATTTGGACAATGTGGAGAAAGTTGGAACTTGTTTGTGCTCAGTAAAGGCACTGACTGAGAAAACCTGTGTCATTGATGGAGGTCTTCAATATCTACATAGTGACTGATTTTTGTCAAAGTATAAAGAATAACAAAGCAGTGATGCGAAAGAGAAGAACTGAAGACAAGTGGAGGCAAGTGGAGACCAGAGAAGGCAGAGTGAAGGGAACAGAAGGTATTCATAACACAAGTGATGGTCTGCATCCTCTCCCTTCGCTAACTACCAGACTCCTTTTATAGTCACAGACCAGCCTGGCGTGGTTAACAGAGGAGTCATGTGCCATTTAAAGGCATCCTAACCTCCTTGCGCCTTTTTCATTACGATAACACAAAACTAGTACCTGAAATAATTAATACTTACTGGTTCTCCATAAATGTATAAAAAAAGTTATGTGTTATGTATGCAGTTTTTAGTAGGCGCACATTTGTACGTATAAATATCAAAACTGCTTCAAGCTAATGGTACAATTACTGAAGTCAGACAAGTTATCCCACTGGTTAAGGAGTCAGAGTAGTGAAAGTGGGAAAAGAATTTGGCTTCTACTTCTCACAAGACCATATGGGACACTATTGGAAGCTGGTGCAGGATCATCATGCTCTTCTTGAACTACACTGTTTTTCTCCAGCTACAGCCTCTCAAAGAGTTAATAGCAAGGTGGACTGGCAGAATTAGTAATGGCACTGAGTTTAATGAACAAAACTTATATTGTTTTATGACTACAAGTGTGCATAGGCTTGTCTTTGACTCATGCAGGGTGCTAGTGGCAGATAGCAGGGTGGAAATGCCTACGGGATGTATCACTTCCTCCCACAAATCCGTTGGACAGGGCAGGGCTCTCAGTGTGTTTGATATCAGCCCAGACAGGGTGTGTGTGTGTGTGTGTGTGCATATATATATATACACATACATATATTTAAAGGAATGTTTTTGATAAGCATGTGAGGAGCAGAAACATCTTGTTTCAATGTGGTCATTTTAAAGAAACAGCCCAGTTACTCTACCTTGTCTATGGTATTGCAGTCTCTTAGAGACATGTGCATTGTTATAAAAATGAGAAGAAATGAGTTGTATGTCTGGAGGTTTTTGGAATTCTTGATGATTCCCAAGTTGATCTAACTAAGTTAAATGAACAGATGGCATCACTCCATAAAAATCCTACATAGCCTTGTGTGTGTGTGTCGCCTGGATACCCTGTGGTATTCTGACCTTTAAAACAAAGCAGAGGAGCGAGGACTGTCCCAGCACTTCTGTCTTTATTGTTGCTTTTCCTTCCTAACATATCTGTCTGCAGTATGTTCATATTCTCTTCCAGTTTGTCTCAGATACAACAAGCAGTGTTCTTATTCTGATCGTTGGGACACATGCTTTTTATCAGTTAGTACGTTGCCGTTGCTTAGGTTTTTCGCTTATGTTTGGTTTGGATTTAATCCAAGCTTCAGTCAGTTAATAATATGTAACAGAATTAGAGTAAGGGGAGATATATAGATAGGAAGATTGTTCACTTAACAGTACTATATTCATCCATAACACTTCTACATAAATATCAGCTCTTTGTGCTCCACATGCTGGCTACATACTGGACCAATCAGCCAACTGTTGCCAGTGTTTGTATCATAGCGTGACTTGCTTTATCTTGAAATCCCAAACCATGTCAACAACGATAAAACCTAGTTGTAAATATAAACTGACTGGTGTGGAGTTCAGCAGATGTGGTGCAGATCTTTTTCAGTTGGTGGTTGGTGTAGTTTCTCTTGATCAGATTGACTTGTTTCCCCAGTTTAAAGCAAACACAGAGGACCAGCAACTGGTGAGATTATCTGGTATAATCTTTGTTTCTGCAGTACATCACAATAGCCAGAACATGTCAGACTTATTGTAGCTGACTGCTGATTTAAATCAGCTCAGACTTTCTTTAACTGTGTAACGTGATGTTCTTTGAATAACTTGCAGATGTGATTTTACGCAGAAAAAGGGGCATAAATAAACACCCCTTTGTGAAGCAACGTGGCAGGTTTTTTAGGCATATTATGTGCTACAGTTTCTGGCACCCAGTATGTCCATTGTAAGAAAATATTAGCCTGGGCCCATCCTCACTGATATATTACAGACATGTTTTGCAGTCTGATTGTCTGATGAAAGGAGTGGGGGAGGGTTAGGGGGGCAGTATCATAATTCTTTTTATTTTATTTTATTAGCTATATAAACGTGTACATCCTATCATAGCACTAAGGTGGATCAACAGTAACATTAGCTTGTGTCCCAAAAGAGAAGTTGTAGGTTTCCCACCTCACTAATCCCCACACCCTGATAAGTAGAGCCAAAATAAACCAGGAATCTGTGTGTGTGTGTGTGTGTGTGTGTGTGTGTGTGGGCTGGGAACTTCTTACATCACCCTTTTCCGCTTCTGCTTTCACATTTTACTGAGTACATCTTCCAGCTGTAATCATGACGGGGATACTGTGATAATGGATGTTGAAAGACTGGTGTTAGGTGTGTCCCAAACTGACCTCTGTAAATGTTGTAGACACTAGTTTCTGAAATTTATTGATTCTTTGAGCACAGAAATAAATTGCTTGGAAAAATCTGATTCTATAACCTTATTTATGATAATTCAGTAGTTACAATATAGCAGAATATTCTTATTAACACCCTTCAAAGCTAAATATTTTTAAAGCAATGCCATGAAACAATTTCTTCAAAATTTAAGTCAGACTATACTGTCCTTTTCATCTGCCAGACACAGTTCAGCTTTCAGGGAGGATCTGCCAGTAAAAACATCCATGAAAAGAAAATATTAGTCAATATATACTATGCCTAGCCTGGAAGTCAGCAACTGAAAGTCGACCTGGGATTGCTCCATTGGAAACTGATTATACTCCGACAAAGATCTGCTCAGCTGTCAAATCATTTAGTCAGGCTTTGTGCGGTGATAGACAGAAGAGTAACAGCAATGTAGGCATACATGTCATCTGAGCACCATAGAGTTGACTCATGTCATAGAAAATCTCTTTGCAAATTTCCCCACTGTGGGATAAATAATGTCTTATCTTATATGGCTATGCCAGGGTATAATATATCATAATATATACAGTAATCATTTGTCAGATTTAATCCTACGAGCAAAGCCTATTACAATTAAACTGTATTTGCGGCTTTAACGTCATTCATTCATGGATTTTTAACTTGTTCGATGCGTTTTTTAATATCTGTGAGTCTTTGATTATGCATATCCACTTTGAAACTGATTATGGCCTTTTCTTTTCAGCAACATGGCCAATGCACTGGCCAATGCCATGTGTGAGCGCTGCAAGAGTGGCTTTGCCCCAGCAGAGAAGATAGTGAACAGTAATGGTGAACTCTACCATGAGCAGTGCTTTGTGTGTGCCCAGTGTTTCCAGCAGTTCCCAGAGGGACTCTTCTACGAGGTAATCCATTGAAGATGCATGATGCTGTAACTGAAATAAATAAATAAATAAATTATCTGATTGGTCTGTACAATGCAACTCTTATCTTCAGTGTGGACATATTTTTTTTTGGATCACTTAGGATTTGCACTGAAAATGCTAATAGTACACACATACAGTAATCACTTAACCTGCATTAGTGAACTGATTTTCTCTGTATGGACTGATGGCTATTTAGTTCATAACTACTGTTAGTGCACATGCCTTACACAAGTAGACACACACTCTAGGTTAGGTAAATAAAGAAAGGTGAACACAACCTTAACGCAGTATTGAATTATCAAAAGTACTCTTCCAGTTAATGGATTGCTTACTGGCCTTGATACAAGGCCACATGTTGCTCCAGCAGGCTCCAGAGGATCTGTTGCTCTTTTATATATAGCTTGGATCAATATAAACCTCAGTGGCAACGATGTTGCATTAAACTTTCATGCTGCTATAAAATAACTGTGTTTGAGCAGCAGAAGTGCTAATGATAGGAAGAATGAGCTGGAAGTAGGAGTCTGAAGAGTTCAGGTTGCTTTAATTATCACAAAATGATGGAGAGAATTATTTTTGTCTCTTCCATTTAAAACACAAAGTTAATATGTTTTAAGAGATATAAAGTCACATTAGCCACATTATTAGGTACACCTGTTCAGCTGCTCATTAAGCCAAACATCTAATCAGCCATTCACATGGCAGCTACTCAATGCATTAGGCATGTAGACGTGGTCAAGGCTGTCTGTTGAAATTCAAACCAAACTGTTGGTGCCAGACAGGCAGGCCCATTTTTTTTTTTTTACCAAAACTGCTGATATACTGGGTGATAGCCTCCGCAGTCATCAGGTCTCAGTCCAAGAGAGCACCTTCAGGATGTAATGGAATGGATCACATGATGCTAAAATGTCAAAACTCCTAAAGAATAGTTCTAGTGCTTTGTTTAATCTATGCAACGAAGAATTAGAGAGCTCTGAAAGGTGTCCTACCTGGTACTAGTAAGGTGTAATAAGACAGTCAGTGTAGTTTCCATATATAAATGTGATTCTTCATCACGGTGTTATTAGTGTAAGGTAATAAGGCTTTATAACAACTGCTCATTGAAATCCTCTCTTTGAGACAATAATTTTCATTCTAAAGGAAGAATTTATGTAACATTAAATACACTACAGGTATCTACAATCATTTCTGCTTTAACAGAAATTAGAAATTCCAGGACACTATTTTTATGTCCACAATGCTGTGTCAGGTAATAAGGAATGCTGTTGCACAGCTAATACTAAGACAAAGCTCTTTGAAGGCTGGAATACAACTGTGTTTATACACAACAACATGTAGCCATGCTTGCACAGACTAGTGTCACATGAGGCCTTGTGACTTAGGACATGTGATTTAGATATTTAACCCCATGTTGCACATTGTGTTGCATATTCATAGACAGATTATTGATTGATTGATTCATGTATTCACTGATTCAAGTTACACTTGTATGTCCTATTCCAGCAATCCTTTGTAATGCTGTGCAGAGCTGTTATCATCAAACTGTCTGTTATGTAATTGCTCTCAGTTATAGTTTGATGAGGCAGATTGTACAGCTGTAACCTGAAGTGTCTCTTCAAAGAGACACATTCATAATGTAATTACATAAACTGTGCACTTAGACTTTTACAATGTGTTAATAATGCACAGTTGCGTGCGTCAGCTAATTATGTACAATTTGTTTGAATTCTTTCAACAGTTTGAAGGCAGGAAGTACTGTGAACATGACTTCCAGATGTTATTTGCTCCTTGCTGCCACCAGTGTGGTAAGTACAGTGAAATGATTCAATCGTGTGTTTTCTTTCCCTACTCCCACCCATTCAGGGTCGTGTGAGGATGAAGCCTATGTCTTGTGCCATTTGAACAATACATTTCAGTGTTTGCTCATGAACAATCTTATATAAACTTCGTTCTTCTCTTAGGTGAGTTCATTATTGGCCGTGTGATCAAGGCAATGAACAACAGTTGGCATCCAGACTGTTTCTGCTGTGATATCTGCCAGGCCGTGCTCGCAGATGTTGGATTTGTTAAGAATGCTGGAAGGTCAGTTCCTCTACAACAAGTCTCCAGTGCTGCATGGTGAAGACTTGGTTATAATATCAGTTGATATCTGAGAAAAGCTGTAAAATGGTCATTGGAGGAGCAACTTTGAGGTCACTGGTTCTAATCACTCTATGTCCTTGGCTGAGGTACCTTGACTAAGCCTAAAAAAATAACTCTCCCGGAGTGCTTTGCATGACTTCCCGCTGCTCTAAGTGGGCTGATCTCAGCCTTACTAGGATGATTATTAATAGTACTGTTTTATAAAAAGTTTTGAGTGATTACTTCTGCATCTGTACTCTTAAGTGATATGAGAATCCTAGGAGGAACATGGCAGAGGAGATGTCAACTCACTGATCCAACTTGTAGAATAAACTATATCATCAAGTCTATATTTTTTGTGTTTATGTCTCCCTTTAGGCATCTGTGTCGTCCATGTCACAACAGAGAGAAAGCTCGGGGCCTCGGCAAGTACATCTGTCAGAAATGTCACGCCATCATTGAAGAGCAGCCTCTCCTGTTCAAGAATGACCCATACCACCCCGATCACTTCAACTGCAACAACTGCGGGTAAACATCCACTCGTATAAACCTTGAGCAGCTGTGTCAGCCACGCAAGTCATTCATAGCGTGAAGCAAGTGAGAGGACCGGATGCTCCAGCTGATAGCGGGTGCAAGCTGTTTTGGGTTGTAAACAGTTCTGAAAACACTTAATTTTCGGTGTCCTTGCCAGACGTACACTTTATCTGTTATGCAGTCATGATTCAGCCCTAGTTTATTCACACATCTGTGCAAGCTCATCCATGATAATGGATGCAATTTGTCTTTAAAATACACACATAAATGTTATTATCCATCAAAAGTGTTTTATAAATGTAGAGCTTAGGAAGAATACAGATCAAATATTTGAAACAGAAGCAAGTAACCTGCTACAAAACAATGTACCAAAGACCTAATAGTGCTCTCTAGTGAACTGAAGTTATTTGCCTTTATCTCCACAGTAAGGAGCTGACAGCTGATGCCAGGGAGCTGAAGGGGGAGCTCTACTGTCTACCCTGCCATGACAAGATGGGTGTTCCCATCTGCGGGGCCTGTAGGAGACCCATCGAGGGCCGTGTGGTCAATGCCATGGGCAAGCAATGGCATGTGGAGGTGCGATGTTGACCTGTAGAGTTTTTTTTTAAACAGCCTCACTTACATAAACCTTGCTTAAAGTCTCCACTGGGTTCACACCCACATGTTCACTTGGGTGTAGAGCTATGTTTAAATGTATTCATAGTATTAGTTTTGAAAATGTTTCTTGTACAAATTCAATTTCATATTGTACATATTTGAGAAGATACAGACATACTTTGTTATATTGTTCAGGTTATTCGTCTGTATACTGAATACTATACTTATGTCTTTTTACTGAATTGATGTCCACAATTAGGTTCAGTACCTTCATCTCTGCGTACACCATTCCTCCCTTTTCTGTCTGTTTCTTTATTCTTTTTAGTTTTTTGTTTTCACATCTCCTTTCCCATTTTCTCATCTTCTTTCCCCAACACATGTAGCATCATGTGTGCACTGTGTGCGAGCGCCCATTTCAGGGCCACCCGTTTTATGAACGAGGTGGCCGTGCCTATTGTGAGAGACACTTTGATATGGTGAGGGGATTGATGATTGGCCTGGTGTTGAGTGCTGCCCCGTGTCCCTGCCTGGCTACGGCCTCCCAGCTTCCATACAAGGGTCACACTAATATATGAGGTTACCAAATCTCCATAACTTCAGGTGAAACTGCCTATAAAATTTCACTGAGATTTTACAATTTTACAAATTGTGATATTTTTCCATGAATACCAGAAGAACGTGTTTAATTATTTTTTTATCTTGAAGGTTGTAGTTAGAAATCAGAAAATCAGTTGCATTAGTTAAATGTGGCCGAGTAATAATATTAATAAAAAAAATAAAAAAAACAGTTAAGGGAGTATTAGATATTTCTAATAGTCGTACCATTAGTACCTCTCCTATGTGTTTTATACAGTTAGTACGCCCTCTAGTGGTCACTATTCTGTCCTTCTCCTCGACTCTCTGTATGGACCCAGTAACAGGATATCTGGACTGAACTGATCTGGTTGTGGTCTGACCTGATAATGCCTAAACCAGACTGCGCTCTATGGTACTACTCTTAACAAGGTCTACGTGTGATGATAGACTGACTGGTGGCCGTTCTAACCATGTGTGCTTGGCTTTGGGTTTGCTTGCAGCATTTTGTGTGTGCTAAGTGTGAGAAACCTTTCCTGGGACACCGCCACTACGAACGCAAAGGCCTGGCCTACTGTGAAACTCACTACAACCAGGTAACACTCAATACGTTTTGGGAATATTTATCTTGAACACAAAAAGAGAACAGCGCTGCTGTATTTTGCTTGCCGTGAAATTTCTCCTCTGGTCAAAGTGTGCATGTCTTAAAAATCCAGCTCAGCTCTCAGTAATAGATTTAATTAGCAGAATGCTAAGTACAAGTGCAATTTGGGCACATTGCATCTCTTTTTTTATAGTGATGCTTAAAAGATTGTTGTGGTTTGTAGTAATCCAGGTCCAGCCTTTGGAAATGATAGCATTGACTGAAAAGTAGTATTTCATTTGCAGTCTAACTTCCGAATGGAAACATCATTTACACCCAGATGCAACATTTTGACCAAGAAATAATAAATCACATACAACCATTATACTCTTACATAAGTATGAGTTATATTACATTAAACATTAAATTAATTAAACACATGCCACGTGCCAAATTCAGACAGTGTTTTGATAACATAAATACACTGGATCAGAAATCTTCTTTCTGGTGTTTGTGGCTTGCAGCCTGTGTTTGTTATCATGGCCTTGATGAAGGTTGATAAGGTGTCACGTCATTGCATTAACCTTCTGTTTCCCTCTCCTCATCACACCCAGCTCTTTGGTGATGTTTGCTACCACTGCAATCGTGTCATTGAAGGAGATGGTAAGAAAACACATCAGCATAAACAATTATTGGGGCTTTTATAACTTATAAGTCTATGGCTTCATCCATTTAATTTGGATCTTGTGATGAAAATCTAGGACACCGTCTCATGTGACTGCTCCTTCTGTTTTTTCCAGTGGTGTCCGCCCTTAATAAGGCATGGTGTGTCAACTGCTTCGCCTGCTCAACCTGTAACACCAAGCTCACCCTCAAGTAAGTGATACAGTTTTATAGACTCAATGAAATGTTAGTATTGTCATTAATTCTGTTCTCTGAAGCTGTCTGCAGTCTCTGTTCTTGCTCTGCCATGTTTCTCTTTTATCCTGCGCCTCGGACTATTTGCTTCTGTTTTTAAATCAGTTTTTCAGGCCTGTTCTTTTCTGATTTTCTCACCTTTTCTTATTGTCCTGTGTCTCTATGGGATTGTCTCTCAATCTCTCCTCCCCCTCATCATCCATCCCTTTGTCCTCATGTGTGCTTATCTTGCTCCATTCCTCTGCCCTTCCTTTAACTCTCATTACTCCTACACAACTTTCTCTCGCCCCTCTTTCACACCTCTCGCCATCTCTCCTTCCTCCCTGCTCTATCAGGGAAAAGTTTGTGGAGGTGGATCTGAAGCCGGTGTGCAAACACTGCTATGAACGCCTCCCAGATGACATGAAGCGCCGGCTGGCCAAGCGCGACCCTGACTCAAAAGACAAAAAGAAGAAATTATTGATACCCATGTGTCTGTGATCCTCTCTTTCTCCTTTCTTCTTCACTTCAACTATTCCTCTTTTGGTCAGTTTCATCTTCTCTCTTTTGCATTCCTTTACTCGTTATATTTCAAACCTGATCCATGCCACTTTTAATATCACTGTTATACTGAGTAGTTTGGCTTTCAAACCAAATAACAAAAGCAGTAATTTAGTAAGTGTATAAACAAACCAACTGAACACACTTGAGTGATTTAACACTTCAGCATATGACCACATCTAAGCAGGAAACATAAGGGTGGTGCTCTGGTAACCTCTGCTTTGCAAACAGAAAATCAGACCAGTCACATGGTGAAGGAAAGGCTTTGTTCCTTGGGACTCCCAGTCTGTCTGGTGTGAGGAGTAAAGCCATAATCACTTCCGGCAGCTTTCTGGCCTTAGCTGGTAGAAATGCAGAGGCCCCACTGGGTATGACGCGTGGCAGTGATTATCTGCTTCAGGAGGGAATGTCGTCCAGGGACAGCTGAAGAAAAAGGGTTTGGAGATCTGGCCAACATGAGCAGAATTAAAGGCATTTAATTGAGAGAACAATCAGAAACAGCTTCTGAATACTCTGTACATACTGTATACTCTGGCATGGCTTCATAATTCTATACACAGTGAAATACATAGGTGTGGTTGTTGTAAAAAGGAAGTACTGTTCTTTGCAGCGTTCACTGCCTGGCCAAAAACAAATGTTGCCACCAAAAAAAAAAAAGATCAAATACTCTAATATTTATTTGGACTGCCTTTGATTACAGCATGCATTTGCTGTGGCATTGTTTCGATAAGCTTCTGCAATATCACAAGATTGATTTCCATCCAGTGTTGCATTTATTTTATTTTAAGATCTTGTATTGATGATGGGAGAGTCTCACCTCTGAGTAAAGCCATGATGTGTCATACTCCCTGAATCACTCTTCCACAATTTGAGCCCAATGAATCCTGGCATCATCTTGTAATATGCCCGTGCCATTAAAAAATCCATTGATGGAGTAACCTGGTCATTCGGTATATTCAGGTAGTCAGCTGACCTCATTCTTTGAACGAATAATGTTGCTGAACCTAGACCTGACCAACTGCACCAACCCCAGATCATAGCACTGCCCCCACGGGCTTTTACAGTAGGGACTAGGCATGATGGATGCATCACTTCCTCTGAAACGGTGTTTAAAATATGACCTTTTTAGTAGAGGTAGAAGTACACTTGTTACATTTTTGAAATGTAGGATGCAGGATTGATCTAGTACAAGCTCAAATACGCTGCACATTAAGGACAGAGTTTAATGTAATCCTGTCACCAATACAAAATGGTGCAGTTTCATTCCATTTGAAATAAAGAACACTTTTCCATCATTGGCCATAATGCATGTATGTACATTTCCACATGTCTGTATGTGCTGATGCAGGGGAAGTTGAAGGTATTATTGTGTTCAGCTATGAACCAGCAAGTCAGCAAACCATTTTTCATGCAGGTAGATGGAAGTGTGTACATAAGAGTAAGAGTCTTGTGTGTATCACAAGAGTGATGATACCCAAAATCTAACATGTTCATCTTTGTTCTGCAGGAACAAGTTTGTGGAGTTTGACATGAAGCCAGTGTGTAAGAAGTGCTACGAGAAATTCCCTCTGGAGCTGAAGAAGAGGCTGAAGAAGCTGTCTGAAACCGTCGCCCGGAAGTAAACCTACAGTTAAGCTGTAGGGAGGGAAAGAGAGATGAGGCCTGGACATGGCCATGCCCAGAATTGACAGTCGTATAAGATAGAACTGGTGTGTTTTATATCATTGGTATGTTACATTTAGTTTTGCTATTTTAGTGGAACACTCTTGCTTGAATACAGCGAGCCTCAATTTCATGAACCCAAACTGGGCGGTCAGGCAGGACTGTTCATACCTGGCATTAAAATGAGTCCTTTTGGCAAATTATTTATTGTCATGTAGACTATGTGTAATTCAGCCATATAAATGATACTCACATGTGGCTCCTCAATTGGCCATATAATCATTATCGATGTGCATGTTACTGTAAAAAGATCAAACTGTAACTGTTTTTCTGTAATGTCAAGTTTTTATTACAGAGATATTTCCATTACACAGTCTTGCTGTAGGTTGTTAGCAGCAGTGACATTACCGTGGCTATTTGTGCTTCCCCAATTATATACATTTGCATACAGAATGCGGAACTGAGATCTAAAACAAGTGGTCACTCTAGAAGGAGACATATTCCTCCTAGAGTCAGATGTAATTGGATATATTTAGAGCTGACCATTTGTGATCAGATCACCAAGGACCCATGTTAATACCAGGTGTGGACAAGACGTCAGTTTACAGGTTTAGCTTTACCTGTTAAGTGCCTTTTGGCTCAAACTTCGCATTGTTATATTTTCACCTGCTTTCTTATTTCACTGCAAGATATATATTCAGTATATATAAATAAATAGGAACACATGATGTTGGTCTTTTATTTAATAACAATATGAGCTTTAAGAAGTGTAGAAACATGAATATACTTAAGCATATATAGGTAACAAATCTTTTAAGTAAGGACTTGAAAGATGTGTTAGCAGGTTGATTAACCTGTCTTGCGATGCCAAACAATATGTCCCCCTTATTGACTGATGTTACTGATTATATGCCTTTTATAATCTAGTAAACCAAAGAAAGTTGTTTTACTGAATGTGTATGTCATCACTAATATTTCTTGTTTTACGCCATGTATCAGTTTAGGTATTATTAATATGTATTTTCCTTTAAGATTATGAAAAACGCATTTTTTGGGGTCTATACAATCTTTAAAGTTTGGATTTCTTTTTACACCTATATGCTGCAGCAATGGAGTCAACCATCATTGTATTTTTACTTGTTACAATAACTGCTATGCATTTTTGTTTGACACAATTTATGTGCAAACTGCTTTTTACTGACTATTTTTTAGTTCATAAACACACAGAGTGTCAAGTTTAAAATATTGAGTTTTTGTTTTAGCTACTTTCATTTTAATGAAATACACGAGGGCAGTTTAATTTCACGCCATAACTGAAGCAGAAAAAAAAATCTGTTTGGTAGAAACAACACAGCTGACACGCTGTCCACAAACACTGAACATAATAAGGCCCACAGTGGCGAGATTTATTGCGTAGCAACTGTTAATTCTGTGTGTTACAACATGACGGCTTGTGGCATGTGCAGAGACCGGATGTGGGAGTAATGTTAGATGTTGGAACATTTGCGCCTGTTATCTGTAATCCACAGAAAGAGATCCTCTTAGGGAGGTACTCTGACTTCCTCAGGGCTCAGACTCACTAAGGAAGGAAGCCAACTATTTTCAATCTCAAAATACAAACTTGAATGGTATTTTAGCATAAAAACATCCTTCTACTGAGTGATCCGATAGAAAACACATTCCGTAATTCTTTAAATCCAAAGTTGTTTCTCTTGTGCATTTAACTACCGATGCCACAACTTACTCGTGTCATGTTAAAATAAAACTATCAAGTAGACTGAATTTTGTGAAGCAGAACTAGTCTAGTGCATAGTTTTATTAGATATCTTACTGCCTGGGTTGCAGAGATGACCTTGCACAGACAAATACTGTTTTATTTGTGCAGTGCTTGACAAGGGATTTGTCAAGTTAACTCACCCAAGTGTATGTTCTAGACTTGAATATAAAACAATTGTCATTATACCTAAAGCATTTCTGTCCACTCTTGTGAATAAACACGTGTCGATGTTAACAGTGTGTGTGTTATGATTTACAGTAAATGCAATTTCTTACCTGTCTCACAGGTTTCATTTAATGACACCCAAAAGTATATCTGATTCCTCAGACTTCAAATAAGTTGCCTTAACTGGCATCGTTGTTGGTTTTGGTGATTATTTTTTTGGTAAGTGGACATAATCAGTTATACTTTTTAAATAGTTTTTTTTTCTTTTTGATTTTTCTAGTGATATATTTGGACTCAAAAATAGTGGCCCTGGAAAATAATACTGGTAAAACGCATGTAATGCAACTTTTAATAATTTAACCATTTAAACATCAACTTGATCTAAAGGAAGTTGCATCTTTACAGAACTTAAAAGAACCCATAAGGCGATATGTGGGATTAATACATAATATAATCTAATACGCATATGTTTTTTAACCTACATATTCATCGTGTATTGTTGATATGGAATAATATGTGCAGAGTATTTTGATTACACCAGTTCAACCATTGACTGATTTCAACAAACGCACAGAGTCTCCGGTCCACAGAGTGAGAGCCCACCCCTCCTTCAAAATAACGTCCGTCAACTGAATAGTCTGTTCTCATTGGTTAAGAGGTCCTGTTCAAGATGCACGTGACCTCCTGCCATTTGACGGTATTGAGACTGCGCATTATCACCATGGGGAGTTGACATTACGAAGTGACAGACGACTTGATATTAATGTCGGCATTATAATAGTTAGTGAATTTCTGGTACTCTAAGCGCCACCGTCGTTGATGCTGTAAGCCATGCGGCGAAGTAAGGCCGAAGTGGACCGCTACGTTTCCTCAGTACAGAGTTCCTCTCCCTCACTCAAAGAGGTAAGTTAAGCCCGCGGCTAACGTTAGCGTGCGGCTGCCATCATGTCAGACCAACATGTGTTAGCCAGCCGGTGCAGCCTGGATACTTGTTCACTTCACACCAGTTTTAGTTTTAACTAGAGATATTTTAAAACCGTTGGTTCAAATCCAATCTTTTATCTAACCTCTGTTAACCATTACCGACTATCGGGGTGTAAGCTAGCTAACCGGCATGATGACGCCTCGTCGTGTCCTCCCCTTTATGTTCGGAAAATGCGCGGCATGGGCTTGTTAGCGAAGCCCCGGCTAATTAGCAGACGCACAGTTAGCTTTAACTCAACGTTAACTCCTGTGTCTAGTAGGAGTTTCACGTATTTGAAAAAAAAAAAACAAAAAACACGACGGAACGTTGCCCTTCCACTGATAACCTCGGGCACCTTGAATTAGTAGCTTCCCACTAAACCTTCACAAATCTAGTTTTAGCTTCGTGTTACTAGTTGACTAGATTGTCTATAAACTGATCTTACTTTACTGGCACATCGTTGACTTAACGTTAATGTTCTTTTACCATGGTGACAAGAAGATGACGAATCATTTTCTCACGAGAACGTGTTTAGTTTGTCTAACATATGACGATAATTAGGCTTTGTTGTGGATAAACGGGCTAATGGTGGGAGTGTATAAGGTCATACTACCAACAGTGGATATTGCCACCAGTGAAGTCACTTTCACCACGAATGTTAAATTAATCCAGTGTGTGATTTACTTTTACCATATGGGTGCTGGCTCATGGTGCTTATCCACTGATGTGTTTTCTTTCCACAGAAACCAGTCAAAGGGTTTTTATTTGCTAAATTGTACTTTGAAGCGAAGGAATATGATCTTGCCAAAAGGTAAGCATGTGAAAATCTTTTATACCTTGATCAAATGTGTTGGTGCTTATTATTATAGGAGCTATAATCTTGCATGTTTTTTGCGCATCCTAGGCATGTGTCCGAGTATCTCAAAGTCCAGGAGAGAGATCCCAAAGCTCATAAATTCCTTGGACAGCTGTATGAGAGAGAAGGTGACATCAACAAGGCAGTAGGATGTTACAAGGTAAAAAATAATGTGTCAAGCAATGGGACAAAATGTTTTTTTTTTTAAACTTTTATTAACTGAAAGGAATAGAACAATGTGGATAATCAGTCTACAAAAGCTGCATGTCATGTTATTACGTGCACGTTTGGTAATACGTGAAAATTTGATAGTAAAATAACCCCTAGTGACCAGGCTATGAGTTAGCTCTGCACAGGCAGAGCTAACTGCTGTGCCAGTGCAGGCCATGAAACAGCTGAGTCATGAATGTATACCAGTTCAGATGGATTAAATTAATAGGTATTTTGGCTGGTAGTACAATGTCTGTGCAGGAAGTACACATGTGCCTTGTAAGTAGTTAAATTTAATTAATATTAAATGCAAGCTTGGATATTCACTCACATTGAGGGGTTCCCTTGTTCCAGCATGTGGACTTACAGGCACGCACCAACACAAAATTGTCAGAGAAATACA
The DNA here is from genome assembly GCA_005024645.1 of Planiliza haematocheilus. Classification (NCBI taxonomy): domain Eukaryota; kingdom Metazoa; phylum Chordata; class Actinopteri; order Mugiliformes; family Mugilidae; genus Planiliza; species Planiliza haematocheilus. The sequence continues at coordinate 3,797,406 of SRSE01000725.1, read as the reverse complement.
TGCAAACGTCAACTTCATAAGCTTATATTTAACCATGAATGCAGAATTAAAACAGCGTACTATTATATTGAGACCTGTGGCATCTCTAGCGTACACATTCTGTATGCTTTTTGTTCCTGTGGATCATTTTCCAAAGCTAAGGTTTTAAATGTTTACTCCTGTGGAATTTTGATTTTGGAAATGTGGTTTATCACTTACTAGGTCGTTCTATTACATTACTGCATGCTCTAGAAATGAACTAAAAAGCAACTTTAATGAAGTTGCTTTTTAGTATTGTTATCTTGTTTGCATATTGGAACAATTATGTCATGAGCCCAATGTGCAAAGTCGGTGTTGCCGATCTAGGTATTATACCTTGTACATTTCCAGTCTTCTTGTTGCAAGTTTTCACACTCCCCCCACTTGTCAAACATGTCCCATTTGAGTGTTTTTAATGTATCGTACAGTAACTACAGTGTAGGCTGTCACTGTTTGGTCTTACATAAGAGCAGTCTGGTTTAATAAAACATTCAATTATTACAGTGGGAGGGATGAGAGGAGGTGGTGAGTTTTTATTCCCTGTTAGCACAAAGAAGGAGGAAAAAAAACAGAAGCTATAAGGATTTCTTAAGTATATAAAATTAAATCTAAAATGTTTATGCAAAAAATGACCTTGCAGAGCTTTCTTTCACCTCTGGGATGCTGTTTTTAGAAACCTTGCCCTTTGGATAAATCACTTGTCTACAGGCTTTTGTATGCCTAACACTAATATGCCATGCCTCTTTATTTAGCGCTCTGTGGACTTGAACCCAGCCCAGAGGGACCTGGTGCTGAAGGTAGCTGAGTTACTGGTCAGTAAGGAGGAATGTGACAGCAGAGCAGAGTTTTGGGTAGAGAAAGCTGCAAAGCTTTTGCCAGGGAACCCAGTGGTCTTCAACCTGAAGGTGAGGCTGCTTTACTTTTGGTGCTTCTATTACCCACTGGCTCTGATAACCGTCAGATGATTTGAACTTGTATTTTACCTAAAGTCGCATCCTGCTGTTTTCATCCCTTTCATTTTATGGCCTTAAATTTAATTGTATAGCTTTTATTGAACAATATTTTCTTTATTAGTCACGCAATCTATGAAATGGTGGCCATTAATTCAAAGAGTAAGGGATGCCAGAAGACCTAATTTTTGTTTATCTGTGCCACATGATGCAGGAGCGTCTCTTAAGTCGTCAGGGTCAGCAGGGCTGGAACCGGTTGTTCGACCTTCTTCAGACCGAACTGGCAGCTCGGCCAGCTGATGCACATGTGAATGTAAAGCTGGTTCAGCTGTTCTGTCAGGATGGTCGGCTGGATCAGGCTGTTAAACACTGCCTGGCTGCCGAGAAGAGGGGCTTTCTGCGCCACAGTCTAGACTGGTACACTGTTGTGGTGCATACACTGCAGGTTAGTATGGATTTTAATTAAGTCTAGACAGGGTGTTTACAGTGTCTTAGACCTCATAGGAATAGACAAGTAAATAAATGTAATCTGTTACACTTCAAACCGTATCAAATAATGTTTGACCTTTGTTTCAGGATTATTTGGCTCAGCCCAGTATCTCTAGCAATGAGAAGATGTGTCGACATCTCCAGAGAGAACTGCTATTGGCTCACTGCAGCCTGATGCGGATCACACTCTCCCAGAGTGATGTGCAACCCAGCCTAGATGCTCTCAGAAGGTAGGTCAGGTCTTAGATTATCTGTATACATATTCTATAGAAAAGCAACATATTTCTACGAAGACACGATTGGTTTTATTACACTGATACATATTCATTAACACAGTTGTGCTCTGTTTTTTGTTTGTATGTAGTTTTGACCAAGCTATGCAGACACTGAGTAGTGTTGCCGGCCGCCATGTAGATGACCTTTGTGAGGTGTTTTTGGAGATGAGAGGTCACCTCTATCTGCACGCCGCCACACTTCTGCTGAAAATGGCCCAGGATCGCCAACAGACCTGGAGGGCCGTCATTGATCTGGCTGCTCTGTGCTACCTACTCGCATACCAGGTGCTGACTCAATAGCATATGCTAACTACCTGTCCATTTGATTGACTGAAGTGAAAGTCCGCACACTTGGAATTTAATGGCTAATGTTGATTTGGAAAATATCAAAGTGCTAAATTCTGTTAAAGCTGTTTTTACTTCAGGCAGACAGGCTCTGTCCTCTTTTTACAGATTTAATTTGAGTAAATAGATGGATGATCTGTTTTGTTTGTCCTTCCATAAGGTTCCCAGACCAAAGACAAAAGGGACCAAAAGGGACCAGTCAGCCCCACAGCTTCTGGAGCTCCTAGCCAGTGACCGACAGAGTCAGGCTGGACACATGTTGCTCAATCTGAGCACTGATTCGTCAACCTTAATTAGAGAGGTCTGTCTTTGTATTGTGATTTAGTTTCCTTAAAGATTATATCCTTTTCAATCTGGCATCAAAAGTGCTTTCTGTTTCTGAATGATAATATCTAAATAATCTTAGGTTGGATTGTGTTTAGGTTGACTTTCAGCCATAGTTTATGAGCTATTTTACGCAATTGCAAACAATCTTGTGCTGCCACGATGTTTTTTGTATTAGCTTCACAGTATCATAGACAGCAGTGATAGATTGAATGCTGTATATGTATATTTATTAGATGTAATAACTCATTATTTTGAATGTGAAGGTGGTGGAGGCCTTTGGGAATCGTAGTGGTCAAGACTCTCTGTTTGAACTCTTGTGGGGTCCACAAGCCTCCACTGTGTCTTCATTTATTGCCAACGATGACATACGCTCCATTAATTCCATGGCTCCTGAGATCTCTCATCTAGCCAAATGTGACACGGGTAAAAAAATAAAAATAATCCGTCTGAATATTAATGAAAATAAATCTGTTGAGTTTAGTGTTTGTTTTTTGCTTTTTTGTTTGTTTGTTTGTTGTTTTTTTTGGCAACTTGCAGTGAGTAGTTAGTAACCACGCACAATCTCTGTTACTTTTATTTAATCTGTAGGTGCCATCCTGCTGTACAGTGGGGAGTTGCAACATCTGAGCTGGTTGGGTTTACAGTGGACCCTTTCTGGACAAAGACCGGCTCTTCGGGACTGGCTGCAGCAACTCTTTCCCAGGCTGACGCTGGAAACCTCCAAACTAGACACCAATGCACCAGAGTCCATATGCCTGTTGGACTTAGAGGTAAGATGGAATCACCTGGTTTGGTGGATGAGCTTAACATGGGATGTAGCCCTGCAGGACTATTTGTAGTATGTCCCTAGAGAGAGAGAGCAATGAGGGAACTATTTAGCTTGGACATCCATTTTCCTGTCAAAATATTTTTATTTTATTTTATGCAAAGTATTGAGACTTTACAATAGTTATTTTTTAACATAATTATTTACATTTATAATGAGATATCAATGCATGCCTGTGAAATATTAGACAGTCAAGCACTGCTGCTTTCACATTTTGTTGCTCGGTTCTTGTGGTGTTCCTGAAATTCTTATTCCTCTCCATCGCTTCTCTGGTTCACTCCATCCAGGTGTTTCTGTATGGTGTGGTGTTCTGTAGCCACTGTCAGCTCCAGGAGACGGTGAAGATCAGCAGTGGAGTGAATCAGCAACAGCAGCAGCTCTATGAGCCTCGTTGTCTTCCTCTTCCTCTCCTCCGCCTCTTAACCACTGACAGACAGAGGGAGTGGTGGGATGCCATCTACAGCCTCATTCACAAACGAGCAGCGTGAGTGTCAAAGCTACTGACATCCGGATAGACCAAATATCCCAAACTGAGCTTTAAAGTAAATGGGCATTACATTGGCAAACATATAAACTTGCCCTTGTCTTACATTACGCATAATAAATTATTTCTCCCAGTATAAATCTGTTTTTAAGTTAGCCAACTAGTAGTGGATCATATTCTATTGGTGATCATTACTGTCCTGATAGCAGGCCGGTTCTGGATGTTCAGCTATTGAGACAAACAGCAACAAGGTGAATTGTATAAATACAGGGTAATGCTTTGTGTTCTCATTCCAGTAAGTGCCATGAACCAGCCAATACAGTCTGCTTTGTACTTTTACCGTCATGAATGTAGAGTCCTAATATTTTGTGTTTTTTGATGCATGCTTTTGAAGTCCTGGCATGTCGGCCAAGCTGCGGATGATTGTGCAGCATGGGCTGAGCACTCTGAGGGCTGGAGAGAAACATGGGCTGCAACCAGCGCTTGCCATCCACTGGGCTCAATCTCTCAGCCAGACGGTATATATACACACACACACACACACACACACACACACACACACACAATCTTACGCATACATTCAAATGCAGTGGTTTTACAAACATTTTATTTTCTCTGAAAGTTCTGGACCTCATATGATGCCAGATTGTTTTTATAGAAAAGGTTGCATTAACATCAACATTGTAAATTATTTTTTTTTATTTTAATCATTGCTGAATTGGTGACATGGTGACTGTCTTTTAAACTCAGACAAGTTGCACTGACAGCTTAAAATGCATTAGGTAACCCAGCACCTTGACTGAAAGGGGCAGGTGTGTCACAGTATCTGGCACTCTTTCTCTACAGCTGCTTGACGGGATTAAGTTTAAGATGTCTTTACTGCCACATGTGCCACTTCTCTGGCTAAATGTGTCTAATTATTTTATAGTAGGCTGTGTAAAATGACTGGTCAAAATTGTTCTGTATATCATTCCTGCATTCAGGTAATATATAAAGCTCACCTTCTGTCTGACATTAGCTGTGTTGGTATGTTTAACAACACAGGGTGATGGAGTGAACTCGTACTACGACCAGAAGGAGTACATCGGACGCAGTGTGCACTACTGGAAAGTTGTCCTCCCACTGTTGGAGAAGATCAGAAACAGACGCAGTATACCAGAACCCCTCGAACCCCTCTTTATACACTTTCCATCCAAAGATATTCAGGTTATTACTTTTGTCATGGATTCATTTTAAATGTAGTCATCTTTTGTCTGCAAGGATAGTCCCAACTCTAACCATCTGGAAGTTTCTGGCTATACTGTTTTCTTTTTATACTATGAATTACTGTGTGTGGTTTATCTTATTGTGGTTACATCCTGTAGTGTGCAACTCTTATTCATTCATTAGTATCATATTATTTGTAGCAGTGTTATTAGATTTAAGGACCGTATGTCTATGTTTTCTTTTTAGGTCTCTTCTGTGAAAGGTTATGAAGAGGAAGCCAAAATAGCTTATGCAGCTCTCCTTGACATTGAAGGCAAAACAGAGGAGGCCATCGCTACCTTGGAAACCATCAATAACATGTCATCCATTTGGCATTTAGCTCAGGTAAATCTCATAACTTCATCTTTTACCATTTATTACAAATTCACAAGTCCATAGTCTATAACTCGTACTAGAAGGACTAACCACATAACAAAAAGGAGATACATAACCATTTTTGACTATCGCCATAGTTCTCAGGAATTGTATGAGTTAATATTTGAAAAGTGCATGACATATATCATCAAGACCACAAAAACACTGAATCAATTCTGTTTTCACTGACAGTGTTTTTTTCACACCATTTTACAGTCTTACATTAACATTTTGGTTAAAAAAAAAACCCACTAAGTGCCTATCTTATCAAAACTTAAAATTCACTCAGATCAGCCAGGTTTTGTGATATCAGATTAGTGCATATCTCTTATCCTATGTAGTGCTCCTTATGTCTGTGCAGTCTTTCAGTCTTTGTTTTCTGTAATGTGTGATGATTTCTTTGCAGATCTATCAGAGGCTGTCAGAGGAGGCCAGCAATGGGGTTGAGGAGACTCAAGATAGATGCATCACTTTTCTGAGAAAATTCAGGACCTACTTGTCTAAGATCTACAATGCCAATGCAGATGACATTGAGAAGGCAAGTCCTTCAAAACATCGCAAGCAACACAGAATATCACAGTGAATGTTTAATACATAACACATTGTGCGATAATTTTTTAAAATGTATTTATTGCATTGTTGGAGGTTTTCCTCATGTTTTCACTGTTGAATTTGACGTTTGTAGCCGAGTATACATTGCCCTCTTTTTCTGTCCAGCTGCCTGTGTCCATGGAGGATGTTGTGGACCTTTTGAATGATGTAAACCAGCAGCTGGGGGAGACTGGAGAGGCCATGGATGAAGAGGATGAGAAGGAGGAGGAGGGTCGAAGGGGACCCGCACATTCAAGCCCTGCTCATCCCACAGAACCCAGTGCAACAATATCCCACATTAAGTTTTCCACCCCTTCTCCCAACAAAAGCATTGTTTCTCCTTCCAAACGACTGGTAGGTCCAGATATTGTTGGCTAGTGTTAAGATGTTCTCATCTTTTATTTATATATATATATATATATACATATATATATATATATATACATATACATATATATATATATATATATACATATACATATATATATATATATACATATACATATATATATATATATATACATATACATATATATATATATACATATATAAGATTACATTGTATTTAGTGCAGATTTTGTTTGTCCACACATCTAACATTCTGTCGTTCATTGACCTCTGTTCTTCAGATTTCTCCCAAGACACCACCTCATTGGGTGGAGGACCAGAAAAGTCTCCTTCAGATGCTGTGCCAGCAAGTAGAAGCTCTCAAGGTCAGAATTGGAGATTAAGCCATTTTAATAATATTGTTGAACATGGATTGCTCTAAATTATTGCTCAAATGTTTGTTTAAGATTTCTATTGACCCCTTGTTTTGCAGAATGAGGTTCATGACCTGAGACACAACTCCTCAGGGAACGCAGGCTCTCCTCATCATAAGATGTATGGAGAGACCTACGGAGCAGAGGGCCTGCAGGAACCTTTTACCCCAGTCCAGTCCTACCATGGAGCGCCCCTAACTGGTAAGGATCTTACACAGAAATAGAACATGTTTAAAGCTGTGTAGTTCCATCATTATATCTTCATGTACTGGACAGAAACCATTAATTGATCTTTACCATGTTTGTTTTAAGTTGCCACAACAGGTCCCTCTGTGTACTACAACCAGTCCCCAGCTTATGTAACCCCCACCAAGGTAATTGACTTATAACATTGGTTTAAATAAATAATCTTGTGCAGAGTATCTTAAGTGACATTTCTTTTTGATTTTCTTTCACACAGGGTCCAATGTATGGTGTGAACCGTATTCCACCTCAGCAGCATATGTATGCCTACCAGCCGCCCACTCACACACCTCCATTGCAAACAGCCCCACCCTGTATCTACCCTCCACAAGAGCAAGTGTTTGGTGCCCCTCTGCGGTTTGAATCACCAGCCACGAGTCTTCTTTCCCCATATAGTGAAGAATATTATGGCCAGGGTGTTGCCCAACAAACCACAAACCCTCCCCTACCTGAACCTGGCTACTTCACAAAGCCATCTATAGTCCCTGTTCAGCCCCCAAAAGGCATTGAGGGAAACCCTATGGATTTTGGGAAGCTTTCCTTCAGCCAGCAGGCCCCTGCCGAAGTCCCCAGAGTGCCTAGTTTTGGAGCAGGGACAGTTGCCCATTCTACGCCTTCAGCTGCTTTTAAATTCAACTCCAACTTCAAATCCAATGATGGGGATTTCACTTTCTCTGCTTCCCAAGCTAAACATAGTGAAAGTTTGCTTGGTCTTTTAACATCCGACATGCCCACTAAAATGGATCCTTTTTCAGAGAAGCTCCCAACTCAAGACCAGCCCCCCAGCAAACCGGGCATCTTCACCTTTGGTGATAAAAGTGTTACTGGCTACTCAGTTGCTGATGCGCCTCAGAGCACAGCCACTGGAGGTCTGTTTGGGAAGGTAGGGCAGCCTTTTAAATTCGGGGATATTAGCAAGCCAGTGTTTGGGGCAGTCACATCTGCACCAGAGCAGGAAAAAGTCGAGAGCGACAATGACAGCACGCATGTTGAGGAAGATGAAGATGGGCCTCACTTTGAACCCATTGTACCTCTTCCTGATAAAGTAGATGTAAAAACGGGGGAGGAGGAAGAGGAAGAAATGTTTTGCAACAGGGCAAAGTTGTATCGATTTGACACCGAGACAAAAGAATGGAAGGAAAGGGGTATTGGCAATGTTAAAATCTTGAAACACAATACTAAAGGAAAGGTTCGCCTCTTAATGAGAAGGGAACAGGTGCTTAAAATCTGTGCAAACCACTATATCACTGCTGATATGTTACTGAAACCAAACGCGGCCTCTGACAAATCCTGGGTATGGAATGCCATTGATTATGCAGACGAAGAGCCTAAGCCCGAACAGCTGGCCATCCGTTTCAAAACTGTAGACGAGGCATCGCTTTTCAAAGCTAAGTTCGAGGAAGCACAGAAAGTTCTACTCAAATCACCAGAAAAGCACAGTCAGCCAGAGAAGGAAGAAAGCTTAAAAGATTCTGAATCACTGGCAGCACAGTTTGCACTTAAAGAAGGAGAATGGGAGTGCAGTGTATGCTGTGTAAGAAATAAACCCACAGATATGCGGTGTGTTGCATGTCAAACTGCCAATCCCAAGTCTACTTCAAAACCAGACATTCAGGCCCCCAGTGAAACCAAAAGTCCATTTAGTTTCAAATTTGGTACTGATTCATCAAAACCAACTACTTCTGGCCCTGCATTTACTGGATTTGGTGCTTTTGGAGCTCCTGTACCCTCTTCATTTACATTCGGTATTAGCTCTTCAAAACCTGCTGACACAGTGCCTAGTGCTTTTGGTTTTGGCTTTGGGGCAAAAAAAACAGAACAGTGGGAATGTCAGACATGTTCCACAAAAAATGAATCCTCATCAGGCAGCTGTGTTTCTTGCAAAGCTTTTAAAACCTCAGTTAAAACAACTGCACCTGCTCCAGCTGCAGACCCACCTGCTTTGCAGCCTGCTGCAACTGCTGTTGCTTCTGGATTTGGGGCCCAGTTTAGCAAGAAGCCTGGGCAATGGGATTGTGAGGTATGCGAAGTAAGAAATGAAGCTTCTGCTGATAAATGTGTCGCCTGTAATAGCACAAACCCTACCGCTAAACCAAAAGACGTGGCTCTGGTAGCACCAAAACTGCCAGCATCGTCAGGAATTTGGACAGATTTAGCAAAAAAAGATGGACAGTGGGACTGCAATGCCTGCCTGGTCAGAAATGATGCATCAGCAGCCAGATGTGTTTCCTGTCAAGAACCAAATGAGAATCCTTCTTTGGAAGCAATATTTGGCAAGAAGGATGGAGAATGGGATTGTGACACTTGTCTGGTGAGAAATAAGGCCTCTGCCAATAAATGTGTATCCTGTCAGACCCCAAATCCCGATGCTAAAAGCACAAGCAGCACGAGTTCTTCAACCTCAGCTTCCAATTTCAACTTTAGCTTTGGAACTTCCTCAAATCAACCTGCTGGCACTGGATTTACGATGCCTTTTGGAAGTGGCAGTGCTTTTCAGTTTGGTCAAAGCAAAGAAAAAACTGTTGCCTCTTCTTTCAAGTTTGAAGCTCCTCAATCTGGATCTAGTGCTACTAGTTCCTCAGGCTTCTCTTTCTCAATGCCCATTCCAGCTGGTGGATTCAAGTTTGGCATTGAGGACTCTGCAAAAGAAACCCCCTCAACCGATGTTCAACCCGCATCAGGATCAGCCTCCAGTTTTCTTAAAAGCATAGCTGACAAGCACAAGGAGACAGAAAATGCATCTATGCCAACACTGGGCCAAACGGAACAAGATCAAAATCCATTAATTTCTGGAAAAACTGATTCTTTCAGTTTTGCAGACTTGGCAGAATCAACTGGAGGGGACTTCCAGTTTGTTCAGAATGATCCCGACTTCAGAGGTTTCTCTGGGGCTGGTCAGCAGGTGTTTTCATCATTCCAGGCAACCCCGACCAAGACTGAAGCTTTAAATGAGGATGAGGATGACATGTACAAAACGGAGGAAAATGATGATATCCAGTTTGTGCCAGTGGTGCAGATGCCCGACAAGGTGGACCTGGTAACAGGAGAGGAGGATGAACAGGTTCTTTATTCTCAGCGTGTAAAATTGTTCAGATTTGACACCAGCTCCAGTCAGTGGAAAGAGCGTGGTGTGGGAAACCTGAAATTCCTTAAAAACACTACCAATGGTCGGCTAAGGGTGCTGATGAGAAGAGAACAAGTTCTTAAAGTGTGCGCCAACCACTGGATCACCACCACAATGAACCTTAAGCCATTGTCAGGCTCAGACAAAGCTTGGATTTGGTTGGCCAATGACTTCTCTGATGGAGATGCCAAACTTGAACAGTTGGCTGCCAAATTTAAAAGCCCTGAGCTTGCTGAAGAGTTTAAGGAGAAGTTTGAAGAGTGTCAGAGACTTCTCTTGGATATCCCCTTACAAACTCCTCACAAGCTGGTTGACACAGGCAGAACAGCACATCTTATTAAGAAAGCAGAGGAAATGAAGTCTGGTTTGAAAGACTTAAGATCCTTCTTGACAGATGAGAAAACTAAGATCAAAGACGATGAAACCCAAGGAGACAATACAACATCCAGTGATGTTTCAAGTCTGGTTATCAAGCCTCACGCTGAAACAACCGGCCCCACCTTGGAGTGGGATAACTACGACCTCAGAGGAGAGGCTTTAGATGATACTGCTGACTCATCCGTCTACGCCTCCCCCATTGCCAGCAGCCCTGTGAGAAAGAACCTTTTCCGTTTTGGGGAATCCACTGGTGGGTTCAGTTTCAGCTTCCAACCTGGCATCAGCCCCTCCAAATCGCCTGCCAAGCTTAACCAGAGCAAAGCTTCAGTGGGTACTGATGATGAGCAGGATGTAACCCAGGATGAGGAGAGGGATGGTCAGTACTTTGAACCTGTGGTCCCCTTGCCGGATTTGGTAGAGATCTCCACCGGAGAGGAAAATGAACAAATAGTGTTCAGTCACAGAGCAAAACTGTATCGCTATGATAAAGAACTGGGACAGTGGAAGGAGAGGGGTATTGGCGACCTCAAGATCCTGCAGAATTATGATACTAAGCGAGTGAGGTTGATAATGAGACGAGACCAGGTACTTAAGATCTGTGCCAACCACTGGATCACAGCACCCATGAAGCTGGAACCTATGAAGGGTGCAGAGAAGGCTTGGGTTTGGAGTGCCATGGACTTTGCTGAAGTAGGAGAGGGTAATATTGAGCAGCTGGCTGTGAGATTCAAGCTGCAGGACACTGCAAATACATTCAAACAAGTCTTCGATGAGGCCAAAGTTGCACAAGAAAAAGCAGAACTCATGATGCCAGTGACGTCTACAGTTGCCTCACCACAAGACGGTGGATCTTCAGGATCAGCAAAGGTTGTTACACCTACAGTATGTGGAAAGGCAGCCATTGCTGTTTTGGAAGAGACAACAAAAGAGCGTACGGAGCTTTCTCCTGACACTAGGCCATGTCCAGCTGGGTCTCCGAGTCCAGTCAATCCATCAAAGAGTGTGGTGTCTCCCCCAAAGTTTGTCTTTGGCACTGATAGCCTTCAGAAGATTTTTGGCAGTCCTAAATCTAACTCTGAAGCTGAGGAATCTGCATCTGGTTTGAAAGCTAAAGGGTCTGGAGGCCCTGCCAAGACTTCACCTGCAGCTCCTGCCTTTAAAATCCCAGATAAAGGTAAAAAGTCCTTGTGAAACATTATTTGTTTTAAATTGGTATATGTGTAGCTGTTTCTATTTATTTGTACTTCACTATCTGCTGTCTGCACCTCATTGCTCCATTATTTCAGTTGGACAGAAGTACGATGGATGATGTATTAATATCAGAGTTTACATTCCCTCCTCATGCTATCACTTCATATGTACTTTGGTTAATCACATGTAAGGTATACCTGTACATTTAGTAAAAACACACACTCATAGTGTTACACCTTTTAACAACTTTGGCATTGTTTTCTGATAATACACCAGCCTCACAATTAGTTTCTTTCCGCCCAACAACTCATCATCCTTTAGGGCTGGATTTTAGGCTTTTCAAAGATAACCCAATGGCTTTTTGGACCAGCACATCAACCACCCAATTTGAATCCCCAGGTACTCTAATCACTGCAGTGTGTGTTAACACTTCTCAGCTTTCACTTGGCTGGCCATTACTAGCAAAAAGAAATAACCTGGATGCACGGAGTGGAAAAAAACTGAAGCTACTGTGTTGCATGTCCAGTGTGTGGAGGTGTAGTTTGTTTTGTCCAGATAATATAGGACATTATAATACCTGACACAGCACCATATCTATCTAACTCAGTGAGTCATACAAAACAAAAACAAAAAAAACAATCTGTCTTGGGTTTCTAGCTGCAGATGAATCTATGGTAGAAAAGTTCTGTAATGACAGTTTAATAATTTCACTCAGTAATGATATGATGATATCTATATCGCTTTTTGAATCTGTGTTGGATTTTTAAATAACACTGTGCCATTAACCATAGATAAATAGGTAAATGTAACGGTGGTTAACAACCAGGTTGACTTTCATTATCAGAATCCCATTGCCATTAGAACTAATCAAAGCAGAGTCGTGAATAGCATCAGGGCATCAGTTGAATGTCTTCTGAAAGGTGAGCTGAGGGCAGAGGGTGTTCCTTCAGGGAGGAATGCACTGTGCAAACGTCACTCATGCCATTTTTAGTGCTGGAAGTGTAGCAACAGCATGAAATGTAACTCTGTTTCCGCCTGCGATGTGCACCTCAGCAAAACCTAATTAGGGTTCTAATAAGCTCAGGTATTTATGCTGTTTAATGTTACTCAGCCATGTGTCCACAGTAAGTGTTGAGCATAGAGACAAAACAGAAAAGCTCTTCCAACATGTCCCTCACTGTTGTTAATCTAATGCATGCTGTTCATTATTGCTGTGCATGACCCGTGTGTGTGTGCGCGTGTGTGTGTGCGTGTGTGTCTAACATCTCTGATTATGAAGGAAATGAATGTAAGCATTGTCCTCCCAGTCTGACTTGGTATTCTTGTGTCTACTGTGTCAATCATAGGGTCCTCCCAGGCAGGAGGAGGCAGTGCAGGGTCAGATGAAGACTCTGACGTGGAGATCGTGTATGTCAGGGAACCCACTGCTGAACAGGCAGCTCTAGCCAGAAAACTCCAGCTGCCTCTCACCTTCTTCTGCTACCAGAATGAACCAGGCTACACCAGCGATGATCAAACTGATGGTGAGACCATAAGATGCAAAAGGCTGATAAACATGTGACCAAATTTAAGTAATGCTTTTTTTATTGTTTTCTACCAGATTATTTCATGAAATCTAAACATGGTTGCACATTATTAAATGCTGTTGTATCTTACTATATAACAAATTATTAATAAAACTTGCAAAGCTGTTAAAGTGTCACACATTCATGACCACTGGCTTTGTCCAAGTTTTTGAGGTTTTGATATTTCTTCTTTTTTGGTAAATAAACCTGTAATGTAAGCGCAATATATCTCAAACTGTTCTGAACTTTCAGATGAAGACTATGATTCTGCAGTGAAAGCCTTGAATGGAAAGCTCTACCCTGATCCTCCTGAGAAAAAGGCTGCGGCTTGTGGTGATGGTACGTATGTCACACCCTCTCACATAATGATTTAATTAATTTCACTAGAAAGATAAAAGCATTCTCATTTAAGTCTAGGCTAAAAGTATGTGGATTTTATTTGTATCTAGTGCTCATATCACCTACCAGTCATTGTCTAATTGTAATCTCGTGTGTGTTGCATGCAGAGCCAGACTGCCAGGTGGTGTGGGAGAAGAAGCCGACACCAGAGGAGGAGGAGAAGGCCAAGAGCCTCCAGCTTCCACCCACCTTCTTCTGTGGACTGAGCACCACAGACAGCGACCCTGACCATGATAAGCTAGAAGACTTTGAGACCGAGGTCCGCAAAGCACACCAAGGCCTGGTAATGGACACAGCTCATAGATGGGACATGGAGTTTGATCATATAATAACTGGCCAAAAGTCATTTGAAGCATTTATTATTTTTATTAGAAACGGCCAGCACAGCTACTTATTAGGGGTTTAATGACTTTCTGTTCTTTAAAGTCAGCTATATGTGGTGAAAGTCAAGTAGACGTTGATTAGTTGATCATGTCACACATGAAAAAAAAAAAGGTAGAAAGTAATGCTTTGGAACAATGAAATCTATATTCTTGAACTGAATACATACAAAAGAAGCTACCATCAGTCTGACACTTCCACTAATGGAACACAAGAGAACTGAACATTATTATCAGTACTGCAGATATGCAGTACTGAGACAGCGTGTTGTGAGACAGGATAATGTAACTTGGATTTAAATTTAAAAAAAATGTGATATATCAGCTAAAGATCTGATAACTTTAGACAGTGAGACTGAACCTGTAGATTTGCAGCCTCCTTCACTCTGTTACTGTAGGACGTTCGGTGAAGTCATTAAGTGACTGCTGTGAATTACTGCCACACACTCAATGAACCGTTTCTAGATTTCTGCAGTGACCCACTGGGCTTTTCAGCTGTCTTCTCGGATGCTAGTCAATTTCATACTTAAAGCGTATTGGTACAGCGGTGAAGTAGTCGGTACAACCCCTACAATATTCAACAGGAATTAATGTGTGTCTTTTATTTTTCTTTGGTTTAACAGCTTGGTATTGGGTACAATTGACTGGACCTGTATTTGAGCTATTTCATTGACACGCACTAGTGGCTTAGTGAAGAAAATGTGTTTAGTGTTGTTAAGGAATAATATGAATTTAATTCCTAACTTTGTTTCAGGCTGCCCAGTTAAACAGAGATGAGCAGTCCTCTAGCAGCCCTGCTGAGGCCCCAGTAGAGCCATCAGGGCCGTCATCCAGCAGTGCAGAGGCTTCAGGCAGCACATCGATGCCAGACAAGCAGATCTCAGACCAGCCAACAGAGTCTCTAAGTGAACCTCGTCCTGGCAGTGCTCCCATTGACCTATCCACTAAGAAGAGCCCGGCAACAGAGTCAAACGTTGTGACTGACACTGCTACGTCTACTGCTACAATAACTAGTCAAGGTATAAAAGGCTTTCACGGCCTTCACTGCAGTGGTTGTTTAAAGTTATGAATGGATGCATCTCATTTTCTGAGTAACATTGTGGACACTTTGTTATCTTGCCTTTGGGATAATCAGAGAGGAGTTGATGGCTTGTTTGGCTTAATCCATTCAGGGTTCTTATTTACTCTCTGTTAATACTGGTTCTACATTTTATTGAATGTCATTGTTTGCTGTTTTATAGAATGATAAATAATATGTTCTAATGTTACTTAAATCTTCAATGATCATAATGCATCAGTATCATCTATTCTGTCTTGGTGAACATGAACGGTGGGAAACAATCTTCTTACTATTTGCTAACTGTATTCCTCCAGCCACAGACTCCTCCAACTTTGGTTTCAACTCGTTTGGAGGCTTTTCTTTTGCCGATCTGGCCCAAACCACAGAAGGATATGCATTTGGATCAAAAGGTTAGCTTCAACGTTAATTATTGTTCCTGTTTTCTTGTTAATCTTCAGACTTAAAGCTGTATACATGTAACCCTCGTGCTACCTTTGGGCTCTCTGGGACCCCAAGTGAATGGACAGAGAGAGCAAGCAGGAGGGTAGCATGAGGGGTATACGTCTTCACTAGATGTGTCAGTTACAGATATGATTCCAGGCAACACAGATTTGTAACATATCAAAGAAATGTTTTCACCATATGTTCTGTTTATCCTCACACAGACTCTAATTTCTCATGGGCTAACGCTGGAGCATCAGTATTTGCGTCTACAGTGTCTGCTGCACCAAAGCAGAATGAGGAGGGAAGTGATGAAGAGGAGGCTGCTAATAATGTGGACATTCACTTTGAGCCTATCGTATCCCTGCCTGAGGTACATTTTAGTCTTTTCAAGAGAGTAAAGAGAAGTCTATTGATAGAGGTACCGGTCTACAACTCTCCCTTGGGTATGTGTGTGTGGGTCAGGTGGAGACAAAGTCTGGAGAGGAAGATGAGGAGATCCTGTTCAAGGAGCGCACCAAGCTGTACCGGTGGGACCGGGACCTCGGCCAGTGGAAGGAGCGAGGCATTGGTGACATCAAGATCCTCTACCACCCAGCCAAACATTTCTACCGAGTCCTGATGAGAAGGGAACAAGTGCTGAGGGTTTGTGCCAACCATACCATTTCCCAGGCGATGGAGCTTAAACCCATGAATGCCTCAGCGAACGCACTCATCTGGACTGCCACTGACTACTCAGGTAGATATGAAACCAGTATGTCTGCACAGTGTTAAACCAATCGCCTTGTATGTCTTAATTTTCCCATAATTCTCTCTGATGGTCTCCTCTCTTCCCCGTCAGATGGTGATGGTGCAGTGGAGCAGCTGGCAGCCAAGTTCAAAACCCCTGAGATAGCGGAATCCTTCAAGAAGACCTTCTGCGAGTGTCAGAGCCGCATAGGCCAAACTGATGCTTCGTGCATCTCCTCACCACACATGTCCAGAGTTCAAGAGCACTCCAGAGACACTAACCCACAGGTGTTCCTCACAGTGGCAGCTGACGGCCAGCCGCTGGGTACCATCACTATAGAGCTTTTCTCCCATATTGTCCCCAAGACTGCGGAGAACTTCCGGGCTCTCTGTACTGGCGAGAAAGGATTCGGGCTGCGGGACTCTATCTTCCACAGGGTCATACCAGATTTCATGTGTCAGGTCAGTGATTTATCGAGATAAGAAGACTGCAGTTTTAAATATCCTAAAATACAAAGTAAACTTGTTTCATGATTCACTGAAGCAGTAATTCTGCTGCACTGTTGCATACAGTAATACTCTCGTCTTTGATTTGGAAATGCTTCATTTGGTGTAAGAATGGCTTTAGATTTTGCACATTCATGCTTTATAGATGTTAAAATCTTCTGATTAATGCAGTACTGTGTTATTTTTATAATTAAATCGATACAGGCGCACAGGTAGGAAAGAAAGCAGTTTATTAATAGCAGATCTGCACATAACATGACTAAGAAGTCTCCTTTCTGTGTTTTAGGGTGGTGACATCACCAACAGTGACGGCACGGGAGGCAAGTCCATCTATGGCATGAAGTTTGAGGATGAGAACTTTGACATTCGCCACACGGGCTCTGGAATTCTGTCAATGGCTAATCGTGGTCGAGACACCAACAACTCGCAGTTCTTCATAACCCTGAAGAAAGCCGAACACCTGGACTTCAAACACGTGGCTTTTGGCTGGGTCCGCGATGGCATGGATGTGGTGCAACAGATGGGAGAGCTGGGCACAAAGGGGGGTGTTCCCACAAAGAGGCTCGTCATCACAGACTGTGGGCAGTTGTAGCTTTTTAAATAAATACAAGCAAGATTTCCAGCTTGGTTGAGGTTATTAGGGCCAACAAAGATAACAGTGTGTTCCTTGTGCAGTGCATACCCTCATGCTAAAAGCAAATCTGTAGAGTTTAGGCACTGATCATAAGATCTTATTATCCTATAGGATCACTGAAACCTGTCCCAGTAGGCTGGAATTAGAATTATCTTGCTGTTAGATAATGTTGCGATTGAGAAACGTGGTGTAGTAGTATGTGGGAGGAGGCTTTTGCACTTACGTCTTTATGAACTGTCAAATTCTCATTATATGTTTATTTTGTGTGTATAATTGTACATGGACTACTTTTTTAATGTTTATTGTCTTGCATGTTCTTAATTACAAGCCCCACTCTGGTGTTTTTCCCCATTTCTAGAAGTCTTACTGAAAAGGTGTGGTTGTTCATTTAATGCAGATATTGGCTTGTAACCCCTGCCTTCTCCTTAAATGCTGCCTCTTTATTTTTACAGCAGGGTGCCACTGGTGGTTTTTCCTTATGTAAATGGACTGAACAATGCAGATTATAGCCCACGTAAACTGAAGTCGCCTCACAGTGTTTCTTTGTGGAATGACGGTGGCTGGATGTTCTGGATTGAATTTTACAAAGGGGATCCCATTACATGTATAGTTTGAGATAATCACAATAAAAGTTGAAATGGTGCTTGTTGTACCAAAATAATATGCTGATAAATAAATAAAACTGCTTTACAGTTAATGGATGGTTGTGTTTCTAATTGTTCTGTTAGATTACTTGCTGCAGTCTCACCAAATGTATGGTGGCATTGTCTACTTTGTTCTCCACCCATAGATTCTACAGCTTGATAGTAGTATTTTCAGTTTATTTAGTGTATTTAATCTTTACAAAAAAAAATTAAATCGCTGAGACTGATATGACTGATGATACAATGATTTAACTAAATGCAAATATCAATAGACACGAAGGTAGTTTAATGAAGGTGTAGTACCACTTTTGGCCACCCCCGCCAAGGTGGCAGCAGAGGTCGGAGCTGACGCACGGTGACGTCAGCAGGATGTAAAATCATTTCCCCGCGGCCTGTTCGGTCTTTTCTCTCTCCCGTGCCGATAGGACGGTTGGCCCCATCTTTGTCTCTGGACAATTTAACAACAAAGCAGCAAAATGATCATCTTCAAATGCCTCCTCAGCGGTAAGTAGCCGTGGGTTGTGTTGTCTGCCGTGTAAACCGTCTGTCGCTACTGTCGTTGCGGTAGTTTTTTCACCTGTTATGATGTGTGGGGGAGAGTTATCGAGGCCTGCTGCCCCGCTAACGCGTGATAGCATGCTTCCAGTTAGCGCTAACCAGCTGCTAACCGAAAACTTATAAACTAACGGCGGTACGGAAACGAGGAGCTATCGAATGTTAGCCACCCGGTCGGCTAGCCGGTGATGATGCGGCCTGTTAGCTTTTAGATTTGTCCATAGTCAAGCTAGAGGAAAGTTGTCTAAAAGTGTAAGAGGGGGGGTTAAATCATTTCGGTGATCCTTTGGCGGGGTGAGGCCATGAATATAAGATTTAGCCATCGCAAAGAAACGTGGTTACGTGGCCTTTCACCACTCCAGTTTTTTTGTGCGGCAAATATTTCTAATGTTGACTTAAGCGATGCTACTTCTAAAATATGCCACACATCACGACTGAGAGTTCAGTTACTGAATAAAGACTCGGATATAAACTAAGTAGGCCTCTAGCTCCAGCTTGTGTTCCTTGTAGATGATGACTACACGTTAGCTTGGAGCTTCGCTTTGATGAGGGCTACACTTTTTTCCCCTCTACAGGCGACGAGATGTTCTCGGACACCTTCAAATACAAACTGAGTGAGGACGGAGTCTTCTACGTGGTTGATGGAAAGGTGAGTAAGCGGTACATGGGTAAAACTCAACATTTCCACATGGTTGACAAAACAGACATAATAGTAGTAAGTATAATTATGGCCTAGGCTCTGCCTTGACTTGGCACCAAGTATGTCAGGCTTGATCAAATGATTTAAAACATACTAAGTTAACTTATATTAGACTTTTATGACATTAAGTACCAGATGAGTACTTTATAGACATTAGAAAAAATAAAACTCTCAAGGTGTCCCCTGTTATTAGTACACTCATTCATGAATTCAATATTCATGATTACCATGAGTAGGATATCCTTTTTATTTGCCTTTGAGTCACTGGACTGATCACAGATCAGTGTGGTTGGTTGTAGTGAGTGGCTTTGTCTTTACATGACATCAGTGCCGTCATGGGAGTGGAAGTGACTAACTACCTAAAACCCACAGAGTACACTGTGAAGCAAAGGATATTGCCTCATAATGGTTGAGTCTTGGTTTGTGAAGCTCATGGACTGGCACAGCTCCTGTTAAACCTTTTTTGGCTTAAACGTTAAAGAGATCAGTACAGTTTTTAAATTTTAAATGTCGACATGCTTGTTTTGACAGATTATGAGGTACACCATAATGGTGGTATGGACAGCTATCCTCACTCTTATGTTATTGGCATAATGCAACTATACCCTTTATGCACCATAAATTGCTGGTCTCTGCTCTCATGGCTGTTCTTTTGTGCTCATGTGCTTAAAATGTAGATTGTCACCAGGAAGGAGGGATTTGATGACGCTTTAATTGGCGCCAACGCTTCTGCTGAAGAGGCCACGGAGTCCAGCGAGGACGCAGTAATCAGTGGTGTGGACATCGCTCTCAACCACAAACTCCAAGAGACGGGCTTCACCAAGGAGGCGTACATGTCACACCTCAAGGCCTATGTGAAAGCGTGAGTATTGGTGCTGAAGGGTCAATTCACTGAGAAGAAATACAGATTTGAAGTAATGTGTCATGGGAAACTATCCGGCGGTGTCTAAGAATGTCACTCGTGTTTGCACGTGCAGTGTTAGGGCCAAGCTGCAGGAGGAGAGCCCAGAGAGGGCGGACAAATTTGCGGCCGAGGTCCCGAAGGCAGTGAAGAATATAATAAAGTCCTTCAAAGACTTACAGGTGAGCTCAGTTTAAGTACCAAATCAGTTCAGACACAGCTCTAGCTGTGAGCTAACAGTAGTAGCTCCTGGTGGCTTCTGACCTGTCATCTGTTCCCCTGCAGTTTTTCACAGGAGAGAGCATGAACGTAGATGGCATGGTTGGACTGCTGAACTTCAATGAAGACGACAAACCATACATGCTTTTCTTCAAGGAGGGTCTGATTGCAGAGAAAGTTGTAAGTACACAGAGTCTTAAATGATACTCATTAAAACTATAAACTGAATGTTTATTTTGTAGGTCGTTTAGAGACATTCAGGCCTCTTGGTGTCCGGATCACATTTACACTGATCAGTTATAATGGCCACTGACAGGTGAAGTGGTAGACTCCGGTCAAACATTTTTTTCTAAAAGTTGATGATGGCTGGATCAGTGCATCATCAAATCCAGGTCTGCACTGGTCAGTATTGAGGTCATACCAAGTGATCCAGGGAAGGAAAACGGGTGAACTATCAATGGGGCTGTGGCCAAGGCTCATTAATGCACGGGGGGAGTGAAGTCTGGCCTGTGTACTCTAATCCAACATTGCAGAAATGGTTGACCATGGCTCTGGCAGAGTATGTGAAGATCAGAACTAGACCACAGAAGATGACATGATAGATGTACCTCCTACCCACGAAACAAAAATGGTTCAATAATATTTTTAACAGCACAGAGAGTACACGTTGGTTGTAATATTTCAGCTCACAGCAAGTGTAGGGATCGGCATTAGATAACTTTGATATTCCTTCAGGGAACGTGTTTATAATTTATACTGAGGGGAACTTTGCTGTTTGACCCATTCATTCATACACTGGGCTGTGGTCTCTAAGCAGACCATGCCCAGGGAGCATTATGGTTATGTGCACCTCTAACCACAGCTCAGGTGATAAAGTCTCTGTGTTCTCTTCTCTTACAGTAACTACCTGGAATTACATCTGCTGTTCAACTCACCGCTGCTTCAAGATGCCCCCAAAAGCAGACCTAAGGAGCAGAACTTTGCATCGTGCCTGAATGGACACATGAATCTTATATATTCATATTATGGCCCACAGTACTACTAAATGGGGACGAATCAAACATGATCACTGAAACCGTTTTTTAACCTTCTGGCTTTTGCAGTGTCTATTTTTTTCCCTCCCAGGTATGGCCCCATTCTTGTGTTACAACTAAAGACAGGAAGGTGAATAAAGCTTCTGATTCTGGCTGAAAGCTGTTTCTTTGTTTTAGCAACAACTATACAGACATCCTCCTCGTGTTAATGGTTATGCATTAAATACGAATTCATCTACAATAATAAAGACTTCTGGTTTAATTTGAAATAAACTCAAGTACCACTGCTTTTTCTGGCATTACAGTAACCTGAAGCAGGAGGCTTTGGGCATTTTTCTCATCTATTTACTTAAAGGTTTTGAGAAATGTTGAACAATTGCAAACAAAAACTAAAATGGAGTTGTTATTTAAACTTAACTACAGTACAAAGACTCAGCTTAGGCTTGTGTAGTTTCACCTTGTGCAGCTAGTTGTGTTACTAGTTAGGGTGTGGTCAGACACTCAGGAGAAGCAGATTTCTGCTTCGTGTGATTCATTGTACAGTTTAAACCCGTTGCTATAGTGACTGTTGGAAATGCATGGTAGAGAGTTGCCAGGCATTTTGCTCTTCAAATTTTCCTCCCGTGTGCTGCTGCTGATAAAAATAAGTAAAGATGTGTTAGAACATTAAAATGATGTACTAGTCTGCAGCGAACAGACGTTCTCACATCAACATTTTACACACAGGTCCATCTAATAACGAGAATTGCAGCAAAGAATTATTCAGTCATGTAACTCTTACGTGCTCTATGTTAAGTTACTCAATGAGGAAAATGTGTAGCATTCTCCTTTTGCTGTTAGGTTCAGAGTTACAGGTGGTCTTTCACCAAACAACCAGGTAATGGCTGTGGTCCAGTGTAGATGTCCTTGAGTTAATGCAAAAACTAATTTGAGATCCAACATGCTGAAGAATATCCATGTTTATTTAAATATTTCCAATGATAAACTGAACAACTTATTCATTTCTACTTAAACTGATGGATGCGACTGTTTCCTGAGTGATGAGGCTGGTATCAGTGTATACTTTGCAGCTACTATGTGGTCTGCATCTCCTCCTCCTCCTCAGAGTGGTAGTGGCGGTACTCAGGCTTCAGCTCCCAGGTGCTCTTGTGTGCTCCCTTGCTGTTGTACGTCCCAATTTCCCTCATGATTTCTTTAAGGTAGGTCTGCATCAGACAGGAGAGACAGATTGAAACTATGACAAACTACACACATTGCCATGAGACCGTATTATCAGCTGTGTAGTCAACAGAACAAGTGATTCAAAGCTCCTTGTGTCTCCCAGCTGTGTCCTCTCAGGTACAGTCTGCCTCTACCAGCAGGGATCTTAAAGGGACACTGGGCTATTTTAGGAATAAGCCATGTTTTACCAGACGGTTAGAAAAAGGTTGTTTTTTTGCATAATTTATTTATAGTTATCTAATTTCACTTACTATAAAAACCAATATGTGTGCATGTAGCGTACCAGCTGTTAAACTGTTGCTAAGCCAGTCAAACTGATTTTCTTGTGCCAGACAATAATAAGAGCATTGATATAAAAGACAAGTAGACTCATGTTTCCCAAAACATTACACTGTTCCTTTGGGATGGAGGTTCTATACCGTTTCCAGTCAGGAAATTAAGAGTTAATCCCCCTAATCTCAACAGGATTTGTATTATTATATCAATATCAGGAATGTGGATAATTCCAGAGCTGATTTAGATTTACATCAAGAAATGATCAAGATAAAAACAATAAGGATCAATAATAATCAGGAAGCTCTTTGTCTGTTTTCCATAAACATTCTCTGCCTGGTCGTCCATGCGACACACAGCTGAGTTTGAGAACCTCTGCTTTAGACTGAATGATTTGTGGTTCCTCATTCGGCAGTGTGCTGTTTCTCATCATACTCTAAAATTACCACTGGGTGTCTCTGTTGAGCTGCTAAAGATGCCGTCACTCAACCCTGCCTCATGAATAACCGTGCTGCGTTTCAAGACTTTTCATAATGGACATTTCGGTTACTTTAGTTCAGTTAATTTGAGTGTTAGCCAAGTGCTTTAGGAGAGAAATGATGGTGTGGAGTGTAGTGGGGCGTTTGACTCCTACTCAGCCGATGGTTATGCAATCAGATGCAATCAGAGGGAGAGGAGGACCTCAAGGTCTCATCAGCACCTACACATTGCTGTTCACTGGGAGCTGGAACAAATCCACTGCTCTGTATCGATTCATCACATGTATGTGTGTGTGTGTGTGTGCGAGTGTGGCCCAAATTTCAGCCACAACAGATAGTGTGAACAGGCATGAACGTCACGCCGTGGGCGATTTGTTCAAATTTAACAAAGCAAGGTGGATAGTGGGCAGGTGTATTGTTATTTTTTTTCCCCTCAGTCTTTTCAGTGATATTGTTCCGTGTGTGTTTCATGTGTTCACGTGTTTCTGTACATGCTGCTCACCACAGGTTGTTTGGTGATGTCCACCAGGTCCTTGATGTTGTAATATTGGTGCTTCTCAAAGGCAGAGAACAGCATATCCAACACCACCTGCCGCTCAGCCCTCACCATCTTCCCCTCCGACTTCTTCTTCTTCTCATACTCCACCTTAGAGTCACACTCCGTATTACTACTTGTAATATTACTAATGTAAATATTAAAAGACAATTCAAATATCCAAATATCATAAATTGCTATGCTGTATGTTCAGACACCTTTCTATCAGAAAGTAGCAGCATTAATGTTTTTCAGCAGTTTGAGCTACAATGCACTGCTTTTCCTTCCTTGGAGAACAGAAACATTCGCTAAGAGTCTTTGTCAGAGTTGCTTAAACCCTTTTTCTTGCCCATTTGTTGGCTTGCTGCCTAATACAGGTACAGCTCAAAATAGAATATTGTGACAAATTTATTAAATATATTTTGTCAATCTCTTCAGACAGTGAAACTTGTATATTATCTAGACTCATCACACATAGTGAAATATGTCAAGCCTTTATCTCTTGTAATTTTGATGTTTATGGCATACAGATGATGAAAACCCAAAACTCTAGCGTCTCAAAAAATTAGAATATTACATAAGATCAATAAAAAAAAATGACATTTTAAACACAAATGTCAGGATTCTGAAAAGTATGTTAATTTCTATGCAATACTTGGTTGGATCTCCTTTTGCATAAATTACCTGCATCAATGCAGTGCGGCATTGACACCTTCTTCTTGACAATACCCCTTAGATTCTCTATAGAGTTTAGGTCAGGTGAGTTTGCTGGCTAGTCAAGCACAGTAACACCATGGTCATTGAACCAGCTTTTGATACGGCAATGGGGCCAGGTGCCAAGTCCTGCTGGAAATGAAATCTGCATCTGCATAATGCTTGTCAGCGGAAGGAAGCAAGAAGTGCTCTAAAATTTCCTGGTAGATAGCTGCATTGACTGGACTTAAGAAAACACAGTGGACCAACAGCAGCAGATGACATGGCACTGCAAATCATCACTGACGGTGGAAACTACACACTGGACTTCAAGTAACGTAGATTCTGTGCCTCTCCAGACTCTGAGACCTTGAGTCACAAATGGCATGCAAAATTTACTTCCATCTTTTTCTCCTCAGCCCATGTAAGATGCATCTGATGTTGTTCAGGAGTGGCTTGTGTGGCTTGGGGAATGCGTCAGTTGCAGCCCATATCTTGGTCTCGATGCGCTGACTCCAGCCTCAGTCCACTCCATGTGATGCTCCCCCACATTCTTGAATTGATTTTGCTTGAGAATCTTCTCAAGGCAGCGGTTATCCATGTTGGCGGTTCACCTGTTACTACCACACTTTTTCCTTCCACATAACTTTCTATAAATACGCTTGGATACAGCACTCTGTGAACAACCAGCTTCTTTTGTGGCTTTCCCTCCTTATGGAAGGTGTCAGTGATCTGTCAAGTCAGCAGTCTTCACCAGGATTGTGTAGCCTACAGACCCAGACTGAGACCATTTAAAGGCTCTTCTGAGTTAATTAGGTGATTAGGGTGTGATGCCATGAGTTTCCAATATTGAACTTTTTCACAATATTATCTATTCTTTTTTGAGACACTGAATTTTGGGTTTTCATCATCATAAGCCATAATAATCAAAATGACTAGAAATAAAGGCTTGAAATATTTCACTCTATGTGTAATGAATCCAGATAATATATCAGTTTGCCCACTCTGGCACACTGCAACTGAATTCATACAGTGTGTGTGTGTCATGCTGTTATTAAGTGCTTTTGCTCAGTCTGACAGAGGGTGGTATTGGGTGCATTCCTACTGCTCACGTTGAAATTGTGGTTGGCCACAGGCTTAAAGACAGTGGTGACGGCTCTCTCCAGCTGCTGTGACAAACGCTGAGGCTTGATGGACTCTTTAATCTGCAGCCTAACACACACACACACACACACACAAAGAGAGAGAGAGAGAAAGTTTGCTTTGGGTTTCTGTGATCTAATGTGATCTCTGCTGACAGATGTGCCTGATAGCACGAAGGCTATTGTCAGCACCTTGAGGTTAAACTAACCAAATAAGTAATAACAGCTCCTCTGTTCAAAGATACTCTGCTTTCAATTTTATTTTAGCTTTTCGTTTATCTTGAATTGAGCAGTCTGATATCCTACCATGACCGTGGTACACAGATCAGCCACAACATTAAAACCACTGACAGGAGAAGTGAATAACATTGACCGTCTTCTGACAATACAATGTTCTGCTGGGAAACTTTTGGACCTGGCATTCATGTGGATGTTACTTAGACATGTACCACCCACCTAGACCAGACCAGACCAGGCCCCCACACCCCATAGCAATGACAGTCCTTGATGGCAGCAGCCATCCCTAGCAGGATGCAGCCTGACAGACACACACACACAAAAATGGTTTAGGGAAAAAAATATGAAAACGCATGAAAAGCAGCACAAGGTGTTGACCTGGCCTCCAAATTCACTAGATTCCAAACTGATGATAATAATGTTATGCCTGATCGGTGTAGATTCCCAGTGATATGTTAACCAATCCGCCCTGTAAAAGGAATGAGTAAAAACTAAAATCTAAACAGTTTGTAACATGAATTAATACAATAAAACAAAAGGATGAGAACAGAACAACAACAATAACATGTATTTCTTCTGAATAAAAGTGGCAAAATACTACACAGACCCTTGGAATGTGGAGTGAAATTTCCAACAAAACTGTTCTTGACTTGTGTCCACAGACACACACACACACACGCCTGCCCGCCGCCATGACAACATAATGTCCTTCATATCCTGAAGCCTGCAGTGACGAAGGGACATTTGTCAGCTGGCCTCCAAATGAGAGATGATAAAACTGGGTCCAAAAGTGCAAAGTTTTCTTGTCACGTAATGAAATACAATTGGACAAGTTCAGTTTGTTCCCTGCAATTGACAGATACCATCACCCTGCTACATTGGAGGAGAATAGCAGCCAGGTGGTCTGCACACAAAGCTGTCCACTAGAGAACAGTCACAGAGAAGTGTCTGAAGGTCGAGAGAAAGCATTTGTTTTTCACTTCAGCATCTCTGTCTTACCCATTTGACGGCTGACACAGAAATGGTTTCACACACTAACGCAAACTGTGCTGTGTGTTTGCCTTGGGTTGTATTGTAGCAGTGCATCTGCCACTGTGATGCTGTTGCTATAGCAATGCCATCCACTAACTCTGGCTGGAATAACATATTCCAGTGAAGAGGAGACAGAAACCCGTTTTTAAAAAGGCAGAGTGGACTGTGAGTGTGCGTAAATTAACAGTTGCAGCGATGCCCCCCGTCAACGCGTCACCAACTTCTCCACTGCTGTTGGAATGAATTCATGACACTTTTTTGTGATTTTGTGTTGTCTGGTAGTGAAAGCAGCAAAGCACAGTTGTTGAAATCTTATCAGTCACTGTTGTCAGGTGAAACTCTAAATATTACAAAATATAAATAAATAGAACATATTTGACTTTGCATGGCTTTATGTATGGCTATATACATAAACACCTAATGTAACTCTTTCCAATCCTATTTTTCCATCATGGATGAGCTGGTATTGGTGAATTCCTCTGTGTCACCGGTTTGCTGTATTTTGACTCCTAGACTCCCTACAGGAAGTGGGCGTAGCCACCATGACGACACACATCGGGTCAAGGTGAAATTATTATTATTTTAGTCCACATGTTAATGACTTATCAATCATAAGGTACTCACAGCCTGAATCAACAGCTCTATTATGTATTGTACTCTGAGAAGTAACCTACTCCTAGAGAAGCGAGAAACTTGTTCTCGCATCAAAGGCCATGAGAACAAAATGACATCATCTTGTTTGGGAGTTCTCACAGCTTGTTCTCCATCAACCGGGCAGTTAACACAGAAAAGCAGAGGTAAGTGTGTGTAAGGGTTTTTTTCCCCATGGCCACTATTCAGACCTCTACAGCAGCTTAATGGGTGATTCTGAATGAATCTAGATATCCCTCTGATTTGCTGCAGCTTAGTATATTAGTGCACAAGCAAACTGCTGTCTTTTCAATCTTCTCAAATAAATTCCAAAACACACATATTTTCAACAAGTCCAACTGATCAGCATGATCTGTGAGAGGACAGCTTTGTCTTAGTAGCTCTTTCTAGCTTCCTACCAAATCCTAGATCTTCTGCTCCCCCCTTTTGAATGACTGCTATTGAGAGTTACCCATGTTGGCAACTGAAATAACTTGAAACAGACAAAAAAGTAATGGTAAACAAAAATTAACTGAAAATTAACTTGAAACTTTAGTTCAACAGAATCATTGATGGACCCCCTATCCTAATATTGTATTGCACAACCTTTTGAGAGAATCGCTGCAATCAGGCAATTTCAGTAACTCTCAATGAGACTTCTGAACGTGCTGACCGCTATTTTGGGCCACTCCTCTGAGCAAACTGCTCCAGACGTCTCAGGTTTGAAGGGTGCTTTCTGCAGACTGAATGTTTCAGCTCCTTCCAGAGATGCTCTATAGGATATAATTTGAGAGTCTTTAACTTGTTAATATGTGCAACTGTAGTGACAGGACCATCTTGCTGCTCGTCTTCTAGCCTTTATCTCTTACATGCTTGTCTATAATTTTCTTTCTAATCTCCTGAACCAACTCTCTCCAGCACAGTGACTACTTTTAGCCCTTTAATTAGACAGACTGACCAGTAAGAAGTTTCAAAACACTTGGGATGCTAATTACAGGACACACCTTGTCTACATGTCTGTATGGTCAAATTATTCGTCCTGGCCAGTTTCATTAGTTGTTTTGTTTTTTTTACATTATTCTGTTGAACCACAAAAGCAATGTCTGTTTTTTTATTAGTTCATTTTAAATAGATTTTTATTTCTTATTACTTTTGACTGTTTCCAGTTATTCTAGTGACCACTGTGGGTTTTCCTTTCTTTGACATAAGGGTACCAACAATTTTGTCCACACGTGCATCTCTTTCAGGCTCAGAATGTATGCACCAGCTGGTCAGTGGCTGTAATTTAGACACTGTTCCAAGTGCCCAAACACAGGTAACGTGAGGTCACACAACAGTCGGCCTTTGTTGCCAGTAGTTCTTTGATGTGGGTTTGGTGTGTCCAAGCCTTCAGGTAAATGGTAAATGGTAAATGGCCTTGCTTTTATATAGCGCTTTTCTACCTATTGGTACTCAAAGTGCTTTTACAGTCAGAGACACATCTACCCATTCACCCACACAAGCACGCACACATTCACACACCAGTGCCACGCACTGGGAGCAACTGGGGGTTCAGTGTCTTGTTCAAGGACACTTCGACATTATGCATTGGCTTCCCTTTCCATAGCCACAGGCTAAATCCAGTCCATGATCCTTACATTATTTTTTTCCCAATGAAACTGCAAGGCACGGTAACACTTATGTTCATCTTGTATAAGTTAATTGTGAGAACCTGCCACCTTTCAAACTGTGGCGCCTGAGACAGAAATTTTCAAGTTCACTCACTTCTTCAGCTTCATGTAGTTGTCAGTGACGACTGGTCTGCATTCAGCTCTGTGAACCACCATCCCCTCCAGGCTGATTTCACCTACAACAAAGACAGTGACTCAGCTGCTTCATCGTGATTCACACAAACACAAGTACAGTGTTTGTGTTTAGAAATAAATGTCTTTGTTATCTGCATTTTGCTGACGTATAACATATTTGTGACAACACACATTGTTTTCATCTTTACTGTGCAACTGAAAGAATTTATCTCAGTTGTTTTGTGAGAGTAAAAAAGTTTTTATTTAACTACTTAATATTTGTTTACAATTTGTGATTTTTTTCCTTTTAGTTCTAATTATCATTATATGAGTGAACTTCATTTATGACACATCATCATCCAAGTAATGACAGGGAAAGTTTTCTGAAATCTATCTAATGTGTGGCGAAGCATGAGAGTAGAAGATTTTAGCTGTCGAAATTATCACCGCCCCAAATGAAGTCACGTTCATTAAAAATAATAAAATGAGAGAAATAGCTAGTTCCATTCCTAACACGTATGATCATGAATGACAAGTAACCCACTACTTGAGAAGTATCTCGGAGAAGATGTCATTCGTAGCGTCCTTACATTGGAGCTTGGTGGCTTGGCTATATAAGTTAACACCTGTGCATGCTTAAAGTCTGCTTCCTCTTCTCGACAAATGGTTCATGAAAACGCCCTACACACAGCAAATTGAGGCACAACATTTGATTTGAATGTAGATGAACCTCGATAAAATGTCATCTAAAAGCCTGAACCTGACCTGAACAGGGTGAGGTACAGAAGACTGTAATTTACTATCCCATTCAGGCTGACACAACAGGAGAAAACATTCAAGAGGGAAGCTGTTTAAATCCAGATGTGCACGGATAGAAGGGGCCTCAAAGATACGGATTCCAGTGAATGAACTGTGCACCTCATTCATTCAGTGTAGTTTTCTATTTTTAACAAATGTGTACAACTGGAAAAAAGACAAACCACTGTATGTGTATGCAGTCCTGTTCAGAAGCACAGGAGTACTTCTGAAACCAGAAATCAATGTTTTCTTGATAATATGAAATGATCATTTGTTATGTCATTTTAATGTGAACAGATGAAGAAAGAATACTTTTTAGTTCTTCAAACGCGAATCATATTGTATTTATAAATACTCACTAATGTTATTCATACATAATATCCTGTATATAGCATCCTTGAACCAGTTATGCGCCAGGCTCCTAAAAAGCACCCACAACGTGCAGCATGAAATATTCTGCCACTTCGGATTAACCTTGAACATCGTCCTTTGTTAAGGTATTCAAGGTTTTACATAAGGTGCTGCCAATTATTCAGCATTATTCAACCCACAACCTTTTTTCCTAAACCATTCAATACCTCTTCGGCACCTCTCCAGTTATCATTGCCACAGCTTTCATGATTTGCTTCTCTCTTTTTATTTTTAATCAACTATCCAGGAAATGGTGGATCCCAGTTGGTGAGCGTTGGCGCTATATTGGCAACAGCTCAGCTTATTGTGCACTATGTTTGATTTGTCTCTGGACAAATAGCCACTACCGTTCACGGCTCAACAAAACAACAAGAGAGCAAAAGACGCTCAAAGGGCAAACAGAGCGAGCCACTGACAAGACATTAACAGTGAACAGACCGACAGGCCTCAAGGACCTGGGGAGGAGAGAGATGTCAAACTTATTTTAACTTGTGTACTTATTCTCATCATCTCATTTTACTTCAACAGCTGAGGCTCTTCAGGTGTGAAATCCTTAACAATCTAAGTCTGCAAATCCTTGAATACATCCCAGTTCTTTCTCTCGTCTCCACCGTCCCCTCACTCGCATCATTTCCTTTTGTCTTAGTCCTTGCCACTTGAAAACGCGTGGGAGAAATGCAAAGAAAAGATCTGAGGCGAAGTCGTCTCTACCTCTAAGGCGTCATCGAAGCAACGTCAGTTTCTAATCACAGCGGCACAGCAGGATCACCTGTCAGTCAGCTTCTGCTGCCTTATAGCAGCTTTTATTCCCCAAGTCTGCATTTCCACAGATGATGCGGTGTATTGTCTGGCAGTTAGTGTTTTATTGATGTACTCCCACATGTCAAAACAATGTAAAAAATATTCATGTTTGCACGCTGGTTCTTTAAAATCATCTGCACATGCACTATTAACCTCCTTGCAGACTGTGTATAAATATAAGCACAGTTAAATGTGTGTACTTCACTGCTCAGACTCTGGATGCACATGAGTCATTTCCACAGAGCTGCAAAGCATTTTTGTATTCATTCATTATTTAGGTCTTCGATTATTGA
Organism: Planiliza haematocheilus; assembly: GCA_005024645.1. Lineage (NCBI taxonomy): Eukaryota > Metazoa > Chordata > Actinopteri > Mugiliformes > Mugilidae > Planiliza > Planiliza haematocheilus. The sequence goes on along the minus strand of SRSE01000725.1, from coordinate 3,765,687 downwards.
AGTTCTACCTGTAAACTCACTATTTAACGATTTATGATCTGGATGCCCGAAAGATGGAGAAATATTTTAGTAGCATTATGTATATATTGAATAAATGTTTTTTACCAAACATAAACAAGCTGTTTAACAGTTTAATGTTGGTGTTCTTTATGTTGTGGCTAACTGTTGTATACAAATGATAAGCACATGTATATTCAACTTGTGCAGCCAAAACCCCTCTGATCTCTTGAGACATAGACTGGACCTCTGAAGGTGACATTAGCAGAAGATCACTGAAGTCCTGCACGTCTCAAAGTAAGGCCTCAACAGGCGGGGCTTGTTTGTCCAGCACATACTATAGATATTTCATTGGAGGACAAGTCAGTACCTTGGACATGCAACAATGTTTGTGGTACTTGGTAAAGTAACATCCACAGGAATGGCAGGGTTTCACAGGAGAACACTGCCAAGAGCAACACATTGCCTCCAACGGCTTGCCTCCTTCCCATGGTGCATCCTGCTGCCTTCACTTCCACAGTGAAACAATGCACATGCACAATACAGTGTAAAAGAAAATGTGATTGTTGCTCCATGGTCCAGTTCTGATGTTCACACTGGGGGTTGTGGACAGCATTACCATCCACAGGAGCTCTTCTCCTTGTGCTGTCACACACAGGTTTCAGTAATTTGAACTGCGCTCTCTCTTTTGCGAGTTCAGACCACATCGGCCAGTCTTAACTCCCTATTAGTGATGCTTGGACAACCATGGATCTTGTTGCTGATTGACTGTACGTCATTCCTCAAAGCTGCTAAGCGCTGCACATTGTAACCAGAAACCATAAAACCCGTTTTTGAGCTTTTGAACACCTGAGCTTGTATTGTTCTTTGCTGCACATATGGGGATTTCACAGTAGTTCAGTTGAGGTGTTTGCTGACATCCTCACAGGCAGTTGCTGTATTATCTGGTGCAGGTAGCCTCTGCATATGATTATTATTTCCAGAGTGGTATGAGGATAAAAGATTAGGGAACACTTAATGAATTAATGAAAATACTTTCAATTAGCCTCATAAACTGAACACCAATTGCGGGTGTGTTACATACATGTATAGAAAATGAGACTTGAAATACTCAACCTCAAGATCGTTCCAACTGAACAATAACTCTCTTGTTAAGGTCTAAAACAGCCAGTCACTGTAGTTTTTCTGCAGTTTTTAGCACTTGATTTGGGGGGGGGGTGGGCTGTTACTGCTACCGTGGCACATTTTTGTGTTTATGTTTTAGTATTTTCTATAATTCAATAACGAAGCTCTGTGACATTGAAGAGTACTTGCTGGTAAGACAAATGTACTGTATGTCTCTATGTGTATTCAGCGTTGCACAAAGCTGAACAAAAGCAGGTACAACTGCTGCGGTCACCATAGTAACCATCACATCACCACCTGACATCATGTGTCACACAACATTCCATCAGCTGCCCGTGACAGTCCGTTTTTAATCTTAAAGCGGCCACAAACACTTTGCCATGCATGTCACAGATCTCACTAATGTTCGTCTTTGTCTTTTCCACAAGTGGATGCAATTATGTGCAATTATTGGCTGGTGAGCGCCAGCGCAGGCAGCGACACGTCTGAAAACACACCCACACACGAGGAACATGTGTGCACACTTGTGCAGTCCTACTACTGAATATCCTTCTTACACATCAACATTGTAGTGTATAGAAGTCATGGTAAAAGAGGGGGTCAAGATCAAGAGGTTTGATTCTCCTCCTGGTATTTCAATCTTCTAGTTTCCTCTTTCCAAGCACCAGCAGCATAATACCTACATGTAGGAGAGAAATGTCTGTTTAAACAGAAGCACTGTAGATGGAAAAGATGAGTATGGGATAAGAACTGACCACAGCAAGTGTAGCTCAAGGCTTCTGTGTGTGGGAGGAACACTTGAGATTAGCAGTAGACTCCTGCTCACTGCCTTCACTATACAAATGCCATCACAGTGTTGTGGCCTGGATCTTCAGCAGGCATTTAATATCCTAATTCTCCTACCCACCTATAATTCAAGACAGTATTGCCCTCTAACACATACAGATATTCAGCTGCATCAATGAAATCATGTCTGCAAGATACCACCAACACAATGAGCCACAGCAAACGCCATGTGTGATCGGATTACGGCCAAAACAAATACACAACTGTTCCATATCTATTGTGATGCAAAACAAAAAAAAAACATGTTTCACTTAACTGAAGAGTTTGATATTCATTCAGTTATTGAGCCTCCCTACTTAAAGTGAATCTGAGCATTTCCAGTGCCTCAACCCTTTGCACTAAGCAGTAAGTGGTTTAATGTCCTTTACATATGGACAGAGAAATAACAGCCTATACACACTTCACTCTTTGTTTTAGCTGTAATCACTCTTCCCCCACATTGTTGTGCAATGCACACACTTGCTCTCTGCCTGCCCATCATGTCATACTCTAAATTACAGAGGTCTGAATTTAAAACCGATAATGTCAAAACAGCAGAAAGCTAGTGTGGACACATACTACTATCCTGAATATAGATGAGGGATGATTCACTATAAGAAGCAACAGCCGTTCAGTGTTTTCTGCTCAAGACCAGGCCTTTTAATGTAACACAAGACATTACAGTACGTTCTGTACAATCCATCCATCTTGACCTAAACGGTTCATCCAAGCTGAAATATTCATCTGTGGATGGTTTGTATTTGATACAAAGACTCAAACAACTGAATTGGATTACAAGAAGGTACGAAAATAAATAACAGCTGACCCAAAATGTCTCAAAACAAAACATGTTGATCAGCAGTTACCAAAAATGTTTAGCTGTTGCACAAGAGGTTCAACCCAGATACTGAAAACAAAGGTTCATATAGGCTTTGAATGGCTTCTCTTGTCTACTTTCAGGACTTGTTTGAAAGTCTGTTAATGTTTTGAGTCATTTTTATTCATAAATGCAGAAGCTTCTGAAGTGCACGTAAGGAAATAACTCTCCATGACAGCAGGTGGCAGTAATCTGTACACGTCATTCAAATAGGGGAAACTGGAAGAGCTCAGATATACAGACAGTCATATAGAGCTGGCCTCTGTTGAATCATACTGATCAGTTAGTCAGCAGCATCTTCATTCCAGATGGTGATGTCTTGGTAAAAGTGTGAGCTCATCAGAGTGAGCTTTTAACACTCTTTTGGGTCGAACAGAACACCACTAAAACAGACGCTCACAGACAGTGGCCCGCACTCAACCACTTTTTGGGCATATCTATGAACACACTCCACCACAGTTAGGCCCTGCACCAAAAGGGAGCCAATGCACTATAAGTTGCATAATTATAATAATAAAAACATATACTGCTTTATGTATCAACATTTAAATCCACTGAATGCAGATGTGTAACAGCTCAGTGTTCCTTGAGATTTCCCCTTGTTCCTTTAGCTTCTAATTGAAGCTGCTTTTATTCCACTTTTTATTTAGGAAAGGCTTGATTAGACTTGGTTTCCGTTTGTCGTTGTTTCTAACAGCCCCTCACTCTTGCGCACTTCAACAGGAAATTTGTATTAAAGCAAACAATAGGTTTCTGGTGCCCCCTGCTTTTAACCCACTCATTCACCCACGCCTCTTTCAATATGCAATGACATCAGCAAGAACAGGGCTTTTGTATCATATAGGTCTATTGAAATACATTTTTTGTTTCAGAGCTTTTGCTCCAGCAAATATAGACCTAACACAAAGGATAGCAGAGACGAGAGAAGACCTACAGCCTACTGGTGACACGCTGCAGAGGATCTTTTCCAGAATCCATATGCACACATTTTATTCTGTGGACATCAAGGGTTACGTTTTTAGTTACTTATTTAAGTTGTCCAATAGTTGCGATCACACTGAAACGTAACAAAAGGAGCTACAGTGAGAATAAATCAAAGGCTCAGGGAAGATGATGAATTTGAATATTTTCATGATTTTGTCTCAGAACAGCAGTGCTAACAACACACAGAGGTATTGCCCACATCTATGGCATATTTTCTCGGTAAAACTTACTGTGGAACAGTCTTTACATAAAAACATTGTTCAAAGTAAGAGAGACAGCTGATTAAAAGAGATCCAAATACAGAAAGAACTCCAAAGAATGCACAATGCAGCTCCAGTGTTAATTTTCTGTGAGTGATTAAAGGCAAAATCAGGAAAACTTGGGTAAACAGGTCAGTGTAAAAGCATTTAAGACACATTAATACTAAATTACATTTGGCTAATTCTTTAAGAGCAGAGAAGTGAAAAACGGCCGAGTGGAGACAGCAGAGGCAGAGAGCGACTAATACGAGGGTGAGGAGGTCACTCGTCCACCCCCTCGCGCTCCATCTCTTACCTCCATCTGCTTCAAGGCCCTTTCCTCAAAGCTCTGACCTTCCTAATGTTAAACACAACAAACAGCTCGCCGCCCACTAGGCCCCCATGCACCATCATGGTCTCCCACCACCAGTCCTCATCCATGTTTCAGCTATGAACACGCAGATGCTACACATGGTATAGAGTAGGAGCAATAAATATAAATACGTCTGATCGGCCTCCAGCAGTATTTGAAACTATGTAACAGCTCCTCCTTTGGTCTCTTCATGGTTTAATGGTATTAAGCTTCATTCAGCTTCTACTAAGAGAATCTTTTTTTTTTTTCATACAAACACAGAGCTGCATATGTGCGCCTGGGGCTGTTGGTTATAAGATTTTCTAAAACAGCACTGTTGCCTCCGACTGTAACTGAGCTGTTATTGAAGCCTGATAGTGATCTCTTCCTTAGTAATGGCAACTGTAATTTTCTCGGGAACAGTTTTAGAACAGGTGTACTGATGATATGTATACACACACACACACACACACAAATAATCATCACTTCACACAAATAAAACAGTATTTATAAAAGACAGATGGTGCAGGCAGAACACATACACAAGGTTTAGTTGAGCCAGCTTCAGCTGATATGAGCTGGAGATGGAAATACACACTCACCTACAGTTCATTGGGTCATAGATATATATTTGTCTGTCTATCCAAAACACAAGCATTGTAATGTGACAACCCTGCATTAAATCTTAGCTTCACAGAGGTTATGGTATTCAGCATTTGTTTAAAATAACGGAGTGCTGTTTCAACTGTGTATTCATTTTGTTTAGTTTAGTACCATTTGGTTGTCTTGTGTTGTACCAACACATATTCCCATTATTTTGAGAACCCCATTATTGTCACTGGGCTAGGCTAAATAACAGAAACACTTTAGTGTTTCGTTGAGTAGAACTGTTACACTCATGAAGAGGAATTAGTGTCAAATCAGAATTCATTTGTTTTCAACAATGTGCCTTATGAACTGGTAAGTTAGAGTAAGGTGAGAAATCATAATAAAGGTCCATGGTTGAAAGCCTGGGGGTTGTAATGTGATATGTCGATGCTTGTAGACTTTTGTTTGCAACCTTTTTAAACTACATTTAGATGTTTTAAACTTTAGGAAAGTTCTGAGGACTATCTGAGATTAACTTTCAAGGGCTTCTTTTCTGGTTGCATTTGCACTGGTAATAGGGAGTAAAGTAATGGCAGGACAGTGGTTGGTATAGAAACATCTTTACTGTATAACAAACACCATCCATTCTGTTAAAATGGATGACCTAAAGGTCAAGTGTAACTTTTAATATCACAGCTCAAAAACAGAGCCCTGGTAGTTTGTCTTTGTCTGTGTTAGGACGACCTGTTCTTTGTGTTTAGAGCTTGCGTGCGTCAGCATGTTGTCATTGTTTAAATAAAATACAACGGTTAAAATGATTGAATATGTGGCAAATAATAACTTATTCTTAAGAAATTATGTAGGCTAATCATACTACAGGGGATTACATAGAGTATAATTTAGAGCAGCAATTTATTTACATGATGGCATTCTTTCAGTCACTACCCAAAGTTCATAACCATGGGTAAAGGAGCTCAGAGAGGAGCTGCTACTGTGTTTAAAGGAGCCAGTCAAGTTGATTTGTGCATCTAGTGAAAATGCCACCCAAGCACCTCCTTTTGGAGCTTTACCAGGTATGGCGAGCTCGACTGGCCGGGGGAACTCTTTGGGTTCACTAAAGAGTAACTGAAGTACTTAGTCTGCAATCCAACCTCCGATAATAGGAGGAAAATGGATGATTGAATAATCAGAGTAAATTTTGTTTCTGCCAAAACAGATCAATTAGTTAAAGACTAGGTATGATTTCAGTCATCTAAGATCTTCTTGGGTTGACTACAGGCCTATTTGCTCTATAATTTATTACACATTATACAACAAAACAGAGTCTGTGCAACCAGAGAGACTTAGTTGGTATAGTGCCACTAGTGTGACATTTTATTCTGGATCCCTAGTGAAAAGCAAAAGATAAAAAAAGGTCTTTTGGCTGAGAGCACAAATGCATCATGTGCTGCACTTTAGCAGCACAGTTAATTAAATACATGGTGCAGAGAAGTCTTACCTATGAGACTATGAGTATGTAAAATACTGGTAAAACAAGACTTTTCAGTGGCCCCAAAAATATCTGAACACATAAGCCGCACTTAAAAATGCATGAATGTCATTGCATTAGATAACTAAATGTCAAAGCAAATGGCATTTATATTAAAGACAGACAGCACAGCTGTCAAGCAAAACACTCCACAACAAGAAGTTATGTTTTATATGATAACTGATATACAGTTCAAAATGAAGGGGAAAAAAGACAGTGGATTCCCTAAGTATGATGGTTTTGTGTTTAGTTTATAGTCCCTGAACTGCTTAACAATGTCTGTTTCAGTAACAGCTGTGGTCTAATGTCCCTTTCAGCCAGCAAAGCTCTCAGTTCATCCACATTAAAGCAGCAACAAATCGACAGTGCTCTTTGATTTTTTTGCTCTAGGAGGGTCATTCCTAGACTCGGATTTCTCCTAGGGGAAAGATTCTTTCACCAGGCGTCTGCTGAGCTTTGGATCATTATCCTGCTGAAAGATGTGCTTCTTCCATTTGATTAGCTTTTGGTTGATGTCTTTGCATCCAAGATTTCTCTGTGCAATTCACAGTTCATCATTAAATCAATATATCTTCATAGTACAACTCTGGGTAATTAGTTGTTTGTGAACAGTTTTACAGTTCTGGAGGAATATTTTTTATTTCCATGAGCTTGTTATCCGTTAGTTTGAAGTCTGAGTAATGTACATCATATCATTACCCTTCTGATGATGGTTGACATGTGATGAGTTAATGATACAGGTGCTATAAACAGCCTCTGCTGAGTACATAGCGGCTGCTGCTTTAGCCTTGGTGGAGAACAGTAACAATGGTGTAACAGCACTAATTCTGATCCATGTATTGCTATGCAAATAGGTATGTTCATGTGTGGATAACTGTGGGAATGAAAATCTTGTGCCTCCAGTTTACACACGGCTGCACATTTTTCTTTGAAGTGTGTTTTTCTGCCTCAGTTTAGGACAGCATTTCATCTGTCTGGCCATCAGACATCATCAAATGTTCTGCTTGTGGCACCACATAAAGGTAAAAGACAGACTATAAGCTCTTTTCTTTCTTCTTCACATCCACCCAGAGTTGTAACAGAGGTCTGTCTACACTACATATAATGACAACAAGGAATCAATGTGGGTGGGGGGCAGGGCCAAAGCCACTGATTGGATCTCCAAATATAATTTTCCATCAGAGCTCATCTCTACTAAGCCCAGAGGCTGCTTCATTAAGGAAATTTAATGATTCCATTCGTTAACTTTGAAGTGATTTTCCGACGTTTGTAAGTGTATTCAACCCACTCGTTTTGATTTCAACATGGATTAGTGGCATCCATATGCAACAAATTAGCTTTGAAGTGCTAAGAATACAGAACTGAATAGAGAACTGGTGGGCACTTTAACTAGTATTGGACTGTGGTATCTGTATCTCACCTTAAAAACTCAAACGGCTTCACAAAATAAAGGGGTTTAAAAGGAGCAGAAAATATATTTTAATTCTACAGTTAAATGATTCAATGTTTTATGTGGCTTTACTTCAACTGTGTATACATAATGTATTTGTTACTGTGACTTATTTTCTATAACACAGGTAGTAATATTTTAAAAGTAAAATGTTATTTAGATTAAACCACAATAAAAATATATATTTAAATGTTAATTTAAATTAGTCAAAAGAAGAAGTCTGTAGCTTTGCAAGAAGATTGTACTTGAGCCCAGAGGAAATGCTAACAACCAGCTGATGTCAGAGATTATCTTGCCAACATCTGCTAATTAGCACTAAATACAAAGTTTAGGATTGATGTCAGAAGTATGTAGACCATGTGACATTAACCTATTCTACTAAAACCCAGAGCAATATAAAATAATAAAATTTTAATACCTGATCAGTTTACCGGACACATACAGGACAGTAGAATCTGTACAGCAGATAGACAACCATAATGAATACAGCAAGGGATTGACGTCTCTGAGCTCATTCGCGACCCTATTTTAAGTGGTTGCCATGCCAGCTTCACAGCAGTCAGTGACTCCATGTTACACCACAAGCTCTTAGAGCTGCTCTATGAATAATTCACCACCTTTAAAATGGAACGAGAATCCTTGCTGGCAGCATTTTGGGAAATTGAATCCTAACATCTGAAGCTGTTGATTTGATAAAGAGATGTCTACAGCTGTGACAAACAGATTCTCGCTGACTTTGAAGAGAACCGTTGTCCTCAATGAGCCTAATGATCAGGAGGAAGAAATCAGGTCAAACCTATGCATCTCGTCCTCGTTTGCAATTCCAATTGAGCATCGTTAATGGTGATACGACTAAAATTGCAGCACAGACACACAGAGCTGTCATTCTGGGATCTTCACCCAGATAAACACACACAGAGAAGCAAGGAAAAGCTGCATCTCCGTCACCCACATCAATTATCACAGCAGTCACACGTAGCATGAAGCGTTTCAGTTAAAATGAATTATCAGTGCACCTTCATTTACAGCTTCAGCTCTGAAGACTAAGCAGTTGAGAACCTGTTGCATCAGCGTAACCACACCTGTTGCTCTCTGTTTAGTTTGAGGTGAATAAGCAATTAGTAAAGCCTTATTAATTTGTTAGTATTTAGTCTATCTAGTTAGTGACACGAAACAAGCTACAACGATTATTGTTCAAGTGAAGTGTGAAGTGAAATTTGGGGTTATAAGAGAAAAGTGACTAGAACAAGGAAGGGCTTTGTGTTTTTGCAGAACTTTATAATGTTAAAGCAAAAGTTAACCTTGAACTTTTGGATATAAAACCTCATCACGTCATCATGGTATTGTAGTACACAATTATGTGTTATAAAATGTTGAATGCTGAAAGTATGAATGTGACATGTGGTGTTAAGGCCACAAAACGTGTTGTGGGAGATAACACCAAAACTCAAAATTACACAGCAGACCGATTTTTTTATCGCCTCTTCATGACTGAGCTTGCGACAAACTCAGTACAGTTGCACAGTGTTCATCTACCAATAGTGGCAGTTTGATAGACATGGATGACCATATAAACATCCTTGCAAAGCATGCGTGCCATCTCTGTTGCCCAGCAGAAATAAATACAGCCACAATCCAGGTACTTTTTCATTGCCAGACTCCTGCTCAAGTGCTGCAAAATTATGCAGATAGATTGGCATTGCCTCTTCATGACTGAGCCTGCGGCAAACTCAGTATAGTTGTATAGTATGCCTCTACCAAAAGTAGCAGTTTGACTCACTTGATCATTACATCCTTTTAGACGTTTGTTTCTAATTTTCGTGATGATGAGAGTACGAATTGCAGAGTTATGGCCAAAACAACAAATCTGTGGGTCCAAGAGAACGTGTGTGCCTAAATTGAAGAAATTCCCTCTAAATGTTTCTACGATATTGCGTTCACAAGGACAGGAAGTACGAACATTACATATATGCAGCCTGGCAGACAACTAGAGAAAGCAATGCCTTCGGCCATGGTAGTTATCAGCACAGACTTTGAGAAAATAAAATAAATTTTCTGCCAAAGGCATTGCGTATGCGTATTGTTTTCTAACAAGTGACACTGGGAGGATAGAGCTATCCCTAAATATATATGTATATATATGGCATCTCTAGCCAAACTAAATTTAAGCCCCGTCTGGATCTCTGGGATTAAGCTTGAAAAAACAGACCTATAACAGATGCTTAGAGCAAACACACACCACCACAGAGAACAAACTAACTAGAACTAAAGAGGCTTTAAAAAGTGCCACAGTCCTGACTGGCCTCAGTCTAATTCAATACATATGATATGCTTGTCTGGCATATTTACTGCAACTTAGTCTTCATCAGTTCATCAGAAAAGCAATACAACTGAAGTACTTTAACAAACAACATTTTGTCCCTGAGCAGTCTCAGATATAAACATCCTTGCAAAGCATGCGCACCATCTCTGTTGCCCAGCAGAAATAAATACAGCCACAATCCAGGTACTTTTTCATTGCCAGACTCCTGCGCAAGTGCTGAAAAATTATGCAAATAGACTGGCATTGCCTCTCTGGTTAAAAAAGACACATCTAAAGTAGGCTACAAACCATCTGCACTGAAATATTTCTGCAGCAGAATAGCTGTTGGGGTCAGGATCTATCATGAACATCAATTAGTGAGCAGACTAGAATGGTTATGAGAAATGATAAGTTAAGACCACAGAATTTAACTTAGGAGCATACTTTTCCTGTCTGATTTAGTAATTTCCCCATATATAGTAACTAATAAAAAAAAAAAATGAAATGTATTAAGAGGAGATCTAGGATTGATGAAAGAAATGGAAATGAAGGGGGCTTTTTAAAATGGACTGAAGGTTTAAAAAATCTTTAACTCACCATGTGGCAACTGAAGCAGCGGCACAATGTATTCAGCACACATTGATTTTTAGTCTCTAATGACCAAACACACTGCTGATGGACAAAACGCATCCTCGGGCAGCTAATTCACTGAATCAAATACATTCACTACTAAGACGTTGATTTCTGCAGTTTTTAGATCAAATGCAGTCACTTAGCTGAGTGTCCTGTGTGTTAAAATGTGAGCACGCCGCACCAGACTAATCATCTGCAGAGTACACACACTTTTTATGTTGTTATCACTGAACCCAGTCAGAAACCAAAAACATTTCCCCAACATACACAGCCCTGCCAGACTCTCTGTGAATCTCCTCATGTTTGATATGAACTGATATCAAACGCACAAACATACACACACACACACAGTTGTGGTGTGAATCATTTGTACCAAATGGCCAGTCTACTGTACTCTTCCCCTAACAGGGGGCTGCAGAACAAATCTAAACCAGTTCTACATGACCAGACCACCTTCAACTGTAACTTGTCCATTTCCTACGCAGCACACACACTCAATGCACATGCAATATTTGTTAAGACGGAGAACTGCTTGCTTGCGCGGAAGAAAAGAAGACATTTACATAAATGCATTCTCTGTTGCTTTCATTTACATAAGTGAGGCTAGCAGCTTTACTTCTCCCTGTCATAACCAGATGAGACCGAAAAAAACAAAAACACGTCAGACCCCCCCGAATTAAACCGGACTCTTTTCAGACAGATTCCAGTTCACATGATGGGCTGTGTGATAAACAGATGGATTTGGCTGCAAAAGGAGTTTCATATTCAGACTCTCACAAGCTGAGACTATTTCACACCACAGAAATTATGGAAGCAACCCTCCCCCCTCCATCTGGTGAGGCGAGGGTGTGTGCATGTGCGTGTGTATGTGGACTAATTGCCAGAGCTCAGATTTGCACCTTTTTATCCAAGATAATTAGGGACAGAGAAAAAGAAAGCTCCTGGAGTCCGGAGTGTTCTGTTGTTTGCTCATATTCCCTCTACTCTCCTCCCTGTGTGTGACGCTGTCTGCCCACCCACTCTTAAAGAGCGAGAGAGCTAGAGTCAAATAGAGACACAGAGAGAGAGACAGAGAGAGAGGAGGGACACGAGCAGCACAGAGACTCAGTCTGTTTTCAGCTCCCAGTTCACTGTAGCTCCTCTGTCAGACAGTCTTCACCCATCCACCATCACACACACTCAAACACATTCACTCTCACTATACGACAGCTGACAACACCTTATCATTTTCTCAGTTGCACTACAGACCCACACAGTCAGATTCAAAAGAGCAAAAGAAAAAAGAAGGACTCAGTTTGTACTGCACAGAGACGCGCAGACACACCAGCTCTGAGGAGGCTGGGTCGAGGCTGGAGACGGTGACTGGAGAATGGAATGGAACCTCAGAAGGATGGAGAGTGAACTGAGGCACATCAACCCGGACCTGCTGCAACCCAGCAAGAGCTTCAAGAAGCCCTCCTCAGGTACCATCACTCTCAATGTAGGGGGGTTCTTGTACACCGCCCACCGGACCACCCTTGCCAAGCACCAAGGGTCCTTTCTGGAAGAGCTGGCCAACGGCAAAAAGGCGGTTCAGCACACCGACTCCATGGGCAACCCCTTCATCGATAGAGACGGGCCAGTTTTTCGCCATGTGCTCAACTACCTCCGGACCGGAGAGCTCCAGCTACCTGACGACTTCCGGGAGGCGGGGCTCCTGCGACGGGAGGCCGACTTTTACCGTCTGAGTGAACTAGTGGAGGCCGTGGTCGAGTGGGAGAGTCAGAGGGCGGCCCAGCGGGAACCAGCCTTTTTGGAGGTGACAGATAGCCACGAGAGGTCACAGGGCCTTAAGGTGTACTGCAGTGACCCCGCCTTCATCGAAAAGGTCAAAGGGCGGCTGGTGCAGATCTCCAAAAGCCGCTTAGACGGCTTTCCGGAGGAGTTTGTGGTTTCGTCTAACGTGATCCAGTTTCGGCACTTCATCAAGTCGGAGCCCGGCTCGCGGCTCGTTCTGAAGGAGGACAGCACATTCCTGTGCACGCTTGACTGTCTGAAACTAGAAACAGTGATGCTAGCACTGAGATCAGGCTTCAAGCTGGTCACCAGCCTCGACAGCAGCAAAGGCTCCGTGGTGGTGGCAGAGGCCCTGCATTTTGTCAAATAGGAGAGAGTGGAAACACATGGAAGAAAGAGGGAGGTAGAGAGGGAAGAAAGTAGTGCCTCGTTCTATATCCACTCTGCTAATGTAAGGCGTTGGTTTGAATTCTTGTAAGATGTGCTGAGCTGTAATGTGTTATTTGGTAGAAGAGGGAGAAAAGGCGGGTTGGACTATCAAACAGGACAGTGTTTATATCTTTAATAAGCAACTGTGGCTGGCAGACACAAGATATGTCAGGTTTTGGGAGAACACTAGCAGCAGACTGGAATCTTTGGCATCAACATTTGCACTTCTCTGTAAATTAGTATTTATATAATTCCAATGACAAAGATCATTAATGATATCTAAACTGACTAGGTATCTGATTTGGTATCACACAAAAGTATCAGTAATGTGGATTAAACAAAAGAAGAAGGGTTAAACAGATTCTGCACATCAATAGCTTTATCAGTGGATTAGTTTCTGCACAAGAACTGCTTCTGTTGCTCCGTCAATGGCTGCAAAAGCCTTCAAAACCAGCCGTCATGTGCACTGTTGTGCCATTCAGCTTTTACTCCAGTCTGTGCGTGTATGTGTGTACATGTTGCTATACACAGTGTGTGCAGTGTTTACTTGGTTTAATAGCTCGTGTTTAGTTTATTAGCCTCTGTGGAGCCTGAAGGGGAAACCACAGCTCATTAAGATTGTTTCAGATGGACAAATGTCAGACTGAGTTTCAGCTTAAAGAACTGTGATTATTGTAAGGGCTTTGAATCTAGCATGATGCATGTGCACTGAAAAAAAACAGTGTGTTTGTTCGTGCTGTGAGCCTCTGTGAAGCCGGTGCCACAACAATGCCTATTACTTTTCAATGTGAATATTTTGCAAATAAAAGTGAGACTCAAACTCTTGGTCCAGAGTGTGTTCAAGTGCATCTGCAACATAATGTACAATGTAATGGCACTGCTCGGTGTTACAAAAGCCTGTCAAATACCGCAATTAATAATGTGAGCAAGAGCAGGTCTCAGCTATGCATTAGATCCTCATTTTTTCCAGCAGCATAAAAGGTACACCAACAACTGTTTAATCATGATCCACCTGAACTTACAGTCTGTACAGCGTGTGACTGTTATCCACTGAGTCACACAGGAGCGTTATTAGTGTTACATTTCCAGATGGTTCCAGATATAAACACAATTGTCTCTCACTTACAGTTTTATCAAACCAGAACATTTCCTCATCTAAATTACAAATTTCGCTGAATAATATTTTTAACTGTGGTGAAGATTCAAGACAGGGTGTACAAAAGAAACAAATGCTGCATTCACATGGGCATAAATATTAAACGAATAATGAGATAACAGGCCAGAGTAAAAATGCCATTGATTATAAAAACACCTCGATCAGAACAGACAGGCTTTAATGCAACGGATTGGATTTTAAATCGGTTGGTGTTGTAAACCTTTGATAATCTGTTGAATAGGATAGTACTACTATGAATAGTAGTATTAAAGTAGTATTAAAGCATGTGTGCCCTATGTGGGGTAAACATCATTTGACAAGTTTCCAGGAGGGACAGAAGCATGGAGGCAGCAAAACAACAAGTATTTAAAAAGAAAGCAAAGCCAGAATCAATGAAGACATTTAAAAAAAAAAAAAAAAAAAACATTTAAAACATGGGTCCACCTCAGTTGTCTCCTCTTTCTGATTCAACTCCGTGTTATCAGTTGCATTAATTGCAGTATTTGAAAGTTGGCATGAGGATTTTCACCTACAGACATAAGCTGCCCTATTTAAAATATTATCCATATGGCTGTTAATTTACCAACATGCATTTCATGGTATGTTATACAGCTATAGTTGTCTGTTAGCGCTTCAATATATGTATAGCTGCTTCGTGTACAATTATTACTGTGATATTTTAGCGGACACTGGTGTCTGTGTGGGCTGTTATTGAGATTTAAAGTGGAAATAAACAGGAAAAAATAACTACTGTAAAATAAAACTAACGGGAACTTCATCTAATAATATATAAACGTCAAATGGAAACACTGATTTGAAACAATGTAATCATTTAGATTATGCAAAGTATCCAAGTCAAGACAATTTTTTCATTGATCTTAACACTATTTTAGAATCTGTATAAACACACACTGGAAGAAAGTCCCATCTTTAAAGTTCTCCATTAGACTACAGAGTCACATGACATAATGCTCTATCACATCATTGCAATCAATATTGTACTGAGGCTTCACTTGTTCAAAGTTAAACCGTATATCAATTTGCAATATCTGTATATATAAAAAAAAAAAAAAAACTGGACACAACGCCAATCAGACCTTTCTGAGTTTGCATTAGAAGAATCCAGAGGCCCAAACTACAGAGTGACACCCAGTACCCAGTTACTTGGCTTCAACTGTTTATGAGCCCATCTTGAAATACTAAAACCTAGGGAGACATTTACCCACCACAAATAAATGTTAAACATCACCTTTAAAACAGCAGTTTGTCCTCAAAAGAGATGCTCTGTATGGTTTTTAAATTTTAGAGGGGACACTGGATGCCCAAATTTTCTATGACTATGTGACAGCGAGCCGTTTTGGTGCGATCCCCTTCCCTCCTAAGAATAAGCTCTTGTTACCCCGCAGCTTTCATGCCAGAACCTCTTCATTGTAGATGTTTATCCAATGTTTTCTGAAACTAAATGTAGCTTCACTAGTGTTGTCACTTCCTATGTACAGGGGAAGGAGGGACGGTACAGGTACAAATGGATTTTTGCCTACTAAATGTAGAAAAAGCTCCAAAACTGAGAATTGCATGCTGCTACATCCCCCTTGAATTCCTACTTGCTTGACGTAATATATATGATAGTGTTAAAGACTTAAAACAGAGGAAATCACAGCCCTGCTAAGTGACTACATTTGGTTCCAAAATGAATCTTTTAAAACCAAAACATTTTACCAGTATGATTTTTAAAGAAAAACCTATGAGCTGCCTTCTACACTTAAACGTACATCCATCATCAATCATAATGTTTGTCATTTGTTTGGAAACAATCATTATTGCACAATTTCTGTCACAGATTGTTAATTACAACATGCTCTGCTCTGCCCGTCACACTACCTAACACAGTAAGGTGTGCTTGCTCGCTGCCAGTGCGCTGCAGCAGCTTCACCTGCGGGAGTCTTTAGGGAGACGCTTCAATTCCTCCCAGTTCTAGTAAAGTTATTTGGCCTTTTAAAACTAGGCCAGACTATGAGATAAATCTTACTCTTTTCCCTCAAGGAGGATCTCTTTTTATCTCTCTGCACTGTACTCTGATGTGTGTCATCATCAATTTTAGAAGTAATATAATATTTTTCCTCTATAAGAGCGGAGTAATTATTTCAATCATATAATAGTTAACTTTAGTTAGGGTTGAACAATGGAACTATATTTTTATCCTCCTCTCATGATTTGATTTTGTCAGAAGCAGTTTCTTCTAAGATGATGCAGGAATGCTCTGAGCTTGTAGTATGCCTGCACCAACTACATCATCACTTTATCATTATATAATTTTTGATATTTGCGTGACATATTGTCATAATTAGAATATGATTTTTTTAAATCTTTTTTTAAGACTGTTATGGTGAAGAGGTGCTTCCTCGGACCACAAATTGCTGTCACGTCATCACTGAGTCCAACTGAACATGTGTGCCAAATATGAAGACATTCTGTCAAGGTGTTCCTGAGATATCATGTTTCAAAGAACAGACAAATGGACTTCTCAAAAACATCATGCCTTCCTCTGCTGGCATGGCAACAAAAAAAATCTCTGGGTGAAAGTATTATTAGTAGCCACAATGATCAGGAAAACTGATTAAGACTTTATCAAGAACAATCTGTGAACTATTGTAAACATTTATGCCAATAATTTATTTACATGCACTTACTGTACATATGTCAGGGGACTTGTGAGGGATATCAGTGAAAATGGATGCCGCAGAGTTCTCGATTTTTACTCTTTATAACTGTATTTCAATTATCTTTACCACAAGTTTACAAGAGTTATTACCAGGTAATGACAGTGCCGATAGGCTAAACATATATGTAGCGCACAGTACTGATGAGCGCATCTGTTCATGTTCAGTTCTGTTGTGTTCCTAGTTGATATTGTCGCTGTGGCTGTATAGTGTTTTTGTCCTTTATGTGAAACAAGGCAGTTATGCTAGAGCTGAGAGTTTGCTGAACGAGAGCCGCATAGAAGTGTCAGACTGATGGTGTTTATGGTGTTGCCGTTGGCTACGACCGGCAGTAGCCCGTGTTCAAGCTTCAATAAACTGACAGAAAAGCCTCCGTAGCTTCTTTTGTGTGAGAAGCTACTGTATGTATTCAGGTCAAGAATACAGATGCCATTGTTGCAAAGCATTACTTTCTACTGTGTTTTTATGTGTGACATCATCAACTAGTCAACTCTGTACATCACCACTAACACACCATCTCTACTGTGAAGAATGGTAGTGGCAGCATCATGCTCTGGGGATACTTCTCAGGAGCAGGCCCTGGACGGCTTGTAAAGGTAGAGAGAAACATGAATGCAGAAAGATTTTGCCAAATCCAGGAGGATAATCTGACTTGTCTGGTCTGAGAACCACAACTTGAGAAAAAATGTATTTTTCTGCAAGACATTCATTTTTCAAAGGCTTAATAACAGTTGAATATTTTTTTTTTCTTTCAATTTTTGTTAAAAAGCCAAATTATATTGATCGTGATTTTATGTATAAAAGCAACAGAAAAGATGAAACATCCAAGGGAGGTGAATCCTTTTTATAGGAATTATAAGTGTGCTCGTTTAGTGCATGTCAGAAACCAATAGGCTGAAAATACTGGGTCATGAAAAAATCCAACACTTTGTGTAATAGCTGTGTTTAATGCTGAAAAAGCTGCTCTGGCAGTGGGTGATGTTCCTGCTGCCAAGGCAAATGCAAAGCAAGTCTAGCCTGGCTTTTGTCCAAACTATGTGAAGCACGGATGTGTCAAGATCCATTTATGGAAGCTTGTGGGATTGGAAATGTTTAAATTGAATTGTTCCAAACATTGAAAAGCATTCATCTTGTCGTGTTGCTGAGTGGAAAAGCCTTTGAGATGTAAAGCTGCCTCTTGGAGCTGTGTGCAGGAACACATCCTGTTCCATCTCTTAGTTAGAGAGCAGACCCATTCAGAGAGCAACAATCAGCCACCTCTGAAATAAACGCATCTCTCTTTTTACCTCTAACTGTGCTCCCCTGCATGGCGGCTGAAACCATCTGCTCTAGAGGCAATGTCGTCAAACCGACGGCCGAGCCGCCACCACCCACATCGTGACTCATGCGTCCACATCAACCTCCGACATCAGGCCAACCTCATCCACAGCCCGCTCCTCACAATACACGTGCAACACACACGTAATAGCATATTCGACAGAGCAAAATATGAGCACATTTGAGAGGAGATGCCCCGTCCTGGCACTGGCACCACAGCATCGATAACATCAAACCTGGGACTGCTTTTAATTGCAGATCAGCTCCATGCATTTTTTATGACAGGCTGTGACAGGTTTACTTATTAGCCACAAGGTCAGAGTGATCCACGTCTCATCAAAGGCAAGCAGAGGCTGGCGGAAAAAAAGGCAATGAGAAAAACTCAAACCATATTACTATTAACGTGTCTCTCTTAGTCTTTTCACCTGTTGCCAGGCAAACTGAACTCCTACATCACGCGCTCATAAGCTGCTCGCCCCTCTGTCCCTCTAATACGTCCCTCCTTATCGTGATGCCTCAGTCGTGTGGTGCTGCTCAGCCAGAAAATGACTAACATACCTCAGATTTTTATCTTTCAACTCCAGAAAGAGAAGTGGTGGCAGAAGAGGAGGAGGAGACACTGAACGACGAAGAAGAGGGGGAGGGGAGGTCAGGACCTCTCCACTTTCACTCTCATCTCAAAGAGACAGCAACAACCATTACAGTCAATTTATGGATTCAAATATATTCAAACTGAACCTAATAATAACTTTAATAATTGTGAGTTTCCCACACGAGACGCTTTGCAGTGTTTTACCCAAGCCTTTGCCTTTTTCTGCAGGATTTAAAAGCTTATGAAAAAGCATTCACACTTCAAAACTATTTCTAACTTTTACTTGGCCCTAAAGACCTCTTTGCCTTTTCAATATATGAAAAAAGCAATCAACTTGTTCCCAGTTCCCCCGGTTTCAAAAACTGTCGAGACTTTTAATAGTACCTCGAAAGCCACTGCTTCTGTATAAATAAATAATTTAAAAAACTCCTACTGTATAAATGACAAAATACACCACATGTCATTAAAAGAAAAACAGCATGGGCGAAGAGAGATGGAGTGGGCAGGGAAAATAAATAAAAATTGAGATAAAGAAATGGGGGCAGGCAGAAGCAAAGACAACAGAAGCGATAAAGAGGCCAGATCAGAAATAGAAAGATAGGAAAAGGATCTCCAGCAGAGCGGAGCAGAAGCAGAGCGACAGAACGATGTGGAGGAGGAAATCAGAGCCAACCTGCCCTCCACCTTTCTACTACATGTGTGAAAGTGGTAATCAACACACTCACAACATCGGGTGAGAGGCTGCACCACACAACTGTGTGCATGTAACAGTTTCATTAATGATATGCTGCTTCCATTCCATAATGTTTCATAATGTATGCCCTGCAGATAGTGGAGGAATATGAAAGAAGACTTAAAACAGGAATAGTGTAGAGTAGGTAGGGAACAAATTATGTAGTTCAGATGTGTTACATTTTAGTCAGATATGAGTACACAGTATACATACTCTAAAGATTCATTTTAGATTTTGGGTTGCTGCAAAAGTTTTTAATCAAATTATGATGCAGACAATCAGGCTGAGACGAAGGGTACCGCAAATATTTACCCTGAGACTTAAAAAAAGAGCATCATCATTCACAGCCTAACATAAACTATGCAGCATTAGAGCTGAGACACACACCAAGCCAAATGTCAGCCAGCCAATCCAGTGTCCTGGATTGTTGCCACTAGTAGTCAGTACAAACTAAAACAAAGGCAACTAGACTATGACTATGGGAGGTGACCACCTCATAAGGCTAGATTCAGTTAATGACTCAATAATGAAGTTGTAAATCTATTAAACAAGCAGAAAAACTCAAACATATCCAGTTAGCTTTATTTTACCTTTGTTTTGTTTTCATTAAGCTGCTTCATTGCAGAGTGGTCTCTCTTAGCTTTGCTTAGCTTAGTTTTTACACCATGACCTGGATAACAAAGAATCTTCCCAGACACTTTGACTGGTTGTTGGACCAGAGCACAAGAGGAGAAGAAATGTGATGAAAATATGCAAGTATCTAATTTTTTTTATCTTCATTTCATCTGAATATTCAAACACACAAATATTATCGGGAAGACATGATCATCGATAATGAATAAACTGTCAACCAGCTGATTGGCAAGATTGAGGCCAGCTCTGACTCAGCTCAAAGAAAAAACAAACACTGGCTTTTTTGTGTGTTCAACGTACAGATTTTTGGTTTAGAGACATGGAGCATTACTCTTGGCTTTACTTGTTGGTAGTTGTCAGGTTGGTACAACTGGGTCTTCAATAACATTTTCCTTCAAAACTGAATCCAACTCAAACAATATATTAATCTGAGACCAGGTCTGGACAATGCAAAGCAGCAGCTCTCAATTGAAACCTACTCTGGTGGTGGGTGAGCAGCTTTTTAGGGCAGAATAAAGCAAGTTTTAGTACTATTGAAAAAACAAATCCTCCCACACAACACAAAATGATTTTCTCGCTCAGACGTTTCACACAAAAGCAATACAAACATATGGGCTTTGTGGCCTCTGTCATAAGAGATGTGGACAGCATTGACTGACTATAACTACATTTAAAAATATATGTACATGCCTGAGTTTCCAGCCAGCTCATGCACTGGTACAACAATGGTTTTATTTGTGAATCCACATGCATGACTTCCTGTGAAGGCAACAGCCGACTCTAATCTACCTCTAAAAACCCACTGGAGCAGGTCAACTCAGCTTCAGGATGTTAAACACAGAAATGGGCTGTTAGAGTAAATTGGATTCCTCGCTTAAAATGCAGCAGTGAAGAGGGAAATAAAGCACAAGCTCTCAGATACAAAAAGATACGTTGGTGAAACAGCTGCTGTATTTCAAGAGGGACAAAAATGCAGAAAAATGTAAAATCATTTTAACATTACGAGTATCAATTTTCATGTTGTTTCAGTTGGTAAAATTTGCATCATCGGAAGGATCTAAAGAAAACCTGAAAGCGGTTAAACTAGTTAAAAAAAAAAACTTTCCATTAAGATGAAAACAAAAAAAAACTCTGCATTATCCATCTCACATTTTCATACAATGCGCATCACTAAAAACGCTTTGGTCTTTCGGGAACCCACTGACACAAGCGCACATTGCATCTCCTGGCGACGGAGCATCATCATTATACTGGGTGTGTCACGTGTCTGTTGCGTGGGAGCACAGCAGGGGTTGGATAAACCTTTATTTCAAGAAGCAAAACAGAAATGAGAGCGCAGATGACATTTCTCTCGCTGAACAATTGCTGGCTCACTCGTATTTTCACCTTGGGCAATGACAAACACTCCGAGGAGAATAGAAGCCAGTGATTCAGCCAGCCTTTTCTCTGCGACAATGGCAAAACATAAATACGAGATCTGTATTTCTGAGCAACCTCTAGGTGCAAACATGGATTTCTAATCTATAAATCTTTTAACCTGTTAAATACAGCAATTTTTTTATGCAATGACAAAGGAACACCAACAACCCAACCGCCTGCGCTCTCCCATCAGATAAGCTCTCTGGGTAATTGAAAACCATTTTCATGTATTTCACCGATTTAAAACGACAAGCAACATGCTCCCTTCTCACCAATCATCATCTAGACAGGATTGTTTTTTTTTAACTATATACCAGGCTCAATCTTGGTTCCATGCAATTAATATAAGCAATAAGGAAATAAATGCTACAAATACTTTTGAATCACAAGCTCATTGAACTCCTACAGTTACAGTAGGTACACTTAGCTGTAACTGCCCAACTCATTTATATCAACGAGGCTAGGTTTAAAAAAAGAGAACTCTCTGTATAAATGCTATAGTTCAACAGCACCTCAAACTGCAGCCTCCAAACTCCTCATACAGTTGAATTAATCCCTCTCCAAAACAGTTTAAACAAACTTGACCATTATAACCTCCATGAAGAGGATTTACTGCATAGTTGTTCTTTTAGACTGCGCTAGTTGTAGATATTGAACCTAATATGCAAGTCTATACCTAATAAACTGGCAACCTAGTGACAGAAATAAGGCTGTAGTTTAGTGATTCAGCTTAATTTGTGTGCCATTATCAAATAACTAAATATGTCTTTCATTCTTACATATTAGCAGTACATGAGAGAAAGTGGGAATATGACCTGAAAAAATGAGAAAGCGCAGAGCTCAAGTGAGCGTCTAGAGATAAAAAAAAGCGGTACAAAAACATGGTTTTCACGAGGTACAGGGAGGAAGAAGGGCTTTTATAATCCGTGTTTTCATAAATGATTTATTTATTTGTTTATTAAATTATTATTATTTTTTCTCTAATTCTTTTCTCTTTTATGTAAATATATATATATACAAATAGATGGGGAGAAAATATTGTTGATTGAGTAGTGGAAAAGGGGTAGGTTCGATAAGCATATGCTTCATCCTACTCCTTTTCGGACATGTTGGGTTCACATTATTATTTTGTTTTGACTATTGTTATTGTTGTTTTGACTATTCTTATTGGATTTGTTTTTTTCAATTACTTTGTTATATTACCATCACATGTTCGAAATAAACAATAAACAATAAACAACAAAATAAAAGCTGATAAACAAATGTCAGGGTCAACAGCACCTTTGATATTGTATTTTGAGAATGGCATTTTCCGTGTAATATCTGGCGAGACTGAGGAAGGGCAGAGCACCAGGAGAGAGTTGACAGCTCCAACCAGCCTTGACAGCATGTATGCCTAAGAGGCTGGAGCGCTCAGAAAGCAGGAGCTCTGAAGCCTCCCATTGGATTATCGCAGGCAGAACACAGCCTTAGCTCTCTGAACAAAACACATGGAAAGGCTGTTTATTGACGTCAGCCATGAAAACTGCCCAGCCGTATCACCATTAGCACACATCTCCCAGTCCAGAGACAGGACTGCTGAAATGCAGACAATTCACACTGCAGGCTAGCTGAATCCCTCTCAATGAAGCCAGTCATACTCAAGCATGGGTTTTTCGTGTTGTCTAACTACACAGCCATGCTGGTTCAAGAGATATTCCTCTTTAAATCCTCTGTAATTCATGAGCCACACTTTTGGAAAGAAGCTACATAGCTAAGTCAGCCGTACTCCTTCAATAAAACACCCACAGCAGTCGGTCCAGGATCCAGCCAGCAGCCTGCACAGTTCCAAAGGTTTAATGCATGATGCTACATGCTCAACAAAGATTTCAGATAATAACACAGCAGGACACAGCCGTTTATCCCTTTTATATAAAGCATGCAAATGCTGCTCAATTTCTGCTTCATATTTAGTGCGCCTACAGACCTCTGGATGCTGCCTACATATCTGCTTTTATCAACATCCTCTCTCTAATATCTCATTCTTAGTAATCATTTCCTGATTAGAGTCACAGCCAGGCCAATCAGTAATCATCAGTAAGAATAAATCTGGTTACTATAATATCCAGTCCGACAAAAACCCAGGACGGTTACATGCTAATTGTAGAGCTGGATATTTACTGTTTTAACCATGCCTGGCCAAAGTATTTTGCCCAGGGTGAGCTACAAATCCATCTGCATGTGTGCTTCGAATGCAGCACCTGAAGGAATACTCAGCACAGCAGAGAACACAGTCACCCAAAAATGTTTCCAACTAAAGCTGACCAAAGTAAATGTGACAATCTTTTTGGTAAAAAGACCATTTAGTGAGGTCTCTTAGGATCTTCACATCTGTAACTCTGAACCATCCAATCAGGTTTGCTTTCACATGGCAGATACATGAGCACGTGGACTTGAAACCAATTGGTTTTTGGAGAAGTATGCGTCTGACGATCACGTGTCGTCAATTCAGTGAGTTGCCTTCTATTGTTGTTTGAATGAATGGAGAAAAATTAATAATTTTCCTGCCACTATAGCAATATTACCATTGCCTTACTACACGCCACATCACTCCTCTAATGGCTTCAAGCAGCTTTGCAAAGTACAGTTTCTACAGGGGACATTGCTCAGCGTTGGCACCTTTAAGAGTTTTGCCCAATTGATATTTTTAGAACATATTTCAGTAGTAAACCTGAAAAAACACAAGATAGAAACTAATCATGATCTGGTTTGATGCAGACCAAGAGCAAGGTGTCAACTGTCTGTTTCAGACCTTGGACATAGGGAAGTATCACTCCCGTAATTTTGGATTATCTAAAACTAAAACATCGGAACAATCAATGAATCAATGAAAGGACCTGTATGCACCATATTCAGTTCTGGGCCATCTGTGGCTCTGTATGCAATTGTATATTGAACCTTTAATTAGTAAAATATGTCTCCTGTAGAGACTGTGTGAATCAGTAATTATTGGTGAGATGAGTCAAACACGTTTGCTTCTTTCTAAAATTAGTCAAGGTGAACGGATGGTATCTGCATGTGTGTTTCCAAAGGTGACGTATAGAGGAGGTGGTGTGTTGGTGTGGTATTTGCTGGTGCCACTGTTAGAGATTTATTCAGAATTTAAAGCAACGACGGGGCTACTAACCATTCTGTGACACGAAATCTCATTTGGTTTGTGCTTACAGAAACCACCGTTTGTCTTTCTACAAAACGTTCACCTAAGGCACACAGACTCTGTTAGGACTGTTTGACCGAGAATAACACTGATGGACTACAGTATCACATGTCATGTCACTATCACCAGACATAAGCCCAGTGAAGATCGTTTGTGACGATTTGGGCCACAAAAAGAACAAAAAGCAGCCAGCAAAACATCATGGGTGGAAACCCTTTCCAGGCTTTGAAAAAGTGTTCCAGGTGCTAACATACTATGAACTGCTGGTTTGCTGTAATCTTCATATTCATTTCGTAATATACTCTTTTCCTGTCAGTTAAATCTGGCTGAAATTTTAGATACTACAAAACTCACAAGTCATTGCTATCAGAGAAAACCCTCATCAAAGATTCAATTTAAATCTATGCATATTGTAAAGCTATACAGTACTTTAGATGGCAAACTGATACAAACTCCAAATGTTGAAGGAGCATTATCATATTACTTAATGACATAAACAGGAACAAAATGAAAAACCAAACGGGTTTCAAGTGGATGGGGCTTGATTTCACACTACACGAACCACAAAAATCAAATCTGAGTACAGTTGTATAAACTGTTATTTGATTTTATAAGACATCCTTACAGAAGTAATACAAAAAAAACTTGTGCATGTCTAATGATTGTATCTTTGAAAATCTATTTAACGAGTCCAATAATATAAGCCAGGAAGAGCATATTCACTTGGATGTGTCCAATTTCTTTTTAAAGGACACATAGTTGTAGCACTGCTTCATTCTTTGATTCATCTTTAGAAATCAAATTCCACGTGAATCAAAATGTCTTTAGGAAAAGTCAATTCTAAAACCCTAATACATATAATTGTGTTTGATAATTATTCATTCATTGAATCTGTCCTTCAGAATGAAAACATAATATTTTTAGAGAACATCTTTATATCCATATACCTTTGTGCTGGATAGAGCAATCCAATAAAAAGAAATCCACTGCTAAAATGAATAACAAAGATCACATGTTCAGCAGCTACAGTATACCAAGAAACCTTTCTCCAAGTAAATCCTGGAGGTTGCAGAAGTTTGCAAACTGACATTGTAAATTCACACCTTATTCTGTCTTTTTCACAAATCTTCTAAGACCTCAAGGACTGCAAAGTTTCAGTGAAAAGCTTCATCGAGGAAGCTGGAGGAAAGTCATACTGTAACAGAGCAGTGCATTACATCTGGCTTTCTGTTCTCCTCTGCACGCTTCTGTGGCAGCTAAGCCTGTTGCTTAGCAACCTCTTAATCAATACCTGGTCCTTTGCCGGAACAAAGCAGAACAACGAGAGGGGAAATAATGGAGGAACATTTAGCTAGCGGGCTTACAGTACAAAAGACATGTCAGACATCATTTGTGTACGTATCAATCACTGACTGTCACCATTAGCAACCTCTTGCAACTGTTGGCTCATTGAATACTTGTATCAGAGAGGTAGAGGAATGCATGACACATAGCCTGTTTGGGTTTGAGGGATTAGACACTGCGTGGCTGACTGGATTACAATACACCCTAACAAATGGACATCGATAGCCCATTTTGGGATGTTAAAAACGAATAACCACAACAAAGTCACCTAACCAAACATCACTGCGCGTGTGTGAATTCATTTTACTGGACAAGTTTCACCTGTTTTTGTAGTAGTCAATGAAAAGACAAGGATCATCAAAGTCAGTAGGACACATCCCCTGGGAACCATGGCACTCTGCTTTATGTTGATGTTTTATTTGCTTAAAACAGCCCCCAAGAACGTTTTAACAACCAGAGAGTTAGTTTTTCCCACTGCAGAGTCAAATCTCCCACAAATTTAGATTTTTTCCAACTTTGACTAAATGAAAATAATTCAGTAACTAAACTTATTTGTTAAATAAACTTGTTGTTTTGTTCTCACCATTCACTTCCTCCTACTCGTCACATGGGGTAAATGTGTAGAAAGAATGTTTTGTTTATTCCAATCAGAGAACATCTATTGGATCAAGCCTTGGTGACTATGTGCTAATATTTGTGCTAATATTTTTGTATTCAAAGGATTATCTAAGGCTGGTACACCATCTCTCTCAGTCCATAATATCCTTCCAATCAAGCCAGATCAGGCCTGTCTGCTCCGTTTAAGGTGGTTACACAAGCCAGTTTTATTTTGATGGGGTTATTATTCCGATTTCTAGTGGATTACCAGTGCTCATACAAACATAGCCACATACGCTGTTTATGTGTTTCAGAAATCAGACTCATAATATATAATTTATAGAACAGCCATTCGTGTTCACATATTGAACAAATGACATATTGACATTTTTATCTCACACGGAGATAAAAAGCATTTGATGTCAACTAATCATACAGCTGACCAAATCGGTCACATACAATTCCACATGTAAACCTGCTTCATCTAAGGTGTAAGTATCAGAACAATGTGTGTGGGAGTGAGGGAAATAGGGGGAGAGTACAGGTGCAGTTAAAATCAAGTGTGTATGCGCAGGTACAGTTAAGTTGGCAAAGCTACTGTGTGTTCAGAAGAGAGAAAGTGGGAAAGTGAGTGGGAGACTGGTGTCATACAGCACACCTTCCTGTGGGCGAGTGGGGGTGGAGCTGAGCATCGGTCAGGTAAATAGAGACTACACACCACCACATCTCAGAGGACATTATCCCACCGCTTGTTTCCAGTGCACTTTCACAGTCAAGCCAACCATCTGGACACCTTTAAGAAAAAAAAAAGTCAACGCCTCCCGCATACTGTGTTTCCACATTCACAAACACAAGATTATAATCCTGATGACCCTCCCTGACACTTGTGCCCACCCACTGCTTTTGTAGTTTCACCGACGTCTCTTCGCAAGTTCTAAACCTTGGTTTTGCTGAAGATTTTAGCCGGAGAGCATGCTCAAGTGTTGCCGTTTGTGGTGGGAATAAAAGACTCGATTAATAGAAAATAGAAAAAGTCCTTGAAAATGAGAAAGTGAAATCCATTATGGCATGTAGGAGGTATTAATGCACATGTACGTGTGGGTGAATCTAAAGTGCATGAGGGCGGCAAAAGAATAAACCTTGATGAAGAGAAAGCTTTATTTCAATTTGCATCGCAGTGTCTAACTGTGACATGGATATGGCTGAAATAGGTGAAGTCAACACCACAGTACTGATGTGAATATTTTAACAGTATCAATATACGATATCAGCGACACTTTCTGTCTGGGCAAACTGAATAAATTCACAATTTCGACTGTCTTCATTTAACAAATTATGCATGTAACTCTGCATATGGTCACAGTACTTGGTTTTAAACACTGCATAGGATACTGGGAAAATACAATCAGATTCTATAGTTTATGTGTAGAAAATAGTTAAAATAGTAAGTAAGTAGTCATTTTTGGTCCAGAACACATTCTGCTATATTAACTGAAGAGTCATTGTTTTTTTGTTTTTCCCTACACAGTCATACAAGGCTCCATTAAACTATCAACAACTGTATGATGCACTCTGGTTCAAATGCTGCAGGATAGATTTGTTTGTGGGTGTGCAGGAAATGTTTAGTTGCTGTCGACTGAAAAATTGAGAACACATTAATATGCACCATTAAAAATTGTTTTAATAATTTCCTACTACATCCATTATTACATTAGGTCAGGCTTAAGCAGATTGTCAGATCAACTATGGGGTGTATCATAATCCTAATATCATAATCTTCATAGTTACTCTTATATCTGTAAAGAGGCGGCATTAGACTACTGATGCATTTAAATACTGAGAAATTCAAAGAATAAAGCTAAATAGATTATGTCTTATGTCTGTATGAAGACAGAGACTATGTTACATGAATATTTATTCAATTTAACTGTTTACACTGATGAGCCACAACATTAACAACACAGACAGGAGAAGTAACATTGCCCATCTTGTGACAATTCAGTTTTCTTCTGGGAAACATTTAGACCTGGTATTCATGTGGATGTTACTTAGACATGGAGCACCCACCTAGACCAGCCCAGGTACCCCCACCCCATAGCAATGACACTCCTGGATGACAGCAGCCATCCCCAGCAGGATGTAGCCTGACACAGACACAAAAACTGCTTAGGAACAACTCATGAAAAACGTGAAGGCGTTTTTCATGTTGGCCTCCAAATCCACTAGAACCCAAACTAATCAGGTATCTGTGGGATGATCCACAGTGTCCGCACCCCTCAACCCACAGGACCCAAAGGCCTATGGGTTGTTGCCAGACACCACAGGACACCCTCAGAAGTTCTCCAATGACTCACCACTGTTTTGGAGGCACAAGGGAGACCTACACAATAGTAGGAAGGTGGTCATAATGTTATGCATGATCAGTATATATCTACGATTAAACAGATCCTCTCATACAATAAACTTAGTTTTATTAATAACTGAGTTATTAATACGAGTCAAGTGTTCTGCTCACAGTGAAGCATTAAATATAGAAAGAAGTACGATAGAAGAAATTTTTTGTGAGACTAATCTTCAAGGGTCTATCTTGCACGGGAGCAATGATTTACACTTTGGCGTTGATGTCTTTATCATTTAAGTACATTTTGTGTTTATGTAGTGATTTACTCAGTCTCCCAGGACATACTGAATACCAATACAAAACACAGGAAGTGAGAAAAAACAGCAGCACATATCAGGAAGTTATTATCAGATCCCAAGGGAGTCTTTTTGAGTTGCTCACATCAGGAATTCACAACTGAGCTTAAACCTGTTCACACTGTGAGCTCATTTTGTCTTTTTCAGAATTTTGAAACCTGTATCCTGATCAACACCTGCACCTGCATCCAATAGAGCAAGGACCATTCACACGCTTAAAGCATTACTATAAACATATGACAACATCTAAATCTATAGGCATGTATAGTCATTATGGTTTATTTATTATACTCATTACGGTATCCCAGCTGTCATTGGGCGAGAGGCGGGGTACACAATGTACAGGTTGCGAGTCAATTGCAGGGCTAACACAGAGAGACAGATAACCATTCACACTCATCACCTACGGCCAGCTTACAATCACCAATGAACCTAACCAGCATGTCTTTGACAGACACAGGGAGAACATACAAACTCCACACAGAAAGGTGCAGTCGCTCCATGAGACTAAGAAATATATGTTTATGAGTTGCGCAAACTGGTTCTGATGACTCTGCATCAATATAACTTTATTGACAACACAGAATCCATTCATTCAATCAACAATGATGACAAGACAGACCCCCATATTAAAAGGCGTTCCTCACATGGATTCTGTCTC
This sequence comes from Planiliza haematocheilus, assembly GCA_005024645.1. NCBI lineage: Eukaryota > Metazoa > Chordata > Actinopteri > Mugiliformes > Mugilidae > Planiliza > Planiliza haematocheilus. The sequence goes on along the minus strand of SRSE01000725.1, from coordinate 3,735,517 downwards.
TGTTTATCTTTTCAAACACGTTTCCGTTTCTCCCTTCCTTTTTATCAAATTATCCAAAGGGCAACACCACCCTTGTCTGATTTAAAATGTCTATCCACTCCAGCCAGTTTGCTCTGATTGAGATAGGTACATGAAGCATTTTTTGTCTGGTTGTGTTATCATTCAGATTATTGGTGGAATACTAGTGTCCATGTAGACCTGACATTCAAGTCAAAATGCTGGATGTTTGTCACATAAAACAAAGCATATCCCCTAACGTCAGTAAATATTCGAGTTTCTCTGCCTTTCATCAGAATGCATTAAGCATTGACCCCTTTCACAATTTCAACATTGTTTCTCTGAAAAACGGACTGGAAAACTATTCACTGCTCCAGTTGGATTCACAATTTCCACTCCGGATAGTGTTTTGATCTCCAGTCCAAATGCACGCACAAAACTAATTTGGTCACGCCTGGGGAAGGCTCAAAATATGCTTTTCATTTTAAGCCAACACCACCCATTTATATGCACCCTAACTAGCATCTGAAAAATACTCTAAGAAGTAGTAATTTTGTTGTTACCGAGAGCAGGCACCCTGGGAGGTACAAAATTGCTCTCGACATTTTGCTGATTTGAGCACCCAATCTCATGCTTTTTATTTACTTTTACACAAATTTAAAGTTTTCCCTCAATAACAGTTTTCATCTTCAATTTTATACCATTTCAATGACATTTCATGCTATTTTCTATTAGCTTTGCAATTTCCAGTAACTCCCCTTTGTATGGCCTTGGAATAATAATTAAATCCAGCCCACGATTATTTACCTCCACTATCCTGATGCATGAAAGTGATCTAATAGAGAGATCCCATTAAAAGAAATCATCCTAATCTATTGTCATTCATGGATCACACGCTCACAGACACCCAACCATACAGTTGTAGCTGTTTTTATGATCTTGCTCTGATGCAAATCCCTGCAAATCCCTCTGGCTCAGGAAGCAATGTGACATATCGTGGCTGGCAGCAAAAAGTCCTCCACAAATCAGAAGCCACTCTGAGTATTCTCATGAATTTTACAACACAATCAATGTGGACTATATCAACAGCAGGTCTCCCTTCAGAGCAAGTAAACCTAATTAACTCCAAGAACAAAGGCTTCTTGAATCAGTAATGTCACAGCCAGTGTTGCATTTTTATATATCAGCTGTCAATAGAGCTGCACTGTCATCTGTCTCTTGAACTCATTTAATCAATACATCATACTAACAAGCACCAATCAACTCACTGAGAAGATTATTATTTTATTTTTTTTTAATTTGGTTTAACAACAACAACAACAACAATTCAGAAAACTCCACCTTGAATCTAAATGATATTTCTTCATTTGTCTTGCATGTGACATCACCCTTGTTATCTTTTTTCTTTAGATACTGTAGGATAAAGACTTTTGTTTAGCCAAAAAGCCACACTGCCCTGTGGACCGTCGCAATAATCACATACACCATCAAATCTATTTTAGTTTGAACCCTCCAGCCATCTTCCCAGAATGTAATACAGATCATATTATCCAGCACAAGAGAAACGGAGGGACGAGGGTGAGAGAAACAGAGCTGGGGACTGACCTGCGTCGCTCTGGCTGAAGACAGCCATGGTCTGCCCACCCACTGTGTGCATGGTGAAGGGATGCTCCTTCGGGACCTGCAGTGATGCATCCTTCTCGTCCACAGTATCTAAAGCAGTCAGCTCCTCATTCAGACTGAACCGTACCTGAGAAACAAAGCATAAACAAAGGCTGACGAATCATATTGGCAAGGTACTCTTTGACTGAGCATCAAATTTGATGGTGAAACCTTATTGATCCCTGTGAGGAAGGTGGGTCAGAGCGGCAGAGAGCAGCGAAGGAATCAATCACAGAAAAAAAGACAGCAAAACTATCTGTGATACTGTGTACTATGAATGAAATACTCAACATGTGCAGCATGAATGAAAACAACCACTGTTCCTAAGACGGGGATGTTTATGGTCAAACAAACAGGTGGTGAAAGATGAGCTGACCACAATTAAAAATGGAAGTCATCCCCATTAACCCGTAGACAGTGCGGTATTAAATGCAGCCATCTCACCTCTGTTTTACCTTTCTCCCTGTCGGGTGTATAAGAAGACGGATAAAAATAGTTACTGATAAGAGCTTCACTAAATGACTTACTGATAATGATGTTCCCACAGCCTACAGCAACATCTTTAAATGTTACATGAGTTCAAACAGGGGTTCAATACTCTACAATACTCAGTTCAGGACTAAGGTAAACAATGGGTGTTGATTAATTTGTTCCCATCGACTAATCGACTAACAATGCCAGCTCTAATACCGATTAAAATTATTTAGACATATTCTTATTGGTATGCAGAAGGAGGTACATACTTTCTAATGGTAATTTTTCCAACCTCTCCCTTTTCTGTGGCTTTGTCCCATTGCTGAGATAAATATTTGGGAACCTGAGGAAGAGATGAGGAACAGAAGTAGTCTCTTTAATTATCACTACGCCTAATGAAGTTACACACATGAATACAACTCAACAAATTAACTTCAGTCCTTCACATTTATTTTCCACCAAAAATACTTGTTGTAAAGCTAATAAGTACAACCATTACTAAAAGTATTACATTTAGTGCACGAGGCTACGCACCTGTTAGAGCGCAGTTATGCTTTTACGTTAGCGTTTTTGAGTTTTGCGTTAGCCTCTGCCAAAGTGATTTAATTTTTGATGATTTGCAGACGAACAAACCTTTACAAGCCACACGCCTTTACTTTCTTTGACTCCTCTTAGATTGACCTCCGTTTTGTCCGACATATTTTAAATAGTTTCGACAGACTGACCGAGAGATGATAGAAGTTTAAAGTTAGCAGCGGGTCCAATTTACTCAGGAGGATCCAATTAGGCCGGAGAGTTTCAAAATAAAACTTCCTGTTAAACCTTTGAAAATAAAATAAAAATAAAAATAAAACTATACCACTAAATGCATCCAAAATAATAAGATGAGAGTGGGCATTGATATTTTTTTCAATAAATAGTTTTATTAAAACGCTTCTGTATTCATTTATTCCTTCCTGTTCCTGTTAAAACTTGTCATTCAGTTAATAAAAATAGTTCATAATATTACATGGGAAACTAAATAAACTCATAGAGGAAACAATAAATACCTACTGAAATCATTTGTGTGATACATTTCTATGGAATATTTTAACTATTTAACATTTTGTGTGTACAAAATTTGCAACTTACCACAGCTCGATTAATGTTCACCTGTTTTCACAATGACGAGGCAAGAACAAGCATCACAGGTGAGTGATGAACTGCAGGCTATCAGTTGAAGTTATCCCACTAATACGACAATGGTGCTGCAATGATCCTGAGGCCTTTTCTGGATGCAACCGTCTGTCAAAATCTAAGACCATCATCATTTTACCTAATGATGTGCTTTATTCTGCACATATTTAATTTGGGAAAGTCAAGAAAAGGTTAAAACGGGCTCAGCAACAATTTTTTGACACAAAGGTCACATTAAGGTTAGTCCAACAAATAAATTACACAACACTGTAAGTCCAACTGCAACTAAACAAAACATCCATGGTATAATTTGTAATAAAAAAGAGCTTAGGACTGATGTCATATTACCTCAAGCGCTCAACACAACTTTCAACCTCTGAATCATCGCTAAACAGCAAGAAATTCTAGTTCACGCTGATTATACAAGTGGGGTCAAGCACTGCAAAGAATGCGTGTTATTTCCACAGTGTAGATGGCTTTCTAGGTCGAGGCCATGAGTTCCTTTCATCGCTAACATTCAAACCATCAAACTGCCAGCATAAGTGGAAGGGCTGTCTGACGTCTCACAGTGTAAAGGCATGCAAAGAATGACCTTTTGTAACTGCTGTGCTTTAATTTTCAAATTCCCTGAAATCTATGGTTAGACATTCATAGAAAGACTGGAGTTACAGATGAATGTCCTATTGAAATGTTAATTTACAAAGAAAACAAGGTAACCTATCATAAAACATCATCAAACATTTTCTTTTCAAATGCAAGGGCTGGGGAAATCATGAAACAACCATAATTAAGGAGAGTGCTTACTCACTAGTCAAACTGGCGATCAAGGCAGTGCACTTAAACTGAGGCAGCAAATCAACAAGTCAATTTACATTTTAAGATTTAATGAACTGCAGAATGAACACAGCATGCCAAAACTAAAATGTCAATAAATTACACTTGGATTTTTTTTAAGAAATGTCACCCAACAATGCTAAAATTGAAACTATTTAACTTTTTAGGTGTTTAAATACAATAGACTGGATGATAAGAAGTTATATACTTCTCATTAAAATGTTCATTGGAATGAAAAGCCATTTAAACATCTGACTGTAATTTTAACTGGAGACAGGGAGTGTCACCATGTGGCTCAACAGAAAACCTGCACTATAAAATTCAGCTGGTCCCACAGCAGCACTGTTTTTTGTACATTATTCAACCTGTTTCCACTTTTTTCATGTTCATATTTTACATGTCTCAGCGACGTAAATGCAAACATTTCCCTACATTGTCAGGTAGATTAATGTCATTCCTGCTGCTCACCAGTCAGGTGGAGTTCTTCCAGTGCCGTGTGTGCTTGATGGTCCTGATGTGTTGCACCTAAATTGTGACAGTCTTTAAAAGTGCTTGAGTCAAGGCAGAGAAAAGAGAATGGAGACTCATTTCTACTGTGATATTCTGAAATTTAAACCTCACATTTTGAAAATAGAAACACAGACCATCAAATATGTGGTTGGGAACAAGATTTACCATGAAAAGGAACAATACAGCCTCAAACCTTAGATGGAGACCATTTCTGGAACATCATTGCTTGCCAATATATACTACTAAAGGTTGGTAATCCGAAAGCAGAAGATCTTTTGCATTTCTTTTTTGCACATGTGATACTTTCCAGATAATAATAAAAAAACAAGCTTCCTATTTAAGAGCTTGGTGACTTGTAGTCACTGCTGTTGTGGATCATAGGAGAGTCAGTTCAGCTCTGTACTAATTATTTCACTAAATAAATTATGCATGTAGAGCTTGAGACCCGAGTAAATCAAGATTAGCTTTAGAGGTCATTAACATTAATCACTCGACCTGTGACCTGTATGTAATTAGTGCAAACTGCACTGCATCAGCTTTTGCATCAAACTACAAAGAAGACATACAGTGTACTGGAATCTCTCAACTTATAAAAACACACACATTTGGTGCCCATTACTTGATGTGACATTTTATCTTCAGCTGCACATTTCTGTTTACAAATGGCTCCTCTATGAAAAATAGTATTACTTCTTATACAAACTCAGAACAACTGCACCAGTAGCAATGTTATAAGATTATGTGTCTGTATATATCATTCAGTGTCATCTGTTCACTTTCTCATGTATGTTCTAGATGTGGCAAAGAGCTGAGGGAGATAAAAGATGCACATAGGCAGAGTTTCTTTTAATAAAACACAATTCGTCCTGTATTCTGCTACGGCTAATTGGTATGCATTGCCATCTTGTGGACAGCAGCTAGAACTGCAAATGGTGCTCATGCACGAATGAATGAATGAATGAATGAATGTATGCAATGATGAATGAATCAGTAAACGCGTTTCATTTTCAGCATTAGTTATGTAGCATAGGATCTGCCTCTTTTACAAGCTAAATTATTTTTGATAGTAAAATAAAAGATAGACAATACTGAAATTATGTGGTTTTTGCAGGTTGTCTTCTTTGTGTTAAGAAAACACGGTGACAACCACAATATAATCTACTTAACTCAATGCTTAACATTATATCGCTATATATTCATTGTCCTAGAGGACGAATTCTGATACTTTCTGTCCCACCCTGTTTATTAACATAAACTTCTCACCCTTCTCATAAAACTGATGGATTAATGTCAAAGAAAAAGAGGGGTTTTGGGGTCTGGGTTCTAAAAAATGTCTTGAGACAGCATGCTTCATAGTTGAAGGTGTACAAATCCAATTGAAAACTGATTTAAATTCATCTTTCCACAAAACTCTGGCAAATACAGCATCTGTGCCAAGGTCTTGGGTGTAGAGGAGTCAGCAGCTCCATTGACAAATGCTGTTGTTGGTCAGTATAATACTTTTGGTGTATTTTTTATAACAACACACAGCAAGGGGTCGATAAAGTTGGTGCACTGCAACTTCCTGTGCCCCCAGTGTCCTGTACCTCTCAGCAGTGCGACCTGGAACAAAGAGCAGACATATCTACTATGATTTCAGTGGTGAGCGTACCTCTGTCAACTGACCCGCCGTTAGCACGTTCACATAAAGATTAACACAGAGACAGCTCTCATCTGCTTCAGGACATCAGGACAGAGTCTCTAAAGTGTCCCAGCTGCTGGACTCTGTTTATCAGCATGTGCTGAAAGTCTAACTTCCTCTTATTACGCAAGTTCAGAGCTCTGTGAAACTCCTGCGATCCTCTATCTGTCCTCTGCTGGCTGAAAGACTCAGCAATCTCCTTTCATCGAGGATAAAATGAACTTGGCACCTGCTTGCTGATGGTTTTGGCTTTCCTCTCAAGGTCATCCTCACTTTGATTGTGGCCTCTTTTTTTTTTTTTTTTTTCCCCACACTCTGAGTGTATGTCAGGGAAAGGTGACATGATGTATAACCCACAGAATTAAATGCCAGTGCTCTGCTGATTTATGCTAAATCAAGTCTTGGCATTGTTTATTCTAATCGCCGCACTCAACCGAGAATTTCTCCAGATCCTGACATGGTCTGGGATAGATATAACACAAAGCATGATTGTTATAATTTCTGCAGTGAGTGCTCACAGTAGGATGGAAGGCTGTTGCCATGGCAGCCCCTACTGGGCAGATAAAGTCTTTAAAATGGAAAGCCAAATAAACTAAAATAACTGAGGTATTTTGGAAAGATATTAAAAATTGAATGTTTCCGTTAATTATACAATTTTTTTTGTTGTTGGCTGTTAATTCTAATGTTTTGTACATACGCAGTCATGCTGCAAATTTCCTGTTTCACTCCGTTCCAATGGTATTCTACTCGGCGCACATCTGCTGGCCACTGAAATGGCTAATGATACTAATACATCATTTCTGGGACTGTGCTGAGACGTGTTATTAAACCGCTCATCACACAAACCATTTCACCACAATCACCGGCCTGTAGCTTTGATAAAATCACAGCAGTTCATTAAAATATACACATCACTCAAAATGTCATGCAAGTTATATCAGTGACTATGTTTTTACTGTTTTCACTCAAAGTGTTGCCTCTGTAATATCATTCAGGGCTCTGTTGTTACCGCCAACCTATCATTTTCAGCTCTATATTATACTGAAAGACCAACGACACGATTCACCCTCTGGAGCAATAGGATGTTGGCTTTTAATGAGTATTCAAATAATCATTCACTGATTAGGCTATATGTGTTTATCTGTAAAGCTGACTTCTCCATGACATCAGGTGAATGGCTTTTGTATAATGACAGAGTGCCCTTGATGAACTAAATTAATATTTGTTCCATGCATATTTTTCTGGAGCATGGCTCCCTCGGATTCAGAAAATTCAGCACAGCGTAAGGTGATCTGACAGATTTGTTGTTAAGCTGTCAGGAATGCTGTGTCGGGTATTCCACAGATATTCTACAAGACAGATTATATTCACCTTCATTTCTAATCTGATTGTGGCCAACACCTCAGTTACAGATTCCAAAAGTACACTTTAATGTTTATTTGTTGTATCTATAAAGTACAATTTTATTAGTGTTTTTTTTAGGTTACAGCCATTGTCTGTTAATAACACTTTGAAACAGATTTTCACACAATATAATTATTGACCTGAAGGGGGCGCCATAATCAAGATACTTTTTTAGTCCATCATAGCCACAGACTGTGATCATAACTCACAAAAGGCAAGGCGATTATCTGTATGGTTGGGACACTAATGTATTGATACCACTCTTATATAACTTCAATTAGGACATTTTTTTTATTATTATTCTTACGTGGACACAGGAAACATGCCAGAAGTTTTGAGAAGTTTGCACCTACAGCTGTGATAAGAGGATGCAAATCCTTAAATGCGGTTTATATCTAAGGTTTAACTCAATCAATCAATCAATCAAAGTTTAAATAATATCAATGCTTCATCTGCCACCAGAGGATAGCAAATAAAAGTTATAGTTTGTCGTTATTATATAGTATACCAAATTTTTTACCAAAATGCATTGCAAAAGTTTTTTCCCTCCTGGTGACATGTTGGTTGTATAAGAATTTTTCAGATGTTGTTTTAGTCATTTTGACATGAGTCTGTACCATCTTAGATTCTCTCCTTCATTATTAAATGGAGTATTTCCACTGCCTGCTCTCAAGTTCCCCTTTCACTCACCGCTCAGGCACGGACATCTAAGGTTACTGCTTTGTTTAATTCATCATGTTGACTATGCCGGTGAGCTTTTTGACGTAAAAGAATTTCAACCATATTTTGGTTGCACCTTTTCATATGAAAGGCCATCTTAGTGCCCTTTTTTTATTCTCACACCAGACGTATTGACTCATCACAGCTGGGAAGGCGTGGGTTTATTATAGATGGCTCAGGTGATTGTTCCATTAAATGTCCCAGTGAGTCAGGACAGTGAACCACAATGCACAAAAGCGCAGCCATATTGTCTGTGTCACGTTCAGGGTGGAAAAAGGTGAAAAGAGGATGGCAGCCATGAAATTTACAAAGCACTTGGGATTACAGCCATTATCTTTAAATAAGACTTTGAAAGGTACAAAAGCATGACTGTACGGAAGTGCAGCCTTAGTCAGGATAGTTTTGCTTTTGCTGCTGTGACAGTTTCAAGGCCTTACAACCTAATGTGACTCTGTGGTGCTACACATGAATGGACTCTACAGTTTTTCAGTGTGATACAAGGAATTCTGATAAGCGGCCGCCATAAACGCACCTCATTATGAATGTTTAAATTTCACAAAGTGATAGATCAGCCTCCGGGAACCTTGCTTGTGCAAATGTTTGTAGACATTTTAGGTGAGTCTGTTGAATGAACACATCCTCAGGCCTTTACCCTAATCGCTAAAAACCAAAACAAACATTGAAAGGTTATGTATAGGGCTATACTGTTCCTGACTGTGGTATTTCACCTAGAACATAAAACAGGAGATCTGACTTTACTCATGACAAGACATGATGTACAAATAACAACTCTTTCTGAAATTCACAGTTAAGTTTATTATATTATACAGTATATGTTTTGGAGTGACGCGTTCCTGAAAAATGCTGCTTTGTCGCAGTTGTGCAGTACTTGCGTAACTGTATATACGTACATGCAGCTATCAGAAACTTAATCAAACAGCCACAGTGTTCCAATGGGAATTTTAATCTCGCTATTAATATGAAGTATGTGAATGTCTGTCTGCAAGTTTGTTCTGGCACTGCATGTATCCATGCTGAGGGGAAACACTCACTTGCCAGTTCATTAGGCACTCTGGTGAAAACGAATGCCTTCTAATATAACAGTCCTGCGCTAGATCTTTGCTCAACGAAGGTTAGGGTATTCAGCAACTGTTTAAAATAACTGGGAGAGCTGTTGATTCAATTGAGGCTGTGGTTTGTAGTTCTGTTGAATTGTACAGTATTGTGTTATACCGACACATGTTTCTGTTATTTTGACAATCCCCGTTTCGTCAGTTGGCTGAAGAAAATATTAGAAAAACTTTAGTGTTTAATTCAATCCAGTTTAACAGCACCGCAAACTACATCCTCAAGAATAATCATTCAGTCCTAACACATTTTAGTGCAGAATGTACATATAGATTTGCTTTCTCTAGTGTACCTATTAAAAGGGCAAGTGAATGTATTTTAGACTGTCTGACTCATCATTCGTGCATGTGTGAATAAAAGTTGACTTGGCGGTCCATACAAGAAGTAAAATTAGCATTCAAACGTGCTTTATTGCTGAAATATTATTATTGAAGTATCACAAATATGAAACCTCGAACATTTATTTATTATATTTCATTTGAAAGTTAGCAGTTAAAGTCACAACCAGTATGAACAGTCCTTTGACAGCAGCTACCTGTGCTCATGCTAACTACATTACATTACACTGATTATGGCTTCTGCTCACAGACTTGTAGATGCGAGGACCCAACTTCCAGCACTAATTTAACAGCTAACCCACCTTCTGCCTGAGCTACTGCTCCCACAATTATACCAGAATTCAGAAGCAACGGCTGAGCTGAGCATCCAACAGATGGATGTCTTATAGAAAACAGAGAATTGTTACTCTGAATGCTGTCTGAATTATTATTTTCTCTCAGAACAGAGCAGAGCCTTTGCTAAATGATTGCAGAGTTCAGAGTATAAATTGTTCATTATTGCCGGAGCGGCAGCACAATAGTGCAGTGTGCTTTTTTTTGTTGTTGCTGTGGAGTGCCAGTGTGATTTAAAGCTGCTGACAGCACCAGACGCTTACACTGCAATAGGCTCCTGCTAGTCTCTCGTCCTCCATCATTTGTGTCGATGGATACAGCCTGTCTGTCTTGCCTGACTGTCAGTCTCTACTTCTCTTCTAGCCCCTCCGCCCCTCTGCTAACCACTGCTCTGTCCTCCTCTCTATTAGTTAACTCAGCTTCTCCTCTCTTCTTGTATCCCTCCTGTGCTTCTCTTCTGCTGACGTGCATTTATATTTTTACAACAGCTAGCTCTTGAAAGCTAGCTAAACAACTTGTATTTTTACAATAGCAAACAAAAGAACACATTTTCATATGGGGTAATTCAGAGCACTTATATTATAAAACCTCCACATATTTAGTCAGATAACCATGAAGTGGGTTATGGCAAAGGTATACAGCTACACTGAGTATACACCAATGTTTGGGCTGAACAAGTACTGATTTAAACGCAAAAGAATGTGAGATTTAAAATTAATACTCCAAATATGTTTTCGGTCTTTTAGTCCTTGCTTTTAGATAAGTGTATAAAGCATTTAATTGAGATTAATTGAAATTAATGTAGATCCAGTGATGAACAGAAAGGACCAGAACACAGAGGAAAGAGACGCTTGACTAGTTTAGCACTGGAGTTCATTGACCTACAGTGAGTAACATTACCAGCCAGCTAATGTGTACATTTCTCCCAGCCTCTGTAACACAGAAGAAAGAGGGAGAGGAAGAGAGAGAGAGAGACAGAGAGAGACAGAGAGAGAGAGAGAGAGAGAGAGGCCCCAAACAGCACCTGTGTGTAGAATAATCCTACAGTACAGTCAATACCTGTGTCTGCAGAGGGATCTAGCAGCTCTCTGTCCACCTTTGTTTCAGAAACAGTGCCGTGATGATGTTTTTGCTCAACCCACAACAAATGTTTACACCTGCCGTGATATTGGTTTTGTTTTTCATTGGGTAACATATATTGTGTTATTTCATATCTGTCTCCTAACTCCCGTTTGTGACTGTCATAATGCTCCGTTTTATGATGAAACAGCGTCAGAGAGGTCCAGCTGTGTGATCATTTTGGAAGGTGTAGTTTGGGGTGCCATAGGACCGCATTATTTAACTGAATTATTCACTAAACTGTTTCTGACATTTAGCCTGGGGTTGTAAAATATCAGAAACGTGTCAATTCAGTCGTACAAACCACAGTTGAATTAGCAGGTCTCTTGGTTATTTTAAACCAATACTGAATATTGGTTAACCCTGGTGAAGCTAACATTTAGTGCAGGACTGTTATATTAGAATACATTTGTTTTGACTACTATACCTAATAAACTGGCAAGTGAGAGTATATTTGACGCATCCTAACTTAAGTGGGAGTGTTAAATGTCATTTAGTGGAAGTGTTAAATGTGTACACTGTACTGCACAATATGAAACTTAATTGTGAAAGTATACTTGCGATTTAGAGAAAGAGTTGTGTTTATTCTAGATGTAATATTTTGTTCAGTGCAAGTAAAATTAAAAATAAAAAAAAATCTATAAAAATTCCCCAAGCAAGCAAATAATGTTAATTAATATGTTGACTCAATATTTTTCTCAATATATAAGTGGCCTTATATTACGTCCATTATAATTTTATGTACTTCGTCGACACTGGCTACGTTTTCTTCGCCTAAGTAAAGAACGAAACATTACAATAGATATTATTTTTTATCTATTGTAATGTTTCTTTCGGGCTGGGGAGGAAGCGCCCTCTGCTCGGTACTTTCCGGCACACTTCGTGCGTGTTGATGCCGGGGCTCGTCTCCGCCTCTCCCAGACTGCTTTATGTCTGGCAGCAGAGACCATGCGCGGTCGCCATATTACCGAGCACCCCTCCCCTCTAGTCCCGTCACAGCACAGAGACACAGCAGCGGTGCGGGAGGCTACATACTGAACGGCGCTACCGCTGGGGAGGACCAGTGATACAGCAAAACCAAGACCGAAACGAGGACTCAGTGGAATGGATTTAAACCCTTTACGCCACTAATAAGTGATCGTATTTGCTCTTACGCCACCGGATGAAAGGTTGCTTGTTTTAATCTTCTTCTGTTTGAGAAAATCCAGCATTTAAAACGTCTCTCAACGGTCTGAGTTTAGCTAGCCGGTGATGGAGACTGGCAGCTAGCTAGCTGACGTTACTCCCCTGTCCGGCTAACACTGAATATAACGCTAACTTATTCAGCAGCTGTTCTGCTTGTAGTGTGTGTTTATTGCAGCAAAGTATATCAGTAAAAACACACAGAATGATAGTTTAACGAAGGCGGATAACACTGGTAGTTAACCGGCGAAGTACAACTGGCATCAGCTGACGTTAGCTCGTTAGCTACGGAGCAGGCGGCCACTAGCTTCTTCTGCCTTGCTAACTGTCACAGCAGCACCAAGTCCTGTATGAAAGGCTGTAAATATTGGCTCAACCTGTCTGATATTTGAGAGCAGCCGCCAGACTCTTCGCTCAAATATTTATTTTTGATCGTGTTGTCTGTTGACCGTAGTTTTGTCAAAACGGCGCCGTTAACGAGCAGCAACCTTATTGCATACTGTCAGAGACCAACTACCGCCCGGATTCTCTCGAAATGCATCATCCGGACCCCGCAGGAGACTCTGGCAGTATTAGAAAGATGGCGCATCCGACCGTCTTCCACAGAAGGGGCAGCAACACAGGCAGCGGGAGCGGCCCCGCGCTGTCAACACCGGCAAACCCGGTGGTCAATAACAGCCACGTCTCAGCCGAAGATTATCAGCCCTCCCTGTTGATTCAGTGCCAGCCTCCTGCCGGTTCATCCTCCCCGGGTCCTCATCATCCTCCTCCCCACAGCCTGAATCTGCAGCCCCAGCCCACACAGTCCACCGGAGCTCAGATGAAAAAGAAGAGCGGTTTCCAGATAACAAGTGTGACTCCAGCACAAATATCTGTTAGCACCAATAACAGTATCGCAGAGGACACAGAAAGCTACGATGACTTGGATGAGTCCCACACGGAGGATCTGTCGTCTTCTGAGATCCTGGATGTTTCCCTCTCTCGGGCTAATGATGTTGTTGGAGCAGAGAGAAGTTCTTCAGAGGAGACGCTGAATAATTTCCATGAGGCAGAGACTCCCGGAGCTGTTTCCCCCAACCAGCCTTCACACCCCCATACCATGAACCAGGCACAGCAGCATGGGACTGGCATGGTGAACGGGACTGTGCACCACCATCATCATCATCATCATCCTAAACATGCCCTCGCAACTGGAGCTTTACCTTGTGTCACCCAGAAAATGCCTTCTAATGTGGGGGGCCCTCAAGAGAATGTTTCCCTGGCTGCCTCTCAGAGTATTGTTGCTCAGCCTGCGGGGATTGTGGCCCCAGGATCTGTCCCTGGAATGCACAGCTCTGCTACTGGCACTACAGTTAGCATAGTTAATCCCCAGACCAGCAGTGTTAGTAATGTGAATATGTTGAGCTCTGCCAACGTGCCTGTGACAGGGGGGATCAGCACGAGTGCTAGCAGTAGCAGTGGTGGTTTTCCTCTCAATGTAATAAGCAGCAGTGGGGGGAGTGTAGGTGGTGGTGTTCCAACCGGGGGTAACCTTATGACCACGGCTAACATCAGCATGATCCAGCAACACCAAAATGTCAACTCCAACATCACTATGGCTACTACGAACGCTGCTGCTGCTGTCAGTGCCTCTGGAGGCATGGGGCTCCCCAGCGGGATCCAGGGAAGAGTTGGATCAGCTGTGCTGCAGCCTGTTACAGCTGGGGCCGCAGCTCCTGTATCATCTGCTCCTGCCATGCCTGCTCCAGTCCCTGCGGTGGCTACCACCAGCTCTCGCTTTAGGGTGGTGAAGCTGGACTCTAGCTCCGAGCCCTTCAAGAAGGGCAGATGGACATGCACTGAATTCTACGACAAAGAGACCCCAGCCTCTGCTTCTTCTGTGTCTGATGCGGGGTCTCACAGCATACGTCAGTTTGTCTCCGAGAGCTTTGCTGGGGCCTCTGAGAAGGAAAGCACAAGCAGTAGTTCTGTGAGTAGTACCATGAGTACATTGAGCCATTACATTGATAGCGTGTGCAGTGGAGAGACTGGTGGACCACCATTACCCCAGCATGCCCAGGATTATACCTCCCCTCCTCAGGGCTTTCAAGGAATCATCCCCAGTGGCTTAAGTATGGGAGTATCTCAAACCCAACCTCAAATGCACTCCCAGGATATCACCCATCCACATGTGAAGACTTCCGTTGCCCCATCAGCACCCACAAACATTGATCCACATGCACACATGCCAGGCCACCAGACCACCATTGGACTTCCTACCACTGCTGTGACCCAGCAGCAGCTCACCTATGCTCAAGTTGCTAGTCAGCCCCCTGGAACCGCACAGGGCATAGTGGGTGTTCAACAGCAGAAGTTAGGCTATGCTACCCCCACACAGCAACCAAATGCTTCCCAACAAGCATCCACAGTGTCGATGAGGCCACCTGAGTACACCCAACCGCAGCAAAGTGTACCCCAGGCTGCTGCTTCTCAACCCCAGGCCGGGTCAGCTCCTTCTGGGCCTTCTAATGGAGTTTGCCATATGATGGGTGGTCCTCAGCAGTCACAGGCACTCCTTCACACACAGCCCCCCTCTTTACAGGCCACCACCTCCAGTGTGCCCTCTCATGTTGGTATAGGAGGTCTTGGCCAGCAGCCCCAGACCCATCTGGATTGCCAGCAGCAGAAGCCGCAATCGCTTGCAACACATATCCAAACCACAGGCCTGAACACCCAGCTGCCCACTACAGTCCACCAGAGCCAAGTATCTGCAACAAGCGTGCCTCCTCCGAACCCTCAGAGTGATCATCAGGCCCAGCCTCAAGCCCACAACAGTGGGCATAGTGCTCGGATGCCCCTGCAAGGTGTTCCCCATAGTCAGCCATCCTCTGTCAGCTTGTCCCAGGACCACAGCAGTGCCCAGGCCTTGGTTCATGCTGCCCAGGCCAGTGCCCTCTATGCTAGTCTGCCCACCTTCACCACCACTCAGCTGCAGGATGCTCAGCGCCTGCTCCTCCAGCATCAGTCGGCTTTGTTGGGGCTGCCCAAGCTGGCCGGGGGAGAAGCTTTGTCTGGATCCAACACTGGCCAAGGTCATGAAACTGAGGGCAACGCTGCAACCGCCAGTGCCTTAACTGCACCAGCTGGTCTCAAGACTGTAGATGGAGAGGAGGATGGGTAAGAGACTTTAATTTGTCACTTTCTCAGCTGTATTTAAATGTATATGGATGTTATTGCTTGCTCTCAATTTTTTTTGTGTTTGTGTGTTTGAGTTTCAACAATGGCAGACAAATATTCAGAGTGTTTGTAGTTCAAACTTGGGCTTTTTTGAAGATGAGTTATTCCTTTGGTTGCAGCTGCAATTGTGAGCAAAAAACGAGTTGTTGTTATCCTAGATAAGCAGCGGACAGTGGGCAAACTGTTACATTCTGTCTGTCCTCTGTCAGTTGGACACAGCGCAGGACTCAGCTGGATGTGACGTCTCTTGTCTTTATCAAGTGGCTGCAGTGATTCGACATTTTACCTTGTCTGCCTGCTTGCTTGAATCCTGGCTGTCTGCCTTACCGTGCATAATTTCTGCTGGATCCACAGTGTGCCATACACACTTCCTCAGCACATTTGTTGTTAAAAGCAGGAATCACAGCAGCAATTGTTCGATTATTTAATTAGTAATAGAATGTGGGTGGTACCTGGGATTGTTATATGAATGATCAATCTTTTCGTAATTGTATTATCAATTCCAACATCACAGTCAATTTTGAATTTGGTTTTAGACTTGGATGCTATTTCTACCTTTGGATGAGCTCGTGAGATCAGGAAGACATGCTAGCTTAGTTGTTGACAAGTCAAATAAAGCTCTTAATTAATTGTTTCACACTAGAAGCTTATAGGTTGTATTAGTCCTCTCGCTCGCTGTAGTGTTCTTTCGCTATCTGTGCTATGAACAAACAGAAAATCCTTAGGAATGTCTTCCCAAGTTTTAAGAACTCATTTTGAAGTTAGACAGGAATTTTAATCACCTTACAGCAGCAGGAAATTGCTGCGTTTTCATTAACTCCTAGCAGTCCCAAGCTTTTTTCCTGACTTGTGGAAATTTTATCCCTTACAGAATTAGGTGTCGGGGTGTTTAGCGTTTATGAATTAAAATCAGCCCGCAAAGAGGAGAAGCTAAATGGAGCCAATTACTTTTTTTCACAGTCTTAATGGGTCAGTTAGCTGGATACTGAATAATGGCTACTGTTGTCACATGTTTAACTCAGTGGAATGTGAAATCTATCTGGGATCAGGTGGATTATTGTCTTTGATGATCAACAGAATTTGTGCAAAACCGAAGCTCTTGCTGCAATCAAGAAGGTTGTCTCTGTGAATCAGACTCGCGGTTAAACTCTGTGTGGTTTGCCTGCTGTCAGGTTAGCAGCGCTTTGTTAACCTGCTAAGGGCTGATTTTTTTTTATACATATTTCTCTGCCTTTCTTAACAAGTGAACCTTCATTGACGAGATGTAGCGAAAGCACAGTCGCATCATCTGATGCAAACTAGCTGTGTCAAGATTGAAATTTAATCAAATAATTAATTTTCCCAGATGGTTATTTTGGGACAGTTAGTTTGTCCCAGACAAAAATAAATTAACATCTAATTAACTTTTGGACAACTGACTGTCCTGATTACTTGTACTTGGTCATCTGTCATTTCAGTAGCAGTGCTTTACAGGTGGCATTCTTAATATCACGACTCTCAGTTCAGTTGGGAATGTGTTAACATGTAGTCCAGCTGTTCCTGTAGACCAAGACTTGGTTTATGTAACAATATTTAACTTACATTAGACATGATTGCTTTCTGCTATGTTGAAAATTAGTTTCTCTTTGTAATCCATGTGGATGAATATCATTGTTGGAGTTCTGGTAGGAAACACATTTCATATTACCTCTTGTCACAGTGAACAGGTTCATTTTTGACCAACTTTTATTTTTTTTTTAAACATATATGGAAGTTTTGAGACTGTTCTGAGGTAGCCTACTATTTACTAAAATCTGCTCTATAGTTCACAATGTGTATTATGCACCATGTGTGTAGTTCAGGGGACCTGGGACTTTTATGCATTCTTATGAAAGACACAAGGTAAGGATTTATCCATATATTTAGAAAGGTTCCTATCTCTGTGGCTCACTAGGGATCAAATCATCTAATTAGGGTGTGGCTACACACTATGTGTGCGTTACTATGGAGCACCTTTTGTTATAGGAATAACTATATTCATATTGTTGTATTAGTAGTAATAAGTAATATATAGTATTACTGACTAGCTTCCCTAAATGTAGTTATGGTTATGTGATATGAACGACTGTTCTGTTCTTAAAAAAAAGACGGTCATTTTGTGCAAAGACACATTGAAGAACAAATGTCTTTGCCTTCCTTAATGGAAGCACTGCTAAAGACCTGGGGCATTTGCATTTTTTTGTGTGTGTGTGTGTGTACTTTTCCAGAAAAAGAACCCTTCCCTCTCATCGTGGTTATTTGTCTGCTAGGGATGTATTTACAAGTGCATTTTTAGATGGAGGGTGTATGGGATATATCAGTGGTTGTACAGTCTCTGAAGTCTTCTCTGAGGCTCCTGTCAACAACAAATGACAGCTCTTAGAGTCGGTTCATTTGTGAGAAGAGAGCATATTTAAACGAGGTAGTGTGTCAGCATTGCATTTCCTCTATGTGTGCTGACAAGTCATTAATTGGATGAGTTGGTAATCTGTGTGGGTTTGCTGCTGGTGATTGACAGCTGGAGTTTATCAGCAATTAATGGTGATGTAGAATAAAATACCAAACTTTTAGTTGCGTGACCTAAATGTAACTAATGTGTGAGCACGTGGGCTAACAAGTTCCTATGCAAGCTGATATATGCATGTCTCTTTGTACTGTGGGTGAGGATGTGGTTTTGTGCTGTTAAACTGTGTGCGTGTGTCGTGTGTTTTAGTTCTTGTTTCAAACCTTGGTGACTGTCCTGTGACAAGACGTAATGTGAGCTGGTAAGCAATATAAGCTGGCTATCATGACTGTTAGCTTTGTTCATTGGACTGAACTCATTTCAGATTTAGGTGTGATATTTAGCATCTTCTTGTGTGTGCATGTGACAGTTAACAGGATACGGTAACATTTGTTGTTTTGGTTATATTGCCTGCCTGTTGGTCTGAATTTGGGATATGTTCTGTAACTTAAAAACCTGGGTTTGGCTCACATTGCTTTCGTTGGTTCTTTGAAGAGCTATATGCTCTTATAGCCTGGGTTTCTAGTTTTCACATCTGGAAATCCGATGCATCTGCTCTAAACTTCAAAATCTATCAGTGATTGTTTTGCAAACTAACTATGTTTTCAAAAAATGCAAAAATGTCATCTTTAACTGTGAGTGCAGAGAATTTTATTAACAAGGATAAATGTGTTAAAGTGAACTCCCATAGACTGCCAAGATATTTACTTAGAAGGGAAGAAGCAATCCCATGGATAGAATTGGAGGCTGCAGCTGCATTGACATTGTTAGAGGATATGGGCAGCAGGGAGCAGCAAGAAATTGAGGTGCCGAGAGCAAATAAAGCCTTTGCTCAAATTGTATCATTCCTCTACAGTGAATTTTTGTTGACCAGCCCTAATAGAATTGCGCGGCAGTCTTTTACAGTGCGTCAGTTTGTTTGTTTTTTTCCACCTGGTGAATTAAATGTATGTTTTATTTGAGAGATGTACTTTTTGTTTTACATCTTGTTTCAGGTATCAACAGCATTTAACAACTGTGCTGTGTTCAATATTAATAATGGTTGTTTTGACAGAAAACAGCATGATGATGATGGTGGCCATAGATAGTTGGGCCTCACTGTTTATGTGAAATAATAATTGCGTTGACTGCTGTACACAGTGTCCATAGTAATGCATGGCACTGTGGGAGGAGTTGAAGCCAAAGCCATATTATGCTAAAAGTGGTCTCATTGAAAAAAAAAAAAAATAGAAAGCTATATTTTTTGTTTTGTTTCTTGTTGAATTTATAAAAAAGTGGCACAGCTATTGTTAGTCTGAACAAGGCCTAAGTGTGCGTGTGTGTGTGTCTGAACGTGTGAAAGCTCAGGGGAATGTAGGCTGGCTGGCAGCATGATGGCTATCTCTGCTGCTGGCTGTTTTGAATGTAATCTTCCCTCTGGCAGTGCAGGCAGCCGGTGTGTGCCAGGCCTGTCGCTCATTGTGTGGAGATCAACGAGATCCCCAAAATTCACAACGCACAGCGGAAGTAACCCAAGCTGACCCAGCCCAACTTAGTCAGGTCTACTGAAGCCGCTTTAAACCACTGAGGACACAGCACACTGGTCCAGATGGAACCAGACTGGGCACTGTCACTCAGCTGTTGCAGTTCTGCTCAATCCTGCCATTGTCTTACTGTTTTCTTCACCATTGTCTGCTGTTCAGGTTTTTAGTGAGCATTGACTTGGGAATTTTATAACATTGTCTGTGACAGACCTCATGCACAGATGCTCCAGGTTTTAGTAGTACAGTGTTGTTTGTCTTTTTTGGCCAACAAATTTCTCCAGTTGCACTATGGCCAGCTGCCGTGCACTCATGCTAAGTATTTCACAGAGTTAGATAAGGAATTGCCTCCATCTATGATTACGTTCTATCATCTTGTTACAAAGGTGCCAGTGCTGAGGCTCTGGGAAAACCCCTTTTGAGTCAATACCTGAAATATCTCTAGCTCTGTTTTCAGCTAAGAGTTCTACTGTCTTATCATGCAATCAGAAGACAGAACTGCAGCTGTATTACAGCCAAATCTTTTTTTTATTCTGTAGAGAATGAGTTGCCCCTCTAGGACGAGGATTATCTCAGAGGCTTTTTCCCCCTGTCTAACAGCAATGCAGCAGATGATGTGTCTCACTGACTCTGCCCTCTGGTTAACTATTACCTGTGACTACCCAGAGTCAACATTTGTTTGTGCGCTACAGAGGATGCTCACAAGGCAGTCCCTTGTCTTAACAGCAGTTGCCTCACGACTGTGGGGTGCCATTATGCTATCTTACATTGCAGCAGGAGTAGAAGCATCCACAGATCATCCCTGCCCACTCCACATCCACAGCCCTCCTCAGAGGAGTGATGGTGACATCTGTGCAGTGGCATCCTGGGTTCCTTTCATCTGCTTCTGTTAGCACAATGTATTTGTTTTCCCTCACTTAGTCAGTTTCATGCATGCAAGACAGCTCATGACGTGTCAGATCTAACACTGCTGCAAACTCACAAAGAGGGTTTTTCTTGTTTGTCTCTCCATGGATTAGTGATCAGATACACCCAATAGTGACAGCCCTGGATAACCCATGAATCTGTGAGGCTTGGTTTTACTCCTAGAGTCTGAGGTTACAGTATGTAACCTATATTTTCCTCGTCTTAACCTTGTAAAATATTAAGATAAACAGGTACGAAATGGGACATAATATGTGAAATTCTAATGGCCATTTTTTTTATAGCTTTCTGATCCTTTATAAACCAAGCAATTACAACAAATCAACAAATTAGTCCGCGAGAATAATGTCAGTCCAAGACCATTCAGTGAGAACTGATGTGTCCAATTTACTTATTTATTGTGATTAGAGCAATTTGATTTTTAACCATTTTTAGCCAGATTTTACAATTGAGACATTTTCTATTTATTTTTTTTAATACCACATTACCCAGACCTGATACACATGCACAAATGTTGTAATGTTTGTTCATGTCCTTTTATACAGGGATGGTTTTCCCATCACTAACACGTTTCACTAAGAGTAAACAGCAATTGTTATTTGTCATGCTGCTGACACCTCCCCCATTGCTGCTACACAGACCAAGCCAGAGAGCACCAGAACACAGCAGAGCAGCAACATGCTGTGTGAGAGGGGGAGAGAGCGGGAGGTTCGCTACGCATTACTGAATATTTACTATTTCTTTTCAAGTCAAGCAGTTCAAAACGTGAATGACAAAATGAAACTGAATGAGAAAGTTATGTTTTTTTTATTTTAGCGTGTGTGTATGATTAACACAGATAAATACAACCACCCAGTTACGTCTTTGCATAAAGCACGCCATGTCTCTGCTGCTGCTTATTTGTATGCTTTGTGCAGTGGCGTCATTGATTTTGTTTGTCCATGCCCCCTTCTTGCTGATGGTTTATTTTTCCATCAATAAACAGGATTGTTTCACTTAAGAGTGTGGTGGGAAACTAATGGCCTGTAATGGATGGTAATGGATTGTGTTTTTAGTGTGCCTTTCATCTATGGGAAAATTACCCGCCCCAACCTGGACACACTCACACAAGCACACATTGCCATGGTAGTCTAACTTTGATGAAGAACGGCTCCAGATGTTGTTATTATAGGTCTTTTTGCACCCGTAAATTATAGGGGGAAGTGATTACATTGCTGACGAAGTTGTTTTTTTGTTTTTTTTTAACAGGGTCTTATTTACTCCGTCATGATCTCGTAATGAAATATTTTTGCACGTTTTTTTCCTATTACTCCTGAAAGCATCTCTACCTCCCTCCATCCCCAAAACCGCCACTTCCTAGACCCTCCACACACATTAATTGCTCTTAATAGTTGGGATATCATCATAACTGTTTCTTTTTTATAATTAAGACCGTTGAATCCCCATATGTGTCCACATGTGCAGGAGAACCCACAGTGACTGCAACAAACACAAGAGGTCCTCTCTAGCGCTACTGTTTGGTTTGTCTACTCTAGGCTACTGCAGAGACCTGGCAGTACAACGTTGAACCAGGTCTCTATGCAGATATGAAGGACTCATTCTCAGTCAAGATGTCAGATAAAATGCAGTGATTCTGATTTTGATATGATTATATACTAGTGTTTTATTCATACTTGTCATTACAACTCCCCTAAATCCTTTCCACTGGAGCTTTAAATGTACAGCCTTTCAATGTTGGTCCTATAGACAGGCTTACTGGAAAGAATTAATTATGTTTGTGGTCTCTGGGAGCTCATGTTATCGTCAACATGTGACATATTTGTGGAACACTGTGAAATGGTGTTGATTGAGGTTTCGTCTTCGGCCACACATTTTTATTTTTGGGCTTTAGTGGGCTGCCGCTGTCATCCCACTAAACATGCTGGCAATGTGCTGAATCATGGCCGGCATTCCTGTGGCCAGAACACTGTCCAGTCAGCCCCAAGAATTTAACACTCACATTCACAGAAATGCAATAGACAACTTTGGTATCAGCCTAGATAGCCCTGCCTTTTCAAACTATTCCTCTTCCCTTTCAGCTTCTGTTAGTTCAACAGAATTTAAAACTACAAAGGAAATCTTAAGCTATAGATATAGTAATTGATATAGTAGTAGGGCATAATCAGTTTTAATTCATCAGTGTTTTTGTAATTGAACAAACCAGCTAAATAGCTTTTTGCACCTACAATTGCTCTATTTGCAGATTTACAAACCACTCTGACTGTGCTGTAGTGTAGCTAAGGCTTAGCAGGTAGAACGAGTTGGCCACAAACCAGTAAACAGTACGTTTCCTGGTGTATGGACTACATACTAAAGTGTCCTTGATCAAGACTGAACCCAAGAAAATATCTATTTTGTGTACCAAGTTGTAAAGATGTTTGGCGTCATTTCTCTCTTTGGAGGTTGCCACCAGTCCCAGCAAAACATGCAGAAAACTAGGTTTGAGGATCTTTCTCAAAAGACTCTGATTTGAGGCATGAATAAAGAGGCTTCCATGTCTCTGGGAAAAGTTGAAAAATATGCCTAATCTACAAATGCTAATAAGATTTTTATATGTTTCTGCTTTGCTCAAGTTAATAGAGTCTGATAGTTTCAGCCTTTCTGCTTGGCTGTGATGACGTGGGAGTTCTAGCCAGTGAGTGTCTTTTCCCATAGGGTTTAAAATTCATTCACTCTCGCTTTGTGTGAGCTAATCCCCTGCTCTGTAGTCTGTGTCTGAATGAGGATGGCTGCTGGAGGGAGGGGGTTAAATTTTCTTTCTCTTTTTTTTTGGTTAAATCCTTTTTTTCCTCAATAGTCTAGCCAGCTGCCTCTTTTATTAGCATGATGAAAGCACAGAGATACTTGGCTTGGAGATACTTCATCTTCCGTACAGTGTTCTCATCGCACATGTATTTACAGCCCACATAAACAGGCATTTAATATGTTTTACATGTGATAATCTATTGTTGAAATGCAGTTGAATGCACACTTTAGTTGTCAAATCAGTTGGCTAGTTAACTTTGAATCCAGCGTTTTAAAGCAGGCTGCCTGTATAGTGAACCATTTACAGCTCTACTGAGCTCCTCTTCTCTTAACAGTAACCACAAATATTTTCATCTTATCAAAATTAGTTTCTTTCCTTCAGATGGTCTAGCAAATATGTCACTCACAGTTTCACACCGTTTTGGTATTAGCTTAACATGGCCAATACATTTCCAGCTATTGGCACTGGAACATTAACGCAAACCCTGCCTGCACACCATTTCAAGCTGCATACAGTGTGGTACTACCCCCTGCTGGTTGCAAAGCTGTCAACATCCTGCATCTTGTATATGCGCCTCATCATACTGCATGTAGGCTTTGTGTGACATGATGGCCACATTTGTCAAGCTCCATTTGTCTTAGGTTGCCTGTGGGAGTAACACTGCTTTCAGTGCTCCTTTGCAAGCATGCAAGCCTTCCTGCTGGGATAGAAAACAGAGTTATAAATGAATGCACAATATGTACCCTGCTCTAATCGAGAATGATTCTTGTGTTGACTGTCTTGACTTTTTCATATTTTATCTTGAACCATTTTTTCAGTCCTTTTGTGTCTTTTCCTTATCTTTAATTACGGATGGCTCTCATTTTTGCTATGCTTTTATTCATTTTGCTAAATTATGAAAGGTAGTTTTAGATTTTTCTTGCTTTAGATAATCAGTCACAGTTCTGTGCAGTTCTTTTGACATTTCCGTATTCAGTGTAGTGCTGCAGTTTAAAACCTTTTTGAAAGGCATTCAGCAGCTGAGAACCAGTCATGTGAGATTTATCAAGGGCACAAAGCAGCTGCGACAATCTCAAAAGTCGCATAAATGGAGATTTGGATTGATGTTGAACTATTGGGGCAAAGGTGTTTTGAGAAAGCAAATCACAAGGAATGTTGCAGCCTCTTCCAAAGAATCAAATTAACAAGTTAAATAAAATCTTTCACACTGCACATCTTAAAATGAGCTGAGAGAGAGAGAGAGAGAGAGAAACTGAGGAAAACACAGGGATATCGAATTGTTGAGCAGCACTGGGGCCACTGTGCTGCTGTAATGCATCCAACTATGGATTGAGGCTAACCATGACCCAAAATCCTTTCCAAATTGTGGACAGGGCAATTAGTGGTGAAATGTTACACTCCGAAGGAAGAGAAAATAGGCTGTTATTTGAGAAACAACCATGCACACCTTTGCTGCCAGGAAGTCTTATGCCCTTTAATGTGTGATGACAGGTAAAGAGGATGTTTATATGCCAATGAAAAGGGGGATTAGCTGTAAAGAGAATGCACTGTTCTTTTCTCCCAGCAACAGAGTGCATAAGAACGTTATGCTGCTCTTATACACTCGAATATATGCATTTGTTCTTGAAGGAATGAGTAACAGCAGGACCTTAGCACTGAGTTGAGGCTGTGCCCATTGACTTCAACAAGGTTAACTAAGGGAAATGTTTCATGTGTCTGTGATTCATTAAGTGCATTTACGGTGACCTTGAGTGTCGTGAAAGGCGCTGATAAATAAAATTTATTATTATTATTATTTAGTAAGAAAGGGACAGCTGGTGTTGCAAGTTAAAGCTCTGCTACTCTGGACTGGATAGAGGTCAGGATCGAAGACTATTTATATTTTCATAATTGGACACAGTCAATCAAATTAGAGACTACTCAAAGGCTTAGGGTTAATTTGTTTTGTACAAAGAAGGGTTAGTGGTCCACATGCCACAGGTTTGGAGAAACAGATGGGTGTTCCAGGCCAGAAGGTAAGCAATGAACTGCTGTGGATGAAGCAGCAGGGAAACATACATGCCACTTCAGTGAAACTAGTCTGTCCCTTTACCATTTTTTTCAACAGTAAATATTTACTTTAGACATCATTAAGCATTAGTTTACATCTTAATCATAGTATCCTACATTTCCTTTCAGGTCATAATACTGTATTTACGAGCTGTATTTAAAAGCGGTTTTTAATGTGTGATTACAGCGTGTATATAGCAAGCACATCAGAAGTACGTCACTGACTTTAAAAGTATCTACAGTGAGATAACTGGGCTTCAGGGATCATTTATCAAACATTTCAATTTTATCACACTTTGTTGTTTGATACCTGACAGAAGCAAATGAATTGACAGAGCTTGAAAAGCTTGTCTTCTTTTTTTGTGATACACCTCTTGAATTCACAAGACAGATGTAGAGTCTGCCTTTAAGTGGTGTCGGGCACGCAACCTAGGACCACAGTCAATGAGAATGGTAACTTAATAGTTAGGCATGATTTAGCTGTTATGTGACAGCAGATGGCAGTGTGCACCAGCTTCTACTTCAAAGATTTCAATTTCTCTTCAGACAGCCAGCGGAAGTGTGTATGTAGCCTGACAATGCAGTATGAATTTATTGATTTTCAAAGTCCTCTATTTGGCCTTTGTCTTCATTAGATGGCAAAGGCCAAATAGTGTCAGCATGTTGTCTCACAGTGTTGGTCTATGACTGAGTCAGCACTTTTTATGTGTTATGAGTATTTATTTGGTGTGACTGGAAGAAGTACTCTCAGGTATAAACTGATATGTCCCTATCCAAGCACATTTTCCAAGTGCAAATAGGCACAGGATGTTTTTCTAAAATCGGGCCTCACTTGGGACCGTAAAAAGATAAATGATTTATAAGTAAGCACAGAAGGATATTCCAGATATTGTTGTGCTGCAGCATATTTGGCATATCTGTATCTTATTAGTCTTTTCTGCGTGCCTGACTAGTTAATATGCTTTTTATATTGTTTTTGTCAAGAACTTAAGCGGGAATGTGATGTATTATTTGTCTTTTTTTTCAATGCAAAGTTTGAACAGACCAGAATTTCATATTGTTAGCATCGGTGTAAAAGCAAATGAAATTCTGCATAGAAATCAATGAATTGTTTCTCTAAAGGAGAATTAATGAAATCACTGGTTTCCCAAAGGAATCATAGACCAACAGTTAAATTAATTCTCATTGTCACCACAAGGTGGCATTGTGGATTGGAGTTTTTCTGCTTACAGTCATGTGAAAAATCTCCTTTTGCCATTACTGGACAGCTCAAAAAGCAGAGATGAAGCAGACCAGATACAAACTCAAACTGCAGCTTGAGACAATATGTTGCAGCTGTACTAAGTACCAGACCTCCTACCTTTTGAATAATCAGTAGTTGTAACTGAGTCTGAGCTAAGTTGTGGGTTGGTTGTTTTCTGGTGTCTTGCCCCTGGCAAGTGTCCGGGGCTCCAGTTTTTCCGGTGTGGCCCACATTGTTGGTAGCGGTCGGACCACTGTCGCTAGCATTTCAGCTTGTTTAAGCAAGTTGAATCAGCAGGGGAGTGGGTGAGAGAGCTGCTTAGCTCAGAGAAGCAGTGCAGGAGAACATAGAGGTAAGAAGTAAATAAATCATCCATCCATCATCTAGTACCGTTTATCCTGTAGAGGGGTGGGCTGGAGCCTATCTATTCCAGCTGTCATTGAACCATAGACAGTGTACTATTCAGTGGGCACCCAGAGGGCTGTTCTCATTTTACATCATTATCTAAACTAAAATCCAAATACACCACTACATTCATGACAAAATGATCATCTTGAGTGGATAAACGATAGACCAGCTAAACCGTGTGAGGCCAGGAGAGGCCAGATTTGTATGACTGTTCGTAGTTCTACCTTGCTTCTCAGCTAATCATAGCTTGTCCTGTTTCTGGAAACATGGGTTATTTCATTTCACACATCTGGCCTTTCATAGTAGAGTTTGTGGTGATTAAGTGCAATTTTTTTGGCCTAGACGCATGAAGCGGCCTCACAGTCGTCTCTCTAGGGAATTGATATGCCATACGAGGGAATCTAGGAGAGTGGCATGATCTTGGTGAGACTGTTGGTATTGTTCTGGCTGTTGGTTGGTCAGTTACTAAGCCGTGCTTATGATAGCCCTGCTGTCGTAAGAGATTTAGGCCTGGTGACGGTGGAGCCATCACTGGTTAATCCACTCACTGCTCTGTACTGTTGTCTTCACTTACATGGGTGAAGGGAGGGAACTGGGTCGAGGACTGTAGCCTAATGTTTCCAGTTACTGATTTAATGAACTCTCCCGACCTCTTTCAACAGCTGATGAAAAGACAAAGAAAACAGATCCATGATTCTTTTCCTTCTTGGTTGGTCTGTCAACTGTATTATTTCAGACAAGTTTCTGTATGGTTGCTTATTTGTTAGCAAAATTAAATATATTGTTGGGTTGGAGAATCCAAAGACGATTCATGAAATAGGCTTGCTTTGAGGAAACTGATTTTTAGAAAGGTCTGGAGAAGGCTGAAGCAAAGTAGCATTGACATTAGCACTGAATTTCATGGCTGAGCAATGGCGAATCAATGCTGCTATACCCTGACCCTCACTATGCATGCATGCATGCATCAAGTGTGTGGAAATACCGTGACGTGTAAAATATGTAAGTCAGTCCTGAAATAAAACAAAATTACAACTGCAATGCACGCTCATCTGAATAACCCTCATGTGCTGTTTATTCACAGCATATGTATTCAGGTGAGGAATATACACAACAATTAGGTATAACATTGTAAACACCTTCCAAATATTGTGTAGATCTCTCTTGTGTCTCCAAAACAGTTGATACTAATCAGAGAATGGACATGGGCCTTCTAAGAGTGTCCTGTGGTGTCTGGTAACAGGATGTTGTTAGTGTGGGCCTTTACGGTCTTTGGGTGGAGGGGAGCGGCCTCAGGTCAGGCTTGTTCCAGTGTATCTCACAAATACTTGATCAGTTTGTGATCTAGGGAATTTGAAGGTCAGGTCAAGACCTTGTGCAGTGCATGAATGCATGCTGAACATGTTCACCAGTTTACCAAATTCTTCGTCTTGCTTTTTGTTAAGCTCACGTGAAAACTGTGTTCATAATCTCTTTAGTGAGACCACCAGTTAACGCTTATCATCAGCTCCAAAATAAAAAATGCAGGAGTTGGCTGATGCTGTTACTCATGCATTACAACACCTGTGCATCTGCTCACTCCTTGCACCCATTTGGCTTAGCAACCTGCTGAATATGCTGGAGGGAGATTTGTTGAGTTGGAGAGTAAGGCATGAGAGACACAGATGACTCAGTTGGTATTCTGTGGAGTATTTGGAGAAAAACATCCTCCCACCATCCAACACAAATACACATAACATTCTGTTGTATGGGAGTCTAGCAGGTGTCTGTGTGTCTTACAGCTTGTGACCCAGACATCAGTGTGAGTCATTTCTCATTTCTCGCATACTCTAAAAGATAAGACAAGAGATGTCAGTGAAAGGTAAATGAGAACTACCTGATATTATTTCAGTGTGACTTATGTTCTTATTAAACTGTCAAAGAGATACTGTATTGAGGTAATGTACACTAGCAGAGAAGCAGGCAGCTGAGCTTAAAGAAACACCGACTGTAACTGGTGTAGGACAACATTAGAGATTAATTAGATATTACAGGACTGGTAAACAAAAAAAGCGCCCCCATGTTTTGAGTTTTGTCCCAATGATAGAGGTCAAAGATAAACACGGACAAACATGATCAGATGACTTTGGGCTTCAGCCAAGCCTGATCTTTTGTAGTTATTTATTTAAGGTCTGCCATAAACTGAAACCATGTCCCTGTAGTATCAAAAAGTCTTTTTCTTTCTTCTTCTGTTTTAATGGAGGTTGGCTAGCATCAAAGCTGCAAAAAAATCAAAGAAGAAGAAACATAGTCACGTAACTAAACGTGTCTGCTGTGTGGAAGTACTTTACTCTGGAAGGTGATTGTACTTGATACAGACCCACAGTGCACATATGACACTGGAAAATGCACGTTAAATCTGCAGTGAAGAAAATGTTGTTTATTTATGAGCGACACTTGATATTAAATGTTCAAGATCAAATCGGGGCATAAAAAACTCTGATCGGGACTTCCCTAATAGTGACGTTGATTCCTTTCCTGTGAGAATCCCGTAGAATTGGAAAAGAAATCACATGCATTTTTGTTTTAGGGGCATTTTTACACATACTGCAGTATAATTGGCAGTAAAAGCATGTAATTATCAATAAAGTGTGTTCCTAAAGTAAATTTGTGTAAGTGTATGTATGTTTGACATTTCATGTAAAATAAAAAAGTTCAAAAAAGAAAAGAAAAGAAAGAAATCACATGATCATGATCTTCTTTGAGCCCAGTCATCTCTTTATAGGTGCTATGGCATTGTACCTAAGAAGAAAGTATATGTGCTCAAACATGTTACATCTGTAGCCTGCAGTTCAGCTTTCACTTTTTTTTTTTTAACATGTTTACTGTCCGATATACAGTATACCCTAATGAAATATCAACTTGCAGCTAATTATTGACTCTTTATTGACATTTCTGTAAATATATATGTCTCACTACTTTCCCCCCATCAGGTCCTCCTCTATTATTGCTGCTGTTAGCATTATTTCTGTCCTGTGCTCTCTGGACTTAGCGTTGTGTGTTCTTTGGCAGCTAATCCTTTTAATGCCAGGTTTCACTACGCATTATTCAAACATGGTGCTCACACACCCGACACACACACAATCCAGATTGCATAACTTGTGTGGGTCTGAAGGCTTGGAACCTGTTCTGAAAGAGGTTGCTTTTCCTGTCACTATCTACTGAGACACTTATTGTAGGCATCATTTCTTATCAGAAGCACAGGGTCATTAGTGTAGATTTGTTAGTGTCGGCTGACAACTCACTTGGTCACTTTGTTGTCATTAGCAATAAAACAATCAGAATGCACGTCGGCACAGCAACACTCGAACTGAAACTGGTGATTTCCTAATCCTGGTTAGTTTGGAATAATACTAAAAACTGAAGGAAGTAGCTTTGACATTCATCTTCTATTATGTTTTGATTGATTGACTTCAGAAGTATTTTAAACAACTGTGTGTAGAAAGCTTCCACAATTCTGTCTTAAAGGGTATTTACTTAAAGCACCTGTATGTATGCACATACCCTCAACAATTGCATTTTATAGCAGTGAAGGTAAGATTGTGTAAATGCACAGACTCTTTGATTTAAACCACTGAGTCGTTAAAGGTCGTTTCAGAGTATCAAAATTCAAGTGAGTCATTAAGTCAGACTGCATTGAGAACTTGTATTTGTGCTTGTCTTCTCCCTTAGTTCAGAACTCACTGAGACAGTACTTGTGCTGAGGCAGTGGATCTAGGCCATTCTAGGCCTTCTGTCTCTGGATGTCTCTCTCTTTCCCTCCTTCTCTTCCTCTCCCTTGTGTGTGTGTGAGTTTAGTACAGAGTGAGGACTAAGGACTTGCTGCTGTCAGCCCAAATTCTCCAATAGTGCCTCTCTCTCTAACTCTCTCTCTCTCTTGCGTATGGTGGTCAAAATGGCCACTCATCATTCCTCCGTGACTCTCTGACTGACTCACTCATTAGCTCTCTGTCATTCTCCATAGTCAGGGTGTGACTATGGAAAAAACACTGCTAGGGCTTACTGGTAAAGTCTGTGTGTGCTTTCCACTATCAAACCACAGCTCATCCAAAAGCCTTTACAATTCATCAATTCAATAGGCCTCTTTTTTTTTCATTCAACATGTCAGCCCCCTTTTATTAACATTTAGAGTTAGTATTTCCCCAGAAAGTCACTGCAGAACATTTTAGGGGGAAATAAACTAACCAGAAACAAAGATGATCTACGTGAAGAAAGAAATGCTGACAATAATTATGTCTTGGACAAATAGTTAAATGAGCACTTTTATTTCAGTCATGCACATAAGGAGTCGTGGAAAGCTTCTGTACTTGACAACGTATTACCTGAAAAGGTTGTTACGTCTGAGTTTATCATTTGTTCATGTTTGTAGTGGTAATGCTTTGTTGAGATGATGACTTGCACAAACAGATGGCTGAGATCATTGGTAGCTCTTGCTTCCTGGTACGGTTTCCTTGTGCTATGCGTTTCCATTTTTCAAATCCAAGCCTGAAGCAGACTTGAAGAGTTTGGTCATTTGATAAGCAAGAGAGATGTATGATGGCATAGCAAGATGCGTGTTTGTGTTTTTCTGTTTTTAATGTTGTCTATTGGAGCAGTGGTGCTTTTTTCCAGGTAATAGGTATTTAATTACTAGCAACTAGTCCAAGAGGTAGTTACAATGCCAGATTTGTTTGTTTGCAGGGAGGTGGCCACAAGGTCAGAATGTGAGTCAAGGTGTTTGAAGCCTCTTACTGAAAGTACGATTGATTAGCTAAACTGAAATGCTGTAAGCAGGCTGTGGTAGGACCGTACAACCCACCCAGAATTCATGTGCTACTGATTCACCCCAGCAATCCAAGTGTGTTGAGACAAGTGAAATCCCCGGGATTGTGCTCATCCTTTACCTGTTGTTTCTTGACCGGCCGTCCCTAAGCCACAGGAGGCCCTGTGAGTACATGTTGTGTTTTCTATCTGCTGAGGCACTAAGCCATCTTAAGGCTGAGTTTCAATGAGAATTGACAAGATAAGACCCTGGAGCGCAGGGTCTCTTGTTTATCACGCAAAGGGCTGTGACAGAAACTTGCAAAGGTTGCATGAAATATCATAATATAATGTCTGGGCTGCTTTTGCAGCTTTGATAGGAAGACTGAAAATGAGTTCTGAGTGACTGTGACCAACCTTTATGTGACAAGACAAATATGTAGACTTCTTGGTAATCTCTGTCACCTCTGACTTCTGTACCAGCATGTCCACCTTAATTTACAGGAAAACAATAACATGTTCAGTGAGCCTACAAGGTTTGATTCAGTGTGTTTGAAGCCTTACTGGGAATGATGCTGTTAATTTATATGTTCTTAGAAACATTGTTTCATTCTAAGGAGACACATAATTATTCGTGATATTTTTAACTGATCAACAAGGTAGTATGGTTGGGTTAGACTGAAGTTGGTGACGTTGAAGAGTGGACGGTCAGGATGGATTTGTATAGCCATGTCACAGGCTATAGAGGGCAGAGGGCTTGCTGTGTAGGAGGTGGGAAATCACTGAGCCACATGCTAATCTCAGTTGAGAGTTTATGTAACTCCTGGTATCACATGATCACACGTCATCACCCGCCCAGTAACTGCTTGTATTCAGTAATTCGCTCACTCTTCAGCCATTCAAAAACAAATGGATGACACAGAGGAAGAATGAGGAGCACACATACAGTATACAGGCATTGTAACCTGCCACGCTGCATTTAATTCACCGTGCAGCTGCAGCCGCTAATGCATCTATAGGAGCAGGATCTATTCACTGTATTTAAGCAAGAACAAGGAGTGTGTTAGAAAACACTAAACAAAGACGCTCGGGGCACACTGCTGTGTTACTTTGGAGAGTATATGTTCCTGCTGACGGCCGGATCCATGAGAGCGCGGGGAATACGAGTGCAAGGCCATGACGAGATGGCAATGAAGCTTTTGTTCTGGGAGCTGGAGCAGCATCTCAAAAGGTAAAATAAGAGACAGGGAATCCCCAAGGAGTCTGTACACTGTAGTACGGCCTGGGCCAATCACTACAGTAGCTGCACACAAAAGGCTGCATGGCTATATTGTCCTTTCTGTTCAGACATTCATGCCTCCAGGGCTTCCATTAGCATTAAGGAATAGTCTATTTTGTAGCACTTCCAGTTCTTTTTGCTCTTTTAATGTAATATGTATAAAAAATAAACAGGACAGAGCGTGTAGTAAAATATATAAATGTGGAGACAGAGTAGATGGTGTGTAGTGCATCTTTGGTATAAATCTGTACCACCTACCAGTATATTCAGGAGGCTATGAGTAATGAAACCCACTCAGTGTTTATTTTTTGTATTGCTGCCTTGCTCGCCACATTCTGCCGACCATCTGGTCCACCTCACATGAAGTTAACCTATTTTTCAGCACTATAGCAACACATGCAGGCCACAGTGTGTTTGCTTTACAAGATAAGCCTTTCAGATTTTTTTTTATTGTCTTGAATCTTGAGTCTTTACATGAGAACTGTAAGGTCACAAATCTCACAGATTAATTATATTGACATTTTTAGGGCTTTCCTTTAAAATAAATAAATAAGGCAGTCCAAAGGATGGAGCCTTACAGTGAGAGATAGTAGTTTTGAAGCCATGAACGCTGTTGATTTTGATTCAACCTATATTAACAGGTGTTTCTAATGTAACTTACAGTGGTTATTCAACACATATTTGTAGTTTAAAGCATATGTATACTTGTATGTTGTCATAATGCCCACCACATTAATTGCCATCAGACAGAACAAAGTAGAGCATCTCATTCCCGGGCGTAATACAGTTTGGGTCATTTCTCTTGTCAGTAGGTCACTGGGCTAGTGCTGTTTTACAGCAAAGCAGCAAGGCCATCAGTTGGCTGACGTACCTACAGCACTGTTAGTTAGGGCAGTCACAGTTGAAACTCTCCTGTGTTTTGTACCACGTCAAGGGTAAGAACTAATAAAGCAGAATTCTTGGCATGGGTACATAAAGTATCACTGGAGCAGATTTATACTGTAAACTGAAATGCTTTTGGATGCTTATAACTAAAAGATGTAACACTGTGCCTTACATTTACTATCTAGGAAATCTAAAGAAGTCTTGAATGGAATTTTAAAATGCTGACTTAAATCCAGTTGTTCTCTGGTGCTGTGTAGTACGTTAACTCTGGATTTGTTGTTTAAAGCGTTAAAAAGATTTTGATCTTGACTAGAAGTCTCTCATTTTGTCCCTGGTCAGATGAAACGTAGCTCCTATCAGACCAAGGTGTACTTCCAAGTTTAATGACATTACACACTGGTTTTATTGCTCAAGAGTAGTGGCTGTCCTGGCTATTTGGGTATGGATAATAGGTTAAAACCTCTTCCAGTCAAAGACGAGACCGGAAGAGCTAAGTGTGGCTTAGAACGTCTTAATACGGTGTTTGTCTTCTTGATAAGCGTTTGGCTGGGGACAAAAGTGAACAGAAGCTGACATCATTGAGCCTCTTCATGGTACTGGTGCTTTATAAAGCTTAATACTTTGTGCTTAACGCACTGTGTAGTTGATACCTAAATTAGCTTAAGCTAAGTGGTAAACTTAACAACTGTGCCTGATGAAGGATCATAGACTACATGATTTGTCATGATTCGTCTGAACACAGACAAAGTCTTGTGGAAACTCTTATATGGGTGACAGTTGTGGTATGCACAGCAACTTACATTATATAGGCACTCGTGCTCCTGCCACGACTCTGTGCAGGTTTCTTTTGTCGCCACTCTGCTGCCCTCACTGTTTGCCATCATTTTTTTTTATATTCCCGCCATTCCTGTCATCTTCTGACCCCATGTCCTACCTTGTCCTGCCCCTCCTGTGTCCTACCTTTTTTATTGGCCGTTGGCAACACATGTTTGCAGCTGGGTTGATAATAAGTTCACACTACCTGATTGCGTCCAGATTTGGCTCAAAATATTCAAACATATTTTACTGACTGAGGCTTAGTCAGGTAGAGTCCATTGCATATTCACGTCTTCACCCCCTCACACTCTTGAGCAAATTTCAGTTTCATCATTCAAGTCCTTGAAGGAAGAGCTCCTCATCAGTATTATTCAGTATATCAAAGGTTAATTGTACAACATCTTCAATGTGACCTTGTAATCTGAGGCCTGTATAGTGTGCATATGGGAGTGGCCAGAGAAAAGGATGTCAAGAGTACTCAAGTTCAGAAATCTTGTTATTGTTTTGTTTTGACAAACAAGTGCAGAACAGAACATATATTTCAACCATTTTCATCAGTAATATGAGAGGATATATTTTCCTCCCTCTCAAAAACTGACGTTGCTTGTAGAATACAAAGATTGAGGTTCAACATGAGTAGAGAATGAAAAAGCGCCTGTTTTATAATAATGCTCTGGCACTAGGAATATACAAGAGGAAGAGGAATATACCATAGCTAGTTTGGAAGATCAGTAGCACTCAATTCTCAAAGAAGGCTTGTCTTAGTCAGGTAGTGGCCCTATCCTTGGGAGTTTATATCCAACAACATTATCATGGGAAAAGGACAAAAATACTGGTTCAGTGTCCTGATGTTGGACTCATGAGAGGAGAGAAGTTGATTGGCACACTGTGTTTCAGATGTCATCAATCTGGAAAAGGTCGGTCAGAAGCAAGGCAGATCCAGTATTATACCACCTAAAATTAGAGAGATTGGCTGATGTCATACACAATAAAGTAGGGCACTGGAGTAAAATGCTTCATAATCTGGGTGGTTGCTTATTCCACATAAATTAACAGAGAAGCTTAATCCATTTTCTGCAGCACAGAGCAGATACTTCCTCCCACATAGTCAAATGTTATATCCAAATTCCTTGATGGGACCCCTGCAGTTTCCTTGGTGGTGAAAGTGTTGCAGATAATGTCGAGCAGAGGATATTTACCTCTAATAAACTCTGTTTGGATAATGGAGTTTATAGACGGTAACATTGGCTCTATACATAGGACCAGGCCTTTTGCTCTGGTTATATATAATATGGAGCAAGAAGATGGGATGAAAGGAATGGTGTTACAGCATGTCTTTGTCTTTATTCTGTATTAAATATGATAAAAGCTTGTGGGGGCTGAAGTTGTAGGAATTAAAGTCAGGTTATCAAATTACTCTAAAATGACCCTTGAATCAAAGCTGGTTTATCTGATGGTTGCTAAGAAATGAATGTAATGAAAGAAAAACTCCATTGGGAAGCTGTTTGTACATGTGAGTTTGAAGATTTTGGGTGGAGATGGAACGAGTGACTTTCAGAGAGTGTAGCTGTGTGTGGGAGAGCATGTAGTGTTTAGGGAATGTCTGAGGTGGGAATTTCTACGAGGAATTTTAGGTGTATCTGATACTCCCTACACACCAGACAGTCTTGCAAAGATCCTTTGGGGTGTGAGTTATTGTTGGTGTCACACTGATCCATGTCGTCCATCTCCATAAATATGTACCTTCCAGATGTTTCAGGTTTTAGTCTCAGCATCCTTTTTTTCCCCCTTTCCGCTGAATGCTTAGTAACTAAGCTAAAGTGTTGAGGCTTTTTTAATTTGATTATATTGTGGATCAGACTCACATTTGTGCAGTACTGTACAGCGCCTCACGGGGGCAACATACGTATGCATAACATAGTACTAATGGCTGTCTTAAGCATTCTGGATGCACAGAGCCTATATGCTTTTTATTTCTGACTGATCTGAAAAATGCTGGTAACTATCCACTTTATATTTTGCCTTTGGTGCACATCATATGGATTGTGTAAAACTTACAATAGTCATCCTCAAAAATGTGTGGGATTTTGTCCTCATGGGCCATGCTTTTTCAGTACTTAAATAGTGTTTGGGTCACAGTAAACACTGTGCTTGTGTTGTGTTCTGCATAATATTTTGGTGAGAAATTCTACAAATCTTATTAAGTAAAATTGTGGTAAATGAGGCAGTATGAGAACAGCTTGTATTTACTAATATTTTGAAGAGGAATGTTACTGACTGAATGCCTCAGTTTGTAACAATAACTAACAACCTGCAATATCATTATCAGAACAGAACAGTTCATATTTCCCTTAACATATGACAAAAATGTTGTCGACCAAACATTTATAGTCTAAAATCAAAAATCTGGATTACATCTTGAAGGTTAACATTAAGGGAATTCCTCTGTTAAAAATGCCCATGGCAGCACTAGCAGTCGAAGAGGAGCTGATTAATGTGTGCTGTCGCAGTAATTTACAGTCCTAAATCTCGCCTCCCTGGGCCTGTTTTTCAGTGCCACAGCTCTTTCTTCTTCCCTCTCCCATCCGGTTTTTCCCGGTTCCATCCACCTCCTCTCTGCTGCCGGAATATTTTATACAAAACTGTGTCAGCTGAGCGGCAGGTGGGGGCGTTCCTGCATATATTATTCAAACAGCCTCGGCCTCGGCCAATCAGGAGCCGCCTCCTCGTTGTGTCGCTGGATAAATTATTCGGGTTTGCCTCGAGCTGCAGATTTCAGTGTATGGTCGAGATGAGCTGACCTTGGATTGCATCTGTACCGCTACCGTCGGTGCACAAGCTTTACCTGACAAAAAGAAACACGTAAAAGAATAGCGCGTGTGAATGTGTCTCGCGGAGCTGGTCTCTTTGAGGTCGAGTCGAAACACGGGGCTGTTTGTAAACGGATTGTAAAACATGAACAGCATGAATACGCCATGCTACACCGTGGCCATGGATCTAGGCGTCTGCCAGCTCAGAAATTTCTCCATATCGTTTCTGTCGTCGCTATTGAGCGCGGAGAACTCCAACCTCAAGCTCGACAATAGGTAAATACATCCCCACGGAGCCCCTCTGTACCCACGGCTCAGTAATGTCACCGCTGTGGGATAAAGGCAGTCGGTGGATGCTGTCGTTGTGCCAGGGACGGCACCGCCATAAGCGCTCTCTAGGAAAGAGGAATTGTTTCAGACCCTGCCTTTGATTTTATAGAAATTTCTAGACGCTTCCTGTAACGACCCACACTTCTTTAAAGGGAGAAGGGCTGGTTATACGAAGCTCCGTACTGTGCGCCTCTCCATCTTCATACATGGCAGCACGGGATGGTTTTAAATGTATTTATTTCTCCTTCTCTTCTCTTGCAGTTCGTCTGGAGCCAGCGTTGTGGCCATAGACAACAAGATTGAGCAAGCAATGGTGAGTTTTCATCTACTTTTCGTCTCTACGCCGTGGAAAATGATGACTGTGACGTTTGATCCGTGGTGGTTGTTCTAAACTGTGACTGGAAATATTCGTGAACAATAGTGTGGTTAAACGTATATGTATTCATTTAAATATCTGGCAGCAAAATAGTAACTAACTGTGGGGTAAAAAATAATAATAATAACTATGACATGCGCACACTTTTGTTTATCCTATTGTGAAATAGTGTAACTTTAATCTAGCTGTCCAGCGTGAGACTTCTTATCGCTGATTTAAACAATAAAAGTATAGATAAAAACAGTAACACTACTTATGGGGTAAACAGCCTTAGTTGTGTTGTAAAACTAGACATGGGAATTCAGTGCTTTATTCCCAGAAAGGCACACGGGGTTTTGTTTCTGTTTCACAGTTTCTGTTTCACAGTTTCTGTTGTCGCTGCTGTCAGCTCTGTTGCTAGGCAAACTGAGAGACTCACACCCGTGGTTATAAATATCTCGGCCTCTGATTGGCTGACACTTAAAAGTGGGCTGATTTAATGACGTAGCACCATGGGAATATTGTTCCTCACGCTTTCCCTTTCGTCAAGATCTTATTAATTTGTTACCATATATGATGATGTACATCTTCATGCTTATAAAGTTTGGGAAAAATATTTATGATGTTGTCACATCATAATAATATATTTGTTGGTCCTTGTCACGCATTTCAAGAGCTAATACGTTTCTACACAATATATTACTTTGCTGCCGATCTTGTCATGTTTCTCGCAAAATAATTTCTTTTAGTTTTAGTGAGACTGTATTATTTATCTTCTGTTGTGTTGTCCTTTAGTTGCATTTGGCTCAGTTGTCTTAATAACGAAGTTACTTTAATCAAGTTTGAGAAAAGATTTTTTTTTTTCTTTTGGTAGTTGAAGGTGTGTTTATGTGACCAACATGCTCTGTATGTACTATACAGTGTTGCAAACCACATTGAACTGTGTCTTCATCTCTTAAAAGAAAGACATTTCATAGCCATATAAATGGGTCATATCAACTCTCACTTCCCTGTTCATTAGGTACACTAGTGAAAAGGAATTAGTACTAATATAAGCTCCTGCATTAACTGTTCTAGTGTTCAGTTCATGCTGAAAGATTGTAAGGAATGTGGTAATTCAACTATATGATCATTTTTGGAGGATGTAGTTTGTGGTGCTGTTTCACACTGGATTGAATCGTATACAAAAGTGCTTCTGTTATTTAGCCTAGCCTACTGACTAAAATGGTCAATATAATACAAACATGTGCCGGTACAACACAGTACAATTGAATAATATAGATACTACATTTTGAACGCCCCACATTATCGGAGTTCATTTCAAGACACAGGACTCTCTGGGTAACTTTGAATCCATGACCTTCATGAAGATCTAGTGCAGGACCCTTTTATTAGTATGCATTTATTTTAGTTGTAGTAGTAATGAACTGGCAAATGAGTATATGTCTTACACTGTGTATTGGCTGCAAGGTCAAGTTCTCCCAAGTTGTTAGAAATCCTCTGCAATCCTCTTTTGCAAAATGAGTCATAATGTGTGATTTCATTTTGGCCATCATGTTAGATGAGGTTGATAATCTGAAGGTAAGCTTTTTATTGATGACTTCCAGTCACAAACCTATACCTCCATCTGTTTCAGGACCTGGTGAAAAGTCACCTGATGTACGCCGTGCGTGAGGAGGTGGAGGTCCTAAAGGAGCAGATCAAGGAACTGATTGAGCGTAACTCCCAGCTGGAGCAGGAGAACACGCTGCTGAAGACGCTGGCCAGCCCAGAACAGATGGCGCAGTTCCAGGCCCAGGTTCAGACCGGTTCTCCGCCTGCCCCTCCAACAGCTGCCACACCGGGACCCACAAGCACCGCCACCCTCGCCCAGCCTGCCTCGCACAGCTCTGGTCCCTCGGCGTAGCCCGGTTTATACAGAATAGACTTGACTAACTGACAGTTTTTGAGTTCTGCTAGAGCTGCAGAGCCAAACTTTGCCTTCTACAGCTGGAGGTCGCGCTGTTAAGACAAGAATTTGCACATATTTATCTCAGAAGGATGTGGCCAGCGGGACAAGCGGCGCTGCGCTTTAAGGAACAGTGGAGGGTGACAATCTCATGATGCTTCACGGGGAATTGTTTTCAGAAGAGAATCTGTCATCGAACATTCGCCAAATAACCCTTGGTCATCAAGTAGAATGTCTTACAAGAAGAAACAAAACAGCTTATCAGTGGCGACCATATTCGTAAACTATAGATAAAAAAAAAATCACTGTGCCTGTGTCTGGATTTTAAGTGATGTCGATTATACTGACAGTGGCGATTGAGCAGTAGGAGGTGGTGGAGGATTGCATTTGTTGTTACCTATTTTGCTGAATGATGTAAATACAAGTGGATCTCTCTCAAGACTAAGTTTCATGTTGATAGGCTTGAGAAAGAGAGACAAAAAGCCTTCTCAGAGTGACAAATGAAGAATGTGAGCAACTATTATCATGACAAAGTCCCCATCTGGAATGGGGGAGATGGGGGTGGGTGGGTTGGTAGGGCTATTTTGAACAACATTTTGGCAGCATTGATGATGTTACTTCAACTGTGGGTTGATGGGATGAACAAATCATGGTTTCTTATGGAGATGATGATATTCTATTTTCAGTATTTCACTTTCCTCATTTTGCCCTGGACATAGCTCATCATTGCTGTTTCCTCGACCCTGCAGTGGCATGTAATTTAAACCTTTACTCGTCAGGGTTGAGACATTGGGCTAAAGCTGAATTTCCTTTTTTTTTTTTTTCCTAAAAAGTTTGATGGGCAGAAGATGATGTATATTTCTGTATAGTGTAAGTACCTTGTAAAATAGCGAGGAGGAAGAGGAGGAGAAGAAGAAGAGGAAGAAAAACAACAGATGCTATCTAGGTCACACAGATTGATTCAGATGAGCAAGGAATGCGCTGGTCTTGCCCAGTCTGTGTCATCTATTTTTAATGCTGTATTTTCAGGACCGTCGACCGACAGGAGTTTAGGTTATTTAACTGACAACACGCAGCCAACAGTGTGGTCCATACCCCTAACTGCAACATTAACTGTACAACCATTTTCACTTGGCTCTCTCTCTGTTTCTTTATGGACTATTGCACCTTTTTCTTTTGTTTCTTTTTTTTTTTTGACAGTGAAGTAGTTTTTGGATGAACAATTACTCAAAAAAAAATAATAACACAAACTCTGGAGATGTTCTTTCTTTTTCACTCTGTGTATCAGTTGTATGCTCATGTTCTGTGCATGTTTCCGCAAAGACCGGATGAGATATTGTAACATACATACCCCCAATTGCACTTGACAGCTGCACTTCACAACTTTCAATAAACGTGCTTAAGGAAGAATACCCCCCTGGCCGCCGTCTCTTTCTTAGCCTCCATGTTGGTGCAGGCATGCAGTAAGCCGGGCCTCCAAATGTTTATAGGGAGTTTATTTTTTAGTTCCAGATATTGACAGGCTAGTCACTTGTAGAGTCGTGCTGTTTCCCGTTTGCGTGGTATGTTAAGTCAGCCTGCAGCTGAATTCCTCTCTGCTCTAGGGTGTTATTGAAACCAAGGTTAATGACTGCTCTGCTTCTGAACCCCCGTGTTAGCAGTTTGGACTGAGCAGATGACCTGTTCTGACTTCCTTTAGATTTATTTTAATTTTCAAAAGCAACAATAACCTGTTAAGATTCATTTTGAATCCTATAAATTTCCTGGGAAGTTGTTTGGCATAACCTGTAAGTGAAATTCAGTTCAGCTTTTGCATATGAAATGGTTTCACATTGCTAAACTAGGATGGAGTAGTGTTTTTGCTGCAGTTCAGTAGATCAATAATGAAGTGTGCATGGGGCAATCGTTCAGTTCAGCTCGGCCTTTTAAATAATGACTGATTAATTAATATAAATCTTAACTAAACCCGTTCTTCAGAGTGAAGTTCTGTTCATTTCGAGGCTTCAGAGGAGTTGTTTTAGATGACTGAGCTACCGTTTAATACAGACGAGGCTCAACTGTGTTTCTCATTACTTGCTGTCCTCAAGTGACTGTTAAACCCTGCTGAGATGCGTCAGTACTCTGGCAAAAAAAAAGAACAACAACAAAAAACCAAAAGTAGCTAGATTAAAACTAGAAATCTGAGTTTAATTCCTATGTGTTCAGGGCTATACAATTCTGTACACAAACTAGTCATACACTCTTCTTGTAACTCGTGTGTGTGTGTGTGTATACATATACCTCAGATGGTGTTTAAAGCATTTAGCACCATCACATTAACACATACACTGATCAGCCACAACACTATACCAGAAGAAGTGATATAAACCATCTTGTGACAAAGCAGTGTTCTGCTGGGAAACTTTTGGACCTGGCATTCATGTGGATGTTACTTAGACACCACCTACCACCCACCTAGACCAGACCAGGCACCCCCACCCCATAGCAATGACACTGCTTGATGGCTGCAGCCTGACACAGACACGCAAAAACAGTTTAGGAACAACTCAAAAAACAGCACAAGGTGTTGACCTCCAAATTCACTGGATCCCAAACTGATGGAGTATCTTTGGGATGATCCACAGAGGCCCCTCCGCTCAACCCATAGGACCCAAAGGCCCCCACTAACAACCAGGGAGTCCTGGTATTTCTCTTACCATAAACCATAGAACAGTTATCATTTTTTTTTCTTTTGAGGTGAATGCTCAACAGGTGGTTTATGAATAGATAGATATATTCCTGCTGATTTTCAACCTCTGCTCCACCAAAACACACCAGCCCACTGTGTGTAGGTGAGTGTGTGCGCTGATAATCACAGAGTCCACAGGAACGGAATTAAAAGTGAGCGATCACTAAATGCTCAACATTTATTTGAAAAAACATTCTTCTCACACAGCACAGACAAACAGTGAAAACAGACAGGTATGGCACATTGTTAGCAGGAGTCACTGGCCGCCCGTCTCACGCCCTCACACGCACACACACTACACATGTACGCACAGGTGC
Source organism: Planiliza haematocheilus (assembly GCA_005024645.1). Classification (NCBI taxonomy): domain Eukaryota; kingdom Metazoa; phylum Chordata; class Actinopteri; order Mugiliformes; family Mugilidae; genus Planiliza; species Planiliza haematocheilus. The sequence goes on along the minus strand of SRSE01000725.1, from coordinate 3,692,049 downwards.
CAAGTGAAAATAATGAGACACACATGTTCTCCAGCCGGCGTGGTTTTAGACTGTCCATAGAAAAGCTGTCAGCACCACAGACTGCAACACTGTAAACACTGACTGAGGGCAGGGTGATGTCCAAAGGAGGGGTGGGTGATGCAGGCAGCGGTCGGGGGAAGCTTATGTCTCCGAGGTTCTGGCATCCGTCTCTGGGCCTCTGGAGAGAGGGGGTGGGGCTGCGAGTGTGCAGGCGGCAGGTTCGGTGAGGGCGTGAAGAGGGCGACGGGGAATCACCTTGTATATCACATCCCCATACGAATGCTCTGGATTATCTGAAATATGGCTGAGAGCACAAAGGCTGACTAGTCACTGACCAGCTTGAAATGACATCTCAAAATGTCTGCAGTGAAAATGGCTGCAGAGAAAGTTAGATAAAGCAGATACAAGACATACTTAATTACTGACTTCAACAGATACAAGGGATCTGGAGGACTAAGAATCCATTACACAAAACTACTTGTTTTTTTACTCAATATGATAAAGAAAATACTTTTATTCATGTTAACTGGCCTCTTTGAATCCTATCAATTGTATCTGAACCTACACTAGAGATCAAAATTAGAGAACAACCCATAATTTCCTAAATGTCAACTTCACTCCACTGTCCTCTCATAAAATTATCCAAACACAAGTAAAAGGGCAGTGTTTTAAGCATATTTCATAAGTTACATACATTCTGTAGCACAGTATGAAAAACTTAAATCAGATATTCTAAAAAGAACACTGATCAAAATTAGAGAACACTTTCAGAAACCTCCCAGTGACTGGTGTTAGTCTGGCACCTGCTGCCACTTTCCTCAATCATCTGACAACCCCTATTTAACTGGCAACCTAACTTCCAATTTTCACTAACTTCACAAGATGGCAAGCCGTTCTAAAGTCACTGAAACCCTCCGGCAGCAGGTTGTCCAGATGAAGGCCAAAGGGATGACCTTATCAGCAATAGGGAGAAGAAGTTGGTCGTTCCAAATCTGTGATATCCAGAATGTTACATTTCTACAAAGCCACAAATTCATTCAAGTCCACCAAGAAGGCCGGCCGTCCACGAAAGACAACTGAAAGAGAGGACAGGATAATACGGAGAACCTCAATGGACAATCGGTTCAACACAGCAGCTGGAATTGCTCGTCAGTTCAGTGCCGAACAGGGTAAGACTCTGTCTCATCACACAGTGTCTCAACGTTTAAGAGCATTTGGAATGAAAGCGCACTCTGCAGTGACCAAACCTCTCATTAGCAGAAAGAATCAAAAGGCTAGACTAACCTTTGCTGAGGAACATGTTGTGTGGACAGAGGAAAACTGGTCTAAAGTTCACTTCAGTGATGAAAGCAAGTTCAATTTGTTTGGATCCGATGGAAAACATTATGTTCGTCGTCAAACTGGGGAAAGACTGAACCCAAAGTGTGTAAAAAAGTCAGTGAAAGGTGGAGGAGGAAGTGTTATGGTATGGGGAATGTTTTCTGCAACTGGAGTTGGGCCTCTAATACAGCTACATGGCAGAGTGAATGCAAATGTGTATAAGAACCTTCTTCAACAACATATGATTCCTTGCCTGCATTCATCACCCAATCAGCCAGCAGTGTTCATGCACGACAATGCTCCCTGTCACACTGCAAAACAAGTAAAGCAGTTCCTTGAAAGTGAAAACATTGCAATAATGAAATGGCCAGCCCAGAGTCCTGATCTAAACCCTATAGAAAACCTCTGGAAAATCCTTAGGGACAAAGTTATGGCCAAGAAACCCACTACTGTCACTGAACTGTGGAAGAGACTGGAAGAAGAGTGGACCAAAATCACACCAGAGACTGGTTATGTCCTGTGGCCGCAGATGTGCTGAAGTCATTCAAAGCAAAGGCCTGTACACTTCCTACTAATTTTTGATAGTTATATCCTCCAGAAAATTATGTTATAACGTTTCTTTGTCCATCAGGCATTGCTGTTCTTTAATTTTGATCATCAGGTTTTCTACAAAATAAAGTTGTTTTTGTTAATGGTCTATGTTTTCTTGTAAAACACTATTCTAGTAGCATGGCATTGCCACAACAAATACTACTTTAAATGTTGAACAATGAGGATTACATTATTTTAGAAAAACTCAAGTGTTCATAAATTGTTCTCTAATTTTGATCTCTAGTGTAAATTAACATTTAAATCAAGCTCATGAAAAGCCATTCACTGTATTAGCCATATTCATAGCCTGCCATATAAGCCCCTATGAAATCATATGATATATTGTTTCGTCACCTATACACCATTGTCTCGACTGACATCGATTTAAAAAAAGTCATATTTAAGTGGTATTTTAGAATCATTGTTTCTTGGAAAACAACTAAAAAATGCTGATGACTCATCCTGCACGCCTGCATGTACTCTTTTTGCATCCGACCTAACGCTTCCATGAATATTTATATCCCTTCTTGCTGCATCACCTCCTTCACCAGAGGCACTGCCAGCTCTGACTCTCAGCTTAAACACGTATGGGTGGTGCTTACTAATGCTATCAGAGTTGACCAATTATAGCACCCTGCTAGCTGTTCCTTTGAAAGTTATTACACCACCGTACATCGCGTGGATTAAAAGATGTTACGCTCCTTTGTATGTACTTAGCTTATGCTTAACATCAGTAGATTTTCACACAAGTCCCAAAAGTAGACAAATAGAACCCAACAAAACAATTCAAACTAAAATCTTATACTTGTGCATTTGTTCATTCAGGAAAACGAGCCAGTATAACACACAAGTTGTTCTACAAAAGAATGGTTAAAGAAAAACAAAATGATTGTTTTGTCATGACCAAGTCAAAGTCCTGATCTTAATCCCATAGAAACTCTGTGGAAGGACATGAAGCAAGCCGGCCATGTGGAGAAACCCACCAGCGTCTCAAAACTGGAGTGGTTATGTACTGGGGAATTCATCCAAGCCATTGTAGGAGACTGATCAGGGGTTACCGGAAATGTTTAGTTGGCGTTATTGCTGAACAAGATGGTCAAACCAGATACTGAAAACAAGGGTTCCCCCACTTTTGCAACTTATGGATATGCATATGGATATGGATATGAAGCAATAAATGCAAATATATTTGACTGGGTTCTCTTTGTCTACTTGAAGAATTCGTTTTGAGTAAATTTATACAGTAATGTAGAAAACTTGGAGGGGCACAAATACTTTTAAGCAGCACCGTATATTCTCACGGTGTAGAATAGTACACTTGTAATGAGTACTTCTTAAATGAAGGATCTTCCTCAGAATATTGTTGTGAGGGTGAAAATATGCAAACACACACTTTTCTTCTGTACGTATGAAAGTTATGTACCTGATCCACATACAACAAATACAAAGAGGGCGAGCAGCCAGGGACCCACGGGATACTTCTCCTCCTGCGGCCGCTGTGGGTAAGAAACACACATAATGTAGATTAGAGCCGCTGCTACAACAGAAATGTACATGACGCTGCAGACTGAAAGTAAAACTGCTAGATAGGTTTACAAGGAGGTTTCCAGTTTCCTTCAGTTGGTAGCTTCCCCTGCTCTTTCTGGGACTTCTGCTCTAAAGCCTACAATCACAGCTTGTCTAGTTTTTCCAAATCTGACAAGATAAAAATAAGGTTGCTCAACTAAAATGTCCACAATAACAACTCTTTAGTCTGGCTGCACAAACCCCAGCATCTAATTATAACCTGAAACGTGCAGGGTTAGCACTTTGTCAAGCTGTGGCTCATCAGTGGATGGGTTGTGGGAGCACGCGTCAGCCTCGTGATGATATCATCTGTTTGGACATGCCACATGTGTGTCTGCTGTTGTGTGGGAAGCTTCTCCTGTCAGTGATTCAGTAATGATGTAAACAACGCTGGAGAAAGAGGAGAGGAGTGGAAAGATGTGGTTTTAGCTGCAGATGAAGGAGTGCACGAAGAGCTGTGACTTTACTCAGCGCCGACCTTAAGGTTTAAAGAAAGAAAGGCTCTGTGATGGATATAGAGATAAATGGAAAAAGATTAGCAGCTCTGGGGCTTTTTCTGTGTCACACAACCCTCCTCAGTCTTCCTTCCACTCTGTAAACTGCAGGAAAACAGCAAACACCCAGAGCCCAAACAGCAGGACCAAATCAAAAGATGGGACTCTTTGTATTAGCTGGAAAGATCTGATAGATTAATAAATTATTAAGATGGCATCAAGAACATTGTGGCAAAATTTGACTTATTTTAACTTATCATCCGACCCATCCAAATTTTTTGGTTTTCAGAAACACAGTTTGGAATTCATCATACTCTGCTGAGCCAATCAGATCATGTGAGCGTAGACAGCAGAGTAACAATGACGTCATCCGAGCTCCGTTGAGTTGGTTTTGTTAACAACAAAATGGCTGCCGCCGGAGAGTGAGACATATAGAGCAATAGTGTGTGTTGTAAAAGATGTTAACAGCTAAATACATTTAAAGGATGAAAGTTATCAGCAATTCATTCATTTGTGAGAAGCATACATTGCTCCAATTGGTTGTAGGACTATCCCAGCAGCATGCAGAAGTATGTTTTCTGAGAATAGTTGGACTGGAAATCTAAATATATCGTGTTAGATTTTTATTTATTTAGTTTTACTTAAATTTTCATGCAGACAGTTGTTTTTTTGTTTGTTTTTCCCTTTATTAGTCAGTTATTATTTTTTTTTTTTTAGAAATATAAACATCAACCTATTAAATCATCCCGTCTGTCCAAAAAGGGCAAAATTCAATTTGCTGTCAACACAAGTTTGGTGTTTTTATATAAAAGAAACACGAGCCTTGGTTGGAGTCATGTTCTGTGTTATATAATATAATGTGTTCATCTTTTATTGTCACTCTCTGACTTGTGTAAAGTAACGTACAGTTCCGTTGCGGAGGGCGGTAACGATCAGTAATCCACCTGAATACATTATATCTGAATGAAGTGAAATCTGTGGCTTATAACACGTCTGGTTAATAAATCACAGGCAGGTGGTGGAGGCCCTCGGTATGTGTGAGACACGTTTACCTAACAGCTGCCACCAAGACCACCACCATCACCATCATTACCATCATCATCATCATGCCGCTGTGCTCGTGCCGGGCTGAACGTCACCTATCTGGGATAATGTCAAGCTGGCATCTCGCTGCGGTTAACGGCTCACCAGCGTCTTGGCCACGTTTCCTCTCTGAGTGATGTTCTTGCTGTGTTTCTCGTTGGCCATGCGGATCCTCTGTTTAGCCACCATCTTCCAGGACGAGCGCAGCAGCCGGGGTAAATTAGTCTGTTTTTAGCCTGTTATTTTTCTGATGCTGCAGGCTGACGACAGCAACCCCCGCGTCAAGCCAATACATCTGCAACGCGACCAAACCGGAAACCAGTTCGATTTTCTTACGAAATACGAGCACTGGCAATTCGTATTTTGTGTCGTATTTTGAAGAGCACACACAAAAGGATCTGTTGCATTTTCCAAAAGTTAATATTTAGTCATTTTCTATGTTCGCGAAGGAAGGCAAACGTGAAATGCTTGCAAAAACTCTTATTTTGAAGGTCATTTACAGGAAGCTGCGTGTTTTTTGTTGGCGAGCTTCACAACTGCTCCCCTTTGCACCTGGAGGAGAGGAGCGCGTGGCCAGGGCGCGCTCCAGCTATTGATGAAAGACTGTTAAGCAGCATAAAGTTTATTTTTTCTATATACTGTATATAAAGTTAATTGATGAACGGAGCTGGTGATAATGTCACATTAATAGATATAGCATATAAATCTCCTTGTTGGTGTGTGTTCTTCTCTTTCTTTTTTTTTAAGAAAGAACAAAGAGGCCTTGGGAAGAGACACACACACATATACAGCTCAGCACCCAATACATAATTAAACACAAAGATTATGATTTAAGAAAAAAAACTAATAGGTAGGGTTAGTAAAGAACAGAAATATTATCTTTTCTAACTTAAAGGACATCACATCCCTGAGCCACAGTGAACTTGATGGGGCTTTAGAAGACAATCCATGAAAGTAAGATCTTGCCAAGGGGGATGCAAAAGCCAGTACATCAGTTTACGAGACACTGCCATGTGACAAATTGTAGAGATTCCAGATCTTGCAATATAAGGGTCTATATTCAGCTGGGTACAAAAAACTTTTGCTAAAATCATAAACCCCCCCAAAATGTCTTTAATGTGGGCGAAACAGAACATATGACTCAAATTACAAGGAGAGTAGATACATATGTCCCTCTGATCTGGACTGTTAAGCTATATACTCACCAGATGAGATTTTGAGTCTGAGTAATAGCTTACACTGAAGTAATTATAACCTAGAGCAAGGCGTACTACAATGTTTCTTTTCCATAGCTTGATCCCACAGCTGGTCTGAAACTTCGCTTCACAAAAACGAAACATTACAGCCTTCATGAAGACAAATGCATCTGTCTGAGCATGCGTACCTAACAAATGGACAACCGGGTACATTTGTCGTCATGCACGTTACATATTGAGTTTTACCCTCTGAAAATTTGACTGCAAGAATGTTGTTGATGTCTTTGTAGAGTAAAGCGAGCGCTCACTGACTTGTGTAGCTTAACTCGTACTCCCAGTCAGATAGTCCTTGACTTTTCATGCCAATAGACTCTAAAGTACCTTAAAGCAAAGCCCTTTTCTACCAATTTACAAGCTCCGTTCAGGTCAATGTGATAAGCTCCCACGGTTTTCACATTTGATTTGCAGACAGAAGCCAGATCTGTGTCACTGTGATGAAAAGAATAACAACTCGGATTCCATGAATATGTCCACGTTTCTGTTTCACTTACAGCCTCCTTACATCATTCATTCTCTCTGACAGGATGAGCTAGTATGCTGCTCTGAGTGAAAGGAGGGCAGAGACAGAACAGAGGTTGCCTGGCAACTGAATCAAAGGGTTTGCTCGGGGAGAGACACACAAACTCCACTAGAGGAAGAGACGAGAAGGTCTAGTCTGAGCAGCCGACTCATGATCAAGTGCTGACTGACGAGCGCCGTTAGCACAAAAGGAAGGACTCCGTTTGTTGTCTGGAGTGTAGTTAGATAACAGCTGCTCGTCTGTGAACTTAGAGATAACACAGACTGTTCAAAATGATACATACATTTCTCTCACAGTGCTGTTGTTATTGTGCTTTTATGCTACTGATGGGTGGGTGTGTCCCTCATGTTCTCTGCCTTGGTGACTACATCCTCTAATAATATATCTCTTCTCATTGCAGCTTTTGTGTTTTGTAGTGTTTTGTTCTTTTTCAGCAGATTTATTTTGTTTGTCTCTAAACGCTGCTTTCAGTCCCAGATCTCCAGGGTACTGATAATTACCAACATGGATGATTATTATTGCCAACATTATGTAACACAGTGCTCCACTAAAGGCATATTTCATTTTGGAAAACAAGTTGGGTTTTTTTTGTTGTTGTTTTTTTCCTGGAGTGAGATGAGATGGTTGGCAAACAGACAAAACTGCAAACTGCCACCATTATTTAAACTCAGGGTGCTTTCACACCTAGTTTGTTGTTCTGAAATGGATGGATGGATGGATGGATGGATGGATAGATGGATAGATGGATAGATGGATAGATGAGATAGATAGATAGATAGATAGATAGATAGATAGATAGATAGATAGATAGATAGATAGATAGATAGATAGATAGATAGCATCTATCTGGGTATCCTGGACAGTGCCCTCCTCCTCTGCTGCGGTCACCAGTTGGTCCAGCCTCGTGCCGACCACCGGGCCAGCCTGCCTGATCAGCTTTTCCAACCTGGGGAGGTCTGCTTTTGAGGTGCACCCACCCCAGCACGCCACAGCATAAGACAGCACACTGTGACCGCAGACTGATAGAAATCCCCAGAAGCTTCTTGCAGGTGTGAAAAGATCTTAGCCTCCGTGTAGAGCTGCCCTGTATTGCTCCTCCAGTCCAGCTTGTTATCTAGCCACAGCCCAAGATAGGGAGTGTTACCCCCCAAGGTCCGTTCATTTGGGCTGGTGTGAACAGCATCCAGACCAAATCAATTAAACTGTAACTGGTTAGAGAGGTTGGTCTCAACTTTGATTTGGAGACATGTTCAGTTATTTTCAGACTTTCCTGCAACTATGACTAATCACAGAACTGTTAGCAAGTTGTTGGCGTTGATGGCACATCTTGCTTCAAACCAAACCATAAATGACTCCCAGAATCTGAAGGAAAAAAGATGTGAAAGCACCTTAAGTTTAAAGACTCTAAGTGAGATGAAAATAAAATCACCCTCATTCACCTTTAACAGTCGTAAATCCTGTTCATGAATCTTTTTTATTTACCATGCACAGAACACTTATAATAATCAGCCCTCCCGAGACTCCTGTGCTGCATCCCTCTAAAGCACGAGTCTCCAGCTCCACTGTCCTGGCGACAGGACTGCAGCTGCTGTGCTCAGGTTCGCCCAGAAAAACAGTCTTTTCATGTGTGTGTGAGAGAGACGGTGTGAGGAAGTAAACAGAGGCTGTGGCTGCAGATCAAATATCCTTGTGTGTTCAAAGTCACCATCAAGGCTTGACCTGGATTTAAAGCTTCTCTCTTTCACATACCCAGGGGTCTCCATTGTGTGTGTGTGTGTGTGTGTGTGTGTGTGAGAGAGAGAGAGAGAGAGAGAGACAGAGAGAGAGAGGGCCGAGTTGTGCTGTAGGGAAGAAGAGCAAACTGAGATCATGGAAATGTTAAAGAGAGTATAGATGGATGCCAGATCTCTCGTTTTCTTGGCTTTTCTGTCTCAGCTGCGATGTTTAAATGTTCAAATCTCACATTAATGGACTCATTTCAGAGTGCTGACTTGCTATAGGTCGGTCATACTGGCAGCCTCTTCTGGTAGACGAGCAGCAGACATTATCTGCCTTGACATTAATGGAAAACCATTTCTTATGACTTCAGTTTCAACAGTGGACACGATAGATTCCCATGTGATACAGGACAAAATAAATGTGACTAATTTCTGCAGCAGTTTTATGCAGAAAATTGTGTGATATGTGTCTTGTCCTCTACTTTTTCCAGTCACAAGTTTACGTAGCCTGGTGTCAGTTTAGTCAGCTTGTCTCCTCTATTAAAACAACTTTCAAAAACAAATGGCTACAATAAGTTGTAATCAGAAACATGTCAAGGATATAGTGAGATGTCAGCGTGTTGGCAGCAAAGAAGCCAGAAATGCCAACAATGCAAAGCATTCAGTTTAGTGTACAGAAACCAGTGAGGCACACCAGACGTGCAGACGTTCACCACCTGTTCAAACACTGTGTTTTAAATTTACACATGGAGATAACTGGATGTTGAAGCGACGCTGAGTAGTGACCTATATGTTTTTTGCTCTTTGTCAGTCCAAACACAATGTAGACATAAGCAGCGAGGCTGTTTTAGGCTTCTCGGGGGGGGATAATTACGCAAAAAGTCTGCAGGATGGCGGGGAGATGACTTGACAAGAGCACACACGCAGGTGCGACACGGCGGCTGTAGCTGACTTTAATGGAGGGAAATACCTGAGATGTCACGTTTGCATCTGTGAGCCCTGTTAAAGACAAGATTTATGTGGATATGCGACGCCTGAGTGGACACAGGTGAGGCACAAACATATCTTGGCTGATGCAAAGTGAATTTGCGCATAAGCATTTTTGTCACTTCAAAGCGTTGGAAGAAAACCACACCCACAGCAGCCCAAAACACTGAGAATGTGTGACCTAAATTCTGGCTTGTTTAGCTCAAAGCTGCTTCTGTAATTATGGTCTAAACGCACCATGTGGAGCACAAACATGTATTTCAACCACGGCACGAGAGCAGGGTAAACAGTAGTTAACCCTGGCCAAATAAACCTGAAACATGAGAGCCGAAGTCAGGTACAGAGAGACGCGGCCGCAGGGCGGAGGAGGAGAGGAAATATTTGATGTCTGCATGCAAGGGCGTGACACCAGCAAATACAAGCTCTGTATGAAAACATATAGGTGGGCTGGCCGGGTTGGGGCTCGTTACGGCCCAAACAGACTCCCTTCTTTTCTTTTGATCACCGGGGTCATTAGCTGGACCGACTGCCACCTGGCCTCGATGCTGCCGAGGGGGCCAGACAGAGTTTCGAGTGTGATTTCCTATACAGTAGCTCTCACACGTCCAGCCCAAACATCCAGCGTTCAGTTCACGTCGTGTCAGCGAGTGGAGGCAGTCAATCTCAACTGCAGCTGACACACTTCCTGCCGCATGTGCTCAGTCCCTTAGCGGGACCCAGGGAAATATTCCAGCTGTGTTTTTCTCCAAAAAACAGTAGGCAGGGACATCCCTTCTGAAAACGTTAACTATTAAATTCATTGCATCACTTTATAATGAGGCATAAAGGGAAAGTTGTTAAGATATGCAAGTTTTACTGATTAGTTACAAATCATGAACAGCTTTTGGGTTGCGGAAAAGGTTGTGGAAAAACCTTCTTCTTTGCAACATTTAGTGAATGAGCAGGTAAGTTCAAGACGTGAGACGTGAAGAAAGAAAACATAATGAAAGGTATTAAGGTATATTAAATGGACCGTTGCTCCTGTCACACTTTTGTCAACATGAAAACAAGTCTGTATTCAAATACGTGTGGTGTAAAATAAGTCAACTGAAAAAAACAATTTAAACAATGTACTGTATATACATTTGAGAGAAAATAATTGTGTTATCACTATGCATATTCATAATGTCTAAACATTTGATCTCTTTTCGCTGCAGGTTAGCATTAGTCTCGCCTTGGATGTGGCGATAGAAATAGAAATAATAATAATACATGAAACACACAGAATGTAGAGTGGGTGAAAGTAAGGGGGAAAAAACAACAGAAACGGGGCATTGGTTTGAATTAAAATTGGCTCAACTGGAGGAAACATATAATATTTTTTTCTTCCATATCCAGAACTTCAACAGACTTGCCGTGCACCGCTTTTCAAAGCAAAAACAAAGACAACCGAGAGGAGAAGAATAACCCTGGCAACACTTCAGAGCATCGGTTTACCTGAACTGGTTCAGCTGTCCCCTGAGACTGGGAGAGTGAGTGTTATACAGCCCCCACCCTCAGCAGCTATGTGACCCACTTTGAATGCCAGACTCAAGGACTGCCTTGAGATGTGAATGCGTCTCTGAGTCTCTGTGCCAACACACACATGAATATCAATAAAACTAATTACTGAATTGTAGTCTACCAGCCTGTGGTTGCCAGTGCCCTCTTCTACATCGTGCTGTGCTGGGGAGGCAGCACTAAGAAGAAGGACACCTCCAGGCTGGACAAACTGATACAGAAGGCGGGCTCTGTGCTAGGGGCAGACATCAGCGGCAGATGTAAGGACCTTCAACAGAAACAACAACAGTCCACCACCCTCTACACAGCACCATAGTCTGCTGTCTCTGTCCTGCTCCATGGACAGGTTGAGGAGGTTGTTTGTCCCTCAGGCCATACTATGAGGAACCTACTGGACTGGGATGAATGAATGCCGGCTGAACCGTGTACAAGACATGGCTCTGTTCCTGAAGCAGGTAAGTGACCAAACTGTTTATTATCAAAGAACACGTTCCCAACATTTATAAAGTGAACTGACCTTTATTGTGTGCTGCTATGACGACACAACACATTTTGATTTGATTTACATTACCCCCCACACACACGGACTTTCCCAGTGATGTCACAGCTGATTTTATCGCTGCATTTCCCGTCTTTTTGTTCCTTGGTTAGTATGGTAAGTAAGAATGACTACAGCCCTAAACAAAACCAATACATATTACCAAACCTCAACCATAACACAGAAGTACTGACTCATACACATGATCACATTAGACAACGTTAGGCCACTTCCTCATAAAGCAGTTACACTCAGCGTTCATGCAGAGGTGGACCTTGCAGACCACATTTGACCATGATTTGACCTGAGAATGTTGTCTTGATCTTCTCTGATTGGCTGAGTGAAAACCACACAATTTAAAATGTGTGCTGAAGTTAGCAAATATGGTTCCTCGTCCTATAAAGGGTTAAGGTTAAACCTACCTGGATTCACTGTGTAGGCTGCATCCGGGGCACAAGGGAAGTCAACAGCATCTGTAACACCTTCTGTAGTGGATCAGTCATGTCTTTGGTGACCTGACTTTCTCTGCTGTGAGTGTCGGGAAGCTGGCATCCTGTGGCTTCATTACTACAGACTTGAACAGGTCAGCATGTTTGATGGTTCTTCTCTAAACTTCTATACCCGCTTATTCCTGGTAAGGGTCATGGGGGTCTGCTGGAGCCTATCCCAGCTGTCATCGGGCGAGAGGCGGGGGTACACCGACAGGTCTCCAGTCCATCACAGAGCCAACACAGAGAGACAGACAACCATTCACACTCACACGCACACCTACGGCCAATTTAGAATCACCAGTTAACCTTTGGACAATGGACAGAGGAATCCCAGGACCTTCTCGCTGTGAGGCATCAGTGCTAACCACCTCGCCACTGTGCCACCCTGGGTACTGATGTAAACACCCATTATATTTACACATATTACAAGTCTTGATGACAACTGAGTCAATCCAAAATATCTTTTATATTTAGTATTAAGTAGCCACTTGACAGATCTGCTTAGTACTGATAACACCATACCATGGTTTTCAGTCGATATGCAAGACTTGTCAAAGGTTAATTAGCAGAACCTCATATTTGAGTAGCTATATCAGTTGTGTCATGGCAAGGCAGTGTTAGTACAGGCAAATAGCCCATTCAGGTACTGTAGAAATCCAGATTGTGACACAAACAGAAATAGATTGTTTAAGAACTTTCTTTAAGTGCAGTCTCAAAGACCATCAAATAAGAGAAAAGAAAACACAGGCACCAGATCTAAAGCTTGTTAAGATGGATAGTTTAGGATGAGTTTGACATCTGGTTGAGAGAATTAACCATGTAAACTGTTAAAAACAAAAGGAACCTGCTAAGAAGATTATAAAATGTAAAACATGTTGTTTCAGACTTATTACAGTAACTGAATTCCACACAGGTGCACAACGGGCCACACCCAAACAGAGCTGACAGCTACAGGGACAAGAACACAGACAGAAACGTAGTAAGTCACAGAACAGTGCCATTCATTCATTCATTCATTCATATTTGAGAACCTATCCCTAACTCTAGTAAAGCTGCCACCAAGGCCTTTCAGTTCAAAACATTTCTCTTTGGGCACACCCTTCTCTTGGCCCCTGCAGGAGATACTTTGGGTCTTTGGTCTGTTATCCCCCTTTGTCCTGACGATTAGTGCTCCCAGCACTTCTTTGTTTGGGTCTTGCGATAGTTATGTAGCTCCGGTACACTTCATATTGTCCTGCCGTATTGAGACACAAAAACGGCGTGCTGGTTTAGCAAGCCAACCGCTGCGGTTTTACTGACCAGTCATTAGAAAAACAAAGCAACCGCTGACAAAAGGTGCACAATGACGGCAAGCCTGAAACCCCGAGAGACCGCAAGAACAAGGGTCAGAGGTCACACACACACACACGTGTGTTCGCACTTACAGCATGTATGCGAAGGCAAAGATGTACTCACAGATCACACGCAAACATGCACTCACACGTGGGGACGGGACCAAAGTGTAAATGCAGGAGCCAGCAAAAAATGCACAGCTCGGGATCAGCAAACAAAGAAAGTCACGCAAACACTTTGAGCTCATACTCTACTGTCTGTCTGTCTGTCTGTCTGTCTGTCTGTCTGTCTGTCTGTCTGTCTGTGTGTCTCAGGCTCCACTTTGTCAGGTAAACGGCTGCAGTCAAAGAGGATGTTATGATGAGCATGTTGAAGTTGGACTCAGTGCAAGCCCTGCTTTCTTTTCCACAACAACAGCATTCCCACAAATCTGTGGCACCTCCCTTTCCTTTACTTCTCAGCCCTCAGCAGAGCTTCATAGATCTCCTTCTCTGCTTCTCCCTGCTCTACCTGAACCCACCTGTTTCTTTCTTGGTTTTACTGGTTTTATGCCTTACACTCCAATGTAGTTGTCTGAACAGTGTACAATTACTGTGATAGACAAACCTGGAGTCATATTCTGCCCTGGTATTCATCCCCTACAGGTACACACGTTTTCTGAGGCACGTGAGTGTCATTCAGGTGTTGACGTTCACAGGTGAACGAAGGGACGGACTTTGTGAGAGTCTGGCATTCAGACAAGTGCAGTGATGTCTTATGCACATAGTGTCTCTATCAGTGCTAAGGCAGACTACGTCGGAAGGGATTAAATTTCACTCACAGTATGAACACTACAATCCCCCTTTTCTCTCCTCTGTGTTAGTGTCCTCACTGAAAGGAAGAGTCCGATTTATCATTTTAACGTGGAATAAAAGGCCTTTCACTACTTGATCTGCCCGCATCATTTGAATATTCCCCTCAAAAGAATTTCACCATGAATATGCAGAGGCAAAGGCAAGAGCACACACGCACCCGCACACAAACAAAACAAGCTGAAGTCAAGAATAACATAATCATTCTGCAGGGATATTCTTTCATCACGCGAAGTTGTGTGCGTGTGTGTTTATGCAAATTCTTGCTTGTTTTTCGTCCTGCACATATTTTTGCAGCCGAAAAGTCAGACAACATACATGAGCGGGACGCTTCAACAAAAGTCACTGGGAATCATCGTCAAGGACCAGTGTGCACAGATGTGTGCTTATTTTTACCCAAAGAGGAATCAAGCGTGTGTGCGTGTCTGTGTGTTTTGGATAAACATGCTGGAAAAACGTCCTCTTCCTGGCGACCCCATCCTGCCGCAGAATCGTCCAAAACTGTTTAAAGAGCACCGCGCCTCTCTGGTTCAGACTGCCAAGGTCAACACAAACACACACACACACACACTCTCTCTTACAGAGAGCTCACGCCGTGCTTCTATGGCACTGCACGCTCGTTAATGTACAGATCCAAACGCAATCACGTTTTTGTGCTTCTCGGTTTGTGCATGCCTGCAGTGGTGTGAATGACTCTCTGTGCAGCCGTGTGCCGCTCGCAGGTGATGCCAACCCACAGCGGGGAAACTGGGTCAGCACTTGGCGGGCCAAGTACACACACACACACATATGCACATACATATACACATCCACATGTGCAGATGTGTTCTTTCCTTTATTTTCCCTCATTTGAACCCGACGCTTAAAGCCAAACGTTAACCCTCAAAGAAGAAATAAGAGCCAAGTAAGACATTTCTTAAAATTTGAAATCATCATCCTCACTGTCTGAGTCCTCAGCTGGCCCTCACAGACTGAGAGAACACACGTCGCGTCCAGTAACCAGCTGTGATTGTCCTGGGTGGTCTCCATTGTGAATTCTATCATTTCATCCATTGAAGCCGGGGTGTTGCTGGACCAGCACCAGGAGCACACGCCTAAAAAACAACACGGTTAACGGCCCTACTTGTATGAACCTTGAAAGTGATGGGAGGAGTGGGCAGAACCTTCCTGGTCGAGGGTACAAAAATACAACACGGGGAAAAAAAATAAAAAATAACATTCTGGGGTCTCTTAAAGCCACACTAAGTGCTGACTGATCCAAACACACCTCTTATTATGATACCATCCTGCCAGCTATACCAGCTACTGAGGTTTTATATGGTGAGCAGGAGTAGCCAGTCACCTCAAATACCCTTCACTTTAAGGTGATTTAATCAGGAAGTTGGGGATTTAGCCAAAAAAACAACTCATTCAAAGGCTCTTCCTGATTTTTTTAGCAGACAAAAACGCCTCGCACAAACTGAAATATTCCTGTTTAAAATCCTTCATTTGTGTTTATGGTAATTTTGTACACTGCTAACAATACCTCAGGGAGCATAAACAGAGACAGACATAAACACACGATCAGAGCTCAGTTTCATTTTATAGCGGCTTTTGGATCCATTTACATGCACAATAGAAATAATATTTTTGACAGTGTATTTTATTATTTAAGATTATTTAAGATTTAGTTTGGCATCAAACCAGAAGTGCAAATAACAGAAAGGGCAAAACTAACTCAATAATAGTATACAGTGTAATAGTTGAATGATGGTATATAGATTGGGTATATGTTGTATGGAATAAGATAAATTATAAGATAATGTACATTTCTTCTTTAGTTTCTTGAGCTGTTGACATCTGTACAGGTCAAAGCTTTATCCCTATTCAGGCTATGTCTATAGAACGTGTGCCTGTGAGGCCTGTTTGCTTCCTAAGAAGCAGCTCTGGTGGGGGCCGTTGACAGTGACGAGTGTGTTATTATTCTGAGTAACCAGAGCATGGTTTCATTAAATGAAATGTTGCTTTTCTTGTGGCAGTATCTCAAAACACTTCATCCTAAAACTATCAGCATGCAGTGCAGATAACGCTGCAGGTAAAAACATGTCCCGTGTATTTTAATGTTTGCTTTGGATATACAGGCAGGCTACAGGCATCCTGGGTTATCTCTCCACTGAGCCACAGTGAAGTTCTTAGGAAGCAAGTCACTGAATGGCTTTTCTGCAACTCTCTAGGAATCTTTTATACGGCACTGATTGACGTTTCCCTTTAAATTACTTTCAGGAGTTCACGGTAGGTCTAGGGCCTTTTCCTAGAAACGCTGGCTACATATCACACTGTGTGGACTGTTTGTTGCAGCTCATTATTCTCCCTGCTATCATTCAAGAGTGCTGTAAAAAGCCCTTGCTTTAATTAACACCATGTGACCACAGCACTTGGTGGGAAATACAGCAAAAACAAGAGCGAAAGAGAGAAGGCTGTGGCTATTTATTTCGTTTTCCCAGATGATGACGTGGGAAGAACCATAGCCGTGTGTGTGTGTGTGTGTGTGTGCGTGCGGTGAACTGGAGTTTGCCTGGTCTGTGTGGACAGTCAGTGAGAAACCACTGAAAAAACAGAGGACAGTGTTTGTCCTGATTACATCACCGTACTTGTGTTTGGGTGCATAGTAGACATTGACAAACTCCCCTGCTCTGGCTTAGCCTCAACTGTGGGACTGAGCTCTCACACACCAAAAAAGGACATCCAAGTAGCAAAACCGTCCAAACAAAACTTTATCAACATATGACCCAAAAAGAACCACGTACGAAATGAACTGATCAATGAAAATATGTATGGAACTGTATCTGACAGCAGAGGTTTTGAACAGCTCATTAGATAGATACCGGCACTGGGTTCTAGGTTAGTAAAGGTTTTAATGTAGCTTAGCGGTAGCGGTAAAACAGCAGTGCAGTGCACTCCTAGAGAGTGATGGTGAAGTGAGAAAGCCAGCTGAGAGGCGCTCCTTCACCCTCAGCCTGGTTTCTAGCAATGGCACCCCTGAGGTAATATTTAGCCTGGCTGTTTGTGTGTGGACAATGGTTAATTCCAACATTCCTCATCCGGATGTGAAGGAGGACCTCCACTAATGACGCAACTGTGTGTGTCTATGTGCGCTGGTTGAGACGGTGACACGGCACAGGAATGTAAACGCCGTCTCCTGTTAGCTCTTGTTTTATTTCCACAGATGTAAGAAGCTCCTTCTGACCAGGCCCCTTTCTGACACAGTGAGTCATGTGTAATTCATTAAGGAGCACTAGCCTGATGAGTTCCACTTCCCCGGAAATCCTCACTTGGTGATTTTCGCTGAAAAGTCAGGCTAGGTGGATCCAAGATCTTGCACAAAAAAAAAAAAGAAAGAAAGAAGAAAACGTCCTCACGTTACTTGTGCGATGGGCTCTTTTACAGAGGCCGTGTTTCAGCTGTAATGCATTATCTAATTGTAAAGGCCTCACAGAGGTTGTGGATAACAAAAAAACAGATGCAGAGGTCATCATAATCGATGTATTGTATTTACAATATCTTTAGTTACTACATTTATGACAACTTCTACTACTACTACTACTATTACAAAAGCCAGCAGACAAAGGACAACATGAGCCTCACACCTTTCTCAGAAAAGACTTGCGGTGGTGACTCATCTTCCAGGTATCTAGCCCTGTGAACACGGTGTCAGACAGCGCCTCTGCAGTCACCGTATGTAGGAGGACATGTAGGAGAAGAGACGTGTTTTCAGCCAATAACCTAACCTTGCATTTTCTGAATTTTTACTTCTCAGCATGAGAACAGAATTTCGCTGTTGGCTGTTTGAAGTGTGAGCCTGTTGTGGAAGTTTTCTGCCTCTTCCGCTGCTGCTGGTGAAGAATGAAATGGAGACTTCTGCCGGCCGACAAGGTTTTATTTTCTTTGCAAAGAAAAGGTCAATCAACACGCGAGCGGTCAAAAGTGAAGAAGGACCCCGAATGTGGGGAAAACTAAACATTTATACCTGAGGAACATCCCATTTGCATCCCTTTGTCTGCTGCAGGGGTGCCCCCACTGGGAAGTGTTGCCACACCCTTTTGTCTATTGCAGGTAGCGACGCCGACCCCCCGTTGGTGCGTTTTACACCTGGAGCATCCTGCAGGATCTTGCACTCAAGTGAAAAACCGAGTCCAGACATCACAATCCACAAAGACAAAAGGGCCCAGTATCTCATGTTAGAAAGGGGGGAAGTTGGCCGTCTCTAGTGGCCGAGACAAAGAAATAAAAATTTCTATTACAGAGCCATAGATCAACATTGATTTTAAAGAATCAACAAAAAGATGAGTGAACCGACATCTTGCTCGTGCGAATGGAGGTGCTCCTCTGAAGCTAACATTACCTCCAGGAAGGCATTGCATCACTTAGGTGCGTCCAGATGGAACGAGATCACTAGATGCTGCACGAATGCATACAAGCACAGTTTACTGTAGCAACACAACATGTTGCTACAGTAAACAGCACCATGAGTTGCGATGTAACTTGCCTGAGATAAGTGAGCACGGTTCAGAAAGCTTTCAATAACTACATTGTCAAGTATTACTGCGGCTAGACGGCTGTGGAAAGCGCTCTGGAAACAAAAATTGATGCGCCACTATTACGTGTCATTAAATCCATGTTTTACCCCAACCTCCAGGAGTACGAAAGAAGCTGCAAGCTAAACTTTGATCTCTAGTGTCGGGTGTCATCCTTTAGCATTAGTGGTTCATACAAGGTTCCTTCTCTGTAAAGCATCTCGACACAATATTTGAATGTTAGTAGCGCCACATAAATCAAATTAAACTAAACTGAATATTAAATACCAAACAGTAGTCTCGTGGAAATATGATCCATGTTTCACTCGGTTTGATAATGATTAGTTAGGATGTCATTTAAAGGACCGGTGTGTATGTTTAGGGGCATCTACAGGTGAAGTTGTAGATTACAACCAACTGAATACCACTGTCTTTCATACGGTGGCTGCCACTTTTAATGTACAAATGTGAAAAGTCATTTCTGGGTCTAGTGTTTAGTTTGTCCGCTGGATACCTGAAAGAGGATCTGCTACTTGTAGAGGTATACTTTAATGACTTGTTCTAAGCTAAGGAAAACACAGAGATTCATAGGCAAATGTGTAAATTATGAATATTATAGTGAAATTCCGCTAATAGAGCCTGTGTTTAATAAATAAAATGACCTTTAGCGCTGTTCGAAAAGTCAAAACCAATAACAGCTACGTGAAAGTCACATAAAGATGAGGACATTCTTTTAAATTGATGCAGAGCATTAACAGGTGCAGAAACTACTGTCTGTCTGAAAGGAAAGAAAATATTATAAAACACGATTTGGTAACACTTTACTTGACAGTGTCTACATAAGAGTGACATGATACTGTCATAACTGTGACATGACACTGTCATAAAAGTGTCAAAATTTTTATAAACATGTCATAAACTTCTATGACCTCTGTCATTAAGTGTCATTCGGTTTTTGTTATGACAAGTTGACATTGCTCGGGCTGTCTCGATTATGACAATTTGACATTAATCAAAGTGACATTACCAGAAGTTGTCTTGGTCATGACAAGTTGACATTAAATATGTTTGGGATGTCTTTGTAATGACAACTTGACATTAAGCAGGATGACATTACCAGTGGATGTCTTTGTCATGACAGCTTGACATAAACAGAAAATCCGTTTTTTGTATGTACATGTTGACATAATGATTATTATAATCAGATGTGCAAGATCACAGAACAATTCTAGCGTGTGTATGTGACATGATATTTCACAAAACTGACTGTCATGACACCATTATGACAGTGTAATGAATACATTCTGTGACCTAAAGTAAAGTGGTACCATTTTGATTTGTAATTAATATATCATGAAGGATAATTGCTGTCATGACACCATTATGACAGTGTAACGAATACATTCTGTGACCTAAAGTAAAGTGGTACCATTTTGATTTATAATTAATATATCATGAAGGAAAATTGCTGTCATGACACCATTATGACAGTGTAACGAATACATTCTGTGACCTAAAGTAAAGTGGTACCATTTTGATTTGTAATTCATATATCATGAAGGATAATGTCTGTCATGACACCATTATGACAGTGTAACGAATACATTCTTTGATCAACTCAATTTTTATATCAAAGTTTTAGTGTTAATAAGTTGTCAAATTACTCCATTTAAGTTGATATAACTCCTTTCTTTTACTTTCCTTCTACCCAGAAAAGTCAATGCAAAATGTTACCTCAAATTTGAGTATAAGTAACTTATTTCATTTAAGTCAGAATAAATTAGACATGGCAATTCCAGTTTTACTGTCAAAATGAATTTATTGTAACCAACATCAATATCAATAACAATTTTTATCACAGCAATATCAGGTGAAGGATGCGGTAAACACTAAAGTCCTGCCAAATATATACACTTGAAGATCAGAAACCATCTGATCAACATTCACTCAGTTCACCTTGTGAAAAATACCCGAGATTGTGAGTAGATCAGCCCCATTAGCAAGGCACAGGCTATGGGTTGATCTACGTCTTCCAGGACTTCTGTTCCCTCAACCACAGTCCGTGCGCTGGCTGGATCTGACCAATGTGGCACCTCTGGTTACAATGATCTTCAACACTCAGTGGTGAGATCTCCATCAACCTAGCATAAATAGGTCATAATCAATGTCAGAATTAAACACATAACAATTAAAAACAAGACTAACACAAAGTATAATTTTTCTGTGTTGGAATTACCTACCAAATGCTCCTTAAAGAGATTATCCTCCTTTTCTCCGAGGTACACCACCAATCCACAGGTTGCAGCCTCTGCTCATTTCCACAGCATCATCCTGTGAATAAGATGACAAAAATGAAAAACTACTCCTCCCCAAAATGTAATAAATACCACACATAGAAATACAAAACTACTTTGCTCATGCACACACAGAAATAGTAATATTTCTTCAAACATTTCGATTAAGGCACTAAGGCCCATTAACGGCTAACGGTTAGCACGTCTCTGTTAATTTATCATTATTAGCGTTAGCGGCTAGCAGCTAGCGGCTAACGGCTAACGCCTTTCCACAACATATTCCTCAGATCATACCTGTGTCTGCAAACAGAGGGCTGAAGATTAATTCCCGCAGCAGTTCTGGGACTGCAAGTTTAGGCACCTTATAGCCGACTCAACGCACTTCATTAAACATTAAAAGTTAAGTTACTGTGAAGCTTTTAGCTAGCTAGCTAATACATTCAAAGCATGCTGCGGACATTTCAATTGTAGTGTTGTGTGTAACTCGACTGAGCGCTTATAGTTACTTGCTGTTGCACATAAAATTAAGAAAATAAAAAATATTTACTCACCAAGTAATGTTAATCCAACCTTGACCTTCACTCCTTGGTCTTTCCCTGGCTGTTGCTGGTGCAGTCTGACAGCATAAGACGGCCGCTTCTTCTTCTTCTTCTTCTTTGGGGTTTTACGGCAGCCCATCCAAAAAGTTGCATTGCTGCCATCTACGGGACTAGCACCTTAGTGCACTATATTTGGCTATATACAGTAATCCAGTATCTATTAAAAATGTGAAAAAACAACATTTTTCCCTCCCGCTTGACCCTACTTCTAATATATTTTTCAATGTTACTTCTTTCAAACCAACTTCATGCAATTCTCTGATAAGATCTTGTCTTTGGAGGACGTAATTTCTACAATAAATCAAAACATGTTGTACCGTCTCAGGTTCCTGGCATGAACACAAACACATTCTGATGTTTTCCTAAAATAAATAAAGTGCTGTTCAGAAACGTGTTCAGAATTTTTAAAAAATAAAAATAAAGAAATTGAAATAAGTTATCAACTTAATAAAACAATGGACATGTAACAAATTGTGTATTTTTATGCTGAAAAAGCTCATGTTTTTAAGTCATTCTAACTAACCTCCTGAATCATTTTTTTTTTTTTTAGAATAATCATTATGTCAACATGTCATGAATACAAAAAGAGGTGGGTTTTCTGTTTATGTCAGGTTGTCATGACAAAGACATCCTCTGGTAATGTCATCCTGCTTCATGTCAGGTTGTCATTACAAAGACGTCCCAAACATATTTAATGTCAACTTGTCATGACCAAGACAACTTCTGGTAATGTCACTTTGATTAATGTCAAATTGTCATAATCGAGACAGCCCAAGCAATGTCAACTTGTCATAACAAAAACCGAATGACACTTAATGACAGAGGTCATAGAAGTTTATGACATGTTTATAAAGTTTATGACACTTTTATGACAGTGTCATGTCATAGTTATGACAGTATCATGTCACTCTTATGTAGACACTGTCAAGTAAAGTGTTACCCAAGATTTATCAGAGGAAAGGTATCGTTCCGTCTAAAGGGGCGGCACAGGTCAGGTCGGGTCAAGTTGAGCTTATCTTTCGTGAGATGTTCAGTTGCTTTGGTTTCAGCTGTGCAGACAAAGAGCTGTTGTGGCGGCAGACTGTCATGTAGACTGTGGCAGACACAGCCCTCATCCAGCAGCTCGTATAGCTTTAGGGTGTGTGTGTGTGTGTGTGCGGGTGTGGTTGCGTGCACTTGCCTGTGTGTGTGTGTGTGTGTGTGTGTGTGTGTGTGTTCTTGGGAAACCCGACACCGTGAGCGGTGACTGAATGTCGCCATAATGAGCACATAGCATGGGAGCAGCTAATTAAGTCACACTGACCAGAGGACAAATGTTCCTCTCAGTGTCGCTCTCCTTTCTCTTGGCGTCTGACAATGGACGGTGTGAGAATTCCTGCAAACACTGATGTACTTCAGTGAAAACAATTAAACAATATAGAAGCTATAAGCCAAAAACATTACAATCATTAATTCACGTTTGACCTGAACCAAACAGATTTGAATCTAACTCTTAAAACTATACAAATATAATCCAACTACACATCATCCAAAAACAAACATTCAGGCAAGACAAGATGCTTAATATTCACAGGGATCACAAGAGAAGCAAAGAGGTGATGTTTAAGTACCTGCAGGCCTTGCCTAATATTCACCAGAAAACAAACACTGAACCTGAAGGGCGTGCATGTCAGGCAGCCACTGCTCTCCCACAAGAGAATTGTTGCACATCTAAAGTTTGTTAAAGACCAAATAAATAGCCAGAAGAAGGACGTATGCTCCTCTCTTCTCTCTTTTTCTCTCTATCTGACTGGCCTTAGGCAGATGGGTCCCTCCATAAGAGCTGGGTTCTGCTTAAGGCTTCTTCCTGTTAAAGAGGAGGTTTTCTTGCCTCCATGCTTGCTCTGGGGGTTTAAGGCCAGATTTTTTAAACCGATCGGTCTTGGTCAAGATGGACAGTCATGGTTTTTAAAGGTGCTGCCGGCATCATTCCAATATCATTGATTGTGTCAAACATCGTGTCAAAAGTGGCAATGATAAGCCTCGCCTGAAGTTTAAATAACGTGAGGCAAACATCCACAAAAATAATGTATTTATTCAATCCAGAGAGAAACAACTGGATCAAGCATTTACATTATCTTCCTACAGAACGGATCAAATCGGGGCCAGTTTGTTGGGACTGAGGTGGTTACATAAGGCTTTTTTTATTCTGATTATTAAAGAAGAATAGTCAGGAACGGTTAAATACAGAACTTAGCCCAAAAGAAAGTTAACTAGAAGCAATTTTTATTTTGTTTTGCTTTAAAGACGTGTCAGTACAAACCACTCTTGGAAAAAGAAAGTGTTTCCACCCAGATGGAAAATGCACAGCAGAACCCCCCCCATCTTCTGTATGTGACCAAAACAAACTGAGCGTGTTTCTGGAGCTGAGTGTTGCAGGGATGAATGAGTCAACCATACACAACTTTGCACTAAAAATCGGATATGAGCCTTGTTATCTCTGATCTTACTCACACAGCTAGTTTGACTTTGCAGCTGGACTCAGTCTACGTGTGTTTCTGGAGAATGGGGATGGTGGATTTTCACTCAAGAGTAAAGAAGAGATTACGGGCTGAAGCAGTGACCATGGCGACCAATAACACATAATGTATGTGTGTTTCATCATGAAGAAATTATTAGGTCTTTTGAAATACTGACAACAGATCAAGGTGATGAACTAAAACAAATCCCCATTTAGCCCTTGTGGGCCAGTTTTGCTCCTTTTGTCCTCCGTCACTGTGTGTTTGCCCACACCTTCACGTTTTTCACCTGCAAGACATTTGTGTTTTTTTTCCAACTGTACAACATTTTTCAACAAACTATTTTAGTTTTCTTACATGTAATAATGCAATACTGACATTGTTTCACACACAAATAAAAATGCTCTAAAACTAAAGTATTAGAATGTGATTTTGCTACCAGCTGATTCTGCTTTATAAGCGGTTTTATGAGTGAGCACAGAGCCATTTGTACCTGTTTCAATGGCCTCTCTTGAAGGCAGGGCAAAACGCACGCTGTCATATCCTCCCCTTTGGTGGACGTAATACTTCCTCCCTAATCTCTCCGTGAGAGCTGCTCGATTTCATTCTCAATGACAAATGCATGCGGGGGATAAGGGCATTCATACTTCACAGTGGGGAGAAATTATGTAACGTCACACCTGGCCAAGCAATGTGAAAAGTGATTAAAGGTCACTTACATAAAGTTGGCAGGTGCATTACAACTACAGTAAACAAACACATCCTGAAACATACTGAATGCCAAAGGATCCTTCATAATATGGTTGGTGTTTTTGTCAGCTGAAGTCAGTGCACCGGTCCTCCTCCACTCCATGTCTACCTCTTCTCCTCAGATCCCAAAACCACAAAATGTTCATGTTTCAGCAGCATCCATTCTGCATCTTGATCTCTCCTTATTTAAATACATATATGTATGCAAACTAATCACTGAACTTTTAACGTTTCAGATGGATTTCATGAAGCTTCTCAAGTTTCTGCTTCAGTCCAGTTTTTTAATTTAACTTTAAACTTGGTTTATCTTGCCTTGTCTGCTGGAGCCTATTCCAGCTGTCATCAGGCGAGAGGCGGGGTACGCCCTGGACAGGTCGCCAGTCTATCGCAGCTAACACAGAGACAGACAACCATTTACACTCACATGTAAACCTACGGGCAATTTAGAATCACCAATGAACCTAATGAACATGTCTTTGGACGATGGGAGGAAGCTAGAGTACCCGGAGAGAACCCACGCAGACACAGGGAGAACATGCAAACTCCACACAGAAAGGCCCAGTGGAAGTCTATGGATTCAAAACCTTCTCACTGTGAGGCATCAGTGCTAACCACCTCACCACTGTGCCGCCCACATATGAAACTGGGCGCTTCAATTCCAAATACACTTCTAAAAGTCAAACTGATTTGCCCCACAACAAATATTCTCACATTTGTTTAAGTTAGTATGAACTGCAATAGCCACATGAAGTGGAAATATGCCAAATTTATCCTAAAGCTGCTGCTGCTGCTGCTTCTACATCTAATGAGCTGCTCACACTCCTATCGCAGCAGAGCAATAATACACCGACTGAAATGGGCCCTGAAGGCTCCATATAGCTCATCACTGCGTGCTTTTAACTACTGGAGAATGTGAGAGTGAATCCCAACACAAACAAGGTGATGCATGTAGTGTAATGTTTGACTTTTGTATGGGATTGATGGACTTTATCTCAGCTGATGTGACCTCACTGTGAGGTCAAGCGTTTCCATGTAGAACTTCTAGAATGTAGAACTTGTCATAATGGAGGAGACTCAAGAGAATGTTGGAGAGAAGCTGAGCTGTCATTTCACTACACTGAGCGCTGACAATCGGACAGACTTTTAAGAAGAGCACACTTTGAGAAGAAACACGGTCTTTGCACTGGCAATTTGTACGGACACTACAGTGACTGAAGTTTTCAGGAGACTTCTTCATTGGTGGTAAGTACCATAAAGACTCTCACAGAGATATATGTTAGATAGTGTTACCAGCATTTGTGATGAAGTTGTATTTGGAAACCTGTTAAATAAATAAATCCCGGCGGAAAGATTGGCAACTTTTTAAATCAGAAGTCGTCTGATAATAAATACAGTCCAGACATGAAGATAGCACGATGGGCACAGTGGCTACACGTGATCTCAGTCGATGGCTAAGTATGTGGCGTTTCTGTGCACTTCCAACAACGGTGACTGTCACTGAGTTAGTAAATATTGAAGACAGGTAGGCCTACTTTTACTAAAATGACAGCAATGTAACAAAGAGAGAGAGATAAATAGAGAGTGTGTGACTGAGGCAGGAGGCTGCGGTCAAAGAAATGCATTTCAGACCTATGACAGTTGCTACGGTCAACATCTCCATGTAGTTACCTTCATGGAAAAATAAATCTAGTTACTCACTCATGTTGAGAACAGACCTAGTATGTGTTGCAGGCATTTTCCTTCTCGTTGCTAAAGCTAGTTCTTCATTTTCAGTGAAGGATCTGATCTCCTCAACCCTGAGGTTATCAACGCGGTGCAGTCTTGGCAACCCAACCAGAGCACCAGCTGTCTTCATCTCACTCCAGAGAAAGAGGTCCAGATGGAGGCCAAAGACAAAAGAGTCTCTCCTGAGGAAATCCTCTTGAAGGAACCTCAGCGCGAAGGAGAGCGCGTAAAAAGGCAGAGAGTGAGCGCAGAGAGAGAAATCTTTCGAAGAGAGTGTGCTCAAATGATTGAGACGAGGAATGCCTTCCAGCTGGAGAAAGAGAAGATGGAGAAAGAAAGAGAAACTTTCAACAAAGAAGTGAGGGTGCAGCACATGAAGAGGAAAGCATTCGACGCTGAAACCGACGCCATGACTGAAGACAGAGAATCCTTCAAGCTAGAGAAGGAAGAGATGGCCTTGATGAGGAAGGTCTACATTCAGGAAATGGCTGGCATCCAGAAGTTAAGGGAAGGCTTCAAGCAGGAGAAGGAGAAAATAGACAGAGAGAGAAAAGTCTTCAATAAAGAACTCTGTGCCTATCTGAGGAGAAGAAATGCCTTCAAAAAGACAAAAGATGCCATGTTAGAAGAACGGAAGGCCTTCAACAAGGAAAAGGAAGAGATGGCCATGATGAGAACGGCTCACATTCAAGAGGGGCCTGACATGGAGGAGACAAAGAAAGCCTTCCAGCTGGAGAAGGAGAGCATGGAGAAAGAAAGAGAGGCTTTCAACAAAGAACGGCAGGCACAGCGCATGAAGAGGAAAGCCTTCAGCGCTGAAACCGATGCCATGACTGAAGACAGAGAATCCTTCAAGACAGAGAAGGAAGAGATGGCCATGATGAGGAAGGCCTACATGAAGGAAAAGGCTGGCATCCAGAAGATGAGAGAAGGTTTCCAACAGGAGACGGAGGCAATAGAAAAAGAAAGAAAAGCCTTCAATAAAGAACTGAGAGTGAAACGCAAGAGCAGGAAAGCCTTGAACGCAGACAGAGATGCTATGATTGAGGCAATGGAAGCCTTTGAGACAGAAAAAGAAGAAATGGAAAAGGTGAGGAAAGCCTTTGCTCAAGAGAGGACAACCCACCAGAGGACAAGAGTGTCCGATGATGTAGAGGAAACAACCGAGAGCACTGGTGGCTAAAAGACCTGTCAAAACGGACGTTACAACCAGTGCCGTCGGCGTGACAATCATCAGTCATCTTCCAGCTTTGTTTCTGTTCGGGGCTGCACTGATGAACAGGGTAACAGCATCTGCGCCACCAAGAACCACCAAAGAACATGGACAAGGCAGCGGATGCATCAAACCCCCCAATGAACTGTAGAAAGCTTTTAAATAAAATGCATGAAAATAAATAAGAGTCTGTTTCGTTTTCCAATGCTCAAAATCTAGCACCGTATTTACAGCGTTAAAAAAAAGATTAACGAGAGAAAATATGTTAAAAATGAGGATTACTTTTTTTAATGCAGATTGCAGTGCATCCCTGTCATTAATGCCGCCATCACCTATTTAACATACAGTAAAAATTACTTTTATGCTGAGGCTAGCTGCACATGAGCCCAGTGATTTGTGCTAAGCTGTCTAACAGCGCCGCTTTACCAGAATCAGTTTTGAATCCTTTACATTTGTACAAAAAACTTCATGGCAACTGTGGTACCCACGGTGCTAGCTAGGATAAGAAACACTTGCAGTCAGTTTAATCTGCCCACGGTTTGCTCCGGATGCTTTCACTTGTTCAGATTGCACCCTGTTTCCTTCTTCCTGCCTCTGACAATGCCACGCCTGCCGGCCTTCATTTCTTTGCCTATGGACGCAGATGTCCTGGAGACTTGTGACACTGTTAGTTGCGGTGAGCACGTCTGTTTGTTACCTCCAGTGAAGGAATGCTGCAGCATCGTAGCAAACAGTTTGTTATCACCAGCCCCAGGTGGATGGAACTAGTTCATACAAATTAAGACTAACAAACGCTGTTTAATCTGAGTATAGGAGTTTTTATAGTCTAATGCTCTATAGGGATCATTAACTTATCTTTAACCCCTTGATGCCTGAATTGATTTTTCAGTTATATAAAGAAATGAATTATTTGTAATTTTGCTTACCACTCAGACTGGTCCTCTAAGAAACTAGTGCTTGCAAAAGGTTCCTAGAAAGTTTTTTCAGTGTGCACAAACCAACATTGGAGTATTAGATGCGTTATTTCAGCTGCAGTCTGAGCGGAAACAGTGTGTCGCAAATTCACGACACTACGCATCAAGGGGTTAACCCCAGCTTTATCGGATGCTTCACTGTTTTGTGTCCTTTAGTGCCCGAAGCAGATAAAGTGTGTAAAAGTGACACAGGCGGGAGCTATGGGTGCGTGCTCTGCTGCAGGTTTGCTTGGGCTCCTAAAGGTCAGACTCTCTTGTCTGTTTCCATGTCTTCTAACAGCAGCTTCCAAGGTCTCTTTTCTTCAAGTCTTTCCAAAACAAAAGTCAGCTGTTTGGATGTTTTTTTTAAACACTCTGTGTTTCCTGTGTTTCCTTAAACTGCCCGCATCTTTGACACCAGTTTATAGCTTACAGAGACTGGAAAGAGGAAATGTATGAACTAATAACATTTGTTGGGTAACCACGCATCAGATATCATTTCTGATGGTAATTTATCAGGTTCACAATCAGCTGAGGAGGATGAAGGTTCTCAATCATACAGGCCATGGTTCATTCAAAAAAACAACCCACTTTTGTGATCCAGGGTTTGTTTCCTTTTAGAAACCTTTTTTATTGTATCTGCTCAAATAAACTGAGTATCGCAGAATTTGCTGTTTATAACATTACTCTACATAATTCTAATAATATACAGTAATTCATTCTTATAACTACATGGTGTTTTATTCATGCACCACATTTATATCACTGCACTCTTTCAGAAGTCTGTACTGTCCCAGCTGGACAATGAGTAGATAAACTGATAGAAACACATCAATGTAAATGGTTAGCAGAGCAGCCATTCACCAGTTATTTTACTTTTAATTTGACACCAAGTAACAGTTGTGCGTGTCAAAAGAACACAGCGTGTTAATTATAAAATATATGACACTTATCATGCATCAAAACAGAAAAGTTAAAGGCTGCTCATGGTTTTGCAGAATTTTGAAGTTTTGTTTTTCTTGGCAATAGGTGGAGATTTTATAGAAAACCAAAAAGTCAGTAATGTCAGCAGTGAAGCAAGCCACACACTGTGTGTTTGTTACACACACAGGTGATGTCATTAAGTGAGTAACAACCATTATACATTATTAATGACAAAGTTACCTGATCTTGTTACATAACACTGGCATTAATGTATGATCCCACTCCAAAGGCAGCTGTGACACAGACGGCTCCTTAATCATCTTAATGTATCAGCAGCAGGACTAACACAGCTGTTCTCATAAAAGAAAGTAAACCCGAAAGGAACAGCAAGGCGTCATGGCAGACACACTATTTCACAGTATCAGCATTACTGTAACAGCAGCCTGAGTGTGAAGAGTATGTATGTGTGTGTGTGTGTGTATGTGTGTGTGTATGTGTGTGTACGTGTGTGTGTGTGTGTGTGTGTGTGTGTGTGTGTGTGTGTGTGTGTGTGAGAAGACTACAGCTACTGTCTCCACAAGAGCCACGTAGTCCTGATGAGTCCAAATACTCAGATACAGAGCTACATTCAACTGAACCATCAGGCACTGGATGCCTCCTGTGATTCTGTCCATCGTGACACATTGGCTCCCCCTTGTGTCCATTTCGTGCCATTACCGAAGTAATCACAACATTTTACCTGTTTGGAGGATGTCAGGGTTATCTATATTTTCCAGGCTGAAGAATAATGTGAATCTGAAACACTTCAGCTGCAGGATCTGTTCCCTGTTAACAGAAAGATGGAGCAGAAAGAGGAAACAGAAACATGACCAAAGTGGATCCAAGTTTGTAATTCCAAATGTGTCCATCAGTACCCTTCTTTAATGATAAGCACGTTATACTGACATGTTTACACACTGCAGAAGCTCTGAATAAAAGAGCAATAATTTAAACACTGTGCAAATGAATAAACTGATCAATTTGTGATCAAGTGAGAGGGGACTCATAGTTAAGTTGCCAAATAGTGAGCTGGTCTCAACGTCTGGATCTTGGTTTAGTGGCAATTTGACCACTTCTGACAATATTCCTTTTTAATGTACACAATCATTGAATCTTAGTAACATATTCGGCTTATTATGAGATGCAGATGTGATGTTATTGCCACAGCTGTCTACAACCTGTGTGCCGGTACCTTGTTGCTGTTTCCACTCATGAAAACTGTCACTCCTGTTCCTCTGCCACATATCACTCCCCTCCATCTCCTTGTCAGTTCTTTAAATTCCTCTTTAGGCTACCTGGTATGTCCTAAACTGGCGACAGTAAACAGAATTAAGACAGAAGCTTTGTCTATTTGTAGCTGCACTTTGTGAAAATGAGTGAGAAGGTGGAGAAACAGCGTTACCAATCACACTTATCGCTGTGAATGAGGCCTCAGCAGTGAGTAGACGGCTTGAGCAGATTGAGAAAACATTGGTGATCAGAGACTTGCATAATTTAAAACTATTTATTGTTCATTTTAATAAACAAATATCAATTTCCTATCCATCTGTTCCCCTGATCATCCATCGCTTTCCACAATGTTACAAAACTATAAACCGGGTTAGAAAAATAATCACTTCAAAGCATCTTAAATGTATTACATGCTTCAGCTCACTGACAACATTAACAGCTTTGTTTTACTACTGGCTCTTTCCTCCTGGAAGTTTTCTTTCTCCCAGGCAGCCGCTGGTTTCTGTTCATGATAGAGGGAGCAAAATACTCATTCATTCATTACTGCACAGCATATGAAGATAGCAAAAGCTATGGTTAAAAAAATGCATTATTTCATGAGTTCTGCACATTTCACACCTGTGAAGACATTTTTTTTTTTTTTTTTTTTAAATCATT
This sequence comes from Planiliza haematocheilus, assembly GCA_005024645.1. Classification (NCBI taxonomy): domain Eukaryota; kingdom Metazoa; phylum Chordata; class Actinopteri; order Mugiliformes; family Mugilidae; genus Planiliza; species Planiliza haematocheilus. The sequence continues at coordinate 3,660,307 of SRSE01000725.1, read as the reverse complement.
TTGAATAGATCTCAAAGCACTGACTGCCTAAAAGTCAGAAAAACAGTCAACAAGCCAATAGAAGACTGAATGTGACCGTCAGCTCTGAGAACAACAGGAGACCTGTTAATGTTGAGCTGAGACATGGAAAACATCCGTGCTCTTTTTAACCTACAGGAATAATGGGATTAGTGGAGGTCAAAGAAGTCAGTCTCCTTCATACGCCTGAAGCACAGCCAAAACAAAGAAACACACTGAAGTGACTTCCTCGACTCAGACAGGTTTCTGAAGGTAAACATGCAGCACAAACTGCACACAAAGTAAATACAATAAATACATGTTTCTTTGATCCTGAAATGTCTGACATTTTGAGTATTTTGATGTTTTTCTTTCTTTTCTTTTTTTTTTTTGAAGTTCAACCTGAGTCTTTTCCAGTCTGTTCAGGCTCATTATCAGTCAGTAATGTGACAGCAGTACACAGTGAATACAGCAGCTAATCATTTATGACACCAGGTCTATGTCTCAGCACATCACAGTTCTCAGTGAACTGAATAATGGATGTGTCCTTAGTTACAACAGATTATAGAAGAGTCACTGCTGGTGGGATTTCAGAGGAATTCTTGATTTCTATTCATGTTTGAGGATTTTTTATATTATAAGAATGATTTATACCAATATAAAGTATCTCTAATAAATAATTTAAATTACAAGCGAATCATAAATAAATGAAATCAAATAAATTCTTGAACAGTAGAAACTGCCTCAGTCCTCTAAAACAAAACCGTCTTCTTGTTCAACAATTGCAATTTAGAAAGATACTGAAGATTAAAAATATTTTCATGTCCCTAAAATATCCAGATGTGAAAATAAAGTAATTTATAGCATTTACAGATGCTTCAAATGCATAAAATACACACAGTGATAGACAATCATAACAGACGTGTACACATTCTTTTCATTTAAGGCAGTGCAGAAGTTAAATAAGGACATTTTTAACGATGGTGGGAATGTCTTCACACAGTCCAAAGGTGAACTAAACAGTGTCTTGTTGGATTTCTTCATAATGTACTCTTTCACACACACTGCACAAAATAAGAAAAGTATTAACAGAGGACTTACCCTTCCTGCTGAGCTAATTTATGTTCCCTTATTAATTCTGTTTAATCAAGAACAAAATTATTTCCCTCTGTGATGACACGTTACTGTCCCACTAGTCAAAATTATACTGGTTAGGTATATCAGGGGTCCATACATGAAATCAGTTACTGTTGTGCTGTGAAACAGGAATGTATAAACTGAATGTTTGTAATGTTTGATATTAGGAAGTACCTTCTGAGTGAAAGTGTCTTTGCTCTTTACCTATAGCTTTCTGTTCTGGTGATTTTGGTTTAGTTTGGTTTCTGAGGAAGTAAACCACAGTTGAAACTGTCTCCTAAACATTTTGTTCCTTTCATTCAAACAGTAACTCTCATCAATTTGATTAATTATGATATTTAGAACTAGTTTAATTTTGTTAAAGAAGTAAAATCTCTAATCCAGTTTGTTGTCCTGCTGCAGGTTACTGATGACCCAAAGGTCTGATGTCTGCACAGGTTCAGTTTGAGCCAGCTGTGCTAAACTTCACCTGTATCTCCTGAAGATGCTCTGAGACCAATGAAAAGAAGTGAAGGAATTCCTGCACTCACATCACTCTGTAAAAACCTAAAAATAATGCGTTAAACCAACCTCAAATGTAAGAACATATTTTCTATTGTACAAGGTTGACACTAAATGTTTCTGTCAGTTTCAGTGGACTCGAATTCAGTGAGTGTTTGGCCACTAGAGAAATACATAAATGATTAATTCAGTTAACCCAGATTTTCCCTTATACTGTGGTCATGTTCCAGACTCTGTCAGTGATAGTTAGTTAGCTCCTTTTTCCTCAAGTATTTTCAACAAATCAGATGAACCAAGAAAAAAAAAAGCATCTCACATGGTGAGATATTACAGTATAGACTGAATTCTAGTCATTTACCCTTCAAGTAAATACTGTGAATCATAAAAAGTGCAGTGTTGTTACAACTTTGTAATTTCTTGAAATATCTGGGCTGACATTGGAAACCTACAAAAAACGTTACAAAACGTTATTCAGTGGACAATGCAGTTTTCAAACATGTCCAGAAGAGGGCAATGTGTTGCTGCCCTGTGAAAACGGACCTACGCTGCGATGTCTCATACCATAAGTTGTAACAGTGAGCCAGGTGTCAGACATCCTGTTCCTGTGTTGAACTGAAGGTGAAGGCATGCCACTCTTCCGTCCCTCTGCTGTATGTCTGTGTAGCATCGGTGCAGCTTTCCTGCGGCCACCAGCACAAAACTAGTGTTCTGTCCATCGCTGTTTCCACTCCCTGGGACAGGACAGTCGCTTTCTGTCTGCTCCTACATAAACTTCTCTTCCCGGATCTGGATGTAACAGGCCTAAAGCAGAGACACATGGACACAGGGCTGAGTTGGTGATGGATTGATCAGAGATGATATATCCAAAAAATATATCCTAGACTAAGAACGTTTAGAGGAACCAAGAAACTAAACGTGTCAACCACAGAAAGCAGGGACTAGGCTACATGTAGTTCTTATATGATAGTTTCAGTCGCTAATCATGCTGATGTTGAAGTACTTTCCAAAGGTAAGGAACTTTACGGGTTAGCTTTAGTGACTGTCAATATTAATATTGAGCCCACCACAATTCCATTCACAAATAAGGAAATGCTCCAGTACCAATGTTAGGATAGAAAGTTAGGACAACTTGTACACCGTTCATTAAAGTTCAGGTGCATTGGAAACTCAAATGAGAAATATTCTGATGAATGCGTGCATATACACAGCGAACTGATTAATGAGTGAGTTGAGATTTATTTTTCTATGTATATGTACTAAATTGTGTGTGTGTTGGGTCTTCCCACTTTTAGTGTCGTGAACATCAGTCCCATCTCTCCGTGCTGAATGTTGGGATCCATCAGATCGTCTATCAGGCTGACCTCAGCTCCGAGATTCCGGATTCTGGAGAGAAAAGCAGCAGAAACATGAAACGGGCACAATCAGCAAACTAAATCACTGTAAGACATACAATGATGATGATAGTGGTGGTGTTAAAGAAGCGAAGAAGAAGTGTGCCATTAATATTAAACAAACTGAAAACATTTGTCCTGTTTTGTTTCCAGTTTACCTGAAACTAATGTCTCACAAAACTGGACATAAATATTGCCCTAAATGGTCAAAGAGTATGAACATAAATGGATGTGATCAAAACAACAGCAAGACTGAGGCTTTTAGACATTTACAATTCATGCTTATACTAACAAAATGTGTGTGCGTGCGTGCGTGTGTGTGAGACAACACACCTCGCTCTGAGCACCACGTAAATGAAGAGTGGCAACAGATCATCCATGCACCACAGGTAATCTCCATCCATCATAGGTTTTACCTCCAGGTTCAACTCCTCAAATGTCTTCTGGATGACCAGCAGCTTATCTGATGGAGTAAATGTAGTGCTGCACGCATGGGAGGAAAATTAAATAATAAGGTCTACTGATGTTTTGTGTGTGGAAATATATTGTCAAATATTAAATTTACAGCATTTAAGTCTTAATAAATGCACCAAGTATCACAAACATCCTACAAACAGCACTTTGCTAGCAACACTACAACTGAACTATGCACTGACAGTCTTCGATCTGGGATAAAATACCCACAAATCCTCAGCTGTATTCATTTCTGCGTATGATCTTATCTCTAAAGATTCCTCTGTTTTAAAGGATATGTATCTTGGATATGTACACTGAATCGAGCCATGTCTGACAGACGAACTAGTTATGTATTGTCAAGTCAAAGCAGCCACCTGATTTGTTGGAGGGTCTCCACAGCAGAAACAAAGCAGACATCTTTACTGCTGGATACAATCTGTGATGATGATACAGAGAAGCCGTTACAGGGGACAACACAAAAGTTCTAAGTGTACACAAATGCAGCACGTTTTTACTGAAACTAGGTAGCCTGAATGTTAGAGGAGGAATGGTACATGAGCTGACAGCAGATAATAGCCGACCTGCTTCTTCTCCCCAAGAATTGACATCCACAACGGCCAGAACTTTCTACAAGTGGAAAAAAAAAAAAAAACGCTTTAGGTTTTCTTGTAAATGAATGGAGATTGTACATTTGGGTTGTTGCTTGTGTGAACTCACTCCTGCACTCCCAGAGCACTGAGCAGTGATTGGTCTGGCTGTTTGTTGAGTTGAAGGATGCGCTCCCAGTACTGGGCGTCCTCGTGCTCTTCCTGCAGACAGTACAGAGTAAAGAGAGGAGGATAGAGCCGAGGGAGCAGCAGAGGGAGGAGCAGAGAGGAGCAGCTCACCACCACAACACTGAAGGAGAACAATAAGGATGAAACAAAGAGAGACGGAGGTTCAACATTTAATACAAACTGATCCTTCCAATATTTCTGAGTTCAAACGTCTTGCTTTCAGCACAGATCTATCTGAATAAATCAAGGTCTATATAAACATTTTGTGGCTGTGTTGTGATGCCCACACTGCATCAGTATTTGGTATGTAAGATAAAGAACTAGTATGTTAGATTCAGGATGTCTTGCAACATTGAGCCACATAAACAAATGGAAATGTTGTGATGACTTTGTATATTATATTATATTATATTATATTATATTATATTATACAAACTGTACTAGGACTATAATATGACACACATTGTAGAGGCAGCTGCAGTACGTAGTAAAGGTCCAAAGCTGAAGTATGTTTTTTTGAATGCAGTGATGACACTCACCCTTGGTCTGATCTGCTAGAGTTACGTCTGCTTTGGGAGGGAGAGAAAGGGGGATCTGGGAGGATGCCCCCATCCTCTGGTAACTCTGGAAACAGAAAACTACAGGCAAGACAATTTCTCCATGTCAGTAAGTGTTTGAGATACATGTATGAATTTGAGGCTCAGAAAGCTGTTATGCTGCGTTCACAGTTTGACAGACAACAGCTACGACATGGTTAGTGTGGCCAGCTACACTGTCTCAGAGTAGCTGGCCACGCAACTGAAGCGCTGATCTACATTGTTGGTTACGTGATCCGCTTAAAAGTGAACTGGTGAAACCAACACACATGACTGGATGACATGCTGTTGTGTCACTGTAGCATCGACAAAACATTGAAGCCAGCTCAACTTATGTTGCGTCTCTTTCGGATGTGTGGCGTTTCACATGACTGGTTTAAACTGAAAATGAAATGTAGCTGGCGTGAACACAGCATATAACTTATGTATTTGGTTAGAAAGATCAGTGAGAAGTCGTATCAGCAGTAAATAGCTACAAATGTAGAGAAAACACAAATCAAATGCTTCAGCACATCCCTTCCTTAAATTGACTTAACATAGGAGAAGACTTGTAAACACATAACCTGCTGAGGGACAACCTGAAGGACAGACTGAGACTGAGCAGTGAGAGCAAAGTGTGAGCAAAGAGGACAAGGATTAAACCTGATGATTCTGAAGAAATGTATGAGGTAGGCCTGGACCTCTTCGACAGCCTGCCTGAGCAGCCTGCGGTTTGATCCCACACCGACGTAAGTCATCCTGTAGGCTGTCACCAACGTCTCCAACAGCCAGCCCAGAGGGTGGTGAGGGGACTCACATGCCTGACAACCACGGACACACACAACAAACACGTAAGCATTACACCTACAAAGCAACCATTGAGAGACTTTCTTGATTCAGTTCGAGACAAAGGCAGTGCATACACTTCTAAACATGTTTTGTACAGTATTTCTCTTTAACCTAAACCAGACAAACTTTCTATACACATTCACACTCAGTAGTCTAACACTTGCTTCAAAGCATAGATAAAACCAAATACATGAGCAGTGGAGGTCAAAGACAGTGATGAACACACAGATCATTTCTCTCACACTTGTACCTTAGTGAGGTATCTTCGTATGTTGTCATAGTTTGCAGTGGTCACTGGTCCGCCACATTGAGGAATACACTCCAAACACTCCAGTACTTTGCTCTGAGACCTACTGAGGTGTGGGCTACAAGACACAAACACAGAGTCACACACAGTTTAAGCTGACAGCTGTGTACAAGATTAGCACTTATTGGATTACATTAAGCACTTGTAAAATTACATATTTGTTCTCATAGCCATGAGCTTCAGAGCAATTATTTAAATATAATTCTACATCAAAGTCTCAGCTCTTTAAGTGGGTCTCCATGAATGAGAATGGCAGTGCCATTAACAGATCCACATGCCTCTAAATGACAGAAGCACCACCTCGTTGAACAGAAGATGTAGTACTTTATTAACAGTTTCTTCTTTCCGTGACTTTGATTTATTATTATTATTTTATTGTCAGTCATCAAAGTTTGTTCTTCTCCTTATGTTCGCCTACATAACAGAGAGTTCTGTCCAGTCAAACATTTCCCCGCTTTACAATTTTCCTGTCATTTTCTAGGTTTCTTGTGCACACCTACTTTATCATCTAGATTCGATATCTTTTCGAAAGATTTTTTTTTAAACCTCTTTGTTACTCTGTTAGCTTGCATGGTCACTATTTTACTCAGCACATTGACAGACAACGGGAACCATTTAGAATCCAAGTGTGTAATTACTTCTGAACCATTGCCATTTGGGCAGGATGTGTACAAAGAGCTGCATCTCCAAAACAGTTGGTCCAGTATTGGAGTAAACATACAATCATTGATGCAACACTTTAATGTCTACCTCTGTCGTCGTGCAGTTGTTATAGTAACGGCGATGTTCTCCCAGGCTGTGGTCCTCTCTCCTCTCCCAGCAGCTTCACAGCCCAGTCGACTCCAACACTCATCAAACACACACATCCACCTCTGATCTGCAGGCACCGCATACTGACCCAACCTGCTGTGCATGCAAACGATTACACTGTTAATACAGACATCATCACAGCTAGACACATTAACACTAATACACATCAGCTGATAAATGAACACAAACGAAAAGACTGACTTTAGAAATGGTTGCTTAGAAAGTGTGTTTGAGGAAAAGATTAGCTCAAAAAATAATGGCAGCTTTAAAAGAGTACAAAGTAATACTGACTGAAGGTTGCTTCTCTCTTTGTTTTCAGGTTCAGTGACACTTGGTTTGTTGTATACTCCAACCACCTTCAGCCCTGTGCGCCACTCTCCGTTGAACTGGCCATCCAAACAGTCACCGTTAGACAGGGTCAAAACACCCTGAAGACAAAGGAGTGAGGAGAAATACATTTGACATAAAGAAATAATAATAACTTTACCAGTAGCTGTGAGACTGTAAGGTACATTATAAAGTTGTCAAGATAACACTGACAGTGTACCAGTATGGACAGAAATTGTCATACACTGACGAAGCAAGAGCACAGATACAAAGAGATGTATTCTACCTTTCCACTGATGGTCCAGTCTTCAGAAAACTCTCCATGAAAAGTTGTGTCGTCCTCCGACACCAACAGACCTGGACCCTGAAAGGAGACATTCCCTGCATCAAAGACTGAATCTAATGTCAAATAAATGATTCCGTGTCAACATGTCATTTTAAAATTTGTATTAATATCGTGTCACTTTTCACTTCAAGTAGCCCCTGACCCCTGAGTTAGGATTTTTCTGCTGGCCTTTCTTAGGGCAGGTAGGACATATCATTGGTTCTGAAGTATCGGACATCTCCATCAAGAGCAGGTTAGTCACAGAGGCATGATGTTTCCTCACTGCCCTGGTGAAGCAGTCATGAAATATGAATTAACACAAATCCACGCTTCTAGCAACGGTTATTATGGATTTAAAGGTGTTTTCTTTTCATTTAACTGGTACAAAAGTGAGGGTGGCACACTTCAAACTTCAGCCCTCGAGCACCAGCAGGGAAAGAAGTATGAAGATGTCAGAACTTCAATACCACAAAACTTTATAAGATATCTGCAGGGAAACATTTCACCAGTATTTTGTTATGATAGGCTAGTGCTATTCCCTGGCAGATAATGCGTTATTTACAGGCTGCGTTTCGTTGGCCCTGTCACTCCCACTATATGGATATACACAGTGCTCCACTGGAGCTAAATATCTTCCTAAGGACTTCAAATGACACCTAAAGTTATATGGGTGAAAAATGGTAGTTCCCCTTTAAGGGTGCACTTACATTCATCTTGTTCTCTCTGAAAGTCCCTTCATAGTACACACCGTACTGAGTGACAACCACAGCACTGCCATGTCGCTGATCATCCAGCCAGAGTCCCATGTACTTCTCACCTCTTGAAAAACAAATGAGAACAAAGCGGAACATCTCACATAACTCAGTCAGAAAACTTAATGGATTAGTGACAGGAATTTGCAGTCACAAGAATTGCCTAGAACAAGATGCCTTAAATTAAACCCTTTCTCTGTTCTCCATCTTGTCTGTAACCAGTAAATACTGAAAGGAAACTTTTTCGTTTGAGGTAGAGAAGTTATCCAGACCTGGTGATGTCATCGTAAACTCCGTATCCTGTCTTCTTGTCATGAACCCAGTGGCCAATGAAAACGCTGGAGGAAGTCCTGGCCAGTTTACCAGAGCTCAGCATGCCATAGCCGTGCCTCTGTCCATCACAGAAACAGCCCTCGTACACCTCACCACTGGCATATCTGAGTATAACCCACAGCCACACGGATACACACAGATAGTGATGCTCACGTTAATATGACTTTAACACTTAATATTACTCTGACATGTCTGACTTGGTGTCAAGTACAGCTACTTAATACCAGACAGAGACATCTATGTGAATTTAATATGACTTTGCTTGTGAAGACACCATCTCTTCATGTACAGGTTATTTGTCCTGTGTTCTTTACCTCACTAGAAACATGAGTAGAAAGCGTATACTGACTTGTACTTGCCAAAACCATGGATCTTGCCCTCTTTCCATTGTCCCTGGTAGATGTCTGCTTTGTTCAGCACTTTGTTTGGCATTATACACTCTCCATAGCTGAAAAGAAAGATATGTTGAGAGAGCTTTTATCCTTGTTTCGTCAGTCAGCAAATATTAGCAACTGATTTCAGTAATTCTGCAAACTGGTTTGACATTAGAGAACATTTAGGACAGTTAGCAGCAACATTATACTCAAGTATTTAAATATTTTAACTCTAAAGACATGATAATCATTACTTCGCCAGGAAAGAGTACTGACCCGTCCTCCAGTCCATTTTTAAATTTCCCACTGTACGTCCGTCCATCTGGCCACTTCATGGTTCCTCTGTAAAGAACAATGTGTGACTATTTAAATAGTTTTTACACAGATGCCATTTCAAGAGCTACTGTCTGGTGGCAAACAAACTAGAAAGAAGTGTTCATAATCATTGCTGTCCTGACTTAATATACTTTATTGCTCATTATGCACCTTCTTCTTTGTCACACAATTGTCATACTGTTTTGAGAAGTGAGGGTAGAACTATGTACAGTCCCTGCCTCAGTTTACTATGCTTGTGGTTCTGCATATTTTAACAACTTGTGTAATACAACAAATTTAACAAATTGTGTAATATCAGAGGTATGAGCAAGGAACATTTCAAGTGTTCAACCTTCATGTTGCACTCATGGCCGCTCTACTGAAGTTTAAAGAGAATGCCAAAAAGCTATGGTAACAGTCAGGAATACATTTTATGACCACATCCTGAGACCAACATTATCCATGACACACTGAGGCCACAGTGAGAGAAATTAGAGATTCATACACACACAAACACCAAGAAACAAAAAGTAAAATGAGCTCTCTAACCTTCCATGAACCCGTCCTGCCAGCCAGCCCCCGGTGTACTGAGCATCTTTGAATCGTTCATCGACAGTGAACGTGTAGGAGGCCGTGCGAGACACTGCCATCATCCCAGGTGATGACCCCTCACCTCCACCACCCATCACTTGATCCACCGCCTGGTTAAGAGATCGTAGCCACTTGTTCTGCCCGTAGACAAGGGTTAAATGTTTTTTAAGAAAGTGGCATTCTGTGTCAAGCAATCTATTTTTCAAAGACAGTTGTTATTGAAAACCATGGTACAGTAATAATTACAAAGTATATAAACCGTAAATGTACCTTTTCTTGGGGCGTTGAAGCCACCAACGTGAAACCCTCCTCGGGACATGTTATTTGGATGGCATAGCTGAAAATACATGACAGAAAGACAATTATTAACTTGAACTGAAAAGACTCAGATTCAGTTCTGCATTTCTACAACATGGACCATTCCTCCTTAAATATTATTTGGACTGTAGTTACAGACTAGACACAGGTATCCACCAAACAGCAAGATCAAGAAGATTACAGTATGAGCATCCTGGAAAAATAGTTGTATCATGTCAACAAATAAATGGCAGCTCTGTAGGTATGATCCTTGGCCAAACCAATAACCTAGTGTGGATGGATGAAGGATGTTTATTAGTAATGTTAGCTTTGACATTCATTAACACACTCACAGTCCGCCGCTGTCCTCAGTTACTGGTTTCACCCACAGACAAGTCAGAGGATAAATATGATGCGTGGAGAACTGCAGGCACACAAATGAACAACAACAACAACAAAAAGATAGAGCAGTTTATTTCTTCAGTTCTCGTATTTGGTGACATTGCACACCTCGCACCTTCAGGAACGACCACATCCAGACTGTATGAACGACCAAGAGATTTGCCTCCGTTAGTGCTTAACTGTGGTTTAGTCTGTGTGCTGGTAAATTAGGGAAGTTACAAAAAACTTTTCCAGTGTAATTTCAGTTTTACTGTAAGTGCATGTGAGCAGAAAAGGCTGAGTGGAAGAAAGGAGGAAGAGGAATGCGCATCGTCTCCCAGTTATAAAATTGCTATTTGTCGATAGAGAGAGAGAGAGAGAGAGAGATGGCATGTTTTTCTAATAACACACCACACCAAACAGAAAGGAAGGCAAAACCTAGACTTTTCTAAAACAAATCTCAAACCAGTGAGTGAGAAACCCAAAGGACAAAGCAATTCTCCAAGAATCCTTACAGTAACAACCCTTGTTTAGAGCTGGTGATGTCATCTCTTGGATTAGATGCACAGCAGTGACATGCATCTTCATAATAACCCTCACTGTCTGTGACCTACTGCTACTAAGACCTAATCTATTCTATCCTCTAAACCCAAATCTACACACAGCAGCCTGTTTGGCAGCAGCTAAAGTTCAGCGTGGGCAGAATCAGCCATCAGAAGAGCATGCATACCATAAATGATAACACAGGACATCTTCAGTGTTAAAGTTTGTAATATTACCAGTATTATTTATTTTAAGGTCATGAACATAAATTCAAGTAGACAGAACATTATATATATACATAGAATAAATCCAGCAAAAATATTATTAATTTTGTTCTAGTCCACTTTGGTGAACTTTATAACTAACTCTTAGTAAACTGAAACAATCTGGAGGCATAGAGGAGATAAAAGAAAATGGATTTGAGTGAATGTACATGAGGTCCTGTATTACCATTTATTTATTTGACTTATTATTTGACCCCATTTGAACCTGTCAGAGTGGAAGCCCTGAACAGAGGCCAGCCAACAAAGCTGCTGCAGATCAGAACTGCTCAGGTGGTAGGAGGTGAAATTAGGCAAACTGATGCCAGTTATACTTACAAAGTTTTGAGAGGGAATGGAACCCTGAATGAACGAACGAAAAACACATTTTACACATGTACATTTTATCTGCAAATGTCCAGAAATGTCAGCAAGACATAGATGGAGTGGAAGCTTGGTGTGATCTGAGACACACTGACAACGATCCTGTGGATATTTTCCCTAATGTCTGAAGAGTGAGTTGTTCACTGCAAATAGTTTTCAGAAAGGTCAGTCATGCTTTACTGCCCACCTGCTGTAGGCAACATTTTCTTGGCATATAAAATCGTACCGCCCCAAAAAAAGTAATTATAATTTGTATTATTTTGTTCTGACTGTGTCTGCATGTGTGTTTGTGTCCGAGTACCTGTGTGTGAACCAGCACATCGTTGAACAGTATGAACCAGTGATTGGAGAACCGCCCGGCGTTCTGTGGAGTCAGAGATCTGTTGCTGCTTTCACACACCACTCGACGGCGTGGGAGACGCAGAACCTCCTGAAGAACAAACACCCGTGTAGATTATAATCTCACAGACTGGTGCATTTTGCTAGGTCAATGGTCATGACAGGTGCCACATAATCACAACTTCTATGGCTCAATTCCTTCTCTGTTCTGCATGTCATACAATCCGCCTCCCTCGGTTTCCTGTCTACTTCTTCACTACTGAGATCTATGGCTCCAAAAATACATAAAACAGCTGAGAAGTCCCCCATTCACCAGGTGGACAAACTGAGCAGACGAACATTGTGCATTAACATATGACCACCACTACCATTTCATCAAATACACTTTAGTTTGTGTATCAGTGCTGTCAGATTTAATCTTCACATTCTGAAGAGATTTTATGGCGATAAATAATGTAAATCTGATGTACCCCAATCAGCCACTATATTAAAAACCCCTCCCCTCAACCAATAGGACCCAAAGGCTAACAACATTCTGTTGCCAGACACCACAGGACACCCTCAGGAGGCCCATGTCCATTCTCTGATGAATCACAAATGTTTTGGAAGCATAAGAGAGAACTACACCATATTAGGAAGGTGGTCATAATGTTATGCCTGATCAGTGTATATTGTGTGTAACATTTACTATACCTTGCAATTCAATTACGGCAGATAGTGCACTGATGACAAATGCACTCGTATTGTTGTACCCCGAGTGGAGACTTGTGTTTATTGAATCAGGTTTTAAAGCCAGTGCTACCCCTCACTACTACCTAGTATTATCAGATAACCTAGAGGCTGTTACTGGTAAAGTTCATTGATGGAGTTGACTTTGTGGATAAACTCAGTTTGGAAAGGAGCACGCAGAGAGCCCTGCCAGGAACGCTGTTAGCCCTGAGCAGTGGAATAAATGTTACAATCGCAGCTGCAGTGGGAGAGCGTACCATCTAATGCATAGCCTTTTGGTGATGTAACATTTTGTTGTTGCAAAAAAACAAAGCAAAAAGAAAAGAGATTGCAGGTTATAAAAACATAACAGAACTGTGCTCACAGTGGTTTTTCCAGAGTGTGTCTTCCAGAAGAGGAAGGTGGTTTCAGCTTCCTTCTTTCGTCTCAACAGTGATGACGACAGAGACTCATAATGTCTACTGCCCTGATCCAGGGACTGATACTCAACAGTTAACTGGTGAGAAAAGGAAAGACAGGGAGTGAAAGAGTTCATTTTTTACTGAATATGTGAACAAGATGTAGAATCTTAATACACTAGCACTTGGAGAAAGTCCAGAAAGTGACAGAGACCGATAAATGAAAAAAAGATACTATTTTAGTGGAAAGAGACAAAAGCATAAGAGGCACGAAGAGAGAGGGAGTAATGTCCTCACCACATCATAGCATGCCGCCAGTTTGAGCAGGACTCGGCTGTATTGGTGGAGCTGCTCCAGAGGCCAGTACAACATTGAAACCAGATCCACATCTCCATTGACAGACTGTTCTGATACACACAGCTGAGCGAGCGTAGTCTGCTGACAGCCTAAACACTCACTGGGCAGACACAAAGAGACAAAGAAACTCTTAGGACTCATCTTAAGATGTGTCTGTGATGTGTTACACATTAATAGTTTGTGTCAGGGTAAAAGATCCAGAAGAACTGGGTATTTAGCATGAGGATGACTATCAGCATCAATAAACTTTTCTGCTAATTTAGCCTAACAGCAGCAACTTGATTTGGCCATGACTCCAAACAAAATAAATAAAAACATTACTGCTGCTTGAGTTCCCTGCAGTGGCACTAGATGAGGTTTCATAAAAGATAATGAGAAGTCTGTGTTTTCTGTGGGGTGGTAAATAAAAACATAACAGAGCTCACAGTGACAGTTTATGAAGAGGCTGGAATCCACCCATTACTTGAAAGTCACCAACTGCAGAGCAATACCTAGAAAGCCAGACAAAGAGAGGTTTCAGTTTGGATTTTCTTATTAATCCACGTTAGACACAGTACAACCATATCACTGTCACTGAGCCACTGAGCAAGAACAGCCCTATATAAAAATGCAGATTCTTTTTCACATACTATATTAATTTTTCATCATCTTCTTACACAAAACTACAGAGGAGGTGACTTTAACTCTCGCTGTACTGCATGCAAGGAAAGTAAAGACATTCTGATTCTGATTTGTGAACTTGATATTGATGTTGAGAAGTTGTTCAAACACAGAAGCGTGGAATTGTAATTACTGCATCATCATGTATGAGAGCAACTATCACAGACACAAGAAAATCAATTTTGCTATAGGAATGCCCACACACTTGTTTATTATATTAAAAAGGAGTAATCGGTCTGTGCTGTATTCTTTCTGGAAAATACAGTTGGGAGTTTGTGTGCGGAGACATAAAACTTACTTTTTGTAAGTTTCCAGGAAATACTCAGTGTGCGTCAGCAGGGGAAGGGAGGTGATATCAAAGCCCTGCATATCATGCAGGAGGTAGCTAAGTGACGTGGCGTGTCGACCAATCAAGGTGCTCAGGTGAACAAAATTCTCAGAGACAGAGAAGAAGAGATGAGTGCACGTCTCACCTAACGCCGGACACACACGCTCTGTAAAGAGAGAGGAAATTTACACACACAAATATTATAAACACAAGAACACGCTGACGCATGAGGTGATCGAATCATGATTGTGTTATTTTGCTAATAAATAGCTGTCTTCGTTCATTTTTAGTTGTATTATTAAGATAAATGGAGACACTACAGTCTCTCACCTCTGTTACACACTGGAGTGAGGAGGACCTTCCTGACATTGCTCAACCAGCAGTAGAACTGTCTCTCTCTGGAGGCCAGCTCATGTATAGCCGAGATAAAACCCATGACGTTGTGGTCTGCCAGCACTGCACAGCTCTGACCACCACTGCTCACACTGTTAATGTAACCCATCTAGACAGAAACAGAAGAAATACCATAGTTATGCTTAGGTTAAAATTACAGGTTGCTGCAGCTCAACCTGTAGTTGAGGCAAAAAGTTCAATGACAGTAAGACGATCAATGTAGGAATCACATCTCACATATTGGAAATATGGTATTATATACCGACAAAACACTGGATTGGAAACTATGTGTATGTTTGTTCACAAAATGTAGGAATTGCATCTGTTCCTTAATTCAAAAATGGCCGTGCCAGTTTTTGATCACCCAACATATAATATTATGTCTACTTCTTGCACTTCAACAGCAGTGAACTATGAAAAACATGTGGAGAATAAATTCCAGTGGTGCAATAGGAAAATTTTCCACCCATCATCTTTCATACCATCAGTCCAGAGTTGTGTTTACATACCTCAATACAGAAGGGCAGTATGGTGGGTCTGACTGTATAACTCTCCGCCTTGCTCAGTGACCTCTGGCATGAGCTTTGCCTGTGGTTTGACTTCTCACTCTGCACTGATAGCAGCTCTTGCTGCTGGCCGCAGTACAGGAGCACTGGCTGGATACAGTCTCCATCAGCAAGGAGGAGGGAGTGGCTCTGGCCGGCCGACAAGTCCCATACCCGGAGATCATCAGACAGCTACGGTGGTCCAAGAGGTGCAGCGTATTATTAAGACATTCATGTTTGTATGTTTTTGAGAAACGCGTGAAGTGCATAAATTGAGTGTGACTGACTGACTGCTTTCTGTACCAACCTTCACTTGTTGAGGCAAAGTGACAGGACTGTTGACATTACCAAGCTGTCCACACATGTTGCTACCCCATGAGTATACCTGCAACACACAGGACAGTTTATGTGTGTTTTTAAAAACACACTTCTGTGTTTGTTAAGATGAAATTTGACCTTTAGAACAAAAGGTTAACATTTCCGTCAGGCCTTGCTTCTTCTATGAGTGGTTGTTTTGAGATTTAAGGGGAACTACAGTTTTTTTTACAACCTGAACCTTATTTCTGGCATAAATATACTGAGATCTGCTTATATCCACTATATGGATATAAGCACATCTAAATATCTCCCGACTGACTACAAATGACAACAAAGTCATATGGGTGACTAAACAATCGTATTTTATGCCAGAAATTAGGTCCAGGACGTAAAAAACGGTAGTTCCCCTTTAATGTCAGACAATGGTTAGGTAAAGGTTAGTGGAAAATATGTAGTTTTCGTTAACACATAGTGAAAGTCCTCACGGTTGCAGTTTGTGTACTGATTGCGTGTGTGTGTGTGTGCATGCTGTGGGTTTGTTACCTGGCACTGAGCAGTGAGAGCCAGTGAGTGGTGTGACCCTGTAGCAACTCGGATCACTTCCTCGCCAGTCAAAGACTTGATACACAGAGGCTGGAGTCTGGATACAGACACATTTGAGTCTTTAGTCGCAAGGCTACAATTTATTACTTGTGACTTTGCAAGTGAAAGTTATTTATTGTCATTTATCTATTGTATCACAAAATACCACTGCTATATACCTGTATAAGTTTATACAGATAGCGTGCATGTAAGTTTGCATGGAGCGTTCAAGGTTGGATAAAAGCATTTTTAAACATTCAACATTTAGATTCTTGTCAAGTTAAATGAGGAGAATATAGCCAAAAAACACTGACCTTGAGAAAAACACAATAACACAATTAACACTTCAAATCTATATAATGTCTCTTATTAAGTAATTTATCCAATGTCTATAACGTGACCACAACTGCATTGAGTATAAACATGAAGACAACAGTTGCAGGAACTGCAGGAAGATTCTCATTAGTTTTATATACTGTTATACAATTACACTGTTTTGCTCATGTAAATGTATCATAATTGTACAGACCTGGCAAGCTGGTCTCCATGACCCAGTTGTCCCTCAGACCCACGGCCCCAGCTCCACACCTCTGTGTCCAGAGACGGCAGCCCGTCCCCTGCCTCCTCTGGTGCTGTAGCCTGGGCTCGACTAGCAGAGGACGGCCTGCAGGCACAAGGGCGCCGGTGCCGAGGAGACCCTGAGGAAAAAAAAACACATGATAGTAAAACTAAAGATCTGGAAAGAGAACCATTTCACCTTTATTTGTAATACAGTGAAGCATATTAACATGTATAGTGTAAGTCTGCTGTTATGTCCTCTCTGAAAACACATTATTGTTTTCAACACCCAAAATTAAATGCACTACATGGACAAAAACAA
Source organism: Planiliza haematocheilus (assembly GCA_005024645.1). Taxonomy (NCBI): domain Eukaryota; kingdom Metazoa; phylum Chordata; class Actinopteri; order Mugiliformes; family Mugilidae; genus Planiliza; species Planiliza haematocheilus. Next base: position 3,643,097 of record SRSE01000725.1, on the reverse strand, counting down.
ATAAACCGCACCTAAAGGTTTGGTATGAACACACCCTAAAGAACTCTGGCAGCAGTGAGATCTGCACGTTGGGGCTTCAACAGCTTCATAGATTAGCAGGTACAGAGCAGAAAGTGACAATTATAGCATCTTCAGAGAAAAAGTAGTATCTATTCAAACTCCAAATTCATACATAGACTGTGTAAATACTGAAAACTAACTATGAGGGGTGACTTTCATTTTTCAAACTCATGAAGCTCCAGGAAAACCAGAAAAAGAGAAGTGCTAAGCCAGTGTCTTTGAATGTCAAACACAGAGTTTTGTTGCACAACACACAAGACATTTCACACATTCTCCAAGTGAAGAGGCTTTAAATGGTTAACTGACTGAGTTAGGAGGGGGGCTTTTTAGCTCATGCAAAACAAGTTACTGTACTGTGACTAAAGGACTTTTTAATGTGTAGACATTTTCATTTACTCCTGATAACAAGCAAATGCTGTTATATCAAGACAGCAACAATAATTCCAACACATGTCTATCCTGGATTTATTTATCGACTGAAAAAGACAGTTCTTAAAGAATCCATTATTGTTAAGTGCGTCAAATTGAAATGCAAACACAGGCAAAGACTGCACTGTGTATTTATGCTGCAGATAACATTATTTTTCTTCCCTGTTCACCAGGCGCAGAGAAATACAATCAGTGATCCTGCTGGTATTGTTCACTAACACTATTAGAGATAAGTGACTCCATTAATTAACATGCTGTCCTGTGTCTGTTCTTTTCAAATGAAAATGTAAAAACTACATGTACTGTAGTTTTACTACGAGTAAAATGCCCTGAATAGTTTCTTCTAATCTTTATTATAAGAAAAGCTAACAGCCTCCTGGCTACATATTTAGGGTGTATCACTCTTTTCATCTAACTTTTTGGCATGACAACAAATAGGTTTATTTCCCCAAAGAACAGTCAATTTGTCCACACCCTACCATTCCTACCATGGGTGGGAGTTCCAGGAAGTGAGCGTCTCCTGCTCGTTGCCGTTGTCCCCTTCTGGTGTATATTTGTGAGACTGGAGCTCTTCTGCCCCCGCAGTGCCTGATTTTCCTTTTCCAGACAGAGTCGAACTTCTTCCAAACATACTGGAGAAGAGGAGTATGACCCTGAATATCCACTGTTACTGTAGGAAAGAAAGTCATAGATTACTTGAAATCAGTTAGCAGATAACAAGAAGATTCTCAAAAAACAGTTTTAATCATTTTGAGCAACAGTTTTGTGACATGAGATTATTACAGCACTGGTTAACCATCTAAAATTCTTGAGCAAACACAGTGTTTCGCAGTCTTACTCTTTCCTTTGTTTCTTGATAGTTGAGTCGTCTTTGTAACTGGAAGTCCACAGATCCGTGGAAGGAGTTGAGGAAAGGCAGCTGTCATCTGGATGCAATGATCGTGGAGGGGAGAGGAAGAGCACATTATTGTTGGAAAGAGAAAGAAAACAGATTAAATATTGAATATGCAAAGAACAAAGCGACGCTGAATCGAATAAAGGAGCATAAACACACACTGGCACTAAAAAGACAACAAAATCTCCAAAAGCAGCTGAAAGGATGACAAAATCCAATTAAGAAAGAAATAAAGAATAAGCATGTTAAATACTAAACATCTAACAAACCAAACAAATACCCAGTGAATAAAAAAGAAATTAAATAATACATCAGAAAGTAAACATAAACTCATTTTAAAACAAAGAAAGAAGGAACAAATAACACCAAACCTGAAGTGTGGCTGCTCAGTGAGTCGTCATCTCCTGCTCCTGTGGTGTGTCGCGGCTCCAACGAGTGACCAGAAAGTCTCTCCAGGAGATTCTGAAGCTCCAGTTCATCAAAGGAGGCTGAGTTCTTGTTGGCTCTCTGGCCTGACAATGTGTGTGCTTTAGGGCTGCCATCAATTTGGGTTAAAGGGTTACTGTGCCCCTTAGCTTCAAGCTTGATGGTAACTGGAAGACTCTTCCTGAAGTTTTGCAGTGAAGGGAAAAAGAAGGCAAAAGAGAGAGACAAGAGAGAGCAAAGAAAATGAATGACATAAGTGTAAAACTGAGGGATAAAAGAGAAACACTTAAGTCTTATAACACTGTACTGTTTAGTGTTTGATTTGCCGTCATCAGAAAATGGGCATGAACTGGCTCCAGAGCCAGGGCTGCTGCCAGCTGACATTCCCCCAGGATGGAGCCTTTGTCTGGGGCCTCGTCTTCTGGGAGAAGTCTGGGAATGCAAACCATAGAAGGGCATCAAACAGCGCTGAAACAGCTAACAGCTGTGGTACCAGATCATGGAAATTACTACTTTAAAAGTCAGCCAAGACATGTTTACAGCCCCTATACGCTGTCATATTATACCGCTCTGATTACAACAGAAAGGGTATGCAGCATATACACTGTGGAGTTAAAACATTATGATCATACTTAGGCTGGTGTAGCCTATTCATCAGAATACGAGTCTGGTAAGTGGGTAGTTCTAGTAGTAATCAGAGCCATTTTGTTGCAAACAAATGTATGCCCAATTTTATCTACAATGTACCAACAGCATACACCTCTCAACTTCTCCTCAACAATATTTCCCAGATCTTGACATGTCCTAATTTTACTAGGTACAAAGCAGTGTGTTGTATTCATCACCAGAGTTATTCAATTGCTTCCTGTAAGGCAGTATTTACCTCGCCTTTGATAGCTTCAGTCAGCTCCACTCCAAGTGGACAGTAGTGAGCCTCATCAAATGCCACCTGCCCCTCCCTGTCTGTCACTGAGTAGCAAGGTGACTGGCCCCGCTCACTTTTCTTTGGGGGATTCTGGGTATTATAGTCCTGAGGAGGTAAACTGCGAACAATGGCCAGACTGTGGTATGCGCCACAAGCTACCTGTAGGAAATAAATTGAGCCAGTGACAATGGTGTAAAGTTGGATTTTTCATGGATTTAATGGGCGGTGAAGATATCTGAGAATCTACCTGAATCACGTGCCTGCCTGCCAGGTGCTCCACCTGGAACATATACGGAAGAGAATACAACTCTGAGCAATAATGTTGAAATGTACTAAAATATAATACTTACACATATTGTTGTTTTCTTGTCATATACATGATGTTAGTTCAAAATTTCAGTTAACTGTAAAAATAATATTAATTATGATGTTTAGAGGCTTCTGTTTCTATCCGTAAAATTACTCTTTTCTTTATATCCAAAAAAGGTTAAAGTTCATTGAGCCAAACAACCCACCTTCTCTGGTCTCCACACAGGGAAGGTGCTGGTGACCAGACCGAGCTGACAGCCACTACCCCACGCCCACAGCTCATTCTGGGCTGACAGAGCCAGGCTGTGCTCCCGACCGCAAGCAATATCCACAACTCGGACGGTGGCTGGAGGAATGACCTCACTGTCCACCACAGTGACTGAGCAGGGCTCTGGAACTGGCACAAGACAATTGTCTGCATCATTAAAGTTTCAAAATACTAATTTGAATACTAATGTTTAATTTGTCAGCCTAATAAGAGAAAGAAAAAGCAAAATCGATAGAAAGACATGCTTTAACCACAAAATGTGGAAGTGTCCAATAAAAATGCTTATTCCTCAAAAACATAATAATAGAAAAGAAAGAGTGGATTAACAAATAAAATCTGAACATGAATTGAGGCACTGAGGGAAGAAAGGAGAAGGAGGGAGAGAACAAAGGACAAAACTGACTAATGAAGAAAGAGAAAGTCGTTAACCAACCTGTGATATTTGTGACCGCGCCTCTCTCAGGCACCCCACACTGTCCTGCAGTATTCTCCCCCCACATGTAGACGTTGCCCTGGTCGCTCAGTGCCCCGCAGTGGAAGCCGCCAGCAACCACTCGAGCCACCGTCTTCTCCAGCAGAGCGACCTCCAGCACTGGAGCAGACACTGGCACACTCAGATCCCTCCATAACAGCTCTCCAAATGAATAAACATGTCCACCTGGAAGAACACAACAAGTGTGCAGAAAGGCTTCATTGTCAAAGATATAATAAATACCCACGGCGGGAAGGCTGCACGGCAACAGCTTGATTTCAGCCGACCCACGAAGAGGATAAGCTGGCTGTTCCAATGTGTACAGGGCAGTATGGACACATTTCTATGATAGTGATGTGCTCATTACACACAAGAATATATTATATTGTTGTTCAGCTGTTTAATTACAACAGTACAATTACAGTATAATTACAACAATATAACCGCCATATCAGCGGCACCTTTTAAAACTTCATATTCATTATATAGTTCCACTGCTTTAGTAGACCAATTTAATTCAACTAGAATTAAAGAAGTTGTAACTATGAAACACTATATCGTGATTTGTGAGTCAAAACTACCACCCAGTCCTATTTTACTACACTCACCCTGTGCTAGCAGGATGCCATGGTGTTCTCCCAGAGAAACCTGCAGAACAGGCCTAGACAGCAGCACTCTCTCTGGACAGAGCTGCTCACTGTGGCCCGCTGAATTCCAGATGTGGAGCAGTCCTCGATCTGGAGGCGTGGAGGCCTCCTCATCCGCAGGGCTTCAAAAAACATATGCAAACTATTACAGGGTGAATTAGGCCTTGATTTCAAATGTGTGGACACATTTTGTCCAAACCCAAGCTGAAAGCCAGCACAAAATGCAGAACCTGGACATCACAAGCTGGGCCCAGTAACAAGCTAGTATTTTAAAATACTTTTAATGTATTAGCTTTTTTTTTTTTTTTCTTGAGACCCACATGAATGAATGTTGGATTGAATCCCAACTCATTCAGCCGTCAATTAAGCATCTGCAGGCCCTGACATGTTGTTTTGTCTCGAGGGCGGAGAACAAATCTGTCAATGACTCAACATAACAGTCAAACTGAAGCGGACATGAAAATCCTGCAGTCCCACAAAGCAGAGGAACAATACTGATCAGACACTCTTCTGAAGTGGATTATTTAATGGATGCAAGCTGAAAACTCCAGAAGCTCGATAATGATTAAAACTTTTTGCTGTAGGTTTTGACTGGATTTAACAAAACACCTATTAAACATAGATCACTTTTTAAATCATTTTAAATTATAAGGGCATGGAAGTTTTCTTTGTATATAATAAAAACGTAAATGACTGCTTGTGACTGGTGGATCTAAGTGCAAACATAGTCAGGACGACAGCTAGAAGAAACACAATGTTATTTTGCAGTACCCAACATGTTTCCAGTGGAAACAGGCTGCTGGGGAGATACTATCAGGACAGCTGTAAGTGCATTAGTGTGTTTGGATGTGTTTACCTTTCTTCTTGGTTCTCCATCACTTCAGACTCTCCATTCCCCAGCACAATGAAGGCAGCTTTATTAACATTTTTAAGAGCGCTCAGTTAACAGGGGCAAAGTAAATACTCAGTCCTGTGTTCTCGACTCATTCGTTCTTCAGGATCCAACTGCTTCCTTCTTGTTGAACACCTGTTTGCCAAAACAGCATGGATATACAGATTATTACAGCAATGACTTGACATGAAGTCTGGCATTTACAATGAAGACTAAAGCTTTCATAGAAATGAATCTTCTCTGGCTCAGGATTATAATAACATTCATCATTATGTTTGTGTGCATAAATGTCTTGCAGACGACAGGTGAATAGATGCATAGAGGAATAGAGGCATGCAAATTGCCACCTGTCCAGTATGTGCTTTTGTCTTAAGTCAGTTTCAAGAATAAGCATTAAATTTCATCACAGGGAAGATTTAATCACCTAACGTTATTGTCAAATATGAAATTAATCAGGGGTGGCCAACACATAGAAATGATAACATTTTACATGTCTATCATATAAAAAAAATATTCTTAAGTCATGGTCCACTGCTAGCTTTATCAGGCTTTCACCAGCACTCATTATGCTAAATCACTATTTCAAAGGCTAACATATCCAAAGAGCTCAATGTACACAAGTGAAAAGGAATCCATAATATAACAGCCCTGCACCAAATCTTAGCTTCATGCAGGTTATGCTGTTCAGCATCCGTTTCAAATAAGTGAGATACATGTTGATTCAACTGTGTTTTCACTTACTTTGACAACCTAATTTTAATCAGTACGCTAGGCTAGTATAACAGAAACTATTTTGTGTTTAATTAAATCCAGTTTAACTGCAGCACATCCTCCAAAATTGCCATGCATTGTAATTATTGACACCTTACAGACACTATTTCAGCATAAACTAAACATTAGATCAGTCACAAAGGGCTTAAGTGCAGGATTGTTACATTAGAATGAATTAATATTCACGGGTGTACCTAATGTTTTGGCATGTAAGTGTAAGGTGATGCATGCTGTACAATGAGGCTGCACAGTGTGCATATTAGGTTACTGCTCTAAAGGAATAAACAAGAGTGCAGGGGGTATAAAACTCGGTCACTGACATAGTTTGTTCTATTATTATGTAAATATATGAGGTGTAAAAAGCAGGTCATAAAAGGTTTAACCATACACTAGTCACCCGTTTCTCTGTGGGTGGAAACACACACACACGCAGACACCCAGTCAAGTCCAAAGCTGTGACAGATTAGCTAATCGATACAGACCGTCACTGGGACAAAACAGAAACAGTCGTCCCTTTCTGGCTTTGTATCTCATTGGCAGTGTCCCTACACACACCGTCTTTACTGTAATAAAACACGACGGTCGTGTATTACCGATGAAATCGAGCGTACAGCTAACAAACTTAAGTTAGCTAGCTTCGCGATGCTACCGCGGCTAGAAGGGCTAATTAAACTCACCAGTTGACGGTCTGAACTCGTCAGGAAGTCGCCGAGAGATGCGGCGACTTTGAATGAGTGAGGATAGCTGTGAGCGAGTGTCACGACGGGAACACCGAGCTATGGCATTTTTTAATATATTCAAATCAGTGCAGCGTAGTGAAAGCAGAAGTAGTCTGACACTTCAGGAGTTGTTGTTGGGAGGAGGAAACTCTTCGACGGCGGCCGGGAGGGGACAAACATCACTGCAGCTATCCGAGCAAGTGGACATGTGCTAGGCTAATTTAAACTGCACCCACAGATTTTCCTATTTATACCCCATCTCCCGACTAGTCCTTTATACTGAAGAAGTTGCTCGGATGAGTGGTAAAACATCTTAAAGAAACTCCACAAGTTCAGTTGTCTTCCTTTAAAGGTTTTTCAATACACTAAGTTATTTGCCATGTTCCATGATTTGAGACAATAAGATAAAACAATCCTTTATAAAGAAAGGCTGGAAGACTGTGCATCAGTTTGAGTACAGGGCGTTCACTGCCTCATCAGGTGTGCTTTCAAAACTCCTTCGGGTCTCTTCCTTGCCTTGTCTTTGGCGCTGCTTTAAGAGAGACTTGCACATAGCCTTTCAGATGATAAGCAACCACAACTACAAAGGGTATGACGTGTGCCATGTGTTATTTACACTTACAAGCTTCTGGGATTCACTGTAGGCATATTAACCATTTGCCATTTGTGTCGTTAGATAGAAACGCCTAATAAGGAACAAAATAACAGGATTTTTATGACAATGACTTAGGGTTGCTGTTTTTATTTGAATTATGCCTTTATTGTTGAGATTTTGATAATCTGATGTGATTAAAACTCTCGCTTATGGATGCTTTAAAGACATCTGTGAAGATTTTCAAGTGTTCAGGTCACAGTGTATCCAGGTGCTAAAAGATAAAGGCTTGCTTGAGGTCTGTGGAGGTGTTTCATCTCTCATCCAAATGGTTTCTTCGGCTCTAACTGACTGTGTCTTTCTTGCATTTCTCAACTCTGATGAGGTTGTTCAGAATCTCTGAATTAAAGGATCATTTTGATATGTGTTGATATGTGTGGTTTGTACTGGAACACACTGCAGTGATCTTCATGGTAGTGATTGGTTTTAATCCAAAAGTGAGTCACACCAGGTTGGACACATTTGGCTTAACAGTGGTTGTTTTCCAGATGAGTCCTTGAATGAGTAAGAGTTCTCAAAATCCAACAGTGTCCTCCCCCTTTCCTTTCCTTTCCTTTCCTTTCCTTTCCTTTCCTTTCCTTTCCTTTCCTTTCTTTATTCTCAGTTTATTTCCTTTCTTTTTGGTGCCTTTCTTTTCTGTACTTCTGCCTTCTCTTCCTTCCTTTTCATTGGTTTTCCTTTCCATTCCTTGACTTTCTTTTCATTTTCCTTCCTTTCTGTTTCTTTAATATCTTTCTCTTTTACTTTCTTTTTAGTGCCCTCCCCTTTCTTTCCTTTCCCCCATGTTCGTGATCAGCTCTTGTTTGCCATTTAAATGTTTTCTATATAAAAGCGTCCAGCAGGTTTTGGCACTGACTTTTATGGCTTGTCGTAAAAACTTGGGAGGAAAAAAAAGAAAAAAAGGAACAAGGCAGGGAATTCTGAGAAAGAAAATCTAATATTTTGCCTTCTTGGAGCTGCACAAGAGACATTAAAGGATCCTAGCTGCTGGCAGTGCTGCTGCCGGCTTCTGATGTGCACTTTCATTTTTTTCTATCTCAGTAATCTAATATGCAGTTTTCATCACACAAACATCACAGCATTGCAAAGTTCAGCTCGAGTCAACTTAAGAGACACCCTCGTGTCATTGATTTTCTCACCATTTCATAATGCACTGTGTTCAAACCATCTGCATCAAGTAGGATTGTTGTCAGTAGATTTATTCTTGAGTGACCAGAATATTTTTTTTTTTCTCAGCAGTCCCTGTATGACAATCAAAAGGTAATGTGTGTTTTTCACTGTCAGGTTCAGTGACCATTGCTGGAAACCATAAAATGGTGCTTGAAGAACGTTGTGGGGTTTTGTACCTAACATTTGCGAGACTCATTCATAAGATTTTCCGGAAACCCAAATGGAAAAAGTAAACTCAAGACGGGCGTTGTCCAATTTTTTAATGTGAATCTGGAAGCCTCTTAAATTACTCTCAAAGAACAGATGTCAGGCTTCTCACGGGAATTTGAATCGTTATATCAGTAGACATTTAAAATCTGTGTGCTTTCTGCTCTACTACTATGCAACATCAGCACAACTATGACCAAAGAAAGGAAGAAAAAAGTCATTTTCTGGAAAAGAAGGCAATCTCTTCATGACTAAGACAGGGAGGACACGTGGGACATCTTACGTGCCATGTGAAAGCGCTGGTGGAGTCCTTTAAGATAAAGGTCTGCGTGATCCAATTAGTGTTTCAAACTACGGACTATTTCTACACATCGCTCACATGCAGACGCACTTGGTAACACCATGTCGTGACCTGAGCAGCCAGTATTCCCCTCCAAGCGCTCCATAAAGTCTTACTACTGTTGGAAGCGGCACAACCTGGGTTTACGAGATGGCAGAGCCTGTGCTGTGTGTGTGTTTGTGTGTGTGTGCGGGGTTACAGCCAGGCCACAGAGACACAATAAGAGCGTGGTTTGATTGACCACAATGTCGTGAGGAGCACGTATACACACACATGCACACAAACGGAGCTCTCTGAGAACTATCACTTCAAACACCGGGTAACGTTGACACTTCATGCATATTTGGAACACAGTTTCAAACTACATGCCGTTTATATTGTTTCTGTTTGAAACTGTGCATCTTTTGGTGATCAGAAAATGATCAGAATAATTGAGGATCATCATATAAAGATGTCACTGCCACGCTGGTACGTTCACAACAGGTGAACATTGCAAAATTAACTTGTAAGATCTTCTTGGTATTCAGCTCTATTCAGCTCTGCAGTATTGTTTGTATTAGCTTATCAGTAATTTAATAACAAGTAATATGAGCCAACAAAGTGAAGAAATTGAACTTTGTCTGAGAGACAGCAAGGGAGGGGTTTTAACTATCTGGCACTGGAAGTACTGTGCGTGTGTGTGTGTGTTTCGGCAGTATATTTAAAGAACATTGAAAACACATGTTTGGAGCTTGATAAAGAATATTTTAGGCACTGGGTAATTTGGCGTGATCTTTAAACACACAAGCACACATGCAGGCAGGAGGCTTTTGGATGGAGGAAGTTTGACCTTGTGACAAGCAACATACACTGAATGACATGCCACAATGGTGATTGACAGCCCACTCATGAAAGTGGTTTTTAATCATTTTTATACTATTAAGTCGGTTTCTGTGAAAAAAAAAGAAAAAAAAAAGAAAAGAGCTGTGTATAGTTACTGCAAATGTACTCTCTAGAAACAGATATCTGGGTATGAATGCTAAATCATCATTAGACTAGAGTGTATGCATCCAGAGATTGTTGCTAATGCAAACTGAACATATGCTACTGCGTCACATTAAACATAATAGTTTCTCTGAGATAAGTAAACACATATCCATCATTTCTTTTGCTGCCTTTGGAATTCTTTGACATGTACAATTACACCACAATAGCTGTTACTACCAATAAGACTATGAGTTTCACAAGATTACCTCGTTAAACATGTTCCAATGACTCATTTGTGAGTCTTAATTATTAAAAAAAAGATACATTTTATTTAATTAGGTAATATTTTGTGTGATAATATTGTTATGAAAATTAGTGATTTTCTCCAAAAAACAACAAAAAAAATCGTATTCTTATTCATAAATTCATAAGGTTATTGATTTCGACCATTTCCTGTCATGGCTTTTCACAAGTCTGATTACATTCAAAACCACAAACATCATCTTTATGGTGACATTAGAAGGTTATACATCTTAATTATACATAAATCATGGAGGATTAAATGTACCACAAACACTAATGTGAATGACAGGGGTAAATGCTTGCACCACATGTGCTACAAAAGAAAGACATGTAGTCCATACCTTGATTATTGCAAGCTCACACTGCCTTGATTTGCACCTTGGATTTTGAGAAAAAATAAGAGCTCGGAAAAGATGGACTGTCATTGTTTGCCTTATTATGAGGCACAAGGGAGGGGAGGGAAGGAACAAATAGACAGCAGAGGGAGACAGTCAAACACCACGCAGGGCAGTTGTAATCCCAAGAGAAGAGATTCACTCTGAAGAAGAACCTGATGAGATTAGAATCAGAAGAAGTCAGAACTAAAAAATGTCTATACATAAAATAAAACTGCATATACTACTCTGCAGCACTTTTGTTAAACAGTTTTCGAATGGCCATTGAAATACTGAAATACACACACACACACACACACACACACTCTTCCTGGTTTTAATATATTTAATCAGTTTTTCTTTTTCTTTCTTTCTTCTTCCTTGAACATAGCCAGAGAATGACAAATAACGTCTAATAATTTGGCTTTTCTTTGATCCTCTTCAGTGAGTAAAAAAAACAAAAGTCAAATGATGAAGACCCATTTTGATTGCATCTGTCTTGTAACTGATCACCACTGTGCTTCTTCTCTCTCCAAATCAAATTCTTACCTACCGCTGGAGCCAGGTCATCATATCGCTGCTAGCCGTTACAGTTGGCATAATTGATTTATTTGGTAGCTGTTAACCACAGTCATTGAAAATGAGCGTGTTATTGATAGATCATTGATTTGGCATTGTTTGCCTCGTTCACACTACAATGCAAGACTGGTGTTTTGAAATGTATCTGCTCTGGAGAGCGTATTTGAAAAGCTCAGTTTTTTTTAGGTGTGAGAAATGCTGTCTTAGTGTGGACATGACAGAAAAAAGGGTTGTAAAAAAGAGAGAGCAGTGACCATCTGGCTCGGGTCAAACTCCCACCGAGTGATGATCTCAGTAATGCGTGTGTGTGTGTGCGTGTGTGTCCTGCAGTGTAAGGTGATAAACACAGCTGGGTGTTGGGGATCTCAAACCAACAGGAGGTCTCCCCCTCCCTAATCCCATTCCTTCTCCAAGTTCTCCTCTTCCTCCCTCCGCTTTTATATTTTTCTACCATTTTCTTCTCCACTGTCTGGTTTATTTCTATCACTTCATCAACTCTCAACCAAAAACAGACCCTGCACAACTTTGAATTTCCTGAATGCAAGCTATACCAGCAGAAAAAAAGCTCTGTGTAAAGTTCAGGGGGCCAGCCATTGTGAATTCACCCCCTCCATTACTTTGCATCAATTAGCACATCACCTCCAAGACTGTGTGTATGTGTGTGTGTGAGTGTGTTCTGTGGGGGAGGGTGAGTAAGAGACTACAACAATAACAGTTACCATGCTGTTTGACCGAATCTAAAGGCACTTTTATAGTACTGTGGGACCTAAAGACAAGGACCTACACACAGAGCCTTACGCTGGTGCAAACCATTTATACTTGTGCCTCATCAGTCTGGCTTGCTCTGTATAAACACCAGCCAAACACTAGACGGCGCTGTGTTTTTTTTGTCAGTCGGGTTCATTTTTGTGTCTACTTTCTGCTTCACTTTCAACAATGGTGGATTAAAACTTTTGCCAAAATTTCGCTGAATGTGAGTCACACAAATGTCTGTATCTCCAAACCTCCTCAGTTAACCTTATTGATTCTTTATTGATCCAAAACAATCAACTCACGGAGGTAGAGTAGCGGTCGTAAATACTATAGCAGAAACACATTACCACCAAGTGGACCAATCAGAAAGCATTTACTATTAGTACACAGAGAAACACAACACAGCCGACCAACCACAGACTAGCTTTTTAGCAGCGTAATTACAGAATAAAGCAGACTTCATACCTCTAGACAAAGACACCGTAACCTACACACATAGCCTATACCGGTGAGAGTCATTTATACTTGTACACTTGTCAGTCTGGCTCGCTCTGTAAAACACCACCAAATGCTAGGTGGCTCGGTGCCTTTTTTGCCAGTCGGGTTAATGTTTCTTTCTTCCTCCTGCTCCTATAGTAGACACACCAGCGCTCTGATAAAAATGCTTACATGGGTGCAGGGTTTCCGTTGATCCTGCGCAAAAGCATAAGTCTAACCTAACCATGGTGTTTTGTATCTCCCTGTTTACTGCCCTGACAGAACACTTAGCTATTCAACAGTATGGGCTTTCACCAACATAGAACCCTCCCTATGAACATAGTGAAGTCCTCCTTACACCAACTTCCAGAGCAGAAAGAGTTAACTCCAGAGATGAACTGTGTGATGGTATCAGTGGTTCGGAGAATGCACATGCTGAGGCAGTTTTTAGTTTCAACAGGGCCAGTAATTTAACATACCTATTGGAGGTGAACAGACATTGGACCACTGCTATCTATGTTCTCCCACACTGCCTTTGGGAAGGGAGATCATATCTCCATTCTGCTGCTCAAACTAGACAAACCAGTTCTACATTTGCAGTAGTGGAGTGACCACTCTCAGGACTGTTCTGATCCTACAGATTGATGATACTCCTCAGCCAAATACACTGAGTTTATTAATAGTCAAGTTTGGTCTAAATCATTCAGACCTTGGATTAATATAGTTCTGGGCAATCCGATCGCAAGCGGCCATCTTAAAGTACAGGTATGAACACACCCAGGGTGTATTAAGGTCTCATTTTAGTAATTCAATCTCATACCACATTTGGAAGTGGCCTAGGATGCATCTGGCCACATTCCTTGGATAGTGTGAGCACACAATGCATCCTGGGTCACATTAAAGACTGCTTGCTCTTGCACAAGTGGGGTTTTTGGACAAGATAGTTGAGTTATTTCCTCAATAATGGCTGGTGTCTTTATTTATCTTTATTACCAGATATTTTTCTGTCGCTGCTTCAAACACAGCAGAGAAATTACATGCGCATATTAATGTTTTGGGGGGTTTCAGTTAAATTTAAAATCTAACATGACTAACATTAGGGCAGAGATCAGTAAATAAATAATAACTTAACATGTGTGATTTCAGAGAGAGACTTCTCAGCTTGTTCCAGAATATGTTTCATTTCCAAACACAACAAACAGCTGTAGTGATTCATTAGAGTTAGTGGTCATAACATTAAAATGAGCCCCTCATGATCTTGGTGTTTATTTGTTTCCAGAACATGAAACTTGCTGGTTCAGAACACATGAGGAGATTTTAATGGCAGGTGTGACAATAAAGCTGGTCACTTGTGATCGTATTTCCTAGGTCAGATGTTAATGTAGGTCTGAAGAGGGCAAGGGAGCTCTGCCTACAGCCCTGGAGTCGCAGAACTGGGACTCGACACCTCACTCTGCACCTGGGCTCTTTACTTCCTGACGAAAAAGCCTAGGGTGGTGAGAAGGGACAACACCACCTCCTCATCAGTGACGGTGACTGACATGGACTACGACCGTGGTGAAGACTCAATAAAGAGTAGGTGTAATGACAACAACACCCCCCACCTTAGTGACAATAAGACCAAAGAGATGAGAGTGGACTACAGGAAGGTGTAGAAGGCCACAACATCCCTGCTGAGAGGGTCAGCAGTTTCAAGTTCTTTGTAGACAAAAGAAGTATCTCAGCTATCGTCAAAAGAACTTTTACCAACTCACCATTGAGGACATCTGACTGATGGCACATCCTGCCTGTAGGCGCCCTGCTCACAACCACAAGACTCTCTTGAGCTCAGTTAGCAAATTGGAGCAGATCATTGGTAGGGAACTCCCTGTCATTTAGGCCACATTGCACATGCTGTCAGTGTGGAAGGCCCATATGATCTATGCCACCCAAAGCACAAACTGTTTACCTCCCTGCCATATGGCAGACAGTATCAGTATCAGAGCTCAGACCTGTGGGCTCTGTGACTGTTTTCTAACCTATTCCTTTAAGGCTGGTTAACACATAAGACCTCCACTAGGTAACCCACTTACATTCATCTGACAATATATGCTCTTGCCTTATATCAGTGCACCATGAAATGTGCTTTGTTCTTCACTTATTATTATTATTTTTTTATTAAATCACCTGTATTTTTTATATTTAGCCACTTAAGCAGCATGTTTCTAGGGAGGCCTATATCAGTGTCCACTACTTTGGTCCAGACTGAAATGTCTCAACTCCCAGGAGATGTAATACTGACTTTGTAGATGTGTCTTCTATCATCACCATGAAGTTGACATTTATGGCTTTGAGTGCCAGTAGACTGGTGCCGCAGCCATGTACAGACTGATAACGCTTTTTCTGTAGTCAGTGACCATTTGTAGGCTAGCCTCTGCCATTGTCTTATGTGTTTTATCCAATCTGATACTGTTGAGATTTTCTTTAATATGTGAATGAATTGAAAAGGTGCACTTCTATGCACCATGCTTGCATCAAATTACCTCTCAACTGTCGGATGTGGTATGTTGTCTCGCGCTGAACTGAATCTTAACAGCTGCTGGATAGATTACTGTGAAATTGACAACATACAATCAAGCCCCTGCAGGAGGCATTGCATTAACGTTGGTTATCCCCTAATCTAGTGCAACTATGACATAACAATCTCTGTGTGTGCCATGTTTTAATTTATAGCATTAAAACATGGGACTGCAAAGCTAAGGAAAGTGGACTTTAGATGACTTTACATGTTAGCATACTAAACTAAAATGGCAAAAAGTAGAACATTATGTCGGCTTATCATTACCATGTAGTACTGGCATTTGTGATGAAATGAATATAAAGAAGAATTGGTGCTTTAATCCCACAATCATAGCTTAAATCTAAATTTTAGAGCCCAAACAAAGCCCCAATACTTCTGACTTCACTGCACCGTGTGTTTGTGTTCCCAGTCTATTAGTGTGGTGAAGTTATATAAACAGGGCTTACCTAAACCCTCGCCATCCTCTCTCTGACTGTATTTGATTGCATTTTATTATCTTTATTCCGCCCCACATGTTTATGTAATGTACAGACCGTTCTGGCCACACACTCTGGAGTTTTTGTCCAAGTAGTTGAGATGTCAGCCAGTAGGCTTCCTGCTCCCTGCCACCGGCCCGAACGCACACTCTGTTGGTCCAAATAAATCGTCCTTTCATCGCTGTGTGTACGTGTGTGTGTGCGCGGCCCAGTACTGTAGGCTCTCTGTGTTGCAGTGACAGACATTAACCAGCTGCCTGCATTCCTCTCTCTCTCTCTTTCTCTCTCTCTGCTCACTTACAGTTGATCCCCCTCCCCCCGCTCAAAGTGTCCCACATATACCTCTGTCATGCTATATATATGTATACGTATATGCATTCACCCATAATAGATTCATACACAAGGAATCTTGGAAAGAGAAACAGCAAAGTTAATCCAAGGTCTGAGATTACCTGCGTTACCATGACTACTTCCTCCTGTTTTTTTCCTTGGCACTGTGTACATGTATTTTGGGGATAAACTGCAGAACTGTAACAGTTTACCAGAAACTGCTAAACTGTAAACACAACAACATATTATCACTTTTTAAAGTGACTGGGGGAACTTGTTGACAGACAAATTTACACATCCAGCAGTTACTCAGCACACATTCCCACTCATTTAGAGTTTCTATCCAGCGGATGACTGCCTGCTAATCCAATATTCACTCTCATTTTAGCGCTGTTTAGCTCCCTGTCTGTTCCTGAGGGAAATTTCTGGTTGTCTAGCTGCTAAATGCTTCTCTATGTGCGCATGCTAGCTGTGTCTGAGCATAGTGTAGGTTTTCCTCATGTTTTTCACTGAAAGCAGCTGCTGGCTTCAGATAGAATCAAGCCAACTAAATTCAACCAGAATGATAAAGCTGTGCATTATAAAATGAAAACGAGGCGATAAAACTTCTGTGGAGCTGGGCTGCAGAGTCAGCTCAAAATTCTCTGTCACCGTGAGCCACACATTTCACATATGAATAGTCATGCAAGCTGTTAATTAAATTAGTTAATAATTAAATATTTGCTTGAATCAAGGGTGCAGCATCAGGCCAGGTAAATCAAACAATTGTTTGTGGGACCATAAAAAAAAAGGAAAAAGGAAAAAGAAAAAAGAAACGACAACAAAAAACAATATTGCTATGGTGGAAAGTTTCTCTGGGGTCAGTCTGTTGGGGACTGATTATGCTCCAGCAAGCATCTGTCGGTCCAATCAAATCATGTGGGTGGGCTTTACGTCATGATGGACAGAAGATTAACTGTGACACAGGGGTACACATCGCGCTGTGGAGTCGAATTTGTTTACAACAAAATGACTGATTGGTTTTGGATTATCCACTTGCGTATGGAATGTTTTTTTTTGTTTCTCAGTAATGAAATCCAAACTTATATTCTGACAAGAATTGAGCCTAGCTATGACAGGCTGGTGTGTATAACAATGTGTAAGGTTTGGTTGTGTTATATCAACAAAGTCTCACAGTAGGGATCCAAAAATACATAATACATAAATACATACAATTCAGATGTTAGCCCACTCGGTCAAACAACATGTCCTGTAAGCTGTCCTCATACTTGAAAACCTCCCCAGACCACTGTATTTTCCACCTCAGCTCAACATTTAAATAGTTGTTCAGTATTGAGTTTCATGTGGTACCTCAAATACCTTGCATAGCGGTCACACTTGAACTGAGCAAGCACATTGCAAAGCATCAAATTTTGTTGTTGTCGTCTATATCTCACCTTATGCTACTGTATATTAAGTTGATGTTTTATTAAACCCTTTTTCATTTTCTCCCCTATCTTCAGAAGTCCAGCTGCAGCAGACTGTAAGTTCAAACAGTGGCTGACTGTCTGGAAACCTGCTGGTCTCCCCACATCTGCTTGACCACTGCAGACACTATCCATAAACATACGCACACACACACAAACAAACAGCTACAGTTAGACGTGATGTAGTGTGTTCCGTTTGACCTGCTGTGGCTACTAACTGCTGAGTTTAACACCACAGGGAGAAAGAGAGAGCGAGGCAGAACCATAATCTTGCCACAACTACTTGCAAATTTGTACAAAGTCTATGTTTTCACATGTTTATGTCTGCGTGTAGACGGGTGGAATGTCATTCACAGCAAGGACCGCTATGGCCAGTCTGGTTTAAGAGCTTTTCCCATCATACTCCAACAAACTATTTGCGTGACAGCTTCAAATTATGATCACTCATCCTCTGAGTCAGTGGTCTTCAATTAGCGGCTTGTGGCCCTCAACCAAAATAATTAGGGTCTTGTGTGTAATCAGATTTTCTACAATTAAGGTTTCAGGGTTCTCTCAATTTTGAAAATTATTTAATATTGTGTGTTTATGTTAACTTTAACATGTATAGACTTTAAAGTAAGAGTCTGTTTCAATTAACAGTGTTAAAGGTTATGAATGTTTCTATCAGTGACAAAGGATATCGGTATATATTGACCTGATCTGGTCACTACTTGTCTTTGTCATTATTCAGATATGCTGCATAACCACAGGAATGAGTTATTTTCAGACAGTGGACAAACAGAAAAGCACCCTCATGCTATGTTAACTACACAAGGTCAATTTTGTGATTCTGCCTACAGTTGTAGCAAATGCACAATTTGGGTGTTGGAAAAATGCAACAAACCGTAAGGAAAAGAATGCATGCACACTTTTTCATTGCTATTATTAATATTAATACAAATTCACAATTAAACAGACTAACTAAACTACTTCTGTACCAAAGGATCCACAAAAATCATAATAAAAAAAAAATAACCACAATATATGAAAATAATTTCTAGTATTAGGAACAGGTTTGAAAATAATGGTAATAGAAACTCACCTAATTGATACTGTTTAATGCAGCATTCATATAAAATGTTCTTTAAACATGTCAAAAATATAAAGAAAGAAGAAATACTACCTGGGGGATCATTTACATTTTATAATTACATATTATAATGATATTGATATTAATGATTTGCCTCTATACTGTCAGCAAGTTTAAGGTGCAGGATCATATTTAAGGGTTAGAGTGCACTAAACTGTGGCATGATTTATATTTCACATGCAGTGTAATTAATGAGACACAGTTGCCTGTTTTGTGACTGTCAGTTGATTCACAGAAAACCTCATTCATCAGAATCCTGCTCCACCAAATAAATCCAAATCATCTATTAACCAAGCGCCTGGGAGCTGTTACACTGATCAGATGGTGTTTGACAAATACTCTCCAGAGAAATCACAGTGTACTAGCAAAAGTCCAAATCAATAACTCTAATGGCATGAGTCCTTAATTATCACACAGCTGTCCATCAGCGCCGTACATCGAGGCTCAACACGACCAATTAAACCAATCTCCTTACTAGAAGAACCGACTGAATCCCCAGCAGTGGTGTTAGTATTTCTGTCATCTCACATTTCTATGTCACCATGTCCTTTCTTAACATATGTTAACAGTCAGTCCTTAACATGGCTGTGTATTTCCAAAGCATCAAGAGGTTTGGTTATTTAGCCTCCTCGTAAAGCTTTACAGACGACACGGAATGTGTGTCTTTCACTCATCAATACACTCTGCTTTTTCAGTAATTGATGGGTGTGATGAGATTGAGGTCAGTGTGAATGGATCACACAGGTGACAAGGTTTGCGCTCTCATTGACAAAACAACAAAAAGCGGTTCATTCAGAGCTGCGCCTCCACCTTTTACACTGCTCCCTAAAAATCTTAATTCTTGATAATTGCTTTTTTTTTTAAATTTGATAATACAAACAGATGGGAAACACTGGCAGAAAGATAAGGCGGTGAAATGCAGTACAAGCCACCAGCCAGATCAATAATGCGAACACTCAAAACACCCTTAAATCATTTTCTTATTTTTGTTATAAACTATTTTCAAGTATAAGACAAGTACATTCTGTGTAAACTTGCTGGACAGATTGCATCCTGTCCCAGAATGCACTGGGTCAGAGATGACCAACACCCTGATCCCAGGGTTAACAACTTTTATATTTCTATACAATACATTAAAACAACTTTAAAATAAAAGAAGAGAAAATGGTGGTTATTGCAATATAAATAACTGAGGTGGAGAACAGTTGGCATTTAAGGGCTGAAGTTGAAGCAAGCACACATCCTTGAGGTCTGTTCCAGCTTTGTAGAGCAGATAAATGGTGCTTCATCATGTTTAGGTTATATGCTGGCAAGTAGACTCAAACTAAGCAGGTTCAAATGGCTATAGATGTTCTTTGGCCCAAAACCTTTTTTAGGAGGTTAGCATTTAAGCAGTCCTATTTAAAACTCTATGACTAATGTGCCAGTGCAAAGAGCTGAGAACCGTGCTGTGTTGAATTTTCTTTGTCTTTGTTACAACCATAGCAGTGGCCCCCGATCTCAGTTCATTCAACACTCTGAATGAGCTGTTTTTTGGGAGATCACAATTGAATGTGTGACGTCTTTGGGAGATTCATTTAATAAAATTAAAGTCATTCTGATTTTCTAAGTTGCCGTATGAGGCAAAGTAATCTCTATCATTACAGTTAACTATGTCATAGAAATTATATTTTTACAAGTTTCTAAATAGCTTTTCATAGACTAGTTGGTCAGAAAGCTATGTCAGATATGTTTTATACATGACTGCATTTTTGAAAGCCTGATTAAAACAGAGAACCCTTTTGACTTTTTCTTTTGGTTAAACTTCTTTTCCTGCTCTGTCTCCTTTTTCCTTCTCCCCCTGCCCTCTTCGACCTTCTCTCTTCTTCCTGTCCCTTCCCCCACTGCAGTCTACCCCCACCCTCTTTTATCCCACTCGGGGTAGAAACACACCAAATGCAGCAAAGGCCACCGGGAACCGCCTACACCTCCCACACTCGGTTGCCTTTAGCAGATCGATCAAGCTGCCAGTCTCAATTACTTCTGCTCTGACTCCTCTCTATCCCCACAATGACAAATATCAGCTCAAGAGCTGCATCTGACACCCAACACTTAAACAGCAAACAGCAACAGGTACTTTCTGTGGTCGGGCGGTTAAGACGCTGAAATCCATTTGGGTTTCGTGAAGGTTTTTTCATGGTTTACTCACTGTGCTGCAGAGTGTTTACATGTCCTACACACAGTGAGTGGCTGTGTGTTAAGAGTTTGAGAGGAGATGGAGAGAACTCACAGCTGCACGCACGGATGGTGGTGGACAACTTTCTGTTGAGACAGGAGAAAATATATGCATATATGATGTAATTATGAAGAAGACTGAAGATGACAAAGTCACAAAATAATGAGTTGTACCCTTTTTTAAATTGAATGATGTAACAGCCTGCCGTCTGGCCTGCAAAATGGGTATTATTGTGTTTGAGAACGAAATCCTATTTAATTTAGCATCAACTGTATTTATATATTACATTTTCTTATTTTCAATACATGCATGCACAGGAGCTATTTAGTTCACCTTTGTGTTTTGGGATTAGAAAATGCACAAACGGTGGTCAAATACATTTCCTCCGCCATCTAAGAATCTTAAGTACTCAGAAAGACTCAACTAGTGTCAAATGTTTTGAAAGTCTAACCAGGAGAATTGATTATTTAGGTAAAATCTCTGGTGTAATGTAATTACTGTAACATATTTTCCTGCGGTGGGGGAGTAAAGACCAATCAAGAACGAGTCCTGTAGGAAAACAAACGCTGGGATTGGCTGAGACGCGGCACCGGTTTCAAGGCGCCCTGTTCTCTGTCGGGAGGGGGGGTCTTGTGAATGGAATGGGCGCCTGGAAACCGGTGGAATCTGCACGGAGTGAGGAGAGCGAGCCTCTGGACTTCCAACCGCCCAGCATGTGAACCGACGCTCCGCGTGAAGAAAAGTCGAAAACGATGGAAATATAAACCTTTTGCGTCTTTAGTGCTTCTTGTTTTGCGCGGCGCTTTAGTTTTTAAGTCGGCGGATTGATTCGGGGTTTTTTTTGGAGAAAACGGGACTTTTAAGTGTTCTTTTCAGCGCACTGGGAGTGAGAGTGGACTGCTTGGAGTCACTTACAAAGACCATTAAGAAGTCATGACACGACGAACGTTTCATTTGGATTTATCTTCGTAAAAGACGAGAGAAAGTAAAGTACAGCCTCTTGAACTCAACATACTTGAAGTGTAAGCTGTGAATTGGGACAATTGTTGATTTTTTCTTCTAGTTTTCAACCGTTTTTAAGTCGCCCTACTTGGATCAAAGTTTTTCCTTCCCTCCCCCTCCTCCTCAACTATGGCGGCGGCCAGGTTCACCACTGGCTCCGTGTTGCTGCGGATCATGTGGCTGCTGTGCGGGCTGTCTCTCTCAACCACTTCTGCTCAGCATTACAACAGTGAGAGTGGGATATCGGTCCCAGAACACGGGTTTTGCCAACCCATCTCCATCCCGCTCTGCACCGACATCGCCTACAACCAGACCATCATGCCGAACCTCTTGGGCCACACGAACCAGGAGGACGCCGGACTTGAGGTGCACCAGTTCTACCCGCTGGTGAAGGTCCAGTGCTCTGCGGACCTCAAGTTTTTCCTCTGCTCCATGTATGCGCCCGTCTGCACCGTGTTGGAGCAGGCCATCCCTCCGTGTCGGTCCCTGTGCGAGCGTGCACGCCAAGGATGTGAAGCCCTGATGAATAAATTCGGCTTCCAGTGGCCGGACCGGCTCCGCTGCGAGACTTTCCCCGTCCACGGAGCCGGCGAGATCTGCGTCGGCCAGAACACATCCGAACCCGCCAGTCCGGACGACTCTTCTGCTCCATATGTACCCGACATTGTGACCCTTCCCCCCAACATACCCCGGCCGAACCCACGCCCGGCGCAACACAGTCCGTACCACCAGTTCTCCTGTCCTCTGCAGCTGGAGGTGCCACCCTATCTCGGCTACAAATTTATGGGGGTCAAAGACTGCGGAGCCCCATGTGAGCCCACAAAGCCGACCGGGATCATGTATTTCCGAGAGGACGAGGTGAAATTCGGCCGGCTGTGGGTCGGCATCTGGGCCATCCTGTGCTGTGTGAGCACCTTATTCACGGTGCTCACGTACTTGGTGGACATGAGGCGGTTCAGATACCCAGAGCGGCCCATCATCTTCTTATCTGGCTGTTACTTTATGGTGGCCGTAGCCTACGCTGCTGGGTTTTTCCTGGAGGACAAAGTAGTTTGTGTGGATAAATTCAAGCCAGAGGGCTACAGGACTGTGGCTCAGGGGACGAAAAAAGAGGGATGCACCATCCTCTTCATGGTGTTGTACTTTTTTGGCATGGCCAGCTCCATCTGGTGGGTTATTTTGTCCCTGACTTGGTTCCTTTCTGCCGGGATGAAATGGGGTCACGAAGCAATAGAGGCTAACTCCCAGTATTTCCACCTGGCTGCGTGGGCTGTGCCGGCCATCAAAACCATCACCATCCTCGCCATGGGCCAGGTGGACGGCGACGTCCTAACCGGGGTGTGCTTCGTTGGAATCTTTAACGTGGACGCCCTCCGTGGCTTCGTCCTGGCCCCGCTGTTCGTCTACCTGTTCATCGGCACCTCGTTCCTCCTGGCCGGCTTCGTGTCGCTTTTCCGCATCCGCACCATCATGAAGCACGACGGCACCAAGACGGAGAAGTTGGAGAAGCTGATGGTGCGCATCGGCGTGTTCAGCGTGCTCTACACGGTACCAGCCACCATAGTGATTGCCTGTTACTTCTACGAGCAGGCCTTCAGGGAGCACTGGGAGCGCACCTGGCACATGCAGACCTGCAAGCGCTTCGCAGTACCCTGTCCGGCTCACAACTTCGCCCCCATGACCCCGGACTTCACCGTGTTCATGATCAAATACCTGATGACCATGATTGTCGGGATCACTTCTGGTTTTTGGGTCTGGTCCGGGAAGACTCTTCAATCATGGCGGAGTTTCTACAAGCGCCTTAGCAACGGTAACCACGGAGAGACAACGGTGTGAAGTTTAGAGGATTAAAAGGTACAAGGCTGTGGAGTTATGGATATATAACAATCTGAAAATGAGGTCAAATAGCTTTCATTTTAATACTTTTGGATGTATTTTGTGATTGGATTTTTGTGTTCCTAGGTTGTGGCAACAATTCAGGCTTTTGAACACAACCAAACTTTTATCTGTATTCCATAGAAGCTGGATGAATTTTCAATATGTCTTTTCCCCTTTTTTGTCATCAGAAATCCCACAATCCTGACTTTTGCATCATTGGATCATGAACTGGTTTTAATGGCCATGCTGGACTTTAACACCAGATTGGTGAAGTAACTTTTAATACAAACTCCCTGCATATTATCAATTATATCCTTTATATAACAATTTGAATGTACATCCTGTTTACTCTTTTGAGAGTTTGTCAGTGGACACATTAACAGAAAAGACTGTTGAGTCGAGCAGCGCGGCCCTCTGTCCACACTGCAGCCAAAAGGTCAAACGATTTGATTCCTGCCGCAGCCACACCCTCTGACTGTGAAGGGAAGGCTGGACCATACTTGTACAGTTGAAGTTACTCTGCTTTTAGCTGAAGACTGAAAAGCTTTAATACACATGTTAGTATTTGCAGAGTACAATCTTGTCTGTTACAACAGCTGGAAATATTTCATCAACTCCTGACCATTATGTGCCAAGTGGCTGCCCAGAAATCCAAACTTTTATTTCATAGATTTTTTAAAAACTTTGTTTTTTCATATTTCACATTGATGATTATTTGCTCCTGTATTGAATGTTCACTCCGAAGGTGAATGAAGTTATGTGTTGGTTTGCACAGCTATCCTTAGTGTTAAAAAAATGACTGATACACCAGAGATCAACCTGGTACCAAGAGTTAAAGAGACCACACACACACAACCTCCACTCTGTTACTGAGACACAACGGCTCATTGTTTGTCTCTGTGTGTGGTCTCTTAACTGTTGTATTCCCCATCAAAAAGACTTTTAAGCTTTTAATGCACCCAAAGCACCATTTCAATGATCCAGATTTAATCATTGGGACTGCAAATGGTTGCCCTGGACTTTTAAAGTTATTTTATCTTGGATACAGTGGAACAAGGGTACACGATACGGTACACATTCACGCCCGCATTGTACTCAGTGTAACTTGAGTTGCCTTACTTCCTTGTAATTTCACCTAAAGTGTTACATGGTTTTCACAGGCAGACTGAACATTTCAGGGTTTTTCTTGAGTTATTATTCTGGTGCCTCACCTTACACAAATCTTCAGACTATATACAGGGAACCTGCATGTCTTTTCTCTGCATCTGGAAATAGGACACACATTTGATGTTCTGAGTTGGAGAAATGTCAGGAAAGAGGTCAAAGGAGGGAATATTTTTTTATTCTGGACAGTGCAGTGTAGACCGAGACTGTTTCTGGGACAGATTCACCTCAGTATAAAAGGTTACAACAACAAAATATTTTTGTTTATGGATGAGACCGAACATTCACATGACCTTAAATCATCCATCAGTTCCTAAATTATATTTTTTAGGTTAGCGTCAAACTTTATTGTAGTACGGGGGAAACTGTCAACTAAATGCTCTTATCATTGAAATAACACAATTTCAGGTTTGAGGATGTTCATTTACTTTCGAGAGCGTATTTTAAATTTGTGTAGAAAACAATGATTTTATTCAAGCCAAATGCAGACATATTATGGTATTACTTAATTGCCGATTACATAATTGGTGACAATAGTATCGACAGTGAAAAAATAAATCAAGGATTTGTTCTCCTGTTGCTTGCAGTTAGTCGGCCATTCGGACAGAGTGAGACAATCACAGTCTCGTAATGAAATCAGCAGGAGTCCTTGTGGGGAAGCAGGAAAACATGTTTTTTGCCTGACTCAGTCAGCTGCAAGGCAGCATATGGTTGCCAGAAGCTTTTGTTTTTTGTCATATAGCACATTTTCTCTGCATACGTCACATATTTAAATAATGAATGGGAACACTGCAGCAATGAGGGACAACTGGCAGCATAATAGACCTGGCATTCTAGTTATTTTCATTTCTGAAGCTGTGTCCCCGCTCCACATTATATCACTAAAACTTCATACCAATTTTCATAGTATAGTTTAAAACGGTTTGTGTATAAGAAATGCCCGTTTTCTGATGTGAATGTTCAACATACCTCAACCCCTGGTTACCTTTTTTTGTCATAGGACAGAGTTAGGAAACGGGTCACTCAGTCATCACGTTAAAAGGAAATGCAATCAGTTACTCAAGACAGCTGAAATCTGCCAGTGTCAACGATACCAGACTGACGTGTGTTGTTGTCAGAAGGAATATTAACTGTTGGTGTGTTGTTTTTGTTATCAGAACATATGCAAACCATCAAGTCAACACAAACTCTGATTTTTAAAGGCATAATTGTATTTATGGGGGTACTCATTTTTGTCTTTTTTACTTGTTTGTTAATGAGGTAAGCCTGTTGTACGTGTACAGTTTGAATAAAAGTGATAAAGTTTGTAAAGTGTTGGTTCCTGTGATTTGTGTGCAGAGGCTACATTTCCATGGATGCTAGTATTCCTCTAATTGGCATAGAAAGGTCTCATGTAACCACCTCAGTTTGAACAGACTGATCTAATGACAATTAAGTTTCAGACAGATTGAGAAGGGTGGTATAAACATTAGACAGTGAACAGATGACGTGAGAGGCTTCAAGAAGGTACAGAAATATTGAAGTAGCAAAAACAAGTAGTTTGAAGAGATCAGCCAAGATGGGCTGCATCATATAAAACATGGGTACTTCTTTATCCAAGGCAGTTGAGGAAACTGTTGTTTTGTTCTGCGTGTCATTAATTATGTTTAAGACCTCTCTTATATCCCATGCAGACTCAATGTTCCAGAAACAGTTTTCCCACTTTAAAGAAGTAATTGATTTTTAGACCAGCCAAAATGTATATCTTGTCTGATCATTTTGTTAGACGTCCATGTAAACAGTTTAGTTAGTAATCTGCAACCAGAAAGATAAGAGTCTGAAAAAATGTTATCCGAGTAAACGCAGCCAGAGATGGGTTTGACCCCAAATTCTTGACAGCAGTTGACCAAACAATCTCAGCCTTGGTGGTTCAGATTGTTTAGTCAACATGTGTGAGGTATTTTAGTGCCAGCAGCCGGGCTTTGCACACACTTTAAATGGACTCTTAAAAGTTCTTTTTAACGCCTAAGCCAAGACTGAAAATACATGCATGGGCATGGACATCAGCAAGGAGACAGGCAGCTTTGAGAGGGCATTTAGGGACAACAGAACAAAACAGTCCTCTAATAATAAACCCCCTAAATTTCTTGTGCAGATCTTATTATTCTAAATTTAGCACAGTGCTTAAATCATTTAAGAGCAAGTTAATATTAACAATTGTGTTTAACTTCACTCAGTACTGGGCTTCTTGTTTGTATTGTTTATTAAAATTATGCTGATACACAACCAGAGCAACATTATATGCTGTTTTCCTTCCAAACACCCCCCATGCTTCTGAACATGCATCTTAATGTACTGTATGTCTCTGGAGCATCCTCAAACTGGACACATGTCTTTAATTCCAGATAAGATAAGATATGTTTTATTCATCCCACGCATGGGAAATTTCCAGTTGTTGTTCAGATGAAAACAACTGAACATGTTACTGAATATCACTGATGCAAAGCCAAAGACGTACACACACCTCATTAAAATGTATTACAGGGGATTCTTCAGCCACCTCCCATTAATTCAAATTAGCATTAATGCTAATTAGAAATGCAAATATTCTTCTCCAGGACCCCACATGACTCCCTTTATCACCCATTTCCCCCCTTCTATACTGCTTAGAGGTATGCAGACATTTATAACAATGTGAAGCTGCATCAACTCCAAACTGCTAAACTGCTAAACTAAAATGTATTTTGTGAAAACTCTCAGGTCATGGTATATTCAAAAAACAAAGTTAAAACAGAGTTAACCAGACCAGTTTTCTTTCAGGGATCATGTATGTTGGGCTTAGCTTTGTTTTTTTGGGACATTTTGGCTGACTGCAGTGAGTGATCCTATCGTGGAGCTGCATCCCAGACGATGAAGTAAGATATGGACAGGAGTTCCGGTAGACTGAACACTGGCGGTGGAGATGTAGATGAAGATAGCAGGTGAATAAAGGAGACCTCTGATGAAGACGATCAAAAGGGAGTGGAGATGGAGAAGTAGGAGGTAGGGAGGGTTGCACAATAAACGGCCTGAAAGCGGAGTGAAAGATTTAAAATGAATTTAAAGCACGGGGACTGGGAATTCATTGATTAGCAGGCAAACAGATCACTGGAAGACCGATGACGTAGATGTTAAGAATGAAGTGATTTTGACGGCGTGGGAAAACAGGAGAGATGAGGAAACGGAGCGTCAGGAAAAAAAGCAGGAAGAGAAACAGAACAGAATGAGACACGTCTGCCTTATTGAACACAAATTGCATCATTTAGGACACTTTGTTCACCTAGAACCCGGCCTTCAAAATGCAGCACCCTGACTACCAATGAGTCTCGCTCCACATTGCACCTGGACAGCTGGAAAAAGACTTCAAATCATGTGTCAGTTCAGCTGAACACTTTGTATTGCAACAATGCATAAATGTGTACCTGGTATCTGAGCACCGATTTTCACTCTGGTGTTTCACATTGTACTAACATTGGTGAAATTAGTGAATTTTGCTACATACTATGTCAAAAAGGTATCATTTACGTCGTATAAACATGTTGTTTTCGTTTTTTCTCCCCAAAACAAAACGCCTATAGTTCACCAAAATAAGGGAAATGAAACTTATTTCCACTCACGTCTATGCATTTGCAGCCTCATGAAGCTACACCATATATGAAGACAGTGTTTAGTTCATGCAGCTTATGTCAAAACTGTCTTGTTTATCCAAAAAGCCACAGCACCACTTGCTGTTCAAAGGGAGTGCTGCAGTGATTTAACCCCTGTATCTGTTCTGCTGCTGCCTGCCCAGTGGAGCTCCTTACAAGGTTAGGAAATCACACGCGTACACTGTCTGGTGTAATGCTGACCTCTGGTGGTTACAGCTCCTATGTGCAGTCAAGTTGTCCGCCGTCGTATTAGATCAAACATTCCATCAAACATTACACACACTCATCAGGCCAAACATTGTGATCACTGACAGGTAAAGTAAATAACATTGACCATCTGGTGACAATTCAATGCTCTGCTGGGAAACTTTTGGACCTGCCACTCAAGTGGATGTTACTTAGACATGTACCTCCCACCTAGACCAGGCCAGACACCCCCACCCCATAGCAATGACACTCCTTGATGGCACCAGCTAGGATGCAGCCTGACACAGGCACACACGCAAAAACACTTCAGGAACAACTCAAATATAAAAAAACAAAAAAAACAAAAAAAAATGAAAAACAACAGTGTTGACCTGGCCTCCAGATTCACTAGATTTGTTCTGGAGGCACAAGGGAGACCTATGCAATAATATCATAATTATAATGTCATAATCATAATGTTATGCCTGATCAGTGTGCTTATCTTTTCCATAACATCCAATAAACACTGATGTAATAACTTAAAACTCTAATATAAAAAGTGATCAGTGTTGGCTCCATGAGGCCATGTTACGTCAAACAGTTTGGTAAGTTTACGTTTCATTTTGGTGAAGTGTAGGCTTTTTGTCACAGAATAGCATTTAGCAGTCGCTGTTAGCATGCAACACAAATGTTACTTAATTCACATAACGTACCAAAAGTCAATATTGTACTTGTGCAAGTACAGTGAGAAACACTAAAGACAGGATCAATGCGAGGATACATGAAGTTAACACAATAAAGTCTTTGTTCCTGCAATACAAAGTGTTCAGGTGAACTGAAGAATGAGACACGTCTGAGTTTCCACTTGTGCAACATAAGTGACATCCACTGGTAGGTCACCCTGGTCGGGATGTTGCATTTTGAAGGCCAGTGTTTCTAGGCGAACAAAGTGATCAAGATGATCCGTTTTATGGTCAGAGATTTGAACAGCTGTGATTTAGAATGGTATTTAAGTGAGACCAATGGAACTGTGCTTTGCAGGCTGGAGTTACGCTGTCAATACATGAGCTTCCAGCAGTCATATTGATTGTATGGTTTCATTTTGTGTGTGAATAAAATGGGGGGAAAATTACAAAAAAAAAAAGTGCACTCTAGAGAAAAACAGGATGGAACTGGAAAACAACACATGGACATTGTATTTACATGTGTTACCAGAATGTTCCTGTTTTGTGTGGTCCAACGGCAACCTTCCTATTTGTGCTCTCTAAGTGATTGGTCAGTGAAAAGAACTGTGAACCAGAAAAAAAATTGATTACTGCATCATCTGTACGTTTTAAACACAAATTATAAAGGTTCATCAGTTTAATGGAGAAAAACCAGCAATACACAATTTTTTTAAAGTCTCATACTGACCCCCAGTGGCCAAAGATAGAAATAAAAATAAAATAATATCTGCTTTTCTCCACATTTCTTTCAAAGGGGTCACAGTCACTTGACTTTAAAGCAATGTGTTTAGTTAACATGTTGCATGTTGGTTCTATCCTGTTAATAAAACCAACAAAACTGGATTTGGAGTTTGCATCATTGAAAGCACGTAGTAGGCCAAGTGATGCAGACAAGCTTCCCTTAATGTTTGTGTGGACAAACAAGTCCACACAAACATTGAGGGAAACTTAAGTAAACCCACCAACATTTTTGCCTGTAGAGGTGAATGTTGTGCAGGACGGGCCGCTGCCACTGCAGGCACCACATACTTATTCTTGAACCATTTGTCACATGAAGACTGTAGGTCAACATTAAAATGACAGTAGAGTAGTAGTAGTAGTAGTAATATTGCCACTGAAATATTACATACTGTAGGTGCCCTGTGAAATTTCAGGGAAGTACATGAGCTCCACTCACTCTGATCGGCAGCAGAGAAATTGGCCTGCCCTAAAGGCATTGGATTTTATTATTACGGTTTGTATTACATTTACACAGCATTAAGATTTCTTGAATCTTAATGTTTCAGGTATCATATTCATTGTGTGTTATAATAATACACCATTTTGTTTGCAGATGGCAGACAACTTAATATATTTTACAAAACCATGTATCATAGAAACAGATTTGCACCCTTTGTTTAATATTTGCACATGTATTCCTAGATTTTCTTTTCTTCCCTGAAATCTGAATGATCTCTACCACAGAGCAAAGACAATGTAAAACAATCTCCTGCTAGAGAAAAGGTATTTATTTCCAATAAAACAGAAATTGTTTACTTGCATTCTTTATCTTCGGTAGGTTAAACCCATACATGAAGGGAGTGACCATTGGTTGACAAACAAGAAGATAAACAGACAGAATTATACGGCACTTATCTGGCACACGAGCAGTTTCAATCCTGGAATCAACAAAATGAAAAATGCAGCCGACAAACAAGTTTGAAACGGAGACAATCTGTGGTGTGCATGTGGTGACAGCTTTCTGCCTGTTTTCTTTAGATGTATTCAGACAAACTGCCAGAATCTTCATGTAAGAGACTGAAATGAGACAGAATGGGATTACAAAGGTGCCAAAGACAAAAACAAAGTCAGATATGTTGTTGTACACCGACACGGAACATGCAAGTTTGACCAGTAAGCGGTGGTCACAAAACACTTTGTCGATCATATTTCCACAAAATTTCAAACTGAAGATGAATGAAAACGAGACAATAAAGTTAGCAAATGAATACGTCCACACAAGTAGGATAATGATGAACACCCTCTCTGTGTTCATCATGACACTGTAGTGTAAAGGATAACAGATAGAGACATATCTGTCGTAGGCCATGGCTGCTAAGCTGCAGAACTCAACAGAAGCACTTGTGTAGATAAAACACATTTGCAGGAAACACCACGGCAGGGTCACCTCATGGCTGTCTGAAAACATTTGTGAGAGCATGAGAGGATACAGAGATGTGCTGCCACCAATCTCATTCACAAATAAATTGCAAAGTAATATATACATGGGCTCATGCAGCCTTCTGTCCACATATATGACCACAATGAGGATTGTGTTGGCCACACATATAGAGAGGTACCAGGACAGCATTAAGCTAAAATACAGGTACTTTAATGGTCCAATGTCACCATAGGCAGCCAGCACAATAGAAACAGTCTCACTCGAGTTCTCCATGTCGCACACACTGGCACACACACTGAATATTAGAAAGCAACTAACACAGACAAGTGTTATGTATTATTATGAATCAATAATAGTGACAAATTTAGAGTTCTTTTTAGACAAATTTGTGTGGATAACAGTAATCAAAGAACGACATGCATACCGTGTTTGGACATCAGCTAAAACAATGCCCAAATGATTTCCCAGGTGTTATGGTATACAGCATATGAAGATGGCAGCTGCTGCCCTCCCAGATGAACAAAACCCAAGACCCAGCTAACATTTATACAGCTGCAGTTTGGAGATGAGCTACTCTAGATGGGTTGGGCTGAGCCAGAGAGACAAATTGATCCAGAGTCAGGTTTACTGGTCACGTGTTATTAACAGGGTTAACCTGGCAATGAAATGATGTGGATGAGAGAACCGTCCAGCTCAGCCATAAATAGGACGTTTTTTCTCTTATCCTCTTAATAATAAGAGAAAAAACTAATTTCAAAAAACAATTCAGTTTTTAGTCTTTTTGTGCATGCTGCCAGACTCTTGTACCATCTGCCAGATGGTAACATGGGGTGGCTGTAGGTCCTGATATGCTGTGTGCCTCCCACAGGCACCATTTCTGGTAATTGTCAAATATGGACGGGAGGGTTTTTCTAGTGATTCACTGTGGAGTTTTCACCTCCATCTGTAGTATTTTTCAGCTTTGCTGGACTGGAACAGCTCCCATGCCATGGGAGCAGGCTCTCAGTGGTACACCTGTAGACGTTTGTGAGGATGTTAGTGTTCATTCCAAACTTCCATGACTTCTTCTCAGGAAATAAACCCTGACGAGCCTTCCGGACCACAGTGTCAGTGTGAAGTGACCAGGACATGTCCTTTATGACGTGCAGCATATGTCGTATAGCCATGGTGACCTGCACATCCATTACAACTTGCAAGACTTGCCACTGCTACCATTTTGTTACCTGCTACCACAGTGCACCTTTGCTACAATCCAGCTCATTAGGGGTAATTGGATGTAACATACTGTACCAGGTGGAAAAAAGGTTCAATTGGATGGTTATTGTCTAATGTACGATGATTCCAAAATAAAACACAATCACAGTATGAGAACAAAGGAAGAAGTTTAAATACAGAAAATCTCTCAAAAACAAACAAAACAAAGTTATCCAGTTGGGAGTAGTACCCCTAAACCTAGTGTTTCTAGACACAATTCTTTTAAGTGCATGCATTAATATGAATCAAAACAGAACTCAAATCCAACCCCTGCTCCAAAACGAGACAATCCTTATCTTTCTAACAAAACAAAAGTAGCTGAAAAGCTAAGTTCTAAATCGGTAACAAACAACACTTTTCTCTGACACAGAGGCAAGCTGTTCCACTGTCTCCACACACACAGCTGTCTCAAATGTCGGCATAATGATGCTTTTAAACCAGCTGGTCTGATGGACACAGTCTTCAGACTGGTGGAATGGATGAGATGAAAACAGGTCAAGGAGGAACCAGGAAGTTGAAAACCAGATGAATGCGTTTAGACGGAAGGCAGAACCAGGAAGCTGCAGTTGTCTAGTTAAAGCAGGTTAAACACAGAAGCAGAAACAAAGACAAATGCTTTGGGCACAACCTTCAAAGCTCTTAATCAGTCTTAGCTTGTTCCTATTCCAGCTGTGTTGAATATTGCCATTTTGTTGAAGCCTCTTGCTTTCCAGACATATATACAGAGGGCCGTTTGGCGGCAGTGCTCTCATGCACAGGGTGTGCAGTTGACACCAGTGTTAAGCCACCTGGTGGTTTTTAACCCAAAAACTATATGTTAAATCCCATGTCCCCACCTCACCTGTCACCTCCTCAACTACCTCATCACTGACCACACCTACCCTTACCTTATATAATTCGGCCCTTCAGCCCTTTGACCCCTTGCTTTTTCCCTCCAAACCATCCCACATATTGTTTGATTTATCCATCGTTTGTGTTAAATTATAATAGATTCCTAAGTTTAATCTTTTACCGGTAGAAAAATGTGATTGTGGATGCATTACTGATGTAAGTGTAAAGACAACCTAATTTCAACAATTTTTCACCCTGAACTTTCACACTGCCCGATTAATGTGTGCAAAAAGTGTCCTACCTTATAGTCCTGTGCAATGTTTTGAGTTTTTCCTTGCCGCCGTCGCCTCAGGCTTGCTCTGGGGGTTTCAGGCTGGGTTTTGTAAATTGTCTTGAGACGGTTTGTATTATTATTATTATGCTATATAAATAAAATTGATTTGAACTGAATTGAATGTGTCACCATGGCAACACAATATCAGGCAAGTGGTTTTGATGTAGTGGCTGACTGGTGTACATGGTTTCTGTAGTGTATCGCCTTTAAGCTTGTTTTTTGTCTCTACCAACAAGTCAAGGAAATGACTGACTACTAAATGCTCCATTGTGTATATAAATACCACACATGGGGAAGACAGTGAGACCAGAATCATATATTTGATTAGTAAGAAATAAGACTGCACGATAACTAAAGATGCTGCTCTTGTTATTTGGATAATCTCATGTTCGAACCATTGCAAATCTAGCAAACAAGTGATCACATACTGAATCCTTATAATTATGCTAAGACTTTATTATCACATTCTCAGGTTCTTAATATAGTTTATATATATATATTATATATTACTAATATAGTTTTACCATGTACTGAACTGATGATCTAATCTACAAATACTCGACTAAAAGTGCAAAATGTGAAAATGCTGTGATTTTGTTCACATTGAGTTAGCAGACAAAGAAAGGTTGAGATATCCTGTCCAGCTGATCAAGTAAAAACACACACTTTATATTGAAAGTTAGTGTAAAAAATAATGCCATGCATATCATGAATAAAAGTAAGTAACCTTCTTAATTACGGGAAACACAAACAGATGTAAAAATAGTTAAACGTGAAAGTTTAACCTGGCTAAACAGTGACCTGAACACTTTCCCCATGAGACAGCCTGATGCATCCAGTCCATACACATGTGATTATCATGTTAATAATAACAACATGTGAAAAGATAAGCTGATGCAGCCCACAACAGTTGTGATGCAATGTTGCAGAAACACAACTAAACATGATGATTAGTCCTCAAGGTCATTAGTCCAGTATCAATGTATCCCCAGGACATCAATTAATGGTAGGTGTTGTTCTCAGGCACCATCGGTCTCCACACAGGTGTAACTGTGGAAATTCCCTCTGCGCTGAGAGAAGGCCACTGATGTTTGACACTGGCTGACAATAACACATGTTCTCTGTGGACTGCTGATATCTGCTTTATGCTCATATTTAGATAGAAAGGCCAAAAAAAAAAAAGAATTCAGAAGCCTCTTGAGAGATAGCAAAAAGCAAAATTTATGAATAAAATCAATTAATTAACACTTTCACCCTCTACAGGATAAATAATTAGAATGGGTGGATGAATTTGTTATAATATGTTAATTATTTGATTCAGTGGAGACAAAGTTAATTTGTGGGTAAAGCTTAGCTTCTGTCAATGTTGATGCACAAATGTAAGATTTGAAACGAGAGAACCAAAGAGCCCATTATAGAGGAATCTACAATGCTAGAGAACCGATATTGTGCCAATTGTATAAAACCCTGTTCTGATGGGCAACCAGTCAATGCAATGTGTGGCAAAGCTTATAAAAGCAGATTTAAAATGTCAACATGGAATACCTTTGGTTAATTCTCGTTGGCAGCTATGGTGGTAAGTGATGTTTTTGAACCTCACAGTTGGCAACTGGCACCTGGGCCATGCCTCCAGAACAGTAGTATAATAGTGAGAGCTTTTCTAGGTTGATTCAGCCAAGTAATGTTAACTTGAAAGCAGGGGTCATATTAACCAAATACTTCTATATATTTTTTTTTATTTCTATATTTCTATATTGACCGTTTTTTTAAAACTGTAACGGAAAAATCTGAAGGCCTGTCATTTTAACAGATTCCAATTCACACCCCTGACCACTTGGTGGCGAGTGACGTTATTAACTGGCTCACAGTTCGCATTCCAAACTTCGCGGAACTTTTATCAGGGCACAATTTCCCGGCACACCGATTATACTGACGCACACGTCAGCGCTCGGCTAAACATAGACATACTGTATATATAATATGTCTATGTGGCTAACGACTACCAAAATGGAGAAATCGGATGAAAGCATGTTGCTAGGACTGATGAGTTTTGTGCAAATTGTGCAAAATAAAAGAGTTTGCCTACCACCAAAGCACTTCCACCTTACAGTGCCATCTAAGAGCTGTTAGCGCTAGCAGTCCAGGTCCGAGTACAAGACGTGTCGGCAGCCCAGACTTTATTTCCTATCATTTAAAGCCAATACTCTCAATACTGAAAAAGTACTTAAAGTTAATGACATTTTAATGAAAATGAATTGGATTATTATCATATAAGAAAATTAAAGTGACGGGTAAAAATAGATTATGACGATATTTTTGTAACCCTGTAGTCAAAATTGACAGACAACGACAACAGTCTAGCACAACCTCTGTTTGAAGCGAGTAATATGATATCTAGTTTGCTGTCAAGACTTAAACAAATGAAGGAATAAGCTTTGTTTCATACTCCACAACTGTGAATTTTCACATATACTGTACATGTTGTCATAATTGGTGTATGAATTCATTAGTTATGGCGAGAACTATTTTGGTCCTTAAAAAACATATTGTTTGGGGTATTTTTAGTATTTATTTGTTAGAGACAGTGAAAAAAACAGGACACAGGATAAAGATCCCGCAGACTAGAAACCATAACCTTGGATCTACTTTTTAGGGAGTATGTGCCCATATGGTGAGCACCATAGCAACTCGCCTATTGGGTCACCGGTCAAACTGACTATGGCCCTTGACCAACAAATTATAATCACATAGACCTTGAATAAAAGCGTAAGTTTGTGCCAGTTTTTTGCATAATGATACCCAGAGTTTAGGATTCGCTCCTAGTTGACTGCACACACTGGTTTGACAGATGATTTCACCAGGCCTTACCACTTATCCAGTCTTATCCAGTCCCATATCTCTGATAAATGAGCACAAATAAGCAAACGCTTTGGTATTTTCTGTACATGGTTTGTGCGTTACAACTTGTGTCAAGAGTTGTTAACATGACTCCTATTTTACTGATGTTTACATTTTTTTATTCAACCAATGAACATAAACTAATATCAGGACCAATTAATAATACTAATAATTTTACATCACCTTGGGTTTGTGCTAGGAAATTTGCTACCTTGAAGTATGAGCTTTTTTGCAATCAAAAAGAGTTGCCTCCTGATGGCCATGAGAAAGAACTGGCTTCACTTTTTAGACCTAGGGGCCACGTCAACTGTGTTTCTACAGTCTGTGTTTTGCTAGCTGCAGTAGTGTAGCATGAACCTGCCAGCCTTACACAGAGATGAGTAAATTCGCTTCTGTCCCTACACCTTCGGATGTTTTTTATTTCCAAATGTTTCTCTCACAGTACTTTATCCGACTTCACACAGCGACTTCTGTCATGAGCTAACAAGAAAACACTGATATCTTCTGTACCCTCCACTGAAACTCTTGCACTTTGGTTCCATTCTCCACTAGCAGGACATTTTTACCTGGCTTTCTGAGGGCTGAGGAGGGCCCTAAGTGAATTCTGCCCTGCCTGTATCTGTGACATGGTTTCATTTCATTAAGGTGTGCTAATATTACCAGTAATTTTGATGTTGTTCGCAAGGGTCACTTATGTCATAAAAATGTTTGGTACAACAACACAAGTAGGGGGTCTACAAGCAGCGTATGTATATCTAGTTAAATAATGCAATGTACATTGACCCCCAAACACAGTCAAATTCATGGAAAAATGTTATTATATCTATTATTACTCTAGAATAATGTCAAAACCTCAAAAAAATGGTGTCATGTCATGTATCATTCAAAATTTGACTGATTAAAAAATTGCTTCATATACTAATCCATACTAATTATGCAGTCACACCATTTTACATTTTAAAATAAACTACACATTTGTCCAGGTAAACCATTGTAATCTTTGCTAAGTCAACAAAGATTAGGATCACTTAGATTTGCTGTTTTAATTAATTCTGTCTTCTTTTTTTTTTTTACTTCTGAAATGTCAGCCAATGGCACACCAGCCTCAGAAAAAAGGGAGTTTCCTTAAGATCCAGCTTTAAAGTCTATTAACTTACCAAATCAAGTCTGCACACAGAATGCCTGGAGCATCTGAGTGAGTGAATGACATTTAAGTTCTTGTGTTTGGATGACCAGATAGCCGAATGAATAACGCATCTACGTTAGTTCTCTTTTCTCTGTCTGGCTTCAGTGCGACAGTCAACTACAGAGTGACACTGTTTTGTGTCTCTTTACTATGTTATTTTCTGATTGTGCTGGTAAATGTTTGTCTCATCTTGACCATACTGTTGGATCAAAACCTACATGAACCTATGTACATGTTTTTGTGTTCTCTGTGCTTTAATGGACTTTATGGAGCTGCAGGCTTTTACCCGAAATTTGCCTATGATCTGCTGTCTGATATTCAGGTAATATCATATCTTGGATGCTTTTTGCAGTTCTTTGTTATATATTCCAATGTAAAAATTGACTACTCCATTCTGGTCCTAATGTCCTATGACAGATATGTAGCTATATGTCGTCCTTTGGAGTACCACTCTGTGATGTCAACGCGAAGGTCTGCTGTGTTACTCTGTTTGTCCTGGCTTGTTCCTCTGTGCTGTGAGTCTCTGGTAATAAGCCTGACAGCAACATTGAAATTATGTGGCTCCATCATACAGAAACTCTATTGTGAGAACTGGTCAATTGTTAAACTTGCTTGTGGTTCAACAAAAGCAAACGATATAGTCGGACTAATTGTCATTGCTTTTTATTTCTGTCATGCTTTCTGCATAGCGTGCTCATATGTGTTGCTGGTTAAAGCTGCTCTGAAATCCAAGGAGAGCAGGAGGAAGTTTACACAGACATGTCTGCCACATTTGCTCTGTCTGCTTAATGTCACCACTGCTCTGCTTTTTGACCTCATGTACTCAAGGTATGGAACAGCATCTATGCCACAGAACTTAAAGAACTTCATGGCCATACAGTTTCTTGTCTTTCCACCGATACTGAATCCTGTCATTTATGGACTGGTCCTGACAAAAATTAGACACCGCATGATATATTTGTGGATGATGGCTTATCAAAGACTCAAACCAAAAAGCAAATTTTGAAATGAACTTAAATATAGCACGGTTCTGATCAAACGTAGGGCTGGTTCTGTTGGTGTGGTTGTTTACCTCAAGAAGCAAGTGATCAGAGACGGACAAAGGTAGAATTGATCTGATCGGAAGTCATATTATGAATATTTATATACTTGTTGTGGAAGTATCTTAGAGTGAATGAACAAGTTTCATTGAATAGATCAATTCAGCAGTTCTGGATTTCCAGCAAAGAAGGCTGCATTTATCTGTTAGTCTGTTTTGCCTTTACAATGACATGGAATCTGATTTCTGCTGAGGGAGAAAGACACACAGACCCCCAGAGTACAAGAAGTATAATAGGAATATAACAACAAGTGTAAATGAAGTGTAACGATTAAATGTTCATCAATAAAATAAAAGCACAATATCTGTTTCATTGTGTGAACCCTTTTGCTTTGGCTAATAACCTGTAACTGAAGTATGGGTTGTTCCAAGCCACAGTCAGCTAAAAATGTTCCACAGTTAAATGTCAGTTTTCAGTATCGTTATTTTTGTTATACCTTTTCATCCTTGTAGTTCCACCTATTCATCACTCTGTTAATCAAGGGGTGAAGTCAAGAAAATAGCATGGAAACCAACAGGATAAAAGATTAAATGTGGAAGGGTTTCAGATCAGTCTAATGTCGAATGAGGAGGCAGGTTGTCACAGATGCATCCTTGAACCAGTTTGTTTTGAAAAAAAGGTTTATGAAATAATATCAGTGAGTAATTATTAATGTATTGCATGTATTAATATCAAGTATTAATACATGGCATACATTCATCAGCTGAAACATACATATACAATGCATCAAAGATATTGAAAAGTATTTTTTATTTTTGTCAACAAATCCTGACCCTGTCTTTCGAAGCTGGATGTTACTTAATTTGCTGATAAAAAATAATCCAAACTCATCAGTGAGGAAGAAGACTGAACTGGGTCACATGTTACTTCATTAACATGAAGTCATCAATCTGTGTCAGAAATAGTTCCCAGCAAATGCACAATTTATTGATTTAATTGGAATACGTTATAGGTATGGCTAACTACATATACTGTCTGTATTAGACATAAATTGTGTTCAGTTGAACTGTGATAGATAAGTAAAAGTACGTATTAATAGTAGTTGTATTGTTGTGGTGTAGGGCTACCGTTTAAGCAAACAATATGGTAAGGTGATCATATTCAGTGAACAGCTTATTTTTTAACTACAGGTTTTAACAGCCCAGCACTTCAGTCCAGGCTGAAATATCAGGACCAAAGACAGATTGCTATGAAAGTTCAACAGATATTGATGGAGTCCACAACATGAAGCACAATAATTCTGATCTTGCAGCACCGGCAGGTTGAAGTTTTCACTGTGATATATACAGTACGCATATGTCAACTACATGGGCTGACATTTTAGTTAGTTACACCATGCGGTTCAACAAATATTGAATCAGTAATGTCGAATAACTAAGCACTCAAGTACAACTCAAATGTACTTTTTACTCTATTGCATTTATCCAACAGTTGTAGTTACTAGGGGTTGTAACAACTAGTCGACTTCAATGCTGTACCATGACGGTTTAAATCGGTGAATCGTGATTAGATTAGATTACATTCAACTTTATTGTCATTACACATGTACATGTACAGGGCAACGAAATGCAGTTTAGCATCTAACCAGAAGTGCAATAGGCAGTAAGTGCACGTGGCATAAATATTATGGTATGTAAGTATGGTACAGGTTGTTTTTACAGCATATGGACAATATTTACAGATCAGAACCTATGTACAGGTGAGACCATATATACAGGTTAATGAGCAAGATATACATAATGATTGAGGGAGGTACTATGAACATATACAGATGGATTGTTCGTTAAGTGGGAGAAGACTATAAACAGGAACTAGCATAACATAATTTACAATAGAGGAGATGGCAGATGATAAATTAGGCAATACAAAGCGGGGGTCAGAGTTCAGTAAGGTCACAGCTCTGGGGAAAAAGCTGTTCCTCAGTCTGCTGGTCCTTGTCCAGAGGCTTCTGAAACGCCTGCCTGAGGGCAGGAGGGAAAATAGTCCATGTGCCGGGTGGGAGGAGTCCTTCAGAATGCTGCGGGCACGACGCAGACAGCGCTTCTTCTGGACGTCCTCAATGGCACGTAGTGGAGTTCCCGTGATGCGCTGGGCAGTTTTCACTACGCGCTGCAGGTGTTTGCGCTCCGCAGCAGAGCAGCTTCCGTACCAGACAGTGACACAGTTCGTTAGAATGCTCTCAATCACGCAGTGGTAGAAGTTCACCAGGATGGCTGAAGACAGATGGTTCTTCTTCAGAGTCCTCAGGAAGAAGAGGCGCTGGTGTGCTTTCTTGACCAGGCTGGAGGTGTTGGTGGTCCAGGACAGGTCCTCTGAGATGTGGGTCCCCAGGAACTTGAAGCTGGAGACACGTTCGATCATGTGACAATAACAACACGGATGCCTCGGACAAGAAAGGTGAAGAGTAAACTAGCAGTAGACTAGCAGTGTGTGGAAATATTTAACTTTAGATGAAGCCCATACTACTATGACATGGAAAATATGTAAGTCAGTCCTAAAATACAACAAAAGTACTACTGCAATACACACTCATCTGAAAAGGTATCCACTAACGCTAGCAGAGGAACGACAGGAGTCAATTAACAACTTGACCAAACGTCCAGGGTAACAGAGTGAAGGAGGCTGCAAATCCACTACGAGGTGGTGAATTTCATTGTCTGAAGTTATTAGACCTTTACCTGCTATAAACAGAAAAGGCTTTAGAGATATGCTGCGTTGTTTCATCTTGGCTACACTATCCTATTTTCCAACACACTGTGAAGTACCACTAAATGCTATTAAGGGTGCCAATTTATACAGGCTAAACATACGCTGCCTGGCCAAAAGAAAGGTCGCCACCATAACAAAAAAAAAAAAAAAAAAAAAGCCACACACTGTAATATTTCGTTAAAGATTCTCAATGGGGTTAAGGTCTGGACTCTGTGGTGGCCAATTCATGTGTGAAAATGATGTCTCATGCTCCCTGAACCACTCTTCAACAATTTGAGCCCAATGAATCCTGGCATTGTCATCTTGGAATATGCCCGTATCATCAGGGAAGAAAAAATTGATGGAATAATGTGGTCATTCAGTATATTCAGGTAGCCAGCTGACCTCATTCTTTGGACACATAATGTTGCTGAACCTAGACCTGACCAACTGCAGCAACTCCAGATCATAGCACTGCCCCCACAGGCTTGTACAGTAGACACTAGGCATGATGGGTGCATCATTTCATCTGCCTCTCTTCTTATCCTAATGCCCCCATCACTCTGGAACAGGGTAAATCTGGACTCATCCAACCACATGACCTTCTTCCATTGCTCCAGAGTCCAATCGTCATGCTCCCTAGCAAACTGAAGCCTTTTTTTCCAGTTAGCCTCACTGATTCGTGTTTTTTTCTTAAGACTACACAGCTGTTTAGTCCCAATCCCTTGAGTTCCCTTCACGTTGTACGTGTGGAAATGTTCTTACTCTCACCATTACACATAGCACTGAGTTCTACTGATGTTTTTGTTTGATTTGATTTCAACGTTTAAATGATGGCCGAGCACCATTAATCAGGATTTCTTTCCGACCACATTTCTTCCTCCAAGATGATGGTTCCCCACTATCCTTCCAGTTTTTAATAATGTGTTTGACAGTTCTTAACCCAATTTTAGCAGTTTTTGCAATCTCCTTAGATGTTGTCTCTTGATGCATGCCAATGATCTGACCCTTCTGAAACAGACTGACATCTTTTTCATGACCATGCGATGTGTGAGCTTATGGTAGAACTGAGTTTGATGAGCAAGATCCTATTGGA
The DNA here is from genome assembly GCA_005024645.1 of Planiliza haematocheilus. NCBI lineage: Eukaryota > Metazoa > Chordata > Actinopteri > Mugiliformes > Mugilidae > Planiliza > Planiliza haematocheilus. The sequence goes on along the minus strand of SRSE01000725.1, from coordinate 3,600,119 downwards.
AGTGTCAGACTGACAGTGATTATGGTGTTGTCTTGGGCTACGGCCAACATTAACCCATGTCAAAGCTTCAATAAACTTACAGAAAAGCATCCTTAGCTGCAATATTAGAGAATATAAATTTCATTGTTGCAAAACATTACATTGTACAGTTTTTTATATGTGACGTCATCGACTAGTTGACAATGACTCGACTTTCACAAATAACAGGTGACTTTAAAACCCTGAAGTTGTTCAACCACTAGTAGTTACTAGTTACTTTACTGATGATTTAAAACATAAAATAAAATAATGAATGATATAACATACAATATCATTTTTTATAGATTTGAATAACAATGTTCTGTCTGCACCATTGTTTTTTATGTACTCATCGTGAAATGAACCATGTGATCATGTAAAATGAACACATGCTCTGCACGAGCAAATGAGACTCATGCAGCATGAGGCCATAAATTCCCTGGGCAGAACAACACTATCACTTCTAGGCACATTTTATCATGCCCACATTGTGTTGATCAGTTTGACAATGTTTTCATGGAGGATTATTACAAAATGAGTAACGCATCCTTACATAGTACAGGTTTCTTTTCACTGTCTGGCTTCAGTGCGACAGTCAACTACAGAGTCCCGCTTTTCTCTCTCTCTTTACTATGTTATTGTGTAATTGTGCTGGTAAATGTTTCTCTCATTTTAACCATAATATTGGATCAAACCCTACATGAACCCATGTACATATTTATATGCAATCTGTGTATTAATGGACTTTATGGAACAGCAGGCTTTTATCCAAAGTTTTTTTCTGATCTTTTGTCTGATGTTCATGTAATATCATATGCAGGATGCCTTTTACAGATCTATGTTATATACTCCTATGCTATGATTGACTACTCCATTCTGGTCCTGATGGCCTATGATAGATATGTGGCCATATGTCGTCCTTTGGAGTACCACTCTGTGATGTCAATGCGAAGGTCTGCTGTGTTAATCAGTTTATCCTGGCTTGTTCCTCAGTGCTGTGTGTTTCTAGTAATTAGCCTGACAGCAGTACTGAAATTATGTGGCTCCATCATACAGAAACTCTATTGCGAGAACTGGTCAATTGTTAAACTTGCTTGTGGTTCAACAAAAGCAAACGATATAGTCGGACTAATTGTCATTGCTTTTTATTTCTGTCATGCTCTCTGCATAGCGTGCTCATATGTGTTGCTGGTTAAATCAGCTCTGAAATCCAAGGAGAGCAGGAGGAAGTTTACACAGACATGTCTGCCACATCTGTTTTGTTTGCTTAATGTCTCTACTGCTCTGCTTTTTGACCTCATGTACTCAAGGTATGGAACAGCATCTATGCCACAGAACTTAAAGAACTTCATGGCCATACAGTTTCTTGTCTTTCCACCGATACTGAATCCTGTCATTTATGGACTGGTCCTGACAAAGATTAGACACCGCATGATATATTTGTGGATGATGGCTTGTCAAAGACTCAAACCAAAAAGATTTTCAAATTTTGAAATTAACTTAAATATAGCATGGTTCTGATCAAGCATGGGGCTGGTTCTGTTGGTGTGGTTGTTTACCTCAAGAAGCAAGTGATCAGAGACAGACAAAGGTAGAATTGATCTGATCGGAAGTCATATTATGAATATTTATATACTTGTTGTGGAAGTATCTTAGAGTGAATGAACAAGTTTCATTGAATAGATCAATTCAGCAGTTCTGGATTTCCAGCAAAGAAGGCTGCATTTATCTGTTAGTCTGTTTTGCCTTTACAATGACATGGAATCTGATTTCTGCTGAGGGAGAAAGACACACAGACCCCCAGAGTACAAGAAGTATAATAGGAATATAACAACAAGTGTAAATGAAGTGTAACGATTAAATGTTCATCAATAAAATAAAAGCACAATATCTGTTTCATTGTGTGAACCCTTTTGCTTTGGCTAATAACCTGTAACTGAAGTATGGGTTGTTCCAAGCCACAGTCAGCTAAAAATGTTCCACAGTTAAATGTCAGTTTTCAATATCGTTATTTTTGTTATACCTTTTCATCCTTGTAGTTCCACCTATTCATCACTCTGTTAATCAAGGGGTGAAGTCAAGAAAATAGCATGGAAACCAACAGGATAAAAGATTAAATGTGGAAGGGTTTCAGATCAGTCTAATGTTGAATGAGGACGCAGGTTGTCACAAATGCATCCTTGAACCAGTTTGATTTGAAAAAAGGTTTATGAAACAATATCAATGAGTGCACAAATTTACAGGAAGGTCAGAAAAACTCTAGCAGTCCTCATATGAATATTAAGTATTAATACATGGCATACATTCATCAGCTGAAACATACATTTACAATGCATCAAAGATAGTGAAAAGTATTTTTTATTTTTGTCAACAAATCCTGACCCTGTCTTTCAAAGCTGGATGTTACTTAATTTGTTGATAAAAAATAATCCAAATTTATCAGTGAGGTAGAAGACTGAACTGGGTCACATGTTACTTCATTAACATGAAGTCATCAATCTGTGTCAGAAATAGTTCCCAACAAATGCACAATTTATTGATTTAAGTAGAATAGGTCTAAGAACTTAAAAAGCCTTAAAAATGATCCAGTCGTTTGTAATTACAGAATAACTAGTAAGAACGCATACAATTGTGTTGAGTGCCACAATCAGAGTATAAAAAACAAACAAAAAAAAACTGATCTAAATGTACTAGTGCTTACATGTCAGCTTTTATCTGATTCACAGAAACAGGGTGGAATAAATATAGAACCATTTACACAATACCAGCACCACCATAAACTAAATAATCAGTAAGTTGAATGAACTATAAATCAACAAAACATTTAAAATATTACATTACATGTATGGTTAATTAAATACACTGTCTATATTAGAAATAGAAAGTTAGTTTTGAATTGAACTGTAACTGATAAGTAAAAGTATGCAATAATAGTACTTGTATTGTTGAGCTGTATGTGACCTCAGTGACAGGCTGCCATTGAAGCTAACATTAGTGGTGATCACATTCTTCGGCCTCACCAGCAAACCTATGCCAGGGTGCTGGAAAAGAGGATCCGGTCAGTGGTTGAAGCTCAGATCGAGGAGGAACATTGCAGTTTTCATCCCATACATGGAACCATGGACCAGCTGTTCACCCTCGCTAGTGTGCTAGAGGAGAGATAGGAATTTGCCCAATTAAGCAATATTGGTGGATTTGGAGAAGGCTTACAGCCCTACCCCAAGAGGCATCCTGTGAGAGGTGCTCTGGGAGTATGGGGTGGATGGCCTCTTGCTAATGGCCATTCAGTCCCTGAGTCTGGACCATGTAGCAGGTAGTAAGCCGGGCTTGTTCCTGGAGAGGTTTGGACTCCGCCAGGGCTGCCTTTTGTGACTGGTTCTGTTCATAATTTTTATGGAAATTTCACAGCCAGATGGGGAAAGGTGTCAGGTTTGGTGATTGAAGGATATCATCTCTGCTTTTTGTGGATGATGTGGTCCTCCTAGCGTCATCAAAGAATGACCTCCTCTTGCTGGGGTGGTTTGGAGCCAAATATGAAGTAACTGGGATGAGAATCAGCACATCCAAGTCTGAAGCCATGACCCAAGTTCATACTAAAATCGTTGCTTGTCCACGTCCAGAGGAGTCAGTTGAGGTGGACTGCATGGGTACCTGGTCAGGATGCCTCCCGGACGCCTTCCAAGAGAGGTGTTTCGGGAAATGTACCTCCTGAACTTAATGCATTTGCCTGCTCTATGTCCAACAATGAACCTGCCACTATATTTGCTATGCCTTGCATTTTTATTCTGCCTACTCTGTTCTCACCTTTTCAGCATTACCAGTGGGAATTTCTGCATTAGCAAAAGGCATATCCATCAAAGGGTTGTTTTGAACTGGTGCCTGATTTCGTTGTCCCTGGTGTCCTCCAGCTACTGCTTCCTCCTGCACTGACACTGTGGCAGGCAGCCTCAGCCGTCTTCAGACCCCGAACCTCAGCTCTGACAGGTAAACCTCCAAAGGAGAGAATGGTTGAAACAACACAAACACCAAAGAAATAAACACACAGAGAAAAATATATCAACTTAAGTGAATGTATTAAACTAAACATCCAGATTTATTTAGCACAAATATTCTAAATAAAAGTAATTGTTCAAATGAAGAAAGATAGAGCTGACCTGACTCACACCTGAATACTGTAGTGTCACACAACATGCGGCTCTGATATGCCGCATAGTGCCGGGCAAAAAAAAACAAACAAAAACACATGAACATGAGCTTATAAATACTGTGCACTGCAAATATATATAGACTATACTGGACTCATCACCTGTCTTCTAGGAGGCGTCCATGTTGTTATGGTTACGATATCTGTGACTACGCAACTTCCTGCTTTAAGCGTCATGGCACAGCAGTAAAGCCAAATAGTCGAATAGTTGGCAAAAGCCCTAGTGCACACAGATAATTCAAACTGGCTAGTTGTGACAAAATCCATATTCAAGCCATATTGTTACTGTAGCATTTCTGTGATTCGTTCCATCACTTGGCTGTTTGGTTTGTATAGTGAAGTTTCCATCAGTGGTGAACGACTGCTGCGGCTGAAGGAAACTAGGACCAGGACGTACTATTTATGAACTTTTGACGGTTTTGGATATTTACATAACAAACTGTCTCTGGAGGACATGGTGCATGTAATAAGGCCATTTAGAAAGATGCAGCACACAGGGCAAAGCGAAAGGCAGAAGGAGGCCTTTGGGCTTCTGATGAAGTGCAATTTCTTAACATTGTACCAGGACGATTTTGGACATTTAAACTGTGAAAACAGCATACCCGCTTGGCCAATTTTCTTAAATATGAAATGCTGGTTGATATGCTGGCTCTGCCCAATTTATAGTTTATGCTGAATCCATCATGAGCAATGACATTTTTTTAGAGCTGCCCCTAGAGGGGCAGTTTCCTCAAATCTCTTTATGCGTCAAAACTCACAAACATAGAAACTCTAATGTAATTAAAAGGCTGTTTGGCTACATAACAGTGACTTTTCCCAAAACTGATGTTGAAAACTTTGACGTCACATTGCTAACACACAATGTACAAAATCAACTGAACAAGTAGCTTTCAGAGAATAATTTAACATCAGTCTTGTCAGTGTGAGGGAAAAATCCAAGGACTAGTTTGTTTTGGACGTACCAGATATGTTGCTAGATTGCGCAAAAAAGGATAGGTTTTTAAGTGTGCGTGGCCTGTAGTATTAGATGCAACAGAATTCATGGAATGCAGTGATGTAGTGCACGTGAAGGAGCAACATACCATTCATGAGAAATATAATGTGTTCACCATATACTGTAACACCACCAACTTTCAGTGCTTGGGCCCCTAATGAAGCAGGAAATGATCACCAACAACATTTTCACTGATCTTAAAATATGCTTGTGCTTAGAAACGTTCACTGAGAAACAGAATTTGTGTGGCAATGTTTTAAGGATTTTAATAACAATATTTTAGCCACATGCATGTACTATTGTTTTTTTTGTGATGTCATCGTTGAATGAACCACGTGATCAATCATGTAAAATGAACACATGCTCCAACGAGCAAATGAGACTCATGTAGCACAAACCCATAAATTTGCTGTGCATAACAACAGTTGGGCATACACTGACCAGCTGACCCACTACTAACACTATCACCTTTAGGCACATTATGTCTTCCATATCTTCCTTGTGTTGATCAGTTTGACAATGTTTTCATGGAGGATTATTACAAAATGAGTAACGCATCCTTACATAGTACAGGTTTCTTTTCACTGTCTGGCTTCAGTGCGACAGTCAGCTACAGAGTCCTACTTTTCTCTCTCTCTTTACTATGTTATTGTGTAATTGTGCTGGTAAATGTTTCTCTCATTTTAACCATAATATTGGATCAAACCCTACATGAACCCATGTACATATTTATATGTAATCTGTGCATTAATGGACTTTATGGAACAGCAGGCTTTTATCCAAAGTTTTTTTCTGATCTTTTGTCTGATGTTCATGTAATATCATATGGAGGATGCCTTTTACAGATCTATGTTATATACTCCTATGTACTGGCTGACTACTCCATTCTGGTCCTGATGGCCTATGATAGATATGTGGCCATATGTCGGCCTTTGGAGTACCACTCTATGATGTCTGTGCGAAGGTCTGCTGTGTTACTCGGTTTGTCCTGGCTTGTTCCTCAGTGCTGTGTGTTTCCTGTGATAAGTCTGACATCAACAGTGAAATTATGTGGCTCCATCATACAGAAACTCTATTGCGATACCTGGTCAGTTGTTAAACTTGCTTGTGGTTCAACAAAAGTAAACAACATAGTTGGACTATCTGTCATTTCTCTTTATTTCTGTCATGCTCTCTGCATAGCGTGCTCATATGTGTTGCTGGTTAAAGCTGCTTTGAAATCCAAGGAGGGCAGGAGGAAGTTTACACAGACATGTCTGCCACATCTGTTTTGTTTGCTTAATGTCACCACTGCTCTGCTTTTTGATGTCTTGTACACGAGGTATGGATCAGCATCTATGCCACAGAACTTAAAGAACTTCATGGCCATACAGTTTCTTGTCTTTCCACCGATACTGAATCCTGTCATTTATGGACTGGTCATGACAAAGATTAGACACCGCATGATATATTTATGGATGATGGCTCATCAAAGACTGAAACCAAAAAGCAAATTATGAAATCTACTGAAATATAGCACGGTTCTGATCAAGCATGGGGCTAGTTCTGTTGGTGTGGTTGTTTACCTCAAGAAACAAGTGATCACAGACAGACAAAAGTAGAACTGATCTGATCGGAATTCATATTGTGATCTGAATATTTATATATTTGTCTTGGAAGTTATCTTTCTTAGAGTGAATTAATGCAAAGTTCCTCACGTATGTATACAGGTTCCATGCTTCCTAGAGAAAAGAGACACTAAAAACGAGTTTTAATTCAATATGTCTGTGAAGGTCCTCAGCCACCCAGGTCATGGTGTATCCAAAAAGTGTTTAATTCAATAGTTTTGGATTTCCAGCAGAAAAAGGCATGTGGCTTATGAATGTTGTTCAGCTTCATCTATTTGAAGCACATGTACTTTTCCAAGATTGCATGTGTGTGTTAGTCTGTTTCGTCTTTACACTGACCAGCAACCTGATTTCCAAACCTATGACCTCTACTTGTTTTGGCTTCCCTTTTGAGGAGCTTGTCCACTGTCCACCTATATAAAGTCTATGGTAAGAACATAAGACTGGTTTGAGTGGCACAATCAGGTAATAAGAAAAATAAAAAAAATAAAACAAAGACGCCTCTTCATATCCACATATTTGTAATTTGTACACAATATGATTTCCTGATGACTAACGTATGGCATAAAGAATTTATGGTCCAAATATAGTGGTACTTACATGTCAGCTTTTATCTGATTCATGTCAATAGAGTGGAATAAATATAGAACCAGTTACACAATACCAGCACCACCAGAAACTAAATGATCAGTAAGTTGAATGAACTAAAAATCAACAAAACACTCTAAAGATTATGTTATAGGTATGGCTAACTACATATACTGTCTGTATTAGACATAAATTGTGTTCAGTTGAACTGTGATAAATAAGTAAAAGTACGTAATAATAGTAATTGTATTGTTGTGCTGTAGGGCTACCGTTAAAGCAAACAATATGGTAAGGTGATCATATTCAGTGAACAGCTTATTTTTTAACTACAGGTTTTAACAGCCCAGCACTTCAGTCCAGGCTGAAATATCAGGACCAAAGACAGATTGCTATGAAAGTTCAACAGATATTGATGGAGTCCACAACATGAAGCGCAATAATTTTGCCCTTGCAGCACCGGCAGGTTGAAGTTTTCACTGTGATATATACAGTACGCATATGTCAACTACATGGGCTGACATTTTAGATAGTTACATCATGTGGTTCAACAAATACTGAATCAGTAATGTCGAATAACTAAGCACTCAAGTACAACTCAAATGTACTTTTTACTCTATTGCATTTATCCAACAGTTGTAGTTACTAGGGGTTGTAACAACTAGTCGACTTCAATGCTGTACCATGACGGTTTAAGTCGGTGAATCGTGATCATGTGACAATAACAACACGGATGCCTCGGACAAGAAAGGTGAAGAGCCCAGTGGGTCGCTGCAGTAAACTAGCAGTAGACTAGCAGTGTGTGGAAATATTTAACTTTAGATGAAGCCCATACTACTATGACATGGAAAATATGTAAGTCAGTCCTAAAATACAACAAAAGTACTACTGCAATACACACTCATCTGAAAAGGTATCCACTAACGCTAGCAGAGGAACGACAGGAGTCAATTAACAACTTGACCAAACGTCCAGGGTAACAGAGTGAAGGAGGCTGCAAATCCACTACGAGGTGGTGAATTTCATTGTCTGAAGTTATTAGACCTTTACCTGCTATAAACAGAAAAGGCTTTTGGGATATGCTACATTGTTTCATCTTGGCTACACTATCCTATTTTACAACACGCTTCGAAGAACCAATAAATGCTATTAAGGGTGCCAGTTTATACAGGCTAAACATACACTGCCTGGCCAAAAGAAAGGTCGCCACCAAAAAAAAAAAAAAAAAAGCCACACACTGTAATACTTCGTTAAAGATTCTCAATGGGGTTAAGGTCTGGACTCTGTGGTGGCCAATTCATGTGTGAAAATGATGTCTCATGCTCCCTGAACCACTCTTCAACAATTTGAGCCCAATGAATCCTGGCATTGTCATCTTGGAATATGCCCGTATCATCAGGGAAGAAAAATTTGATGGAATAATGTGGTCATTCAGTATATTCAGGTAGCCAGCTGACGTCATTCTATAAGATAAGATAAAATATGTTTTATTAATCCCACGTATGGGAAATTTCCTTTCACAGTAGCATGGAATTTGCAAATATATATACAGACAGTAATGACGACTTTGACATGGTTAAAAGAAAAAAAAGAGTTACATAATACACATTTGAAAAAATATATACAAAAATAAGAATGTTCTGAAAAATATACAGAGAAAAAATGTGCAAAAATATAGAGACATTCTGTATATACAGTTATGGTACAGTCAATGGTGGAATAAAAAAACTCTATAAATAAATAATTGCTTAAACTATGAGATGGTGAGGTAGTGGTTTAGTGCAAAAAAAGCTGTGTAAAGAGCAGATTTATTTGTTCATGAAGAAAAAGTCGCTATTGACTCAGGCTGGGGTTGTACAGCCTGATGGCAGCTGGAATGAAGGACCTGCGGTAGCGTTCCTTCTTGCAGCGTGGATGCAGCATTCTGCCACTGAAGGAGCTGCTGAGGTCTGAAACAGTCTGATGCAGTGGATGAGAGGGGTTGTCCATGATTGATGTCAGCTTGGCTAACATCCTCCTCTCACCCACCTCCTCGATGGAGTCCACAGAGCAGTCCAGGACAGAGCCGGCCCGTCTGACCAGCTTGTTCAGCCTCTTCCTGTCCCTCTCGGAGCTTCCACTGCTCCAGCAGACCACTGCATACAGGATGGCAGAAGCCACCACAGAGTCATAAAAAGTCCTTAGCAGTGCCCTGCACACTCCAAAGGACCTCAGTCGTCTGAGCAGGTGGAGACAACTTTGGCCCTTCTTGTACAGGGTGTTCGTGTTGTGTGTCCAGTCCAGTTTATTGTTGAGGTGAACACCCAGGTACTTGTAATCCTCCACGACCTCGATGTCCAAGCCCTGGATGTTCACCGGTGCCGTCAGCTATGGGCACATAATGTTACTGAACCTAGACCTGACCAACTGCAGCAACCCCAGATCATAGCACTGCCCCCACAGGCTTGTACAGTAGACACTAGGCATGATGGGTGCATCATTTCATCTGCCTCTCTTCTTATCCTAATGCCCCCATCACTCTGGAACAGGGTAAATCTGGACTCATCAGACCACATGACCTTCTTCCATTGCTCCAGAGTCCAATCGTCATGCTCCCTAGCAAACTGAAGCCTTTTTTTCCAGTTAGCCTCACTGATTAGTGTTTTTTTCTTAAGACTACACAGCTGTTTAGTCCTAATCCCTTGAGTTCCCTTCGCAATGTACGTGTGGAAATGTTCTTACTCTCACCATTACACATAGCCCTGAGTTCTACTGATGTTTTTGTTTGATTTCAACGTTTAAATGATGGCCGAGCACCATTAATCAGGATTTCTTTCCGACCACATTTCTTTCTCCAAGATGATGGTTCCCCACTATCCTTCCAGTTTTTAATAATGTGTTTGACAGTTCTTAACCCAATTTTAGCAGTTTTTGCAATCTCCTTAGATGTTGTCTCTTGATGCATGCCAATGATCTGACCCTTCTGAAACAGACTGACATCTTTTTCATGACCATGCGATGTGTGAGCTTATGATAGAACTGAGAGTTTGATGAGCAAGATCCTATTGGAAGTGTCAGACTGACAGTGATTATGGTGTTGCCTTGGGCTACGGCCAACATTAACCCATGTCAAAGCTTCAATAAACTTACAGAAAAGCGTCCGTAGCTGCAATATTAGAGAAGAATTACTTTGTACTGTTTTTTATGTGTGACGTCATCGACTAGTTGACAATGACTCGACTTTCTCAAATAACAGGTGACTTTAAAAACTCTGAAGTTGTTCAACCCCTAGTAGTTACTAGTTAATTTTGTGTACTCATCGTGAAATGAACCACGTGATCATGTAAAATGAACACATGCTCTGCACGAGCAAATGACTCATGCAGCATGAGGCCATAAATTCCCTGGGCAGAACAACACTATCACTTCTAGACACATTTTATCATGCCCACATTGTGTTGATCAGTTTGACAGTGTTTTCATGGAGGATTATTACAAAATGAGTAACTCATCCTTACACAGCATAGGTTTCTTTTCATTGTCTGGCTTCAGTGTGACAATCAACTACAGAGTCCCGCTTTTCTCTCTCTCTTTACTATGTTATTGTGTAATTGTGCTGGTAAATGTTTCTCTCATTTTAACCATAATATTGGATCAAACCCTACATGAACCCATGTACATATTTATATGTAATCTGTGTATTAATGGACTTTATGGAACAGCAGGCTTTTATCCAAAGTTTTTTTCTGATCTTTTGTCTGATGTTCATGTAATATCATATGCAGGATGCCTTTTACAGATCTATGTTATATACTCCTATGTACTGGCTGACTACTCCATTCTGGTTCTGATAGCCTATGACAGATATGTGGCCATATGTCGTCCTTTGGAGTACCACTCTGTGATGTCAATGCGAAGGTCTGCTGTGTTAATCAGTTTATCCTGGCTTGTTCCTCTGTGCTGTGCGTTTCTGGGAATTAGCCTGACATCAACAGTGAAATTATGTGGCTCCATCATACAGAAACTCTATTGCGAGAACTGGTCAGTTGTTAAACTTGCTTGTGGTTCAACAAAAGCAAACGATATAGTCGGACTAATTATCATTGCTCTTTATTTCTGTCATGCTTTCTGCATAGCGTGCTCATATGTGTTGCTGGTTAAAGCTGCTCTGAAATCCAAGGAGAGCAGGAGAAAGTTTACACAGACATGTCTGCCACATCTGTTTTGTTTGCTTAATGTCTCTACTGCTCTGCTTTTTGATGTCATGTACTCAAGGTATGGATCAGCATCTATGCCACAGAACTTAAAGAACTTCATGGCCATACAGTTTCTTGTCTTTCCACCGATACTGAATCCTGTAATTTATGGACTGGTCATGACAAAGATTAGACGCCGCATGATATATTTGTGGATGATGGCTTATCAAAGACTCAAACCGAAAAGCAAATTTTGAAATGAACTTAAATATAGCACGGTTCTGATCAAGCATGGGGCTGGTTCTGTTAGTGTTGTTGTTTACCTCAAGAAGCAAGTGATCAGAGACAGACAAAGGTAGAATTGATCTGATCGGAAGTCATATTATGAATATTTATATACTTGTTTTAGAAATATCTTAGAGTGAATTAATGCAAAGATTCTCACATATCATTAGCCTCATAGCATGCTTAAGTCATTTTTGGCCACTGTTACAATATCGATAAAAATACCAACATGCTTGCTAAAAATTGTATTTTTACTTGTTTTGTGAAAATGTTGAAATATGTCTTAGGCAATTATGCTAGGAGGCCAATGATATGCATACAGGCTTCATTCAATAGATCAATTCAGCAGTTCTGGATTTCCAGCAGAGATGACCTCTTTTGTGTGTTAGTCTGTTTTGCGTTTACAGTGACATGGAATCTGATTTCTGCTGAGGGAGAAAGACACACAGACTCCCAGAGTACAATGAGTATAATGGAAATATAATGTTACAAGTGTAAAATTAAGTGTAAAGATGAAATGTTCATCAATAAAATGAAAACACAATATCTATTTCATTGTGTGAACCCTTTTGCTTTGGCTAATAGCCTCTAACTGAAGTATGGGTCAGCTAAACGTTGTTCCACAGTTAAATGTTTTTTGATATTGTTAGGTTTGTTATACATTTTCATTTCAAGTTGTTCTCTTTATGCACAGTTCATACAAATAAATTCAAGACAAAGAAATACGCCGCCATATGCACAGACGTGTGTTACATCTGCTTTGCTTTTGACATCATAATTACAATGTGAATCAAACTCTGCAACAGATTCTAATGGTTCCACCTATGCATCACTCTGTTAATCAAGGGGTCAATTCAAGAAAGTAGTATGGAAACCAACAGGATAAAAGATAAAATGTGGAGAGGTTTCAAATCAGTCTAATGTCAAGCAGGTTGTCACAAATGCATCCTTGAACCAGTTTGACTTTTTAAAAAAAAGGTTTATGAACGGTTTTTGAGTGTGTGTATATATATACAGTATATATGTTTATATATGTATAAACATTTCATAAACAACCCCCTCTGTCTGCATAAACGCAGTGTTGGAACATCACTGAGCATCACTTTCTGTGCTGCAGAAAGTAGTGTGTTGCTACAAAAATGGCAAGCAAAAGGCAATTAACAATGGAAGAGAGACAGACCATCATAACACCTAAAAATGTAGGCCTTTCCTACAGGGAAATTGCAGCGAAAGTCAAGGTGTCAGTCAGTACAGTTTTCTTCACCATCAAATGGCACTCAGTAACAGAGGGAAACTCTGACAGGAAGAGGTCTGACAGACCCAAAGCCACACATGAATCAGAGGACAGGTTTCTGAGAGAGTTAACAGCTTGTGTGATAGGTGGCCACTGGACAACAGCTTCAAGCATTACCTAATAGTGGTCATAATACTCAAGTCTCAGTTTCAACTGTGAAGAGAAGACTTCGAGCTGCAGGTTTGACAAACTGATGCTATTTTCCCGGTGATACGGGCTACTGAACCTGAGTCTATGCAGTGCAGTCCGAGAGTGGAGCCATGTGGAGCTATGATGTCAACGACCCGCCCACACCTACCCTACCACACTATCACAGGAAGCGGAGAAACAGTGGAACATGACTCAGCTGTGATTGCAACCTGTTCCTTCCTGAACCTCACAAGAACACCTAGTAGGCTATCATCAAAATCAGGGCCAGTAAGCAATATCCTTCTTATGACGCACTGCTGTCGAAGACCACACAGATCTCATCTGGCTTCCTAGGGTGGTACACACCAAACAGAGGAAGGTACCAGAACTCTACTCACACTTCTTCTCAAGCATCTTCTCCATAAACTCTAGGAACTCTAGGCTTTCATCTGTGAACATTTTCCTAATGAGCGCCAAAGTGAGACGAGATGGTCAAAAGTCTGTTTCCTGTTGTTGGACAGTTGCTGTCTCTGTGAACGAAAAGGTAAAGGTGCAACCCAACTTTTAGAGATGGCCTGGTAGCACTCGGTATCCATTATCTTCAGAAACTGTAGATCTTCCATGGATGGAGTACAGATTGGATAGCGCAGGAGATTTGGAATCCTGATAAAAGTTCTGTTGCGGAAGTGTTCCCCTAAGTTGAGGAGCTGGAGAGGATTAGAGAGGCTGCTTGAAGCTTTGTTGTAGCGATGCCTCACTTGTTTAAGGGGCCTGAGGAGCATGATGTGACGTATTCGTATTTTATCCTGTGGCAGATAAATCCTTGCTGCATAGGCTGGCTTGTTCAGACACAAAGGTGGCGATGCACTGGTCTTTGATAGATTGGAGGACAAGGCTGTTAGTCTCGCTGCATACTTTAAAACCCATATCTTGCAGCCCAGCTACGAGCGTATTTTCCTGTGCTGTAGCAGCATCTTTTTACTATTCATCGTTTAATGTGTCAGGACTGGCTTGAATATGTGAATATGCTCCGCTTTAAGTTCAATTTCCCTTTTTGAATGTGCTGCTCTAGCTTGTGCAGCTTCAGCTTTTGCCTTTGTTACAGCGATGGCCATGCAGTTCTTTGAGCCGGACAATGTATCAGTGTTGGTACATCGTTTAAATGCACCAAGAAGTCCTGACAATGTATAACGTCATTCATCCAACCAAATTAACTCTGCAAGATAACAATACTGGGGATATAGAGTGGTGCTTCTTTAATACAAGATGTTTTTTTATATTGGAAGTGGAATTTTTTGCACTCGACAGAAGCTTTTAACCAACGCAGAGTGTGCATTTTACCGTTACGTTGTTCTTGTCCTTTTCGCTGGCAAATTAAAAATTAATGTGCATATTTCCACGATTCAGCTGTCCTCTCTGCCATCTTGCCGGCGGTTTGAAAACACACACATACAGGTAACGTAGGTCAGCAGGGGACATAACAGTGCTGAGCCTCTGCTGACACGTCCGCATGTGGCACAGTACTGTCTGACAAAAAGCAGCTGTAGTCGGAATTTTTCTTTCCTTATCCGGAGAAATTCTTAAAGTAACGGATTACTTTAAATAAAAAACGAACAGAGTTACTGATTACTTAACGCATGAAATGAATGCGTTGCGTTACAAGTTACACGAAAAAAGTAATTAGAGTACTCTAACTTTGTTACGCATTACCCACAACACTGGTACCAGATGAGTCGCAGGTTATCTCCATGTTATCTCCATTTCCTTTAATATGGTGTGCCATTATGACTCACTGTGTCTTCTATATCAGGAGAAGAAGGCTATTGTGAAACTGTCTCGAAGCTGTAGTGTTAGCCGCTTTTCTATTGCTATTGAGTAGCTACATGTAATGGCAATCCTTGTGTCCCTGTTGGCTGTGTTGCAGTCTTTTCACTATCGTGGGCTATGTTTCCATTCAGTTTAAACACTACCAAAAGCTTCCAGGACACATATGCTTTACTTCCATGAAATTTATTGGGAATCTCGTCAAACATGGTACAGTGAGATATTTGTATTATTAACCACATCAAACACAATAGCATCAGGCTAAGTATTGTGGCTTAGCTAGCCTAGCCATAGCTTATATAATGAGATACAATGAAACTAACCAAATTCGCGAAAGTAAAGAAAAAAGCCAACTCAGCCAACAACTCTAAATATACTCACAAATTCAAAATGCTTGACAACTTAATTTTAACAGATGAGTTATTCTCACAGAGTTTTAACTGAGGAGTTTTAATCACCGCATGGCAAATTCACTTCCTGTCTCCCAGCATGCCCTGCTTCTATGTTGATATGGTTACAAATCATACTGAACTGCAATAACAAAGTAATACATTTCTAGAGGTATAACAACTTTATGCACTTTACTTATTTATTTAGTTTTTCCAACTCTCACAGACCGCTTCACAGAGAGGTTGGCACGGCAACTTGTAGCAATCATATCACACATCAATGAACACATGCTCTGCACGAGCAAATGAGACACATGTAGCATGAGGCCATAAATTCCCTGTGCAGAACAACAGTTGGGCATACACTGACCTGATGACCCACTACCAACACCGAATCAACACGTTGATCAGTTTGACAGTGTTTTCATGGAGGATTATTACAAAATGAGTAACTCATCCTTACATAGTACAGGTTTCTTTTCATTGTCTGGCTTCAGTGCAACAGTCAGCTACAGAGTCCTACTTTTCTCTCTCTCTTTACTATGTTATTGTGTAATTGTGCTGGTAAATGTTTCTCTCATTTTAACCATAATATTGGATCAAACTCTCCATGAACCCATGTACATATTTATATGCAATCTGTGCATTAATGGACTTTATGGAACAGCAGGCTTTTATCCAAAGTTTTTTTCTGATCTTTTGTCTGATGTTCATGTGATATCATATGCAGGATGCCTTTTGCAGATCTATGTTATATACTCCTATGCAATGGTTGACTACTCTGTTTTAGCGCTGATGTCCTATGACAGATATGTGGCTATATGTCGGCCGCTAGAGTACCGCTCTGTGATGTCTGTGCCAAGGGTTTCTGTACTAGTTAGTTTATCCTGGCTTGTTCCTTTGTGTGCTGAGACACTGATGATCTCTTTGACATCGAGGTTGAAATTATGTGGCTCCCACATACAGAAGCTCTACTGTGAAAACTGGTCAGTTGTTAAACTTGCTTGTGGCTCAGCAGTAGCTAACAGCATGGTCGGGCTGTTTTTCATTTCTTTCTATTGTGGACACGCTCTCTTCATTGTTTGCTCATATGTGCAGTTGGTAAAATCAGCTTTAAGGTCAAAGGAGAGCAGGAGTAAGTTTACTCGGACTTGCATGCCACATTTGCTCTGTCTGCTTAATGTCACCACTGCTCTCCTTTTTGACCTTATGTACGCGCGATATGGATCAGCATCTGTGCCACAGAGCGTGAGGAATTTCATGGCCATACAGTTTCTCATCTTTCCACCTATACTGAACCCCGTTATTTATGGACTCATCTTAACTAAAATTAGAAAGAGAATGGTCTATTTGTGCACTATTTCAGGTCAGAGGTTTAAATGAAATCTCCAAGCATAGTATGTCAATAGCTACGTATCCCGAGATCACTATTAAACACTCTCTTGCTTTAAGCGCCCCCACATTTGTAAACTGTGCGACCTGGTTTTTGATGATGCATCACGGTTGTTGTGAAACATTGTAAACTGTCTGATTTATGATTATATTTGCCTGTCTCGAGAATTAACCTTTGCTTTGTGCGTTATACTGTTATCATCTAGAGACATACTGCAGAACTGTTTTCCACATTTAGACCACCTGCTTATTCTCAGTTGTAGAAGTTAAAACATTTTAGTGTCCATTGTTTCTCAGCTCATGTTTGTGATTGTTTAAATTATATTAAATAGACGTTTGAAAGACTGGACGGGGAGTTTAAAGTACAAAAGCAGGCTGATCTGAGGCATTATATGAATATGAGCATGTTCAAAGTTATGCCACATCTTATTATTTCTTTAATCGCTACATTTTCCAGCCTTGGTAGGTCTCTGTTAGGCCTTGTGTCATTCATAAAAAAACAAAAAACTGGAACATGGCACTTTATTTCATCCTGACAAACATCCATTAGTACTTTTGAAAACATATTGATGCACATATAAAACATTAGAAAACATTATAATATTTGTTATAACTGTTAATAGATGCAGTCGTGGTTGATTTTTCCATTTCAGCAAAACATGTTAATAAATAACAGAAGAACATAAATGAATTATAAAAATACAACCTAAATTCATTTAATTATTGGTACTGCCTAAAATCTTTGTACAAGAATAAAACCACAACTAAAGGCAGCTCATGTGTTGTAGTACAAGGCCAACCAACAGGTGAGAAGCTGACATCTTTCATTCTCGTTCAGTGCTATTTAGGTAAAGTGCTTTTATTTGTCACTATACAATGTATACACTATACATCATACAACGAAATTGCATAGTCGAGCAATGCCGCTTAAACTGCTATCTTGTGGCGATAAGTTGTAATACATTTCACGCAGCTGATCGGAAAGCGCGAATGAAAGTGGCCATGTGGCATTGTTTACAAAACTTGACCACAACTCACGTTTGCAGGCAGGCGACATAAGCTCCGCTAGCTAGCGTAAAACACAAAAATGGACCGGTTTTTAGGATCACTGACCTAGAATATCATTTGTTATTGTTGTTTATATTGTGTTATTTTATAATAATAATAATAATAATACATTTTATTTGGAGGCGCCTTTCAGGACACCCAAGGTCACCTTACAAAAAAAGGGCATAAAAGATCATTAATAAAGTAAAAGCACACAACAAACATCAAGATAAAAGCGATAGAAACGGGTACAGGGTGTATGATTATAGTGAGTATGCCAGTTTGAACAGGTGAGTTTTAAGTTGGGTTTTGAAGGTTGTGATGGAGTCAGATTGTCTTATGTGTGGGGGGAGAGAATTCCAGAGTTTGGGTGCGGAGCAACTGAAGGCTCGGGCACCCATAGTGCTGAGGCGTGGTGTGGGGGTGACTAACAGTCCTGCAGAAGTTGAACGGAGGGAACGGGAGGGGGTGTATTCCTGGAGAAGGTCGCGGAGGTAAGTGGGGGCTTGATTGTGGAGAGCTTTGTAGGTGAGGAGAAGATTTTTGTAGTCTATGCGGTATTGAACCGGGAGCCAGTGAAGTTGGATGAGAACAGGGGTGATGTGGTCGGATGATTTGGTGCGGGTGATGATCCGGGCAGCTGAGTTTTGTATGATCTGGAGTCTGTTGATGAGTTTGTTGGGGAGTCCGGTGAGAAGGCCGTTGCAGTAGTCCATGCGTGATGTGACAAAAGAGTGGACCAGGATTTCAGTGCTGGATTGGGTCAGTGATGGGCGGAGCCTGGAGATGTTGCGGAGGTGGAAGAATGCAGTCCGGGTGATGTTTTGAATATGGGGTGCAAATGAGAGGGTGTTGTCCAGTATGACGGCGAGGCTCTTGACTTGGGTGGAGAAGGGTACAGGGAATCCGTCAATGATGATGGATGTTGCTGGGGTGTGATGTGATTTGGCTAGGGTGGATTTGGAGCCGATGAGCAGGGCTTCGGTCTTGTCGCCGTTAAGTTTTAAAAAGTTTCTGCTCATCCAGCTCCGGATGTCTTCCAGGCAGGTGATGAGGGAGGTGGGAGGGATAGCAGCGGTGGGTTTGGAGGAGATGTAGACCTGTGTGTCATCAGCGTAACAGTGAAAATGGACCCCATAGTGAAGGAGGAGTGTGCCCAGGGGGAGGAGGTAGATGGTGAACAGGAGTGGACCTAAGACTGACCCCTGGGGGACACCCAGTGTAACACCCGAACACCCAGACTTGTGGTTGCTTAGCTGGACGAATTGTTGACGGTCGGTGAGGTAGGAGGTGAACCAGGACAGTGCAGCACCGGTGATCCCAATGCCAGCCAGGCGGTCCAGGAGCAGATGGTGAGAGATGGTGTCGAATGCTGCGCTGAGATCAAGGAGAATGAGAATGGTGAGTAGTCCGGAGTCAGCTGCACGGAGGAGGTCGTTGGTGATTTTGACTAGGGCTGTTTCGGTGCTATGTTTTGGACGGAAGCCGGATTGGAAGGGTTCGTGGAGATTGTTTATGTCAAGGTGGGACTGTAGTTGTGCGGCGACCACCCTTTCAAGTGTTTTAGAAATGAAGGGGAGGTTGGAGATGGGCCGGTAATGGTTTAGGACAGCTGGGTCAGCACCGGGTTTTTTCAGGATTGGTGTGATGGCAGCCAGTTTGAGAATGGGGGGTACCGTACCGGTAGTGAGGGAGGAGTTAATTATGTTGGTGATCATGGGGGAGATGGATGGCAGACATGCTTTGACAAGGGAAGTGGGAAGAGGGTCGAGCTGACAGGTGGTGGATTTGGCTTTATGGATGAGTTCCATAATGGTGTGTTCTGATACTGGGGTGAAGTCAGAGAGGGAGCTGATGAGAGGCTGGCCAGTGGTGATCATCCAGGGTGGGTCGTCAGAGGGAGTGCAAGATGAGGTCAGTTGTTGGTGAATGGTGTTGATCTTGGAGTTGAAGAAGTCCAGAAAGGCAGTGCACTGATTGGTGGAAATGTCTGGAGAAAGGGTTTTAGGAGGCTTTAGATTAAGATTTATATCTTAATCTAAATGTAAAAAATATTTTATCTTTAAAATGTACAGTCAATAAATAATGTGGACATGTGTAAACTATAGTATGTGCTTATGTACTTGTCTTTGAGGCAGAGAGTTTTTTTTATTTTTATTTTACAATGTTTTTATTTTTTTAATAGGTAGGCGCAGCATTTTCGTGCTTAGCTCTAGTGTCCCAGCATTGGAGGTGCTTTTATTTATGTTAGATAGTTCGGTCAAACAAATGCGGCATTTAACCTGCAGACAATAAAATGAGTAATTTAAACTAAGAGTCCATTTGAAATTGATTTGAATTCTGACGGATCAAGTGGAAACAGAGCAACTGGATGAAATAAAAACATATAGGCTACCTTATTTGCCGATATAAGATCAAAATGGTCCCACACGGCGGAGACCTTCCTCTTTCTTTGGGGTTCCATATTCCAACTTGATTCCACAGTTCCAGGATTTTTTGTGTTTTTTTTGTGTGTGTGTTTTTTTTGTTTTTGGCAAACACCATCACGTTGACAGTTGCGCTTCCTTATAAACACAGTTTGGCGCGTCGGTGACGAACGCAACAGCGTCTGTATCGGTCACGTGACTTCTTAACACGATACGCGCACCGATACGGGGTTTCGCTCGACACATGCGCCGACGCATCGGTGTTGCCGGACGCATCACTAATCTTTACACTGACCAGCAACCTGATTTCCAAACCTATGACCTCTATTTGCTTTGGCTTCACTTTTGAGGAGCTTGTCCACTGTCCACCTGTATGCAGTCTATGGTAAGAACATAAGACTGGTTTGAGTGGCACAATCAGGTAATAAGAAAAATAAAAAATAAAACAAAGACGCCTCTTCATATCCACATATTTGTAATTTGTACACAATATGATTTCCTGATGACCAACGTATGGCATAAAGAATTTATGGTCCAAAATTAGCGGTACTTACATGTCAGCTTTTATCTGATTCATGTCAATAGAGTAGAATAAATATAGAACCAGTTACACAATACCAGCACCACCACAAACTAAATGATCAGTAAGTTGAATGAACTAAAAATCAACAAAACACTCTAAAGATTATGTTATAGGTATGGCTAACTACATATACTGTCTGTATTAGACATAAATTGTGTTCAGTTGAACTGTGATAGATAAGTAAAAGTACGTAATAATAGTAATTGTATTGTTGTGCTGTAGGGCTACCGTTAAAGCAAACAATATGGTAAGGTGATCATATTCAGTGAACAGCTTATTTTTTAACTACAGGTTTTAACAGCCCAGCACTTCAGTCCAGGCTGAAATATCAGGACCAAAGACAGATTGCTATGAAAGTTCAACAGATATTGATGGAGTCCACAACATGAAGCGCAATAATTTTGCCCTTGCAGCACCGGCAGGTTGAAGTTTTCACTGATATACACAGTACGAATATGTCAACTACATGGGCTGACATTTTAGATAGTTACATCATGTGGTTCAACAAATATTGAATCAGTAATGTTGAATATCTAAGCACTCAAGTACAACTCAAATGTACTTTTTACTCTATTGCATTTATCCAACAGTTGTAGTTACTAGGGGTTGTAACAACTAGCCGACTTCAATGCTGCACCATGACGGTTTAAGTCGGTGAATCGTGATCATGTGACAATAACAACACGGATGCCTCGGACAAGAAAGGTGAAGAGCCCAGTGGGTCTTTGCAGTAAACTAGCAGTAGACTAGCAGTGTGTGGAAATATTTAACTTTAGATGAAGCCCATACTACCATGACATGCAAAATATGTAAGTCAGTCCTAAAATACAACAAAAGTACTACTGCAATACACACTCATCTGAAAAGGTATCCACTAACGCTAGCAGAGGAACGACAGGAGTCAATTAACAACTTGACCAAACGTCCAGGGTAACAGAGTGAAGGAGGCTGCAAATCCACTATGAGGTGGTGAATTTCATTGTCGGAAGTTATTAGACCTTTACCTGCTATAAACAGAAAAGGCTTTAGGGATATGCTGCATTGTTTCATCTTGGCTACACTATCCTATTTTACAACACGCTGTGAAGTACCACTAAATGCTATTGAGGGTGCCAGTTTGTACAGGCTAAACATACGCTGCCTGGCCAGAAGAAAGGTCGCCACCAAAAAAAAAAGAAAAAAAGTCACACACTGTAATATTTCGTTAAAGATTCTCAATGGGGTTAAGGTCTGGACTCTGTGGTGGCCAATTCATGTGTGAAAATGATGTCTCATGCTCCCTGAACCACTCTTCAACAATTTGAGCCCAATGAATCCTGCCATTGACATCTTGGAATATTTGCCATTGCTCCAGAGTCCAATCGTCATGCTCCCTAGCAAACTGAAGCCTTTTTTCCAGTTAGCCTCACTGATTAGTGTTTTTTTCTTAAGACTACACAGCTGTTTAGTCCCAATCCCTTGAGTTCTCTTGTACATGTGGAAATGTTCTTACTCTCACCATTACACATAGCCCTTTTTTTTTAGTAATACATAGGACAAGATGTTACAATCCCTTGTGCCGAAATCCCAGGCAAAACACGTTTAGAGGCCCTGTTCGACTAAGAGGCCCTACCAAGCCTACAGTCATGTAATATGACCAATAACCTAAATTCTACCTAGGCTAACTAGAAGCTGCTGGCTTGTAAGCCTATTGAGCAGCAGAGGATACTTCAGACATTGTAAAACATATCTAACTAAGCGCTGCTGGCTTGTACGGTCCGCTCAGCAGCAAACCATGGCTACCAAGTAACATGAGAACATGATCTGAACAACAGCAGTATGCAGCATTTCATTGGGGTTTTCAAGTGGGCACCTCCCTTCACCAATGTTTCGTTAAATTAGGCCCATTTGTTAGATATAAAAGAGTTAAAGAAGGAAACAGTACAGGACTGAAAGAGGTGTCCTTCTTTCCTTCTTGTACTGTTCAGATATGTGATTATGTAATGCTTCGCTTCAGCTTGCTCACTAGATAAGAGGCACCACATGGGGGCGGCTGTGGCTCAGTAGGTAGAACGGGTTGTCCACGAACCAGAGGGTTAGCGGTTCGATCCCCGGAATGTGCCACATGTCGAAGTGTCCTTGAGCAAGACACTGAACCCCCAGTTGCTCCCAGTGCGTGGCACTGGTGTGTGAATGTGTGCATGCTTGTGTGAGTGAATGGGTAGATGTGTCTCTGACTGTAAAGCGCTTTGAGTACCAATAGGTAGAAAAGCGCTATATAAAAGCAAGGCCATTTACCATTTACCATGCATAATTCACCTTGAAGACATCAGTTAGGGCTGGCGCCGGCCTCGGCCATACATAGAATACCACTGATACACGACAGGCCGCGCTCCTCCTATTGGTCCCGGGTGGAGCCCAGATAGAATAAAACCTGTGTGCAGACTGTGTTAGGGGCTTCTCTTCTCTACCCTTAAGGGGGTTAAGTTGAAGTCTCAGCGCTGATGCTGTACCAATTCTCTGCGTGCCAAATAAATTGTTGATTGGAGAGAAGTCGTCGAGTGATCTATCCATAGGCAGACTAACCTTTCCAATAGGTATAAAGAACCTGGGCTGAAGGAGAGGAAAACATTCCTCCTTCGACACATGACACCTCAAGAAGGCTTAACAGTGATTTCCAGCGTCACACCGCCACTACACAACCCTCTCTTCTTCACCATTCGATGTCTATCAACAACTAGTATGGAAACTAATAACCACAAGCCAAACAAACAAATCTACCATGCTCCGCTCCGTTGATGCGAGCTGAAAAAAGCACGTAACAAACAAACAAATCCGTAACAAACAAACAAAGCTACCATGCTTCGCTCCGTTGATGCAAGCTGAAGCAACAAACAAATCAACTGTGGCCTACATACGGCCTACATGTGGCCTACATGCGGCCTACATCCTTACTTTAGTTAGCTCCCCAGCTAGCATGCTTCCTGCGCACCCATAACCAGTCACTGGCTCTCTCTGCTGCCGGGGACATATTGTTAACCGCATTCCTCTGGCTTCTTCCTCGTATGCCCAGCTCACTCAGCAGAGCAATGACCGACTTTGCCACAAATCCACGGCAGCCCACTTCTACCGGGCGGACATAAGCCTTCCATCCATTTTGCTCTGCATCTGCTGCCAACTCTGCATACTTAGCTCTTTTTCGCTCGTTAGCCTCCTCAACTCTATCTTCCCACGGGACAGTCAGCTCTATGAAATAGACTACTTTCTCTGGCTCAGACCACAACAGCAGATCTGGCCGTAGTCGAGTGCTAGCTATCTCTCCTCCTACCCTTAGCTGTCCCGTGTTATGCCTGAAGCCCGCTACTCTAGCCTTTTCTCCCTCCCGTACAAACTTTATACATCTATTCTTTCTGTTAACGGCCACAGAATTTACATTCACCCGTTTTTCCTCTATTGCAGCTGCTAAACATTTCAATACCTGATTGTGACGCCAGGTATAACGTCCTTGGGAGAGACTAACCTTACAACCTGTTGGAATATGACTAAGCGTGCAGACACAAGTGCACAATGGACAGGCAGCATCCTCACCTACCCACTGGTTCAGATTCTGGGGAGTTGGCAGCACATCATAAGTTGCCCCTAACATAAATCTAATCCTGCTAGCCTCCATGCTCCAAAGCTCTCTCCACTTCACCTTCCTTTTCTCCACACTCTCCCAGTTCACCCATTTACCCTGCTTAGCCTGCGACACTGCCTTCGAGCATCTAACCGTTTCCTCTTGCTTCTGTACCTCTTCCACTATCATCTTTCTCCTTTCTACTGCTGATGCCTTGCTCCACAGAGGTTTCCCTGCACACAGTCCAAGGCCTCCACGCCCTTGCTATACATGGCCTATGATATCTCTATGCTTAAGAGCTGCCTGTGCTTGCTGCACTGCCTCTTTTGCCTTCCACTTCCTCCCTGTCTTAATAGTAGGCGCTACACTCCTAACCACTGGATCCTTTGACTGAGTTAGAGTCATTTCCAGTCTAACTTTAGTGCACTTAAACTCCTCTGTTAGGCAGGTAACTGGGAGCTCCAGTATGCCTTTCCCATTGACAGGCCGATACAAAAGAGTTGGACTCAGATGCAGAGGTTTCCAGGATCCGTGGAACTTTATTAAACATAAACACAATGTCTCTAGTATCAATGAAAAGTAACAAACAAAAACCCACTCCAAGGAGGGAAAAACGTAGTGAAAAATAATACTCAAAACGAAGATACTTATCGATCTTAAGGCTACACAAATGCAGGGAACACGAACACTCTTGGACAAGGAACATGACACACTGGCACAGGACAGGGGAAAATGCAGACCATATATACACACGAGGGTAATGGGGAACAGGTGGAAACAATCAGGAATCAGGAAGACAATCAGACCGGTGACACAAGAGGAAGGGCAAGTGACCTGAAACGAGAGGAGAGTTAGAATTTCAAAATAAAACCGGAAATGACGAGACAACACAAAACCAAAACCCCGCTGCGTGACACCCATACAACGCTGTGCTACTTAAGCAGTGTGGGACACCTAGCCACTTTCTGATAAATGAATTACTCATTCTTTCTAGCTTTTCTACCTTTGAAAGGGCAACCTCATACACCGTCAGCGGCCACATTAGCCGGGGCAGTAAACCAAATTGCCAACACCACAATTTTAACTTGCCTGGTAGCCCTGACCGGTCTATGCTTGAAATGACTTGCATCATTTCCTGCCTCAACCCTTCAAACTGCGCCTTATCACTAAGGCTTGCATCGTACCATCTTCCCAAACTCTTCACTGGCTTCTCCAGCACTGTGGGAATTACCTCATCATTTATAAAACACTTCTTATCTACCACTTTTCCTTTAACAATGGAAATACTCCTAGATTTAGTAGGCTTCACTTTCATCCTAGTCCACTGCAGATTGCTATTTAACTTATCCAGCAATCTTCTAGTACAAGGAGTGGTTGACGTTGTTGTCGTCATGTCGTCCATGTAGGCCCTAAATGGGGGAAGGCGAAGCCCTCCCTGCAGCCTTTCTCCACCTACCACCCATTTGGAAGCCCTAATAATGACCTCCATTGCCATTGTAAAGGCTAGCGGAGAGATTGTACACCCTGCCATGATGCCTACCTCCAGCTGCTGCCATGCTGTAGTGTACACTGCTGTGGTAAAGCAGAGCTGAATGTCTAAGAAGTATGCTTTGACTAAGTTTTGTTATACTACCTGGAACTCCAAAGAAATCAAATGCTTCCCATAACAAACTATGTGGCACCGACCCGACATCTGGTGCACTCTTGTACAGCCGGTAGGGAACCCCATTAGGTCCCGGGGCTGAAGAGGCTCTTGCGTGTCTTACCACCTCCTGAACCTCTTTCCACCTTGGTGGGCTGTCATCACACTGGCTAACAATTTCACCAATAGGTGGAATATCAGAGGGTAGAGCCAACTTTCTAAACCTGTCTGTATCTTTATGCACCTCCTCCAAGTACTCCTCTAGCTTCTCTTTTGGTACTGTAAGGCTACCATTCTTTTCCTTACTAAATAGTGACTTCACAAACCTAAATGGGTCCTTATAAAATGCTAATCTACCCCGCTCTTTCCTTTTCCTATTTTTCCTAATGTTCTCTGCCCTTCTTAAAGCTGCCAACCGCTTCCTAACATCTGCCTGTAAACAATCAATACCTTCCTTCTCTTCAACTGTAGCTTTCCTCCACTGCCTCTTAAGGAGTCTCCTCTCCTGTATGAGTCTATCTCTTGCTGACGCCTCGACCTAACCACCTGTCCCTTTTGCTTCTTATGTTTTTCGGCCACACCAAATCTTTAATTACCGTAATCATAAATGAGATCTCCCATTTTCTCCAACTTACTTTCCGCTGTCCCTTTAACCCTACCTAGTACACAAACCAAATCGCTATTGATATCTTCCCACTGCCTAATATCTGCTGCACCTGGCCATTTAATCCTTCCTTTCTGACTGCTAATTTTCTCCCTTTTTACGACCGGCTCGTTGGCCGCAACAAAATATGAGTTGTACACTCTGAAGTTGCAGAAAACAACATTTATTAACAAAAAGTTCAAAGATGGGATGTGACAATCAGTGTCAGCGGTGTAGGTGAGTGCATGGATGTGTTGGTTAATGTGTGGTGCATGTTGTTAGTGTGAAATAAGGAAAAACAAACAAAACACTGGCACGCTGGTCTGGTGCCACCGGCAAATGCAGAGCATCGAGAGAGAGAGAGCGAGCTAGGGAGGCGGGGTTAAATAGGGCCGGACAGGAAGTGCTGCCCAGGTGTTCCTCGTCAGCCCGGTATACAGCGTTCAACCTGCAACAAGTAGACACACCCCCAGTATACTGCACAGCAATACCCTGAACCCAGGCCTGGGGCCGTCACAGGCTGGTTAACCTCCCTGTCTGCCTCAGTGCTTGCACCTACTTCAACATTAGGGGTGCTGATGTCCTGCGAACTGTGGGTTAACTCCTGTTGCTTGACTTCAACCGACTGACTTAATGCACTTCTTAAGAAGTAGCTATCAATGCAGGGTCCCTGTGTTCCCTCTGCCAAGCACGTTTTCCTCCCTTGATGGATTCTGAGGCCCTTCAACGTTGTTACCTTCTGCCAGCCACACACACAAACCTGCTGCTTCTTTCCATCTCCATCTGAACTAGTAGCTTCCAGTAACGTGCCTTGCCTACTCAAGGTCAAATTCGATCATGGGTCAAAAGCCGTGTCAGTCCAAACTGAGTCATCTTCCGCCCCTGCGCTCGCTGACTCTAGGGGTATTTTATCCTTTGTTATACTTGTAGCAAGTTGGGGTGTAGCCCATGGCTTATTAAAGCCTGGGCTACTGCCACAATGAGCTGCTAACCCACTGTAGCCCGGTGGGGACTGTTCCCTCCTGTCAGCTGTCTTTCCATGCTGTCACTAGGTCTTTCCCTAGTTGTCAGCTGCACTATTCGCAACAGTCACTAGCCTAGGCTAGATAGAACATTTAGTAATACACAGGACAAGATGTTACAATCCCTTGTGCCGAAATCCCAGGCAAAACACGTTTAGAGGCCCTGTTCGACTAAGAGGCCCTACCAAGCCTACAGTCATGTAATATGACCAATAACCTAAATTCTACCTAGGCTAACTAGAAGCTGCTGGCTTGTAAGCCCATTGAGCAGCAGAGGATACTTCAGACATTGTAAAACATATCTAACTAAGCACTGCTGGCTTGTATGGCCCGCTCAGCAGCAAACCATGGCTACCAAGTAACATGAGAACATGATCTGAACAACAGCAGTATGCAGCATATCATTGGGGTTTTCAAGTGGGCACCTGTGACGGCCCCAAGCCTGGGTTCAGGGTATTGCTGTGCAGCATATTGTGGGTGTGTCTACTTGTTGCAGTTTAGACGCTGTATACCGGGCTGACGAGGAACACCTGGCCAGCATCTTCTGTCCGGCCCTATTTAACTCCGCCTCCCCAGCTTACGTTGAAATGTATGTGCATATCTATCTGTGGAGTGAAACTTTGGAATAGCTTACCAGAAGATATTAAAGATAGTAAAAATGTTGCCCATCTAAAAACAATGTTTAAAAATAATACTTTTGAAAAGTACAGAAGTGAAAATGTAGAGAGCAACAAAGGGAAATAATTAACTTAATTTTGCAACAAACAAGTTTTCTTGTTTGTTTGATTCGGACTGTTTTTTTTTTTAGCATAGAGGATTGATATGGGATTGTAATATAACCTAGGAAATTTAGACCTGTTTTGTTTTTGAGTTGTGAAGGTTTGTGGATATAGGATGGTCGGTGGGGGACGTACTGTGTAGGTATATGTATGTATGTGTGTGACGTGTATGTATATGCGCCATTCCGATCAGACTGCTTATGGTTTTTAATAATGAAATGAGAAACGAGGATGCGGCAGTTATAAGCTTTGCTTCAGCCGCAACCCTTTTCGACCAGCTGTACAGTATTTGTTACTACCTTGAATTTGTTCTGTTGAAATTTTGATGCTGTGATCGAAAATAAACTTGAAACTTGAAACTTGCTCCCTCTCTCTCGACATGCTCTGCATCTGCCAGTGGCACCAGACCAGCGTGCCTGTGTTTTGTTTGTATTTCCTTATTTCGCACTAACAACATGCACCACACATTAACCAACACATCCATGCACTCACCTACACCGCTGACACTGATTGTCACATCCCATCTTTGAACTTTTGTTAATAAATGTTGTTTGCAGTAACTTCAGAGTGTACAACTCATATTTTGTTGCGGCCAACGTGCCGGTCGTAACAAATTGGGGGCTCGTCCAGTGCGAAGGTCAGTTTTTGTTTGGCCTTAGTTTTTGTTACTTGGTTGAAGTAAAGTTTAGTTTGAGCACTTTGGTTGAAGCACACGTTTGTCCGTGTTAAATGGCGGTGCGTGGAGAAAACCCTTAATTGGGGGGTTTGGCTTTTGCGGTGATGTGACGTCATGGTGGGGATTCCCTTTGTCACCGCTTACGTAGTTCGGCGTACATGGTGAGTTTGATTGCGCTCGGGAGTTGTACTATTGAAGTTGGTGCATCGTAATTATTTGTTTTAAAGCCAGTGTTTGGTGGCTTTACTGTCTCACTCAGGCATGAGAAAGGTAAGTGTTGGTCCACCTGGTTGTGCGTTAACTGAAGGAGCGTTTTCCCTTGTAGGTCTTAGCGGCGTCTCCCCTTTGGGTGTCGTCGTGGGGGGTTGGTAGTGTTGGGGTACGGCGGTTAGAGCTTCCCATTCCCTTTCCCTAATACTGCTCGGGAGCACATCTGTGGTTTCGGTGGGGTTGCCAGGTTCTGGTCGCCTCGTCGAGCCAGCGGGCTAATAGTGCGCAAGTACCCGCCGCTACGCCTCATGAAGACTAGGGAGGGAGTTTGGCTAGGTAGTTAGCGGGGAAGTTCCGTGAAAGGCTGCGTCGGCCTGGTTGCACACCGGTGAGTCTTGGTGCTTACATTCTCGTGGGTTAAACTTGTAATGGATGAAGCTGTTAGCGCATTTGTGCGGACGCCAGCTGAATCGATTTTGGATGAATGTACAAAAGATCAGTTGATTAAAATAGCTCGTCATTACAATATTGATGTTGGTGATAAACGCCTAAAAGAGACAGTGAAGGCAAATTTGAAGTGTGGATTGTTGAAAATGAACGTGTTGGGTGTGGGAGAGGCCGTGTCCCTGGCACTGCGGGCACGCCTCTGCTGTTAGTAACGGGCCCTAGTGCCGCGTTGTCTTTTGAGCAACAGAAGGAGTTGCTAATGTTGAAGCTACAATTGACAGAGAGAGAAGTTGCTGTTGAGAAAGTGAAGCAAGAAACGGTACAGGCGGAACTGGACGTGGAAAGACAGAAGATGGCTCTAATTAGAGAGGGGAAAGTTGCCACGGGTACTTTTTTTGATGGTTCCGATTCAGGTAGCTCCACAATAAAATCTGATTTGAGTGATTTAGGTTGGTTCCAAAATTTAATGAAAATGACCCAGAAACTTTTTTCGCACTGTTTGAGCGTCTGGCTGATGCTCGCGGCTGGTCCGAGTCCACGTGTACATTAATGTTGCAATGTGTGTTAACCGGGAGAGCACAGGAGGCATGTTCTTCACTCAGTAACAGCCAAAGTGTGAAGTACAATGTGGTGAAATCGGCTGTCCTCAAAGCGTATGAGCTGGTTCCTGAGGCTTATCGCCAACGGTTTCGGGGTTGGACGAGGGGCGATAAATCTCATTTGGAGTTTGCGTTTGAGTTGTCAACTCAGTTTGATCGGTGGTGTGCTGCGGCCGAGGTTGACTCTTTCGAAAGTCTGAGGGATCTCATGATTTTGGAACAGTTCAAAAATTCTGTGCCGTGGCGCATTGCAACATACATCAGCGAGCGTAAAGTTACGGCGGCATCTGAAGCGGCCGTTCTGGCTGATGACTATGTGTTGACGCATCACGGTGGCAATACTTGGTATGCCAGTTCGCGCGGTGATGGCTCACACAGGGAAAATTTCTCCACAGAAGGTGCGTGGTCCAGTCCTCCAGGCAGAAAGGTTTGGGGAGATCAGAGAAATGATCGGAGTGCTCGGGAAGCGGACACACTCTGTAATTATTGTCACAAGCGTGGTCACTGGAAAAGAGACTGTTATGCGTTTAAAACTAAGAGTGACACCAGAGCGAGTGTAAGTCCCAAGCCGGCATTGTGTGTTGGACCTGGTCCTAACCGGGTGTTGGAAACTCAAGGTGGTGAGTTAAAACCTCAGGTTAGTCATGCTCCGCTATCTTATTTGCCTTTCATCAGTGATGGTAGTGTTTCCTTGGTGGGAAGTAATGAAAAAGTGCAGATTAAGATATTGCGGGACACAGCAGGTTTAAAGTCCTTCATCTTAGCATCGGCTCTTCCTTTTTCACAGGAGTCATTTACAGGTACTTGGATACCGGTGCTCGGGATTGGGATGCGCGTACTGCAGGTGCCTCAGCATAAAATAATGTTGTCTTGTAATCTGTTTCAGGGTGAGGTGGTGGTCGCAGTGCGCCCAGCTCTGCCTGTAGATGGCGTGACAATGATCCTGGGTAACGAGATAGCGGGGAATCGAGTGTGGGCAGATGTTCCACCTCCTCCTAGCAGTGCTTCAGCACAACTGGTTACCAGTGAACCGGTCAAAAATGTAACAACGTCGTCGCCTGAGGTGTTTGGTTCATGTGCTGTTACAAGAGCTATGAATCGTGCCCAGTTGGTGGAAGCAGAGTCCATGGACAAGGAGGACAAGTCACAGCAGCGGGAGGCTACCCCTATTAATGTTCCTTGGTCTGTTTCTCGCAGTGAGTTGGTGTCGGAGCAGCGGGCTGACGGGTCTCTCAGGGGTTTTCTGGACATGGCAACCGCTTCTGGTGAGTTAAACAACCCTCAATGTTATGTTATTCAGAATGAGGTGTTGATGAGAAAGTGGGTGCCCCAGGGGAAACATGTTGTGGGTGAACCCGTTTATCAAGTTGTGGTGCCTTCCAAGTTTCGTGGCCTGGTGTTGCAGGTTTCCCATGATGAGTCTGGTCACCTGGGCGTCAGGAAGACGTATGATCGCATCTTGAGGTATTTCTTTTGGCCTCGATTGAAAAAAGACGTTTCTGAGTACATCAAATCGTGTCATACATGTCAACTAACCAGTAAACCTAATCAGAAACTTAGGCCTGTGCCACTGTGTCCGATTCCAGCCGTAAGTCAACCTTTTGAACATCTTATTATTGATTGTGTGGGCCTGTTGCCTCGGTCGAAATCGGGCGCAACTTACCTGTTAACGGTGATGTGTCAGAGCACGCGGTACCCAGCGGCATATCCACTGCGCACAATAACTGCTAGGTCTGTAGTTCGGGCGTTGTCTCATTTTTTTTCCATCTTCGGTGTTCCTAGGGTAATTCAGACGGATCAGGGTTCAAATTTTACATCCCATTTGTTTGCGCAAAT
Source organism: Planiliza haematocheilus (assembly GCA_005024645.1). Classification (NCBI taxonomy): domain Eukaryota; kingdom Metazoa; phylum Chordata; class Actinopteri; order Mugiliformes; family Mugilidae; genus Planiliza; species Planiliza haematocheilus. The sequence continues at coordinate 3,567,718 of SRSE01000725.1, read as the reverse complement.
ATTAAAACAGTTGCATATTAGTCACAATCGGGCGTCTGCGTACTATGCGCAGAGTCAAGGGGTTTTGGAGCGTTTCCACCAGACGCTCAAATCCATGTTACGTGCATATTGCATCCAAATGGAGAGAGATTGGGAAGAAGGTTTGCCATGGCTGTTGCTATCTGCCAGAGAGGTAGTCCAGGAGAGCACTGGTTTCAGCCCTAATGACCTTGTGTTTGGACATACTGTCCGGGGTCCTTTGGCACTGTTGCAGGATAACTGGAAGGAGGTACAACCACCCCAAAACCTTATCGAGTACGTAAATGGGTTTAGATACAGGTTGTACAAGGCTCAGGAAGTGGCCAAATGTAATTTGACGTCTGCGCAGGCCAAGATGAAGGAACATTATGATCGTCAAGTAGAGAATCGTGGTTTCGCCCCAGGTGATCAGGTGCTTGCTTTATTGCCTGTGGTTACCTCTCCGTTCCAGGCTAAGTTTTCTGGCCCATATTGAGTTGTGAAAAAGTTGTCGGATCAGAACTATGTAATAACTACTCCGAATCGTAGATCACCTACTCAGCTCTGCCATGTTAACCTGTTAAAACCATACTACACCCGGGCATCGCAGTTAACGGAGGAGAAAACACAGGTGACTGATGGACACCCTGTTTGTGTTTCAGCATTGGTGTTCCCACAGGCTGCAACCGAGCAAGAGGGTGAAGAGAGTGATTTAACACGTCCCGATGAGGGTGTATTGTGTGGTCGCCTGAAGAACTCCGAGGTTTTGGAGAATCTGGATGGTTTGCTGTCTCATTTGGAGTTGTCGAGACGTGGTCAAGTAGTTGACTTGATAAGGCGTTATCCGGATTTATTTGGTGACACACCTACTCGTACACATTTGGTGGAGCATGATATAGATGTTGGGGATTGTAGACCTATTCGGCAGAGGTTTTATCGGGTCCACCCAGAGAAACGCAAGTTCCTTGACGCGGAAGTAAAGTATATGCTCGATAATGGCATTGCACAACCGTCCTCCTCTAGCTGGGCATCTCCCTGTTTGTTGGTGCCTAAGTCCGACAATACACCGAGGTTTTGCTCAGACTTCCGTAAGGTGAATCATGTGACTAAGCCGGATTCTTTTCCGCTCCCTAGGATGGAGGATTGTATTGATCAGGTGGGGGCGGCTAAATATGTTAGCAAGTTTGACTTATTAAAAGGGTACTGGCAGGTCCCGTTGTCAAAGAAGGCTAGGGAGATTACGGCGTTTATTACTCCATCTGGGTTGTATGAATATACCGTAATGCCCTTTGGTTTGCGGAATGCACCAGCGACCTTTCAACGCCTGATGAATATGGTAGTTGGAGATTTGGAGGGGTGCTCGGTATATTTGGATGATGTTGTCATCTATTCGGACAGTTGGAGTGACCATCTTGACAGCATTGAGAAGCTGTTTGATCGTTTGGTCCGTGCTTCAAGTTTCAAGTTTATTTCGATCACAGCATCAAAATTTCAACAGAACAAATTCAAGGTAGTAACAAATACTGTACAGCTGGTCGAAAAGGGTTGCGGCTGAAGCAAAGCTTATAACTGCCGCATCCTCGTTTCTCATTTCATTATTAAAAACCATAAGCAGTCTGATCGGAATGGCGCATATACATACACGTCACACACATACATACATATACCTACACAGTACGTCCCCCACCGACCATCCTATATCCACAAACCTTCACAACTCAAAAACAAAACAGGTCTAAATTTCCTAGGTTATATTACAATCCCATATCAATCCTATATGCTAAAAAAAACAGTCCGAATCAAACAAACAAGAAAACTTGTTTGTTGCAAAATTAAGTTAATTATTTCCCTTTGTTGCTCTCTACATTTTCACTTCTGTACTTTTCAAAAGTATTATTTTTAAACATTGTTTTTAGATGGGCAACATTTTTACTATCTTTAATATCTTCTGGTAAGCTATTCCAAAGTTTCACTCCACAGATAGATATGCACATACATTTCAACGTGGTACGAGCAAAAGGTTGCTTTAATTTCCCTCTCCCTCTTAGGTTATACCCTCCCTCTCTTTCCGCAAACATTTTTTGGATTTTTCTTGGAAGTAGATTGTGCTTTGCTTTATACAAAAATTGTGCAGTTTTGCAGTCCACTAGATCTCTAAATTTCAATGCTCTTGATTTTAAAAACAATACATTGGTATGTTCATGGTACCCCACATTATGCACTATTCTTATTGCACGCTTCTGCATGACACATATCGTGTGTAAGGTGCTTTTATATGTGTTACCCCAAACTTCGGCACAATAGGTCAGATAAGGAAGAACAAGAGTACAGTACAGTGAGTACAACGATTTATAATTAAGTATATGTCTTGTCTTACATAAAATACCTATTGTGCGTGAAAGCTTGGACCTAACATATTTAATGTGAGGCTTCCAGCACAAGTTGTGGTCAATGATCACACCTAAAAATATATTCTCATATACTCTTTCAAGCTTAACTCCGTCAATTTCTACTTCCGTCTGTATATCTAGATGTTTATCCCGCTTTCCAAAAATCATATATCTGGTTTTTTTAATATTTAAAGATAATTTGTTAACATCAAACCACAACTTGAGCTTTTCTAGCTCTCCCGAGACAACCTTCAAAAGTTGATGGAGGTTCGTCCCAGCACAGAAGACATTCGTATCATCAGCAAAAACCACACAGTTAAACATATTTGAGACATTGCATATATCATTGATATATAAAATAAATAATTTTGGTCCGATTATTGACCCTTGCGGTACACCACATACAATTTCTGCAAGAGTAGACTTCGTGACACCCATCTGTACAAATTGCTGTCTCTTTTCAACGTAACTTTTTTTTTTTTTTTTTTAACACATATCTTTATTGATTTTTCAGTCTTTAAACAATTCCCCTCCCTCCCCCCAACCCTGAACTGGAGCCAACAGTTAAACAGCATGAAAAATGACATTTCCTTTGAAAATCAAAAACAAAAATACAGATACAATATACCGTACATCTGCCTGTCTTCTAGTTAAATTTTTTACATAATCAATTGAAATAAATAGGCACAAGTGAGAGAAAAAGATGGAAAAATTTAAAAAAGAATAATAATAATAATAATAAAATAAAATAAAATACATAAATAAATAAAAATAAAAATAGAGAGAAACATACATACAGTATATTCAAAATATATCTATACATGTTTTTTTTTGTTTTTTTGTTTTTTTTTTTTTGTTTGTTTTTTTTAAGGAAAAGGATAGTATTTCTGTATGTAACATTAAAAAGACAGCAAAAGCGTATAATAATACAAAACCGACATAAATAAAATAAAATAAAAATTAAAAGGGTATCGTCTTATTTAAGGATTTAGTAAGTCAGGTCTTGATTCCAAAAATATGATAAATGAGTTCCATATGTCATGAAAAATGTGGCTTTTTTGTTTGATTATATATGTAAGTCTTTCCATCGCTAAGCAAGAAGAAAGTTCATTAATCCACATATTCAGAGAAGGACAATGAACACTTCTCCAGTGTCTGGCTATAAGACGTTTCGCATGTAATAAACAAAGATTTATCAGCTTATACTCGTGTGTTTTCAGGGCCAGTGTTTTGGGTCTCAGGCCGAGGATACAGATCTCCGGGCACGCAGGGATTTTTTTATGTATTATAATGGAGATTGTGTCAGTTATTTTTTCCCAAAATTCTTGTAAGTGTTTGCACTTCCAAATACAATGAAATAGGGTTCCCTTCTCTGTTCTGCATTTTATACAATTATCAGGGATATTAGAATTAAATTTATTTAGTTTTTCAGGAGTTATATATGTTCTCATAAGCCAATTGTATTGGATCAATTTCAATCTGCTATTAATAGATAGTGTTTGCGCTTGATAACAAGCTTTTTCCCAATCGTCTTCAGTGATATCTCTTTGAAGATCCTCTATCCATGCCCTTCTTTTGTAATCTGAAGATTCCAAAGAAGTTTCTGACAATGTCTTGTATAGAGTTGAGATCTTACCTTTAGCATATGGGTCTGATGTTACCAACTTTTCAATAATACTTAGGGGAGGACATTGATATGATTGCCACCTTGAGCGAATAAAACTCCGTATTTGGAAGTATTTAAACATATGAGTTTGAGGGATCCCAAATTTCTCTTTAAGATTGTCAAAGGACATGAGGGTGTTATCTGAATAAAGATTTATGATCTTCTTTAGACCCAACTGTGCCCAGAGTCTGAACCCACGATCCGATTTACCAGGTGTAAATGATGAATTGCCCCAGATAGGCGCAAATGGTGATAATCCTGATGGCATTTTGAACATTTCCTGTGATTCATGCCAGGCTATGATAGTGGATTTAACAAATGGGTTAGTTGTGTTTTGCTTAAGTCTTTTGAGAGAGTCAGAATAAAGATAACTATCTAATGTTAGTCCCCTGGCACACTTTTCTTCTATTTGGATCCACGGTAAATTGGGAGCATTAGAAAACCAAAAAAGGGCTGATCTAAGCTGAGCTGCCCTAAAATACCATAAAAGATTGGGTAGCTGGAGCCCTCCTCTTTCATATGGAAGATATAGTAGTGTTAAGCGAAGTCTTGATCGTCTTCTGTTCCAAATGAATTTTGTAAACACTTTCTTCATATTGGAAAAAAATGTTGGTGGGGGTGTAAGGGGGATCGATTGGAATAAATATAAGAATTTAGGGAGAATATTCATTTTAATAATATTGATTCTGCCAATTATTGTAAGGGGAAGGTTCATCCATCTATCTAAGCTATCATTCACCTGAGCAACAATGGGGTCGTAATTACATGGGATCATATTTTTAATTTGAGGTGTGATGATTATTCCTAAATATTTGAACCCGTCTCTAGCTATTGTGAATGGATGTTGAAATGCTGGATTAATCCTATCTTGCCTGTTGAGAAAAAGTATTGATGATTTTGCCTGATTGACCTTATAGCCTGAGAATGATCCGAATTGATCAATTAGATTAAGCAAGACAGGTATTGTGTTTTTCAGGTCTGAGAGATATAATAATATATCATCTGCAAATAAAGAGATCTGGTGTTCTATTTCTGAAATATGGATTCCCTTTATCCCTGGGTGATCTCTGATTGCAATTGCCAGGGGTTCAAGAGTCATCACAAACAGCAAAGGGGAGAGCGGGCATCCCTGACGAGTGCCTCTCGACAGACCAAAGGATTTTGAGATTAAATTATTTGTAATCACTTCAGCTGATGGTTCACAATAGAGTAATCTAATCCACTGACAAAATTTAGGACCGCATCCAAATCGACAGAGTACATCAAATAAGTAAGGCCACTCGACTCTGTCGAATGCCTTTTCGGCATCTAGTGACAGTACACAAGTGTCTTTAGCATCTTTTTTTTCATGGATAATGTTTAGTACACGCCTGATATTATGAAACGCCTGTCTATTCTTCACAAATCCATTTTGGTCATTGTGAATAATCAATGGTAGGTGAGTTTCTAATCTTAATGCTAGTACTTTTGCCAAGATTTTAGCATCTGTGTTAATTAAAGATACTGGTCTATATGACTCACATTTATCATGTGGTTTGCCTGGTTTAGGTATTAGTGTTATCAGCGCCTTTCTTAGTGATGGGGGGAGGATACCAGATTCCAGGGATTCCTCATACATATTTATAAGGGGATGTACTATTTTTTCTTTGAAGGCTTTAAATATATCTATGGGGAGACCATCAGGTCCAGCTGTTTTCCCATTTTTCATTGTATCAATAGCTTTCAATAATTCTTCAATAGAAAATGGGGAATCTAGGTGTTGCTTGGCTTCATTAGAGAAGTTAGGAATCTGGAGGCCATCTAGGAATAACGTTTGCTGACTATTTATCCCAGCAGATTCTGCTTTGTATAGAGAGTGATAGAAATTGGCAAAAGTTACGTTAATTTCTGATGGGTCTGATGTTAGAGTCCCTGAGGTTGTTAAAATGTTATTAATGGCCTTACTAGATTGAAGTTTCTTGATTTGCCAAGCCAACAACTTGCCCGATTTTTCCCCCTGTTCATAAAATGTTTGTTTTAGACGAATTAAGCTATTCTCTGCTTTTGCAAGTGAAAGTTTATTATATTGTGCTCTTAGCAGAAGCAACTCCTGTTGATAGAGTTCTGTGTTAGTTTTATTTTCATACATTTCCTCCTCCATTTTTCTAATTCTGTCGTTGAGAGACTGTAGTTCTAAATTGACTTTGTTAGTAATAGAGCTTGTATAGCTAATCATTTGTCCTCTTAAATAGGCTTTAAAGGCCTCCCATCTTATAGATGCCGTCGTTTCATTTGTGTTTGTTATAAAAAATTCATCAATGCTGTTACCAACAAACTTCATGAATTTTGTGTCGTGCAGCCATTTGGGTGTAGCCTCCATCTATGAGGACCTCTAATGAATTTGGACATATTATATATTAATTTAACTGGGCCGTGATCTGAAATTACAATGGATTCGTAAGTAACATTATGTATCTGTGAGAATAAATGGTTTGAAATTAAAAAGTAATCTATTCGTGAATAAGAATTTGTTGATGAGGAAAAGCATGAAAATTCTGATTTATTCGGGTATTTTCTCCTCCACGGATCACATAAGTCCAGGTCTTGCATGAAATTGTGTAATATTTTCCTGCTTTGTGCATGAGTATTATCAGTACCTTTAAGTCTGTCGAGATTTGTCGCCAGGGTTGTGTTGAAGTCCCCTCCAATAAGAAGATGGCCCGACATCTGAGCTAGAAGTAAAAATAGCTCCTCAAAGAATTTGGGGTTATCAGAGTTTGGTCCATACAAGTTTACAAGATTTATATTTATATCAAAAAGCGTTCCTTGAAGTATTAAATATCTGCCTGCCTTATCAGGTGTAACCTTTGAAACTTTGAATGGGACAGATTTGTGAATTAATATTAGCACCCCTCTTGCGTTAGATGCATATGATGAGGCATAAACTTGACCTGGCCATCTTCTACGAATTTTCAATAGGTCATTATTCAATAGGTGGGTTTCTTGTAGAAACACAATAGATGATTTAAGTTGCTTAATTCTATGCATAACCTGTTTCAGTTTTGATAATTTACCTAACCCCCTTACATTCCATGATATGAATGTTATTTGAGACTCATTCATCTTGTAATATTAAGGTGCATTTCCTCAAATGTAAGACCATACCAAACACACTTAACCAAAAATATAGTTTCGATTAAAAACGTTCTTTCGTACTGAGGCTCTTGGACGCCGTTAACCCGAACAAACCGGCGATTAACTCCCCTTCCCTCTAACGTAAAGATCCCAACCATGGGCTCGACTGATCCTACCGATAGGAGCATGTCCCTTGCGAGTGCGCCAACAAACCTAACTGCGCTCTCCTCGCATCACAGCCCTTCAAAATAAAAGTTAGACTAATTCCCTCAGTGATTTTCTTACACACAACATTGTAAGGTATTCCAGCTAAACCTGAGCATATATAGCAAAACATAAAACTTTTCAGGAGAGATCTGTCAGTGTTATGCTAAAGCCAAAACATTTCCTGATTAACTTGAAATATAATTGCTGCTCTTAAATTGTTTTCCGTTAATTAACAGGGATTCTCATGAGAATTCTTTAGTTAAATCCTACTACTGTATTATCATGTCACCGTTTTATCCGTTTGACTCGATGGATGAAAGTAGTTTCTCCACATCCTTGGGAGAATCGCAGGTCTTCGTCTGGCCCTCAAGTATGACAGTCAGCTTAGCTGGGTATCTGAGCCTGTAGTCAATGTTCAGCGCCTGTAAACGTTTCTTCACTCCGTCGAACTGTCTCCGCTGCTTGCGCACATCCATGGAGAAGTCCGGGAAAAACATAACTTTGTGTTGTTGGTATGTCACTGCCTTCATCTTTCTGGCCGCCTCCATTACTCTTTGCCTATCACAAAAGTTCAGGAACTTCATGATCATCACACGGGGGTATCTCTGCTCCGCCGCCGGGGGTCTGCCGATGCGGTGCGCCCGTTCAATTACCACTGGGCTCGGCAGCGATGCTCCAAACACCTCACGTAGCCACTTTTCCAAAAATCTCACCGCATCTGCCCCTTCTGCTCTTTCAGGCAGGTTAACCAGTCGTAGATTGTTTCTCCTGTGGCGGTTTTCCAGGTCGTCTATTCTGGAGCTGAGCACCTCTATTTGGTTCACGTGTGTTTGCACTGTATTTTGCAGCGCATCCACATTATCCTCTGTCATGCTTATGCGTTGCTCAGCTTCCGATAGCCTACCCCCAAACTCGTGGAAGTCCCTCTTGATGTCATGGATAGCGGCCAAAACTCCGTCGAATTTCGACGCGAACGTAGTTTTCAAGTCTGAAATAGCTTTAATCACCTCATCTCCTCGGTCTTCAGCATTAGCATTTGCTGTGGCTGCCATCTGCTGCAACCCGTTAGCTTCTCCAGACTCTACTTCTTGATTATCACGCAGTTTTTCCATCGTTGTTGAACGGGTATTTATTTTTCTTCTCTCCATTCACACCGTCTTTCGGCTCTGTATATTGTTAATGCAAGTTGCGTATGAGTTTGCGGAGTTAAATACAGGATTTGGACTGTTTGCTGAGAGAGCTCCTTCTAACACGTCCTACTTGCTCGCCGCCATGTTGGATCCCCTCAACGTAACTTTTTAACCAATTTAACCCTACCCCTCTGATCCCATATCTCTCCAGTTTCTGTAATAAAACGTCATGGTCAATAGTATCAAACGCTTTTTTTTAAATCTATAAAAACACCCACTGTATACTTCTTGTCATCTATTGCACTTGTTAACTCCTCAACCAGTTCCATCAATGCCATTGCTGTTGATCTGCCTGCTCTGAAGCCATACTGACTTTCCATGAGCAACATGTGTTTATTGATGAAGCTGTCCAACCTAACCACAAAAAGTTTCTCCAGTATTTTAGAGAATTGTGGAAGCATTGATACTGGCCTATAATTTGTGTACAGGTTTTTTTCCCCAGATTTGTATAATGGAATTACTTTAGCCACTTTCATTTTGTCAGGAAAACAGCCTGATTTAAATGCTCAGTTAACTGTAAACCTGGCCAAGTGTGAGTTTGCTAAAGCCACAGTGACTTATTTGGGGCGTGTAGTAGGGCAGGGCTCAGTCTCTCTGGTGCATGCAAAGGTGCAGGCGATTGCGGATTATGCCGCACCTCCAACTAAGAAGGCACTGATGCGATTTCTTGGGCTGGTTGGATATTACAGAAGTTTCTGCAAGAATTTTTCTACGGTGGTTGCACCCTTTACAAATCTGTTGAAATCCAGGGTGAAATATGTTTGGTCACCAGAGTGTCAGTTGGCTTTTGAAAATGTTAAGGCATTGGTCTGTAATGCTCCTGTTCTGGCGGCCCCGAAATGGGATAGGCTTTTCAAGCTGGAGGTGGATGCTAGTGCTGTGGGCGCAGGCGCAGTGTTACTGCAGGCTGATGACCTTGGGGTGGATAGACCAGTGTGTTTTTTTTCCAGGAAGTTCAACATTCATCAACGGAATTATTCTGTCATTGAAAAGGAAACTTTGGCTTTGATCCTAGCTCTACAGCATTTCAGTGTTTATGTTGGATCCTCACCTTTGGTGGTCTTTACAGATCATAACCCACTAACTTTCCTCAGCTCTATACAGTCTCCAAATCAGAGACTGGTTCATTGGGCTCTCTTTCTGCAGTCCTACAGCCTTGATATTTGCCATATCAAGGGACGAGACAATGTAGTGGCAGATGCGTTATCTCGGGCCCCTTGTTTGTGATTATATGTATTTTGTTTTTTTGTTTTTTTTGCTTTCCACTTTAGCCCATTCTTCTTGGTCTCTTTCCTCTTAAATGAGCTTCAAAGATCCAGTTGCTGAGGAACTGAGAGAACTGAAGTTTGTATGGACATTAAGTGGTATGGTCTTATCATTATTATATTAAAACAAGTGCAGTTATTTGTTAAATTCAGAGCTATTCGAAGTTTCTGTAAAGTTTGGGGCCAGGGTGCCTTTTGGGACCCTGACTTTATGGGGGGGGGGGACCCCAGGCCTGGGTTCAGGGTATTGCTGTGCAGCGTATTGTGGGTGTGTCTACTTGTTGCAGGTTAGACGCTGTATACCGGGCTGACGAGGAACACCTGGCCAGCATTTCCTGTCCGGCCCTATTTAACTCCGCCTCCCCAGCTTGCTCCCTCTCTCTCGACATGCATCTGCCAGTGGCACCAGACCAGCGTGCCCGTGTTTTGTTTGTATTTCCTTATTTCGCACTAACAACATGCACCACACATTAACCAACACATCCATGCACTCACCTACACCGCTGACACTGATTGTCACATCCCATCTTTGAACTTTTGTTAATAAATGTTGTTTGCAGCAACTTCAGAGTGTACAACTCATATTTTGTTGCGGCCAACGTGCCGGTCGTAACAGCACCTCCCTTCACCGATGTGTCGTTAAGTTAGGCCCACGACACCTCAAGAAGGCTTAACAGTGATTTCCAGCGTCCTGGAATCACCCCCCTCCACGCCGCCACTACACAACCCTCTCTTCCTCACCATTTGATGTCTATCAACAACTAGTATGGAAACTAATAACCACAAGCCAAACAAACAAATCTACCATGCTCCACTCCGTTGATGCGAGCTGAAGCACGTAACAAACAAACAAATCCGTAACAAACAAACAACTCTACCATGCTCCGCTCCGTTGATGCAAGCTGAAGCACCTAACAAACAAACAAATCCGTAACAAACAAACAAAGCTACCATGCTCCGCTGATGCAAGCTGAAGCACGTAACAAACAAATCTGTAACAAGCACACAAAGTTCTACTGAGTTCTACTGATGTTTTTCTTCGATTTGATTTCACCAAACGTTTAAATGATGGCCGAGCACCATTAATCAGGATTTCTTTCTGACCACATTTCTTCCTCCAAGACTATGGTCCCCCACTATCCTTCAAGTTTTTAATAATGTGTTTGACAGTTCTTAACCCAATTTTAGCAGTTTTTGCAATCTCCTTAGATGTTGTCTCTTGATGCATGCCAATGATCTGACCCTTCTGAAACAGACTGACATCTTTTTCACGACCATGCGATGTGTGAGCTTATGGTAGAACTGAGTTTGATGAGCAAGATCCTATTCGAAGTGTCAGACTGACAGTGATTATGGTGTTGCCTTGGGCTACGGCCAACATTAACCCATGTCAAAGCTTCAGTAAACTTACAGAAAAGCGTTCGTAGCTGCAATATTAGAGAAGAATTACTTTGTACTGTTTTTTATGTGTGACGTCATCGACTAGTTGACAATGACTCGACTTTCACAAATAACAGGTGAGTTTAAAAACTCTGAAGTTAGTAGTTAGTAGTTAATTTACTGATGATTTAAAACATAAAATAAAATAATGAATGATATAACATACAGTCATTTTTTATAGATTTTAATAACAATGTTCTGTCTGCACCATTGTTTTTTATGTACTCATTGTGAAATGAACCACGTGATCATGTAAAATGAACACATGCTCTGCACGAGCAAATGAGACTCATGTAGCATGAGGCCATAAATTCCCTGGGCAGAACAACACTATCACTTCTAGGCACATTTTATCATGCCCACATTGTGTTGATCAGTTTGACAGTGTTTTCATGGAGGATTATTACAAAATGAGTAACTCATCCTCACACAGCATAGGTTTCTTTTCACTGTCAGGCTTCAGTGGGACAGTCAACTACAGAGTCCCGCTTTTCTCTCTCTCTTTACTATGTTATTGTGTAATTGTGCTGATAAACGTTTCTCTCATTTTAACCATAATATTGGATCAAACCCTACATGAACCCATGTACATATTTATATGTAATCTGTGTATTAATGGACTTTATGGAACAGCAGGCTTTTATCCAAAGTTTTTTTCTGATCTTTTGTCTGATGTTCATGTAATATCATATGCAGGATGCCTTTTACAGATCTATGTTATATACTCCTATGCTATGATTGACTACTCCATTCTGGTCCTGATGGCCTATGATAGATATGTGGCCATATGTCGGCCTTTGGAGTACCACTCTATGATGTCTGTGCGAAGGTCTGCTGTGTTAATCAGTTTATCCTGGCTTGTTCCTCAGTGCTGTGTGTTTCTAGCAATAAGTCTGACATCAACACTGAAATTATGTGGCTCCATCATACAGAAACTCTATTGCGAGAACTGGTCAGTTGTTAAACTTGCTTGTGGTTCAACAAAAGCAAACGATATAGTCGGACTAATTGTCATTGCTTCTTATTTCTGTCATGCTCTCTGCATAGCGTGCTCATATGTGTTGCTGGTTAAATCAGCTCTGAAATCCAAAGAGGGCAGGAGGAAGTTTACACAGACATGTCTGCCACATCTGTTTTGTTTGCTTAATGTCACCACTGCTCTGCTTTTTGACGTCATGTACTCAAGGTATGGATCAGCATCTATGCCACAGAACTTAAAGAACTTCATGGCCATACAGTTTCTTGTCTTTCCACCGATACTGAATCCTGTCATTTATGGACTGGTCATGACAAAGATTAGACACCGCATGATATATTTGTGGATGATGGCTCATCAAAGACTCAAACCAAAAAGATTTTCAAATTTTGAAATTAACTTAAATATAGCACGGTTCTGATCAAGCATGGGGCTAGTTCTGTTGATGTGGTTGTTTACCTCAAGAAACAAGTGATCAGAGACAGACAAAGGTAGCACTGATTTATATACTTGTTGTAGAAATATCTTAGAGTGAATTAATGCAAAGATTCTCACATATCATGAGCCTCATAGCATGCCTAAGTAATTTTTTTGGCCCCTTTTACAATATCGATAAAAATACCAACATGCTTGCTAAAAATTGTGTTTTTACTTGTTTTCTGAAAATGTTAAAATATGTCTTAGGCAATTATGCTGTGAGGCCAATGATGCATACAGGCTTCATTCAATAGATCACTTCAGCAGTTCTGGATTTCCAGCAGAGATGACCTCTTTTGTGTGTTAGTCTGTTTTGCCTTTACAATGACATGGAATCTGATTTCTGCCGAGGGAGAAAGACACACAGACTCCCAGAGTACAAGAAGTATAATAGGAATATAACATTACAAGTGTAAATGAAGTGTAACGATTAAATGTTCATCAATAAAATAAAAGCACAATATCTGTTTCATTGTGTGAACCCTTTTGCTTTGGCTAATAACCTGTAACTGAAGTATGGGTTGTTCCAAGCCACAGTCAGCTAAAAATGTTCCACAGTTAAATGTCAGTTTTCAATATCGTTATTTTTGTTATACCTTTTCATCCTTGTAGTTCCACCTATTCATCACTCTGTTAATCAAGGGGTGAAGTCAAACAAATAGCATGGAAACCAACAGGATAAAAGATTAAATGTGGAAGGGTTTCAGATCAGTCTAATGTCGAATGAGGACGCAGGTTGTCACAAATGCATCCTTGAACCAGTTTGATTTGAAAAAAGGTTTATGAAATAATATCAATGAGTGCACAAATTTACAGGAAGGTCAGAAAAACTCTAGCAGTCCTCATATGAATATTAAGTATTAATACATGGCATACATTCATCAGCTGAAACATACATTTACAATGCATCAAAGATAGTGAAAAGTATTTTTTATTTTTGTCAACAAATCCTGACCCTGTCTTTCAAAGCTGAATGTTACTTAATTTGTTGATAAAAAATAATCCAAATTTATCAGTGAGGTAGAAGACTGAACTGGGTCACATGTTACTTCATTAACATGAAGTCATCAATCTGTGTCAGAAATAGTTCCCAACAAATGCACAATTTATTGATTTAAGTAGAATAGGTCTAAGAACTTAAAAAGCCTTAAAAATGATCCAGTCGTTTGTAATTACAGAATAACTAGTAAGAACGCATACAATTGTGTTGAGTGCCACAATCAGAATATAAAAAACAAACAAACAAAAAAAAACTGATCTAAATGTACTAGTGCTTACATGTCAGCTTTTATCTGATTCACAGAAACAGGGTGGAATAAATATAGAACCATTTACACAATACCAGCACCACCATAAACTAAATAATCAATAAGTTGAATGAACTATAAATCAACAAAACATTTAAAATATTACATTACATGTATTGTTAATTAAATACACTGTCTATATTAGAAATGGAAAGTTAGTTTTGAATTGAACTGTAACTGATAAGTAAAAGTATGCAATAATAGTACTTGTATTGTTGAGCTGTATGTGACCTTAGTGACAGGCTGCCATTGAAGCTAACATTAGTGGTGATCACATTCTTCGGCCTCACCAGCAAACCTATGCCAGGGTGCTGGAAAAGAGGGTCCGGTCAGTGGTTGAAGCTCAGATCGAGGAGGAACATTGCAGTTTTCATCCCATACATGGAACCATGGACCAGCTGTTCACCCTTGCTAGTGTGCTAGAGGAGAGATAGGAATTTGCCCAATTGAGCAATATTGGTGGATTTGGAGAAGGCTTACAGCCCTACCTCCAGAGGCATCCTGTGAGAGGTGCTCTGGAAGTATGGGGTGGATGGCCTCTTGCTAATGGCCATTCAGTCCCTGAGTCTGGACCATGTAGCAGGTAGTAAGCCGGGCTTGTTCCTGGATTCATGGAATGCAGTGATGTAGTGCACGTGAAGGAGCAACATAGCATTCATGAGAAATATAATGTGTTCACCATATACTGTAACACCACCAACTTTCAGTGCTTGGGCCCCTAATGAAGCAGGAAATGATCACCAACAACATTTTCACTGATCTTAAAATATGCTTGTGCTTAGAAACGTTCACTGAGAAACAGAATTTGTGTGGCAATTTTTTAAGGATTTTAATAACAATATTTTAGCCACATGCATGTACTATTGTTTTTTTTGTGATGTCATCGTTGAATGAACCACGTGATCAATCATGTAAAATGAACACATGCTCCAACGGGCAAATGAGACTCATGTAGCACGAACCCATAAATTTGCTGTGCATAACAACAGTTGGGCATACACTGACCAGCTGACCCACTACTAACACTATCACCTTTAGGCACATTATGTCTTCCAGACTGTGTTTAACAGTTTGACATGTTTTCATGGAGGATTATTACAAAATGAGTAACGCATCCTTACATAGTACAGGTTTCTTTTCATTGTCTGGCTTCAGTGCGACAGTCAACTACAGAGTCCTACTTTTCTTTTTGTCTTTACTATGTTATTGTGTAATTGTGCTGGTAAATGTTTCTCTCATTTTAACCATAATATTGGATCAAACCCTACATGAACCCATGTACATATTTATATGTAATCTGTGTATTAATGGACTTTATGGAACAGCAGGCTTTTATCCAAAGTTTTTTTCTGATCTTTTGTCTGATTTTCATGTAATATCATATGGAGGATGCCTTTTGCAGATCTATGTTATATACTCCTATGTACTGGCTGACTACTCCATTCTGGTCCTGATGGCCTATGATAGATATGTGGCCATATGTCGGCCTTTGGAGTACCACTCTATGATGTCAATGCGAAGGTCTGCTGTGTTACTCGGTTTGTCCTGGCTTGTTCCTCAGTGCTGTGCGTCTCCTGTGATAAGTCTGACATCAACAGTGAAATTATGTGGCTCCATCATACAGAAACTCTATTGCGATACCTGGTCAGTTGTTAAACTTGCTTGTGGTTCAACAAAAGTGAACAACATAGTTGGACTATCTGTCATTGCTCTTTATTTCTGTCATGCTCTCTGCATAGCGTGCTCATATGTGTTGCTGGTTAAAGCTGCTCTGAAATCCAAGGAGAGCAGGAGGAAGTTTACACAGACATGTCTGCCACATCTGTTTTGTTTGCTTAATGTCACCACTGCTCTGCTTTTTGATGTCTTGTACACGAGGTATGGATCAGCATCTATGCCACAGAACTTAAAGAACTTCATGGCCATACAGTTTCTTGTCTTTCCACCGATACTGAATCCTGTCATTTATGGACTGGTCATGACAAAGATTAGACACCGCATGATATATTTGTGGATGATGGCTCATCAAAGACTCAAACCAAAAAGCAAATTATGAAATCTACTGAAATATAGCACGGTTCTGATCAAGCATGGGGCTAGTTCTGTTGGTGTGGTTGTTTACCTCAAGAAACAAGTGATCACAGACAGACAAAAGTAGAACTGATCTGATCGGAATTCATATTGTGATCTGAATATTTATATATTTGTCTTGGAAGTTATCTTTCTTAGAGTGAATTAATGCAAAGTTCCTCACGTATGTATACAGGTTCCATGCTTCCTAGAGAAAAGAGACACTGAAAACGAGTTTAATTCAATATGTCTGTGAAGGTCCTCAGCCACCCAGGTCATGGTGTATCCAAAAAGTGTTTAATTCAATAGTTTTGGATTTCCAGCAGAAAAAGGCATGTGGCGTATGAATGTTGTTCAGTTTCATCTATTTGAAGCACATGTACTTTTCCAAGATTGCATGTGTGTGTTAGTCTGTTTCGTCTTTACACTGACCAGCAACCTGATTTCCAAACCTATGACCTCTACTTGCTTTGGCTTCCCTTTTGAGGAGCTTGTCCACTGTCCACCTATATAAAGTCCATGGTAAGAACATAAGACTGGTTTGAGTGGCACAATCAGGTAATAAGAAAAATAAAAAAATAAAAAAAAGACGCCTCTTCATATCCACATATTTGTAATTTGTACACAATATGATTTCCTGATGACCAACGTATGGCATAAAGAATTTATGGTCCAAAATTAGCGGTACTTACATGTCAGCTTTTATCTGATTCATGTCAATAGAGTAGAATAAATATAGAACCAGTTACACAATACCAGCACCACCACAAACTAAATGATCAGTAAGTTGAATGAACTAAAAATCAACAAAACACTCTAAAGATTATGTTATAGGTATGGCTAACTACATATACTGTCTGTATTAGACATAAATTGTGTTCAGTTGAACTGTGATAGATAAGTAAAAGTACGTAATAATAGTAATTGTATTGTTGTGCTGTAGGGCTACCGTTAAAGCAAACAATATGGTAAGGTGATCATATTCAGTGAACAGCTTATTTTTTAACTACAGGTTTTAACAGCCCAGCACTTCAGTCCAGGCTGAAATATCAGGACCAAAGACAGATTGCTATGAAAGTTCAACAGATATTGATGGAGTCCACAACATGAAGCGCAATAATTTTGCTCTTGCAGCACCGGCAGGTTGAAGTTTTCACTGTGATATATACAGTACGCATATCTCAACTACATGGGCTGACATTTTAGATAGTTACATCATGTGGTTTAACAAATACTGAATCAGTAATGTACTTTTTACTCTATTGCATTTATCCAACAGTTGTAGTTACTAGGGGTTGTAACAACTAGTCGACTTCAATGCTGTACCATGACGGTTTAAGTCGGTGAATCGTGATCATGTGACAATAACAACACGGATGCCTCGGACAAGAAAGGTGAAGAGCCCAGTGGGTCGCTGCAGTAAACTAGCAGTAGACTAGCAGTGTGTGGAAATATTTAACTTTAGATGAAGCCCATACTACTATGACATGGAAAATATGTAAGTCAGTCCTAAAATACAACAAAAGTACTACTGCAATACACACTCATCTGAAAAGGTATCCACTAATGCTAGCAGAGGAACGACAGGAGTCAATTAACAACTTGACCAAACGTCCAGGGTAACAGAGTGAAGGAGGCTGCAAATCTACTACGAGGTGGTGAATTTCATTGTCTGAAGTTATTAGACCTTTACCTGCTATAAACAGAAAAGGCTTTAGGGATATGCTGCATTGTTTCATCTTGGCTACACTATCCTATTTTACAACACGCTTCGAAGAACCAATAAATGCTATTGAGGGTGCCAGTTTATACAGGCTAAACATACACTGCCTGGCCAAAAGAAAGGTCGCCACCAAAACAAAACACACACTGTAATACTTCGTTAAAGATTCTCAATGGGGTTAAGGTCTGGACTCTGTGGTGGCCAATTCATGTGTGAAAATGATGTCTCATGCTCCCTGAACCACTCTTCAACAATTTGAGCCCAATGAATCCTGGCATTGTCATCTTGGAATATGCCCGTATCATCAGGGAAGAAAAATTTGATGGAATAATGTGGTCATTCAGTATATTCAGGTAGCCAGCTGACGTCATTCTATAAGATAAGATATGTTTTATTAATCCCACGTATGGGAAATTTCCTTGTCACAGTAGCATGGAATTTGCAAATATATATACAGACAGTAATGACGACTTTGACATGGTTAAAAGAAAAAAAGAGTTACATAATACACATTTGAAAAAATATATACAAAAATAAGAATGTTCTGAAAAATATACAGAGAAAAAATGTGCAAAAATATAGAGACATTCTGTATATACAGTTATGGTACAGTCAATGGTGGAATAAAAAAACTCTATAAATAAATAATTGCTTAAACTATGAGATGGTGAGGTAGTGGTTTAGTGCAAAAAAAGCTGTGTAAAGAGCAGATTTATTTGTTCATGAAGAAAAAGTCGCTATTGACTCAGGCTGGGGTTGTACAGCCTGATGGCAGCTGGAATGAAGGACCTGCGGTAGCGTTCCTTCTTGCAGCGTGGATGCAGCAGGCTGCCACTGAAGGAGCTGCTGAGGTCTGAAACAGTCTGATGCAGTGGATGAGAGGGGTTGTCCATGATTGATGTCAGCTTGGCTAACATCCTCCTCTCACCCACCTCCTCGATGGAGTCCACAGAGCAGTCCAGGACAGAGCCGGCCCGTCTGACCAGCTTGTTTAGTCTCTTTCTGTCCCTCTCGGAGCTTCCACTGCTCCAGCAGACCACTGCATACAGGATGGCAGAAGCCACCACAGAGTCATAAAAAGTCCTTAGCAGTGCCCTGCACACTCCAAAGGACCTCAGTCGTCTGAGCAGGTGGAGACAACTTTGGCCCTTCTTGTACAGGGTGTTCGTGTTGTGTGTCCAGTCCAGTTTATTGTTGAGGTGAACACCCAGGTACTTGTAATCCTCCACAACCTCGATGTCCAAGCCCTGGATGTTCACCGGTGCCGTCAGCTATGGGCACATAATGTTACTGAACCTAGACCTGACCAACTGCAGCAACCCCAGATCATAGCACTGCCCCCACAGGCTTGTACAGTAGACACTAGGCATGATGGGTGCATCATTTCATCTGCCTCTCTTCTTATCCTAATGCCCCCATCACTCTGGAACAGGGTAAATCTGGACTCATCCAACCACATGACCTTCTTCCATTGCTCCAGAGTCCAATCGTCATGCTCCCTAGCAAACTGAAGCCTTTTTTTCCAGTTAGCCTCACTGATTAGTGTTTTTTTCTTAAGACTACACAGCTGTTTAGTCCTAATCCCTTGAGTTCCCTTCGCAATGTACGTGTGGAAATGTTCTTACTCTCACCATTACACATAGCCCTGAGTTCTACTGATGTTTTTGTTTGATTTGATTTCAACGTTTAAATGATGGCCGAGCACCATTAATCAGGATTTCTTTCCGACCACATTTCTTCCTCCAAGATGATGGTTCCCCACTATCCTTCCAGTTTTTAATAATGTGTTTGACAGTTCTTAACCCAATTTTAGCAGTTTTTGCAATCTCCTTAGATGTTGTCTCTTGATGCATGCCAATGATCTGACCCTTCTGAAACAGACTGACATCTTTTTCACGACCATGCGATGTGTGAGCTTATGGTAGAACTGAGTTTGATGAGCAAGATCCTATTTGAAGTGTCAGACTGACAGTGATTATGGTGTTGCCTTGGGCTGCGGCCAACATTAACCTTTGTCAAAGCTTCAATAAACTTACAGAAAAGCATCCTTAGCTGCAATATTAGAGAAGAATTACTTTGTACTGTTTTTTATGTGTGACGTCATCGACTAGTTGACAGTGACTCAGGTGAAAAACTCTGAAGTTGTTCAACCCCTAGTAGTTACTAGTTAATTTTGTGTACTCATCGTGAAATGAACCACGTGATCATGTAAAATGAACACATGCTCTGCACGAGCAAATGACTCATGCAGCATGAGGCCATAAATTCCCTGGGCAGAACAACACTATCACTTCTAGACACATTTTATCATGCCCACATTGTGTTGATCAGTTTGACAGTGTTTTCATGGAGGATTATTACAAAATGAGTAACTCATCCTTACACAGCATAGGTTTCTTTTCACTGTCTGGCTTCAGTGTGACAATCAACTACAGAGTCCCGCTTTTCTCTCTCTCTTTACTATGTTATTGTGTAATTGTGCTGGTAAATGTTTCTCTCATTTTAACCATAATATTGGATCAAACCCTACATGAACCCATGTACATATTTATATGTAATCTGTGTATTAATGGACTTTATGGAACAGCGGGCTTTTATCCAAAGTTTTTTTCTGATCTTTTGTCTGATGTTCATGTAATATCATATGCAGGATGCCTTTTACAGATCTATGTTATATACTCCTATGTACTGGTTGACTACTCCATTCTGGTCCTGATGGCCTATGACAGATATGTAGCTATATGTCGTCCTTTGGAGTACCACTCTGTGATGTCAATGCGAAGGTCTGCTGTGTTAATCAGTTTATCCTGGCTTGTTCCTCTGTGCTGTGGGTTTCTGGGAATTAGCCTGACAGCAACACTAAAATTATGTGGCTCCATCATACAGAAACTCTATTGCGAGAACTGGTCAGTTGTTAAACTTGCTTGTGGTTCAACAAAAGCAAACGATATAGTCGGACTAATTATCATTGCTCTTTATTTCTGTCATGCTCTCTGCATAGCGTGCTCATATGTGTTGCTGGTTAAAGCTGCTCTGAAATCCAAGGAGGGCAGGAGGAAGTTTACACAGACATGTCTGCCACATCTGTTTTGTTTGCTTAATGTCTCTACTGCTCTGCTTTTTGATGTCATGTACTCAAGGTATGGATCAGCATCTATGCCACAGAACTTAAAGAACTTCATGGCCATACAGTTTCTTGTCTTTCCACCGATACTGAATCCTGTCATTTATGGACTGGTCCTGACAAAGATTAGACGCCGCATGATATATTTGTGGATGATGGCTTATCAAAGACTCAAACCAAAAAGCAAATTTTGAAATGAACTTAAATATAGCACGGTTCTGATCAAGCATGGGGCTGGTTCTGTTAGTGTTGTTGTTTACCTCAAGAAGCAAGTGATCAGAGACAGACAAAGGTAAAATTGATCTGATCGGAAGTCATATTATGAATATTTATATACTTGTTTTAGAAATATCTTAGAGTGAATTAATGCAAAGATTCTCACATATCATTAGCCTCATAGCATGCTTAAGTCATTTTTGGCCACTGTTACAATATCGATAAAAATACCAACATGCTTGCTAAAAATTGTATTTTTACTTGTTTTGTGAAAATGTTGAAATATGTCTTAGGCAATTATGCTAGGAGGCCAATGATATGCATACAGGCTTCATTCAATAGATCAATTCAGCAGTTCTGGATTTCCAGCAGAGATGACCTCTTTTGTGTGTTAGTCTGTTTTGCGTTTACAGTGACATGGAATCTGATTTCTGCTGAGGGAGAAAGACACACAGACTCCCAGAGTACAATGAGTATAATGGAAATATAATGTTACAAGTGTAAAATTAAGTGTAAAGATGAAATGTTCATCAATAAAATGAAAACACAATATCTATTTCATTGTGCGAACCCTTTTGCTTTGGCTAATAGCCTCTAACTTAAGTATGGGTCAGCTAAAAGTTGTTCCACAGTTAAATGTTTTTTGATATTGTTAGGTTTGTTATACATTTTCATTTCTAGTTGTATTCTTTATGCACAGTTCTTACAAATAAATTCAAGACAAAGAAATACGCCGCCATATGCACGGACGTGTGTTACATCTGCTTTGCTTTTGACATCATAATTACAATGTGAATCAAACTCTGCAACAGATTCTAATGGTTCCACCTATGCATCACTCTGTTAATCAAGGGGTCAATTCAAGAAAGTAGTATGGAAACCAACAGGATAAAAGATAAAATGTGGAGAGGTTTCAAATCAGTTTAATGTCAAGCAGGTTGTCACAAATGCATCCTTGAACCAGTTTGACTTTTTTAAAAAAAGGTTTATGAACGGTTTTTGAGTGTGTGTATATATATATATATATATGTTTATATATGTATAAACATTTCATAAACAACCCCCTCTGTCTGCATAAACGCAGTGTTGGAACATCACTGAGCATCACTTTCTGTGCTGCAGAAAGTAGTGTGTTGCTACAAAAATGGCAAGCAAAAGGCAATTAACAATGGAAGAGAGACAGACCATCATAACACCTAAAAATGTAGGCCTTTCCTACAGGGAAATTGCAGCGAAAGTCAAGGTGTCAGTCAGTACAGTTTTCTTCACCATCAAAAGGCACTCAGTAACAGAGGGAAACTCTGACAGGAAGAGGTCTGACAGACCCAAAGCCACACATGAATCAGAGGACAGGTTTCTGAGAGAGTTAACAGCTTGTGTGATAGATGGCCACTGGACAACAGCTTCAAGCATTACCTAATAATGGTCATAATACTCAAGTCTCAGTTTCAACTGTGAAGAGAAGACTTCGAGCTGCAGGTTTGACAAACTGATGCTATTTTCCCGGTGATACGGGCTACTGAACCTGAGTCTATGCAGCGCAGTCCGAGAGTGGAGCCATGTGGAGCTATGATGTCAACGACCCGCCCACACCTACCCTACCACACTATCACAGGAAGCGGAGAAACAGTGGAACATGACTCAGCTGTGATTGCAACCTGTTCCTTCCTGAACCTCACAAGAACACCTAGTAGGCTATCATCAAAATCAGGGCCAGTAAGCAATATCCTTCATATGACGCACTGCTGTCGAAGACCACACAGATCGCATCTGGCTTCCTAGGGTGGTACACACCAAACAGAGGAAGGTACCAGAACTCTACTCACACTTCTTCTCAAGCATCTTCTCCATAAACTCTAGGAACTCTAGGCTTTCATCTGTGAACATTTTTCTAATGAGCGCCAAAGTGAGACGAGATGGTCAAAAGTCTGTTTCCTGTTGTTGGGCAGTTGCTGTCTCTGTGAACGAAAAGGTAAAGGTGCAACCCAACTTTTAGAGATGGCCTGGTAGCACTCGGTATCCATTATCTTCAGAAACTGTAGATCTTCCATGGATGGAGTAAAGATTGGATAGCGCAGGAGATTTGGAATCCTGATAAAAGTTCTGTTGCGGAAGTGTTCCACTAAGTTGAGGAGCTGGAGAGGATTAGAGAGGCTGCTTGAAGCTTTGTTGTAGCGATGCCTCACTTGTTTAAGGGGCCTGAGGAGCATGATGTGACGTATTCGTATTTTATCCTGTGGCAGATAAATCCTTGCTGCATAGGCTGGCTTGTTCAGACACAAAGGTGGCGATGCACTGGTCTTTGATAGATTGGAGGACAAGGCTGTTAGTCTCGCTGCATACTTTAAAACCCATATCTTGCAGCCCAGCTACGAGCGTATTTTCCTGTGCTGTAGCAGCATCTTTTTACTATTCATCGTTTAATGTGTCAGGACTGGCTTGAATATGTGAATATGCTCCGCTTTAAGTTCAATTTCCCTTTTTGAATGTGCTGCTCTAGCTTGTGCAGCTTCAGCTTTTGCCTTTGTTACAGCGATGGCCATGCAGTTCTTTGAGCCGGACAATGTATCAGTGTTGGTACATCGTTTAAATGCACCAAGAAGTCCTGACAATGTATAACGTCATTCATCCAACCAAATTAACTCTGCAAGATAACAATACTGGGGATATAGAGTGGTGCTTCTTTAATACAAGATGTTTTTTTATATTGGAAGTGGAATTTTTTGCACTCGACAGAAGCTTTTAACCAACGCAGAGTGTGCATTTTACCGTTACGTTGTTCTTGTCCTTTTCGCTGGCAAATTAAAAATTAATGTGCATATTTCCACGATTCAGCTGTCCTCTCTGCCATCTTGCCGGCGGTTCGAAAACACACACACACACACACATACAGGTAACGTAGGTCAGCAGGGGACATCACAGTGCTGAGCCTCTGCTGACACATCCGCATGTGGCACAGTACTGTCTGACAAAAAGCAGCTGTAGTCGGAATTTTTCTTTCCTTATCCGGAGAAATTCTTAAAGTAACGGATTACTTTAAATAAAAAACGAACAGAGTTACTGATTACTTAACGCATGAAATGAATGCGTTGCGTTACAAGTTACACGAAAAAAGTAATTAGAGTACTCTTACTTTGTTACGCATTACCCACAACACTGGTACCAGATGAGTCGCAGGTTATCTCCATGTTATCTCCATTTCCTTTAATATGGTGTGCCATTATGACTCACTGTGTCTTCTATATCAGGAGAAGAAGGCTATTGTGAAACTGTCTCGAAGCTGTAGTGTTAGCCGCTTTTCTATTGCTATTGAGTAGCTACATGTAATGGTAATCCTTGTGTCCCTGTTGGCTGTGTTGCAGTCTTTTCACTATCGTGGGCTATGTTTCCGTTCACTTTAAACACTCCCAAAAGCTTCCAGGACACATATGCTTTACTTCCATGAAATTTATTGGGAATCTCGTCAAACATGGTACAGTGAGATATTTGTATTATTAACCACATCAAACACAATAGCATCAGGCTAAGTATTGTGGCTTAGCTAGCCTAGCCATAGCTTATATATCAGCCAACAACTCTAAATATACTCACAAATTCAAAATGCTTGACAACTTAATTTTAACAGATGAGTTATTCTCACAGAGTTTTAACTGAGGAGTTTTAATCACCGCATGGCAAATTCACTTCCTGTCTCCCAGCATGCCCTGCTTCTATGTTGATATGGTTACAAATCATACTGAACTGCAATAACAAAATAATAAATTTCTAGAGGTATAACAACTTTATGCACTTTACTTATTTATTTAGTTTTTCCAACTCTCACAGACCGCTTCACAGAGAGGTTGGCACGGCAACTTGTAGCAATCATATCACACATCAATGAACACATGCTCTGCACGAGCAAATGAGACACATGTAACATGAGGCCATAAATTCCCTGTGCAGAACAACAGTTGGGCATACACTGACCTGATGACCCACTACCAACACCGAATCAACACGTTGATCAGTTTGACAGTGTTTTCATGGAGGATTATTACAAAATGAGTAACTCATCCTTACATAGTACAGGTTTCTTTTCATTGTCTGGCTTCAGTGCGACAGTCAACTACAGAGTCCTACTTTTCTCTCTCTCTTTACTATGTTATTGTGTAATTGTGCTGGTAAATGTTTCTCTCATTTTAACCATAATATTAGATCAAACTCTCCATGAACCCATGTACATATTTATATGCAATCTGTGTATTAATGGACTTTATGGAACAGCAGGCTTTTATCCAAAGTTTTTTTCTGATCTTTTGTCTGATGTTCATGTAATATCATATGCAGGATGCCTTTTGCAGATCTATGTTATATACTCCTATACAATGGTTGACTACTCTGTTTTAGCGCTGATGTCCTATGACAGATATGTGGCTATATGTCGGCCGCTAGAGTACCGCTCTGTGATGTCTGTGCCAAGGGTTTCTGTACTAGTTAGTTTATCCTGGCTTGTTCCTTTGTGTGCTGAGACACTGATGATCTCTTTGACATCGAGGTTGAAATTATGTGGCTCCCACATACAGAAGCTCTACTGTGAAAACTGGTCAGTTGTTAAACTTGCTTGTGGCTCAGCAGTAGCTAACAGCATGGTCGGGCTGTTTTTCATTTCTTTCTATTGTGGACACGCTCTCTTCATTGTTTGCTCATATGTGCAGTTGGTAAAATCAGCATTAAAGTTAAAGAAGAGCAGGAGTAAGTTTACTCGGACTTGCATGCCACATTTGCTCTGTCTGCTAAATGTCAGCACTGCTATACTTTTTGACCTTATGTACGCGCGATATGGATCAGCATCTGTGCCACAGAGCGTGAGGAATTTCATGCCCATACAGTTTCTCATCTTTCCACCTATACTGAACCCAGTTATTTATGGACTCATCTTAACTAAAATTAGAAAGAGAATGGTCTATTTGTGCACTGTTTCAGGTCAGAGGTTTAAATAAAATCTCCACGCATAGATCACTATTAAACACTGTCTTGCTTTAAGCGCCCCCACATTTGTAACCTGTGCGACCTGGTTTTTGATGATGCATCACGGTTGTTGTGAAACATTGTAAACTGTCTGATTTATGATTATATTGACCTGTCTCGAGAATTAACCTTTGTGCGTTTACATGAACAGTGTGCAAAATCACTGTTACAATCCAGAGAGGTACTGCAGAACTGTTTTCCACATTAAGACCATCTGCTGATTCTCGGTCGTAGAAGTTAAAAAAATGTAATGTTAACTGTTTATCAGCTCATGTTTGTGATTGTTTAAACTATATTAAAAAGACTAGAGTTTAAAGTTAAAAATCAGGCTGGTGTATATATATGAATGCAAACCCATTTTCTTGTGGCAGTCTGATCTTAGGCAATACATGAATATGAGCATGTTCAAAGTTATGCCATATCTTATTATGTCTTTAATTGCTACACTTTCCAACATTGGTAGGTCGCTGTTAGGCCTTGTGTCATTCATATATATATAAATAAAAATTACAAAATTGGCACATTAACTTTATTTCATCCTGACAAACATGCATGTTACTATATTATTATATTAGTGTTGTGATTTATTATGAAGCTAAAGGTGAAATATACACAAATAACACACTGTAAACACAATTAAATTCATCCATCAGCACTTTTGAAAACCTATTGATGCATATAAAACGTTAGAAAACTTTATAACTTGTGTCATAACTTTTATTTGATGTAGTTGTGGTTGATTTTTCCATGTCAGTGCTATTTCTATGCCTTCAGACAAAAATAAATCAGTGGACTTAGAAGGTATTTAAAAGGGGGCAGCAGTAATGGAAAACCGTCTCCCAAATGGGAAACATGGGAGAATATTGTAATATGAGTCAGATCTCTACACATAGATTTCATCAAGCTTTATTACAACAACATTTTTGCAATGTAAGGATGGTTCGTCAAATACTGGCAGCACACTTCTGATATATTGAAACCAGAAAATTGGCATTAGTGGGCTTGTGAAAAGCACTACCAGGATAAATCTGGGTAAAGAAAAGCGTGTCGCTCCAGCAAGACTGCGAGGTAACTGTGACCTTCTGCAAAAGAAAGCTGTTATATCACAGAAACTTTTCTGAATAAATACAGGTGTAAAAGATGTCAAACTGAACGAAAGTGTTCTTTTTTATGAACTGACATTGGGCTGTTATTTTGTGACCTTTTTAGTTCATAACTTTGTGTGGAATTAATAATAAAGCAGGAAGTCATCACCAGCAACATTTTCACTGGTCTTAAAATATGCTTGTGCTTAGAAACGTTCACTGAGAAACAGAGCTTGTGTGACTATTTGATTTTAATACCAGTGTTTTAGCCCCATTGTTCTGCCTGTACCATTTTTTTTTTATGTACTCATCATAAAATGAACCACGTGATCATGCACTCATTTTAACCATGCAGTTCAGATAATGTTCTCATGGTATTTGGTAGCCATGGTTTGCTGCTGAGCAGGACATACAAGCCAGCAGCGTTTAGTTAGGTAGCACAAAGCTATAAATTCCCCGTGCAGAACAACAGTTGGGCATACACTGACCAGCTGACCCACTAACAACACTATCACCTCTAGGCACATTTTATCGTGCCCACATTGTGTTGATCAGTTTGACATGTTTTCATGGAGGATTATTTCAAAATGAGTAACTCATCCTTACACAGCATAGGTTTCTTTTCATTGTCTGGCTTCAGTGCGACAGTCAACTACAGAGTCCTACTTTTCTTTTTGTCTTTACTATGTTATTGTGTAATTGTGCTGGTAAATGTTTCTCTCATTTTAACCATAATATTGGATCAAACTCTCCATGAACCCATGTACATATTTATATGTAATCTCTGTATTAATGGACTTTATGGAACAGCAGGCTTTTATCCAAAGTTTTTTTCTGATCTTTTGTCTGATGTTCATGTAATATCATATGCAGGATGCCTTTTGCAGATCTATGTTATATACTCCTATGCAATGGTTGACTACTCTGTTTTAGCGCTGATGTCCTATGACAGATATGTGGCTATATGTCGGCCGCTAGAGTACCGCTCTGTGATGTCTGTGCCAAGGGTTTCTGTACTAGTTAGTTTATCCTGGCTTGTTCCTTTGTGTGCTGAGACACTGATGATCTCTTTGACATCGAGGTTGAAATTATGTGGCTCCCACATACAGAAGCTCTACTGTGAAAACTGGTCAGTTGTTAAACTTGCTTGTGGCTCAGCAGTAGCTAACAGCATGGTCGGGCTGTTTTTCATTTCTTTCTATTGTGGACACGCTCTCTTCATTGTTTGCTCATATGTGCAGTTGGTAAAATCAGCTTTAAGGTCAAAGGAGAGCAGGAGTAAGTTTACTCGGACTTGCATGCCACATTTGCTCTGTCTGCTTAATGTCACCACTGCTCTCCTTTTTGACCTTATGTACGCGCGATATGGATCAGCATCTGTGCCACAGAGCGTGAGGAATTTCATGGCCATACAGTTTCTCATCTTTCCACCTATACTGAACCCCGTTATTTATGGACTCATCTTAACTAAAATTAGAAAGAGAATGGTCTATTTGTGCACTATTTCAGGTCAGAGGTTTAAATGAAATCTCCAAGCATAGTATGTCAATAGCTACGTATCCCGAGATCACTATTAAACACTCTCTTGCTTTAAGCGCCCCCACATTTGTAAACTGTGCGACCTGGTTTTTGATGATGCATCACGGTTGTTGTGAAACATTGTAAACTGTCTGATTTATGATTATATTTGCCTGTCTCGAGAATTAACCTTTGCTTTGTGCGTTATACTGTTATCATCTAGAGAGGTACTGCAGAACTGTTTTCCACATTTAGACCACCTGCTTATTCTCAGTTGTAGAAGTTAAAACATTTTAGTGTCCATTGTTTCTCAGCTCATGTTTGTGATTGTTTAAATTATATTAAATAGACGTTTGAAAGACTGGACGGGGAGTTTAAAGTTCAAAAGCAGGCTGATCTGAGGCATTATATGAATATGAGCATGTTCAAAGTTATGCCACATCTTATTATTTCTTTAATCGCTACATTTTCCAGCCTTGGTAGGTCTCTGTTAGGCCTTGTGTCATTCATAAAAAAATAAATAAAAATAAAAATAAAAACTGGCACATGGCTCTTTATTTCATCCTGACAAACATCCATTAGTACTTTTGAAAACATATTGATGCAAATATAAAACATTAGAAAACATTATAATATTTGTTATAACTGTTAATAGATGCAGTCGTGGTTGATTTTTCCATTTCAGCAAAACATGTTAATAAATAACAGAAGAACATAAATGAATTATAAAAATACAACCTAAATTCATTTAATTATTGGTACTGCCTAAAATCTTTGTACAAGAATAAAACCACAACTAAAGGCAGCTCATGTGTTGTAGTACAAGGCCAACCAACAGGTGAGAAGCTGACATCTTTCATTCTCGTTCAGTGCTATTTAGGTAAAGTGCTTTTTGTCACTATACAATGTATACACTATACATCATACAACGAAATTGCATAGTCGAGTGGAGCGTTAGTCCTGAGCCACTGCAACCGCGGACCGCCACTGTGGACCAACCTGACCGTGTGACTAGCACCCATGTTTTGATGATGGGAGGAAACCAGAGTCCACACAGAAAGACCCTTAGAGTCAAACCCTCTCCGCCCCTGGGATTCAAATCAAGGACCTTCTTGCTGTGAGGCACCAGTGCTACCCACTATGTCACTGTGCCACACTATTTCTGTGTATTTTGGGAAAAATTCATTCATTCATTAATCTTCTGTAACCACTTATTTCTTTTAAGGGTCGCGGGGACTGCTGGAGTCTATCCCAGCTGTCATCGGGCGAAAGGCAGGGGTACACCCTGGACAGGTCACCAGTCTAATGCAGGGCTAACACAGAGAGACAGACAACCATTCACACCTACGGCCAATTTAGAATCACCAGTGAACCTAATGAGCACGTTTGGATGATGAGAGGAAGCTGGAGTACCCAGAGAGAACCCGCGCAGACACAGGGAGAACATGAAAACTCCACACAGAAAGGACCCAGTCGGCCCATGGATTCAAACCCGGGACCTTCTCGCTGTGAGGCATCATTTTGAGAACAGTTTTTGAGAAAAATAAATCAGTGGACTTAGAGTGTAATTTAAAGGGGGCAGCAGTAATGGACAACGGTCTCCCAAATAGCAAATGCTGGAGAATATTGTAATGTGTGTCAGATCTCTACACATCAGAATCAGAATCAGCTTTAATGTACACATAGGTTTCACCAAGTTTTATTACGACATTTTTGCAAAATGATGGTGGTTCATCTAATACTGGCAGCACACTTCTGATGTACTGCGACGTAACCGTGACCTTCTGCAAAAGAAAGCTGATATATCACAGAAA
Source organism: Planiliza haematocheilus (assembly GCA_005024645.1). NCBI lineage: Eukaryota > Metazoa > Chordata > Actinopteri > Mugiliformes > Mugilidae > Planiliza > Planiliza haematocheilus. Next base: position 3,537,129 of record SRSE01000725.1, on the reverse strand, counting down.
CTTTTCGGAATAAATACAGGTGAAAAAGATGAGAACCTGAGGGGTGGCTGTACAGCTATTCACAGTCACAATGATGAAATATGAGTGATGTAACTGCAAATCAAATGTTTACTGTGACCTCCCTGGTGTTTCTCAGAGGGACACAGCAGGCCTCAGGGAACAGGACTGTTATACATATAGCCAGCTAATTATGATCCTGTGGTCAATGTATGCTAATCTCATGGGATTCAAAACAAAAAGCTTTTACATTTTGTGTAATTAGAGAAAATGATCAGAAATAATAATACAGGACATAACTATATTGTCTCAGTCTTGACACTAAAAGTTGCCAAAGAACCTAAATGTAATAATGAGCACCTCAGAGGAAATTATGTTGTTGTTTTTCAAGAGCTTACATGTAGTAATTATGGAACAACTGGTCAACAGGTCATTAACTTCATTTCCCTCTGAGAGCAATTAATACAGCAACACCACTCTGGAGAGTATTACCGGGCACTAACCCATAATCACAAACAGACTTTAGTCAGTGTTTCTTCGGTAAACATATTCACTGAAACTGAAAACACAAATGAATCAGTTCAGCAGTTGGAGTTTTATTTTAATGATCAGCCTTCATCAGTTTGGTTGTTTATTGAAGGCAAATCACAAAACTCATTAACAATTACATGCAACACAAATGACACCAGAGAGACTTGGGCCTTCTGAGAGTGTCCTGTGCTGTCTGGCAACAGAATGTTTCCCTCAACCCATAGGACTATAGGAACTAGTGAATGTGGAGGCCAGGTCAACACATTGTGCTGTTATTTGAGTTGTTCCTAAAAAGTTTTTTGTGTGTGTCTGTGTCAGGCTGGATCCTACTGGGGATGGCTGCTGCCATCAACAGTGTGCCTAAAAGTTTCCCAGCAGAACATTGTATTGTCACAAGACCATCAATTTTATTCACTTCTCCGGTCATAATGTTATTCCTGAATGGTGCATAAATGTTATATTTTAGGGCAAATTACCTACATGTGATGCCATTATGTAAGTGAAGTACATTTAGGTTTGAGCAGAGAGGTGATTGTACCAGACATTTGTTTAGCAGCATCCTGGACCTTTCCACGTCCTTTCACTGGTTTCTATCTGTGCCAAGTGTCTGAATCCTCCCTGACTCTTTCCGTTTGAAGCTGCTAATGTTGCCGTTATCCTGGGATAGATTACTGATCTGCCTCAGGCCCATCAGATTGTGATAGGCCTCTATGTGTCCTTGCTAATCGCCCACATCACTGTGTGTGCATTTATGTCTTTGAGTAAGCTATTTACTTGGGGGCTTTCTGTATCTCAGTAGGGCATTAATATCAAACCAGCTATTCCTTTATCACAACAGTGGAGGTCGTAGTGGAAGTCCTTTGGTGTTAGCTAAAGAAAATGAGTTGGCTCAGTAGGGAACAGATCTCAGGTCATACAGTTATTATATAATGTGGATGTGGTCTTAAGGTGGTTAAGCTGGACACCAAAAGATAAAGTCAACAGTGACAGCTCTTAGAAATATATTCATAGAATCTGGGGTTACACTACATAACAAAAGTCCTGGCTGCATGTGGTTGCCCAGGACCTTAATAAGACACCCCTGTCTACATCATAACACTGGGTTGTGTCGGTTCTGTCGGTCTGGGCAATATCTAATAATGTAATTAACTGTGCTAAATAGAGAAACTATTACATCATATCGTGGCAACACATTGCTGAGAAGCATGCAGCACTGTGAAGTTCAAATTCTCTGGAGGTGAAATAATGGGGTAATGTTTGCCAGGCTGGCCTAGTTATAAGACACAGGCCACAGTTGCAGTTTTAGTTGTGTCCAGATCTACACATACAGACAAAGTATAGGTTACTGGAAAAACAAAACAAAACAGTATAATTTTTTATTTATTTATTTTTTCACTTTTAGAAAAGGTTTTAATCACGGTGAATCATGGTGTATAAGTATTAAGGCTGCTGAGTGATAAGAGTTTAAAGAAAATTTAAAATAGCGGTCGTACTGACTTTCTTTTTCACACGGAGGCTCTTTGGTTTTGCAGAATGGAAAACAGTACAATCTCTTTCTACTTTAACCTCACCATGTTCATGAAAATGGGCCACTACCGCTACCTAGGGTTTGTCTTTTGCCTTCTGCTGTACAGTTTTATCGTGTTAGCAAATCTTGTCATATTATTGGTAATACTGCGAGAGAGCACATTACACCAGCCCATGTATATGTTCATCGCTTTGTTATCTATAAACGATCTGTATGGTTCTACTGGTTTCTTCCCCAGGTTCCTCATGGATCTCCTGTCTGATACTCACTTGATCTCACGTCCTGCGTGTTTCACTCAGATTTTTGTTATTTACACATATGGTTCATATGAGATAAACATTCTGAGCATTATGGCATATGATAGATATGTTGCTGTGTGTCATCCTTTACACTATCACAGAAAGATGACCAGGAAAACTGTCTACAGATTGGCATTTCTTTCTTGGGTCTTTCCAACATGCAACCTTACAGTTACTATTAATACGGTTGTCAGACTTCCTTTATGTGGTAACTATATAGAGAGGATATACTGTGCCAGCTGGAATATTATAAAATTATCATGTGTTACCAATTCTGTTAACAATATTGCTGCTATGTTCGGAGCCATAATAGTAGCCTTTATTCCATTTGCTTTTATCTTGTACACTTATCTGAGAATTGTGTTTGCTTGTTGGAAAAACTCATCAGCAGTCAGAGGAAAAGTAATACAGAGTTGTCTTCCACATGTTATTTCATTTGTGACTTTTTCCATTACGTCGTTTAGTGATACTGCCCTGAGTCGACAAAATCTGAAAGACATAAACCCTTTGGTGGCTGTAATTCTGTCACTAGAATTTATTGTCATTCCTCCAATCCTTAATCCTCTTGTTTATGGCCTCAAATTACCAGAGATTAAAAGACATGTTGTGAGGATTTTATACTTGACACCCAAAATGAAAGTAAGAACTTTTCCAGAGTCTACAAATGATCTATGAACGTTTTGGGTTATGTATAAACTATTTATGGGAAAATAATCCACAAAGCACCAAGATGAGATATCACCTGTGCTTTTTTTTAACCAATAAATAATAGAATGCCTAAATACTGGATGATGTACTGTACATAAACATAAATTATTTTACAGAGTTATCAACATAGATAAATGAACTGTGAAATTTAACTGGAATTTTGTCTGTACCTGCAGAACATAGTCACCTTTTAAAGTACTATTTAATAACTATAGATATGTTCAATTTTGTTTTGACTAGCACAATAAAAACTGACGATCAAGGTGTACATATCTATGTTTCTGTGTATATGTGGCAGTCTCAAGGGGTTCATTCTCCATATTGTTTTATGTTATACCTTTCTGTGTTGGTGAACATGGCCCCTTGAAGGGATATGGTTGTTGTTGTAAGCCAGTGAGGTTTGGAGTTGGGTTGTATGCAAAAGAAGGAAATAAAGGACACACAGGTATTGTGGGAAAGAAGAATTGTACTTGAGTGCTTTGTTTCAACATTAGTGACAAAGACATTTGTGTGCCAGATGTCTTTAGAGACAGCTTTTTACAAGCATGACAACTACTGCTGTGTTTCTCATTCTGTCAGTTTTAGGAGTCAAATCAGCCTAATCCTGAACTGCACAGGTGGAAAAAACGTCTGCATTGTTAAATATTACCACGGCTCACATAAAATATAATCACATACTGTGTCATCCATCAGCTGTTGTAAAGCAGCCAGAGTTATCCATTGTCACGTCTGCCAATATAATTTGGACACAAGTCTCAAACACAAAACCAAAGCCAGTTGTTGTGGTGACAAAACCGGTTTATTGTCGAAACAAGAAGCAGGCGGATCAGAAGCAGGTTGTGAGATTTCCAGAGAGAACAGGGGAGGAGGTGCAGGGAAGAAGGCTGACGGACTGGTGGAGCTGGTGAGGATCCTGAGGAGATGATGTAAGAACTGGTGAGTGGTTGGATCCAGGAGCTGAAGACAAAGAGACAAAAAATGAGTATGCAACCCTAGAAGAAATAGCTAGAGCATAACCCAAGGCACTGTACCACTACGGTAAAAAGACAATCTGGCGACGGGTGGAGGACTGAACCAGGATTATATTGACAAGGTCAGTGGATGGCTGATAGCTCCAGAACAACCTCCAGAGAGAGAGAGACAGAACAAATTGACAAAGAAACATAGATCCTGACAGCCATAGCTTAGTCAAACCACTGCCAGAAGCATAAATCATACACTCAAACCTTACTGACACTGAGCAGGCAGGTAGCTGTTCATTCAACAAGTCCTCTTGACTGAAAAACAGGATACTGAATATCCTGGGAGAGCATAAGCCCAACTACCTCTTCAACCACATATTTATACAACATCAACCTTTAGAGGTACAGGCTGTACCCTAACCCCAGCCCTAACCCTGACTGACATGCCTTGGGAGTCAGTCAGGGTCAGTCAGTCTAAGGGGTACCTCCACCAGGGTGACATCACAGGGGTAACAGCACAGTGCAGTTCACAGGAACAATTGACCTAAGGAGGATGTCTTTGGATGTTGGGAGAAAGCCGGAGTACCCAGAGGGAGCCCACACAGACACAGGGAGAACATGTAAACTCCTTCAAAACAGCGGTGGTGAAGCCCCTTCTGAAGAAGAGCAATCTAGACCATAACATTCTTAATAACTACCGGCCTGTATTAAACTTACCATTTTTAAGTAAAATTTTAGAAAAACTGGTTTTTAACCAATTAAATGATTTTTTAAAGATAAACAATATTCTAGAGAGGCATCAGTCTGGTTTTAGGACGAACCACAGTACCGAGACAGCCCTTTTAAAGATTTTAAATGATATCAGGTTCAACTTGGATAATCATAAACTTACAGTCTTGGTACTGCTGGATCTAACTGTACAGTAGACCATCACATTTTATTAAACAGATTGAAGAACCTGGTCGGCCTCTCTGGTACTGTTTTCAACTGGTTCGTCTCTTACCTCACAGATCGCCACTTTTTTTTTGTATGGATACATGTTCCTCAGGAACCCATGAGACCAAGTGTGGGGTTCCCCAGGGGTCAATTTTAGGTCCAATTCTTTTTAATCTCTATATGATTCCCCTTGGGGATGTCATCAGGAGGCACGGCATCAGCTTTCATAGTTATGCTGACGATACACAATTGTACTATTGATGCCCTTTTTAATTGCATCTTAGATATCAAGTCATGGATGGCAGCGAATTTCCTGCAGCTCAACCAGGACAAAACAGAGGTTTTAGTCATTGGTCCTGAAAGCCAGAGAGAGAAACTTTTAACAAAATTACAAGATTTTAAACTCTCAAATTGTAAAAAACCTGGTCGTGATTTTTGACTCTGAGCTTAGTTTTATTCCACATATCAAAAACATAACAAAGACTGGTTTTTACCATCTTAAGAATATAGCCAGAGTCCGCCCATTTCTCTCTCAGGCCAGCACGGAGGGACTAATGCATGCTTTAACAGTCTTGGGCCTTCTTACTTATCTGACTTGCTTTTACCAAATCAACCCTCGTGGACCCTGAGGTCTTCCGGCACTGGCCTTTTAATCATACCTAAAGTTAAATCAAAAACACACGGGGAGGCGGCTTTTAGTTATTATGGTCCCCGATTTTGGAACAGCCTGCCGGAGAACCTCAGGGCTGCAGAGACTGTTGATGTTTTTAAAAAGAGGCTCAAGACCCACCTTTTTAACCAAGCTTTTAATTGATTGTCATAATTATCTTTCAGTTTTAGTCCCTCAGTTTTTAGCAAATTTTATTTTTTTAGTAGTTTTAATCAGATTTTTTATCACGTGGGGTTATGTGTGTATCTTCTGTCTCTGTGTTTTTATGGGGGTGGGAGGGTTGGATTTTATGTTGTTCTGTTTTTGCTGTTTTTAGCCTCTGTGAGGCACTTTGGGTTGCTTTTAAAAGGCATGAAAAGTGCAATATAAATAAAATTTGATTGATTGATTGATTGATAGAGGCCCAGTCGGCCAAAGGATTCCAATCCAGAACCTTCTTGCTGTGAGACATCACTGCTAACCACCACACCATTGTGCCACCTAAATGTATTTCAATCAGGACAGACTATTAGAATGAAATAGGCGGGATGTGAACCGAAAGACATTTATTGAGACAAGTAATATTTTTGGCGCTTAGGCCCCAGGGAGTAGATCAGCTTAGAAGACAAATTGATGAATGTGAAGCTTCTATCTGAAGAGGACATCCCCCGGGCCCAGACACTGGTGGTGGTAGAGATGATGCCTGCTGATATGGAAGCCTCCGAACTGAGATGGAGATGCCTGGGTCCTGATTGAGGAGGTGAAGGGGAGGAGGTGGGTTGAGAATTTTCTGCGGGCTGGTTGACAGCTGAATGAGGGTAGAGAGAGAGTACTTTTGAACAAGACAGCTGAAAGCTGATTGGGGAGGAGAGAAGGTGGCGGATTGTGATTGGATGAGAATGAGTGTTGAGGGGTGTGATTCAGAGGGAAGCGGGAGAGGAGAATGACTCAGTGAGCATGCTTGGGGAGATAGTCTTCCTGTCTGAATTTTCGCTAGGCTTCATATTTAATGTTTTAAAAAGTGGAGTTACAAAAATAATGGTTTATTTCAGGTGAGACATGGTGAGCTTCTTCTGAGGCCTCTTCAACAAGGCCCTTTATTCAGTCTTCTCAGTTGTGGCAGGTTAAACTTCACCATGTTTGTGAACATCGGACCCTATCGACCCACAAGCCAAAGACACATGCACAGCCAGTCGAGGTGCAGAGAGACGTAGCAATACCTCACCATATGTGAACGCTGGACACTAGCTAGCCGTACTGCCTCTGTTAACCTTTTAATATAGTAGTAATAAACTGTTATCCCTTTCTGTATCTCGTTTTTTTTGTTAAACTATATATTTTCACAACTAATACTAAAAGAAAAGTCTTCTATTTTTATCAAAGTAATAATAATATAATGTTAGTGAATAAGGCTTAATGCATCAGAATCAAGATGTCATCAAGAGTCAGATAAGACCTCCCCTTTCCAACACTTGTGCTGTGTCTGATTAACACCACTGCCGATATAACCAATAATGTAAAGTGACAGCAAAATGTAGAAGAGACTGGAGCATGAGTAAACCCTAGTTTGGTAAGCATAGTCACACTGTTGTAGGACTTATATTTTATGAAATTATCCTTCAATGTCCGTCTTTCCAAGTAGGTCACCATTTTGACACACAACTGTTATTAACTGTGCGTGTTTTTTGCACGGATGCTGTCAAACCAGACCACTGATATCTCAAGACAGCAACAGGAGTTCAGTGAAATGGAAAACAGTACTTTTCCGTCTTCCTTTTTTCGGACCCTATCGCTTTCTAGCCTTTACTTTTTGTTTCCTGCTCTGTGTGTTTTGCTGCATTATATATTTAAGCCAGGAACATAGATTTCATTGTTGCAGAGCATTACTTTCTGCTGTGTTTTTACTAATGACGTCATCAGCGACTAGTCATAGTGGACTTTAAAAAATGTGTAGTTGTGCAACCTCTAATACACAGTAGATCCTTTGTATAATTGTTGTGGGCTTTGTCATACTTTTGACCAATTAATTTAGTTCATTTGATGGCGATTACAGGAGTTACAGACTCCACCAGCATACAAAACAGTGGACAAAATATGTAATAATTTTTCAGCCATTTAGATACAGCACCAACTTGCACCAACACACTCAAAGCTAATGAATGGGGTGATGAAATTCCTGGAATATGAAAAGTTTAGATATACAAACAAGAAGACATATTCTGGAAACCTTTTATAGACCATGTTGTCAGCTAATGCTGAGGGTAGCTTCCTTGTCCCTTAAGTGCTTTCAGACCCCACTCTTCCTCCCCCCAGTATATGTGTTATTGTTACATGCTTAAGAAATGATAAATGTATAATAAAAATACAATAAACGTATACACAACATTCCAGCAGCTATGTTTATTTAAGTTTTTAATACCTCACAATATGTGAACACTGGACACTAGCTTACTGTACTGCCTCTGTTAACCTTCTAACACTTGTAGTAATAAACTGTTATTCTTTTTATATCTCCTTGTCGTTGTTGTTTTTTTGTTAAACTATATATTTTCACAACTAATTATATATTTTCACAACTAATGCTAATAGCCAAGTCTTCTACATTTCGCAAAACTTTTGAGGTCCCAAAGGACATAAGTCGAATGAAGAGAGACAAGGTGGGCATAGTAATAGGCTAATATTATATAATAATGCATTCATATGCATGAAAAAATAATGTAGCAATGGATGTGACACACATGCATTACTTTATCATTATGAGATCTCACGAGGTTGTATTTAGTTTATAATATTAATCCGGGTCAGCTAATGAAAACAAACACAGACACAAACATGGAGTGGGAGAAATTTATTGAATTTTATTGAAATGGGCCTAAAATACAGCGAGATAAAAATGCCCACCTTGTCTCTCTTCAGTCAAATGGTGTCCTCTTTGCGAACTCTTGCAAAAGTTTTGCGAGATCTCGCAAAAGTCCGTCCTTTTTTCCACTAATCCCCTTCGGGGGGTGGGGGTGGGGGGTAAGTGTCAGATAACATTTAAAAAGACCTCCCCTTTCCAACACTTGTGCTGTGTCTGATCAACACCACTGCATAACCAATAATGTCAACTGACAGCAAAAGAGACTGGAGCATGAGTGAACCCTAGTTTGGTAAGTATAGTCACACTGTTGTAGGTGTAATTTATGAAATTATCCTTCAATGTCTGTCTTTCCAAGTAGGTCACCATTTTGACACACAACTGTTATTAACTGTGCGTATTTTTTGCACAGATGCTGTCAAACCAGACCGTTGATACCTCAAGACAGCAACAGGAGTTCAGTGAAATGGAAAACAGTACTTTTCCGTCTTACTTTATCTTCACCATGTTTGTGAACATCGGACACTATCGCTTTCTAGCCTTTACTTTTTGTTTCCTGCTCTATGGTTTTATCGTCTCTGCTAATCTTCTCATGATAATGGTGATATTACAACAAAGAACACTTCATGAGCCCATGTATATGTTCATTGCGTTGTTATCTTTAAATGCTCTGTATGGCTCTACTGGTTTCTTCCCCAGGTTCCTCATGGATCTCCTGTCTGATACTCATTTAATCTCACGTCCTGCTTGTTTCACTCAGATCTATATTATTTACACATATGCTTGCTGTGAACTGACCATTCTTGGCATTATGGCATATGATAGATATGTTGCTGTGTGTCATCCTTTACACTATCACAGAAAGATGACTAGGAAAACTGTTGCCAAGTTGTCAGCACTGGCTTGGTTGTTTCCAGCTTTTGATCTTACAGCATTAATTTGTTTGTCAGCCAGACTTCCTTTATGTGGTAATGAGATACAGAGAGTATTCTGTGCTAACTGGAATGTGGTCAAATTATCATGCGTTACCACTTCTGTCAACAATGCCATGGGTATGCTTTTGACCATAACTACAGTTTTCCTTCCTTTTTTTTATGTCCTCTACACATATTTGCGAATTGTTCTGGTTTGCTGTAAAAAGTCAGCAGAATTCAAGGTTAAGGTGTTACAGAGCTGTCTCCCACACATAGTGTCATTTGTGATTTATTCCATCACAGGCTTTTGTGATATTGCCTTGAGTCGGTACAATCCTGAAGAGTTAAATCCACTAGTGGCTGTGATTTTATCATTGGAGTTTGTTATCATTCCTCCCATTCTGAATCCTCTCATTTATGGCCTTAAATTACCAGAAATTAGAAGACACATTTTAAAGTTGTTGTGGTATAAAAGATGATCATGGATATGGCAGTGCAAACAAAGATTATAATAACACATCTGTGTGCACAACCTGGTGTGAATAATTTTGCTAATCTTCAAATATCACAATAAAGCTAAAAAGAATCAGATCAGAACAACCCAACATATAAAATGTTGCCTAAATAATCTGACTGAGAAAGTTATGACCATGTGCTTTACTGAACAAGTCATTCACGTTTGCTCACTAACATAAAAAATGTTTCAGATCTTTTGGCATTGGAAATATTTCTGATTACGACTGTAAGAAATTCATTATGAATAGACAGCGAGATAGACGGTAGCATCAATACACAGAAACAGAAGGAATCACAAGTCAGCACTACTATATATATATATATATATATATATAGTAGTGCTGACTTGTGATATAATAAAAAGTATATTGAGTTAGAATTGTATAAGGATTGTCATGTAACAGAAAATAAAAAAATAAAAATAGAGAACCCTGCTTCTTGCCTGATGACAGCTGGAACTGTGACCCTTCACAGGACAAGTGGTAACAGAAGAAAAAAAAAACTATTGTAAGTGTACACCACATAGAATAATTTAGTCATGTTCTTTCATTTTGATGATGGGTTACTGCTAGGAAGTGGGTCCTCTTCTGTGGAGTCTGCCACGTTTCCACCATAGCCTGACAAACTGACAAACTAGTCATTGGGGAGTTGTAAAGAGGATGTTGTGCATTGTTATGTTAAAGTTTTCCTTGACTCTTGGAACCGTAGGCATGGGGAATGGAGTAGCAGTGGGCTTCAATCTGCAACCTGGATGCCTCAAAATCATGACATTTGCTTGATTTTGATTCAAGATCTGCAGCTTGACTGTGATCATCTTTCTCTTAGGGCAGGAAAGCAGGAATATCCGAGGCTCTCTGACTCTAACTGAATAAAAGTTAACTTGAAATGAATTTGCATTTCCCTGACTGCAGTGTGTAAAGTCAAAAGCTTAAAGAATGTTCTGCACGTGGCAAAACAAGCATACAGTATGGAGGCTGCTTCATAGTCCTATCCACTGAAATGTTAATGAATTTACACCACTATCACTACCACACAGAGACGCTTTTTGGTGTAAATGCAGATGTTTTGCATCATTTTCGCCCATCGTCCACACGAATCCTGTAATTGCCCTAAAACACACTTTTCTGAAACCTGGTCCCTGGGTGAAAAAATTTGTAAACGCAGCTCTTGTGTTTTTGTGGACGGAGAAATGCACGAGCGTTTCGATGATATCATCGCCACCACACACCTTGAGCAGCCTTCCTCCTCTCGCGAGACGTCTCATAACTACATCAACAACAATGACGGACTACGTGCTCATGTTCCTGCTGGAGAAGATATTGAGCATATTATGGTTACTAGTGCAAAATATCATTTCTCCTTGAGTTTGGTTTCTTCTAAAGCCGATTTGTAAACAGCTCTCAAGCTTTATGTGCATGCTCCGCCTCTTCCTCTTTTGGTGAATTTCTGAAACAGCGCCACCTATAGGCCTGGAAGATGAAGTAGCATTTTGAGTCGTATTGAGACGGATTCGTGTGGACGCAGATATTCTTGAAACGATGCCAGGGAAAACGGATTGGGAAAAGGTCGTTTTCGTACATGTGGACGAGGATCAAGATCAAGATCAAAAGTTTATTAGTCATATGTTTTGTAAAAAAGAGCATTCTTTACATACAGTGAAATTAAAAAGGGGTAAAGCAATCTGCCTGTCACTGTACAAACTTTCATAAATAGTCATGCTATAAAATAGTTGACTTAAAAAGTGCAGGTGTTTTAATTTTAAAAGGGCAAAAGTCCAAAAAGTGCAAAAGTGACAATTAAAGTCCATCATGGTTGAGAAATCTGACTGCCTGTGGGAAAAAGCTCTTCTTCAGTCTCTCAGTCCTGGCCTTTATGCAGCGTAGACGCCTGCCTGACTGCAGCAGGGTAAAGAGGCCAACATTAGGGTGAGTGGCATCCAGCCTGATTTTCTTGGCTTTCGCCCTCACCCTCTTGCTGTAGGTTTCCTCCAGTGTCGTGAGGGATGCCTTGATGGCCTCTGCAGTGCAGCTCGTTCCCGTACAGTACAGCTTCCATACCAGGCTGAGATACAACCTGTAAGGATGCTCTCAATGGCTGCTGAGTAGTAGGTTCTCAGGATGGAGGGAGAGACCTTAAATTTCCTCAGCCGCCGGAGAAAGTACAGCCGCTGCCTTGCTTTTGAGACCAAGTGACCTGTGTGCAGTGACCATGAGAAGTCCTGAGTGAGGTGCACTCCCAGGTACTTAAAGCTGGGGACCCTCTCTACCGGCTCTCCTCTAATGATGAGTGGGCTGAGCCCCCTGCCCTGTTTCCTCCTGAAATCAACCACCATTTCCTTAGTCTTGCTGATGTTGAGGGCCAGGTTGTTGGTCTGACACCACAGTGCCAGGTCTTCCACTTGGTTCAGGTAATCCTGCTCGTTGTTGTTAGCGATAAGACCCAGCACCAGAGTGTCATCGGCGAACTTGATGATGGAGGTTGAACTGTAGGAGGCTATGCAGTCATGCGTGTAGATGTTGTAGAGCAGTGGACTCAGAACACACCCCTGAGGGGTGCCTGTGTTGAGGATCAGTGGGCCAGACATATCACCTTCCCTCACTCTGACCACCTGGGGGCGATCTATGAGGAAGCTGAGCACCCAGTTGCATATTTGGGTGTTGATTCCCAGCGACCTCATCTTCTGAATCAGGCGAGAGGGAACTATTGTATTGAATGCTGAGCTGTAATCTATGAACAGCATTCTCACATAATTCCCTTTCCCCTCATCAAGGTGGGTCAGAGTGGTGTGCAGCAGGTTGGCGATGGCATCATCTCTACTCCTGTTTGCTCCATAGGCAAACTGGAGGGTGTCAAATGGGCTGGGCAGGGAGGTGGTGATGTAGCTCTTTATGAGCTTCTCAAAGCATTTCATCACTGCTGATGTCAGTGCCGTTGGGCGATAATCATTCAAACATGATGGATTAATTTTCTTTGGCACAGGGATGGTGACTGTTTGAAACAGGATGGAACAACAGCTTGAGCAAGGGAGGTGTTAAAAATTGCAGTGTACACTGGTGCTAGTTGGTTTGTACAGGCTTTAAGGACCCTCCCAGGTATCTGATCAGGCCCTGCAGCCTTTTTGCCAGTTATGCCCTTGAACACCCTCCTCTGACTGACTTGACTTCATTTGACTTATCGGCCCCTGAACAATTCCTGGAACTTAGCAGACAAACAAACACGCCCCTCCCCTGAGTGCTCTACCATTAGCTGGGTTGTTGTTTAGCAAACAGTTAGTGGTGTTATAGCCATAGTTACTAACATAGAGAGAGGACTAAGAGGGATAAGAGACATTATCACTGACTTCACATTTTATGAAACAAACTTGGAGGTACAGTTTTTTAAAATGTTAGTCTTCTTTGAGAACTTCAACAAAAGTGAACAGCTTAATCACACAATCCAAACTGAACATCAATGAATAAAAACAGCCTATGTATGAAGATTCTCAGTCATCCAGGTCTAAATAGATCAAAGTGGCCTTTTATCCAAAAGGCTTCCATTTTCACTGGTGGGAGTCTGAGATGTAAATTTACAGTAATTTACTGGCAGCAACTTCGCCAGCAAACTGTATTTTTTTTACAGTATGTCACTGTATTTTAGAATTACAGTATATAACTGGAAATAAACCTACAGTTCATTGCTGTAAATTTACAACATGACGCTGATAATATTGTTCAGTACATTACTGTATATTTACCGTATTTGAACTGTATTTGAATCTACAATATGTGTCCTGTATATGTTGATAATTACAGCATGTTACTGTAATACTACCACAACAATGGTAATAGTAATGATAATGATAAAGAAATGACAACAGAACTATATTCATTATGCAGTTCCTTTTCAAGTATTTATTAAAATAAAAACAGTGCAACACAAGTAAAACTAACTGTGCTGACTGATTCACTGATATTGGCTTCTTTTGGACCATCTTGCCGCTCTTCTTGCTTTATGCATTTTCACGGCTTGCTTTTGTGCCCCTCGGGACTGATGTCAATGCAGCTTCTGAAAAACAATATAGAAAGACAAAAATATTTTTCTTTCAGGTGATATTGGTCTATGAATGCAACATATCAAATAAGAGCATGTCCAGTACAATGTAGTAATGCAGATCATTCAACAATGTTAAAAAGTATCGGTCTTAACAAATAACAACAATATACAGGATATAACAGTCTGAAAATAAAACAACAAGGACTAAGTTAGACTTACTACCTTTCTACCTACCTTTTTATCCAAGTGGAAACAGGCACACATAGCACTATAGGTTAAACTAGCTACGTTAATACGTTATCTTCCAACAAAAGCAATAGTCTTGTTTTAATGTTGATATAAATTGAGACAAAATGCTGATTTGTTCTAATTTTAGCTAGGTTACAACAGTTTTATTCTAACAGCGTTCTAAATCCTCCTCCTAAGTCACTAAAAAATAGTGAATTAATGTTAACTTACTCAGTGGAGGACATCAGCTCTGGGCATCTGTAATAAAAGGCTGAGCAGGTTGTCCTGTGACTGCCTTCGTGGTAACAGAGACTGACTGGCAGACTTGAAATATACAAAAATAAAAATGCAAAAACAAACGTTTGCCCGATAATATGGCAAGACCTTTTCATATTTTCAAATCCCATGATGCTCAGCTGTTTACAGTAAACTGCAATTTGCTGTAATCACATTTTTTTTTCACCCAGATTGCATTGCAGTTTACAGTATGATACTGTATGACAGTAATACAGTAAAATAATGTTCAGATTTCACTGTGAATTTACACCAAAATGTTTACAGTGTATATAATGAAGGAATAGGGAGAAAGAATTTTGTTTTTAGGGTACACAGTTCTTGAGATATGAGCCAAAATGTAAATTGGCTTATTATATCGCCTCCTAGCTGTATGCGGCGTGAGCATGGGTGCAGATCCAGGGGTGGACGGGGAGGAACGTGAGAGAAACTCCCACATTACTGATTGGATGATTGAAGGCCCATGTTGACAACGTCACTCAGGGTTATAGCCACAAGAGGACATATACTCTTGTTAACGTACTGTGCAAGGGACGAAAAGACTCAGAACAGCAAACTTTTTCTTCACACTGGTCAGATTACGCAGTTTTCCTTCTGTTCAGTATCGAAATGAGATGTAAAAACGGTAAAGTATGATGGATAACGTTTCAGTGATGTTTTCTCTGGCAGGGTTAAGTGGGATTTCATACTACAGAGTTCCTCTCTTTGCTCTCACTTTACTGTGTTACGCTGTGATTTGGCTGGTGAATTTAATCATTATTGTGACAATCATCGTGGATACAAATCTTCATGAACCCATGTACATCTTCCTCTGTAATCTGTGCATCAATGGACTCTATGGTACATCAGGTTTTTACCCCAAATTCCTCATTGATCTTGTGTCTGCCACTCATGTCATCTCTTATGCTGGATGTCTTTTGCAGGGTTTTGTGTTACACTCTTCAGCCGGCGCTGACCTATCTTTTCTAGCTCTAATGGCCTATGACAGATATGTGGCTATATGCCGACCTCTGGGGTACCACTCTGTGATGACTAAACAAAGAGTTTGTGTTTTTGTGTTCTTTGCATGGCTGGTTCCCTTTTATTTGTTGTTCATGAGCACAATAACAACATCAGCACTGAGAATATGTGGCTCACACATACCAAAGATCTACTGTGTTAACACGTTAGTTTCTAATCTAGCTTGCTCTGTATCTCTAGCTAAAATTGTCATTCCAGCGTTTAATTATACTTTCTATTTTTGCCATTTCCTTTTCATTATTTGGACTTATATATGGCTGATCAAGACATGCAAAACATCCAAAGAGAACAGAAGAAAGTTCATGCAAACATGTTTGCCACACTTATTCTGTTTACTCACTTTTGTTGTGTCTTTGCTGTTTGATTTGTTGTACATGCGATTTGGCTCTAAGGACTTGTCACAAAGTGTCCAGAATTTCATGGCGATAGAATTCCTCCTCGTTCCTCCAATTTTTAACCCCATCATATATGGCTTCAAACTGAAAAAAATAAGAAACAGGATTTTAGATATTATTTACTGTATGAAGTCAGCTTTTAAATAGGAATTAGAAGTTGACAAAAGAAATGCTCTGGCTATTTATGTGTACTGTTTTAAATACATTCAATACCCAACATGTCTTAATGGATATCCAGGTTAACGGGTATCCTGGACAATGCCAGCCACCCTCTGCACACAACCATCAGCAGCCAGAGAAGCACAAACAAATAGACTGACAAAGGAACTCCTTTGTCCCATGTGCTATCAAACGGTTTAACCACCACTCACTTGGGGGGAGGAGGACAAAAAGGAAAGGGACTGAATGACATAAGGGCCAGCCAGTTTCTTGATTTCCTGATTCTCTGACCTTTGTAACGAATCTGCAATAACATGTGTGCAGTAACAATGTGCAGCTGGTAGCTGGTATTTTTCTTTTTAACCATGTGCAATCACAATATTTATGCAATAACCATGTATGTACAGTCACAATATTCATTATTATTATTCTTTTCTGGGTGTTGGGTATTTGGTGTTTATTCACTGCTTTCTATATAATTTGTGTACATGTATGTCTGACAGTGCTGTATGTGATAGAGATGTCAATTTCCCTGTGGGAACCTCCCAAAGGGATCAGTAAAGTTATCTATCTATCTATCTATCTATCTATCTATCTATCTATCTATCTATCTATCTAGTAATGTAACATGATCTTCTGTAACCGCTTGTTACTGGTCGCGGGGTCTATCCCAGCTGTCATCGGGCGAGAGGTGGGGTACACCCTTGACACCAGTTTATCGCAGGGCTTTGTGTCTAAGATGTGTCTTAGTTATCACTTTAATATATTTTCAACTGTCTTGTTTAATAAATTGTGCTGTGTCTTAACTGTGTCTTACAATTTATTCCACGGCAAGCACATTATTCCTGTAATTCTATGCATTTGGCTGAAAATATCTGTGTCTCTGTGTAAGCATTCAAAGAAAAGCTGCTGCACCCAAACACAGTTTAACAAAAAGTAGGACTAACCGTCTGTCAACAGTCACACCAGTCAGTTATAGATGTACAGACTGTAACCAGTGTTTAGATAATCAAAGTTGAGTATTTTGAATATTGTTGGTGTCCATGTAGGGCTCCCATACAAAGCACAACTGAGATTTGTCTGACTTTGGCTCAAGATGAACAAAAAAGTTTAAACAGCTTTCCATGGCACTGCAACTTTCAAAGAACATTTGGCAACATGGCAAACACATTTCACTACGATGGTCGGTGGTCGTTACAATGAGAGAAAAACCTTTACTGTTCAATTACTTTAGTCTGGTTACATTATGACATTTTTCTTGTAAAGGTACAACTTTTCTCAGCTGAAAGTCCAAATTCTCATCAAACTTGTCATTTTTAGGTGCCTTAAAAATGTTTTCAGATCAGATCATTGCAGTTCTGATATTGGCCACTTCAGTTATACAGTCTGAACAGTCATTTAAAACACATTTCATTATTCTAAATTGACATTTGTCAAACTTCAGGAACCATATTTGACAATATATGTACTGTAGTCAGTGAATTTACAGCACGGTGTTTAAACATAAATATTTGAGATTACACTTCAGTAGAAGCAATGCGTAAGGGGCCTGATCATAGCTGATCTGTGTTTGAAAGCATACTGAAGAATGGAACAGCATGCTCACTGAAGTACTGACGATTAAATGAAAGGAGTTTTAGAACTTTTGCTGACAGGATGTGGCTGAGAAAAATCCACACAAACGTAATGCCACCTAGAGTATTACACCATTGAGCCTTTGTCTCCACGGCAGTGTAATCAGCCAATCTGTGGTGTGTATTGCGTATTGTTGCTGTCCCCATATTAAATATAAAGTCTTTCATCTTATATTAACGGACTCTCTAGGAACACATACTCAGGGGTTGCTTGACAGTGATGCAAGAGCCTCATACTAGCAGAACACAGGTAACAGTAATAGTTCAATGATAATTATATAAAAACAAAATGGAGTTGTTTCAACTAAAAGAACGTAAGTAATTATACGATCATTGATTTGTCTCTGTTTATAACTGGATGATTCACTGAAATAATAATGTAAAGTATCATTTAAAGGTTTATATTTTTGGTTCATGCTGATAGTGTGAAATGGATAATGACTCTGTGCTTACTTCTCACTTTAACCTCACCATGTTTATGCCTATTGGATTTTACAGCTACCCAGCCTTTTTGGTGTGCTTCCTGCTGTTTGTCATTATTGTCTCTGCTAATCTTACTATAATACTGGTAATATTACGAGAGAGAACACTTCATGAGCCCATGTATATATTCATTGCCTTTTTATCTGTCAACTCTCTGTATGGTTCAACCGGTTTCTTCCCCAGGTTCCTCATTGACCTCTTGTCCGAGACTCATTTAATCTCACGTCCTGCTTGTTTCACTCAGATCTATGTAATTTATACATATGGTTCATATGAAATGACCGTCCTCAGTATTATGGCATATGATAGATATGTTGCTGTATGTGAGCCTTTACACTATCATAGCAAGGTGACTCCTAACACAGTGCGTAGATTGGTAGCCTTTGCTTTTATCTATCCAGCTTTCTCTATAGCAACATGTGTTTATTTGACTGTAAGGCTTCCTATGTGTGGAAACAAAATACAGAAAGTATGTTGTACCATTTGGAAGATTGCTAAACTGTCATGTATTCCCACAGTTATCAACAATATTGTTGGTTTGTTAGTGACTATTATTGCAGTAATTTTTCCCCTGATCTTTGTCTTGTATACTTACTTAAGAATTATTCTTGTGTGCAGGAGAAGCTCCTCTGAATTCAAGAGCAAAGTCTTTGAAACCTGCTTACCACATACTATTTCATTTATCACTTATTCTGTCGCTATATTTTGTGATGTTGCCTTAAGTCGTTTTGATGTTGAAAACCTGACTGAATTTTTTTCTTTCTTTATAACATTAGAGTTATTTATAGTTCCTCCACTTTTGAACCCTCTTGTGTATGGCCTGAAATTACCAGAAATCAGAAAACACATTTTCAAGATGTTACCTTCTTCAAAACCTTTCTCCTAAACAAAAACTTAAAATAAAACATAAAATATATTCATATGATCTCATCTGTCAGTGACTTTCTTCTAAAGCAGTAAGGACTGCTTAAAAATTCAATACTATCTGTATTGAATTTTTAACTGACTGCCTTACCAACATACAAGTAAAAACTTTTTCCTAAGAGATGTCTGTTAGGAAAATGTTTGCACATAGAGCAGCTTTGTCAAAAGAATAATGCCCCATTTCTTAATAGGGTATAAAATTCTATTGTTATTTTTATTCAAACTGAACAGTGGTCAGTAAGTATTATAGAGTTGTCTTCCAAATATGATTTTATTTGTGATTTATTATATATTAATTTCAGTGATGCTGTCCTGAGCCAAAAAAAACCCCTCAAAATTGATAAATTCATTCATAATTGTAATTCAAAAATCTTTCCTTCAGTTCTGATTCTTCTTCTTTAAGGCCTTAAATTACCATGTAATTCCTGTAACGAGTCCTGAGATGGCCTGTGAATGTTTTGTGTTGTGTGTTAACCATTTACGACGGTCAAATCAGCCGCAAAAGCCAAGAACAATATCTACATAGACAGCGTAACTGGACTGCAGTCTAAACTTCATTTATATGGTGAATATGCAATTAATTCCCATTCCAGATCCTGAAAATGGTCACGGAATTTATTTTTGTGCTTTGAATAAACTCTCTATGCAGAAAAAAAAATGTTTTGATTATACCAGTTATTTGGTTTAAAACATCTTAGTAAATTATTAATATTATTTTAGATTAAAGTTATAAACAGAAGGGAAGGTGAAACTTCACTGTGTAAAAAAAAAACATTTCAATTGAAAGTAAACTGTAAAAGATTTAACCTGTGCTTTCATGTCAAAAAATAAATGAATATACTTCAATGCCCAAATACACAAGATAACCTTAGAGAGTTATAGTTCTGTATCTGACTCTCCAGAAGAAAATAATTGTAGGTATTGGAGACCACACCTCAACTGAAGGATGTTTATTAATTGACAAGACGTAAAGAAAATTGATGGAGGGATGAGAGGGGTCAGAGGGAAGGGATGAGGGTCAAATGTAGAGATGGAAGATGATCTTCTGGTGCTAAAGAACCCAGGGACGAGAGTGAGGGTATGGGCTATAACTCAAGAAGCTTTGACTCGTTGTCCACCTCCTTGTGCTGCCAGTTACAAACAGCCACATGTGCATGAGCAGTGGTCTTGGCAGACTGCTGCTTAATGAGAGAGATGCAATAGGGTGATGCAAAAGCACATGGAGCGAGCAGTAGAATATTTGCACAATATTCTGCTTAGTTAGCAAAAACATTAGTCTGCTTAGCGCAGCCCTCTCCAGCGAATCTACATCTATGGCAGAAAGAAGACCAAGTCTTTCACTCATCCCCGGCAGCACCTCCATCCTGACAGTTTGTAACAATAGCCTAATGCAAGGAAGATACCTTTTGAAACCATTGTTTAAGGTGTTGACATAGCAGGACACATGATCTTTTTGAAAAAGACCATTGCCATCAGGGAATATCATTACCATGAAAGGATGCACATGGTCTGTTTAGGTAGGTGATAAGTGTCAAAGTAACATCCACATGAATGACAACGGCATCACACAGCCCTCTGCTGGCTCTGCTGGCAAATCATGTTCAACCCAGACAGCTCAGGCAGAGAAGCGGCAGCTTTGTAGCAGGTCACATCACAGGAGACCTGACCCAGCAGAAAGCAATTAAAGAACATCCCACTAAAAGGAAAATGGACACAATGTGGGCTGCGAAATGACCATATGGTTGCCATGCAACATAAACACAGGAGACACCCAATGAGGCTGGATTACACAACTGATGATGTGATGTAGTGGTGGAAAGACACTGTTTCATAACAAAGTAACACCACAAAAGACTATTTCTATCAAGCAACTTGAAATCCCATTTTGTATTTGTTCTTGTTCTTATTTCATCCTCTAAGCGACCCACATTGAACTTTCTCACATGTTTTATTTACTTGGACGTCAGAAACCCCCAGAGTTGAAAAACTGGCATGACATCCGGTGCCAGGCAGCATTAAAAAGTCTTAACTCCTCCCATTTCCAACAGTTGTGGTATGTCTGCAGATGTAACCAACAATCTAACCTTGCAAAATGTAGACCTGAGCATAGACAAACCCTAGTTTGGTAAGTATAGTCACACTGTTGTCTGTGTGACTAACACTTTGTGACATGATCTTTTTATATTCATTTTTCTAAGTAGTAGCATTTTGCATTTTGTCACACAACTGTTCACGTGTTTTCTTGCACAGATGCTGTCAAAACCGACAACTGATATCTCAATACAGGAAAAAAAGTCTTTGCCTAAAACCATTTAATTCTATTTCCCTTATTTAGTTAAGTGAAATGGAAAACAGTACTATTCCTTTTTATTTTAACCTCACCGTGTTTATGAACATTGGACATTACTACTTTCTAGCCTTTATTTTATGCCTCCTGCTCTACTGTTTTATTGTCTCTGCTAATATTCTCATGATATTAGTAATATTCAGACAAAGAACACTTCATGAGCCCATGTATATATTCATTGCCTTTTTATCTGTCAACTCTCTGTATGGCTCTGCTGGTTTCTTCCCCAGGTTCCTCATTGACCTCTTGTCTGATACTCATTTAATCTCACGTCCTGCTTGTTTCACTCAGATCTATATTATATACACATATGGCTCATATGAAATGACCATCCTCAGTATTATGGCATATGATAGATATGTTGCTGTATGTGAGCCTTTACACTATCACAACAAGGTGACCCCTAACACAGTGCGTAGACTGATAGCCTTTGCTTGGATGTGTCCGGCCATATTTGTCGCAATATGTCTCTATCTGACTATAAGGCTTCCCCTGTGTGGCAATTTGATCCCAAAAGTGTACTGTACTATTTGGAAGGTTGCTAAATTGTCTTGTGTTAACACATCTATCAACAATATTGTTGGCTTGCTAATAACGACAATAACAGTAATTCTCCCCTTGATCTATGTCTTGTATACTTACTTGAGAATTATTCTTGTGTGCAGGAGAAGCTCCTCTGAATTCAAGAGCAAAGTCTTTGAAACCTGCTTACCACATACTATTTCATTTATCACTTATTCTGTCACTATATTTTGTGATGTTGCCTTAAGTCGTTTTGAAATTGAAAAAGTGAGCCCAGTTTTCGCTGTTATTTTATCATTAGAGTTTGTAACGATCCCTCCACTTTTGAACCCTCTTGTATATGGCCTGAAATTACCAGAAATCAGAAAACACATTCTGAAGATGTTACCTTCTTCAAAACCTTTCTCCTAAACAAAATTTTACTAACAGCATAATCTTCCAACTTTATTCATATAATGTAATTTTTCAGTGTCTTTCTTTTAAGGCATTATTTGGCAGTGTAATGCTCCCGGAAATAAATAAAAGGCTGCATCACATTTGTTAAGATGTTAATTAAATGACTTCACTATCTATCTTCACTATCTGTATTAACTTAACTGACCACCTTACCAAAATACAATTAAGGATAATATTTTGTAAATACACTTCATTCTTAAGATTTAGATAATATTTCCATATAACTTTTCACTCCCAAATGTGCATAGACCATGGGCTCAATATGTTTATCCACATGGTAACTTTCAGTCAGAAAGTTTCCAGACTAAATCAAGTACATACAGCAAGTCAACTCAAACACAATGAAACGCAGAAGTAATAATGGATCCTTTTACAAAACAAACAAAAAAATAAACAGTAAGAATTTGAGTTTTTTTTATTACAACAATTAAGCAAATCATATTACTTTAAGTCTGATCTTGAATTCGATCTTTGATTTGATGCAGTGTAGCCTTAGCCTCAACAGTCCTATCAGAATTCCTGCATCTTTCTTTGGCCAATTTGTTCTTAAAGGAAAGCCTGGTTTCCAAGTAGAAATTTAGAAGCAAGAATTATGGGCCTTATATGTGCATAGCTAGGATTTGGGGACAAAATAAATTTCTCAGCATTTGAAGGCAGAGAAGGCACTGTCATTATTTTTGAGCTTGACGATAAGGGACCGTATATAAAAATAGCTACCATTTCTACAGATATGTCCAATGTGGGTGTGAATACCCTTCAATTGAAGTTGACAGTCTGCACTTTAATGGTGTGTTCAAACAAGCAGTGACTGAGCAAGGAGCTTTAATTTATGATCAAGGAAATCTAGCAAAATAAAGCAACACATTGCTTGCTTCATAGTGACATCCTGTTGATGTTTGACATGCGCTTGATGAGACTTTGATTTCCAACATAGACATAGTCAATTATAAATATAAATGTACACTAATGATTGAGATATTTTATATGTTTTAATTTATATATATGTTACTGTGAAATCTGTCACATTGTTTTTAACTTCTACTTGTCTACTGGTTCAAATTGGCTGGTTAACAGCAAGAGGGAGGAACTGATGTAAAACTGTATAAACATGCTAAAATTGTCAGTTGTCAATAACTTGAATCTCTCACGTTTCTCTAGCTAAATTTGATAAATAAAAAATTACACCACAATCGTAATGCATATTTGTTAATAATACTCTGCCTTACACAGGGCACCATGTACGTTGGGCCACACTGTTATTCGGAAGAGTCTCATAACATCAGAATATCAATCATTAATAGCTAGTAAAGGTTGAAGGGTTTTTTCAAATTCTATATAGTAAAAGATTGCAACATTAAATAGACTGCCTGACATATTCCAAAGTATTCTTCAGATAATGAACCTTAAAATGACGATATACAGTCAAATGTGATTACATATACTTAATATATATCGAGTTAGTGACCAATGTATGAGAGGAAAGGAGTGTGCTGTTAGTTGGTGAAACAGCTGGGAATAGTTGTGGTGTCAAAAAGGAATCTCTTATTTCCTGTGCATTTTCTCTTGAGGAAACTGGCAACTCTTTTGTTATCCTTGCAGAGTTAGCAGATTGGTGGTGACTTTGGTTGCTGCTTTTGCTTCTAAATTAATTAGACTTTGAGTTTGAAGTTGCCACCTAAATGAAGTTTCACTCTTGGATAGCTTCATGCCTAAGACACTCATGTCACTGTAGAACCAAGTTCAGGACTGGAGCTGGAGGAGACCATTGGTGTGGTCAGCAATCCAGTCTTTTGTCTTCAAGTGTTCAGAAGAGCAAAAGGGATAACAGGGAAAAGAGCTTAGGCAACGTACAATGGGTGACCTGGGGATTTCTCTACCAATATGGAAAAAGTTTTACAATTTAAAGGGTGATAAAAATGCCTGTCAAATGTAGTGTCACCATGTATGTTACGACACTTAGCATTTTTGTCTCCATGGCAGAGAAGTTAGTAATATTCATACCACTATACCTAAACTCGACTCTAAACACGAATCTAGGGGTCCTTTGGTGACATAGTCTCAAACAAGATAGAAGAGATAGTCACACTAACAGCATAGAGGGAACAAACTGTATTTTTTTTTCATCATTTCATTATTTGAAACATCAGTTTGCACAATAATCTATTGTTCCCACCATGAATGATGCATGCATTTGTCTGTCTACAGAAATCAAAACTGTGATCAGATCTTGAGTAGTGGAGAGAGACACATGGCCAGTTCAGACCTTTTTATTTGAATGGGCTTTCAGTGAACCAATCACAACTGACCACCTGCATATACCATTTTAACACTTGACATTAATAATATAATCTCACACATTGTGCTTATATTTAAGGGTATCATTCATTAAATGCTTTGATGTCCTTATCTTTTAGTTAGAGAGACATTAAAGAGATATGTTGCTTTAATCATTCTGAAGTAAAGCGTTTTTTTGTTGTTGTTTTTTCTGAATGACTGTATTAAAACTTTATGCAAAACTTTATTCAACACAGCTGTTGAATAGGTTGTCTTCAGTACATACTGTACAGTTTGGATTATCCAAATCTAAGTCTGAACAGGACCTTACACTCTTATAGTGTATCCACTTAAAGGATTCAAGCATTCATGTGTGACTGGATTAATATAAAATGAGAAACTAACTTTTGTGAAACTATTAATTTTCTATGTTCTATTGTTGATTTAGCGTAAAATCCCTTCATGTTATTAGTTTACAGCACAAAAAAAGAAAAGAAAAAGTCAACACTCTTGAGATTGTACCATTTCCTAGGTAAGAATGACTTTTTATAAAGTGTTATAAGCTTGATTAAATGGAAAATGTTTTATACATTGATTTTTATTGTATTTATTTATTTAAAAGCAGAGTACAATGTCGCCTATAATGTTACACCACTGAGCCTGTGTTTGTCCCAACTGTAGTGAAGTCAGCCAATCAGCAGTATCCATAATGTTCTTCCTGTTACTATTCCCACCATAAAATACAAAGTCTTTCAACTCCTAATCAGGGATTCTTCGGGAGCATGTAGTGAATGATTTTTGTCAGGTATAAATTAAAATTAAGAGAATAGAAGTAACAAACCTTGATATTGTCTGTTTGGATGTATTGATACAGTCTTCTTTTCTAAAAAATATAGCAATGGTAATAAATAATTGTGGATGATTTACAGAAATAATAATGTAAAGTTTGGTTTCAAGAGTGGGTTCAAGGTTTATCACAAGAAATCTTTGGTTCATGCTGATAATTTGAAATGGATAATGACTCTGTGTTTCACTTTAACCTCACCATTTTTATGCCTATTGGATTTTACCGCTACCCAGCCTTTTTGGTGTGCTTCCTGCTGTTTGTCATTATTGTCTCTGCTAATCTTACTATAATACTGGTAATATAGAGAGAACACTTCATGAGCCCATGTATATATTCATATCATTTTTATCTGTCAACTCTCTGTATGGCTCTACTGGTTTCTTCCCCAGGTTCCTCATTGACCTCTTGTCTGATGCTCATTTAATCTCACGTCCTGCTTGTTTCACTCAGATCTATGTAATTTATACATATGGTTCATATGAAATGACCGTCCTCAGTATTATGGCATATGATAGATATGTTGCTGTATGTGAGCCTTTACACTATCATAGCAAGGTGACGCCTAAGACAGTGTGTGGGTTGGTAGCCTTCGCTTTTATATATCCAGCTTTTTATATAGCCATGTGTCTTTATTTGACTGTACAGCTTCCTCTGTGTGGAAACAAGATCCAGAAAGTTTACTGTGCCATCTGGAATATTGCTAAATTGTCATGTGTTTCCACATCTATCAATAATATTGTTGGTTTGTTAGTGACCATTATTGCAGTAATTCTTCCCCTGATCTTTGTCTTGTATACTTACTTAAGAATTATTCTTGTGTGCAGGAGAAGCTCCTCTGAATTCAAGAGCAAAGTCTTTGAAACCTGCTTACCACATACTGTTTCATTTACCACATATTCTATTGCTGTATTCTGTGATATTGCCCTAAGTCGTTTTGATGTTGAAAAGCTGAACTCATTCTTTGCTGTCATTTTATCGGTAGAGTTTTTAATAATTCCTCCACTTTTAAACCCGCTCATATATGGCCTGAAATTACCAGAAATCAGAAAACACATTTTGAGGATGTTACCCTTTTTAAAACCGCTCTCTTAAACAACTGGCTGAAAAGTTACAGCATTATGTATAAACTATATTAATATCATGTTATCTGTCAGGGACTATTTTAAAACACTTATTTATCTGAGGCTCTCTAAGGTTTTACAAAATAAAAGTAAAACTAAATTGACTTGCCCTGATTGCAGTGTGTCAAGCCAGAATGACAGTCTAGCACTTCAATCTGCACTGAAATACCAATAAAATGTAACTTTAAAAAGTTAATTAACAAATTTGTTGTCGTTTCAAAGTATATTGAAATGAATGTTGAAAATAAAAATAAAATTAAAATAGGCAGGTAGGCAAATAGGCAAAGGCAGGCAAATTAACACATCTGTCTGCCAAAATTATCCCATTTTTCTTTCATCACATCATTTTCACAATTTAATCTCCCTAACATCTTCTCGCACGCCACATTCCCCATCATCTGTGTTTTCCACATACTCAGTGTAGGCGCTTGGGGTTCTTTCCAATACCTCAGAACAATCCGTGCACATGTTATTAGGCCAGTTTTCAATATTCTAAAACTATATTTGTTTAACAGAGGTACCATAGTTCTGTCTCCAAGGAGACATAGTCTTGGTGATCTGGGAAGTTCACAGTTTAATGATTTGCTCATATAATCTATAACTTTTTCCCACAGGGGGAAGATCTTAGAACATTCCCACAGTGCATGGATAAGTGTGCCACTTTCTGCCCCACACTTCCAGCACAAGTCATTGTTCATTAGGCCCATTCTGTTAAGTCTTGATGGTGTAAAGTAATATCTATGAATTATTTTATATTGAATAAATTTGCCTCTGGCTTCTCTTATGTATTCTTCAGCGTTGGAAAGAATCCCCTCCCATGTATTTTCATCCAGTGTGCAAGACAGATCCTTCTCCCATATCATCTTGAGATTAGTACAACCATTATTGTTTGTCCAAGGACACATATCATACCATCTTGAAGCTTTATGATGTATTTTGGGTAATTTTAAGTAACATTCAATTGGACTTTTGTCCTGACCAACAGGAACCACCTTTTTAATACAGTGTCTAATTTGTAAATATTTCCAAAAGTGGCCTCTACCCTCTAAATTAAAATTTTCTTTAAGTCTGATATATGAAAGGAAATGGCCACCTTCAAACAAATCATCTATTATTCTGATGTTTTTTCTTAACCACTGAGCCCAGTAGATAGGCTGTTTTTCTATCTTTATTTTTGGATTATGCCATATGGATGCATATTTTTGAGTATACTGAGAGATTTTACATCTCTTATGCACCTCCTGCCAAACCATCTTGGAGTGTCTTAGAATAGGGTTGATCACCTTATTTTTCTCATTTTTAACCGTTTGTGCTAGAGTCTCCATAGGTTTAAAGGGGAGGGTGAGTTCCCGTTCAATCAAGACCCAGTCCATATCAGCACCTGCTTCATCCCAGTGTCCTGTAAGCTTGGACATCTCAAAGGCAACACTGTAAAATTTTATGTTTGGCAATGCCAAACCCCCTCTCTTCTTGGACTCACATAATTTGTCCAAACGAATTCGTGGCTTTTTTCCATCCCAAAGGAATTGTTTTATCATTTTGTCATATCTGATTAGTAGTCGTTTTGGAATGCATATGGGTATCATCCCAGTTAGGTAATTTATTTGTGGTGCCACCACCATTTTTATTGCATTCACTTTACCCCATAGAGTCATGTGTAATTTACTCCAGTTATTCAAATTAGCTTTAATTTTATTTAATACTTTTTCCACATTATTGGTCATAATTTCCCCTATATCTGGATCTAATTCTATACCTAAGTATTTCATCCCCTTTGGTAGCCATTTGAAATTGAAAGCTGATAACTGATTATGTGAACAGGTTTGAGACACTGGCATGGCTTCTGATTTATGCCAATTGATACAGTAACCAGACACTTTAGAATAAGCTTCAATCGTTTCTAGCAAAACTGACACAGAATTGGCTGGGTCCCGACTTAGTACCAATATGTCGTCAGCATAAAGAAATAATTTGTGCTCCCTACCACCTCCAACAACACCCTTAATTCTCGACTCTGCTCTAATCAATGTAGCCAAAGGTTCTAGAAAGATTGTGAACAATAATGGACTTAGACTACACCCCTGTCTAGTTGACCTGGATATACTGAAAAACTGAGATATTATTCCATTAGTGTAAACTGCAGCTTTAGGGCTGGAATACAAGACTTTTATCCATCTGCAGAAACCTTCGCCAAACCCAAATTTTGAGAGTGTTGCTAATAAAAAAGCCCATTCCACCCTATCGAATGCTTTTTGAGCGTCAAGTGATATGGCTGAAACAGGATGAGGGTTAGTTCTGTTCATCCATATTAAATGCAACAGTCTCCTCATGTTATCAGACGAAGATCTGTGTTTTATAAATCCAACTTGGTCTCTGTGAATAATTTTAGGCAGGATCTGATCCAATCTCTGTGCTATTGTCTTGGACAATATTTTACAATCAACATTTATTAGGCTTATAGGTCTATAATTGGCTGGGTCCGTGGAGTCCTTATCTTTCTTTGGTATTAGTGATATAATAGCCTGATTAAAACTTTCTGGGAGTGAACCATATTGAAACGCCTCATGTATAACCTCTGTGAGAAATGGACAGAGAATATCAACATATTTCTTGTAATACTCCGCCGGGAAACCATCTATACCAGGTGACTTCCCGGACCTCATACCCTTAATTGCGGTTCTTACTTCAGCTTCCGTTATGAGAGCATCCAAACTACTCTTGTCCTCTGAAGACAGTTGTGGCAGCTCTACCTTCTGGAAAAAAGAGTTCAAGTCCTCTTCACTAGCTGAACATGTAGTCGTATATAAATCTTCATAAAAGTCTTTGAAAACTTCATTAATTTTTTTGGCTGAAGTGAATAGGTTATCATCTTTTCTAATTGCTGTAATAGTATTATTTGAATCCAAGCGTTTTAATTGTCTTGCCAATAATCTGCCAGTTTTTTCACCGTTTTCATAAAAATGAGTTTTGAGCCTAAACAGTGAATACTCTGCTTTTTTATTGTATATTTCGTGTAATTCAAATTTTAGTTTACAGATTTTTCTGAAACATTCTTCATTGTATTGTTCAGCAAGTTGTTTCTCCAATTTACCTATTTCTCTTTCCAGTTGTTGTATTTTTTCTTTGTTGTCCTTTTTCCTCCAGGAGCCATAGGCCACACATTTCCCTCTGACGAACGCCTTAAGTGCATCCCAAACAGTAGCTAATCTTTCTGTTGTTCCTCTATTAATACCTAAGAACACCTTAATATCCTCACCAAGTTTTGTAGCGAACTGTTCGTCCTGCAATAAACTTGTATTTAGTCTCCACCTCCCAGTATTGCCTTTAGCAGAATGTAAATTTATATGTAATTCGACCAGTGCATGGTCTGTTATTGCTATGACTCCTATATTGCAGTCTATTACAAGGTCGGAGAAGAGAAATTTTAAGACACTTAAAAGTTACATTTGAAGAAGCTTAAGACTCAAACCAACAAAGCAGTTGTGGTCTGCTCACTTGCACATTTTATCGTGTTTGAGTGTGTTTCAGATGAAATCTCCAGCTCTCAGGTGTTATAGCTGACCTCCACGGTAAATGTGCTTTTAATGAAATGATAAAAGCTCACCACAGCAGAAAGACTTAGAGTCAGCATAGAAATACCAGGAAAACCAGCCAATACCTTAAAAAACAACATGGTACTGAACAGAAGTCTAAGGGTATGTTACAACATATAGTAATGCTAGAAAATAATAGTGTGAAATGAACCATGACTCCATGTTTCTTTCTTTAACCTCTTCATGTATGTACCCTCTGGATTTTACCACTTTTTGCTGTCATTTCATAATTCGAGTCTTTAATGATTCTGTCATTTTTAAATCTTCTTTAAAAGTATATTCATATCATGTTACCTGTCTGAAGCCACCTAACTCAGGTTTACACTAAATAAATTTGAAATTGGTACTTCATCGTCCTGCATTTTGATTAGACTGAAATCCTCTCATGCTATTGTATATTTTAAAGCCCAAAAGAGAATTAACAGGGCTCTTCTCTACTCGACTAATGATTAAAAAATGGGTAAATAAATTGTCATTCGTTTTGCTGGTGTGACTGAAAAAACGCCTTGCAAATGTGATGTAATTTAGAGCAGGGTTTCCCAAATGTTTCCATGCCAAGGCCCCCCAAACTGTGAGGTTAGCCTCACAGCAAGAAGGTCACCGGTTTGAATCCATGGACCAGATGGCCTTTCTGTGTGGACTTTGCATGTTCTCCCTGTGTCTGCATGGGTTCTCTCCAAGTACTCCGGCTTCCTCCCACCATCCAAAGACATGCTCATTAGGTTAACTGGTGATTCTAAATTGGTTGTAGGTGTGCGTGTGAGTGGTTGTCTGTCTCTCTGTGTTGGCCCTGCGATGGACTGGCGACCTGTCCCGGGTGTACCTGCCTCTCGCCTGGTGACAGCTGGGATAGGCTCCAGTAGACCTCTGTGACCCTTAACAGGACTAAACGGGTATAGCAGATGAGTGAGTGACGATTTAAAAAAATAATTTGATTATATTTTATAATAATAATTCATAAAATAATTATATTATAAGATAAGATAAGATAATACTTTATTGTCTGTTACACAAGGTTACAGAAATTTGTCTTTGACAAGGCTCCAGTCACAAGAAAAACATTCACACAGACATAAACAAACAGTGTTGAGGCATCGGCTGACTGTGGTGTTCATTTTGTGCTGTTCAGTATGGGGAACAGGGGAAAAAGGATTTCTTTTAGATGTTTTTACAGGCCAGTAGTACAATAAATCGCCTGCCTGATGGTAGTAGCTGGAAGGAGTGATGGATGGGGTGGGAGGGATCCTCTGTGATCAGGTTGGCTTTCCTGATCACAGAGCGGCTGTACAGTTCGGAAAGAGGGGGAAATGGGGGATGCCAGTTATTTTGGCAGCCTGATTCACTATGCGTGACAGTCTTGTTTTGTGTTTGATGGTGAGTTGGTTGTACCAGGAAGAGATATTGAAAGTGAGAACTGATTCGATGAGAGTGCGGTAAACCAAGTTTAACACCTCCTTGCTGACCTAAAAAGTTCTGAGTTAATAATGGTTAAAAGTAATTCAATTATATATTTTCATTTTTCTATTTCTTCCCTCCTATTGGCTGAAGCCCCCTAGCGCCCCCTGGCGGGCCCACTTTGGAAACCACTGATCTAGAGTTATCCCAATGAGCCTTTGACTCAGCAGCAGTAAATCAGCCAATCAGCGATTTCCAATGTATTCTTTCTGTTGCTAACCCCCTCCCGCCTCCATTCCATATTAAGTCTTTCAACACATAATCAACAACTCTGTATGAACATATAAAAGATATTCAAACTAAAAGAATATAGGTAACGACCTTTCATTATCGGTTATTTAATAAATACAAGTTATTCTAGCATCAGCACTTTTAATAATTTACACAATCAAACCTTTACATAAAATAACATAAAAGACGATTTGCAGGAACAACAATGGAACATTTTGTTTCAAGAGTGGTTTAAATGCTTATCACAAGAAATCTTTGGTTCATGCTGATAGTTTGAAATGGATAATGACTCTGTGTTTCACTTTAACCTCACCATTTTTATGCCTATTGGATTTTACAGCTACCCAGCCTTTTTGGTGTGCTTCCTGCTCTTTGTCATTATTGTCTCTGCTAATCTTACTATAATACTGGTAATATTACGAGAGAGAACACTTCATGAACCCATGTATATATTCATTGCCTTTTTATCTGTCAACTCTCTGTATGGCTCTGCTGGTTTCTTCCCCAGGTTCCTCATTGACCTCTTATCTGATGCTCATTTAATCTCACGTCCTGCTTGTTTCACTCAGATCTATGTCATTTACACATATGGCTCCAATGAAATGACTGTCCTCAGTATTATGGCATATGATAGATATGTTGCTGTGTGTGAGCCTTTACACTATCATAGCAAGGTGACGCCTAAGACAGTGCGTAGATTGGTAGCCTTTGCTTTTATTTATCCAGCCTTCTCTGTAGCTGTATGTCTTTATTTGACTGTACGGCTTCCTCTGTGTGGAAACAAGATCCAGAAAGTTTACTGTGCCATCTGGAATATTGCTAAATTGTCATGTGTTTCCACATCTACCAATAATATTGTTGGGTTGTTTTTAACTGTAGTAACAGTAATTCTCCCCTGATCTATGTCTTGTATACTTACTTAAGAATTATTCTTGTGTGCAGGAGAAGCTCCTCTGAATTCAAGAGCAAAGTCTTCCAAACCTGCTCACCACATACTGTTTCATTTACCACATATTCTATTGCTGTATTTTGTGACATTGCCCTAAGTCGTTTTGATGTTGAAAAGCTGAGCCCATTTTTTGCTGTTATTTTATCGTTAGAGTTTTTAATAATTCCTCCACTTTTAAACCCACTCATATATGGCCTAAAATTACCAGAAATTAAAAGACACATTTTTAGGATGTTACCCTTTTTAAAACCTCTCTCTTAAACAACTGCTTAACAACTCACTGCATTATGTATAAAGTATATGCAGTATGGTCTGCCTGTGGCTCCCTGACTCATGTTATACAAATAAAAAAATTAAAGTTGGGACTAAACTGCACCAGCCTTCAGTCCATGTATGTATATTGTAGAAGCATTAGGAACATCTGGGTACCAACCAACCTTCATTCAGAGGATTTAGGCTGCATATCTTAATATGGTATCAAGCAGACAATTTGTCAGTTTTCAGTTTCCAGGCTGGACATGTATACTGTATGTGTGTATGTATACTGTACTGCATGTTCAAGTTAAAAGCTTAACCCCTTTACTCTTAAAGTTAAAATACATTATACTCAACATAGTGCTTCAACAAGTACATACCTCAAGACATTAGAAAAGGAAACTACATTTTTAACGTATACTTATTCAAATTAAGCAGCTGTTCCTAGTGTGCATCATGCTGTATCATAAACATTTTTTCTCAAGTTTTGCACCAGAGCCGGCTAACTTCAGGTACAGTGTCTGGTCCAAGGAGACATACTGAGCTACATAACAAATAAAAAAAGATGTAAATAATAATAAAAAAAAATGTGTTCATAATCCTTAAAGTAATCATGATTTATTGATAAGAACTTGGTTGGTTTTCAGTGAACAGGTGAGGTAGTGCCAAGCCAGTATTGGCATATATTAAACAGCTCTATTCAGCTACTGTAGTAATGCAAATTATGGCAAGAAGTGCCCATGTAAAACAATTCCTCATTACCTTAGATATGAAGGTCAGTCATTCCTGTTTAAGAACTCAAAAATTGAAGTCATACACTGATGAAATAATATAATATATGCTGCATGCTAGGGCTGGGCGATGTGGCTGAAAAATATATCACGATATAAGTGTTTCATATCAGTCGATATATCGATAATTATTGATTAATTTCTTTTTTTAACCTATTCTACCCAGACTTCTCAACTGTGCTAAGCTGCATCCGTTTATATCGCTTTGATGTTTTGTCGTGTGGCACTGCTGCAGTGCGCTAGACTTTTTCGTTGTCAGTAATTTCGACTGACAGGGTCATAAAAATCCCTTCATAACCCATTTTTATCTGTCATTTTAATTTTTTAAAAATGATAACAATGACATATTCAATAACATTTAAATTTCATTCACTTTTAATTAATTCGGTTCATACAACCGGCCATAAAAGACGACATTTGAGTTCTACCACGTTTGATTGATAATCAATAAACGGCACCATTCAAACAGCTTACATCTCACTCAGCAGAGAAACAAAACGTACTATCCAACTTGACCAGCAAACAATACGCAGAGAAACGAAACTTAACCGACTCATAACTGCTGTCAAGTTAAAATACATAGTGAGTCAACAGCCACTCACTCGGCCAGCAGATAAACGAAACTTAACCGACTCATACACTAATCCAGACAGACAAGAGCCAATTAATATGTTCACTCGCCACCAAGTTTGCAGGCACCATCGGTCTGACTCATGTCTGACTTAAAATAACCAAAATATGTGTTGTTATTAGTGACATGATGAGCTGGCGTCAACTTTAAAGACACCTTGAGGTTGTAAAGTAGAGGAGTGTTATATGTACTGAAGCAGTACTGACAAACATATGGAAAACCGGTAAAACTGGAGGGTTTTCAGTCATGTAGTTATGGTCATTGTGTTGAGCCAAACTGTATTTTTGTATTTGCATGTCTGAAAACACTGAAAATGTTTATGTTCAGTAGCATGGCGGAAAATGAAAATCTTGACATTTAAATGTTTTTCAGATTTGGTGACATGCACATGGTGAATGGGAAGCCGTTTTGCTCATTGTAGAGGTGGAGGCATATGCAGAGAGTGCAAGGTATGAACAGAAACACAAGTAAGGTAAAAGTTGGGAGGAGAGTTCCAAAAAGAAACAAAAGAGTCTACAAGAGTGGGCTTGCAAGACATCTGGAGTGCAGCCTGTAGAAAAGGCAGGTACATGAGAAAGAGCACTTCAGAAACTGATTTAACTTCGACAGCTGGTTCACAAATAAAACCCACAGAGTTAACTGAAGAACTGGCCATGAGGGGGGGGAATAGAAACCCTTAAGTAGTGTACAGCTTGACGGGATGATGAAATGCAGGTGAGATGGCAGCCCAGGCCCAGGATAACGACTAGCAGCTGCTCTACAGCTCTACAAGAAGGAGAAGGAGAAAACAACGCAGACCCACAGATGTCATGGCCTCATCTTTGTAAAATATCGTGAGTAGGTGTTGCAGAATTCCCCTGTGTGACCTGCAGGGGTAGACTGTACTACCTGCGCTGCTTCCCAACCCTAGGTGGCAGAAAACATAATTTTATATATCTACTGTATATCTCTACCGGTTGTCAGGCTTGCTTTATTCTGTCAGTATGTGGAGAATTACCTTTTTTCACTTGATAAGACTTGCAGTTAATTCTCCTATCGCTAGAGGAGAGGAGATCAATTAAACTAACCTTTTGGGAGGAATACTCCCAGGAAATAACAGGTCCAAAGCAAGGTCTGTGAAACCTAAAACCATTTGGGCAAAGTTGTTTTTACATAGGTGATTCTAAGTCTCAACAAAAAGTCTGTTGTGTGCTCAGCTTGGCCCAGAGATTTGTGTGAGGGGGATGGTGGAGTATCCAAGTCTATTGTATACATGTCTGCCATGTCAGCGGATCTAGTGGTGGATCAGACCAAATGAAACAGGGTGGAGACATGAAGTAGACATGAACTAGTAAACTGAATACAAAGTAAACCCCCCCCCCACCACATGGTACAGCTTCATGAGCTGACTAATATTTCTGCAAGTTTCATCCTCACCCACGGCTATTCCTTACCTCAGGAAGGACACTTTAATGCCCAGTTTATGCTTCTGCGTCAATTTGACACTGTAGCTACAGCGACAGCACAGACCCTACGCAGACCCCAACACTGTAGCCTGACATGCATCCTCCCAGAAATGTGACCAACAGTGTCCAAAGCCAAAGGTTCAGCATTATTGCATTTCTTGTAGGTGCTACCATAGACATATATACATAGACGCCTCATTGAGGACTATCGTCTACTGGAGTGGCGTGGCTACATGGCGGCCATCTTGGAACAGGGCCACTCGCCCCTACAGTGCATTACATCTATGGAGGAATGATGTTTCTACACAATAAAAGTGATCATAAATCGCTCAGTTGAAGTCCGGCATCTTTTCTTTACAATCCTCTGTCAGAAGCTAGTCTGCTGATAACATTAAATAAAATTTGTATTTGGGTAGTAAAACCATATTTTTATCAAAGCTACATGTGTGATGTTTCTAACAGATCAATACGTTTGGAAATCAGTCCAAAATTCAGCGAATAATTCTACTTTGAGGTTGAGGAGTACCTCTTTACTTTGTAGGTTCATGCATCGCTGCCTCGGGGCTGGACTAAACCATCCCCTAGTTATGCTGCTATAGGCCTAGGCTGCTGGGGGACAATGCACCAATGTGTTCATGTTCTCCTTCTTTCTTCACTCTCCACTCTCGTGTCCTCCACTTTCTTTTCTCTGGCACAGAGCTCTTGCCCTCTAAATTCCTATCTACTACTAGTCATGCAATCTGTGCTATTACTATATAGAATGTTTACTGCTGTCCCCTCTGGCCTGGAGTTGTGTGTTTCCTGTGGAGCTCCATACTACATCTGTTGTCGTGGTCATGTAACATCATCAGTTTGTATCATAACATTCCACTTGTACCCGTTTGTCAGATATGTGTGTCTAAGACAGATGTATGTTTATCTTGCTGTTCTCTTTCTCTGTCTGTACCCGGCTGGCCTTAGGCAGATGAGTCCCTCCATATGAGCTGGGTTCTGCTCAAGGTTTCTTCCTGTTAAAAGGGACTTTTTCCTTGCCACCGTTGCCTTCAGGCTTGCTCTGGGGGTTTCAGGCCAGGTCTTGTAAAGCGTCTTGAGATGACTTGTATTGTTAATGACGCTATATAAATAAAACTGAATTGGATTGATAGACCACAGCACATCAGGCTTAAGGACATCACGTCTGACACTGTGGTCAGCAGCACTGGTGCTCCACAGGGGACTGTACTACGAAGCTCCTGGGGATCGTCTGTGGTCGCCAGTGTCCTGACCTATGCTGTGGTGTGCTGGGGTGGAAGCACCTCAAAGCCAGACCTCTCCAGTTGAGGAACTCCTTTGTCCCCTGTGCCATCAAACTGTTTAACCGTCCACCACTCACTTGGGGGGAGGAGGACAAAAAAAAAAGGGAATGAATAACTTTTTTAAGTAAAGTGCAAAAACAATATGCAGCTGGTATTTTTCTATTTATGTAACAACCATGTATGTACAGTCACAATATGTATTACTATTATTCTTTTCTGGGCATTTGGTATCTGGGTTTATTTACTGTTTCCTATATAATTCGTGTACATGTATGTTTAACAGTGCTGTATGTGAAATCCCCAAGGGATCAATAAAGTTAGGGTGGTATCTATCTATCTATCTATCTATCTATCTATGAAAAGATGACAGTTTAATCTGGATTATCTCCTTTCACCAGCAAATAAGTGAGGTATGCAAATGTTTTTCACATATAGAATGACATAGAAAACTATTATTTTAATATGACGCACAATGTTTCACTGAGCACAACGTTTACTCTGGCAGGGTTAAGTGGGATTTCATACTACAGAGTTCCTCTCTTTGCTCTCACTTTACTGTGTTACGCTGTGATTTGGCTGGTGAATTTAATCATTATTGTGACAATCATCGTGGATACAAATCTTCATCAACCCATGTACATCTTCCTCTGTAATCTGTGCATCAATGGACTCTATGGTACATCAGGTTTTTACCCCAAATTCCTCATTGATCTTGTGTCTGCCACTCATGTCATCTCTTATGCTGGATGTCTTTTGCAGGGTTTTGTGTTACACTCTTCTCACACTTTTCTCGCAGTAATGGCCTATGACAGATATGTGGCTATATGCCGACCTCTGAGGTACCACTCTGTGATGACTAAACAAAGAGTTTGTGTTTTTGTGTTCTTTGCATGGCTGGTTCCCTTTTATGTGTTGTTCATGAGCACAATAACAACATCAACACTGAGAATATGTGGCTCACACATACCAAAGATCTACTGTGTTAACCTGTTAGTTTCTAATCTAGCTTGCTCTGCATCTCTAGCTAAATTGTCATTCCAGCGTTTAATTATACTTTCTATTTTTGCCATTTCCTTTTCATTATTTGGACTTACATATGGCTGATCAAGACATGCAAAACATCCAAAGAGAACAGAAGAAAGTTCATGCAAACATGTTTGCCACATTTATTCTGTTTACTCACTCTTGTTGTGTCTTTGCTGTTTGATTTGTTGTACATGCGATTTGGCTCTAAGGACTTGTCACAAAGTGTCCAGAATTTCATGGCGATAGAATTCCTCCTCGTTCCTCCAATTCTTAATCCCATTATATATGGTTTAAAATTAACTCCAATAAGAAACAGGATTATTCCGTACCTAACATCACATTATAGTCACGTTAGTCGGCTCTAAAGTCTCATTTTCAGCAATTTTACAACCAAACTCTATGGCACAGTTACATTGTGTATTTTAAATCTTGTTATTTAATCACTTATATTGTTTTTAATCAACAGCAAAACACAGAAAGAAAGAACCATTAAAAGTTCTCTAAAATAATAGCTGTAGGTGACATTTTAACATTTATCTATTATATAAAATTATCATTTAAGTGGATATAAATGGACACGGTTCTAGTGCATAATACTGCATGACATAGAGCAGACACTAAGTCCAGCAGCAGCTGCAGCTCTGTCATGCTTCCTCCTCCTCTGCTCTCTGGACAAACCTGTCCCACGTCTCCCCCTTCTTTCAAACCAAATCACACCCCACAACCCCAACACTGAAATATTTTAAAATCTAATCCGATTTTAGTTACTTGTCTCCAGTATCTCTGCTTGAATTCCCAGCTTGATTTAGGTCATCAGAGAGAGAGATGATTTAAGCAGGGGTACCAACGCTCGAGGATTCAGAGACACTCTGCGTAGGATGTATGCTAGCAGCATGTATGACGAAAACATGTCTCTGAAGTGACAACATATGATCAGCATTTATGAGGATACACAGGTTTGATATGAAACAAGATTTGAATGAATTGATTTGTGCAGGCTGACATGTGATTCTCATGGATAATATTTCTGTGCTAACATTTTTTACACTCTCAGGACTGAATTACACAGTACACCACAGACTCATTCTATTCACCTTCACTTTGCTGTGTTACTCAGTAATTTTGGTAGTAAATGCTGTTCTCATCATAACCATCATTGTGGACAGAAAGCTTCATGAGCCTATGTATATCTTCCTGTGTAATCTGTGTATTAATGGACTTTATGCAACAGCAGGTTTTTACCCCAAATTCCTTCTGGATCTTCTGTCTCCCTCTCATGTTATTTCTTATGCTGGATGCCTTCTGCAGAGTTTTGTGATACACTCAGCATCTGGATGTGATTTATCAGTTTTAGCTGTGATGGCCTATGATAGATACGTCGCTATATGCCAACCTCTCATGTACCACTCACTTATGACTGCACAGAGAGTATCTCTGTTAGTAGCTCCTGGCTACTCCTGGCTTTTGCCTCTGTTTTGCATGTTCAATAATACAATGACAATTTTTCAAACAAAGCTGTGTGGCTCACACATACCTAAACTTTACTGTTCAAACGCATTAATTGCTAAACTAGCCTGCTCTACCTCTGTAGCAAATACTAGCATTGCGTATTTCAACATTGCAATTTATGTTGTGCATTTTTTGTTTCTCATTTGGTCGTATATGTATCTGGTGAAAACTTGCTTAAAGTCAAAAGAGAACAAGAAGAAGTTTACACAAACATGCGTCCCACATTTAGTTTCTTTGGTAAACTTTGGCTTTGCCGTGCTGTTTGATTTAATGTACACTAGATTCGGTTTAGGAATGTCATCACAGAGCCTTCAGAACTTCATGGCAATGGAGTTTCTGTTAATTCCTCCAGTTCTGAATCCTTTAGTGTACGGCCTAAAACTGACCAAAATTCGTAACAGAATTTTCGGTTTTATTCGTCAACAAAAAGGCCGTAATAGCTGATTTAACTCATAGTAATTTCAACTGACTCTTTTTTCTTTAGTTATATGTTGAAAACTTTCCTTGTTAAAACGTGCACCAGAAAAGCATTCACTGAATCTATTAATACAAAACTATGAAAATATAATTTTACACTTTTTAGTCATCAAACAACAACTTTCAAATTTAGCTCACAGCAATGTCTTCTTTTTGCGTGTACATTTTAGGAAATTGACCTATATTATGGCTATTTATTTGTTCAACAGTAAATCTTATCGTACTGCACCGCACTGTAGTAAATAAGCATGTGTCTCATGTTTGTCATTATGCTTCTCTAAACGTTCCACAATGAGTAGGAGGAATCTGTAAAAGCACACAAATGCATATTTTATGTGCCCTTTTTTTATTCATTAGGAAGTTCACTGGATGTGTCTTTTTAGCTTTTTAATGTTACAGTCTTTGAAAGTGATAAAGGCTCAGGTTTCTGACTGTGTAAACTTTGTGATTAAAACTGTATTGTCATGTTAGTGTATTGTCCTTTATTCCCCATTTTCAACATGCAGTATTGAATAGACACATATATAGAACAGACATATATCACCCTGAACCTGGTTTGGATGAAGAACTTATGACGGTGTGCTACATGTCATACATTAAATATATTTAAAATTAAATAAATATAAAATTGAAATAGTTACTTATATTGAATGTAACTAGATCTGAGAGTCAGTATGTATGACAAATGAAATGTACAATGTCAGGGAAAAATCTGACATGTAAAAGAACGACCAGAAATAACACCAATCGCTAGGTTTCCACCCACCAGTCAAGTTTTGTGAGATAGATAGATAGACTGAAAGATAGATAGGATTATAAAATAAGCAAATATTTTAAAAAGAAAGAAAAAAATGAAATGCAGTGAAATTAAATGGATGGCTGGATGAGAGATTAATTGAGTTTATGAATGTGCCTTCAATACAATCCAGCCCCTTGTACTCCAGGAAAAACTCTTCAGAATGAAAGTGGACCCCTTCCTGGTAGCTTGGATTTCCAGCTACCTCACTAAATCCTCCTCCTTACATACAAGGCCCTCAAAGGCCTATCTCCATCGTATCTTAAAGACCTCATTGTAGCATATCATCCCAACAGATCACTTCGGTCTGAAAGTGCAGGCCTACTTGTGGTTCCTATAATTTCAAAAAGTAGAATGGGAGGTAGAGCCTTCAGCTATCAGGCTCCTCTCCTGTGGAACCAGCTCCCAGTTTGGGTTTGGGAAGCAGACCCTCTCTATTTTTAAGGTCAGGCTTAAGACTTTCCTTTTTGATCAAGCTTATAGTTAGGGCTGGACTAAACCATCCCCTAGTTATGCTGCTATAGGCCTAGGCTGCTGGGGGACAATGCACCAATGTGTTCATGTTCTCCTTCTTTCTTCTCTCTCCACTTTCGTGTCCTCCACTTTCTTTCCTCTGGCACAGAGCTCTTGCCCTCTAAATTCCTGTCTACTACTAGTCATGCAATCTGTGCTATTACTATATAAAACGTTTACTGCTGTCCCCTCTGGCCTGGAGTTGTGTGTTTCCTGTGGAGCTCCATTTAGAAATACACAGGACAAGATGTTACAATCCCTTGTGCCGAAATCCCAGGCAAAACACGTTTAGAGGCCCTGTTCGACTAAGAGGCCCTACCAAGCCTGCAGTCATGCAATATGACCAATAACCTATATTCTACCTAGGCTAACTAGAAGCTGCTGGCTTGTAAGCCCATTGAGCAGCAGAGGATACCTCAAACATTGTAAAACATACCTAACTAAACGCTGCTGGCTTGTATGGCCCGCTCAGCAGCAAACCATGGCTACCAAATACCATGAGAACATGATCTGAACAACAGGAGTGTTCTGTTACCATAGTTTGTTTTTTATATTTTAGTAAGTTCGTAATACCACCACTAGTGGGCGATAGTATCTTAGTAAGACGCAGCAGGTAGAGAGAAGAAGTCATGTTCGATAGCTGTTGGAAGTACATTACCTAGGAAACAGCGAAGCTTACTGTCCGTTTACATGAGCGAATAACCGTTTACATCTTATGCTATACGAAGCATCGTCGGTATGTATTATTGTTGCATATTCTTATGTTTAATTACAGTTCATTATTTGTCATTACAAAGTTTTTGTAAAGTTTTAAGAAAAAATGCTGATAACAATTCTCAGTTGATTCCAAGCGAGTCTCTATTGATTTAATTGATTATATACTCCGTGTATAGACAGCGGGAGTTTATAGTACAGTAAAGATCGATAACATGTTAAGAATAAGAAAGTTATAGCTAAATAAAGTGATAATTTAAAAACGATATATATACACAATATAGATGTAAACATGATTGAGTTAAAAAGGTTTAAAGTGAGTGATTTAATTCATGATAAAAACATGTTTACGGCGTATGTACAAGAGATTTACAGTAAGCAATTTGTCTGTTTGTGCTTCTCAGTTTCACCCTTTTTCAATTCAATAAACCTGTGGATAAACGGATGACTGTCTCCAGAGTTTTGATGAGAAGAAGGCGTTTAACTTAATGCAAAGATATATTCAGGACATATATTGAGGGCGGCACAAGTAGTATGCAGCATATAATTGGGGTTTTCAAGTGGGCACCTCCCTTCACCGATGTTTCGTTAAGTTAGGCCCACGACACCTCAAGAAGGCTTAACAGTGATTTCCAGCGTCCTGGAATCACCCCCCTCCACACCGCCACTACACAACCCTCTCTTCCTCACCATTCGATGTCTATCAACAACTAGTATGGAAATTAATAACCACAAGCCAAACAAACAAATCTACCATGCTCCGCTCCGTTGATGCGAGCTGAAGCACGTAACAAACAAATCCATAACAAACAAACAAATCTACCATGCTCCGCTCCGTTGATGCAAGCTGAAGCACGTAACCAACAAATCTGTAACAAGCAAACAAATCTACCATGCTTCGCTCCGTTGATGCAAGCTGAAGCAACAAACAAATCAACTGGGGCCTACATCCGGCCTACATACTACATCTGTTGTCGTGGTCATGTAACATCATCAGTTTGTATCATAACATTCCACTTGTACCCATTTGTCAGATATGTGTGTCCAAGACAGATGTATGTTTATCTTGCTGTTCTCTTTCTTTGTCTGTACCCGGCTGGCCTTAGGCAGATGGGTCCCTCCATATGAGCTGGGTTCTGCTCAAGGTTTCTTCCTGTTAAAAGGGACTTTTTCCTTGCCACCGTTGCCTTCAGGCTTGCTCTGGGGGTTTCAGGCCAGGTCTTGTAAAGCGTCTTGAGATGATTTGTATTGTTACTGACGCTATATAAATAAAACTGAATTGAATTGAATTGGATTGATAGACCACAGCACATCAGGCTGAAGGACATCACGTCTGACACTGTGGTCAGCAGCACTGGTGCTCCACAGGGGACTGTACTACAAAGCTCCTGGGGATCGTCTGTGGTCACCAGTGTCCTGACCTATGCTGTGGTGTGCTGTGGTGGAAGCACCTCAAAGCCAGACCTCTCTAGTTGAGGAACTCCTTTGTCCCCTGTGCCATCAAACTGTTTAACCGTCCACCACTCACTTGGGGGGAGGAGGACAAAAAAGAAAGGGAATGAATAACTTTTTTAAGTAAAGCGCAAAAACAATATACAGCGGGTATTTTTCTATTTATGTAACAACCATGTATGTACAGTCACAATATTTATTATTATTATTCTTTTCTGGGCGTTTGGTATCTGGGTTTATTTACTGTTTCCTATATAATTCGTGTACATGTATGTTTAACAGTGCTGTACTGTATGTGAAATCCCCAAGGGATCAATAAAGTTAGGGTGGTATCTATCTATCTATCTATCTATCTATCTATCTATCTATCTATGAAAAGTCTTTTGTGGCCAATTCTAGTTCACAGATTGGATAGTTTGAATTAACATATTCACTAATTCATTATCGGTTGCCATTGTGAAAGGATATAGCTGACATCAAGATGACAGTTTAATCTGGATCATCTCCTTTCACCAGCAAATAAGTGAGGTATGCAAATGTTTTTCACATATAGAATGACATAGAAAACTATTATTTTAATATGACGCACAATGTTTCACTGAGCACAACGTTTACTCTGGCAGGGTTAAGTGGGATTTCATACTACAGAGTTCCTCTCTTTGCTCTCACTTTACTGTGTTATGCTGTGATTTGGCTGGTGAATTTAATCATTATTGTGACAATCATCGTGGATACAAATCTTCATGAACC
This sequence comes from Planiliza haematocheilus, assembly GCA_005024645.1. NCBI lineage: Eukaryota > Metazoa > Chordata > Actinopteri > Mugiliformes > Mugilidae > Planiliza > Planiliza haematocheilus. The sequence continues at coordinate 3,492,614 of SRSE01000725.1, read as the reverse complement.
CATGTACATCTTCCTCTGTAATCTGTGCATCAATGGACTCTATGGTACATCAGGTTTTTACCCCAAATTCCTCAGTGATCTTGTGTCTGCCACTCATGTCATCTCTTATGCTGGATGTCTTTTGCAGGGTTTTGTGTTGCACTCTTCAGCCTGTGCTGACCTATCTTTTCTAGCTCTAATGGCCTATGACAGATATGTGGCTATATGCCGACCTCTGAGGTACCACTCTGTGATGACTAAACAAAGAGTTTGTGTTTTTGTGTTCTTTGCATGGCTGGTTCCCTTTTATTTGTTGTTCATGAGCACAATAACAACATCAACACTGAGAATATGTGGCTCACACATACCAAAGATCTACTGTGTTAACCTGTTAGTTTCTAATCTAGCTTGCTCTGCATCTCTAGCTAAAATTGTCATTCCAGCGTTTAATTATACTTTCTATTTTTGCCATTTCCTTTTCATTATTTGGACTTACATATGGCTGATCAAGACATGCAAAACATCCAAAGAGAACAGAAGAAAGTTCATGCAAACATGTTTGCCACACTTATTCTGTTTACTCACTTTTGTTGTGTCTTTGCTGTTTGATTTGTTGTACATGCGATTTGGCTCTAAGGACTTGTCACAAAGTGTCCAGAATTTCATGGCGATAGAATTCCTCCTCGTTCCTCCAATTCTTAATCCCATTATATATGGTTTAAAATTAACTCCAATAAGAAACAGGATTATTCTGTACCTAACATCAACTTACAGTCACCTTAGTCGGCTCTAAAGTCTCACTTTCAGCAATTTTACAACAAAACTCTATGGCACAATTACATTGTGTATTTTAATCTTGTTATTTAATCAAGTTTTTAATCAACTGCAAAACACAGAAAGAAAGAACCATTAAAAGTTCTCTAAAGCTGCAGCTCTGTCATGCTTCCTCCTCCTCTGCTCTCTGGACAAACCTGTCCCACGTCTCCTCCTTCTTTCAAACCAAATCACACCCCACAACCCCAACACTGAAATATTTTAAAATCTAATCCGATTTGGGTAGTAAATGCTGTATTTTTCTTTAGTTATATGTTGAAACCTTTCCTTGTTAAAACGTGCACCAGAAAAGCATTCACAGAATCTATTAATACAAAACTATGAAAATATAATTTTACACTTTTTAGTCATCAAACAACTTTCAAATTTAGCTCACAGCAATGTCTTCTTTTTGCGTGTACATTTTATAAAATTGACCTATATTATGGCTATTTATTTGTTCAACAGTAAATCTTATCGTACTGCACCGCACTGTAGTAAATAAGCATGTGTCTCATGTTTGTCTTTATGATCCAATAAAAGTTCCACAATGAGTAGGAGGAATCTGTAAAAGCACACAAATGCGTATTTTATGTGCCTTTTTTTATTCATTAGAAAGTTCCCTGGATTTTTCCAGTGAACTGGATAGTTTCTTTTTAGCTTTTTAATGTTACAGTCTTTGAAAGTGATAAAGGCTCAGGTTTCTGACTGTGTAAACTTCGTGATTAAAACTGTATTGTCATGTTAGTGTATTGTCCTTTATTCCCCATTTTCAACATGCAGTATTGAATAGACACATATATAGAACAGACATATACATATATCACCCTGAACCTGGTTTGGATGAAGAATTTATGACGGTGTGCTACATGTCATACATTAAATATATTTTCCAGTTACACTGCCAGTGGTGTCTAAAAATCATATGGCTCACTGTCAGTAAGCTACAAATAAGAGAAATGCACATCTGTGATTGCAATTAAAATTGAAATAGTTACTTATATTGAATGTAACTAGATCTGAGAGTCACTATGTATGACAAATGAAATGTCAGGGAAAAATCTGACATGTAAAAGAACGACCAGAAATAACACCTAGCGCTAGGTTTCCACCCACCAGTCAAGTTTTGTGAGATAGATAGAAAGATTAAAAGATAGATAGGATTATAAAATAAGCAAATATTTTAAAAAGAAAGAAAAAAAAAATGAAATGCAGCAAAATGAAATGGATTTTCAGGAGTTATTGACCGCGGTATCGGGAGCCAGCTAGCCAGCCAGCCGGCAACACAAGTTTCATGTACCTTGAAAACAAAATGCATTTGATGTTGTTTTGGACCATAATCATATAGTAATCATTAATCTGAACCCAAGTAGCCTACAGTAAAATAATTAAAGTAGCATAGTGATTTCATATCATGTAGTGATTTTAATGCAAATAGGATGATGGCAGGTTCCTCTAGAGCCAACATTTTGTAATTGCCTTTTTACTGGCAACCAAAAAGATCTTTAGAAGGTAGGAGTCACTCTTACTGAGATCACCAGGGATATGTCCAAGGTACATTGAGGTAAAAGAAAAGTCAAGTCTCAGATCCAGGACCTCTGAAACCAATCGGCCCACACAATATAAGGGCATGACCAAAAAATATGTTTAGATTTTTGGTATGGGGTACCATATCATTCTTGACAGAGCATCAGCTAAAACACTGTCTACATCTACATCAAGGTTGTGATCCTGAACTCTTAAGGTCATGGGAGCGTGAGCCGCTGGTTGTGGTTATAATGACAGAAAAAACAGGCTGCTTATGGTCATAAGAAGGGACTAGAAAATGTTTCAGCCAATGTATTAACAGAATATTGTATTAACAAGAGATGAACAGAATCTTAAATATATTTTTACTAGGGATGGGACTTTAATGCATTAATTACAATAAACTTATTTAATCACAGTTTGCATCCAAACAACGCAGACATTTTGTCAGTGCACGATTTACTGGTACACTGATTACACTGATGCACATGTCAGAGGTCGATGGAGGAATCAGATGAAAGTACATTGCTTGGACTGAGGGAACTCAGGGAAGGCAACTTTTAATATAAAATATATAATATGGCCTACATAATATAATATAATATAATATAATATAATATAATATAATATAATGAATAGGCCTTTGCCTGTTTATTCCACTCAAAGCTTAGACATTTTAACATATTCAGAACTCTGTTTTAAACAGTTGATTCTTCAAAGACTGAATGGGTTAAGAACTTTCTAACGCATTATTAGAAACTGGAAGGATAGTGGGGAACCAACGTCTTCAAAGAAGAAATGTGGTCGAAACAAAAACAAAACAAAAAAAAATCCCCAGTGTACGTGTTGTTGTTGAAGAGCAAGCTGTTATTAACAACTGAATCTGAGTGGCAGACCAGACTCTGTTACCAGCTCAGTATAACGGTTTGCTCCGTGAGTTCCTATGCTGTTGCATGAGGGAAGTATACTTTGTGAATCTCTGTTGTCTGATCATGGATAATGTATCTATTGTAAGAATCTTCATTCTGTCTGGCTTTAACGAGACAATTCATTACAGAGTCACTCTCTCTGTGTTCACTTCACTGTATTATAGTTTGATTTTATTTTTCAATATCTCTCTTGTTGTGATCATTGTCTTAGATCAAAACCTGCATGAACCTATGTATGTTTTATTGGCAAGTTTTTGCATTAATGGACTTTATGGCACCACAGGTTTCTACCCAAAATTCCTCTTAGATCTGCTGTCGTCCTCTCAAGTAATCTCATATGAAGGCTGCCTTATACAGGCTTTTATCATGTACTCATTTGCTTGCTGTGATTTGTCCATCCTAGCAGTTATGGCCTATGACAGATATCTGGCTATATGTCGACCACTGCACTACCACTCTTTCATGACTAAGAGGAAGCTCTCTCAGCTGGTATGTTTCTCCTGGCTAACACCTTTCTGCATTTTCTCCATCAACGTCCTGCTAACATCTAGACTAAAGTTATGTGGCACAAACATTCAGAGACTGTTATGCGTGAACTGGTTAATTGTTAAACTCGCCTGTTCTGAAGCCGATACCTTTTCAAACAGCATATTTGCATATATTACAATTGTCATTTATGTGTCTCATGGGTTTTTCATCATTTGGACTTACATGCATCTCATTAAAACCTGTGCGAGGTCCCAAGATGACAGGATAAAGTTCATGCAGACTTGTGTGCCCCATCTGACCTCTTTAGTCACGTTTGTAATTGCAATACTTTTTGATTTGATGTACATGCGATTTGGCTTTGCTGATTTACCTCCAAGTATTCAAAACTTCATCGCTTTAGAATTTCTCCTCATCCCTCCAGTCATGAATCCGCTCATCTATGGATTTAAACTGACCAAAATACGAAACAGAATTCTGGGTTTAATTTGTAGAAAATGAGCTCTTCTGTAAAGTTTTTAAATCAACGATATTTCCTGAATAATACATATTATGATCTATCTATTCTGTTTCACATGACTGATTAGGACAGACCTCAGTGTATGGTACTTTCCAGTTTTACGTGACCTGTGTGAATATATGGATATTTTTTCTTTCTGTTTTAGAGTATTATAAACTAGAATTTGTACAGAAATGTCAAGGGACAAAAGTCCAAGTCAAAAAGATCGCATTCTCCTCAACCCCAAAATATCAAATACCCTGACGTTTTCTATATAGTATAGAAATAGTCTAACCACATATTTCTGCGCCTCTCGTCTGATGACAGCTGGGATAGGCTCCAGCCCCGCCACGACCCTTCACAGGACAAGCGGACTACAAAAGATGAATGACATATTTAAAGTATGTCATTAGACTCCCCCTTTCTGAAGATATGTACTGCATAATCTGTGAAGTCTCTGATGGGAAGCTGTTTTGACCAAATGAATATTTTATTTATCATTGCTGTGGTGTCAAAATGTAGTTCAACAGTCAAGACATTCATACACAGATACATTTTGAATATATGAATATGAGAGTTTCGCTGCATTATACAACAAAATAAATAACTACAAAAAGCACATTCGTCAAGAGAGTGTGACGTGTGTGAAAAAATACTGAACCACTGGGCTAACTTCAGTTTAACTCCCAGCTACAAAAAATGGACAAAGAGGTAGAGAGTGTTTGGAGCTGAGGCAAAGAGTGAAACGTAGACAGCTAGACCCCTCTTGTCATTCAGGGCAGCGACACACTTAACTATATATAACTTTACGCCTTAATGTATTATTATTAATTGAAATCGCCCTCTGCAAAATTTATGTGAATGTAGAAATTAGCTACGTGCTACACTTACATTGTAAGTTGGGGCTTTTTAACACAGAGGTCTGCCAGTCCCCCGCTGTTACAAGCATGCCGCTCCCCTGGGTCTTCTTTGGGGACTGGGGCTTCTCGCCTGCTCTAACGATGGTTGGAGCATGTGATAGTAGAGTTGGAGGTGTGTTGCTGCTTGCTGTTGGTGATGCCAGTACAGATCGTGTCTGCTACTGCCGCTGAACCTGGTCATGGCACCAATGATACCAGCTTGGGCATGCCCACCATTCTGCTGAAGTGGGCTTTCTCTTGCTTGGCACATACCTTCTCCTGGATCAACCTTCGCTTCTTCTTTCTGCTGGCTTTGCCGTAGTTAGGTTTTGGATTGCTACCAAGCCTGGCCTGACCAGTAGCCACCATGCTCACTTGGATGATGTGTCACTACCTAGCCCTCTCTGATTTCACTGCTTCCTGGGTGCACCCTGTTCTGATGTCTACACCTGCAGAGGAGACCTTGGAGTTGGACCTTGCAGAGTCTCTGTAGAGCAGGATTTCTCTGGTTCAGGTGACCATAAACTCCTCTGCCAGACTGCTGAACAGAATCTGCAGCTTGGTGTTATGCCGGAAGACAGCAATGCTGCTTAGGCTCTCTGGCAGGCGCAGCTACTTAGGAAATGGCTAATCTCCCTCTCAAAGCTCTCTCTGATGGTAAGCAGTGGCCAGAGGACACAAAGCAGGATGTCGTGTTGATAGAGCCAGGCCTTAAACCAGGGGTGTCAAACTAATCCTTGAAAGGGCTGCTGTGGCTGCAGGTTTTCATTCCAACCATGCAGCAGCACCCCTGACTTGGCTCAATCAATCAACTGAACTGTCCTCGTGTGGTCATTTCAGGCGTCCTCTTGCTTGATTTGAACAAAAACTTGCCAGCCACACCCACTGCATGGGTGCTGCATGGTTGGAATGAAAACCTGCAGCCACACGGCCCTTTCACAGATCAGTTTGACACCCCTGCCTTAAACTTTCCAGAAAGCCCAGATTTGTCCATAACTCCAGCCTTGGTCCAGGACCTCACTGGTGCCTTGGCATGCGGCGGCATCCTTCAGAATGCCGGTAAAGAGCTTGCCCAGGCTCTTCATTGTCTTTTCTGACACAGATGGAATCTGAGTGTCTCCCAGGGTGAAGTGGAACTGATCGTTTGCCTTTCCTCAAGACTAAGGACCTGAACTTTGCGGGCTTGAAGCTCATTCTTGCCCATATAATGAGCCGTTCAAGACCGTACCATTAATGCCACAAGAAAATGGTGAACCATATTGAACAAATTACATGAACCCTCCAAATACCAGTAATCTTCCATGTAATTTACGCATTTTGCAATTTCATCCTCTGGTTTTGGCCTGGAGGCCAATTGTTTGACACCCCTGGACTTAGACATGTACCACCCATCTAGACCAGCACCCCACCCATAGCAATGACACTCCTCAATGGTAGCAGCATCCCTGGGAGGAAGCAGCATGACACAGGCACACACACAAAAACGCTTTAGGAACAACATTAAAAACATGAAAAACAGCACAAGGTATTGACCTGACCTCCAAATTCCCCAAATCCCAAACTGATTAAGTATCTGTGGGATGATCCATAGATGCCCCTCCCCTCAACTAATGAGGGCCTTTGGGTCCTATTGAGTCCTAACATTCTGTCCATTCTCTGATCAGTCAGAACTGTTTTGGAGGCACAAGGAAAACCTATTAGGAAGGGGGTCATAATGTTATGCCTGACTGGTGTATTTAATGATTATGAATAACACCCCATGTATGCATTTTACCTTCACTCCAAGTCCAAGCCATAATCTATCCCAAATATACCGTAATTTCCGGACTACAAGGCGCACCTGAATATAAGCCGCACCAGCTAAATTTTGGGGGAAATACAGATTGATCCATATATAAGCCGCACCCGACTATAAGCCGCTGGTGTTTTAATGCCTAATTACCGTAAGGGTTTCTTCGAGGGGGGATTGACGGGACAGAAATTACTTTTTGGAAACGCAAAGCGTCCCATTTATTTACATTTGAGAAACACAATAAATATTTCAGTCAGTCAAACAATCAATCAATCAAACAATCAATCAATCAAACAAACAATTAAAACAATCAAACAATTGGTGCTCTCCTAGTGCACTTCCTGCAGTCATAGTACCGTAGTAGTACAGTATAACAAAAACAAAGCTTACAACGCTTGACAAGGCAACAACGTTAAATGGCTAAATTTAATTCGTTTTTAAAAGTACTTGCCTGTAACACGGCAGCAAAAGTGCAGTAACCCGACTGCTCAACAAAATAACCAGCATCTTTTTTGAAAACAGCCAACACGGCAGTAAAGGTGCAGTTACACGGACGTTTACTGTATCAAAGTAACCAGCCTACTATACCAGAAAAGTCAGCCAAATCGATCTCCATTGACTTAAAAGCAGCTCTCGTACTGTATTTGGGCTCACTTGGTTTCTTTTTCTCTCGTTACCTGGCTCGACCTGACCTGTCTCGCTCTTGCGCCCCCTGGTGACCGTTAGCTGTAAAAATCCATAAATAAGCCGCACCGCTGTATAAGCCACAGGGTCCAAAGCAAGTGACAAAAGTAGCGGTTTATAGTCCGGAAATTACGGTAGATAGATGAGAACACAGCTACCTTTCTGCAGAGACCAGATCGCCATCAAAAGTAATTTGAAATGCCTAACAAGAGTAATTGTTCCTAAATTATCCAAAATGAAGAAACTCAGTCAGGGGCGACCAACTTAAAATAGCATGTCCAGATGTGTTTCAGTTAGTTTAATGTTTAATACCTTTTCATTTGGTAGTTTAAAAAAATACATCTAGACTAATGAACTGATTGTTTTGGTCTGGCCCCGAGGACCATGGGTCTGACTTTGAATCCCCAGCTGGTGTGTTGTCACAAGTCGAAGTGATTATAAATAGAGGATGTTAAAGGAGAAGAGACAGCTCAGTGTAGCTCCTCACTCTATGCTTTCACTGTATGTAGACAGGTAGAACTGGACGATTTTAAAGCTGAATATCTGCTGTCTGATAATGGATAATGTGTCTGATATAAGGATTTTTACTCTTTCAGGGATAAACGAGACGATGAATTACAGAATTGTCATCTTCTCACTTACTTTCGTGTATTACTGTTTGATTTTGTTAGTCAATATCTCTCTTGTTGTGATCATTGTCTTAGATCAAAACCTGCATGAACCTATGTATGTTTTATTGGCAAGTTTTTGCATTAATGGACTTTATGGCACCACAGGTTTCTACCCAAAATTCCTCTTAGATCTGCTGTCGTCCTCTCAAGTAATCTCATATGAAGGCTGCCTTATACAGGCTTTTATCATGTACTCATTTGCTTGCTGTGATTTGTCCATCCTAGCAGTTATGGCCTATGACAGATATCTGGCTATATGTCGACCACTGCACTACCACTCTTTCATGACTAAGAGGAAGCTCTCTCAGCTGGTATGCTTCTCCTGGCTAACACCTTTCTGCATTTTCTCCGTCAGTATCATGCTCACAAGTACACTGAAGCTATGTGGATCAAAAGTCCAGAAATTCTTTTGTGTGAACTGGGTAATCGTGAAGCTAGCCTGCCCTGACTCTGACACCCTTTCTAACAATATTGTGTCATATGCAACTATTGTCATTTATGTGTCTCATGGGTTTTTCATCATTTGGACTTACATGCATCTCATTAAAACCTGTGCGAGGTCCCAAGATGACAGGATAAAGTTCATGCAGACTTGTGTGCCCCATTTAGTCTCTTTAATCACATTCCTGCTTGTAATACTTATAGATTTGATGTACATGCGATTCGGCTCCGCAGATTTACCGCAAAGTATGCAAAACTTCATCGCTATAGAATTTCTCCTCATCCCTCCAGTCATGAACCCGCTCATCTATGGATTTAAACTGACCAAAATACGAAACAGAATTCTGGGTTTAGTTGGTCTCAAAAGAAAATCACCTGTCATTAAGTTCCATCTCTAATGTATTATTTTTTTATTATTATATGGTTTGTTTATTTAAATAGGACAATACTTAACTCCTGTTTTTTGAACAATTACTGATCAAGCATTTAACCTCTCAGTTTCTGGAACATTGCATGTGCACGTGAATATATCATTGTGTTTGTGTTTCTGCCTCTCTGTGTAATGCAAGGAGGAGTTTGTCACACCACATACAATGTGTTTGTGCTGTAAATATACATGTAGCATATATTTTCTATGCTAAGATTAAATTAACTGCTGTCTTAAATATTTAACTCTCTCTCTAAGGTTTTGTTTGTGCCTCATTGTAAATGCACTGAATTGAATGTTTTCCACAGTGCAGCAGAACATCCCTTTTTTCCTTTGGTTAAAATCACATATTGTTAAAGGATAACAGATAATATACCAGTGACCGGATTGACTGAAATGAAGTGTCCCTGTCTGGCTCTGACACTACTGATGATCCACAGATAAAAAGTCATACAGTGTGTGACATGTAAAGATTCAAATCTTAAGTCTTCCAACCCAGTGTTTGATAGCTGAAGCTGATGCACCTCTCCATCCAAGATCAAAGCTCAACCTTCAGATTTCTCCCTCTTTCTCAGCCTGTTCAACTGGCCCGCATATAAAAAGTATAATCTCCTGGATTTTGTAGTTTTAGTACAAGAACAGGCAGAAGTTGACATTTTTAAGGTCACTCTAGCCTTTTTGGATCATTCAGTGCGTGGTCTAGACTGTTACAAGATGCACGTTCCTTCTTGTCAAAGACTAAAATCTGTGGAAGCTGAGAGGACAGTGAAGCACTAGGAAGAAAAAATATCCAAATAATCAGCCCAAACATAAAGACGATAAACAGAGCAAACGAGGTGCAGGCAAAGGAGGGGGGTTTAAATGTTACACAAAGAATTAGATTTACCGGCACAGAGGGAAGGGGAAGCACAGACGGCGTAAATGAGGGAGGCTCAGGTAACAAGATGCAGGTGACACAAATCAGGGCATGTAACCAAGTGCGCTGGTAATTACAGCAGGAGGAAACACATGGGGAGGAAGTGAGGCATCTGAAGATACAAGAGATGTGAGCATGTCAAAGTAAAAGAGGAAACAAGCCAAGAAGAAAGCAATCCCATACTCTGTATTTTTATATTGTGAACTTAGATAACACAACCTCTTACATCTCAGTTCGCCTCTGATCCCTGATCAGCCAAATACAGTATTCTTATTCCGCTTGTCTCCATTGTTGTCCTATGAGTTTTCTTGTGGGTCTACAGATCCCTGTCTACAGGTTGTTTACAGACCGTGTGATTAATTACAGATTCAAATTTGACTTGGATTTAATTTATGAGGTACTGGCCGGCTCTTGTACTGACCTGCAGCATGTGGCTGTCAGCGGATGCTGGTTTGAAAAACTGGACTTGTGCAAGACTCAGTAGGCTATGTGAATGTTTAGGGTCCCTTAAGCAACAAATAAACATTAAAAACAAAAATGCATAAATTCTCAGTATCTACTATGGCATCCATCTATGACTTTAATTGCCTTACTGGACTTGTTGGACAGAAAAGTTTAAGATTTATATCTGGAGCTGAGATGCAGGGCAAACAAGAAATCTCAGCTTTATAGGTGCTAATGAAAAAAAGAAAAAATCGGATATACTTCTGGTATGACTTCCAAATACTAATCCTAACCATCGACTGCAAGCATCGACAGCATATTAACAAAAGCAAATTTACTTCAGATAACTGGTTTAGGCCAAAAAGCAAAAAGAAGAACAGACACCTTTCAGTCGTTTTTACATTGATTGCTGTGCTCATAGATATGATCATGATTGTCCAAGCTTTGAATTTCATGTCCGTGACTTCTCTTTTGCTCCCCTTTCTTCTGCTGGGACCCGGCTACTTGGACCAGTAAGCTGCCCAGCAGAGCACCAGCTGCAGCCCCACCAGCTGACCTGCCATTTATCCTTGTAGCCAGCCCAGGAGAGGACACAAAGACCCCAGCTGCAGCACCCAGTGCTGCACCTCCAGCTCTCAGCCATGATGTAGACCAGCCAGTCTCAAACTGGCATGCTTGGTTTGCAGGCTCTCTCTGTGGGTGGACCCAGAATCAGAAGAGCTGGATTAGATTACCAGGCTCCTATCCCAGGACATAGTGGCATTATGTACAGTATGATCCTAACACAACACCACAACCTGGTCAGTCAATCTGTTGAAATGCAATGTTTTGGGAAGCCATTTGCTATTGCGCCTGTTCCCACTAAATAAGACATTCATTCTCCCTACAGTATGAATCTGTATGACTCTGATGATCTGAACAGATCAGCACCAGCTGCCAGTCAAAATGTCTGTATGGTAATATTCTTATAAATCTAATGAACTCACGTACTTCAGGAATGCAGAAACTATTTGTGATTGCATTGTACTGACCTTCTCATGGAGCATTATGTCTTTGTTCAGCACCAGGCTTTTCTCTTCTGTCTCTGTAACTTAAAGAGTGACACGTGTCAGTCAATCGGAGGATTGTTTATGTGTAACCAGAAGTGTTTTGTTCACATGTTATAGTTCTAACTCACTGAGATGTCCACGGTGACTGGATGGTGCTGTAAAAGCCCATTTAGGCTTCCATCTCAGATCCTCCAATGACTTGAGGCCAGTCATTGTTTCCCTGTGATGGTCTACATCATTTAAGTGCATAGTGTTCTCTCCAGCTTGTTCTCTCAGACTTTTTATCAGCCCTTCTTTCTGCATAATAATCTGTTTGAGCCGGCTGTTCTCCTTCTCAGCTTCTACTAATTTGATGCTAAGCTCTTCTTTGTAGTCTTTCCTTCGACTCATTTCTCTCCACCTCTCCTCCTCAGTTGTTCTTATCAAAGCTTCAACCTGCTCATCTTTCTCATTAGCTGCCTTAATCATATCCTCTACTATCCTCTCCTGCTCCTCAACTCTTTGCCTAAGGAGATCATTCTCCATCTTTGCCTTCTTGAGCTGCCTCGCAGTCTTTTTGGAGCTCCGATCCAGTTTTGTGTTGCATTGTTGGAGTTTCATGACACTCCTCAGTAAGTGTTCAGTATCATTCCCTGCCACTGTCTCCTCAATCTTCTCCAGTAGTTCTCTGACCTGATCGTCTGAACGTCTGACCCTGTTTGAGTTGTCAAAAACATGATACCTGTTCCCACATTTGTCCACCAGGCACTGCAGAGCGGGCCATCTTTCAATGTGCTCCTCAATGGGAGTGACTCCCAGGTTGTCTCCCCACGTGAACAACACAATGCTTCTAGCCCACACCCCAAATCCCAGCGAGGTCAAGTGTCCCTCCACCTTGATCCTGTCAGTTTCTGTAAAGGTCTCATTGCCACGTATGACCACCAGGATGGCATGAGGAATGGGAGCACACAGGGATACGCCGCGGGTAATTTGCTGGTTTACTTCCTCTGGAGTGTCCTCAGAGCAGTAGCGCCCATGCCAGCCAGGGGTGTCAACAACAGTGGCTTGTTTTTTGCCAAAGCCGCCCTGTCTTTCAATGCACCTCGATGTTGGATGCCCAGCAGGAAAGACTTCATTGCTGAGAATAGTGTTTCCAGCTGAGCTCTTCCCAACCTGCTTCGGCCCCACAAGCAGAATTCGAAGCACTGAAATAGAAGGAACCTCTCCTACAAAAAGATTTATGGAACGATATTAGTTTCAAGGACACCTTTTCACCCTCAATAAATCTCATGTTTGGATGCAGTTGAAAGTGACATATGGTCATTAGGTTGGTTAGGATAGGAGAGCAGTTACCAAACTATTATAGAAGTCTTCAACAAGATAGTGGCTCTTTGATATGATATAACCATGTAATCTAAGCTGAAATTGTTCAGCAGTAACATTTATCATTTGGAAGTTGATATAGTGACATGCTGTGTCATATTTACACATCCAGCAGTTACAGAGCAATATGACCATTCAGCTGGAGAGTTTCTGTTCAACTAACAAATATACAGTAAGAGGATATTTATTCTCCTTTGAGGGCTGTAGGGGACAAGACATTTCTGTCATTAGGCAGAGGTCAGGAAATACACAGAACTAAAAGGCAGCTGAACAAAGCCTGGAGCAGCTGAATCTCTCTTCATAGTCGAGGGAAACTATGGTTGTGTGTGGCTTTATCCATATTAAGTGATGTTTTGCATATTATACATGTGATCCACTCATATTATGATTTTTTATAGCTGCAGTATGATGCTTACCCATCAGAGCTCTCAGTGCACTTCTATTCATCTGCGCATTCATTCTCCTCAACGTCGCCCTCTCATCTACCTCTTTCCTTTCCCTCTCGGTGATCCTAGAGACTCCTTCATTTACGGTCACGTAACCAGCTCCTCCTGCCTTTAAGTTTCCCTCAACCACTGCATCAATCTTCTCCAAAAGTCCTGTGACCTGAGCATTATCATCACTTCCCCAGATGCTTGTGTCTAGAAGGTGGTATCTGTTTGCACATTTCTCCAAAATGGCCTTGAGAAACTGGTATTTTGCAGTGTAGGTCTCCACAGACTCTCCCCTCAGCCGCTCACACCTGGTGAATATTACGATTGTGTGTCGCCACAGGGTGTCGTTTAACAGCTCAAGAGGTCCCTCTACTGTCCATTCCTTTCCTTTAAAAGAACTGATAGGTATAACCATGAGGAAGACATGAGGTCCTGGTGGACACATGGCCATGCAGGCGGCCATGTTCACATTCACCAGGCCGGAGTCTTGTACGGAGTAGTGTAACCACCTTTCAGGGGTGCTGACCACAACAACCTTACGTCTATCAAGGACATGTTGTCTCTTCACACACATCTTTACATCTCTGCTGATGTCAAACATCTGTTGGCCGAGGATGGTGTTTCCCGTCAAGTTCTTCTCCAGCCATTCGTGCCCAAGGAGCACAATCCTCAGCTCCTGAAGACAGTGTTTGTCCCCTGACAGCAGATAAGACTGATCAGCAGTGTGCTACTGAAACAAGATTTGTGAAAATGTATCAACAACATACCTTTCAATGCCCGTGATCTGCAGGACATCAGAACCTTCTATTCCATCGCCTTCTATGTGAAAATACTGGTTTAAACTGGATCCGTTGCATTTGAAGTCAGTATTTTCCCCACACAAAGTGAAGCCACATAGTTCGACCTCAATGTCAACCTAAGCTTTAATGCTTGACTCAGCTTTATGCACAGTCAAAGTCCAGCCCCTTCAACACAGATACCAGCTGATTACATGACGTGGCCATTGTATTGAAGGCCAATATGCAGCACCAAGATGTTCTAATGCAGTAACATTGTGATATTTAGATTCATCAAATGAAAATATTGACACAACATTGCCCCTATGAGGTTAAGAGTTCTACTCCTGATGACTGGAATGTAAAACACTTGGAAAGTCAATTTACCTAAAAAGTTTGATTCCTGCACCATTCACGTCCACATTCTTCTTCTTGACTTTGCTAGTGCATATCTGCATTTTAGCAGATTTAGCTCCACCTACAGTGTCCTTTAATTTCTTTAAAAAAAAAAAGAAAATTCTGCATAAAAATGACTCACTTCAGTTAACAAAAAGAACCAGATCGATGAAACTGAAATATTATGCTTGTGCATGCAGTCATTAAAAAAATCAAATGGTGTGTTCATATCGGTGTGTCGCAAACGTATGTGAACCTTTGTTTTTATTATCTGCCATGACCCTGTTGAACAGCAATAACACCAACTAAGTGCTGTAACTTCTGATCAGCTGGGAGGAATTTTAGCCCATTCCTCCTTACAGAACTGTTTCAGTTTGGAGATATTGGCAAGTTTCCTTATCACATGTCCTAAGGCCATTACAAATGCTTTCTTTGAAAAGCAGTGGCCTTGTTCTTCCACTGCTGACCACACTGTGGCTGTTCAGTGCCGACGATGGTGGATTCATTCACATTAACGCCAGTGTGAGAGAGGCCTTTCATTGCTGGGAAGCTACCCTGGGTCCCATTGTGACCTCTGGTCTGCTCCTGTGGAGGGTAACAGTGGTCTTAAACTACATACAAAAATAAAAAAAGATATACATTGACTGAGACAGAAGAGAACAAGAACAATACAGTATAGTGTTAACCAAAGCAAGAATGACACTCTTTCAGCTTAGCTTCCCCAGAAAGCCTGTTTATTCAGATTCAGAGTTAATGCCACAGCTGTTGCATTGCCAGTCTGTAAGAGTCCCTGAGTCAGAATGAACTCAATTCAGTGACTGTGCAATAATGCACATCATGCAAAAAAGTGAATGAATTTACAAAGTCTGAAAATGCTTACGTAAGCATCATCGCTGACTTCAGCCTTCTGTTGTTTCATTGCTGAAGGTATTTACAGCTCTGTATTTTGTACAGTAAGCTTCGTAAACTGCACCCAGGACAGCTCACTTTCTTTTCATTCAAAAGAACTACTGTAAAACAACAGTTTTTCTGTTATTTTTGTGACCGAGCATCATTTACATTATGTACATATTTGTATAGTCAATATCCTGTCACACATCCAGTGACGATATATCCAAAGTGTCCTGCGGATATCTGATGGTTAATGTGTCATTCAAATGGTCTGAAGAGCAGCTAAGAACATTTCTGCAGTTTCTAAATGTGAGTGTGACATTCATCATGTGTTATGTACATATTTTCAGTTTCCAGTCCCCACGTCATGTACTTTGTATTGTATAGTTTCTCAACTGAAAAGTGTGGATGTGTCATGATGAATGGACGATGTTGAACAGTGATGTGCTTCTGAGTAAATGGTTCTCCTGATGGACGAGAAGAAGAGATGAGCGGAGGAAACGTGGCTTCTTCTACCCCTGGCATCACACTGAGCTACATTTATTTAACCTTAACCGCTGTGTGTACAGGAAACTCACACAAATCGAAAAAAGTCAAAAGAGTTGATTTGTGATTAAATCCTTTAATAGTCCCAAGTGTTTCAACTGAAGAAAACATAAAAAGAGCTGCAGAAAACAAAAGAAAAGCTGCTGCTAGAGGTGCCATTAACCAGATTATGTTTAAAAACTGGTGTGTCTAAGGTGGCGTTTATCTGATTGCATACCAGAATTCACAAAAGGAAATCAAATTCTTAAGTGAAGAAAGAAAGAAAAAAAGAAGAAAGAAAAACATCCAGTGTAAAAAGAATTTCCAAGCATCCTAGCACGGGTTTGAATTTCTCGGCAGCATTTTTTGATTTGGACAGTTTTTTATTGAAGGACAGAATATGATCTGGTGTTATCTCTTGAAGAAAAAGGATCCTAAACTTTTTTTACAAACATCTGAGGTAAAGCAACTCAAAGTATTTTTGTGTAAAAAATGTGAGCAGACTATCTGTTCTCATTAGTCTTTATTTCTTTATGTTAAAACTTTAAATCAAGTTACTTGGCAACTAATCCCAACAACTTGCAAACTGTACTGGTGAACCTTTATTTTAACATCCAGTCCCACACTACCACAGGGGTTAGCCTCTACACTTTCACACAAAAATGAAGCAGCACTACTTAAGGCTTGCATGAACTCTGTCTGTTTTGAAACTACACATACCGCTGCTGAGGAGTGATGATCCCAAGAAAATGAAGCCAACAAAACAAAATGCATGATTTATAATACACGTGGCACGCGAAGTGGAGAAGAGAGCATGACACAAAATCTCCCCTCCACATCTCGCTACAGTTGAGTTTTGGACCGTGGTGATGTGGCTCATCACACTGGGGGGGGGGCGATGTTTGATTTGAGACACAATTAAAAACAAGTCATAGATGACCCATTCTTAAATTGTGACATTTACGATCCTGTACCAACAATATGCTGACATCCAGAGGAAGTTAAATGACGCCTTTAAAAAAAAAATAAAAAAATTCTAGATATCCATTTTTAGATATTTTACGTGGTTTTTAAATGATTCCCTCATGTTGGTGATCAAACCATATCAATGCATGCTACTCCATCATGCATTGTTGTAATGAGAGGAATAGAGGGTGCGTATCCAGACATCACAGAGGTAAGAACTGGGTGCTGTTTTAAAGGGGTGGCGAATAAGCGATCCCTTGCCTGAGCAAGCTTGATTTAAGGCAAAGGTTAAAATATCTCTACTACAGTCTATTTCTGGAGGCCAAAGTAATATGCTAACAGCTGTGTGGCTACATGAAGACAGTTGGTGACCTTTTTCTGGAATCTGGCCCCTCTGCCAATTCAACAGAACATCAAACGGTGAGCTGCATTTTGACTGTCATGACTGGCATCGCGGGGGGAAGGGGTGGCATGTTGAGCTGCTTCAGGTGTTTGGACTGGGGCTGCTGTTAGAATGTAGGAGGTCAGAGAATGGGAAATCAAACATAAACGTGTCGGCTAATGCCTAAATGTGTAGCGCCAGTGAAAACAGGAATAGAAACTGGAAAAAATAATGTCAAAATGTGTCTGGGTTTTGGTGCTGCGGGCTGAAGATGAGACCTGTAACAGATGGTAGGTATCCTTGATAAGGACAATTCAAAGCCCTTGCTGTAGTTTAACAGACACCAGCCTTTCCAAACAAGGATGTTAAGGGACAAATACACCAAAATCACAAGAATAAAATAAAATTTGCCACTTAACCTTTCCAGTATCTAGCCCTAGAGATGATACAGTATTTATATTGAGATCTCTGCCCTGAAACTTCTGCTGCTAAGCCACAACACAATGAGGTTGTTTTCTATCTTGAAAAGTCTCTTTTTCTAAAAACACTGTTCCAACTACCATTAGATTTTTACATTCAACAGTTTCTTTTGTCATGTACTTTAAAATGACATGTGCACCGTTAACAAAAATTTATCTACCTTCATTGTAGAGGTGTAGTAGTAAAAATCTGAGAGGCTGATATCTCAGACCTTGGCCATATAAAAACCATAACTATCTGCCTGGCTACATACATACAGGTAAAAAGGTAAATTTTGTGTGATTTGGGTGAAATGACTCCATTAAGGAAAACCAGGCTGGGCCTCAAGGCACCAATTCCCATTACAAGTCCCACTTAGTAAGAAAAAGGAGGGAGACGTCTTGCATGTTAGAGATTATTGTTGTGGTTAATGCCCCAGATGGAGGCTAAGATTAGAAAAGATCAAATAGACTGCGGGCAAAAAGAATCAGTATGTATCCACTCTGACTGACGGATGGCTGTGACAAGAAGAGGGTGGTGCAGAGCAGAAAATGGGCTGAATGGAAGCCCATGTGTTCTCAGATGTGTTAAGAGCTTAACCTCGGGTTTTGCTGAGATGTAATGGGACTTGGATGGGGGCTTAGTGGGCTAAGAAAGATGCAGGGAATTTGGTACTCCCCCTCTTTATGGTCTGTGATACACCAGAGAGCTTAAACCCCTCACTCTCTATACTGTCTCTCACTCACTCTAGTGCCATTACAGTTTTTAACTCTGGTCTCTATTATGTTTTCACAGCTGCGTCTCCTCCCCGACCTACCAACGGACTCAACAGTAGGAGGAGAATGGAGTTGGGGAGAGGTGAGACACTGCAGGGCGCCGTACACAGACGGCCATACACGGGAGGGGGTGGCATGTTTTAGTTTTGTTTCTTAGCCTCCTGGTTGCCGTAACTGGAGCCTGTTTTCTTCACCTCGGTGACCCCTATGAGCCGGCGGATGGCTATGGAGGCTGGGAAGAGAACAAAAGAGACAAAAAAAAAAGAGATGAGCGAGTGCGGACAGCAATACAAAAGGTAAAATAGGCCTTCAGGTAATTTGAGGAGCTTAGAATGTCACTCCTTTTTAAAACCCTGGGAAAAGCCAGAAGGACAGAAGCTGCATCAGGTCTCTTGCTGTAAGCCACTGGTGTGTGGCTTTTACCTACCGATGATGAGGAAGATGATGAAGCCGATGATAAGGAGAGGGGAGCCGCTGACAGCCACTCCGCAAGCAAAGTTGATGAGGGGCGAGAGCAGCAAGGTGGCCCAAAACAGGAAGTTGAACAGCGTCCAAGGTCGGCGAGGGGGGATAATTGTGGGTCCAGGGAACTTGCCTTCTTTGTTGTACGTTTCCTGTAAGGCGTCCTGAGGATTAAGAGAAAACTAATTGGCACGGTATTCAGTCATATTATTCACTGATTTAAATTTAACTACTGTGCTAATTAGTAGCTGATATAATGTGTTCAACATATTGGAGCCACTATTAGAAATATAAATATATCTACCTATATAATATGATATGGGGGTGTCACTTAAACAATCAGTGATGGCCCCTGCTTAGATTCTGCTCATGGACTGTGACTTTATTGCGAGTTTACCTTCTCCTGGTAGAGCTTGTGCAGCCAAGCGGCACACTCCTTCTCATCAGCCGGTATTTCCTCCACAGGGAACCGTCTGGAAGAGGAAGAGTAGATATTGATAACAATAAAACTGAATAGACAATGTAGCTCCAGGGTCATATACAATTTAGAAGCCATAAAAGCTGGGACAGAACGTATGCCTTTTTACTCTTAATCATTTTACTCCCACTCAAATATCATGTCCAAAATGAATCTTGATGTGCAGCTAATGTATTTGAAGGGCATCTCTTACTCAGAACAGCAAGAAAAAAAGTAAGGAATCATCATGGCCAAGCAACCAAAACAAGTTTTTAAAGCGACATAGACAAAGTTTTCACATAACATCAATAGTAACCAGACAATTCATTCATTCTCTCTTTAACCATTTATACTCTGGTGGGCTGGAGCCTGTGTGAGCTGTCATTGGGCGAGATGTCTCTCTACCACTAGCCAGACCAGCTAATTTACAACCACTGTTTGCAGGTCCTGTTATTATATAATGGACGACAGGAGGAACCGTAGAGTCCTGATCTGTTACAACCCAACATGACTCACACCCACCAACACTTTTCATTTTCTTCTGGAGCTTTGATAATGAATGCATCAATAGTACCCTGCAGTTACAGCTTCTGACCACCAGAGGGCTCCCTAAACCTCATCCACTTTGCTGCACTGAGAATCATTTTAATGCAAAGTGATTTCAGTCACTTAACTCTGTTATGCTTTACTGCCTCTACTAATCTGTGCTACCATCAAACTGGAATTAACCATCATTCAGTCTTGTGCTTTTTATGGTACAGCATAACAAGAAACTGTATTTCTGTAATTCAGATGTGCTTTTCTCAGCTAGTGCAGCTTGAGGCAAGCTTTTCCTAAACCTTTACTTCAAGGAGTGACCCAGCCATCAAAGTTATTGTACTGGAGTAATTAAGGAGCTGAGAGTCCAGCCAGTCTTACTGACTCTTTAATTGATATAGGACAAAACAGAATTCGAAGGAAGCCACGGAGCTCAAAATGCATTCATCATTTTCCATTTGAACAATCCCAGCACAGCTGGTGGTGCCACGCATCATTATTACAAAGCTGCTGATTCCAGAGTAAATGGTGGCTATCAACGGCACTCACCTTACACTCATGTCCGCTCTGTATTTCTTGCCGTTCACAATGCCCAAGAGAGTGGGAGTTTGGTTGTCCTTGAAGTTTAGTGTCACATCATACACAGCCTTTACTGTAAGAAAGAGAATATGAGATTTGAAAACAAAACAAAACATGCATTTTGAATACGGCAAATTCTGTTTCCGTTTCCCACCTGTGCCATTTAGACAACGCAGAGTGGTGGTGAATCCTTTGGTTCGGGGCAATAGGTGATATTTGAGCTTAGGCAGGCCTTTACTTTCTGCAACCTGCATGCTGATTTCGTGCTTCTTCTCTGTAAAGCGGGTGCCCTCACAATACAGCAGAAACTGTGCAGAGAAAGAAAAACACACAAAAAAATATATCACTGGCTTGAGGTGACCTCTTTTCTCTTGTCTAATCCACTACCGTACTATTCTGCTTTATTTTAACATAGTGTAGCACTGTTAAAATAAAGTTACCCTCTTATCAGTATGGTACTTAAACTGACAGGTGGATGGCGGCTCATGAAAGACTGTTTAGTATGTTTATCTTAACACATAAAAAGCAATGCCATTAGCAGTAGCCTGATGCTTGACCTAAAGCGTAATTAGATCAACTACTGATCTGCCTAAGCTCAGCTGGCGAACTGGATGACTCACTGAAAACCTTTAAACACAGATTCACACCTTGAGAAAAGGTGAACAAATAGCAGGCTCTGCTGTCATCAGGTAAGACGTCATGAATAGAAGCCACTTATTAGTTTGTTTAAACAGAAAAGAGCTGATTTGCATCCTGGAGTAGGGGTAGGGAGAATGTTGCTTCAGGCTGTTCAGTGAAGAGTTCGAGTTATGAAGTTTCACAGAAAAAAAAGCAAACAAATAAATAAACTCACAACCTCCTGTTGAGACATATCAAATGCAGCTGGTGCACTCAGAGCTGTCTTTGTGTATTACTGCCCAGATTAGTCTACGAGAAACTGGGTCAAAGGGCAGCAACTGCAGCAGCTTTGCTTCTCACATTTGGGAAGGAAAAATAGTTTTCTCTACAAAACCAACGAATTGGTAAGATATTAGGAGATTTTTCGGTTTGTAATTTATCACTTTGTATGTGTCATTGTCCCTGTATAGTGTTTTGATGGGAATAAAGTTGCATTCACAGCTGGTAACATTAACAAGAAAAACAAGTTTAGCAAACCTGTTTGAAGGGAGAAACCCGTTCACACGTACGAAAACGATCTTTTTCTTATCCGTTTTCGCTCTACGGTTTCAAAAAAATCCGCGTCCACACTTGATCCGTCTTTACACGACTGAAAACGCTACTTCATATCCCAGGTCTATAGGCGGCACTGTTTCAGTTTCAGAAATTCACCAAAAACGGAGAGGAAGAGGTGGCACATGCGCATGAAGCTTGAGCGCTGTTTACAAATCGGCTTTCGAAGAAACCAAAATTTGATTTTGCCCTAGTAACCATAACAGGCTCAATATGTTCTCCAGTAGTAACGCAAGCATGTAGTCCGCCATTGTTGTTGATGTTGTTATGAGACGTTTCACGAGATATACGAGGTGGAAGACTGCTCAAGGGGTGTGGCCATGGTGGCCATGGTGGCGATGACGTCATTGTTTTCAGAAATCTCCGGATTCAACCGTCCAGACTGATCCGCGAGGAGTGCGTTTTCGAATTTATTCACCCTGGGACCCGGTTTCAAAAAAGTGCGTTTTCAGGCTATGCGTTTACAGGATTCGTGTGGACGACAGGCCAAAACGAATAAAAACATGTGCGTTTACAAAAAAATGCGTTTTCGTGTGGATAGGGCCTCAATCTACTAACACTATTTTACACTTCACTGTGTGAACTTTGATCTACTTTCTGTGTGCTCTCATTGTGAAATGGAGGACTATTACTTAATTTACCAATGTTGGCTAAAGCTACTGGTTGTAACACACTGAATGTTTTTACACAAATAAAACCCATTAGCTGTGATGTGTGAACTCATGTAAGTAGAGGGCCAGGGTTAACAGATGATTGCATTACATTGACAGACGGTCTGATTTGTACCTACCCACATACATTCAGGATAGTCCTTGAGCCTGCTCAGTCCCTTGAAGACAGTCTCTCGGTCCTCTTCCCACTTTCTTTTACAGAAAACAATTTCTAGAAAGTACCAGGTCCAGCCAATTAGAGGAACCTTTAGTAGCTCATGTTTGGCTAGCACTTTAGAACTCTATAGAAGAAAGAAAGGTACATGTTTTTAATAACGAATCTTGATTTTATTTTGTGGGACGGAGTCATTCAGTGCAGCGTATAATGTTGACAAGCTTTAAAGATGTTTGTCGTTTGACTGACCCCTAAGATGCCATATCTTTCACACATGGTCCAACCGCACAGGAAGTCTATCTCAAAGTTGTGGTTGAGGATGATGATGGCATGCTCCTTCCCAAACTTGTCCACCGTAGCTTGGTCAGCGTATAGGGTGCAGTCTGTGCCTGACCACCACTCCAGCAGCATCACCAGCTCTGCACAACGCAGTGAGTGCATTAGGAAGATATTGGCAAACCATCACTGGTGATATCTTACATAAAAACACTAAATCTAAGCATTTTAATGTTATATCATTTAGTGATCTCCGGTGTGATTCATGCTTCAATCTGCCACTGTGACACCCACACAGAACACGATCAGC
Source organism: Planiliza haematocheilus (assembly GCA_005024645.1). Classification (NCBI taxonomy): domain Eukaryota; kingdom Metazoa; phylum Chordata; class Actinopteri; order Mugiliformes; family Mugilidae; genus Planiliza; species Planiliza haematocheilus. Next base: position 3,469,415 of record SRSE01000725.1, on the reverse strand, counting down.
AAATCTGTATGGAGGTTTTTGTTTACCTAGATAATTATTCTGGTGCAAATGTAATGTGGCACCATATTGGTTAATAAGGGCAGCTGAGATATTTGCTGCAAACAACTCTTGTAATCTTGGCAGCAGCAATGTAACTACTGAACATGGTGAAAGATCTGGCTGCAGAGGAATGTGGAGGAATTTACCTTCTTCCCATCTATGGTTTGGGTTCAATCAGAGGCCAGTGCCTAGTTGTAAGCCACCTGGCATTGGGCTCTGATTGAACCCAACACAGTGCTCCCAAATGCACATCCCTAAATGCTGGTGCTAAGCCAGGAAGAATGCACTGAAGCCATGTCTGTGTCTTGAACCCAAGGACATGAACACCAATCTTAAAAAAATCCCTGTAATAGTGTGTCTCCGCTATGTGGAAAGTTATAAAGACAAACTTGGAAAATGATCTGTATGTGGTGGTGCCTTGTTTTATCTCAACGTTTCAAGTGATAAAAATAATCTATAGAAACAGACAGGAAAATCATGTACTCACGGCTCCAGAGGGAGTAGGAGAGCCGGCAGTTGATTCTGCGGTAGAGCTGCTTGTTGAACGGCCAGAGGATGCAGGTGCACAGCTGAATGAAGTTGATGATGAGCCCGCTCACCACAAACACGAAGCCCATAAGCAACTGCAGGATGAACAGGCTCTTCAGGTAGGCCAGCAGAGCCATGGCGGAGGAGCCTGAAGAGCAGAGTGGGCTCCCCTCTATACACAACGACCAACCTGACAGACAGCAGACACAGAACGGACAGCACCACAGCGATGAGAACAGCTTTAATGGGAGAAAGAGAGTCAAAAGAAAGCAAAAGAGCTCAAGAGACAAGAGGGAATTAACGGGTGTGCACGCATTTGATTGATAGAACGGCACACAGCACAAGAGGTTGGGGACCGTTTATATATGCTGTTATTCAACGTGTTTTAGGAAATTCATATAGACAAAAGGTATGCTTACCACGGTGGAATCCTTTTACAAGCCGCGTTTGCACGGTCCTTCAGCCAGTATCACAGACCTGTTAAGACAGCAGGAGAAAGGTTGAGCTAACGACTACAACAGAATTACAACAAAAAAAAAGGTTAGATGTAGTCTCTATTATTCTTAGTTTGGTAATAATTGGGCAGGTTAGCATGAGATGAAAGGTACGTGCTGTGACAGCGGGGCTGCCTTGGCAAGTAATGTGTTCACCAGTTCATAGCGGGTTGACAAAGATGACCGGCAATGGGGCTGACTACAGCTGTGAGTCTGCTTTTATGTGCTTTTATCAGTTAAAATTATATATACATATATATTTAAAAAAAAAAAAAAAAAAAAACTTTGGGACTGCTCTACAGAGACAACACTGATCTTTAAAGTAACAAACAGCTGCAGCCCAAGATGCGCTGTCAAGAGCCCGTTCAGAGCACTACATCTCAGAGCTCTGTCTGGGCCTGTGAGAGTGTCTTTGGGGTTCTCCATTATCCTCCCACAGGTGGACTGGAAACATGTGATTGCCCCTGGGTCAGAGTGTTTCACTGTTAGCTCTGCAACTGACAAAGAAGCAGTCCAGATTGTTCCTCTCAATATTTAATGGATGAGAAGAGATGGATCTTATCTACATAAGAAGAGTATGTGTGCAGTGCAGTAAAAACATGAGGGAGGTCCCCAGGAGAAACCGAACTCTGGACTACAGGTCAATCTACAGTGTCCATAACACTGTTCACAATGACAACAAGCATTTTAGTCTTTAGTGGCAACTGCTATCAGTGGGTATCAATTAAGATGACTAAAGGCGAACTAGGTTTGAACTGTTCCCACATCTGCACCAAAGCCCATTAAAGTGTAGGTCAAGCCAGTTTAAAGCTGTTCTGAGAAACAATTTTAATCTGTGATCTGTGGACGCCACGGGCATCTTGGACTGTTCACAAGATTTCCACCTGCTTTATTCAACATTGCGGTTTGTTGTAATTGTTGTTTGTTGCAACATTTGAAATAAACTTAAGGTACTTATCTAAATACAATAAACTAATTATATGTTTTGATTCACTACACACATACACATGCAAAAAGTAGATTGCTTCCTGTCCCTATTCACTGATAAACCACAATTTATTGTATTACTGTACTACTGCTCTGTTTCATAAAAAGATGACAACAACAACATACATACATACAAATGCCACAAATGTTAATCTGTCTGCATGCTAGACAACAAGAGAAAAGCACATGTCTGCCTGCCATGTGAGCCACTGGTTAGTATAAAACAACTAGTTTCTTGCATCTTCAAATCTCATAGAATTGATCAGAGTACAGTAAATGTTAGTTCTAAACCATTTATACCTACAGGGATGTTGACAGTGAGGAAAACCTGTTAATAAGCAAAACCCCAGTAATGTGAGGTGTCCAAGTCTCCCATCACTTTATATTTCCACCAAATACTCCCTCAGGCCTGCACCATATTTAATGAATGGAAAAACAAACCAGTCCAAAAGAAAGCCACAGTTGACACAGGCCAAGTTATTGTGGGTAGTAAACAATTTTTATCCAGTACAATCAAACCCCCACACACTCACACAGTGCAACACAATACACAGATTAATGAAGAGACCTAGGTGTGAAGAAAATTAAATTGTACGTGCCAAACGGGCATTCAGCTCAGTCTCCCAGGGCAACAATCATAAAAACATTTCCAAATCTCTAGAGTTTGTGAAATTTCTCTGAAGCGTTAAAACACTATCACCTGTGCACGGCTGTCACATATCTCCGTATGACTCTGACCGTCAGTCCAAACATCCACGCAGCTGTTCCTGCATTACATTACAGATGTGACCTTTGTTCATACTGGGAGAGAGTGACTGGGAGGGGTAAAGTTACACTTTTGCATTTTTCAGTTGAGGCTGATGTAACATTATTTGAAAGGTCAAAAGGTATATTAAAAGATAGTTAAATATAAGAGGCCAGTGTGTTTTAAAAATGTGACTTTGTCGTCTACTCTAATTTATGATTGCAGGAAGGGGAACAGGTTTATGAGGAAGTCCAAAATGAGTCAGTTCGTTGAATCCAACTTCCCTGATATTTAATCTTGAAGTTCTCCTGTAATAACACTGCTGATCAATACACTGCAGCCAATCTATGGGCTAGCACCTTTGCCCTCAGCCATTGGATACATTAGTGAATTATAATATGGATCTTTAAAATGCTAACATTTCCCCTTCAAATTGCCTTGTTTTTAGTATCCAGCGGTTACCAAATTTCCTAATGATGGTCAGCCCCCAAATACCAAAGCTTGGCAGATTTCCAAGATCAAACAGTGTTCAAACCATGGGAATTTCTTAATTGTTGAGTGTTTTCTCTGTGCAGTCAGCTGCTGTCAAGCAGCAGGTCCATGGCCTCACTTTTGCTGTGGCAACAAGTAGGACTTTGCATAACTGAGGCATTTCCAAATTTACCATGAACTTTGTTCTCGTTTCTTCCACTCACTCTTCTTTCTGCTTTGTGAATACTTGGGAGTCACGTGGAACGACTACAAACTTTCACTCAAGTTTAAACCGAGGCCTTGATTCACAGAACAAAATGGAGCTGACTCAACCCTTTTTGTACATTAATGTTAGCTTTACATATACACCTCGATTACTTTAAAAACATAAATCCCAAAAGACACACAGATTCAACTGACTGTTATCATGTATTTTAAAAAGGTAAATCTTTCTCTGTGGCAGGTAAACAGTTCTGTGTAACTGACTGGATCACTGCTCCATGTCAGCTATGTGGGTTAGTAGTTCAGTATTTTAAGAACGCAGACATTTCAGAATAGAGCCCAGAAAAACATACTCATAAGAGATGTTCAGAGAAACACAGCACAATCAGCCAGTGGAGGTCTACCTCCCTGAGGGTGTAGGGCCCACCTGTGAGGCCACTCAGCCTGGAGGAAAGATTAGCAATGCTGACTGAGTTAAAGCTGCTTAAGGCTGAACAGCTGCTTCTGCTCTGCCTCACCTGAATACAGCTCCAATACCACCAAACAAAAACTGCTTACTAGGTGTCTCTCACATGACCACTGACTGTTCACTGCATTTACAGATGCCAGATAAATAAGAAGTCCAACAACATCCTGAAAAGACATTCTAACAAAAATAAATAATTTGGCTGGGAAAGGTCTATGCTCCGCTTACTGCTGCGAGTTATCCCCAGAGGTACTACGCCGACTTCTGTTCTGTTAGTTTGAATCTTGCAGGACTCCTCTTAAAATGTCTTGGCCACAAGCCAAACCACCTCTCTAACATTTAACTTACCAGTAAACATAGTAGGCCATTGCCATGACCACCAAAGCCCCACAAATCCCAGTGAAGATCATGACAGCACTCTGGTTCAGCATTTTGGCTCCTGGTATCCCACCAATTCAGAGCCAGAAAAACAAAAAAACAAAAACAAAAGGCAAAAAGGCCTGCAGAAAGCAGTGGGTTGTTACAGGCTCTCCTGCTTCATGATAATCCCACAGAAGGAAAGAGGGAGATTATGATGATGACAGCAAGAACAGAGCTAGATCCCAGGACCTGTTGGAGGAACTGCCTGATCAGCGCAAAAGTTCAGTTGGCACCAAAGTATTGCCCATCAACAACAACAAAAAAATCCTAAAAAGCACAGGTGCATAAAGAAAACACCAAAATGGCACAGTGGATTATTATAAAAGCCCAGTGATGAATGCCAGGAAGACAGCTCGAAAGATGGCTCACTTCAAGAAGGAAGGAGGCACACATGTACTGTAAGCAGTGTCTTACATGCATCCCCATCCTCTAATCCAGTGGATCAGATTAGTGCTGATTAGGAGGCTATGGGCACCCTGGATATGTCACATTTAATTAACATTAACAAGGAACAAGCCTAGGCTCTTTCCAGCCAGGGTTGAGTTGGCAGAACTACATCTGTGAAGCCAACATTAACTATATCTGTATCATAATATAGATTTTATTGACTCCTTTCCATTAGACACTTGTTTGTAACACCCTACACCGAGTTAGTTCAAAGGGATGGTAACCATTTCCTTAAATAAATTCTTTATGAATTAACAAAATGTGGTTTCCCTGGGTCAAATGTAACTTGGGATAAAGTACACTGCCAGCCCCCAAAAAAGTCACCATCTGGATTTAACTAAGCAAACAGATACGATTGGGTAATTACTGCATGGGAGATCATCTTTCAGCCAACAACAAGTTACTTAACCCCAACTGATGCAATGAGTAGCTTCTCATTTCTTAAACAACCATGTCTAAAGACACATCCTGTGGCCGTGAAAAAGATGTTAGTCTGTTTAACAAGGGTCAAATCATTGGCATGCATCAAGCAGAGAAAACATCTAAAGAGATTGCAGAACCTGCTAAAATTAGGTTAAGAGCTGTCCAACGCATTATTAAAAACTGGAAGGATAGTCTGGAACCAGCACATCAGGGTAAGAAGAGAGGCAGAGGAAGTGATGCACCCATCATGCCTAATGTCTACTGTACAAGCCTGTGGGGGCAGTGCTATGATCTGGGGTTGCTGCAGTTGCTCAGGTCTAGGTTCAGCAACATTATGTGTCCATAGAATGAGGTCAGCTGACTACCTGAATATACTGAATGACCAGGTTATTCCATCAATGGATTTTTTTATTTCCTGATTGAACGGGTATATTCCAAGATGATAATGCCAGGATTCAAGGGGCTCAAATTGTGAAAGAGTGGTTCAGGGAGCATGAGACATCATTGACACCTGGAAATCAGAGATGTCCTTGCACTCTCTTCTTGACAGTACTTTAGGTAAAGAAACTCATTCACTCACTCACTCACTCACTGCTTCATTAGATACACTAGTGAAAATGAATGCATTCAAATATACTGGCACCAGATCTCCCTTCATGACTGTTATAATGTTCAGTTTATGCTGAACCAGTGTAAGAAAGATAGTAATTCAACTGGAGGATATAGTCTGTTGTGCCTTAGAACAGGATTGAATTAAACACTAAAGTGTTTCTGGTATTTAGCCTAGCCCACTGAGTAAATAATAAAAACATGTGCTGGTACAGTAAAATACAATTACAAAATACACAGTGAAAACACAGTTGAATCAACAGCTCTTGCAGTTGTTTTAATACCATAACCGTGAAGTGAAGATTTTATATATACCTCAACCACACAAGCATGGGGGCTAGCAGGCATGCCAACAGAAGCCTTCTAGTTTTAACATAGTGTGGTATCGACAAGCTGTGTACAGAGGCAGAAACAAACTGTCAAGCGTTAACTGAAGCAAATAGGTCAAAGGTTACTGCACAGGCCTTTGGCCTTATTGCCATTAGGCATTAAAGCCACATACAAATGGAGATGAAAATGCTTTGTGAAAGCTAGACAATAAAGGTCAGTCGTGTTTTAAACATGAGGAGTTCTCAGTCCTTAGATACCACCGCTGTACTGCTCAATAATCAACATCAGATGTGCTGTCATTAGTTCAGCCACTTGTAATATTCACAGTTTAAAGCCACATCACTAACTACACCCCAATGTCACACTTAGTGCTGCTCTTGGCACGTCAAATAACTTCTAACTAAAAGTTTCTGTAATCATGAGCATGCACACATAGGCCAGAAATAAATTTCATATTTGCTAGTAAATGCAAGATACTCAACACATTAGAAAAGCAACTTGACAAATCTCATCAAAACTGAAAGTCAGTATACACTAGTATGTATTGGTTCTGTAGCTATCAGCAGCTGTTTAAAACTACAGTGTGATATATTACTTATTAGAGTAAGAAATGGGATTAGATATTTAAGAAATCTTCAAAGCTGCTTCATAGAAATCCTCCAGATAAGGCATTATCTCAGAAAGAACAGCAAGGAGGCAAAGAGTCGGCTGATGCAGAATGGCCTTGAATCACTTAAACGTAGTAATAACATTTTATAGCTGGCTCAGCACATTGTGTCAATGTGGCCACAGTATGAGGTGATGACTGATAAGACTCAAGGATACATAAGGTCCTTCTTGCTAGTCATTAAAATAATGACATCGATGCCCAAAAGAGAAGTAGAAGTTAGTATCATAATTTCCAATGCTCAAACTGATTCACTGTTAACTAGTTTGCAACGAAAAAGTAATGGTGTATTAAAGTTTATGTTGTGGCAAAAGGCTCAGTTTTCCACCCACAGAGGCTTTGCTGCGATAAAGGCTTATCAGTGTGTCTATGTCTCAAAGTCCTACAGGACAATACTGTGTGATTGGCAGATAAAGAGATCAATAGGTTACTACATGTAAACAACATTGTCATTGTACATGGTATTAACGCTCAGGGGGAACCATTCACAAGTGGGCTACCATGACTATGTGTGTTCATGCCATTTCAGAACCACAAACAGTGTGGTTTGAGGTGTAAGCATATGGAGACACATCATTTAAAAAAAAAAAAAAGGCGGTGCGGAACAAGCAATGAAGTCTCTCTCGATCACGGAAAGCACACATCAAATTATTGTTTATATATCCATCTCCAGCCTTCAATTATTTTAAATAACTGCACAATTTGGCAACTTAACTCCATTACTTGAAACACATCCCACTCATATTTGTTCATTTCATAAATAAAGATTTTTAGATTAGACATATGTATTTACTTTAGGACAAAAAGGGCTTAAAAGGCTTGAATGAATGGGGGATAGATTTGGGTTTGAAAGATCTGAGATCAATTCATAAATTCCTGACATCAATATATATTTATTTTTTTAAATACAAGCCATCCTCTTGTTAGACAAATCTTGTGAAATTGGTCAATGTGAGGGAGATCCATGACATGACAAAGAGAAGAGCTCCACAAAAGTGTCAACTAGGGGTTAAATATTGTTGAAATACCACAAATCTCTGGGGCCAACGACAACATTAGTGTGATTAAAAAACAAAATCTCTCTAAATGAATTTAATGTAATTAGAAAATAAGTACCGGCAGGCCCTAATTAAAACCTGTACTTTAAGCAGGCCACTTGTGATCGGATCGCCCAGGACGCAAATTAATACCAGATTGACACAGGGCCATTGAACCAAAGCTATTTGTTCAATGAACAAGTGCAATAATGACACATAGGGCCAACATACACACACACACACAAAAGAAGATGAAGATCACACAGACTTAATGTTGCTATAAAAAAATGGAAACTTTCACTTAAACTTTTAGTTTTTGGAACATTTAGATGTTTTCAATTATTCATTTTATTACACATCGTACTGATAAAGTACACAGATTGCATCTGATTAATGTGAACAACAGGGATCCATGTGGGTGGATAATTATTTCAACGGCAAAATAATAATAATAATACTCGTATTTTTACCCCCCAGTCATCAGAGGAACACTGTCACACATTTCGTATACTCTCGAGTAACAATGCCAGAAAAATGTTCAAGGAATAATGATTTATAATGTAGTACTTGCCTGTCTCTGCTCGCCTCGCTGGTTAAAACTACGGCTGAAGACTAAAGTTAGCACTGGATTTAAGTGGCGCAGAGTTAAATGAACTCCAGTAACCTTATGCCTGATGTGTGGTACGACCAGGGAACGACACAACACTGGTCGGCCAGATCGCGCATGACGCAGGGGGGGTCATGAAGGGCATGTAGAGTAATAGCAGGTTTTAAATATACCCTTACATATTTCGCAATCACCTCTGGCACATTCTACTGTATGCTAGTTCAATGCACCAATGCGGCTAGGCTATTTTGGTAATCGCTCAATGACCAGTCACTGTCACACGGCTTATCTTTTGACACACATGGCTCCGCTGCGGCCGGAGTCGTGAGCTAGCTGCATGCTGGACTCAAAAGTTGCAAACACACATCATTCTACGTCTACAAGCTTGACAAAAATCAACCCACCTCTCAAGTTGCTGCTATCGTAGACGGGAAAGCAGTGAACGGTGGTTGACAACAGCCTGACCTAAACGTACCGTTAGTGCTACTCTACCGAGCAGCGCTAGAAGGACAGTGAGCTGCTAACGCCACACGCTAACATGCTATGTTAGCAAAATTAATATAGCAATCGTCATGGATGTTTGTAGAGAAAATTATACAGCCCGGTAGAAAAACTGCTCATTTACCACTGAATTCCACATATTAGTTATCTGTAAATGAGCAACTGACCCGAGCCTCATGCTAATGTTGTACTATGCTAGTTAGCCGACTCACGTTAGCTACCAACGTCAGTTACGGTACTACGGTCTTACCTGAAGATTATTCACTTGGGGGTGAGGCGACCCTGCAGCTTTACTTATACTTTTTCGCTGTTTCCTGGTCTTCAGGGGCAGCGAAACGAATCGTTTAAGGAATGCTTCCCCACTTCATCCGTCTCCCAAAGCGCAATAAAATGACTTGATGTAATACGATTTGCAGCAGCGCTATTGTTTGTCGGTTAAAGCTCCACATTTCCTCCAAGCCCATCTGAAGGTGGTATATCCTACATCCGGTCCGCCCCCTCATTCATTATCCTGGAGATAAATAAAACGCACGATCTGTGCAAAAACAGACACACTTGCACGTTTAATTACGGCTGAATCAATGACTTCACATATAAGCCGATATTGTGGTATTTTTTGATTATCTGCTACTACTCACAGCAAACACACAATCAGTATTATTAGTATTATTATTTTTTGTTAACATTAAATAAGTGCCTACATTGGATATATTACATTTTATTTATTATACTGTCCCGTGACAGAGTTTATGTCCAACACATTTGGCTAAACATGTATGTGTTTGTATTATTATTTATTATTATTAGATATTATTTATGCATTTATTTATTTATTTTACTGTGTATGTGAAGTGGTGCATGAGACTTAAACTCCACCAAGATTATTTTCTCCCAGCCTTGTACAGCCAGTGTCCTGTCTTAAACATTGGTCTTAAAGCGTTTCCCTTCCTGAGCAGGTGTGTGTGTTTGATTATCTCTGGGCCTCTTTAGCCCTCTACTGGTGTATATGTATAGCTGCACCTAAACTCGGAGGTGAGACAAACCGAGGGATCAGAAAAAAAGCTTGTATACTCACTCCCTTTGTGAGAGAAATCTGGACATTTGGTGTTTTATCTAGCCGAACTGGGGGTAGGACATTCAACAAGATTACTACTTTGTGACCACAATGAAGATGTCTTTATTTTGTTGCTTTATTCAGTTTACAGTTTGGGAAACATATTGGCCTGTCTGTTTATCTGGGCTAATGCTGGCTATTCACACTGTGGATTAGTGTTGGCAAAACAGAGCTGCGTCACCCGACCCTAATCACACAATGTAGTGAGCACCTGGCCAGACAACTAAGGCTTGCTGACTTCTTCACTTTATTCTTTTATGTCTTCATACATTTCATGTTGAAATACAGGAATAAAACTATTTAGTCATCACCTCATACTACTACAATAATATTTTGTGCATCGATTCAGTTTTAATTTTGCCATGATAACAGTCAGTAGTTTTGATCCTGGGCAGCTGTTTCCCCTTGGCATGGGATTCAAATCAAACTTCATTTGGGGACTTTTTTTTTCTTCTTCTTTCTGTATCATTTACAAAAGAAAATAAAAAGCTTATGAATTAATATCACAGTGCAAATGTAAAATATACTCAGGGAACAATTAGCTACTACACAGATGCAATGGTCCTTAAAGTGTAAAACTAGTACAAAAAAGAGAACAGAGCAGTAAAAGATTAATAATTTATTATTTCTGTTCACATATTGCTCTATACCTGAGCAGCAGCTCAAGGTTTGGCACTTGACTTTCTAACATTATGTGTGAGGATCAGCTATTAGAGCACAAAAACATTCACAATCAAAGTTTGTCCTTTCTAACCATGTTAAGGCTACAACAGTGTGGTCTCTCGTACAGACTCTTTTCTTGAGATATGACAATGGTTGAAAATGAAACAATGATCATTAGTCGATAGATTATCTGTGCAAATACCTCAATTTGAGATGTTTAAGACATGGATCTAAATAGTTCAAGAAAGCATTGCATAATTAAAAAAGGAGGTGAAAAACTTTTTTAAAAATCCGTTAAAGGAACTACAGTATTTGACATCAACTATTATCATGATTATCATTAAAATTACAATTTGTCCAAAATAAAGTCAGCTACAATACATATGTCAGCACTTGAAGTGCATCCAGTCTCAGTGTACAGTAACACTTGATAAAACACTCAAGTGGATTTTAAGCACATTGCATGCATTCATAACATTTTATTAAAATAATTTCAGTAAAATGTGCACAATGCTTTCGCACAATGCCTTTAGCATCTTTTAATTTTTTAACAATAGTATATGAATGTGCTTATAATGCCTTGTGAGCGAAATACAGTAAGTACATTTGACTAGTTTTGACCTTCTATAGTCAAAACATCGAGGCATGGTCATGCATACATCACTGTTGTCTCTTCTTAACTGGAATGAGTTGTTTTTATTCAAGACATTATTTCACTATATTAACTATTACTATTAACTAAACATCACTGACTGATGTCCTTTTTTGTTTTGAAGGGCAGGATGTCTACACAGGCCAAATACAGACACATATGGCAGTGATTGCAGTGTGTTTGTGAGCAGAATGTACGTACAAGAAATCCTGCTGGCCACTCATGAAAACATAGTGGTAACCCCTCCTCAAGAGATTCTGTAAGGCAGAGACAAGTGACGGTCTTTGATGCGAAAATCCTACATGTGTCTGGTTGACCGGCCTAGATTTGAAGCAGACCTGTACCAGCTCAGTGTAGAATGATCATCAAAACATGGCCACCCTCAGTGTGGAGACTTCTGTAAAACCTTAGCTTCCACTACGATAGAAGGATTCTCGATGTCAGCCTTGCTCTGGACCATCCTCAGCTCCAGCTGTGCAGGAGTGGGCCTTTTCCCAGGGCTAGCCACCTCTGGTAGAGAGAAGAGAAGTTTTAACTACAGTCAATCTAGAAATCTAGGATCATTCTTGTCTCAGTAAATCTTGTGGCTTTTTATATGCAGCTAAAGATGGTTTCTTATCTCTCTTCTTGTAGCTATAAATAGCTATAAGTGAAATAATCGTAGATTGTCATTCAGTACAGTTAATATCTCCTCAAGATCTGCTAGCCGCCAGTGTTTTGTTGTACAAGTCCTGACTCTCCCAAACAGGAAAAAAAGTGGGTAAGACTGATCCCTGCAACACTCCACTTGCCCCAGTTCTCATGCACAGGACTAGGGGGAAGGGGAGTGCAGGTAGGGGAGGGAGCAAAAAAAAAGATTATGGACAGGCAAGGGGTGGGAGCTACTTTTAGACTGACGGGATATAGGCTGCCATTACTGCTTGGCAGATGCATAACATTTATTTAGTTATATTTTAACAGAACTAAGACATACTGTTGCTGCAGTGCTAGCTCTTGTAGTGTGGGAGATGTGAGTATCTCTGTCTAGAGCCAGAGGTTGGACTTTGTGAAACCTTATGAAGCCAACTATGCAGCAGCAACTTACTGTTAGCCCACAATCTAGCTGAACTTAGTTATATTACTGCCATTAAATTACATTACTTGCTAGTGTTGTGACCTTCGTGTTCTGAAACAATCACAGTGGCTTGATATGATTCAGAGTATTGCTGTACAACAGAATGGAGCAAATGGTGTTCGTTTTCCAGTAAACGTCTCAGTACAGAGACCTCGTGATAAAATGAAGTCTTCAATTAACACATGCAAACCCTACCCTGGGCATAAGTGATGGTCCTCTTAATGACATGGTGCATGACTGAAACAGTCTTTTCACAGGCAGCCTGTAAAAAGACAAAGGAGAAGACCAGGTTATATTGTGCAAGAATTAAATTATCCACACATTTTTAATGGATACTGATCAGCCACAACATTAAAATCTCATTACAAATGTACTGTTCTGTTGGGAAACCTTTGATCCTGGCATTCATGTAGATGTACATACTGAAATGTTGCTGCACACCCAACCCCTGGCAGAACTAGAACTATTGGAGGCACAAGGGAGAACTGCACACCTATTAGGAAGGTGGGTTTAATGTTGTGGCTGATTGGTGTATAGTTATGTTACAGACCTTTAGGTCCTTGGGGTGGTGGTGAGTCCAGGCTAGCAACATAGCAGCAAAGAGGTCTCCTGTTCCTACAAATACAGCATCAACTTTGGGGATGTCCATGCAGATTTTCTGACTAGAGTTGGTTCCATCTGGTTTTGCTGCAGCAAGGAGGACAGAGACAACTGTTATATAGATATAAATCCATGTTACAGTAAATTCCAAAATGTCTTCTCTAGCAATGCTCTGTCTGGGGAAAGCTGGTCAGATTCTTTACTTATTTTTTGGCTCCCAAGTGCCACCAGGAACTGCTCCCCCTGTTTTGAGGGCAGGTCAGTACTGGTGAGGACCACCGTCTCTGGACCCATTTTGTGAAGTAAGTCCATCACCTGAAGAGCAGATACCATTTTTCAAGCTTTATATTGTCACAGGCAAAACAAAACAAGGAATGTTTATGCCACTCACCTCTACAGCATCTTCTTCTGTGTTAATCTTCCTGCCAGTTAAAAGTCTAGGGGCAAACGGAAAGTGACAGATGTACCAATCACGGGACAAATGAAACACACTTTGCCTTTAACATCATCCCTTCAATCATTTCTGCAAGTTTAGCCATTTAATCTTTCATATTTATCCTTGATGATAATTTAAAAGGCTCTCACTCTGCTTCAAACTGGTTGGGGGTGAGGATGTCAGCCAAAGGCACAACTTTGTCCTTGTAGACGGGCAGCAGGTGCTCTGGAACATACTAAAACATACGGCAAAGACATGTTTCTCACTTTTTAAAACTGTTTTCTGAAAATGTTGAATTAAAATCTGCTATTCATATAGTGATTTAAATGTCAAAGTTTTGAATGGTGTGCGCCAAAGGCACAAAAAGAGCACATCATTATCTGTACAGTAAGGAAGAAAAACAAGGCACTGTAAGAGGCTCACCATAGCGCCCTGGTCTCCCATAACAGGATCACAAACTGAGGAAAAGAAATCTCAAAATCAAACTTCAGTCACATGCTATCGTTCACATTTCAAAATGGAAAAATAAATCTTTCGCTTACCATACACCAAGCTGGGATTGATCTTCTTCAGCTCCTGAATAATATCAACCACCGTCTCCAGGAACGACGTGTCCCTGCTGTACCCTTGGGGAAATAACATAATGAAAAGAAAATGGCTAAGTCTCATGCAATTGCAAATATCCTGCTACTTTTTAACCAAGTCTAAAAGGAGACTTAGACTCACCTGTGAGAATGTAGTCATAGTGATTCACTTGATTGAGCTTGATGCCCTCATATAACACATTCAGCTCCTCTGCTGTCAGTACCTGTCCCTTCCAGTGGGCATAGCCTGGGAAGAGAGACATATGAGACATATGAATTAGCAACATTAAGAAATGCATGCTTTCAAAAGTACTGTCACCTTCTGATTCAACACTTTAAGATATTAATTTGAATTTGGGAAACAGATGTTTTTAGGTCTTTTGAGAATAAATAAAGGACAAGGATACAAACTTATGGACTACTTAAAGTAATTATATTGCATTAGACCCTGCTGTGCAAAAATCTTTTAAGCAGAAGTTCTCCACCTTACTCTCTCCTTTCATCTCCCTCTGCTGAGCTCCCTCTTTTCCTTTTTTGATGTCCAGAGCCAAGCGGGGCCTCCATACTGACTGAATGGGTCGCTTGTATCCTTGCTGCCAGCTCCCTCCTTTCTTTGTGCCCCTTTCACCGTTAACCTTGCATAACCCCTCAAAATCTGTTCTGACTGCTAATGATTAGAAGCAAAATGGACATAAACACACTCTGGTATACTGGAAGACTGAGTTCACACAGAGCCCAAACTTGAACCTGAGCCAGTGAGTGCACCTCCTGTGGCTCACTGCAAAGTAGAAACATGTGCTGAGGTTAGGATCCGTGTGTAAATGAATCTCTCCAGAGTGAATATTTGTGAATATCAATGTTGTTTACGCATACTGGTACAGACTGGATGTAGTTTTGCAGTCTCGCAGTCGTGTCATTTATTCTAAATGTACAAAACTAACCGGTCCGCTCTTTCAGAGGAGCAGATACTAATTTTGATTGGAGCGATTTCTGTTGAATGTGCCCCTTTGGGGAAGTCACATTCTTCACGTGACTGAGAAGGTTCAAAGTGATTCAGGTCATGGCACCAGTTGCCATTGTTTCAGTTTGTTTTTTGGATACACATTGTCTGGGATATGAACCCCAGATAATAATCCTATCCTCTCTGCAGGTGACTTGAGCCCACAAGATTAAAAGATTGTTACACAGTATATGTGTGGGACAGTTTTAAGCACTCAGTAGACTGAGTGTTTTTTTATCCAGGTGTTTGGAGGAGTCTTAAGACACCGAAACTAATGGTCTTTATTACACAAGGGACAAACTGGGGCTAGTGGACATGATATGTCAGATCAATGATTTGCTTATAGAAGACTCAGAATCACAAACACTGTCAGCTCCAGTGATTACTTTAAGCCCAAATCTATTGCTCCATGGTGCTCTTTGACCTTGTTGAGTATTGAGTTGGTGTTTTAGGACTACACAATCATACTTACTAAATGGGCTTAATAACATAATACAGGACATAAATGATGACAATATATGCTCCTGCTATTCATAGTGTACTATTAAATAATATATATTAAATGTGTGCACTGATGGGATCTTATTCTTACTCAGTTTCAAGACTGATCAGTTATCTTATAACAAGTATTTCACTTACAGATCTACTTTTTATCATGACACAGTTTCAAATTTGGACAAAAGTAGTAGCTACTTCTTAGAACTCCACAAATGATACATACCGAGGGCAGTGAGGTGAAGGATGCGTCTCATAGAAAAACTTTAGCTTTTCTAGTTAAATAGACGAGACCCCTCCTTTAAACCTGCCTATATTCTATTGACTAAGACAAAGCATACATACAAAGCGCATCCAAAGGTTTCTGTGCTAACAAGGCAAAGTACGCTGACAGTGATAAACTCTAGAGATGACAGTGTTCTCGTAATGCATTTTTGTTCACAGTTGGCATCTGAAAATCCAACAAGCAGCAGCAAGTGTACTCTTAAAGCCTAACTAATCAGTTTAAAATATATCTTTACTAACAAGAACACAGTGTTTTTAAACCTGGTCTCCCAGCTAGTGGTGTTTTCTTTCCCTTATGCTCTTTTAATAGAACATGTCTTTAACTGTGTTGATTTTGGTACATTAGTAAACACTTGTTTTTTATATTATTTTTACAAAAAACTGGGAATATGAAGCAACAATAAACGTCTGCAACCAGAAAATGCCTTAGAAGTATGAACTGTATTGCACGTTGTCACTGCAATGCAAAGGACAGTCTTGCTCTAGTATGTAAAGCTATTGCTCTGTACATTTATTGGAGAAATAACTTCATCGAGCTCATCAACATATTACTCTACAGCACCACCTATGGTCAAAAGCTCTATAGTGCTCCTTTAATACATGCATCCCATTTTCAATCCATGTCATTTATCAATAATAACAACCAGCTACGATGCCGATAAGAAGAACCAGAAAACTAGTCAGTCTATTATGTGAAATGCAATGTCAAACACTCAGACAAACCTGTGTGGTTAGAGAACTGTACAGAGTTGATGGAGTCCACTTCAAAGCCCAGAACCTGAGAAAACAGGAATGAAGCAGCTGTAAACACAAAGGACAATGAAGTCTGTACAATGAGCTTTTACTGTACTGTGGGAACGGCACTGTGAACCACAGATCATTTACAGAATTTTTTAAATGATTTGTTGCTTTAGTTTCTCAATGTTTTCTCCTGTACTTCAAACAACCATCTTTGTGGAAAACAAGTTGAGTTATAAAACCACTTTGAGATAAGAATGACACAACGGACAGTCATAACAGCTTTAACTGCCTCTGCAGAGTCACGCGGTGCATATTTAAAATGTTTGTGATGCAACAACAGCAGCACACTCAAAAGACAATGTACACATGCAAGATGGTCACTGTTATGGATATACTAACTCATCCTTGTTACAATTCACATTAAAAAAATTGAACCACTGTGTAGTAAGTGTGGTCAACAATTTAAACGCTGGTGTTGTGCTTTAATACTGGCTATACGTTTAATTTTTTATAATCCTGCGGAAAATCAAATTTAATACATTTCAATACCACCTACAACTTTTATCATTGGTTTGGTCTGATCTGATACCTGTAGCTACCCCGGTACACAGTGTTCATGATGAGAGGAGGAACCTGATGTATGTTGAAATGTGTGATTTAATGTGATGCAATTTCCACTTCTATGCTGCAGCGTTTAGTCATACGGTTAGGGTGCCAGTAAACTGTCTCTCAAGCTAAGTGGCTAAAAGAAATAGAAAACGGCCTATAATGTCAGAGCTGAAAAGGTCGTTCATAGAAGGTTTTTTTTTTTTTTTTTTTTTTGTGAACGTAACAATCTTCTCATTTAGCCGGAAGTCTCGCTGTGTCCCAATGACAGACTGTTTTCTGTCAGAGTTTTATCTCGTTGATCTCCTTCCTCACAGCATTCAGGGCCGTTTGAACCTCGACCGAGATGTAAGATCCTGTTCTTACCTGCAGCGGGAATGTTGCCGACTTGTTCCCAACGTATCCCCTGACAACATGACTCTGAATGGACAACACACGACACTCCATTACCGCAACGTGCTTTTAAAAACACCAAACAGAGGAGAAATGGCGCGGTATATCTTAAAGTAGCATCAAAATCTGCACAGGCTGTCACGCGCTGAAACTTAGCACGAAGGAAAGAAGTCCAGCATTGAAGGACAGAAGCGGAGCTGCCGATAGTGACAGTTTACAGTTTTTCTTCAGGCAGCTAGTAGGACACCTAAAGAGGTGCATTTACACGCACACTAGGAATGTGGGAGACGCCAGTTTCCGAGCAAAAAAACAAGTTAAACAGCTAGTTAAGAACACATATACCCATGGAAATGAATTATAACTTCATGTATAATGAATGACAACTGTGCCAAACAACAGTAATAGTGACTAAGAGAACAGGCACCTATACCAGGGCTGAATTGTCGGGTTTTGCTAAGTCTCATTATTACCAATGATTTAAACTCGTCATGTTGACCTCTGTAGTCTAGTCCATCAAGTTCTGCAATGCGTTCAGACGCACATTTATGGTTTGTCTAAAGTTGTTCCTGGAGATAATTTGACAGTGAAACATTACAAAAATGGACCACAGAGACATTCTTGATTACTTATAAAATGTTTATTTCCGTAAAATGTACTAAGTCACATATGACATATTCATGTACTCTTAGGATAAGACAAGATAAGATTAAAACTATTTCTTAATTTATCCTACAGCGGGGAAGCAGAATATTTTTTTCTACTGACAAACTTAAAAGGCCTCTACTATCGAAGTAAAGACACGACACTTAGACAAAAATGTAATACATTTTGTATTGAAATATGCATGTTACCAAATGTTAAACATTGGTAAATATATTGGTTGCCACCAGAGGGCACAAGAGAACAGAGATTTGCCCTGTGTCTGGCCTGAACACCCAGATAAAAGCACGCTGGCAAAGTACTTGGAAAAGACACTTTATTTAATTATATGTATATATTTTCTTTAAAGTACAGTACAAAGAGGAACAGAGTGATGGCATTAAGGAAATAAGTTCTATTCCAATGAATTGGGTCAAAAATAGTCAAATAAGCTCCTGTCTTTAATATGACATGTATACATTGGTGTTTTTTGTCTGTGTATTCAAATGATTGTAAACAATGAAAGAGTTGTACAAAAAAAGCAATTTTTGGGGCTTGCACATGAATCATGTCACACTTAAAATTTTGTTTAGACAGCAACTTAATAATTAATCAAGCTAAAATGGGGGGACTACAGGACAACCCTGCAGATGAACCAGTCTGAAGACTTCTAACTACACAATAAGGAGTTGGTGTCCTGTCTCTACCTGTCTATGTGGGTCTGGGGTCTGGGGGAAAGAGTGAGATCAGGGGTAGCAAGTTTCGAAACAATACTCAAAGAGATGCAGCTGAATGGTTGACTGGTCACAAACCATACTGCCCCTCACACCTGGGCAAGGAGCACAGAGGCCTACAGAGAAGAGTAAGGACCAGGTGGACAAGCAGAAAGCTAATCAACAACAAAATATGCATGGAGCAGCTGCAGAGAGAGACGTATGAGACAGACTGATTACATTTCATTCATAACAGCGATGTTTTAGCTAAAGAAGATTAAGAAGATATATTATCATGAAAGAAAAAACATATTAGGAATGAAGGTTTAAGACGATCAAAGGAACAAATATGAGATTTAAGACGAAAGTGTGGGATAATTATACTTGTCAGTTAAAGAACAAGTAATTATACAACACATGATCACAGGGAGAGAGGGCCTGCTGTGTTTTTCAGTGGTGCGACTTGATGGGATCAGTCCATTAATGAATGTGTTCCTGTGTTTAGGGAAAGGAATGAAGGTGCACACAGAGGCGGAGGAAGGGTCTCTTCACTTAAGAACAAGCAGAAAAACATTACACTGTAGAAATGCTACATTTACTCTAAAGCATAAATTTGTCAAGGAAAATGTAGTTAGTGTAATGTATATACAAAATAAAATAACAAAATGTTTATAGGTTAAATATATACACATTATTAAAAGGAGATACTACAAGAAAACAGCCTTTGTGAGGATTTCCTTTTCTTTCCATATACCATTATTACTGATTGATTTATTTGTAAATAGCATATTAACATTATAATATGGAATTATGATTACTGTAAAGAATTCATCTGTTTCACTGAGAAATAACGGACCATATCCCCTTGGTTTGACAAGACCTTATTTTTCATAGGTTACACTTGTTATTTAAGTGCCAGTTAAAATTAAAAAGAAAATAATAATGGTAATAGGTAAAGGGTTCAGTCATTTTACAGTACATGTGCTCACCTGTTAACCCCTGTTAACTAGGTAAAAGAAGACAGGCCACAGCTTGTGTTTACCTGCAGTCAGTCAGCGGATCATATCCCTCCGCCCAGTGTGCAAGTAGACCCGCCCCTGGGGAGGAGCCAGGTACCAGCCAGACTGACACGTAACAATCCTGCGTAAAATTTAAGGAAGAAGCTACATCTTTTTCTCAAGTTCACTGAGGATACGCCTGCTTCACCTCAGACTTGATGTTTAGTTGAGCTGTCCCGGACCAGAGGCCCCTCTCAGCGGCTCGTTTAATGTAGACGCGACCGAAGCGGGACAGGGAGAGCCGACGTCCAAAATGAGATTTTCAGTGTTTATTTCTGTCCTGCGCTCGCTCGGCCCCGTGGTAATCGGCATTTCTTTAGGCTTCACGTTGAGTCTGTTGAGCGTCAACTGGACGGAAGAAGCGTGCTATCTGGACGGCAAGAAGGGCGAGGATGTGACTTTGGGTCAGGACGGGCTGCTCAAAGGAGCCCGAAAGCCCAACTCAATTTCCAGTGTCAACGGAGTGGAGTCCGAAGAGGATTTTGAGCCGAGAATAGTCCCATACAAACAAGTCCAGCCGAGTGCCCCGAAGAAAGTTTTCAGGTAACTTCTTTCTGGCTTCTCTTTAAAGTCTGATCACACTCTGTGAGTCCACTGGCTAGTGTAAATCCAGGTCATGTTATTATAACTCTGACGGCACCGCAGGCCGCAGCTTAGCTCATCTCCACCAAATAATCACTGATGATGATGATGATCATGATGAAATGACTGCGTGTCTTTACATAGTACCAGGTCTAAAGCTGCCACTTGCTGGCATGTGATTTTAAAGTAACATAAAATGAACAAACCAAACAAAACTGGAAGCATTAACGAGGTATAATTCACAGTTCATTTGTTATTAGCCGTGGTCATATACCCACACTAAGTCTGACAGATTCTACCACAGTCTGCCTCCACGCTGACCAATGTCCAACTTACATTTTCTTTGGATGCAGGCAAACTTTTCCAAGATTTCCTGGATGGACACATTGTCTGACTGTTGGCCCTCACAGCCTGTGTGGTTGAATTTCATTTCAGTTCCCCGAAAGAGTCTTTTCCCAGCAGAGACATTCTGCTGAGGCCAGATGTGTAAACATTTAATCACCCAATTTCCAAAGGCAGCCTGTGTCATCCATTGGCCTGCACGATAATATGTAGCCACATCTTATGATTAATGACTTTAATACAGTATCTCTCTTGTTGGGTATTTGTTTATTTTATGGAATGCCAAAAAGTACTGAAAACACTCATTGTGATAACAAGAAGCCCAACGTGATCAGTTCACAACTCTTGTTTGGCTGATTGACTAAAGATCCATTATGTTTCATTTACTATCATATGACGGAGAAAAGTGCTGTGAGAAGCCCACAAACGTTTAAGCTCTCACATACACCAAGCATAACATTATGACCACCATCCTGATATCGTGTAGGTCTCCAAAGCAGTTGTGACTCATCAAATGTTGGACATCTGAGGGTGTCCTGTGGTGTCTTGCAACATAATGTTGTTAGTGGGGGCCTTTGGGTTGAGGCGAGGGGCCCGTGTGGATCATCCCACAGATACTTGATCTATTTGGGATCTAGCGAATTTGTTCCTCAACTGTTTTTTAGAGGTTTTAATGTTGTGGCTGATGCAGTGTGACAGGAAATAAAGATTCAATTATTGTTAGTGATGAATCACAGTGCAAGTTTGCGCTTGCAGAGTTTTCCAAGTAATCTGTGGTTCTCAGTGAAATCTTTGGTACAAACCTTAACCATTTGAAGAACTGGTTAAAGTTTGGGTTTTAGTTCTTTTAGTGTCAGATATTATTCAGAGCATTTACTCACATGCTGTTTGGCGTCTTTTTTCAGGGCCAAATACATAAGCACAGAGTTGGGGATGCGAGAGCGTTTGTTTGTCGGGGTCCTGACATCCAAGAACACCATCAACACCCTGGGCGTAGCCGTCAACCGCACCATTAGCCATCACCTGGACACCGTGATCTTCTTCACCGGCTCACGCAACCGCAAAGTCCCTCACGGCATGTTTGTGATTTCGCACGGAGACGAGAGACTCATATGGAACATGTTCCAGACCATCAGGTACATTTTAGACCATCATATCAATGAGTATGATTGGTTCTACTTCGTCCAAGACGACGCCTACACGGAGGCAGACAGGATCAAAGGCCTGGTGGAGCACTTGAGTATGGATCGGGAGCTTTACATGGGCAGTCCTGAGGAGTTCATAGGTGGGGAGATGGAAGGGAAGTACTGCTATGGAGGGTTCGGATACCTCCT
This sequence comes from Planiliza haematocheilus, assembly GCA_005024645.1. Classification (NCBI taxonomy): domain Eukaryota; kingdom Metazoa; phylum Chordata; class Actinopteri; order Mugiliformes; family Mugilidae; genus Planiliza; species Planiliza haematocheilus. The sequence continues at coordinate 3,447,071 of SRSE01000725.1, read as the reverse complement.
GTCACGTAGCTTGCTCCTGCGGCTCCAGCCCTTCTTGGAAAACTGTAGGAACGACATCCTGAGTGCCAGGCCGGATGAGTGGCTTGGAAGATGCATCATTGATTACACCAGCACAAACTGTGTCAGTGAATATGAGGTAAGTTGAGAGGTTAGCATAAGATAAACATTTCAATTTCAGTTTTTGTGTTGTATGTGCTTAAAGCAGTTCTCAGTTTAAATAAATGCTCCACAAATGGAAAAACATGCTTGAATACTGTCATTGAGAACCGCTGTGTGACAGGTTACAGCAGGGGTTCTCCTCCATGGCAGAAAAACAAAACGGTCACAGTAGAAATCCTGCTTTGCCTCTGGAACAGCACTTAGAGCTGACAGGCAGCTATATAAAACTGTAATTACCATGCTAGCACGGAGATGGTATTTATATTACAGAGGAGATTGCTAATACCCTTTAGCCTTTCATTTTTTCCCCCCACAGCTACAGGAGCGACGTGGAATAGGTAAACAGGCTCGGAGAGCACAGCAGAAGGTTCAGGCTGGGTTCAATGGTGTGAAAATCCCCTGTGGGTCAACATGCTCCGCTTCTGTAATGTCATTAGCATTTAAGGTCAAACATGCTCTGACCAAGTGCCCTTTTCAGGCAATTGTGTGTCACTGAGCACAGTTTGCTTCATGCTGAGCTACTGTGCGTTCAGTACTGTAGCGTTCATACGATATGTGCACGGGCCGAGGTTTTGTGTCTGTAGATGTTAAAATGACTTTTGCTTCCATTTTCTCTTGCTTGGCCTTACCCAAAGTAGGAAACCATCTTGTTACACAGTTTAGAGTGAGTTTCACTGCTAATCTAGAGTGCCCTGAGTCAGAAGCAGAGCGCTCTCAGATAAAGGAGAGGGGCAGGGGGGAGTTAAAATGCCTTGTATGGGTGAGGAGAACAGCTCTGACCACAGAGCCAGGCATCAGTATCTTCTGTTAAAGAGAAAACACTGATGGCAATTAGACACGGACAATACTTCCCTAAGTGTTACAGCTCGGGGCAGTAAGCTGTTGGCAGGCATTTGCAACCGAGCGGCCTTGACGCTCAGTTAAGCAATGTCTCCATTCTTTGTTCTTTTAATAGCTCGATCAGATTGGTTACTCTGCATTCAGCTGAAATGCTGCCACTGTCAGCCACTTCTGTTTCACGTTTTCCCCTTAAATTCTTAACATGTAAGTCAGCAAGGTGTTACTAAGACGGGAATAATTTAAAAGTTTAATGGTTAAATCAAATCACATCCCAGGAACTGACATATAAAAACTACCAAAACTCCCAGGACAACAAGTTCTAGCTGTATAACCATGCTATTTTATTCTTAAGCAGCGAGTCTGAGCCTTCATTTCACCGTACAATTATGGTTGAAACCAGTCTGCTTGCAGCGGAGACGAGGCCAAGATGCTGCCTCGGCGGCATGTAATGTTTTCTGGAATGGAAGCAGCGGAGCATAACAACTGAGCTTGGAATGAGATTAGACATGTTTGTGTCATGCCATCATGCCTCATGAAAAGGACTCTGTGTTTCCTTTCAGGGACTTCAGTACCACCATTATGAGCTGGGAAAAAACTCTGATCCAAATAAAGAACAGAGCGAGCAGTTTAAGAAAGCTCTGACCGTCCATCCAGTATCTGACCCCGAACAGATGTACCGGTTGCACAGATTCTTCACAGAGATTGAACTCCAGAAGACTTACGAAGAGATTGCTAAGCTGCAGGTAAGCTGATTTTCAAGTGTCACAAATCACTTGTGGAGCAGTCAGAAATAAAAACCTGGCTTCTCTCTACTTACAATCTACAGAAGGCACAAAATACCTCTATTTTAGTTTAGCCTCAGTAGCATAAACCTAAGGAGCATGAAAGTATGGAGTTGAAAATTTCTTGTGTTTCCACAGGCAGAAATAAAAAATGTGAGCGTGGTGGCCTTTGAAGGCAACCGAAGTGCCCAGTGGCCAGTGGGAATCAATCCACCTTTTGAGCCCAAATCTCGCTTTGAAGTTTTAAAGTGGGAATACTTTACGGAGGAGGAGATTTATTCATGCACCGACGGGTCTCCCAAGTGCGAGCTGCGCGGCATTGACCGCTTGGATGTGGCTGATGTCATTGACACGGCCGTACGGGAGCTGAACAAGAAGTACATGCCCATCCTGCACCTGAAGAAACAGCAGCTGATTAATGGCTACAGGCGCTTTGACCCCATCAGAGGCATGGAGTACACCTTAGACCTTCAGCTAGAGGTTGTTAATCAGAAAGGTCACAGCCGTTCTGTCACTAAGAGGGTTCACCTAGTGCGACCTTTGAGTCGGATAGAGATAATTCCCATGCCCTATGTCACTGAAGCTACAAGGGTTCACATCATTATACCTCTCACTCTGCAGGACCGGACCTATGTCAACCATTTCTTGGAAGTCTTTGCCTCAAACGCCTTTGAGACCAGCGAAAATGCCATCCTCACATTCTTATTTATTTATGATCCGATGGAGGCGCAGCAAGTTAACCAGAACGATATATTTGCCAGTGTGAAGTCTCAGATAAACACCTACGAACGCAAATACCCCACAGTGAAAATCCCGTGGATAAGTGTCAAGACGGAAACACCATCCCAGATCAAATTCATGGACATCATCTCAAAGAAGCACCCGGTGGACACTCTGTTCTTCCTGGCTAAGATCAACACCAACATCAACTCTGAATTTCTGAACCGATGCCGCATGAATTCCATAAACAACTGGCAGGTGTTCTTCCCTATCCACTTCCAGGAGTACAATCAGGACGTGGCCTACCACAACCAGCCACATCCAACCACAGTGGATCTGGTCAAGGACGCAGGCCATTTTGACCGCATGTCGTTTGACGAAGCGTGTTTTTATAACTCGGACTACATGACTACGCGCTCTCGGATGGTGGCAGACGTCCAGGAGAATGAGGAGATTCTAGATAGCCTGGATATCTATGAAATGTTCGTAAAGTATTCAGGCCTGCACGTATTCAGGGCCATAGAGCCAGCGTTACATCAGCAATACCTTTACCAAGCGTGCAACCCGAGGCTGAGCGAAGACATCTATCATCGGTGTGTTCAGAGCAACTTGGAAGGTCTCGGTTCCCGCGCCCAGCTTGCCATGCTGGTTTTTGAGCAAGAACAAGGAAACAGCACTTGAAAAAACAAACACTGAAACTTCTGCACATGTTTAAACGGACGTTCAAAGATGCGCGTTGGTCGGAATAGTTTCTTGATGCAAGCTAGAATTTGGTGTGAGAAAGAGCGACAGATGTAAACCACCCAAACTGAACCTCACCCATGCTGGGGCTGCAGTTACATCTGTGACTCCGCCTGACATTCCCCATCTTCCTGTGTGCATCAAGAGCTGTTAGGTGTAAGTTTGGATAAATCAATGCAGTACATTCCCAATGAAACAGTTTTATATAACAATACAGTTTCTAGAGCCAAATGTTCTCACTATTCTGACAAATCAAGCAGTTTTCAATCACTAGAGGCGGAAAGTCATGGCTGCAGAGGCCTCTTATGGCTAAGTCGCCCAGTACACATCAAACAGACCCAGAGCTGCACGTGTAAAGGATTGGAATCTGTATTTATTGGGAATATCGGGTCAAAAACTCCTAAAAACTGTAGGAAATACTTTCCTCTCTGAGGCTCATTAGAGCTAATGTGCTGGTACAGCTGCCTGTGGTTTTGTATGGGGGAGACCCATAGTTAAAGCAAATGAATCAAAACAATGAGTTGCTAGTGACAGAAAGCTTTAGTGGGTTGTTGTTTTTCAGTGGGATCAGAAGTGCTAGCAGCAACCACTCGGGATTTAGAGAATGTTCTTTGATATAATATTGTAATATCAAAGGCGTTTTAAATCGTGGCTTAAGCGTCTAGCTGTGATAGATTTACATTGGTATATTACACCACAGTTTGCCCTTCACATACGGGCACTGCAGCATTGCACTTTTTGAAATGTACTGAGTGTTTCAGTTCAGTTAATTATGAATAAGTGCCTTGTCATTGATTTCTCACACGTTAGCCGTACTGAAATTATCTTTGTGTTGCGTTGTGTTACATTTCACCTCGTCCCATGGGGGTGAAATGGGTTCACTATAGATTTGGTATTGTTGCAACATGAGTGAGTGTTGTGAATGGAGGCTGATGTGGATAAAGCCTGGGAGGTTTAAGGGGATTTTGCTTCGTTAAATTTACATTTTTCTGTAGGTGAAATATCTCGATCCCATCCATCCACAGACACATGTGCCTTTAGAGCAGGGAGGGGGTTTCTGGAACACGTTTGTTTCCCTTCACATGTATAAGATGAAGAGGTGTTCCAGTAATCCATCGTTGTGTATTTAAGAAAAATCACACGCAGGAGAAACATTCTGAATAACGGAGCGGAAACCACCCTGGTCTGAAGTGATGGCCCAGGCTTTTGATTCTTTTCAAGAGTCCTCCTTGGTAATGGTACTTTATAATACAATTGAATTAGTTTAGAAATAATCAAAATCCAGAATGTACAAAACACTTTTCCGTGTCACCAAGTGTAAGACAGTTTATATACTCTAACAGGAAACGTTCAGCTTTTCCTGATTAATGGACGGTGTTGTTTTGATTTTGTAAGTGACTGAATGGTGTCATTTGTAGTAGTGGCTGCTTTCTCACTTGTTGCTCAGTGAGCTGAAAGCAGCGGCAGTGGACACCACAAAATTCAGAGTGTATAATAATGTGCAATATTACAGATAACATAGCTGGGTACATGTCTGACGGAGGACATCGTTTTTCATTTCAGAGAGCCTCAAGTACAGCTATCCGGTACCATCCATGACTCATTGTCTGTATAAAGCTGAGTAAATACACTGTATTTTTATCCTTTTTATGTATTTTGTCGACACTAGACACTTTCTGTCCTCAAATTAACTTTTGAAATACATCAAATCAAGGCGAGTCCTTTTATTTAACTGTAATTGGATTTGATCTATGCTGGGAACACTACACACGCCCTGAACAGTGTTGACTGAATCTTCTGCCATATGAACACAGACCATAGAGGTCAGGTTTTTCTGACTTTTTACATTCATTCTCTAACGCATCTCTAGTTTGACGAGAGCAGTTTTCACCGTCGCAGTGCGCCAGCAGCCGTAGCATGAATGTTGGTAATTTCTTTGACGATCGTGACACTTTTAATGCGTGTGTAATTGGAAAACCAAATCTTCCAAAAACCACTGTGAAAGACGGAGGGGCTGAGATTACAGTACGAAAATTGCTGTGATGATCTGCTTTGCCTTCTATTGACGAGAAGCCTAATATCGAGGGAGTGGGCAGATTAATCGTCCTGTGTTGTTAACACAGTCACCATCGCTGAGCGAAGTATTTTGTCCATAATTTATTCACCTGTCAGGTCTCCTGAATTATGCTGATTCTAAATACTTCTGCACTAACGGAGGCTTTCATGACATTCTTTGTACATGTATAAATATTTTATAGACACTTTATTTTTAAATCTTTTATAGCTTAATTTACACAGCAGCCAATATTTTATTATTATGCTTTATCTTACTTATTTAAAATGTGTGAATTTCAACTCATTCATTCATTGTAAACCACAAGCAAGACTCAAGTTGTTCATTTCTACCAATGTTTGGACCCATTGGTTTACATTGTTTTATGCACATGGGTACTAAAAAACCAAAGCAGTACATTTCAATTAATACTCATCACGTATACTGTAATCATGTGCTGTCAGTCTCAATAAACTGTGAAATATTCTAATTTTTAAATAAAGAATATTTGAATATAACGTTCTCTTGTTGTTGCCCGTATTGTTCCAAATTAGACGATTTCTTTCTTTTTGTGCAGCAGCTACAAAATTTGTCCTTTAGGTGTCAGCAGAAGAACATGTTTAGTGTCTCCAGCACAGGTCTCACCAGTAAAGACTGCCGGTTGCTCAGGACTGTTGCTGAACATTCAGAGATCATCTGTGCTAAAAAGAATATGGTTTTAATCCCTATCATCTGTACTATTCACATGTGCAGCATGTTCTTCGAAGGACTGGCGCTAAGATTCCTTCCCATGTCAGACTCGAGGTATTCCTGATGTCTGGGTTGGGTAAAAACAGGGAAAACGTTGCGACCTTAATTACAGCTTTAGTTATTTCAAGGGTCTATATGCACTATCCTGAGGCATGCTGTAAAACCACATAACTACAGAGCAGCTGGGAGTTAATTGTAAGTCATTATTTTGTACTTCGTTTTACGTTCAGTCCCAGGACTTTCTCCTCCCACGTGGGCACACAGTTGTTTCAAGTCCTCCAGACATTGGTACTAGAAAAATCAGTTTGTTTTGAATTGCCTTATTTTAATTTTCTCACGAAAAATGCGTTTGCCTGGAGGATAATTTGAGAAGCAGAATTACATAATTATGTAGAAATAATGTTGAGAAAACTCGGCTTCATTGACCCTCCTTTGAGAAGCCTGTGGCTCTTCTTGTAACCTTCTTCTGGATCATATAAAACTGTGTTTTAGTTTGGAAACGCTTCAAACAATCTACATACATTTTGACTGCTTTGAAAAAACAAAACAAAAAAATGGACTCTTTGAGTGAACCATAACTGAATTTAAGAGGCACTGGTTTTTATCTAAACTTTAATAGTCATTGTATTTATCATATTTAACATTTATAAAATGTGTTTTAACAGAGGAAATAATCACAAGATCACACTTATGTACAAAATGTCAGCGTTCCTTGTTACTTGCAGGGACGGTCCAGTTCCATTTCGGTCAGATATGAGATGAGATTTCCTTGTATGACTTTGTGACATCTGCTTGCATCACCCTGCACTTATATGTTTCTCTCAGGCCTCAGCTAAAACGAATAAAATAAAAATGACTGCAGATATTCAAAACTTAACATCTGTGGCTGGCTGGATTACATAGATTTACATGGATAATGTAATAAGCACAAACAGACTCAGTTTCATGGAGCTGTAAAAAGGTAAGTCTCAAGAGCTGTGCAAGGAGGGAGCTGAGGGTAGCGGCTGGAGGAATCCCAGGAATGTGAGCTACATGTCGTCAAGCGGGGAAGTCGTCCCGTCTGCTACTGTGCAGACCTGCCGCCCACCGAGCAGACCTGTGGCACCTCACACACACCGCTGTCGTAAAACCAGCTCTTTGCCGTCGACTTATCTGTGTTTTAACTAAGTTGTGTTTGACAGCGCAGCTAAACGCGGTGCCTAAAGGACAGAAACCATCTCCGCAGCGACTCCAGGCCCCATCATTCAAACAAACCTCTGTGGTGATAATGCAACCCTGTATTCATCTCAACACACCAGCCCCAGTGTGACTTCTCAGAGGATAGCTACAATTATTGATGACAGAGGAGAAGATTGTTATGCATAGCCTGTACAGGATGCCATCAGAGACTGTGATTGGGAACCTTTTGAAAATGTCAAAGTGACACATGATTATGAATATTAAACAGCCATGTATAGCCCATGATTACTTGAAAGGAGGAGGGGATGTGACAGATGCAGACTGTGGAATCTCACTGTGAGGCAAACTGATATATGGCAATGTTGCAGCAACAGAGTGAACAGGAACAAAAAAAAAAAATAATGTCATTTGTTAACACGAAATCCTGTAATGTGAAATATTCCATTAATTTGTAAGACATGTTGAAAGCGGATTGTCTGCCACCTATTGAGCAGTTACGCTACAATTTAGCCCAAGAACTCTTGTTCACACTTTCCACTAAAAAGATGTCTTGTAACAGTTAAGCAGTTATGTAACTCTGCTCCTGGAGGCAACTATGGATGACTGGAGAACATCAGAAACAGACTAATGAAGCATAGAAATTATTTATCATTCCCGAATACATCTTATGGTTATAAATACAGATGAACTATTAGCTGAGCATACAGTGTATTTGCAAACTGTAAGTCTTATTGTATCACCAGTAATTTTAGACAGAAGACCAATAGTAACATCAAAATGAGTGAAAATCAAGAAAACTGTATTTTTATAAGGCCAGTTCACTCTCACACAGACTTTGTCCAGCCAGTCGTAAACATTCAGCACTAGCTGGGCAGCCTTGTGTACAATCGTTTCCACTGCAGGAACTTAATCACAGCAAACAACAAAACATGTCGACATAGCTTGTCCCACAATGGGGAAAACCTCACCAAACAAAGAAATATCTGTTTTTCTGTGTGTGTCTGTGTTTCTTGGCGACCGCTTCATCGAGCAGTGTCAAATTTGAAGCTGTTCAGACTCACGGGTATCATATTCTTTTTCATAGGAAAAAATAAATAAATCAGCACATGTTTGACCTCATTGTGGTGGGCGGAGCTTAACATGTTGCTGTCGTGGAACTAAATCTGGGATCTGTCCAAGTGTTGAAGTGCATTCAGCTAATTTATCAAGCAGATTCAACAATGTGCAATAAGGAGTAATAATACTGCACCTATACAGAGCAGGACCACTTTTTATTACACTGGAAAATGTTTGTTACACAAACATGTTTTGGGAAATTCAGCAGTTAAAAGTCAAATGTAGACACATGGCAAAAGCTTGGCTTGTGCTAGTCCCACTAGTTCCCTGATTCCATGCGTGTGTACCCCACAGCCACGTACAGAGCACTCCTGTCATAAAATAAATAAATAAAAATCAATGTGGTTTAAGTTATATAACATAAATATAATATAAAGTTGGTACTGCTGCTGCCTTTTTAACAGTGTAACTCCAAATGTCTGACAAGACAGACCTCAACCAAATCCTTATTTCTAAGTTCTTGGTAAGTTAATGCAGTGGAAAAGGGCTGATAGTGCGAAAGCTGACCTTCTGTGATAGTGACAAATATGATTATGAGTGAATCCCTTTTTACTCTCACTTTGCAAACTTGTGCTCTTAAAATTTGTGGCGTCCTTGTCCTGCCCTTTAAAGGTTAAGCAAACCAGGAAGAATATATCAGTCTCTGGAACAATTCTGTTTAGATTCCAAACCTCTCTGCGCCTCCACAGCTGGATTTAGTTGATAAATAAGTCACTGTTGCATTATTACTGCCGTAATTCTTGCTAACTATCAGCACTACTAGTCTAACTGCCTTTTTTTCACTGATCAGCTCAGCTGAGTGGTGTCGGTCTAGTGTGCTCAGTCACGTGTGCAAAGTGTTCAAGTGTGCATGCAAACACATAAATACACACACACTGTTGCCAGACCCACGCAGTAAATAGCTGCTGCACTTTTACAGTGGTTCTGGCCCACAGCTGAAAGAGATGACTCGGCAAAAAAAAAAAAAAAAAATCTAAATTCTGTCTCTTATTGCTTATGTCAGCTTAAAGTTATGATGCTAACCAAAGTGAAGAGAGAACGGTGGGCAGAAATGAGTCGAATATGAAGAATGCCTCAAGTAGAGCCATAACTGAAAACATAATCCACCCCTAATCTATATGCTAAGGATGTGTGTGTTGTATAGTTAAAAGGAAACGATGGAGAAAATAGTCACGATCCATTCGTGTCACCCGGACAGATGTGTTGATGTTTGGCAGTCTATCATATCTGCAGATTGTAAGTGTACAGTAATATGCTACAATCGTGATCGCTATTTTCATATAAAAATCTTCTCTAAAATGTATAAATAACTAAAGTTAATATTACATAAGTTATATATTAACAAAATATAAACAACAACCACTGAAACAGAACTTTTAGAGCTTCCTCATTTTTAAGTCAGATTTTATGTACAAGTACAATGCTACTCTCTAACACCTTAACCACAAACCAGACAAAGTGTATCATGTGGAAAGATGCTGCTAGAAGCCAAGGTCACACATTTCAGCCTAAATAATCCCCCTCATACTTTGGATTGTGTAACACGAATAAAGTTTGCTTACTTAAGTATTGTCATCTTGTATACAATATAGAACATATAGATAATATTATCTCTTTAAATAATTACATAATTTATCATGTGCAATGACTTGACATGGTACAGTGTGTTCGTCATGAAACAGGAGAAACAGTTTGAAGAGAGAAGGAGGGATACAGACAGAAAGAAAAAAAAATCTGAGATGCTTGCTGAATAAATAAATCATATTCTTCCATTTCTGGAGTATAAACTGGATCAAGGTGACATGCAGTCCTCCTCAAAGATCGGTCCTGGAGTCACAAAGTGAAGCAGGTCAAAGTGGAGCGGGGTCCATCCAGAGAGAGGGGGAAAGAGAGAGGGAGAGAGAGAGAGAGAGAGAGAGAGAGAGAGAGAGAGAAACGAAAAAAAGCCGTGTCCGATTTGTGCCTACATACTGCACGTACAAGTGGTTTGTTAGCAGCACAAGTTTGGTGTTTGACTTTGGCTGTAGCTTTTTCTCTGGTGACAGCAAAGGAATGACAGAAATGCCAGGGGTCTGTTATTGATCCCAACACAGACAGCTCTTATCTTTTGTTGTCACCAGGACGGGAAACAATGGTTGGCTTTAGCACGCGAAGTCCTCAAACACCCCGTGGCGTCCGGCGTGATGGTGGTGAGGGTGAGGGTGAGGGTGAGGGTGAGGCTGGTGGTGGTTGGGGAGGATGGTGTTGGCGTACGCTCCTTCTGGATGACTCCGTGCCATGTCATTGGGTTCCTGTTGAAGGCAAAGCAAACGAGGTCCAACTTCAGGATCACGTGTCACGTCATTTGTGCCAGTACGCAGCTGGTAATGTGAGGATCAAGAATAAGCTCAACTGTTGTGTTTACTAGTATTACACAAATAATTGGAATAGTCTGAGCGCCTCATGTGACCCTCTCAGTAGAATGGCCTGATAGGAAGGAATTTTCTATCGGATTGGGAGGGGTGGTGTGATTGGATTGATCCTCTCATGTTGGGATAAATATATTCTTCCTGTGCATGTTTACCCCTCGTCTGGTAAACATCAGGTGATGTGACGAGTCTCCATGGGGGACAGAAACACGGCGGCAGCTAAACGACGACTTGTTCAAACAAATCTTTGAAAAGATGAACGAAGTAGGAACTGATGGGGGCAGTGCAGCTGATACGCATACAGTCAGTGTTTTCAGTATAGACACAAACAAAGACCCTTCTTTTCATTCCTCTTCTGTTATATTTATCAGATTTATCAGATTCAATGCTACACAGAGGGTGAAACCACCATATCTGAAAATGTTACATTTCGATTAATGCATTGTATTAAACCTCTATCCTTATCCATGTAAACACAACACTGATAATAGTAATAATTCATACTGTATTGATCCACATGTAGGAAATTATTTTCTGGCATTTGAGGTATCCATTCCACAGTAGTGTGTACACTCAGTGGGCTGCTGCCTCTCCCCACTCAGAGAGCAATTTTGGGGGTTTAGGTTCTTATTTAAGGCCCCTCAGCCATGGACGCAAGGGGAGGCAAACCTGTGACTATTCACACCTTAAGATGCTGCTCTAACCACTACTCCACAGCTCATACTTTTATCATGGTTTACATTTTAGTAGTGCTACTTTAAAATTATAATTCAAAAGACAAGTCAGCATTTTGAGAAGCATGCTTACTGACTTTATTTACAAGAACGAGTTCAAAAAGATCAATGTCCTGTTTGTGTGCTAGGAATATCAGACTTAGCGTGAAATTTGTTGCCAAAGTCTCACATCATCTGTTTTAGCGTGCAGTATTAAATCAGGACAATATTATGGTTAGGTATGAAAAGAGAAGTCTTTTGTTCAGAAATAAGTGTTTTCAGAATAAAGTTGTGAAATAACACATCTGAGCTCCAGGGAAGGATGTGCTTTGCACAGTAGTTAAGACTAATTAGGAACATTACGCACTTCATTATTTGTGGAAAAATCTTAAATTGTTTCTCTCATACTTTTACTTTTGTTGTTTTCTAATGCAGCTGCACCGCTGCAGGGTAAGCTCCACGCTCGGCATGAAAACAGTCTAGGTATGGTTTGTTGCAGTGCAGTGTGTGCTGTACCTTTGCTTTCATTTCCTCTAGACCCACTGTTGCAACAGTGCTGGTCTGCTGCTTGTTCTTCTTCTCCTCTTTTTGCGGCCTCAGCAGACGCTGTAGTCGGTGCTTGATCACCTGGTTTGACCGAATCCGCAGCAGCAGAGCGGGTGAAAGAGCAGGGAGAAGGGAGGGAGACAAGAGACGCATCAGTGTGAAGAGTTCATCCAGGCTGGTGTAAGCATTTCACTCCATCCCTCTGATTCTGCTTTATTCGTACATGTTTGGCAGTCAGCAGGCAGCTGGCTACAGAGTTTAGAGGGGATATAGATGAGGCAGGAGTTCATTTCATGACCAGCGTTAGTTGCATGTCCTCAGCACAGACCTGAGCGGATATTAGTTTCTTCTGACTGAGAATCAAATATATCTTCACATGCATATAAGTGATAACACTCACACTGCCAGTCCTTTCCTCAGACTTTCAGACCATTATGTCTAGGAAGAACATTGAGGCAACTTTGTTAATACTGAGGAAAATTAATGCAAATAATGAAGCATTAATGTGTTGTTGTAAACAGTGACCTGTTAGTTCCAACAGAGTTCTTACTGTAATCCAGCAGGACAATAGCTGTTAATCACTGGTAATCATGCCACAGCTCCTGCAGGTCTGATTTCACATTGTGTTTGGGAGATGTGCGTGGGCTCGCATGGACACTTTACCTCATAGATGTAATCCAGTATTTCTAAGACTGTCAGGATGCTGGCGCCAATGAATAAGCCCATCTGTCCACCAATGTCACCTGAAAAGAAAGTACTTAAGAGGAAGCACCATGGACACAATAACAAAGCTGCTCCAATTTTCTGGTAATGGCACAACGAAGCTCTGCAGCTATGAAAACAGCATTCACTCTGCACCAGCAGACTATTTAGTATTCAGAAAATAGAGGAAAAGCAGGGAGAACTCTTACCTAATAAACCCGCAACGTCATATGCTTTCTTCTGCTCAATTGTTTCATAATTCAGCGCTTCAAAGAAGATATCCAAGACCAGGAAGTTGTCTCTGAGGAGCGTAAATGGCGCGGTTAGAGATAAACATGGTTTTGAAAAAGAAAATGTCATCTTTATGCTCGCTGTTTTAACTGTCATAATGAGATTGCCAGGTCCACAGCGCTTTACACAGATCTAACCAGCGATTGTGGGATAATAAGGTGTTTAAGGGTTTAACTGAGATGAGGAGAACGTGCCCTGACAGCGTGCTTAGTCACTGCCGCGTCTCCGATCCCTCTGGATTTACTAAGTCTGGTTATATTAAATGCTGTGAGGCATCATGCGCGGTTTAGGCGTGTTTACCCACCACCACGTCCCTGATGAGTAGGTGCTGAGAGGAATTACAGTATAGGCACATTAGCTGTGGTGCTGAATTTGCTTTATTCAAAATATTAGCTAACTAAACATATTGTAGAAGAGCGAACTACTTGTACTTAGGCAGAAGAAGAAAAGATCAGTAATCACATGATATCAATGTCCTGGTACTAAACTATTTAATAGAGTTAAATGTTATCAGGATATTTTAGCTGGTGCTCAGCAGATCATCTGACACACAATTATGAATAAAATCATTTTAATCTAATGATATAATAACAATAATTATTTAACATTATGAGATTAAATAAATAAAAAATGATTAACTATCTACTGTCAGACCACTTTAAATTTATGCTCACATGAAAATAAAAGAGATTTCTGCTTATATTTATGGCTGTCTGTCTCCAGGTGAGAGACTGGAGGTCATGGTTTATAGCCCTGTTACTGATCACCACATCACTGCTCATAAGTGAGTTAAGTCGCGTCGAGGCTTCCCTGTCCCTGTACCTGATGTAGTCCTCTGACTTGTCGTATTTCCTGGAGAGGTAGCGAGCCGAGCCCTTGCTGGGGATTTTGACCATGGAGAGCTCTTTACCGTAGCGGGTGAGATTACAGGGCGTCTCGCATGGACAGCCGTCCCCGCTGTTCTTCTGCATCTGTGCTGCAACACGATGGAAACAGAGGTTTAACAGATTAGACTGGGGCACTGCTGATTTGTTTGTCACTTTACCGGAGAAACATACTGTTCATGATCCTACACACAGCCTCGAGAGAAAACCCGGATAACTGTCATGAAATATTTCACATTAAACATAATCATTTGGTTAATTCAGACAACAAAAATATTTCTTAGCATAGCTGCTGGCAGTGAGTGTAATTACACTAACACTGTTGACACATTCATCCTCATAGGGGTCACAAAATATGGTGCAACATCAGGACTGTCCATGGCTCAGCCTGTGGGATCAGAGCTTAGATACCCAGCTGGAACATGAGCTATAGCGACTGAGAGAAATGCATCATTGTCATCCCCCTTTGAGTATGTACCAGCCCACATCCCACAGTTGGAGTCAGGCTTTTTGAGGAACCTGAGCGACGAAACAGTTACACATTTTCTGAAGACGACAAATGATGATGCCAGCACAAGTTTACTAATAGGCGGGGCTTTTTGGTAGTTAGAAGAGCTGAACGTATGATTCACCTAAATAATACATTATTGTCTTGGAACTGTGGCGATTTAGCTATTTCGCAGTTTCCGAACGAAAGCCTGTACTTGTACTAGTCTGTAACCCTTCTCCTGAATACAGGGTTTCTTTTGCATCTGGAAAATCAGAAACTCTTCTTGGATGTTTCATTGTTGCTGTCACCTGCTCCGCTGACACCTGTACACCTGGGCTGAAAGGTGTCACATTTATATACACCATGAAATGAAACCAGATGTACCTGGCAATGATTGGCTTAATCAGCATTGTGTGAACTCATCTGGCAAGGGCTTGAATGCAGCACTATATACTGTATATACATATACTGGTGGCTGTTAATATAGTTATACCACAAAAAGACTTGTTTCTGATTGGTCCATATGTGTCTTGTATATAACTACACTTCAAATCATGAAATGTCAGGTCATATGAGGTCTTATAGACATCTTTAGCAGTGCAGTAAAGACGAACCAACCTCTCTCTGTATATATGAAACAATTATGTTCCAGTACTACCACGATATAATCTAATACGTAATTCTGTGACAGTATTTGATTAAACAATAAATAGTGAAGTAAAGAAGGTGCTACAGAGGATTTTGTATACGGTGACTTACACCCGCTTAATATGCAGGCACAAATTGCTTGCTCATTAACAAATACATATTTATAATCCATAATCTAAAACAACACAACGCACACAGGAGAGTAAATCACTTTTCAGCCTCTCCGTTTAAATTCTAAACGTATTCAGTCAAGACAAAAATGGCTAGAGGAAGCACTGAAAGCAGTAGTTCTAATTTTATGATTTATGTATTTTATAACTCTAACAATTAGGTTATTTGCATGCAGGAGCACGACGGCACATATTCTTTGTCCGATGTGAGAACAAATCTCCCGTACAATATAGGTATATAAATTATATTTTAATGTATTGCCTTTTGTGGCGGGTAAATCTATTCACGTTTCATTCAGGAATATGGACGACATTAATATATAGTCCATTCTTGCAAGATATATCTAAGATTTCATTCAGCCATATTTTAAACAGGGGTTGAATTCAATGGAGGGAAGCATAATTAAATTTCCCGCTTATTTGGCTGAGAAATGATAATTGTACTTATATGTCTGCAATGGCAATAAGAATGTCCTTTTTTTTAACTGGGCTGCCTTTGAAACCAAGTTTAAGGGACAGTATCTGCTGGGAGACGAGAGGGAGGTCAACCCTTAGAGTGGAGGTTGCAGGTTTCCACGACTGAAGCGTGGGTCTAATATTAGCAGTTCAACAATGGAGCCAGCACAGCCATCAAGCTCTAAAGTGACTAAATCACACTGAGGAGAAGCCATTTCAAAATATCCTGTCTACCTCCAGGTATTTGTCTAACAGAAAAAAAATAAATAAATCCTTATCATATTTACTGATTGGGTTTCCATTTCCCTTTGGGGGAGTCTATTATAATGAGAAAAGAAATGAAGGAAGATTGTTTCTTACCGAGTGCTTTGTCAACACAGTTGATTTTACTGGGAGGGCAGATATCTGCAGTTCCTGGAAAGGAGAACGGAAAATGAGTCTGATCAATCAGAAACAAAATGATCAGTGACCCGTGTCTGCTGCAATGAGGAAACCGTGGCTGTGAACAACACTCCACAGCTTATCATTCATCTCCAAATGAAGGCAGGCACACAGAGGATGACTTCCATCCACAGAGCCTGGGCCATCTTGGACGTCCGTCCCTGATTGCACTGAGAAATGGAGCATGCTGACTCCACCCGCGAGGCATATTTAGAAAGTCTTTAAAAACCAATCAGTGAGTCACTTCCTCGCAGACAAACATACTGCCTGGGCCATTAATGACAGGTATTCATCAGCAGCACAATTAATTGGCAGAGGTGTGTTTGTCTGTCTGTGAAATGAACATGGGGTTAATGTTTTGTGGAAGTCACTAAAAAATGTTAATTAATACTCGGTAAACTCATGTCTGATGATCTGAGGAGTCAATCTTTACTTTTTGCTGATTCTGTTTTTGTCATCATGTTTTTTTTTCTTTTCCCAGAAATAACCTGCAGTGATTTGCAGAAGGCTTCATTAAACATTAGTTATTATTTAAAATTTCTCCTTAAAATTTCTTGTGTATTTTATTTTTAGAATTTTTGAGTGAAGAGGCAAAAGCTCTGCTGTGTCTTTGTATGCTGTCCACACATCAAGAACAAGAACAACTTAATAGCTTTTTGGGTGGTCATCCGAATACAGAAATAGACCGAAATACTAAAATATTAATGTTGTACCAAGCAAATCTCGGAATACACAATTTTTTACTTCTCCGCCTCAAAGCCCAAGAGTTATGTACGTTAGAAATGGCCACACGGTGGCGCAATCAACCCCCAAACGCTGCTTTTTGGCAATCTAAGAAATCTGAACAAAACAGATTCATAAATATGTCTGTAAAAATACAATCGACATAGGAGAAGTAACACGGACATGATAAAAACGACACAATTTAGAGTCGAAAAAAGACAAGAAACAATACAAAAGTAGTACAAATAGACTGGTTTGCTCGATAATGTGATCTGAAAAAAATACAAACTTGCTCTGTTTTCATAAACACAATAATGAATAAGTCTGAGCCTCACAAACCTGTCTGTAAACTCTGTGACTGTGGATACAGGCTACTGCTGAAGAAAAAAATAGATAGTGTGAATTGTGTAAGTCACAGGTCTCTTGCTTTTCATTGATATAGTAGTGTGTGGTCACACCCAGGGTGTAAAAGTAGTTTCTCTTGGCCTCATCTTCCCCTGGAGAGCTTGCTTCAATGTGATTACTAGCTACCTGACCAGAGCCCTATGCTGGGAGCAAATGGCCCGGAAAAGCTCCCAGTTATTATATCTGACTTAATAAATATCATATCTGATGTGAGACACCGTCACAGAGAGTGATTCTGCTGCTCTCCTAATACCACTGCTCTGTCTGTCCTTCCTATCTATTAATTCAAACCTTTCCCATTCTACAGCCCTATTTTCAACGGATTTTATTCATTTCATTCACTTAAAGACTTTCTGCAAAGTATGCAGTTATTTCCAGACAAATGATCGGTGAGACAGATGACTTTATAAAGGCATGGAGTGTATTGTGTAGAAAGTGTTATATATGATATTAATGCAGATATTTGAACCTCTTTGACACAATGCCTACAGCCAAAGGTGACACAGGCAACTTCAACAAGTGACACATAGAATGACCTTCTGCAGTCATCCTTTTAATGGATAATAAAAATCCAATTGATTCTGCTGCTAACAATACCGTCCATACTATGTCATATTTGGAAAGGTTTCCCATTTTGAAGTCACATGGAGAATGGCTGAGCGGAAGCAGCATGTATTTAAACCTGACAGCTAGGACCTGCTGTGCAGCGTCATCATGCCAGAATCTAAAGAGCTTTGTAAAGCCTTTAGAAAAAAAGGTTATGATGCCCTTGAGTCTGGCAAGGTCTTTATAATGATCTATACATGACTGGAAATAATTCCACTATAAGGAAAATCATTTAGATGTGGCGTACATTTTCAACCACTGCCAATCTGCCCAGAACAGGCCAGTCTCCAGAAACCTTAATATTTAATAACGAGAGCCTCAAGTGTCAAAGTGCTTGTGTCTACAATCAGAGAGAGTCCAACAGTACAAACGGGTGGTGCAGACCAAAGACAAGCTTCTGAGGAGAAGAAAGTGAAGCCAACTGTTGAGCACGATGATGGAAGCTGCTGCTTGAGGGCTGGAGATGATGCTGTCATGGAGTTTTGCATCATTTCAAAGAGTGCTTGAAAATAACATGAGGCCATTCATCCAAACGTTGAAGATGAACGAGACATGGAGCTTTAACAATATCATGATCCGAAGGACACACTGACTCGAAAAGAAGAAATGGAGGGTAGAGGAATGGCCTGGTCCAAGGACAGTTGTGTATCCCACTCAGATGTTGTGTATTGTTGTGTGATGTTGATGTGTTTTATACGAGTAGTGCAGAACAAAAGAAGAACAAAATCTCAAACACGCTACAAAAATGAATTTTACATGGAAGCCTGGAAATAAATGCCTGACAAAGATCTGTTGAGTTTGGGTGAGCTTATGCAGTAATTAGATTAGATTAGATACTTTATTTATCCTGTGGGAAAATTCGGTGTTCAGTAGCTTCATCACATAGAAACAGATATAAAAGACATTTAAGTTATAAAATGGAATAAAAATATAGTGCTGTGTAAAAACTACAGAGCAGTGGCAGCAATAACCACAGTTCAGTTGCTTCCTCACAGGGAGTCTTATGGCCTGACAAACGACCTCCTCAGCCTGTCCACGGTACAGGACAGAGACCTCATCCTGTCACTGAACTTTATGTAAGCATCAGTAAATTAATGTTGACAATAAATGGCTGCTGCCTGAGAAGTGAGATGTTAAGATTCAAGGATTGTCTCTGTTGTATATTTAAGGGACGAACAATTATCAGTGACCTTTGACGAGTCAGTAGCATACAGAATCATTTAGTATGAACCTGACCCATACTGAAATCCAACAGATGCGTTACCAAGCCCATAAGAATACAGTCTGGCCACACCAGGCTACCATATGCAACCTATAATTTCCATGTATCGATTTTTTTTGCAGGAGCTTCACTGGACATTACATTAATTTAATAACCAATTTCAGCCAACAGCAGTCTTAACTAGAGTTTGCAAAAATCATGAGCTCATCATGAGTCCACCACTTTGGTCCAGTCATTACAGTCTGCAAATGGAAATTTGAAATGTGTGCCTGCTACAGTATGTAAATGTGTAACCTGAGAACCACATTTATATTTTATAGCACCGAGATGAGATTTCATCTGTCAAAACATTCATAATACAACACCTTAGTTACAACAGCATGAGGTTAAATTAACTCTGTTTCTACCCCCAAATCAAATGTTTAATCAGTCCTTTCAATTAGTTGTGAAAATGAAAATGCATACATTGCAGGTTTGCAGCCTTAACTTTAAATGCTACCCTCCTCAGCAAACATGCCTACTTGTTAGACAGATCAGTCCAACAGCCTGCATTCGATGACTCAGCTCTTTGACTTCCTGCACTCCAGCCACGATGACGCACAGACTGAGTTAGTCCAAACATCTCACTTCGTGTTTGTCACACTCATCTCTGCCACATACTCCAACAGTGAGGGGAGAAATGGTTTAAATGGAGGAAGTGCCGTAAACAGCATTCACACTGAAAGATTATCAACCTGACAGATACATCTTATCACGTCTCAACACCTTTAGATTTATTTCCATGACCACATTCAGAGTCTCCAAAGGATGTATCCTACTGACTTTATTCTCCGACCTCTCCTCCAGAACCACCAAGAGGTTCACATCAGAGATTTGAGTGAAACTCTTTAGGAAACAGTTGAGTAGATCGATGTTAACAGGGTGTACACAGTGTACCCATCATAATGAATTCTAATAACTTTTGTGGTTAGATCGTGGCATCTTAAGGTCCCAAGGGGTTTATGACCACATAGTTAAATCATAATGAAATACCCATCAGCCTCAGCTTTGCTTTGTTTTTCATTGTAATAAATAAATATTAAGATGCTAAACAATGATGTTGAACATGGTAAAAGTTACAGCTGTACAGAACATCAGTGTACTATAGCATTAGTTTAAAGCAGCTTAGCTTGGCCTAAGAATGTTGCTCTTCTAATCGATATGAAACTCAATCCATCATATTAACGTCATCTCTTTATTAATGGCATAAAATGTGCCCAGTAATTATATTAATAATGACTGGTTATAAAACAATTATTTGAGAATGTTTCCTGATTCCTATTTAAATGTAGTTCCTAAAATTATAATACATACCACTGACAGACCCTTACTTATCCTGTGCTCCACGGCTGAGTTTAAGTTAGAAATGTGTCGCCACGCAAGTAAATGACCAAATAATCCAATACAGGCAGCGGCTCTCGCAAGCCAATCTACCAAGCAAAGCACAAGAACAACCAGGAGCAGTAATGATAAGCAGTCATAATAAATATTGAAGGCCGAAGGAGGACGAGAGAATTATTCCCAGAACAGATGGAGATGGATGAGCGAAAAGAACTCATTGAGACTTTAGCGTGACGTGTCATTGGTCAGAGAGTTGTCGGCACAGCTGAAGAGCATCCCACTCCAAATATCAAGCATCAAGGTCAGGCATGTGGCAACCCAAATTATATCAGTGCTCCACTGATTCAAGTAGGTCAGAAACGATGAGCTGTTTAGCACAATGGGTCATCAAATACAGTGCAAATACTGGACTCACTGACTAGCTGTTTTTCCATTATTCTAGATCAAAGGGGAGGGAAATACTTGACAATATTAATTTTGTCCGAGTTGTTTATTCATTTATTTTTCCTGACCTTCATGTTGGCACAAAACAAACCATTTAGTTATTATGCCTTAGAGCCTTTTCAGTGGTTAAGTTCCTGGTTTTTACTTTATGTCAATGTTATAACCTTATTTGAGAAAATGCATTAGTAAATTGTGCACATTTGTAATTCATGCACACAAATCTGCTCTGACAACGTCTGTGTGAGGGGTGAACTAACTTACCAGGCATGTGCACCATTCTGCACTTGCACACTTGTAGGACCTCGTTGGTCTCGCAGAGCAAGCGACAGGCACTGATGCTGTATGTGTCGTATCCCGGGAACTTCTCTTTGCTGGTGGAGCGGCAGTTCCCCCAGGGCTGGGGCAGGTAGGTCAACTAAGCACAAAAAGATTTATTAGACCCCAGTCTGCGCTACCACGGGCGAATGGTGGCAGGGGTAACAGTAATCTGCTGGTGGGGCGAGGGGGTGGGGGATCAGGCACGTTCTGCTGAGATGAAGAAGACCTACCCTCTGCTCCTGACATGAAACAAAGGTCTGGAAGCCCGGAGAGACGCCGAAGCCCAGCTGGTGGATGTAGGGAGGCTCGTCTTGACTGTGGATCTGAACTCGGATGCCGGCCTCCAGGGATGTCTCATCTTCTCATCAGGATGAAAGGGAGCACGAGTGCAGAACATTGCAAAGGGAGAGCACACGGGAATTTCAGATGAGTGCCTCATCTGACAGCTTTGACTGAGTTTGATGTTAACTGCAAACCATATTTCAGTCGTGTTTGAAAAATATCCAGGAGGGATTAATAGTATGTGATGTATCTGCAATGCAAGCACAGATGTGAGGTAGTGTATATTGTTCAGGAATTCCCTTTATATAAATGTCTTCTGATGCAGGAAAGCAATACCTTATTTTTGTTATTAACAGTATGGGACCTGGAGAAATCTATGGAGGTGCTTTTTGATTTAAGCAACAGCAGAGGCATCTCATGTACCATACTATGTTTATGATGACCAAATAAGTTTTTAGGCTTACTTGTCTCTCTCCAGATGGGCAGATACTCATCCTGCTGGATATCCAACATGATCTCCAGCCCATTTCCCATTCCGCCCTGCTTGGTTTTCCTGGATGTAGTCTTGTTGCCATTAAAAGTGTAGCATTTCCCATATCTGGTGTAGACCTGGGAGAGAATAGATTCATATCATGAACATCACCATAAACATGACGTCCATGTGCGGGATGTGACAAGCTTATAGCGGCGGTGCAATGAAATGAAGGCAGAGATATGGAGCAAAATAAATAAATAAATAAGTCTCTGCCTGCTGCTGAATATTACCCAGAAACCTCTGGATACAGCCGACTGGCTCAGTCCCTCATGGACTGTGATAAGCCGTATTTGAATCAATTTCCCACACCCACCACGCAAACTCTGCACAATGCAGCTCAATAGAACCACCATCCCAGTGAAATATCAAATGGCATAAGAGATTCTTTAATCTTTCCTCAAAAGGAAACAAAAGACAGTAACAGAGAGGCTGCTTTGAATAAGCTATCATGCCACCACCTATCAGAGGAGCTGTCTCTGTGGGACACATCTCTTTGTTTATACCTCTCATCTAAACTGCTGCACTGCAGAATATATCCATCTTACACGTCATTTAACTGTTATCTCCTTTGAGTTTTAAAAGGGGCCATCCGTGATCACCATGCTAAGAGAAGAATACTGTAGCTCCACCACTGAAATACAGAAACACAGAAATACAGGATGGGCTGCTACATGTCCAATAGTACACAGCGTAACACTAACAAACTATGTAACCTCACAGCTCCTGATTCTGATTAAGTTTCGGCTCCAGCAGTAGTTTGTTGTGGAAAAACTACTCAGTTAAGCATTCGCTAAATCCCTCCACTGAACAGTGGTGGTACAATCATAGCTTAGCCACCATAACCAACTATGGCAGGCATCCAGCTTTGGGTTTCTCTGCACGTCAAAGCAGTGTGTGTGTGTTGGGCTCTAGCAAGAGTGAGACTCTGCATTTAAAGAGAGTGGAACATAGTGTATTTTCTTTGGTCTTTCCAAAGCCAGAAGCAAAATCAAAAGTATAAGGGATGAGTTAAGTTGTGTGTTTTTATTTATAGTGTCAGTAACTGCAATCACACTACTTGGGTCTGAGCTCTCATTTACGCTATAACTGTTATAACTATGCAGCTTTACACTGCATTAAAGTGATGTTGTTAGATGTTCTTGTACGTTGAACACAGTGTGAGGAGGATGTTTTGAGATATTTAAGACCAGTTCAAAGTGTCTTCTAATTTCAGAACAAGTAGAAAATGAAGGCAGAAAGCAGTGAAAAAGCTGGAGACAGCATTTTTCAGCCAATTTGTCTTTTTCTTACCCACAGTTATCGCAAACCGTATCCTGGCACCTTTATATTCATGCAGATTATTTCTTTTCTGTTGTGCTAACCACAGATATTGCTGACATTCATATTTATTTTGTATACACACTGTTTTGTAAACCACAGGTGTTGCACATGTGCGCATATAAAGACACACAGATAGATGTATAATTAGCATTTGCACACGTACAGACTAAAGAGATGGATGCTTTTATTTCCACAGCACATTATTTTTTACAGTCTTCCCACATATTCTTTTTCTGTTTGTTTGTTTGTTTGTTTTCCCCACAAAACGCTTTTGATTTATTAATGAGCATGTG
Source organism: Planiliza haematocheilus (assembly GCA_005024645.1). NCBI lineage: Eukaryota > Metazoa > Chordata > Actinopteri > Mugiliformes > Mugilidae > Planiliza > Planiliza haematocheilus. Next base: position 3,423,454 of record SRSE01000725.1, on the reverse strand, counting down.
GTAATTTGTCATGTCTTGATGTTAATCCCTGTTGTGCATTTCCTTCTGAGTTTTCTCAACACGGGATCAATAACGCTACACCTTATCTTATCTCCATATAAACAGGTAGCTGCGCCTGATAAAAAATGCTCAACACATCCAGCTGAAAGGACGATCCCCAGCTAGAAATAAGAAGGCTGCTCTTGTCTGCTTGTGTGAAATTGAAGGGATGATGAAGAAATAATGATGAATTCAAACAGCATTAGAATTAAAAGCCCTGCTGGTCACGATGATGCCTTAAACAACTATCTTGAAAGCACAGCCACCCCCTCCTCCCCTACCCCTGAGTGATGCACATTTATAATACATTTTTCCAGAGTGCAGAAAATCCATCGGTTGGGTTCATTTTGTCCAAATCATCATCATCAAAAAAAGAGGACTGTAATGAATGTATTAAAGCTGGGGGAAATCACATGGTGGGGAGGTCAACAGACGAGGCACGGGAGGAATGGCAGTGAGATAATAAACGAGCAGATATATCATTAAAGGGACATGCTTCTCAAAAACATAGACGTCTGTGTTCTGACTTTGATATCAACTTGATCCGCCTAATGAGTGCTGTGATGTCTAAATAAGGGACACTGGCGGAACAACACAAGCTCTCATTTACAGACCACAGGGTGTATCCACATCTGAGACGATTGAGCAACAAATCAAAGACACGGTTAAGGGGTTCAGTCAAGTAATTCCCGGGAACAGTGGGCAATTTTGCGATGTCCACAACAGTGATTAGAGCAAGAAATGAGGGCCATTTACAAAAGCTGCCGTTTAGGAGGGCAGCTGTGCTTTATGCTGCATAAACCTCAGGGCCTTTGATCTGAGTGTTAGCGTATGCTAGTTTGTACTGGGAGTGTGTTTTTTTCAGTGTAGTACAAATAAATTACCTTCAAAGTGAGCCCTGATTGGGGATTCAGAGAAATTGGCTGACAATTACAGATCCGGGATGTGGTACACATGGTTTTCAGTTTGTTCCTACAGCCGCTTCGTCAATTCTATATTGCGGCATTTTTTCAGCTGGTGAGATCAAAAAATGGGAGGTGGCAAAATGTGGGCGCGGGCGCCCAGAGAGAGACGGTCCAAGTATTCAAGTGTGACTTTTGACTGACATGTGCTATTAGGCTGAAATGGTTTAATCTCTACTTGGCTGGCGCAGAGCAGTTGAGGAGGTAAGCTGCACTTATCATCGATTCCCCGCCCCCACTCGGGTTCATTGACACACTTAAGCCTCAACTGGCAGTCTTTATCTGATGGAGTGAGTAGCAGAGGCGAAGGAGGATTTCACTTCAGAAATGCTTGAAACAGCCTGACCAGGTGCCCAAGTCGCGCTCTTAAAACTTTAGGCTCTAGAGGACACTGGTGTGTTCACAAATGAAATCCCCAGAGAGTGTGGGGAAGTTTTCTCATCACCTCACGCAGGAAATGGCTGTTGGCAGAGCTTCCATCGGTTTATTTCCCAGCTCCCGACTCCTTTTTCTACATCTCCAGCGTGATTGATGGAGCATTTTTTCTCTTGTTATATCTTGCACCAAATTTAGCAAAAGTAACAGGACCGACTTGGGCAGATCCCAAGAGGGGACTTGGCACCGCTGTTGACAAGCTGAAACAGAGCAGCGGCATGGTAGTTACACACCAGATGAATAGAAGTATTGTATTCCACTGAGCATCTCAAGAGCTAATTACTGCAGCACTTAATGCAGCACTGTTCCCACTGTTGTCATTTGGAGGTCTAAAACAATATCTGTGCGACAGTTTTAGATGTGATGATGCTCAGGTGATGGGAAAATGATCAAACCAGGCTTTATTTCTGCATTATCCTGATCCTTAGATCAGTTTCTTTCATGAAACTGAACCAACTTTTTTTACACAAATATTAGCACCAGTGTTGTCCTGTTATGTGCAGACTGCATTTACCACACATTAGCAGTTCTAGCATTTAAGTATGATTTACCATCTGGCAGAAGAGGGCTACGTTCCGCTTCAGGGGCTGTGAGTTAATTAATAGATGTAAGTGAACTCAAAGCCTGAAGATAAAAAACTGAGTTAAAGAGTTTTGCCTCATCTTATTGAGAGACCTCAGGGGCAAAATGTTTAGCGTTTCCACTAACATGTTTCTTTTATGGTACATGCTCCTAAATAAACATGAGTTTAATCGAATTACCGCAAGCTAACTAGCACATCAATCCTAAATGTAATGAAGCTGCCAGTCTGCCACTGCTGTGTGCACTGTACACGAGTCACACTTAACAGAATGGTCAAACAGTGTAATTTCCCTATTTTACTCCGGTTTCTTTGCTTTTCTCAACTCAGCGTAAGTGACATTATTGAATGGTAATCCTTCATCCTGGAGGAGGTATGCTAATCATTCTCAGGTGTCTGCCTTTCTCTGTTCATTTTTTTTTGTGTATTTTTCCTGCTCAAACTGAACATCTAAGGATCGACTGTGTCTTGTGTCTGTACTTTAAATGCTTAAACACAAATCTGTGATTCTGGTCCACATGGATAAAGTCTCTAATTGACTAGACAGTGGAAGTACAAATGCTTTAAGACGAAGCTTTTATGAACAGCGGTATCATAAATACTGCGGAAGATGCCTGCCTTTATGTCATTTGCATATCCTGCATCTCGCCTGTTATAATGTAACTGCCTTAAATGTCAATTCATTATGTGTCTTTTGCCAGTGTTTTTCTCCCCAAGTGCCTTGTTTCATTCTCAGTCTCTCCATGCTAAATGCATTAAGAGACCAACCCCTTGCCATGTAATTCATAAGCCCTGGTGGGCTAAACCCTTAAACACCCTCTTTATGACCGTGATCTGACAGTCCCAACTTTTCCTTTTAAATAAACCACAGGAATCACTCCAGTGCTTCTCCGGAGGACATCCATTTCCAGGCAGGCTGCGTGTCATCGGGTGGCTCTCTGAGTGCAGGGAAGGAGGATTTGAATTCATTTACGGAGGGTGGTGGAATATGCCAGAGCACTGATTGGCAGTTGAAAACCATTAAGGCCGGCTCATGAGGGTTTAAGGTTGAGAGAGAGTGTTCCTTGATTTAATGGCTTCATTACAGCTTCCCAGCGGAGAGACTTGAATCACAATGTGACATACAAAGAGTATTTACATGATATTTCTAAATGTGTTTTTTTAATTCTTTTTGGAACCAACGGTATATGCAGTGGAGCTGCCAGTCAAAGTAATAGAAACAGACAAAATCTCCCCCATCACCCTGTTATTCAGGGTTATTCAGAACATTCATTTTCATTAAATTACAACTATGAAAAGTGACATATGTGAAACTGTTTGTGTAATCTATGTGTCAGACAATACCATTTTGAAACGTATCGCATTGCATCACCTAACATCACATCCATTGTACTGCATAATGTAACTTCCATTATTTTCCAGGCTCCAATCTTTTGTTTGAAAAAAAAAATAAAAAAAAAATGGGGCATTAAACCAACAGTTACTTGTAGCAGAGTGATCATCCCCTTCATATTAATGTTCGGTTGTCTTTTAATGGTCAGAGGGTACAGTCACATAGCTGACTTTAAATTTCCTCAGGGAAATCACCTAGTTCTTTCCAAACAGTTGTTGTAAAGCGGTGCATTACAGGACAGAGTGAAAGTGTGTCCTCTTCTCAGGCCGCCCTCTAAACACAGAAGAGTAAAGAATGTAAGGAATGAGTCTTCAAAAAATAAAACACAATTTACTCAGTGAACATAGCCCTTAAGTGCAGGGCACAAAGCCAGCTACTGCATTTTTGCTGCATCCCATTTCTTGCGTTTAGCCTTGCACTTGAGAATTCTATTTGTGTTCTTATACAAAACTTTACTCTGTGAAGTGACTGTTTCCCACTTTCACCACAGACGCCGATCCCTCGCCTTCACTAGACTGCCTATAGAACCCACCAAAGAGCTCATGAAAATAAAAAAAATAAGACAAGAACAGTAGAAAAATACCTTGTAACTGTTTTGTTCTTTTGAGTTAATTCATTTACAGCTGGTATACTCAGTCTCTGGTGTCCCACCATTTCTTTACTTCACTTTTAGAAAGTGCCGACTGTTCTTTTAGTGCACCCCACTGAATTTCAGTGCAGGAGGACTGTACATGTGCACGTGTTTCCTCTTACCAGCTTTGTTGTGGTGCACTTGTACAATTTAACAGAATTCAGTATAAAAACGTTGAAGAGAGATTTCACTATAACGTGGGCAGCTACAACAACATTAATACAGTGACTAATAAAATCTTGACAATGGAACACATTACAATGGCATTGCATTTCATTGACTCAGGCATGCATCTAATTAAGTGTTTGCACAGTATCTTACTTAAAAACCAACACAAGCATTCCTGTAAAACCTTGGTGCCTTCAGACCATGTGATAGGAGATCCCAGAGCTGAGACAAAACCTTCAGGAGCCTTCGGAAGACACTAAGAAGGCTAGCAGCAAGGTTGCAGAAATTCTGAACATATTTAGCTCAAGATTAGGAAAGAAAAATGATAGCGATTTGTTAAGTCAGCGAACATGTCTGAGAAACTGACATGCAGCGATAAGAAGTCATTGCTAAACCTTTTTCTTCTCCTGCACCATGGTTAAGCTGCATAACTCGTAAATAATCCTCAATCAAATGTCAGGCGGATTATTTTTTATCACTGGTCAGAGCTTTGAGATCTCTGCATACATGCAGTGGGGACTAATACAAATGTGACTCTGTCATACCCCCCTTGCCTTTTTCAGATATATATGAGAGAACAACGGTTTGAGTAAACAGAGGAGAGGCTCAGGCATGATTCCCAAACAGTGCAGAGGTATGTGAGGCACACAGGTTTTGCACCATTAACCTCCATCTCAACGGCAGTCTCTAAACATGGCACCAGGGAAGCAGCTCTAGATTGCCATTCAACACATTACAGTTATTGTGTATCAATTCCAGCCTTCATTACACAACTGAGTGATGAGGCCTCAATGGAGGTTTAATACAGCCATTCAAGTGAGGTAAATACAGTGCAATCAGAAAACTGTTATCGTGCAGTTAGGTAGAATAATATTTTTTATAATTCCTCTGGAATGAATGCTAGATAAGAATAAAATCTAACCTTTTCTGAATGAATTCTGGACTGACCCACTGAGTTCACGGTCAAAAATGTTTGCGTTACAATGCAGCGTTCCTCATTTGACTAAATACCAAACATTAAAATGATGAACTCACATATAAACCTGCAGTTATTGGTGTAGGAGTTCTGACTAATCTCGTCTCTCCCTTTGCTGCCCCCTCTCTCACTCCTTCTGACAGAGCATAAAAAATAAGTTGAGCACCTCAGCCAGAACAGTGCATTCAGTGTCCCCCACTCTCCCCTTTATGCTATTCCCTGCATTTCCAAGCATACTCATCTAATGGAGCGGAAGCTCTTGAAAAAGCGGTTGAAAATGGACAGGCTCTCCAGCTCAATGCAGCAACTCCCAAACAGAACAGTCCACTATGTTCAGCACTCTCAGGGATGTGAAAGCTTCCTGTGAGCACTGTCTGCACGAACATCACAGCCACAGGCCCATAAAGGTGTCGTTTTCTAAAAGTGATTAGAAACTACTGTCATAATGGGGATAATTTATGTGGATCACCACAGTGAGACAGGCCCCTAATCAGTCTTTACGTGTAATTGAGATGAATCATTTCCTGCAGCCGGAGCTTGTGCCTGGATCCATCCAAAACAGGTAAGTAATTCTTGACCTTAAAAGTCGGACAGAACCTATTAATTGTACTCCCTAGAGAACGATGGTCACCGTTATACATTTATCTATGTTAAAATACGTCAGTCTAGGTGGTGACTCAATAAATAATATGTTTAATTCAGACATGTTCATTCAGGATCGTTGCTGTTAAATCTTAACAGCACGTCTGGTAAATATATATATGTGTGTGTGTGTGTGTGTGTGTGTGTGTGTGTGTGTGTGTGTGTGTGTGTGTGTGTGTGTGTGTGTGTGTGTGTTTTATAAGCTTCGATGACTCAGAAATTTCAGGCTATTTATTCCTCTACAAAGCTTGATGTCATTGACTTGGAAGAGAAGAGCACAGTAACATGTAGCATGAAAATTACAAAGGAGCATATTGCATACATGAACAAACTGTGCTTTACTTCTCTAGCTCTCCTCATTTAGTCAGCAGTCCTGATCAGTCATTCTGTGTGTTATACACCGATATAACTGAGGAGAAATCTGCCCCGGGCACTGCACCGACAAACAGTCCCGCCGTAGGCATTTGTCTAACTGTCGACTTTGTTTTCCTGCAGTCATTTAGATATTCAGGTTTAATTAAGGTACCTCCGTCATTAACACAGGATTTCATTTCCTAAGCTCTCAATCTCACACCACACTCAGCTTTTCTCAGACTCTGGCGACTACTCCAAAAGACACAACACACTCCCACCCAACTGCCACTGAAGAAACGCCGGCACAGTTCCCTGGCCAGCCTTTTATTTAGTATTCATCATAACCAAGACACCTGCTTGGTTGTTTTTCTTTTCCAGGGGCTCTGGGGAAATGATATCTGTTGGATTGGGGCCACATGTTCGTGTTGATGAAACTTCCGGAAAGTAAAAGCAGGATCTACTATCTCTTGACATGAATCATCAATTTAAAATATGGTGTCCTCTTCAGGGATATGAGAGTGATAGCGAAGCAAATAAATATCAGCAGCTAGCTGCTGTCTTTTTGTGACAAGTTATTCAGAATTGAGCAAAATATATCAGCATACAAATATTTATGATTCCAAGTATTATAGAAAAGATGGCTTGTACATGAGACGATAATAAATACATGTTGGACATGTCTACTGTCCTGGGACTCCTAATGACGTGCAACACTTGCTTTATTCACAAGATGGTGCAATAAGTGCACTTACTTACTTACTTACTTACTGACTCACTTACCCCAAACCTTTCCCTTTTGTGAGCGCGGCAGTGAAACAATATTCCCCTCTCAACCGTATAACATTTATGAGCACAGGGATTTATGTTTTTCATGCTACATAAATCATTCAAGTAAACAAGTCTGATTAGTGTTTTTGCTCAGGCGAAAGAGCTTGTTTTGGGTCAAAAGCAGATCTCACAGTCCATTACACTAAGCTGGATCTAACGCCAGAGCCCAAGGAAGTTTGGCAGACACAGAGGTTTAAACTGCACACCTAAACACACCCGATATAATTTGGCCTCTGAAATGGTTGAGTAAAAGGAGATAATGCCGCAATGGAAAAAAAGACCAGGCAGACAGATCAAATGGGAATCGAAAACCTCAGACCACTCACCCTGTCCTTGACTCAGTCTGATCAAAATAACAGTACGTTATTTCTTTCTTTTTACAGGACTGCAGGGGACTGATAGAGTTGATGATTAATTTCAGTGATTCAATGATTGCAAATGAGGTGGTGACATTTCTGGCATTTTAAACTCACTTTCTGGTGCTTAATCTGCTCTCTGCTGAAACCTCCACAAGCCCATTTAACCATCCACCCACATACACAGACAGTGCAGCATTGTTGTACAAATGAGACATCACATTTCAGTTATGAATACTAAAGGTCCACCCAAATAAATCTTACTCAAACATTTGAATTATTCCAGTTTCCCTCACTTCTTCAATAGACCGTTTGTTTGTTCTCTCCGTCTCCTCTGAGCCTCAGGCTGATCTATCACTGTTGCAGCACCTACTGTTCACCATTGGAGGTCGATAAAGATTATAGATGATTTGATGCCCCTTTAATTCCAGGTTATTAAGAGAGAGAGAGCAGAGGACTACTGTAATCCCTGTCTGCACTTCAAAGACAGGCGAGATATCTGGCATGCTATTAGCGGAGTGGCAGGATGCCACCTGCCCAGATGTTTGGCATGTGGACTCCAGTTCTGCCAAATGGGGATCATGAGACCACAGGACACCCTCCAGAGATCGTCTGAAGCTCCCCAGGCATCAAGGACAAGCCTTTGGTCCAAAATGGTGAAAAAAAGAACATATTTTATAGGATCTGTCAGTTATTCTGTATTATCCATTTTCACTTAGAGGTTTTACAGAACAGTTTTTAGAAGATAAATTTCACACCTTGCTAAGAAGGTTATTAAATTTGCTCCAGACACCTTTAGAGGTTGTTGACGCAGCTGTCTCACTTTTACATTTTAATTTCTCTCTATGAACATCAATCTATGAGCATAACAGGCACTTTTGATATCCTGCATCACAGGGCTCAGCGCTCAGCGCGGATTAGAAAGGGTTGATGTTGGCCTCTGCAGATCCCACAGTCGTGAAATCCCAGCCCTGTTGGCTGGGCTCTGACTGTCAGCTAAAGAACTTGCTTGTGATAGGGCCTCAAAATATTGGAAGGCTTCCTGTGGTTACAGCCCAGACTGTCAATGTGCATTTGATCTCCTTGGAGTTTATTCACACTGAAGTTGTTTGTTGTTATTTACAGCCAAAGCCTCAGAGTAGGTCTGTGCCATTGTGTGCTCGGCTGAGCTGTGGTGGTGGTGGTGGTCGTAATTATACGATCCATTACTAAAACACATTACTCACTGTGAAGATTAGAGTGACAACCTATGAGAATCCTACACTCAACCGGACATACAGTGGACAGATCTCATACAGCCGTTCATGGTTCTGATTGTGAACCTTTTTTCAAGTGAAGGTGCTTCTTGCTCATATGAGTCTCACGTTGTTGCTGGTCGATTGACTGAAGAGAGAAGTCGCAGATGCTGGGCGGGTAGAAAAGTGGATTAAGATGTGTAGTGTGAGCTTTATGAATATAAATTTATGAATATGCCACAGGGTCTGTCACGCCTCCGGGGCTAACTCTATACCATGCTATTTCTGACAGACAACTGGGGCACTGCTATCAACTCTCAGATGACAATGTTACCAAGCCTAACTCACACAGAGAGGTTCAATGCACAAAAATATTTGCCAAGGGATGCCAGTCCAGACAAATATCGTAATTTTAGATTGCTATGAAATTTAGTACAGGTAATTCTTGGACCCCAGAGAATGAATTCCTGTGATGTAGGTGAACCTATTCCCATCTGGAATGATCAACTCCAATCAAATGTTAAGTTAACACTTCTTCCTCCTATTATATTCACATAAAATAAATGTTACTTAAATAATCAGTAATACTGTGCAAAAATCAAATGACTATGTGGACACCTTCAAAACTAATGGGATTCACTAACCAAAAATGAAAGCTCAGTATTGGTAAATGGTAAACTCAATATTTCATCATGTGGAAATTGTTCAAGAGTGATGACCAGTTGATTTTTTACTTGACTAATTTTTCATATCTTCCCTCACCCTATTATATTAGTGACCTTTCTACTTATAGTTTCCTCACAGAAATACACTGCCTGGCCAAAAAAAAAAGTCACCACCACTTCGCCTTAGCTTTGATTACAACACACATTGGCTATGTCCAATCTTTATGCTCCCTAGCAAACTGAAGCATCTTTTTCCGGCTGTTCAGTCCCAATCCCTTGAGTTCCTTCACGTTGTACGTATGGAAATGCTCTTACTTTCACTATTAAACATAGCACTGAGTTCTACTGTTGCTTTTCTTTGATTTGATTTCACCAAACATTTATGCGATTGCTGATCATGATGAACCAGTATTTTTTTCCAACCACATTTCTTCCTTGAAACGAGGTTCCCCACTATCCTTCCAGTTTTTTATTAATACAATGAACAGTTCTTAATACTATTTTAGTAGTTTCTGCAAACTCCTTAGATGTTTTTTCTGCTTGATGCATGGCAATGATTTGACCCTTCTCAAACAGACTACAGGATGTGTCTTTAGACATGGTTGTATAAGAAATGAGAAGCTACTCATTGCATCAATTGGGGTTAAATAACCTGTTGCCAGCTGAAAGATAATCACCCATGCAGTAATTATCCAATAGGAGGCTTGTACCTATTTGCTTAGTTAAATCCAGGTGTCGACTTTTGTTTTTTGGCCACACACTTCCTAACATGACACATCCGTGTGATTTAGGCAGACAAAGATATTTCTTCTGATACCAATTATATATTAATTGTGCTTCACCACACATTTAACGATGACGGACAAATCACTGAGCCCAGCTTTGTACCATTTAACAGATGAGTTTGCACAGAGCATTACAGCCTCACCTAGAGGATATAGACTTGTCTTGTATTTTCCTTGCTGTTGTTTATTACTATAAATACATTATCTGTATGTATGAATCCGTACATGACTATGAATCTGTACGTGAGTGTTTTTTTTGTTTTTTTTAAAAAAAAGGAATGCGTGTGCTGTTCTTTCTGCCCCATGTTCTTTGTTCAGGTACTGTCTTCCTCTGTTCCTGGAGCGAGTGGTTGAGAGCAGCTGTTTCCATTTGCTCATCCAGGTTGGAGACAGGAAGGGAAAAACCCAGCGAGTGCCAGTGGTGGCTGTTGGGCAGTATTTGTGCTTACTTCTTTTTTTTGTTGTTGTTGTTTTGTTTCATTTAATTTCTTGTTAATGGAGACATAAACAGATATCATACTAAATATTATATAGATAAATACATTTAAATAACAAAATAAATATATTAATATATATGATGTATATTTTTTAAATATACTATTTTGGTGCATTCACTGTCATTTGAATTTATTGAATTTATTCCGTGTTTATTGACAGCTCCAGTCATACATATTGTGTAGGTAATGGTTCTTTATTGAAAAAGACTAACCAGTAGAGCAAAGAAAAAAGGAAGAAAAAAAAAAACTGGAGTGAGTCTTTCTATCCTAAACTGTTCACATTTCAGGTTTGAATTATTTGTTCTTTATTTATTTTTATTTTTTATTTTTCCAGAGATGTTGCACATTCATCAAAATCCCCGCCAAAATGCAAATTTTCAGCTTTTGTGCCTTGGATGATTCATTATTAGAGGCCTGATATATACAATAAACCACAGTCATCAGCTGCTTACATTGTTATTTTATTTTACAGTTTTAAAATTAGCAATGATTCCGCAGCAACAAAGACACCATTTTATTCAATGTAAACTTTAACAATTTCATATAACCATCCATAATGCAAACTGAAACACTGGATAAATAGCTGAGAGATAGATTTCCCCTCTGTGTCACAGGTGAATATGGCTTCAACATTTATATTATAAAAATATCAAGAGGCATGCATTTTTTAACACACTTTTGCTCCATGCGGATGAATCTGTCTCAAATCAATTTCAAAGGTGTTAGGCTCGACTTTGACCTTGTCCCGAGCTGCTCAAATTGTGAGTGCGTTCCATTAATGCAACTCAAAGCAATTTCACTGCATTTAACAGACACAAAGCCAAAACTGAATGCCTCTCATGATGAGCAGTTTCAGTGGCAGAAGTGAGATGATGCCGTAGGAACCTTTTACATATCTGTCTCGTCCTGGAAGCAGTGTTTTGAATAATTATGAAACTATTAGATGCAAGGTGAGCGAAGACAGACAAATAATTTATCTTTTAAAATTAGGAAAACAAGTATGCATGATTATTTCTCCCGTCACAAGGTCATTTGCACCCTTCAGCCACACACACACAATCAGCTTCATACCAGAAGGTAAGGAAGCAGCTGCCGCAGCGTGTTTTCTTCTTGTATTCTGCCTCTAGAGCACATGTTATCAGTCAGGTTGGAGTCAGGCACTAAAAACGACTTTTTATAACAAACAACAAAGCTGTACACCCAGAAGAAGAATTGTGACTTTTGCAACTCTTCTCGAGATCTATAATTCACATTGACAGATGTCAGAAACAGAACTTGTTTATTTTGGTTGCACTGTGACAACAACCTGCAAAATATACCTCTGAAGACATCAGACGCCGTACCAACCTGCAGTCTGTGCTTTGCATGACTTCGTCATTAGTTAGCAATGAGCTACCGCTGAGATGAGGGAATAATGATTACAAAGTCCCACGCATCAGAGACTCGTCACGTTAAAAAGAGGGGACGCCCACGCGACTCCACCACGCCGTGCCTTTTCTTTCTCTGAGTTCTTACTCTTCAGAGTCTATAGACCTTTTAAACATCAGCAGTTCAAGTGAATGACAAAAAGTGCAAGCCTCAGACACCCTCAGCATAATCCCCATTGGTTGTCATCAGAGCTTGAAGAGTCAAGACTCTCTAAACTGACAGTAGCATTTCACAGAATAAAACTAAGTCCATTTCCTGAAATAAAGAAATAGAAAAACACAAAATGAAATCTGCCTGTGACTCGTGGTGTTGTCTCATATGTGCAGCGTCTTTCAGCTCCATCGAACACTGGCAAACAGAATGTCTCTAACTGATCAGCCCGGCAGTCAATACATCAGTGTGCGCGCTGGGATGAAGAAATCAATGTCAGTCCATGCCAGTCCCGTGGCGCTTCCATCTCTGCCAGCGAACCCTCATACACGAATGGAAAGCCATCAACTGAACATACCCAAAGGGGAAAGCACTGCGCTGATATTGATGTTTGAAGGGTTGCCTTGGTGTCAAGAATGGCCCTTGTAAAAGCCATGGTAAAGGATTACCCAAGCAAGCATGTCCTCCTTCAGAGCAGCTGAGAACACTAGTTTCCACCCTTGGTACCGTTTTGAAGGGTCATTTTTAAACACAGCCAGGGATGAAACAAACAACAAGAGATGCTGGGAGGGACCATCCATCACTCCTACTTGGCTCAACACCCTGCTGTTTGCTGAGCAGGAGATAAAGCAGGCCTTATCTTCAATTAAATTTGATCAAACATTGTTAAGGCCTAATCTGTAATGCTAACCAACACAAACAAAGAGGTGCACTCAGGATAAAGGACATAGAAGTATTAGTAGTATTATAGCTGTAAACCTTACTTCATTTCATAGCATTCATTTCATTATTATTAGCCTTAGTGTTATTACCAGTGCATGTGGAGCTTGGCTTGTTTTCTCATTTCTTCTTAAGCAGCCATGTTACCTTCAAAATCAATGGATATTTTTACGAGGCAGCTTTCACTTTGAACCACAAGAGAAAGCAGAATATCTACTGTACGATTGTGGGCCATGTGTCAGCTGAGAGATTTTTGTTGAGCTTTGGGATTGTTGCACGCAACTGAGCAGATAAGATTGATGTGCCACTGCTCTGCCAAACAGACAATATAATTAAAGTCATGCAACCATGGACCGTACCATAAGCGAGGCACATGTAGCCGCATCCTTCTTCTCAGGTTATTCTATCGAGTGCTTTGACAAGGATTCCACGTTCATGTGTTTCTCCAAGATTCCATGTACTGTTCAGAAATGACACGATATCTGTGAATACATGTCTGCGTTACAGTACCTCAACATTTACAATCAAGTATCTCCAAACACTGAAACATAAGGAAGTTCTATTATTTAAATGTTAATTATGTAGTTAGTTTAAGGTCTTTTATTCAGGGTGCAGGAGGTTCAATAGTTCTCATTTTGTGAACTTGAATGTACCTTCAACTGAGAAACCTGAATGACACTTTGCAACACATTTTTGCCCATTTTTTGTGCACTCATCAACACAACAATGCCTTAGCAAGCATGACAATGCAACTAATATTTAGTGGGCTAATAAGTGGAAGTATGTAGTGAATCGCATTGCAATCCTCAGGTGACGTAAACCAAAGTGTAACAAAAGTAAAATGAGTAACTCGCCAAGTTGTGTAGTGTGTTACAGAAAATAACTCTCTATATTTTTAATGAAATACTGCTGACCCCTCACCCAAAACCCAACTATCTCTTGTGCTGTAAAAGCTCACAATGCATTGAACTGGCCACGATATTTTCAGCTCCATATTACATGGAAATGTGCAAGTATACAACAACTGCTGAGAACTGGAAAGTTTGGAGGACGGATGGGGATGATGTTCTACTACAAACTAGCTAGGTTAATGTGACTGTGAACCTAGTTTAGGGTTTAGAAATATAAATTCTAAACTACAAAACTTGTGCGTAATCTCTATGAAGTGGTCTTTGAGCTAGCTCTTATATGAACTTGCACAACACTGAACACAACTATATTTCATCCAGAAGAAGCAACAAATGACAGGAGACATACACCAAGCTGAAAGGAATCTTGCATTTTTTAAACTTTCACCATAACAGAAAACACTACAGGTGCAGTAGAGATAATTCTTAAACCTTGATACAAACATTAACATATGCCAACAAACATTAACATGTTATGGCAATAGCAATAGCATTTTGTTTCTGACCACCTGGAGGGATGTGTTCACCCTTTTATTCTTGGTTTAACATCAGCTCCTGAGGGAAATGATCTGCCTGTATAATAATAATTATAAAGCATTATTATCTGCCATTTGGCTTGTCAGATTTATTTTTTTTCCCTGAAAAACCTGAATGTTGTAGTTTGGGTAACATAATGGCTGAACCAAGTTGTGAGGTGGAAAACCATAACAGCAAGTTAAAGGAAAATGAAAAACTCCCTAGAGCTGAGGGGACCTGCCGAGACGGGTGATAATGCTCAGCGGGTTTGTCACCACAAATGTCACCTTTCATTTTACAGATATTTATTTGTTCCATTGCTAATACGAAAATACTGATCGGAGCAGCTTTAAAATGTCACAGAATGTAAATCAGGGTCTTGCAGAGTTGTCCGACAGCAATGCTCTGCCTGACATTAAGGTTTAATGTAAACACTCAAACAGAGGCACAGAGGAATATAAATGAAATGGTAAGTTAAGAGATGTACATTAATTATGAAGGAATGGCAGGAAAATGCCAGGCTAAACATTGTAATTACAAAGAATGTATCTGCCTTTTTTATTTGCTTGTGGTCAAGGGAAATTTATACCTGAGTAAAGAAAATCACAGAAATCACTGGAATCATCCTTTGGAACCATTCATGTCCAAACTAATTAGTTTGGCTTCATTTCCCATCGTCAGACATCAGCAGTCTGACTGGTGTACAGGACAAAAACCTAAATCTAAAAATTGCAGTCGGAGGTACTCCTTCTAACAGTTATGTATGTTATTACTCATGCCTGCCCACAGACCTGCTTCAGATGAATACACAGAGAGACGATATAAACAGAAACACAACATCCTATATGCTCTGTACATTGCCTGCTAAGTAGTCTGAAATTTAGCCACTTGGTTCAAGGCTGAAAAGTGCATGAGCCACAGGTTTAGAACAAAGTCTCCTGCAGCAGGACTGTAAATTGGCGTGCTTTAAGTCTTGGGTAACTGCAGGTAGCTCAAGAGTGATCATTGGTACGTCAGAAATAATTGCAGCTTAACAGTGATGCACGCTAAAAGCCTTGTTAAAAAGAATCCCACTGCATGTCTTCTTAAAAGGTTAATCTGACAAATGTGGTGATGACAATAAAATCTGATCATTACGAAGCAAACAGCACCATTTCCACAGAGAAAGTCCCCCTGAAGAAATTCCAAAAAAGAAAAATAACTGAGGACCAAACTCTGTCAGATCTTCAAAACCAGCCTGCGACATTTTTTATTTTTTTTTAATATCACCCTATGATTTTAGTTTATTATAACCCATAAATCATCTCTGTATCATATGTGAGACCATACGCATGTTTGTTTTACCCATGAGCGGTGACCTCAATACACGGTGCAGTCTTTACAGAACACCAAACCGCAGGTATAAACAGATAAATATGAGAAGTTGACCCTACTGAAATCCCCAGTTTAATTAATGCCAGGTCCCCTCTCTGTAATTTGAAGTCTCCTTTATTAGAAATTTTAAAAGTGCTCTCCCCAGGGACCCTTGGAGTCACAGGGAAATTGTGGCACAATATGTTTTTAATTTCCCAGGAGGTCCTTGCACAGCAACTATTTAACGATGGTGCAGCTTGGCTGAATGAAAGTAAAAGGTGTGCTTTTTCCATTTTGTCATTATGACTGGCCCTAGCATGAAATATTCTGCTTATTTGCATGGTCCTCACTTGGTCTTCTTCATAGCTGTGTACTACTTACTTTTATTTGCCTTCTAATGGGACATGCACCAAAGTGCAGCAACTGGATCAAACTACAATACCTCGTATCTCTCAAATGTTGACATCTATTCATAAAACTTAGTATTTCATTTAGGCTTCGAGTAGGATTTCTAATCTTAAACACAGCTAGAAGCTGAGAGTTAACTGTGAGATAAGAGATTTGCTACATCCTTAAACTATAATAAATGTCTTATGCTACGTTCACATTACAAGTGTTAACATTCCATTGGTCATTGGTTATTGGTTAGGGCTTCTCCACATGCCCGGAGAGGTTTGATTTGTTGTGCATCACACAGCGTCAAGTGTTAAGTATCTATTTGGTCCATCATGTTATGGGGCTGTGTGGCTAGCACAGGGACAGGAAATCTTGTTAAAGTTGAGGGCCACATGAATTCCTCTCAGCATCAGCAGATTTTTGACAAGAATGTTCAAGAATCTGTCACAAAGTTGAAGCTACGCCGGGGTTGGATTTTTCAGCAGGACAATGATCCCAAGCACTGTTCAAAATCCACCAAGGAATTCATGCAGAAGCACAAGTACAATCTTCTGGAATGGCCATCCCAGTCCCCAGACCTTAACATCATTGAAAATGTATGGATTGATTTGAAGCAAGCTGTTTACGCACGGAAGCCAAGAAACCTGACTGAACTGGAGGCGTTTTGTTTGGAGGAATGGGCCAAAGTACCACCTACCAGACTTCAGGGACTTGTCAGTGGCTATAGGAGGCGTCTACAGGCTGTTCTTGCAGCAAAAGGAGGGTCTGTTAAATATTAATGGAATTATTTCTTTAGGGTACCCAAATTTATGCACATGCCTATTTTTGTTTAAATATACATAAAAATGTTTCTGTTGGACCAATGAAAATGATTTCACTACTGAGATGTTTCTGTTTCCATAAGGTATAACATTTGTTAAAATAAAGTTGCTGCTTCAAAAGCTCAGCAAGTGACAAACTGATGCAGTGATTTTCCTAAGGGGTGCCCAAACTTTTGCATACCACTGTACATGGACACTTGATACACATGCAGCTTACACAGTGAAAAAAAAAAAAATATGGTCATGCCAGTGCACCGAATACTAGTTGGTAAATTAGGCTACCATATTAGATAGCTAGCATTAAGTTAGTTATTTACATAACAAGCTTTTTGAAGTGTCAAATCAGATTTGTTAACTGTGGATTATTTCAAATCACCTCTTTTACTCTTCGCTTTAAACAAATCCTATATCAGGAAGCTATCGTTAGTTGTGTGTGTACATCAGTTAAGTCTGTGGAGTCGTGTCTGCGGTGTAACTTATTTTAATTCACCAATCTGCTATACTGACAAAGCTCTCTTTATTTAATGTTATAATATTTGGTTGGGCAGACTCCAGGTGACGAGGACATCATTGTTACAAATATACCAACATAATAAATACATTGAATTCATAAAGTTAAACGTTCAAAAATAATTGATTCAAATTTTAAAAATTGTATTAGTTTCCTGTTAACTGTATAATAGAAACTAAAGGAACAGGTTTAGATTTTGATACTGAACATCTGTATGCACAATTAAGCACCGCTCCAGCACCTTCAGTGGCACCATGGAAGGTGGTCTTTCACATACTCAGGAGGTTTGTAATTATGAATATTATGTACACGGTTGGAGCTGTACATTGCTAAACTGTTCAAGCTGTTGGGATTGCTGTGTGCCAGCATGGACTCTTGGGATCAGACCGCTCAGACCCCCAGACCCTGAGCAATGTGTCCTCAGAGATCTGGAAGAGTATTTCCCAGACCTTAATGCCACAGATGGACAGAGTAGTCAAGTAGTCAAGGCAACACAAAACTAGAAGCCGTATCATTTCTTTATTCAAAAAAAAAAAGTCTTAAATGTCAAGTGTTTGGTAAAATCTACAATAAAGTGATGTCTGAAAGAGATTCAAGGTTATTCAGATCAGTGCTTTCCAGTCAGTTTAGTACTCATGCAGGTGCCATTTCCAGTGGAAGCATAGTTATTTTGGGGGCTTCCTAGTGGCTCAGCTGTCTTAGGCAGAATTTCCTGAACTTGTTTAACGTTTGGTGCCCACAGCTCTGTAACTAAGGCTCCATTTATCAGTGATTTAACAAATGAGGAAATTGAATTACTTTGATAATTATTAAAATAACTAAAATCCAGTTATTACAGTAGTTTCCTCTAATGAGACATATCAGATCTCTTGTTCTTAGAAGCTATAACACTGGCATGAACTACAACTATGATGAGGCTTGTCTCCACACTGACTCAGTTCCTCTGCTACGTGTTGATTCGCGTTAAGCCAGAGGAAGTCATTCACATGTTAGAGTTAGATCCAGCGGATAAGGGTTCATTAAGGTGTGGACACTGTGACAGTATCTTGTCTGCGTGTTTCATCTTCAGCCCACAGTCTGAGGACACATCCATCATCTGTTCCGGCAGTCTGGTGGGAAGCCTGCTGCTGCTGCTCTCCGTCTTACTGAAAGGGATTCTCACCCTGTCCAGTTTAACAGATGTCCTGTCAATATCGCTCAAATATGAGTTCAGCTCGCATATTTTCGCCACAGGAGCTCTGTCTGCTGCGGCGAAAATGTGGTCCACTGGCATCAGCTAACGTCCTCACATCTCCTCTTGTCTGACCTTGCTTTTGAAACTATTAACCTCATTAGATTTATTTACCTTCAGGATATACATTCAGTCCATTCAGTTTGGCAATCACATCAACAGTCTTGCAACTGTGGTCACAGGGTCCTACAGCATAGTTCAGGTGCTCATTTATAAAAGCATACTGCCAGTGCTAAGTCTGAAATCCGTGTCATGATGCAGTGGCTGATGAGCAGCTCTGATGATCTGTCTTGACTTTGAGTCAGTCTGTGATTCACATGCTTGAACTGGATGATGCCTATTCAAAGCATTGCTCACAACAGAACCTAATGACGGATGCGAGTGCACAGCATGTCCTCTCCGTATCTCTGAAAATTCTCCAGATGGTCACAGTGTCATCGTCATGACACCTCAGTCAGTGTGTGTAAAACTAAATGTTTTCCAAACCCAGGTCAGCATACATACTATAAAGACATAGTATGTTCTCAACTATGATGGTTTTCGATAGGATGGAAAGATCAATGTTTTACTAGTGTGAACCATGTTGGTTAGAACAATTCATCCAAAACCAAGGTGTCTGGACAGGTCTGATACCTTGACCTGGATGACTGAGAACCTTCGCAGAGATATCCTTTTCTATTAATGACATTTAGTATCTAGTTTTGTCTGCTTGTAAGATGCGAATTTACAGTTAGCAGTGGTGGTGATCCAAAATCTACACCAAGCCAGTGGGAAACTCCCAGAGATATGTGAGCTTGCGTATTAGTGCACTGTTTTTTACGAACAGAGCAAAGATCAATGTCACACAGTTCAGTTATGTGTGCGAGTTATGACTGTGACAGTGGAATACACTGGTGTGTGCTGTGATAGTGTGCTGTGATAGCCCATTAAAAACGCGTACAGGCTGCAGGAGCTGCTGGAATAAAGACAGAAATGACTTCGCTTTGCTGGACGCTGAATATACGGTATGGTTGGCTATGTTTGCTCCACCTCAGCATCTGTGCTGGTGTGACATGCAGGACAATGTCAACGCATTGCAGAGTCAACATACTGTCAGGCTTTGTGGGGTTTTTTTGGCCCCAGTGGGGGACTTTAAGCAGACAAAGCACTGAGGAGTACTCAGGTAGAGCACCGGTCACTGCAAAACCTTCCTTCATCAAACATACTGTTTTTGAGGGTATTTTGTGATTTTAAGTTTATAAGGTTTCTCTCTGAGCATAGTCCCCAGCCTTGGCTAGTAGATAAGAAGTTCTTTGCCTTGGGGCTTTGATGTTGGACTTCTAATGAGAACATATTACCACGTACCTGTTGGAAAGAAACACGCACTCAGCAAATCAGTACGGAGCTAAGCAGCTGTTTGAAGTGCCCCTGCATATTCCCTCTGCTTCACATTTTAATGTGGAGAGATACAGTCTTTTAATGTGCTTGTAATATACTGCACGTTCCTCATGATGACACAAATCAATAGATATACTAATCCTGGTGTATCCAGAGGGGCATTCTCTTATCCTGGTGGATTTTCACACACTAACTTAAAATCCGTTGAGTGGTCTTTAGGGCAAGTTTCTTATTCCTGTCAGAAGCAAGAGGGATTATGTACGATACTTAAAGCTTCACCCACTTAGAGTTCAACTTTTTTTCCACGAGTCTACAAGAGAAACTAAAAAAGAAAAGAAAAAAAAAAATCTGTTTTATATTTGCTGACATTGTGGGTCGGGGTAAACAAACCTAAAAGACAAGGGTTGTGCAAAGATTGCCCGGTCAAACTGACAGATAAAATGCCTTTTGCTTTGGTTGCTGGCATTCTTCAAACTCAGTGATGAAAAAAATCTTTGAATGTGAAACTGAAACCCAATTGTGGCCAAGAACGAAAGATCCACTGGTTGTAGGGATGTGGGGCGGAGGCGGCACAGCGGTTGGGGTTCTGCTCCAAATGTACAGCTAGACAATAGCCTCTGTAGGAACTGATTAAAGGAACATCTGCTGTGTTAAAATCATATTTTAGCTGTTTACTGGTAAGCAGTCTCGGCACAGTAGCACCCGGTAGCCAATCAGCGCCCAGCAACATGTGGGTAAGCCCTTAAAGTTCAATTTATAACTTCACAGTTTGACATCCTACTATTTGTGAGTAATCAGTGTTCATCTTTTGCTGTGCGAATGGAAACACAGCTATTCTTGATCAAGCTGTGTTTTTAGACAGACTGGTGATAACACCTATAACAGAATATATTTGACTGTAATCCACTCCTGTGTTTGCTTGAGTGATCCTCTTAGCGGAACTTATTCCACATTAAGGGTGTTTAGAGTTGACATATTCTTGCCTGCTCCCTCCTTCCATCAATCCACAACTCCACAGCGGCTGTTTGTAGCTATTTTGAGAATATCCAAAGAGGATAAAACCAGGCACCTGACTGATGGTAAATTATTCCCCCCCCCCAATCCTTGAACTGTGCGTCAAAGCTCAGATTTATGACTCAACTCACATCTAAGAGAGCTTGAGATCTGACATTGTCACAGAGTAAAGAGTTGGTGTGTAATTGAATTGAAAAGCACAAAGCCAGTGGTAGATCGCGCTAGAAATTCCCAAAGCCTGCAGATTTGAAACCAAGTCACGACCCCGGTAGCCATAAGTGCCATCCAAGTCAAATCCCAGTTGCTTGCATGTGTCTCTCTCTGTCACACGGAATCCAAATTCCCTCATCAATCGTGACGGTAGGCGACACGATCCCTGACAACTTTTCACATCAGTCAGGGGATTAGAGGCATGAGGTTTACGCTGGCCTCGCCCGAATCCAGGATAACATTTTTTGATTCAGCAATTCAAACTAATTTCAAGGCTGGCTCTGCAGCAATTTTCTGGATCAATGGATTGTCATAGCTCACTTGGTCACTAGCCCTCTTATCGCAGGTACCTAACACATGAGAGGGTGTTATGCTAATTGCATGGTTTGGAGAGCGAGGAATCTACGTTTTCTCCATCTTTGCATAAAATAAAGATTTTTCCTTTGACTCATTCAAATAGTTACCTGTCAAACAAAAATCGATAGGTGATCTATTTTTGTGTTATTTAGTCAAATTTCAGTGAATAGTAAAGCACTATAATTAAAAGCAAACTACAGTGAATTCTGTCTTGCTTTGGAAACTATGCACTACAGCTGCTATCACAGCCTAAAAACTTAAGAAATAAATAGAACAGAAAATATGTATACAAATAAATCTCGTGTAAATAGAGTAACAAAGCTACAGCATTTTATATGTAGTTTTTATAAAACTCCAACATTAAGCCTTAGGTAAAAATAGTTGAAAAGCATTGGCTTCTTGGTGAAGTACTGTTGTGCCATACAATTTATTTAAATATACACCATTCCATTTTAGTGGGCTTGTCTGGATTGCTATCCAATAACCATGAAACCGGAGAACTGGACATGTATTTTGAGAAGTGCGGCTGGAGCCCTGAACACTGGAGCATGAAATAAATATCTGCAAATCATTTCTGTAGTGTGGCTTCAGGGTGGCACAGCTGAGGACATTATCTGTTGGGACTGTTTATCTGTGCTTCTGGCATGAATAGCTGAAATTTTGCAACTCAATTTTCAAATGATTAAATATGGCGCAAAGAAAAGACGTAGGGAATGACAAAATGCTCAAAATTACCATATTCTGCGATATTTTCTGCTGGGTTTCTTTTCATGATTTTTGCAGACATACCATCTGAAATCTGTCATGGGTGGAAACCAGAAAGCATTTTAGTGGAATAACAGTTGTGTGTGTGTGTGTGTTTTTTTGTTTTTTGTTTTTTACCTGGCAGGACCTGCTCCATGTTTTTATGTTTCAATTGCCAAGGACAGAGCAAAGCCACATAGGGTTAAAAAGCAATTTCCCACATCATGACAACTGTACAAATGTATGGTGGCAAATGTTGGAGGAGAAAAGGAGGAGGTGGGGGCAGATAAGGGGGTGAAAGACACCGTGGTGGCAGTGGTGGAGTAGAGAGGTTAATCCTGCTGTTTAATCTGTGGAGGTATGGGGGGCCTTATCTCTGCCGCCTGCTGCCGTTGCGCTCTCCTTCAGCATCCAGCTTCTCTGACTGTCTGACATCACTCAGTGCCGGGTGGTGGTGGGGATTTGCTGGGGTGAAGGGGGAGAGGAAAGACAAGCTAGCTGGAGCTACATTAAGTGCCAGTGCTACCCCAGGTGGATACAGTACCTCCCACAAACCCCGTCGTGCGGCTATGTTTCTACCACAGAGAGCCAGACACCGGCGCTTCTGTTAAGCATCCGGTGGGACAGAGCACTGACAAACCTCCATTTCCATATTTGTTTTTTCGCTAAACCGCGATGAGGAAAGAGACCAGCCAACAAATGCTGGAGCTTATTGGCCTTCTTTCTGACAAGACTGTTGGCAAAGTGAACAGCTGTCAACTACCCTCAGGCAGCAAGAAAAATCCCACATGGCCGTGCATTTAGCTAGTGTACATGTTCGGGATAAACTGAAACATGGATATTCATATCTGTCAAAAAGCCACGTCTCACCGCGGATTAGCTCATGTATCTGGTTAGGAGATGACAATGTCATATGCACAAGAGAGGCAAGTACTAAAGGCCTGCAGCAAGCTCAACTCAACAACAAAACAACAGCTGAAAACAAGTGACCTGCCTCCAGGATAAGAGAAAAGAACATATATCTCCAGATCTTTTCATCGTGACTTCCACTTGACCTTACAAACACCATTTAGGTTTCAGCCTTGGATCGAGCAAACATTTCTGGAGGGCTCCAAGTAACAACAGGGGCCTTGATGACTGCAGATGGGGAGTGCAGTACAGTATTCACTTATTTAGAGTAATAAATTATAGACATGGGCATAGGGAGACAAAGTAACTTCCTTGTTCATTTGTTTTCTCTCACTTGCTTTACCTGTATCTTTCATGAAAAGAACCATACTTGTAGCAACAAAAGTGTGTGTGTGTGTGTGTTCAATTTGATTTCTATCCCTCTGTGTACTGATGCATTTACTCTTTAAGTCTTCATCACAAATACCTGAGACTTTTTTTTCTAATTACAAGAATGTCACACCATCTCTGACATGGATTATTATAATTTATAATGGAGCTCTAAAGGTCAAATATAATGCACACACAGGTTATAATTGTGTTTTGTCAATCTGAAGTGAATAAATAAACTTAAGGAATAACCCTGCTAGAAACCTCTGGAATTGTGTGAAACTCATTTTGGCAATTTTGTTACTCTTGTACCACTGGTATACGTAAAGAGACTCAGTGGAAGGTAGGTTGTTCAATAAACGAGCAATATCTAATTCAGTCTAATTTGTATATCAATGTCTGAGTCTTCTCTTTCTGCAAGAAGAAGAGTTACGATTGTTGGCAGGGAACGCTTGCTGTTTTGGACAATTGGACCTAATTAAAATGACTTGGCACTCAGTCTTTTCAAATGGTATGTTCATGCAGAAAATGTGCAACCCTTAGCTATGATACTGAACGAAATAAACAGTCCAACAAAACAAATCCACATCCAAAGCCTCAGGCTACAAAAACAATTACCAGAAAATCCATTTATACATAGACAGCTTCCTATTCTTTTAATGACTCTATTAATGACAGCATTTCATTGACTGGCCAAGGCCCCAACTCTGTCGTCCATTTTGTTGATTTTTTGAGTAAAATGGGAGAAAAGATTGTCTTTGACAGAAATTGTCCGTTGTGTTTACAGCAGAAATCTGCAATAAAAGCAGCGGTTGTGAGTCAGAATGTCTGAGATTTGAGACAGCTCAGCCAGTGCTGTTTTTGTTTACACAGGCTTGTCTGTGTAATCCAAGGGCCAGAATCAGGAAAAGTGAGTTCACAGCACTTTTACCACACTGTGATTTCTAGAGGTGATTCACTGACAACAGGACATGAGTTACAGAAGCTTTTCATGAAAATAATTTGTAGATATGAAAATGTACACCGTTCAGTCAGAGTACAGTCAGTGCCCACAAACCAAGTTCAAAGAACTACAAGAAGCACATTTTCTCTTCTCACTGCTTTGAAATAAATAAATAAATACACAGAAAAACGTGAAGATTGTGCAAATGAGACTGCTGTTAGATTAAAGAGCGACTGGATGGATGGTTTGAGATGCAGTTACTGCATAGGTGATGAGAAAACTGTAGCCACTGAGATGTTTTAGACAACAGAAGTGTACAACTGGAGAGATGATTACAAACACAGGAGAAAGCCAGGATTGAAGAAAAACACAACACTGGTCATTCAGTGTTTAAAGAACCACTGCGTAAGATGCAGTGGCATCTGGTAGTGAGTTTGCAGATTACGAACCCAACAAATATTCCTCTCCAACCCCCTCTTTCCAAGCACGTAGGAGAACCTACAGCACTTCAACGCAAAAGCCCCTCTCTAGAGACAGTGTTTGCTTTATAAAAATAAATAGCTGAAACAAAGGTAACTAGACTAAACTGAGATTTTTAGGGTTAGGGCTGTCAGAGTACCATTCACAAGGAAGAACAGGATAAAAATGGTTTCCAGGCGTTAACAGACCCAACACCCCACCTCCACAGTCGTTTCTTCAAGAAACCCGATGTTTCGGCATGTTTTTTGGATATCCCATGACCTGGATGACAGATAACCTTCACAGACACAAGTTAAGATATTCATAGTTATAGGTGATTAAACACAAATACAAATATGATTATGAATATTATCTTATATTTCTACTAAGAAAGCCCACGCCGTATTATAATGTTTTTAAAGGGACTGTGTTATATGTTTTATTACTGTTTACTGTTGTGTTCTCTTAAAGTTAGTGTTTATTTTTACTGTTAGCATCAATGGTAATCTGAGTGAATGTAATGTACACTGAAGCAGTTGTGTGATTCAGTGGGAATGCATTTTGTTCAGGGAATTTTCCAGTGTTCAAGACACATCTGTAGTATAAAGAAGTATAAAGATATGCAGGATTGCATGTGTTTTTCCATGTTATTTTATTGTCAACCATCTAAATACAAATTAAATCTACTGCCTGGAGAGCACTTAATACAACTTAGTACAATAATAACCAGACCAACTGAAAACTTGTGGGATAGCTTTTTTGCTGCTTTTAATTGAGGCAAGACCATTTCTTCCCATGTAGTAAGCTCCGGCTAGTAGTGTTAATGCACAGCTGAAGGCTAATGACAGGTGTATTAAGTGATCATGGGATTTTAATGGCCACTTATCCCTGGCTGTCAAAGGCAGAGTCGACAGAAAGCTGCTGGGAGCTGCTACTGCAGCTGTCTGTCTGCCAAATGGGCAGCTTTCTGCTCAGAGTTTCTTTTTGACTTTGTTCTCTGCATTTCATGGAACAACGCTCTCATTTAAGTACAAAGAATATATAAAGAACACAAGGGCTCTGTGTAATTTTTCTATCAAAGCCGCTTCAACAAGCCTGACATCTATTCATGAACTGTCAAGTAGAGGGCACTGGGGATTGATGCTGACATATTTATAACAGGCAGTCAAGCACAATGCACATTAAGCTAATGAAATCCATTAATCCATTTTCTGTTTATATCAAGGGTTATCAGATTCAGACCCTCTAATCTCCTGAAAATAGACATTTTTAACAATTATGAAAAACAGACAAAACTGCATTGACATTTGAACAACCACAGGTTTATCAGGGAAAAAGAAAGCATTGTTGTTTTATGTATACGGTTGACTTTTAATGTTTTAAAGTAAGAATTCAAAAAGAAACTGATGCAAGCATGCCTTGAGGAAATATACATTTGAAAAATAAACAGATGGAAATGTGCGTGAAAGACCTTAGTTGGTCAGGCTTTGAAGAGCAGTCTTTGCATTGCGTGCACGAAGAGGATTGTTTTTTTTATTGGGCAAGCATAATTTAAGGGAGCAAGTGATCTGTTTGATTTTTCATGTTTTGACGTGGCAAGAATGCTGTTTGTCCCAAAGTAATGAGACTGTGAGATGAGGAGGCTGACAGTTCACCTTTGAACCTTGGAGGAAAAAAGTAGGAATGTATTTTCTTTCTCCCTTTCCTTTGGCAAAGAACATTTCTCACTGCAATTCTCACGGGGAACTTTCTAACACACATCCAACACCCACATAACTTCAATTTGAGATCGGTGCCTCGGCTCATAATATCACAAACTAACATTTCACTGTTCCATGTCCCGATGTGTTGTCTTTTGTTCTCGTTATTTACCTGTGGATACCCCTGGGGCACCAGTCGTCTGTGAACCCTTGGCTGGAATTCCCTAAAGTAATATTAAACGTGATGTCTTGACAAAATGTTGGTTGGAACGATGATAAGCTACAGGTCACTCAGCCCGGTCGCTCCCTCTGAGGGACATCTACCAGCAAGTAACGACTGCCACCCTGTTCACTCTGCATCAATATATTGGTTGGATCAATGTATCCCCTTTCTCTCAGTAATTTCACACATCTCATCAAGCTGCATTTGAAATGCCAGTGGTTTCATTGATTTCCATTAGCACAGTTCACATCCCAGGGGTGAGTCCACAGCCATGTTGGTTAGGATATTTGAACGTGCAGATTGTTTAACACTCCAGCACTTTTAGAGCTGAGTGTAAGGACATTGTGTTATGGTGCACTTTATTTCCTCAAGGATTGGTAGATGCGCAGAACATGTGATTTAAAAAAGAAAAAAGAAAAAACACCAATCCATGACGTGTGTTTGTTTCCTTTAGTGACATTCATTCACACCTTTCTACCTACCTGAGTACCTGAGGATCAGCTCTGCAGTGCCACAGTGCAAAAACTGGGGTCCATTTGGAAAACTAGAGACGATCAGTGCATTCCCTGTAGGATAGTGGAGGGAACCACACAGCAGGGCCTCTTTTGATGGCACACAGCACTAAGAGCCTTTCGATGGTCCAGGGGACATACTTGAATGTCATGTTGGATCACATCACACATACTGGGAGTAAGGTCAGCAATGAAAAGAGTGGAAAACCTGAATGGCTATAAGGACAAAGATGAGTAAAGATGAAGGATTGTTACACGACCACAACTGCACTGCTACCCACGTGTAGACAGACAGCTTCCTCGCCCCGTCACGACAAAAAGTAACTACGATCATAAATAGACCGCATAATTTTGCAAAAACGACATCTGTTAGACCAACCGTCAAATGTTTCTTCTCCTTGCAATTATCTCGATGGAAACTGCGGACACGGTCATTCTGTGCTGGGTTTAAAAGTGGATCAATAAGCTGGATAACTAGTGTTTACTTTAGGACCAGAGATACAGCTCTACAGCAAAATAAGAAAGAAATGCAAGTGTTATAAAATGAAAAATATTGATCTGTTGGCAACAAATCATTGCATGGATTGCTGCTTAGTGCCTCATCAATAACAACATATTTGTAGGAGAAATTATTGATGTAACAATGACTGAAATGATGATGTTTTATTGCAATTTGTACCAATTTATGAAAGGCAGAATATTACATTTCCAACCAACACGTTGTTGTAACATTTAAATATTAGAAATGAGAATAAACCTACATCAAAAAAAACTATTTGACAACAACTTAACAGAGAGACTGACTTGTTTCATTTGTACTCTGTGCTGGAACACTTGCTCTAGCACTATGTAGCTCGGGCTGATAGGACACAAACTCCCGGGACAAGAGGCTATGTTGGGTCGGTTCACATCTGCTACGCGGGGTCTGACTAGCTACTACAGCTAATGGATTGTTTTTCTTGGTGCAGAGCTTTGTTTCCAATTGAGTAAGCCTTGCCTCCAGTGTTGCACAAAGACCACATTTAGTACAAATACTATTACTGTTAAAGGAGGCATGGTAAGGACTAAACATTTGACACAGAGCAGGAAAGAGAAGGAGAAGCTGAGGGACTGCTATCTGCAAGCTAGCAGGCCTGAAATAACACATTCTGTATAAAAGGTGCCTGAGTGCTGCAAGTATGTGCTGTATGTTCAAAGTTAACCACTGTACACAGAGATTTAGAAAAACTGAGGGAGCTATGATATATTGGTAAACAGCAGTGTGGAATCAGCAGGTGGATGGGCTGGTGAACAAAATTTGATCTAGTTTGAGATCACTCACATGCTTCAACTGCCCTGCCTTTAGTGATATTTAACACTAGAGTAACCAGTCTGGGTGATTAACGTACTAATCTAACTACCGACCTCATATTTTCCCACATCTTTTGTGCTGGAAACCATAAGCTGTATCTGGTAACACAGGAAATAGGAAGTGGCACAAGATCATGACATCACAGCCGGCATATGGCAATAATGGCTCCTGTTCCTCCGGGCAATAAAACTGTGGGTTTGCATTGAAATTATGCTTTTGATTTTGTCACGCTTACACATAAAAAGCTGCGTTCAACTACCCTTCACTGTGCAAACATTGAGCACAGCAGAAGTTATTGCGCTAAAATGACTTGTGCTTTGTTTTACGAGAGTGTAGACAGTGCACTAATGCTGAATCAGTTCGACAACATTTTCGCATCTGATGTCAGGAAGAAACTCCTGCATTTATGCCAAACCTAAATGGTCCAACATAATTTGATAGTGTGCACACTGTTAATCTGAATGGGGCAAAATCTGGGTTCTAATTCAATGAAGTGTCCCAAAAATGACTGCACTGATGGCAATTATATACATCAAACACAACACAGTTTACATCTCTGCGCAGCTTCATCCATCCTACCAGGAGCAGGCCCATTAATGTAAATCATAAAACTGCTAAATCAACCTGAAATCCCCACAGGTTGCTTCTGTGTCACCTGGTTTGTTCTCCTGACTGCCCGTGTGATGATCATGCCTCTGAGCTGTCAAGATCAAACAAGGAGCTATACGTGCCTCACCCAGCTAGACCAATACTGAGGAATGCTTTTGTCAGCAACATGAGCACGTTCACTAAATGTCAGCTAACAAGGCTAAAGGAAAAAGAAGTGCATGCACACACAAGCTCATTAAGACGTACTATGATCCCCCTGGCCTCCAGCTGTATCACCGGGTAGTTGTAAAGAAAATTTAGCTGGGTAGAAAGTCAATGAAGTGATGATGAAAATGAGCCCCCCTGATGCAGCTGATTGATTTTTTCTGTGAAAAATGGCAGGTGCGTAGGGAGTACTTGCCGGCACTACACAAATCGCAGAAGGTATGGGGAATCGTTTTCACTAGGTATTCTCGCGCTACCTGAATTCATCATGGAGAATGAGGGCGAACGGCAAGCCTTGAGATTCAGAGCAGGAATGTTCTGACCTTGACTGAAAAATCTGAACCAATCAGATTAAAAACGTGCCCGGGGTTTATTTTATACAGGTTATCCATGCCTGATAAACACATGTAAAAGTGCCAGCAAGTCGCCTTGGTTATACGAATCAGAGAAAATGTATTCAAAGCAAAAAGATGCAGAGAGCTCAAAGTGATTCAGCTGACAGCTTCAAAGCTGAGAGAATCAATCGATACCGACACTGCAGTCTTAGTAAGGGTTAACAGACGCCTGAAAGAAAACGTCATCCACATGTGAAACATGCACGATTTAGTGATCTCTGGGCATAAACCTTGGTTAATACCACAAGGTGAAAAGGGGTGTTTCCAGCCATGTGCAGCTGAATCAGGTGCTTCTGAGATTAAGGGCGGCAGACTTCAGAAGGAAAAAACGACTAGAGCGCAATTTATTGATTTCTGACTCTACTAGGTTTGACTCCAAATATAGGTTTTACATTTAATTCAGCTCTTGCTCTGCTTGCATGAAAGCCTAAAGAGAAACAGACACTGAATGTGTAGCATATTGTTGCTTCATTTCACATCTGCACACTACACATTAGATAGACCATACAACAACTACTTAAACCCTGTGATTCCAACCAGGGATACTTCTGCACTTACTGAGGGATGCATTAAAGGATTATGTTATCTTAAAAAAATAATAACGGAAAAAAAATAAAAAAAATACAAAAAACAGATTAAAAACATAGGAAACATCTGCACTGTTTCATGACAAATAGACATGGTATCATACATAACATCCAATACCATGCCACGTTATCAGTATGTATTTTGCTGTCTTGGTGTGGTTTGATGTCTTGATGAAAGACCCTCTCCTTTGTCTAATATATAACCATACTGCATGTAATTTAATACAGTAAAATTAAATGCGTAAAGTTTTAACTAAAATGTTTGTTTATTTTTAGCAATAATTTAGAATTAGTCATCTGAAAACAATGGACTAAAACGTTTAGGAATAGATAGTTTATATACTGTATATACTGGATAGTGGCTGAAATAGCTATAATGATGGATAGTGCAGTATCTATAGAGCCAGCCTCAACACAAAAATGATTAAAAAGTCAAATTTTTAAGGGAACTAGAATGACCTGTGTTTCGCTACCTACGCTCCCTCCTGTGGTCGTGTGAAAAGGTGTATGTATAATCTCGCAAATGAAACAAGTCTTGTCACCCTGGTAGCACAGAAATAAATTGAAGTCTGCCACTGTGAAGCGGCCTCTTCTTTATAAACCTTACCAAGTAAGTTGGTGTCCAAAAAGCAACTGAAATCAAAAGTAATAATTCAAAAACTTAATAATAACTCGATTATGTGAAAAAAACAATATTCCTACATGAGAAACAAACCCTAGTCTCATGGATGAAAGCCTGGCATTTGACTTAGAACATCATGCACCCTCATTCCCCTTCTAAAAGTAGACTGTATTCAATTTGTCATTGCCCTGTTTGTTATACATTTGTCATTTACTGCTTGTATTTTGGACAACATGTTCTAATATTTGTTACGAATCCATAGGCTGTATGAAAGTAGATGCCATGACAGCTCCTCCAAAGTGAAGCCAAAGTAGAGCTCCCCCTGGTGACTGGCTCCAGTATAAGTTATAAAATCCACCTCCTCCCTGTTAGTGGAAGGGACTTGAGACAAATTAAAATACTACACGACAATTATTTTTTCAACAACTATTTTTGTTCTGGTCTGGCACGAGCGAATCTAAGGGAAGTGTGGGTGGGTCATCGATAATGCAGCTCCAATCTCAGACAGTACTGCACAGACTCCATATTTTATACAGTCAGTGAATGTATCAATGGCTAAAGCAGTCTGCTTTCAATGACGGTATGAATGCACTACCTAAAAACTGACTGTTAAGATTAATGAAAATGAACTGTAAATACTTTAAAGTATATTTAAAGTACTTAACATCAAATCAAATGCACACATTTGAAACATGTCGGTGTATGTTGCTGGAGCTCAGGGCCTGATTAAAAAAAAGGTTGGGAATCACTGCTTTAAGGTATTTTCTATTCCAGTGCTGTAAAGCTGAGGGACTAACGAGAACCTGACTTTAAAAAGATCGCAGACGCCCAGATATAATGACTCTTAGTCCGAAAGAGCTCCATCATAAATTTCCCATAATGCAACTGAACAGGGTCTTTCCTTAGAGCCCTCTTTACCTGCTAAATTCCCATTTCGTTCCCACACTGCAGGTTTAGAGAAGCTGTCTGATAAAAAATTCAAGTCCAAACCTAGTTTCAACCTGATGACATCACTATTACATCATTTGTGCTGTTTTTTTTTTTTTCAAACTATGGAAAGCGGCCTGCACAGCCTCAGAAGGCTTCATACTCCTGTTATTATGCCACTCTGGGGAGTGAATGTGATAACATTGTTTTATTTCTGAAGCATTCGTATAGGGGAAAAGGCGATCATGATGTGCCTTAAAATTGTTGATGGACCATCTCAACATCAACTTTCCAAAAGGAAATATTTCAACGAATTCGGCATAAAAAGTCCTCCAGTCCCTTATAAGGAGCATGCTGTGGTTACCACCACTATATTTGTACCACCATGCCTGGCCAGGCTGTAAAATCATCAGCATGTCTGAACATGCCCACGTCCTTCATGTTTTTCTGTGACTGCAACAAGCTGCCTGTCAGCTACACAACTGTAAATATGGATTGAAAGGATTAAATGTAACAACAGAGGGAGAGCATCTCTAATAGCCACATCTGTGAGATCTATGAGCATCTTTCAAGCTGTTTTTTTTTTTATTTCAGTTGAGTGGGAGACGAGAAGGAGGTGGGTGGTGAGAGGAGGGGAAGTAGTAGGAGACGAGAAGGGGGAGGATGAACAGATGAACTGATGGCCTTTTGCTGTGTTTTACAGGACTACAGCCTGGCCAGGATTGTTCTGTGCTTCCCAGAAGACAGCAGTCAGCTTCTGGAGTCCAATGTTAATTAGAGCCTGTCAGCAGAGCAGCCTTTTAAAAAAAGGGTCAGAGAAAAGGTCAGTGTGCTATATTATAATTATTTTACAGGTTTAAACCAGAGTCCATCTTTTTTTCCCCTCAGGAATCTGACACCAACATGATCTGATACAAAGGAAGTTGTGCAAAGTTTCACTCACAGTCACTGTGAAGAGCCTGAAAAGACGATGACTGACTCTTGATTTATACCACGTTTGAGGCCAATGGCTCTTAAAAGGAAATTCTGACTGAGGAGTGAAGGACTTTATCACTGAGTATTTCACACATTAAAATTATGATTCACAATGACATTTATCATTTGTTATAAAGACTGGCAAGACCTGTGCTTATGTTAATCTCACCTAACCTTAACATGGCCTCCAGCTGCCATTTAAGACATGCCCCATGTCAGGTTGGAGTACAAACAGCTTTAAAGAGCTTGTAGGGTTCAGAAGCTATGAACAGCCAGGGACACTTTATGAAGGGCATCCAGTATGTTTACTATTAGGAGAAAGAATCACTTCTTAAAAAGCTATGGTAAAGGTTTAGGAAATAACATTTGCTTATATTTAAGTTAAAGGAGCAACTTGAGGTTTTAGGAGTTGGTTTATTTGTGGTTTGTGAAACTTAATATAACTATTTACACCAATCAGCCACATCATTAAAACTACTAAGAGGAGAAGAGAATAACACTGACCATCTTGTGACAATTAAATATTCTGCTGGGAAACTTTTGGACCTGACATTTGTGTAGATGTTACTTAAACATCCAGCCACCTGGACCAGACCAGACACCCCCACCCCATAGCAATGACACTCCCTGATGGCAGCAGCTATCCCCAGCAGGATGCAGCCTGACACACACACACACAAAAACACTTTAGGAACAACTCAAAAAACATGAAGAACAGCACAAGGTGTTGACCTGACCTCTAAATTCACTAGATCCTAAACTGATCAAGTATCTTTGTGATGATCCACAGAGACCCCTCCACTCAACCCACAGGCCCCCACTAACAACACCGGCAGCAGAATAACCATGAGACACCCAAGGTCCATGTCCATTCTATGATGAGTCACAACTGCTGTGGAGGAACAAGAGAGACCTACACAGTATTAAGAAGGTAGTCATAATGTTATGTCTGATCTGTGTATGTCTCAATGTCCTAAACTAAGCCGGGAACAGCAAGAAGCAATGAGGTCAGCTCTGTCCTAAACTAACAGTTCCTCCCCAGCAGCGTGTAAAGCATAAAGCTCATTAACGCTGTTGTAAAAATGACATGTCTGGTTTTACTACAGATTATTACAAAAAAAATTTGTCCGGTAGCACCAGCTTGTCATCGTCATAAGGTTGCTAGGCAACCAGCTGAGACAAGAAAACAAATATTTCCTCTTACATGTTAAACTCTGACTGTGATTATGTGGGTACGGTTAGTAAAGGATTGTTGACTGTGACTGTTACCAGCCTTCTTCACACTTTATGAGTAGTTATGTTAATGTAGGATCAACCTACAGTATATATAGTGATAGTAGTGAGCCTTATGGGATGTAGTATGGCACAGAGTGACGGAGGCCGAGGAAATGGAGGAATATCCTGACTCGCTTTCATGAAGGAGACTAGAGTTTGTGCCCCATCTGCCTACTTTAAACATCTGTAAGATCAGAAAACAAATATATGCTGTTGTTAAACTGGAGGCCATGTTGTAATGAGTTCATTTACATAGCTGTGGTTAGCGTTACTTCATCATAAATAAATAATTCAATTATTGCCTTCATTTATTGTGTTGCTTTCATAGCACTGTGATCGAACATAACCAGACCGAGAAGATCAGAGGAGACACGGTTTGTTAGAATCAAGTGTGTAACATTGGAGGCATGCACAGCTTTGTCTCTGTTGTAGGCTGAGCCGATAGCAACATCATTCTGAGGCTCTTAACCCACAATACATCAGGTGACACCTGCCTGTCCTGCGCTGACCTTCCTATTTTGTCCCCGACCCGCTCCTGTCTATCCTCCCTGGCAGTGTCAGACAGAAATCTCCCAGGGCCAAACTGTGCCATGTCCACTCACCGCTTCCACCCCGTCAACCAGCAAACATCTTCAGATTGGATTGTCTGACCCAACCCCCACAACCCCCCTGGCTAAATAGACCCCCCCCCCCTCCCTCTCCACAGGCAGGTGGAGACAGGTAGAAATGTGTGTCTGTCTCTGCTGGACATTTATCACACCTGCTTCTCCTCTTGTATCCACTAAACAATGTAGCAGAGATAATACAGCATTATAGTCCTCACCTTCATCATGCTGACATTTGTTACGCCTCGGCAGAGCCGCTGTTTGATCCAGCACATGTTTCAACATCACATCTTTAATCTGTGTAAACAAGTCAAAGGCCAGCGTGGCTTAGGAGGCAGAGGATGGAGAAACATTATTCAGACTGAAGCATGCAGCACGCTGGATGAACCCTGACGGAGATTAGAGTGTGTGGTCATGTCATGAAGAGTCAAGACAGTCACGTCCTACATGTGCGCAAATGAATATGGCTTAGCAGGTGTTTTCTCTGCAACATTCAAGAGAAGATTCCTCGTTGAAATTCCTGTGCGCATCCCCATCCCTGGGCTGTATATCACAAAGTGACGCTTGAAATTGACATTTTTAATCTGCAGTGCTTCTCCCATGTGATCTACTGTACTGTCGACAAGGACTGAAGGGTGGGGCGGACGTTAATCGAAGAAAGACATTTATTTTAAAAACATCATAACACTTTTTTTTTAAGCCAAGCGAATGTAAGTGATAAAAAAATATGAGATAATTCAATCCCTTTATGGGAAAACAAACTAAAGTCTGGATCTATCCACAAGAAATCATAACATTTTTACGTATAAAAAGCTTTATGTGGGGACAGAAAGTGTCACTCAGTTGCAAGAAAAATATAACGATAGCTTCTTCATGACATGGCTGTCTTCCATCTCTGTGATGTCTGTTGCCAGCAGTAGTGAGCATTTGTCTCTGATGACTAATGCCCAAGATTTTGATAACGGGCATCATAACAACCTATGATGCATGAGCACTATTAAGCTCTATTATTACATCTGTTCTTTAGGCATTTTTACTTGTTTTACATTTGAAACTTGTTTTACACGGTGATGTAATGCTGATTGTTATTTTAAAGCCTCAAGTTAATGCTGAGATAAACCACAGCGCCTAAACACCACATAGAGCTATTTCCTGGCAGACCAATTTGAAATCATCATCCTGTGTGCTGTGTCTCATGTGACATTTTGCTTCATAAAACAGATGTACAGCTCGTGGAAGCCTCATGTTCTCACACAGCACAGGAAACGTGGCGCAGCAGGTGAAAAAAAGGGAAAACACATAAAATCAGGCGCGCCCTCAAAATGAAAGTCCACGGCTCCAGCAGATCAGTCTGAGCCCTGCTGAGACTTGACCGCGCATACAAGCTGGCATATCTACGCAAAAGCACTCCACAATTTTTCATTGGCCAGAGACAGAGTGTGCATCTTTCACAGAGCAGCAGGGTAAGATGAGAACATCAGTCAGAGCAGAGTTTCTATTTGAGGTTGTCAATTTGTACGAAGTAAATAACGAGCTTGCGCGGCCAGTTCCTCCATTTAATGTGCTGCCGTTTGAATTCAAGGTGTGTCTGTACTGGAGATGAACATAGAACTATTCTGAATAAAGACGTGTATTCAAATATTGGTTAATTTACTATATTACTCAATTTCTGTGCAGTTTGTGCTGAAAATTTAAATCTGCATATGATTTTTAATCTTTTTAATGTGCAGTTATTTGTTCTTTAAACCTCCAATTTGTTTCTGTTAAACATTACATAAGAAACTATCTCAAAAGAAAGCTCATGTATATTTTTAATATATTATTTCTAAAAATTACATTTCATATTAGCTTCTAAACATAGCTGAAAATGTAGATGACATTAGCCAGAACACAGATTTAGTTCTTGCGCAGATGTGTATTAAAAGACCTTTGACTCAATTTGTAAAAGGCAGCCTGGCCCTTTTTTTTTTAAGATAAAATCAAAGCACTTTTAATTCAATTCACTGCACGATAACGCAATAATAAAATGGGATGTGTGGGAGGGGCATGCTAATTAATATTTCCATATTACTTTATGTAAGTGCCAGAGAGAGCGAGCGAAAACAGTAAAACTTGGAGAGCTGGAAGCTTCATCATTTGATACGAAGGCTTAATGCAATGCCGCCCTGAGAACGTGGACATCAAGTCGGAGCAAGACAGTTTTATGCTTTGTTAGTAAAGGTCAGGCTGGCACATTGATGATGTGCCTATTATCTGTCTCAGCGGCAATCTGTTTAAAATTACCTCATTATGTTGATGACCAAATCAAGTGCACCCCTGGGCCCTGTGCACTCTTCCTTAGATACTGCTTATGCCAAGTCACGGGCTACTGGTGCCGTCATGTTGGACTTGATTGGAGTTGTAGGGCTTTTAATACTACATGTATGCAAGCTAAAGCATGACATGTTATTAATTAAGTTAAAGCCCTTCTTGTCAGGCTGCCTGATCTTCTTATTAGGATCACAAACAGGTGAGGCTCAAGGCTTCTTCGCCTATTCTGAACGTGACAATGCGATGAGCTAACACATTAACGCTTCTGAAAATGTCAGTACGTAAAATAAAATGGATTCAGTTTAAGAAAAAATGCCATGAGATTCTGGCATTTTTTTCACGTCGCCACACTGATCTCAGAATCTAGATATGTGTTTGCATATTCAGACCATGTAATTATTGTTTTTATTGCATTAAAATAAGGTCAGCGCTCAGAGTGCAGGTCAGACAAAACAGACGAAAAGCGAGTTGAAGACGGATAGCGAAAAACAAACATGAAGCGTAATGATATCCAACTGAAATTTTCATGCAGCACCTGATAGCAGCCAAGCCCTGGATGGCAAAGCTTTGTGGCAAGTATGTGATTCCAATGCTTAGCAATGAATGCACAGTGCATTCTTTCCATGTTGTTTAGCAAAATTTATTAAGGTCCTAATCACAAACACGGTATAGTGAACTGTGCTGCATACATCAAGTTCACAACATTTAATTTGTAACTTACTAAAACTGCTGTTATTCGGAATTGTCTGCACTGCAGTCTGGAGTGAGTCCTCATTAATTAGTGGTGTCTTTTAAGCCCGCTCAGCCTGTGCATATTAAAATGCATAACAGAGTAATAAAACTTCACCATTATCCTCATCATTATGTCTTGGGGTAATTTGGCCAACATGCGGACGCATCTCTAAACCACAGAGTTTAATCCTGATAAACAAAATGCAAACAAATACATTATTTGACAACAGACCAGAGGAAAATGCCTGTAAGGTCTGCTCTGATTATTTCTAACAATATAGAGCAAGGAGCACTTTAAATTACTGCATACCTCCCACTAACACTTGGAGCTGTTGACTGAGCAGACTGCAGTATAGCCTGACGGAAAACCCATGTCTAAATCACATCAAAGGGCTTTCAAGCAATATTGAATTAGTGTTCACATTTTTTTTTTTCTGACAAACAGTACCTCTACTAGTTTTTCACCAAATTTCACTCAATTTCCTCAGTGCTTTGTTTTCAAGCAACTGTAGCCGAGTGAATGCTTTCATGCAGAACATGTAAGTGGCCACCCAGGCTTTTATTGATTAAGCTATGGCGCATTGAAAGATCAGACTCTCGCAATCTTTTGACAAAAATCAAAAGCAGTCAAACCTTGACACTTCACCCACTGGGATCGGTGCTATTAAACAGCTCTGTGTGGCTGATAACATTTGACAGAAACACACAAAAAAAGTCAAATAAAAGAACCATTTGGCAGAGGGCCGAAATATACAACTCACATTTCAACAAAGTAAAGGTTACAACTGGTCCCATGTCCTCAGACAACAACAGGACATCGGAGAAGCGGGCTAAAGTGAGCTCACAAAGCTATAATCACACAGCAGCCATGTCAAATGCATTTTTTTAAAGGCTGCGTTGAGAACCACCCAGGTACTTCTGACCATCATTAACCTCTGGCTGACCCTAATTCTGCTTCACAATCCCCCGGATTCCGAGGATTAATGTTACATTTAAATAATTAGGGTCAGCAGCGGACAAACACCACATATATAAAGCCTGAGCTGACATGGCTGCTATTGAATTTAATAAGGGAGTGCAGCCACAATGAGCCTTCATCCCATATGGAACTGCTGGATAAAAATGTGGGGAGAAATAGGAGCTTGATTGGACTGTTTTATGCAGCGAGCATCATTCTGTTTTATCACGATCTGCATACACTGAATGACATTCATATACAAATGAATGATATAATGAACCGTCCCAAAGCTTCTAGTCGGTGTTCATTATAACAATGATTCTTATTAATCATTCAGCAGCAAAATCTAAGTAGAATTATTACTACTCGTTATTATTTTATGAAAAAAAGGGCGAAAATCCTTTTACCACTAAAATGAAGAATTCTGAGTTAATTTATATACTGTCTGTTATTCAAGAAAACAACTATCTTGAATTAAAAGTGTATGAAAATGTGGGAAAACTCTGGCCTGACAAACCTCTAATTGTTTCTTTTATTCTTTTTTGTGTAGATTTTTATTGTCCTTCAGATCACTGTTTTGGTTTCATAATTTTACATGTGAATTTCTTCTCACCGCCTAATTTAGTTGTTGTTTCTAGCCCCGTGTAGAACCTGTTTTCAGGGACAAAATTTACCAAAAAAAAAAAAAAAATGAGTGGCGTCACTGGGCTAAAAGGGAAGCAAATACTGGACACTCCTAATTAGTGTCCAGTGTCCTGAAGTGTTGCATTTAAAGCGTCCTATGCTATTTGGCTGCTTGTATCGTTCCACTAAAGGTGTTGGTGGTAAAGCCCCAAGGAATACAGAGATGCACAGAACAAGGGCAAATAGGAAGAGGATCGCTAGCGAGCAAACATGCATGTAAACAATTGGTTCTCCTCATTTGTCCTATTTCATGTTGCTTTCCTCCTCAGGTGGCCTGGAAATCAATCCGGTCCGCTATAATGAAGGATGTCTCAATTCCCAGGTCTGTGTGAGGAGGCTGCTCAGTGGAGGCTTGAATAAGACGACAGGAGACCACATCTTGCAGATTTCCTTTTAACATACTGACACTCTCCTTTATGAATACTCAGTGGCCTTATTAGAGACCCTACAGCCAGTTGGATGTTATTATTTCTTTAATGGTGTGTCATTGATAATAGTATTGTCAGATAAAAGGGTCTGCTCTTTAACCAGTACATTTTTAATTAAAAAATGTTGTCATAATTTATATGGCATCACCACAACCTGGATCACTGCATGATTTACAAACGAGATATCAATAAATGGAGGGGCGGTCCTGCTGGCTAATGGGCCTTTTCTATTCTACAAATTGTAGTTTTGTGGATTTGTTCACAATAAACTTGCAACAGCTTGTCATGTTGAAGGAGATCACTACACTGCTCTATTGGCAAAAATATCTATAATCTCTCAGTTATTTGGAAAACACATACACAAGGCATACAGAGGTGTCAACACCTGCAGACTGACAGCTGATCCAGCTGTGCTGTCGCCATCAGAAACAGAAGAAGGCTTTGACGAAGATGCGCTGTGCCATCAGCTGCCAGACGTACTGTATACTGGCTTTTAAAAATGTAACAAGGACTACTAGGGAAGGAGATCTGGGAAGAAAAACAAAAAAAAATTACTTTCATTAAGCTATGTTTTGGATTGATACATTTAACACAGATTCTCCTTCACTCCTAACAGAAATCCCACTTAACAGATGAAGAATTAAGAGCAAGGATGCGGGTGTCATATGGGCTTAAACCTCTCATTTGAATTTACACAACTGGCTAATAGCCAACATGCATTAAGCCGATATACTGTGAGGATGGAGGCATGGAGTATCTGTACATACTGAATATATAATAACCTGGAGCATAAAACAAGGCGTTATATCTCATCAGCCCTCTAGCTTTCCTCATACTGAATCTCATTTAACACCTGCTGTTGGTATTTGGATCAGTTTGATGTATGAAATTAAATGTCATTTTACGTGTCTAACCTACACTAGACATCGTGGGGTGCGTGCTTCAGGGCTAAGCCACATATTTCAGTGTAGTAAAGTTACTGTAAATTGCCTTTTAAATTACTATAGTACACGGGGTGGGAAAGTGAGATGGTACTTCAAACGGCTAATTGATCCAGTCATTGGAAAATATAATCTAAAAATCTGACAAGTGCTTTGGCTGCTTTAGAAGTGCTAATTAGAAATATTGATCCGTTATAATAATGTTTAAAACAGGGAGCCAGTGTCTCACCGTGTAATCTACTGTGAGAGGGTGCCAGCTCACCACTTTTGTGAAGGGCATTGCTCCCTGAAAGCACTGATGATATAACACCCGCTTTGTTTGTGTGCGAGAGGGGATGGTTGGGGGGGGGTGTTGGCGAAGATTTGTCCTCCGCTCTTCTTTCTTTTCTACCCTTCCTTCTTTGGTCACTGCTAACGTATTTCCAACTATTTGTGGTTAAAATTGGCGTTGCCTTTGGGCTGTGAGGGGCGAGTGAGTGACAGGTCAGCGACAGGAAACAAATGTGAGCCTTCATCACATCGGGCATCCACATAAACACTCGGCTTCTCCGGGGCCACGCTCTGAATTGCTAATTCGTTTGTGATGAGGGCGACAAGGAACGGGTTTTGATGGGGGAAACCACGGGTGTCACAAAATCTACCCCCGCTTCTATTTACAAAGTCATCAATTCAGTGTGTTTTTCACTTCACCCTTCGCTCCCTGACAGAATGGACAGTTTTTCTGTTTTCAACAACATTGATCAGCCTCTGAGCTGCTGGGACCGGGGATATTAGAGGGAAAATGATCAGCTTGGCTTGGAGAAATGGCTCACCGCTGGGAGGCTTTGATTGACTTCCCCTGGGGAGGACACTGCCTTAGAACTACTTCGAGGTCTGTTGATATACTAGTCCACGGAGCAGCAGAAAGCAGGGACGTGTTTGTGTGTGTAATGCTGGAGAAGAGGAGTAACAAAAGGCCAACAGAGGAGAAGGTGGGTTGTGTGGCCCACTCTGTGTGGGATGTAAACGAGTATGTTTTCTATTCTGGGTGGAGTGGAAGGCTGCCTTGTATTGCAGTTTTGAGGCGAGAGCTCCAACGTGAAATGTAAAAGTGTGTAAGGGTTTAGAGAGATGAACAGCATATGAATAAAGTGGAAGATCCAAATCAGGACTGCAAAATAACCTACCAAACACAACGCCACATCATTATTCAGTCAAACTAATCAAGCCTAATTCTCTGGAGGTGGCAAAGAGGACGTGAGGCAAAGATAGTGAGTGTCAAAAAGACAGAGGTCTGTTGGTGTTCTGAAGTTAGTTGTTGTAGTTGAGTCTGCTTATCTACGTGGTCAGCAGTTAGAGCTACATCAGTGGTGGTGACACACAACTCGCAGAAATCATCAGTGCTCGAAAAACCTGCCTCAGAACCTCCTTGTTTGAGTGATAACACAGTCTACTCACAGACATGGAACATAATGTTTTAGATTCAGTATGACTTTTCTTTCACAAAGAATGACACAGATGACCCAACTGTCATGTTTCAGATCTAAATTTATCTGTTGCACAAGGCTTGGCTGTCTTAGTAGAACTAATTTGCCATGAATCTTTTCTGCACGACTATAAAACATGGCTGACCGAACAACCACATTAAAACCACTCAGCTCTCCACGCTCCGGCAGACAACCAATGCCTCCATGAACAATTTAACAGTCAAGGGATATTTTACTTGGATTAGTGTGCACAGTATGATTAAAAATGACAAATCATGACCATATTTCTCTATCTTTTGAGTGTCACAATGGAAATACATGTCTTAGTTCTGAGTTAGCCAGGAGGTCAGGTGGCTAGGTTTTTGGGCTTAGAACAATTCAGTCTTTATTTTTGTCTGTTTGAACTGCATTAGACTAACCCAGTGGTTCCCAGACTTTCTCTGCTGGGACCCATTTTGGTACATAAGAAAATCGTCATGCTTTGGGGGCACTCACCGCATTGCAGCGTCATTTTTTAATTCAATTAATTGAAGTGGTAGGGGGGAACCACTGGACTAACTTAAGAACAGTTTTCAGACCAGTCGAAAGCTAACGACCTGTCAACATGTGTCTGGCTCCAGATGCCCATTACAAACAAAAGTTCATAAATCCACCAATATGTCATAAAGAAGCTCTTTAAAACTTCAAAACTTTCCTGAGTCATCAGTTTTAAAGTCTTGTCAGTATCAAAGTGATCCCACAAACATGCTGTAAATCGGTATACGTTTGGGTGGTTAACTCTGTCTGGTTTTCTGTAACGCTGGCTGCAGAGCAATGTGTCACACTGGACTCCTGAATGAAAAAATCTGCAGTTCTCAATTTAAAAACCAGACTAGCACGCCACCCAGTTAATATAAAGAGAGAAATTACTTCACATAATATCTTTCAATCATACAAAAGACAGCCTACTTTAGCTCATACTTGAGACCCTTTTCATCTGTGACGGTCTTCTGATTCACTGAGTGCTGAAGTCATGATGTCTTATCTGGGCACGTCTGTGGACACCAGCTTCTTAACTCAGTTCAATCTCTCATTTAGAATTCCTTTCATTGGTCTTTGTGAAGGAATTAACTATGTTCCAGGGGGTTAGGATCCATATTATACAACAAATCCCCATCCACTCCACTATAAGACTTCCTGGAATACACAGAAACCTTTATAATCGTCTGG
The DNA here is from genome assembly GCA_005024645.1 of Planiliza haematocheilus. NCBI lineage: Eukaryota > Metazoa > Chordata > Actinopteri > Mugiliformes > Mugilidae > Planiliza > Planiliza haematocheilus. Next base: position 3,379,779 of record SRSE01000725.1, on the reverse strand, counting down.
AAGTTTCATCCATATCTATAAAATACACTAATGTCTTCTGTCTTCCAGTCTTACAATGGATATTTTTAGGGCCCGTGGCAAATGATGTCTGGTAACGACTGTAAAAAAAAACAAAACAAATATTTAAGAAACACAACAAATGACATACTGCTGAGAGAAAATACTAAAAATACAGCTGTGGAACAGAACTTTTAAGTTCTTTACAGGGCATCAATATATCCACCCATTCAGTAAATTGTGTGTTTAATCCAAAAACAGTTGACAAGCCATCTCTGGGAGATGCACAGCACTACAGGCATTTATTGGTAGAGATAAATTATAATTGACTTAATCCAAGATCCTTACATTTACCGACTAGAATAAACAATCTGAAGATCGGCGTGGTAAACAAAATGAACCTTGGTCATGATGTATTTATCGCCTGATCCATCAAGGCCACCATGCAGACACCTCTGTTAGTTTATGTTCCTGTCTGGCCCCACACAGCCCCAAACGACGCTGCTGATTTTGGTGCAGTAAGGCAGTCGCTGTTGTTTGGACTGTGAGTGCTCTGTTGTGGCCTAATGGAGCACAAGATTTTCCAGGCCTTTTTCAAAATGGGAAGTTTTTTCCCCCCCCCGGATAATTTTTGCTCTGCTCTCATGTGTGCTCTTCTTACCTCGAATTTAAGTGTCATTTTAGGTGTAATAAAATTACTTCTGGATCCAGAAAACAGCCATGATTTTTTTTTTCCTCGACACATTTTCTTTTTTATCATTCATTCATGAAATACAATCAACATTACACGCAGACTTTCAATCCATCTATCTCCACAACATGGCAACCAGCAACCAGCAACCAGATTCAAGGAAACTGTGCTGTACACAGTGCCCTCACCAGAAGCCAGAACATCAAACAGTGTAGCTAGCTAGCAAAATGCCAGGGCAGTTTCTGTTCATACCTGCTAGTCCCTAGGATAGGTCCTATGCCTTTTGGTTTAAAAAATCCAAATCCAAATGAGTTAATTGCTGTAACATCCAGTGACATTTACTTTTCTGTCGTTGTTGTTATTTTGGCTATTTTAATGCCTTTAATCTAGAGCCTATCCTAACTATTAGTTGTTTGCCAGCAAGTTAAGCTTTGGTTCACATTTGAGTTTGTAAGCATGTTACTGTGAAGGAATCTGTCAGATTGACCTTGATTAATAATAGGATAGTTAAAAAATAATCTGATTCTATCCTATCTGATAAACTGTTCCCTGCTTCAAGGTTGCCCCCCCACTGTTACTATTACTGTATCCCAGTTTTGAAAATGTGTTCAGTCTTATTTAAGGCTACTATAGAGCTCTGGCTCCAAAGTTGTACATAGGTTACATATCATCAGTAAACAGTGCAGCTTTGTTAGCTCCACATTGTGCAGCTGCTAATTTCCATAAGATATTTGTTCATTGTAAACAATAAATACAATCAACAATGTGTGCAATTCAACACATCTTTCTTCATACAAAGGAACATCATGTGTGTAAATCAGCCCATTTCCATTCTACACCAGCTTCCTCGTTCTAGACTAATGGCAGCGGATCCCTTGTGGTGTAGCATCTTTTTCCATCTCACTGCCAATTGTACAGGACATCTTTCACATTCTGTCTCTTCTTTGACATTGTCCCTTCTGGTTTGGCAAAGCAAGCAAGGAATACACAATACACAGGTCAGGGCTACAGTGTCTGAGTGAAATACTTATTAAAAACACCAGTGGACGTGAAGAATGTTTCTTTTATGTCCACAGAATACAGTTTTGTGTTAGACCACATTCTTTTGCATACACCTTAAGCGCATCATATGATTGAGAAATCTCAAGGCGACAAACACTGGTGTAAATCAAAGCAAAACCATTGCACTGATTTTGCTCTCTATAAGCACAAAAAATGCCACATTCAACCATTTCCAAAAGGCATTTTAAGCATCCTCATGCAGCTGCTGACATGGTGGAGGGAAACCAAACAGAATGCAAAAATAATCAAGCATCCACTCCCTCTCGCTCTAATCTCCATGACTTTCTGCACTATGGCTGATAAAGTCCATTAGAGTGAAGTTAATATATCGAGACTTGACACATTTGGCCTCGGAAGTTAAGGCGCCGCATTTCACCCCACACATCATCAGCGAGTTCGACGGCAAGAATAATGTGCGCCACATATGGGAGCGGTCCAGTACACGACACAGTAAACAGGCTCAGTGCATGATGCTGAACGCGACATGTCTGTGAGCGATATAGAGCAGGCCCGGCCTCGCGTGAAAAACTGAAATACTGTCTGTCGTCGTGTGTTCTGTGTAGTGCAATACAGTGACAGGGTGTGTGCATAAATGTTTGCGCTCTGTAATACAAGCACTGGTAGATTTACAATAATTTATCAGAAGACTCAACTGAAAGGAGCTTAGATCGTATAGAATTCAGAAGAAGCTTCCTCCCAGTAGACTGCACCTTACTTCAACTAAAACCCTGGTTAACATTCAAATCATGAGCCTCTTGGCTAGTTTTAAAAATAAATGTCAGGTCATTATAGATCGCAATTTTTGCCGGGGTAAAACGAATACATGAAACCTTTATTACCCACAAGGCAGAGCAGCAACAGAGAAAAGACACCTTCAGAATAATTCCTTTCTTCTCGTGGTTTACTGGTCGGATCAGATGCCCTCCTAGCACCCTCCCCCCACCTGCGCATCTTTTACAAGTTCCTGGGCCCTTCATGTCAGGGTCACTGCCTAATCACATTAGGGCTTGATCAAAGTTGCAAGAGCAAGAGAGAGAACAGGGGAACCTCATTTCTCACAGTGTGGGGATTAAACCTTGAGCAACATCTCAGGATCCTCGGCACCAAGCCACATCCCACAGGCCCCACAGAAGGCTTCAGCTGAGGGGTGGACGTTGGACAGGCTGTTGAACCTGTTGTAATCTGGAAGACAGAATACAGAGGGCAAACCCAGGCTCCATACACCGGGCCAAGATAGATGATCGGCTGGATAAAATATAAAATAAAGTACAGTGAGTAAATCACTGCCGTGGATGTCTCTGAGGTGTGTGATCAAATGATCTTAACTTTCCAGCATGGGGAGTCTGTTGGGGTAGTGGTTCCCAGACACGCTTATCAATATTTCACGGGAGTTACCCAAGACTGTTTGAATCAAATCTTACATTGATCGCAACAAACCCACTAGCCACATTTACGGTGATTTTTAACATATGCATTTCTCTGTGATCAAGTTACTGAACAGGGAATTCTGCTCTGTGAAGTCGCTTGGTAAAAATCATTAAAGATGGCATTCAAGGTGCCGATCCTCCCAACAACAAACAACAAATTGTGTCCCCTAATCGAAAAGCTCTTAAACCATGTTTCCTTTTGGCATATCATTTAAAAACTACTGTTCTAATGCATTTCTATTTAAAACTGGAGTCTATTCAAAATTTTCTAATAGCCCTTTTCAAACCTAAATGACTAATCATGGCCAATATTGACCCTAAAAACTGTAACTGGTGGATCTATTACTGCCTGGTGATAAGGATAGCAACGTTTGATTGCTACAGTTCTCACACTTTATCCCTGCTTGCCTTCAACCACTGTCTGCTACTTACATCAAAGCAAAGCAATGACTCTGAGTAGTTTTCAGTCATTCATTCCATACAGAGCTGCAACATTTAAACTTGTGTTTTTCCACTGGAGGCTGGTGGTGCCGAGCAACCGGAGCCTTTTGGTTTCTGTTCCGTTTGATAATGTTTCTCTGTGGCCGTGAATCTAAAAAAGAAATTACATGACTGGCCTCGGGAGAGGATGATAGTGCCTCCCACCACTTTTCCATCATCTGATCATGCCCTTTCCCTTTCCTTTTGAATTATGACAATAATACATTTCCCCGCTATTGTCAGTCTTTCTAATGCTAACTGGACAAACAAGCGGAGAGCTCTATCATCCTCTCCACATCTCCGATCATTAGCAGTATTAGCTGTTAAAATGCTTAAGTACCGTATTCTACCTGAAGTGACAATTTTATTCAGCTTTACCGTATGATTTTGACTACATAGAGAGAAATTTAAATTCAGTGCTGCCTTACCCTGACCATTACGTCATTAATAAAACTCATTTACAGCAATGTATTGCTTTAAACGCATCATTGTAAACAGAATCACAGGTAGTTCTACAATGTAGCAGAACAATACACCAGTCAATGCTCATTAAAAGCATGATTCATATTTATCAGAGTTTTTATCAGCAGAAAAAATACAAGACGAATGGAAGATGAAAGCACCACTGATCGAAGGGAATGACTAGAGAGTCTTGATATGGCTAAATTAGGTTCCCTGTTAAGCGGGGACTACTCTGGCTCATATTTCATGCAGAATCCTCCTCCCCTTCCGTTGTCAACATCTTTGCGATGGGAAACAAGAGCAACCATAGAGCTAGAAGCCTACATGCTGAAAATTACAGGTTTTGAAGAAAGATTTGTTTTGGATCGTGCAGGGAGGCAGGCCTGTTTGATTCTTCTGGTGAATACTTGCAAAGATGCCCAAATAATATGTTTACTACATTTGCTGCTTCCGCAAGAGTACAGCTAGTAAATCATCTGTGGGTACAATGAGTCCAGCCAACTTCCCCAAAGCAAAAGTATAAGCCTCTGAATGTTTGTATTTCTTCCCTACCTGCAAATGTTCACTAAAACAAGTGAACCCGGCTGACACTACTTTGCGGGGGCACCGTTGCTGCTTTTTGGGTTTAGAGTTGGCTGAGATGTTGTGATTGGTTCAAAGAAATACAAAACAAACCAAAGCTTATTTTGCCCTTAACCCAGAATGATCATGAGCACAGCCAGACCCTCTCCAGCCTCGGCGAGATAGGTATGTCTATATAAGACTAACATTCCACATGTGATAAATGAAAAAAGCAACAACACAGCATTGTGGAAGCAGTTTATGATGGCTACTTTAGTTTACTGTGAAATATTATTTGTTATTTGTATTTTTTTTCTTTTTTTCCCCAAAAATGCTGTAAAATGCTCACATCTAGAAAGCAACTGCATTTAGTGGCTTTTATAACCATAAGAAATTCTGAGGTCACAGTGAGTGATTTGACTACTTAATTATTAATGTTGTCTTTAAACTAAATCAAATGTGACAGGTCACAGAATGCTCACAGAGGTTGTTTTGTTCTGTTAAATCATAGAGAAATAGGTATTTTGTTGGTACTTTCTAAAAGCAGCCCACTGGCTGTTTTTCCAAAATTGCAGCTATTGCAAATAAGGGCTACAAAAATAATTCAAATGAGTCTTTTCTCACCTAAGTTTGGCTATAGAAGAAGAAAGAGTGAATGTAGAAATGTGGTCCTGATTAAAAATAACTAACATGACTGTTAGGAGACAGAATACAATGTGCAGTTTTGAAGTTGCTTTGTATGTTTTTCATTATAACTGAAATGTGAAGTCCAGTTGCGGCAGCAAAAAGTAACGCCCATGACCAGTTATTTCTTTTATACGCTCCACTGTGACCACCACAGAAGATGAATAAAGCCCTAGGCTTTATTCATCTTCTGTCAGTCATCAAAAAAAGCGTGTTTTGATCTTCTCCCGTGGGTCAATGCTGTGGCCATGATGCAGGCACGGCATGTCACCAAAAGCTGTCAAATCATAGACTTACCTGTCAGTACATGTAATTTCATGTTTAGCTCATAAGGTTTCCAATATCTCACCATGACCCCACCATGGCTCAAGGACAATGTATCATGTATCAGTGTATCATTGTTAGTGTTTGTTTCAGTCTGCAGGAACCAACAAGGTGTACAGTCACAGCTGGAATCTCCTGCATGCAGCTACAGTAGCTCCAGGTGATGTGGAGTCTTCTTGGAAGCAGTAAAGGTACAAAATAAAGCTTCATCTGGTCACAGGTCAGTTTCAAACATTCTCTGTACCTTTTCTTTCTCTTTTCACTATATGGTGAATATATCCTTAAATAACACAACATATGGTTTTATCGACTCACACAACACCGCTGCTACAGTCTGTGTTCCTCCTTGTTCCTGTGCTGCGTTTGCCCTTTTGCACCAGCTTCAAAAATCTTTAATGGCCTGTTCACCATGTGCTCGAATAAAACCTTTCTGACCTGTCAGCAGGCAGAAAGCCTCAATATTTCTCACGGTGAAATCAACTTGTGAGGCATTTTAGTAAATCAAAACAACCGAAAGCCAACCGCTCACTGAACCATCAACTACAAATGTCACGTTATTAAATTAATGTCATCTCTAGCTTATAATGACTCCATTATGATTACTGCACATACCAGGTCCAACACATTGCCACGATTATGGCAAAAGAAGGAAGAGAAAACAATCATTATCCAAGCGTGTATTAAAATTATATCTAAAAGAAGGTTAAGAACGTACAGGGTTATGTACTTCTATATGGATTATAAGCGGTGGTATTCTTGGCAGGTAATTTTTTAGTTTACAGCCCTTGGCAGTGAGCTAAAAAGTTAATTTCAGACTCTGCCTACACGATGACAAGGAGAGGCGGTTTAACTTCAGTAAAATTCACAGTGTGATTCCTTGCACCGCTCATAGTGACATGAAGATTTTTATGATAGTGTGGAGCACTAACGAGGAGCAGTCCTCAGAGTTGGAAAGAGATTATGGTCCTATCAACCACCAGAAGTAAACATACCACTTCCATTTCAATCAAAATGTGTACTGCAGTTTCCATTTACAGCATATAACACTAGGGATATCATTTCACCTCAGATATGGAAATGTATATTTCACAATCCATGTGGGAATGAATCCCCTCAAGCTTAAACCTGCGATACATCTCACCTGGGGATGACATTAACGTGGCAACATTAACCTTCCGCTTAAACTCTTTTTCATGCAAGTCTGCAGTATTAACCTTGATTTTTAGTGCGGCTAAGTTCTGTTTGAAGGGTTAAATTGAGATGGTGGTGTGGGACAGTCCAAGCTGTCCAGGTATTTCATATTTTATATGCATTTCATATCTCCTCGATCTAGGAGACCAAGTTTTTGGGGGTTATATTTTGCAGCCATGCAGGAGGAACAAACAACCAGTTTTATCTTAATAAATGATTCCTCCAAAAAATGAATACCATAGACTCTATAAATTAGAGCTGGATTTGTCTCTTCAGGCACATTATTGCTACTGTCTTTTGGGTGCTTGTCTTTTGTAGTTTACTGCACTGCTGAATGTGTTTACTTATCCGTAGGGAGCACAATCAAGGGGAAATTGCATGTTCATGGCACAGATAACACAGACTAGCCACCAGCAGGAGACACTTTTGCGGAGGCCAATTTATCTCAGAGGCAAACTGTCACCAAGTTTCTCAGTGCAAGTATTCTCTAGATTACATTTCCTTCCCAGGTGCACAGATTTAAGCAATATTCTTACACTGACAAGGGCCAACTTGGCTTCTATTAAACCTCCAAGACACAGTATGTTATAAGAATGCAGTTGGTCAAACTGATCAGATCTCTAAAAAGTTGACAGTACCCACAAAAAGTAAGATCTTGTCCAAACTTCAAACAGTTCCTCTTTCACACTTATTTGTGAACATAGCACAAGTGCAAGTACTGTCTAATGAGATGCTAATCCTGGCATCTCACACTGGTGTTTGGTAGGGTAAGGGTTTTATTTATTCATTGACATCTATTCTGCACACAGGCAGTGTCTGGTGAGATCAGGCCATAGTCTTCAGTAACCTGCATAAGACAGAGGCTCGGTTAAAGGTGACCTCTTCTGAGTATCATCATAAGCTCTGGGAGGGTCGGTTCAGATTTATTTTCCACATCACAACTGAATGCTGCGAGTGGTAAGTTCAATTATTCAGAGGTGTACGAATGAAAACAGGCTCTGATGTTGAGAAAAGACATGGAAACAGCAAAATTCATGTTGACATTTTGCCTTTACTGCTACGCCGGTAAAAACTGATACTAATTATTTTGGTTGAACAACTTCCCTGTCACAAAATTCGACTGATGTTTCCAGGCAGTGAGATGTCAGGCTACAGGGTGAGCAGCTGACTTTACTTGCAAGCTGAGTCAGACAGCAAGGAAATGAAGCAAATAATGGCTTGATTTGGAACACTTGAGCAGCATACGGCAGGTGGAAACAAGGGGGGAGGCTCTAATTCTGCTCTCAAGCCAGCTGGTCTTGAAGCAGGGGCTGCAGCCAAGCTCGCTGACCGCTCTGTTTCCCACTGAGCTTTTCTCAGCCGAAGGAACTGTGCCAAGAGGTGTGGTACCTCTCTCCAAATCACCTTTCTCTCTCTCTCTCTCTCTCTCTCTCTCTCTGTCTCTCCAGTGTATAATCGTAACATAATCATACCCACTACATCTATTGATCTGTCCACAGTACACTTCCACTGGAGCAGCCAAACAGTATCCTTAGGCGAGGCCCTTGCCAAGAGAGATATGATGACACCAATTAGATTAAACCGATATTCAAATGCACAATGGATTTATGTGGCTCCAGTCTCAGGCTTATTTAGCTTATGTTGAAGCTTTGCAATTTATCCAGTTGTCACACTGTCCCAGAAGTCCCTCAATGTCATGCTAATTAATTATTTATCATTACCTAAACGTACTAATTAATTGTCAGTTTAAGGGCATGCTTTTATGGAAGACATATTCAATCTGTCTCCAGGGATCTCTTTCATCAGAGTATACATACCAATTATTTATTAATATCCCGCTGATTCTCTTTAGAGTAAACGCAGTGAAGGTCAGAGCAGAAGAAAAAAGCAGGCTGGTTTCTTGGTGAGGCCCGCTGACATTTATCCCTTCCAGTGGACTTTTAAGATCTGTTTAGAAGGATGCCGGTATCCCCCTTTTTACCTCTTCTCAAAGTGAATGTCAAGGACATGCATAAACACGGATGCCACAGCTCATTACTGGTCATATTTATTCTAAGGAGATGCCCTTATCACAGTGTTTATAATTAAATGGATGAGACCACAGCTTTAAAAAAATAAAAAAGAAGAAGAAGAAAGAAAGAAAACAAAGATCTGTCATTTTGTTTCTTCCAGCTCACCGTGGTCCTTTAATGGATGATCTATTTATCTTTTCCAGCCATGATGCATGTTACATACGTTTCATGGAGTTTTAGGATCAGACGATCAGATTCCGAGTGGGTGTAATTATAGCAGCTTGCCTTGAGTTGGAATTAAACCACGGCAGCACACAGACGTCTGGTATTCAAATAATTGGCACACTTAGAAAGGCTCCGTGGCATTTTACAGATGTTCTCTGTTTAAAATGTGTCAAGACACCCATTAGCTGGATCTGAGATGATTCTCAAAGCGGAAGAAACTGTACCACGAATTCAAAACCTCTCTGTCTTCAAATGCTCAGTCTGGTGCGATGGGGCACCATAAATGCCACATCTTTAAGATCTTGAAACAAAGCTAAAAAATAAAAAAAATAAAAAAAAGATTTAGTCAAATGGGAGTATTACAGAGAAAGAAAGAAAGATACATAATTCCCTCATGTTTTTTATTCATAAAACCACAATATTACGAAATGATCCTTTTTTTTTTTTCAAGGAGATTCAGAAACAGGAGTTAAACCTTCCTTCTCTTGATCTGATTTACAGTCATTACATTTATTTCACATTTTTTATGCTAAGGTGTCCCTTGCATTTTTCTGGGTTAAAGACTAAATGACAAGATTTCACATTCAGTTTTGCACCTCCAAAGCTTGTCAACAACGTGTGCCAATTTGTCCCATAATACAAACGATATCATTTAGATGAAAGCCCCACCTGACACTGACCCATCAACAGCACAGGGCCAGAGTTTGTCTCTTTTCCTGTGGCGACCATCTTCATTCAGCTCACCACTGCAGTTGCCCTGGCAACAAACCTAAACAACTATGGTCCACAATACTAATGAACTAATGCAGAGTTCCATTTGCCAAGTCGGAGCTGGAAATATTGTCAGATCTGAGATCATGGCACCCTGATATAAAAAGCTGGAATTCCAAGATGATGTGTTTGCATACACCATTTCTTGTGCATACAATACACAATATGTTACTGCAGCTTTCCCTCTGAATATGCACCCTGAATTCATGTTGGAATCTGAAGTCAGGGTCTGTGACTTTGTGTTAAAGCTTCCTGACTCATGTAACCACAACACGCTTGACTGGAATAAACTGGGCTGAGAGGAGTGATATGTAGTTTTAGATAATTTGTTCAACACGGAGTGGAGAGGTGGTTAGCACTGATGCCTCACAGCAAGAAGGTCACGGGTTTGAATCCATGGGCCGGCTGGCCTTTCTGTGTGGAGTTTGCATGTTCTCCCTGTGTCTGCGTGGGTTCTCTTTGGGTACTCTGACTTCCTCCCACCATCCAAAGACATGCTCATTAGGTTAATTGGTGATTCTAAATTGGCCGTAGGTGTACATGTCAGTGTGAATGGTTGTCTGTCTCTCTGTTAGTCCTGTGATAGACTGGAGACCTGTCCAGGGTGTACCCCTGCCTCTTGCCCGATGACAGCTGGGATAGGCTCCAGCAGACCCTGCGACCAGGAATAAGCGGTTACAGAAGAGGAATGAATGTTCAACAAGAAAATATCAGCTCCTACTGATCATGCAAACGCTTGATCCAATTGTTTATCTTTGGGCGGAATCTGCCATAAATCTGCATTTTAGAGAGTCAGTGGGAAGAACTGCTTTGTACATGCCAAAAAAGTTTTGGGACATTTAAAGACATAAATCATTTAATTTAGCATCCATGTAAAGGGTTACATGGGATGGCTTTCAATTCATCAAAGTAATCAGCAAATGTTATGTTAGCAGATAAAAATAATAACATGAGCTAGGATATTACCTGGAAATTAATTACATCCTGATGAACAACACAGCACCAAGGGACAGTTAAAAAAGGTCGGTACATTCTGCTGTGTCCAAGATGCTTTGCCACTATGTGTCTCATAAATAAAAGCATTTTATATGGTCTAAGTAAAATCTAGGACAGTGGGCTATTAATGGCCAAGGGACTCCTCTCCTGGGGCAACAGTGTTAATCGGAGCAATAGGTCTCCTTCCTGCTGGATCAATGTCAGCACAAATTTCAGATTGCTTTCCTGATGCGCGCCAAGTTATCTGTGATTCAACTTTAATAGGATATTGAACGGAGCCAGCATTTAGCAAGCAGAGCCGTATTTCACGTTATTGACAATCAAATGCACACAACTTTCTCATTAGCATGCATTAGGAAAACACCGAATTAATCTTGACAACACCATCGGGAAACAAGATTACAGTTACATGCTTGTTTAAACAAACAAGCCTAACAGTGACTTGGTGATCACGTGACCAGGAGACATGACGAATGTAGGTAAATATAGCTTGACAGACGTTACACTGGACAAAAAGCTACTATGCTAAGAGAAGGCATGAATTAGTGAAGTAAAAGGGATGCGTGTTTACTTGATATCCATGAACCACCGCATTATACATGTATAATGATAAAGCAACCCATGAGCTCATCTTCAATGTTTCAAGACCTTAGTGCTCTAAGGTTTCCCCTCTCTGTCATTTTGCATAAAATCGCAGTTTTCAGCATTATTGCCACTTCAAAGATTAAAGCACAAGAGCATAAATCTGTGTCACGCAGGGCATAAGAGCTTGAAATGTTTCACATATATATGACTCACAAATGATCAAAGCTTCACATGTATTGAATATCCATCAGTTTTCATATTCTTTATATTTACACTGGAACATGGAGTTATGGAAATGCTACATTGAAATGTCATTAGAAACCCTGATGAGCACGATTCTCCTCCATCAAACGAGCTCATTACACTGTAATGCATTTGTCCTGACACTCCCTAACCGAAAAGCAATGCTTGGATGACAAAATGAGTGGCAATTCAAACTGGGCGTGCTAAATCAGATGACATTTTGCCGCACCTGAAGGTCAAGTGTTTTGTCAACAAGGACAGAGCCGGCCGACGAGGCTGCCAAGCATCAGGTGAAAGATTTAATGTCCACGTATTAACATATTACCCAAACAAGAAGCGAACACATTGTATGTGAGGAGGAGGCAAATCCTGCTGGGTGGAATTTTATGCTGAGGGGAGAAAAGACGAGGAAAAGTAGATTTCTGAAATACTGAAGGCTCATATAATAATACAGTACGTACATGTGTGGAAGACATAATGTGCTGTATTTCAGGGTTGCGCATGCTCGTACAGTGTGAATATGCAAAAGTATGTATGTGAAGAACAAAACACTGATTACTGTAAAGACAAAAAGAAGAGAGGAAGACAGGATGCAACAACAGTCTCCAGATGGATAGACAGACTTTCTCTGAGAATTAACAATTTGCTGTTTTTATATTGCAGTTCCAGACTAGAAATGATAAACTTACATTTTATTAATAACTTGAAGTGTATTCATAAGTGCTGGCCAGTGGACATTTAAGCTGAGGAGTCTACAGTAGATGCTTAGATCTACAAAATTCATTTAGATTAACTGCAAAAGAAAAGAATAAAAGCCTCCTATATTGAGGTAAAGGCAGCTTCGTCAAATATATTTTATTAAATATAAAGTGAGTTGTTTGTTTTGTTTTTTTGCTGTTACACAGAAGTACAGAAACAATGTTGGTGGATATATCTCAGGTTGTCAGGTGCAGATGACAGCTGAGAGTTGCTGAATCTCCCAGTTAAACTTTTAAGAGCACCATATCAACGGTGAAATAACTTCTCCTGTCAGTGTGTGAAGCTAACGTTAGCTCTGGCAGCTAAACCGCAGCTGTCAACTACAGGTTGACGGCCAAAATCAAACCACTGTCACATGTAACTTACCAGCAGTGTGCTATTATCATATAGCGGTGAAAGGCTTGATTTTAATTTATCTTACAGACATGTAGACTGGTGTATAAAGCATAGCTCTAATCGGGCCTAGTGAACAACCAAGACACCTTAGACAGTATAAGTGTGTGCAGTTGTTTGGTATTGTGAATAAAGTGGCTCTGACTGATGCTAAGCTTTATCTGTGCAGGAACTCTTCAACAAAAAAAAATAATTTTAGTGGATTTTTTTAAACCACTATTGATTCCTCTTAGAACCGTATAAACACAACAAGAGTCCCTCCACAACAAATGGCCTCAAAGATAGCCAGTAGGCACTACTGACGTTAGGAAAGCATTAGCTTGAATTATTCAGCATTTTCTATCCTGGTATGTTGTACAATATTAAGCAATATAAAATGTAAGGGATGAACACAGGGCAGAAAAAAATGCATTCAGTGCATTTGCTTGTGAGTCCGCCTCCAAGCGATTTCAAAGATCATTGCATGCATCTCCCGAGAGGAAGCTCCGAGGTATGCCAAACATCATCATACAGCCATGCCTGTTCAGGTGGTTTAAACCCCAAAGTCACGTAGATTCAGAGAAAATATCACACCTGTCATGACACCTTAGTGTCTATAAACCAGTGCTCTACGCTTGCATGCATTAACTGTGGCCAGTGGTAATGAGGAACAGAGAAGAGTGGGAGAAAAGAGACAGAAAAGGGACATTAAAAAGAGGGTTTGTGGGTGTGGAAATAAACACACACACAAAAACCAAGAGGCACAGCCAAGTGTGTGACATTAGACATAATTCAGAATAAGGGCCAAGTGTCCAGCCATGCGGACAGACAAGCCCCTCATGTTCAGACTATGCCAGGGGTAAATATTCACTTTGACATTTGTGCTGTATGCAATTTCCATCGGCTGAATTGTATCCAACTGACATTTTCATCCATGTCACAGTGGCCGTGATTTCTACATTTCAAATCTATTTAAAACATCAGACATACATGGTTTGCATATAAGCGACACCACCTGACGATAGATTGTAAGATGTTGTTGTGATGTTGTTGGCCTCAGGGATATCCACAGAAATGATTTAAAATGTCTGACAGTCCTAGCCCTCCAGAGTTTAGTGTTTTTGACATCATCTATTTCACTTCTTTACCCAGACTGATTTCTGTGAACATTCATTTAGAAATGTATTTCACCTTAGTTTTACCTCAATTTGACCACCGGCCCGTATAGACTACGGGTCAAGCTTAGCTCAGCTGAAGTTTTGAAGGTCAGTGTTTCACATACTATGGTGGAAATACCTCGTTTCACATAGAAAGTCACCAGAGCCACCTCAGATGTCAGAACGTTTATAAAACACGAGGAACTTCAGCGTAGTTTGGCAATTTTTGCGCCTTCTATCGTTTAAATCTGAGCTGAAATTTATTGAGAGATATCTTTTTTATGTCTCACATATATTTCAAATCCACAGACAGCTGCAGGAAGACATCAAGCACTTGAGTTCTATACTTTCTGGTCAGTGCTCAGAATGATCCCAGACACTGAACTATCCTTTGAAACCACTAATTTGGTGGCTCAAGTCCATGATCGCACAGGCACACTTTCTCTGGCATTGATATTTATGTGGGAATTCCTTCAGTGCAGTAAAACAAAGCTTTTTATATAACATATAATAACCAACCCATTCAACTGTGCTGATATTTATGCGTTTATATACATATTTCAAATTGTATTTTTTTGCCAGTGAGAATACCACTGCTGTATAGTCAAGAATGACTTTGTAAGGTGTCTCCATTTTTTTGTCCACTTTCACGTGCTATCTCTCACTGAGTAATTAAACCTTACAGTCGACAGGGAATGAAGAAGCACTAACCCATTATGTGGCGGCCTAAAAGCAAGCTTGGTTAATTTTTCAGAGAAATTTCCACTAATGTATTCAGAGAGTGGGAAACACAAAAAATAAAAAGCTCACATTGGCAGCCAAGAAGACAAGTGTATATTTAAAGCGCGCCTGGCCAAAGGCTTTCGTAATCATACTCATACGCACACTGAATGCAGTTCATCATCACCGCAAAAGTGTAAGAAAAAGCTCTTATTACGACGGATGGCCAAGAATACTTCATTAACCAAGATGAGTTTGAGTTAACTATATGTTTGGGAGACAAATACATACTTACTGCTAAAATCATTGATTAGCTTTTCTCAGTCTTTTCTTAAACACAATGGCTAATGAGTCTTTTTTTTAAGAAAATAATACATCTTGTGGGCAGTTGTAAGAGGAGATGTATTTGTTTGATGGGGGTTGCCGAAACCGAATAGCTGCAAATGAACCCTTGAAATTGCCACAACTGTTTGAAGCTCTTTTTTCTAGGTTTCCATTTCATTAGACTCCTCATTAGATTAGCAGATACACACTTCAGACGGACGTATTTGAGGGAACCTATAAACACAGAAAATATGGGTGTTTGGATTTTTAGATCCAACTTTGAATTTTGTTTCACTTGATCAAATTGCTCATTCCTCCCCTTCTCCGTTCAGTGCAAACTGTGAGTCATCTCATATTGCTCGATAATTTCAGTGTCCCTTCAGGGAAAAGGTAGACAGTGTATATTGATTGATTTGGGCTGGATATACGCTAAAACAAACAGATATCTTGTTCTAAAGATCAAATTCTCCACAAACTCTTGCAGCATTAACAAATGCAGCTGAGACTGGGCCCAAAACACAGGCACAAGATAATTAGTCACACCAGGCTCCGAGTAGGAAGGGCAGGGAAGCAATCTGACTGAAGGATGTATTGATCCTCCAGAGAGGGAGGGGCACCCATTCAGGAGTCATGATCAATCTTGCGAGCCAACTCTCTCAATCTGCGATGAGACCTGTGTGTTTGTATGGGGAAGCATTACATCTACACTGCACACACTCTAAATACACATGTTTGTGTGTGTGTGTGCGTGCGCGTGTGTGTGTGTGTGTGTGGAGCCGCATTAACACTACCAACAGCTTGGTGTATGACTTGTCAGAAAGAGACAAATGTCTATGTGAGTAAAAGACTCCCAGGGGTTAGAGGAGCGGGGTTTAGCAGTACCACAGCATCGGAAGCCTTTATCGTAGAGTTAAAAGCCATCCCTGAGCCGCAGATTCTCCTCATCAAACCGAGCGCTCCGAAGCGAGGCGCGGTGAGAGGTTTTAAAACCGGCTCAGGGAGCGATAGAAAAGGTAAATCTTCCCAAATATAAACTGTTTGCATATTGGTGTTATCCAGTGGCTGGTCACAGGTGGGTTTCATCTGATTAGACAGTAGTGATGCATATCAGGGGGAGCAGCCCACCAATCGCAATGTAATTCATCTTCCTCTGATACACTGGAAGAGGAGGAGAAGGTGGGGAAGAAGTGCAGTGGGACTAAAGCGTGTTGCCAAAGCAGTGGTCCTTTCCTTTGCCTCTTAGATATGAAATCTGTGTTTTGTTTTATTTCCTTTGCATTTTGTAAGAGGGGTTAGAGACAAGAAAAGACTGCGTGTGTTTGTTTGTTTATGAGGCGTGTGCGTGAGTGTGTGTGTGTGTGTGTGTGTGTGTGTGTGTGGGGGGGGGGGGGGGGGTTAATAACGCTCAGCATTGGCCTCCAGGGTTGAGGGTGTGGATCAGATATCAGACAGCATGTTAAGCTGCAGGGACTCCCACAGCAGTGGAACTGTAGACGGCTAATTGACAGGCTGTTGGAGACGGAGCCGGTCCAGATAGCCAGTCACTTTCACGCTCCCACACTCAGCGCTCTCCACCAGGGGGAAGGCGGGTTGCTGGGGGAGACGCGCGTGTTATGTGTGTATATGTATGTGGGTGGGTGTGCAGGCTTTGGACCCACTAGGGAAGTGGATGTCACTGTCACAGTCGTCTGCACATGTACACAGCACATTTTCTCACACACGTAGATAGAACTGAGAATGGAAGCCTGTAGCTGAACTGTTGGAGGACTCTGAGACAACACCAAAGTCACACTCATGTAAATTCCCACACACACGCATCAGCTTGACCCACCTCTTACACACTACATCGCGTCTGAGTAAGAAACTGACAAACTCAACCTCCACCTTAAAAAGCAGAAAATAAATGCCGAGCGTGGCTTTAGCGCGGCAGGAAATGTAAAAAAACATCAAAACTGAGCCGGGGCACTCTACCAGACATGTAGTTGTTTTCGTGAGTCATCTCCGTATGATTGCACCTCACGGTCTTATGCTGCATATTGCGGGTACAAACTCTAGCTTTAAGTGTACACCGATTCCACAGCTTGTTACCGCCAGGACTTCGCTTTTCCTATTTGTACTGAAATGATGTTTTGTTCTTTGTGCTCACGTGTTCTTTGTACCCATAACCCGCACAAGGGCACTATTCCCAATGAGATCAACTCACTATAATGTCCCTTTTGTGCCGTTTCTATACGGTATTGATTTACATTAATGTGGTTTAAGATTTCATCCCGCGAGGAAGGACAGGACCTGGGGAGAGGGTGAAAATCATCTGTGGCCTACACCATTAAACATTCAATTATCTATAAAACACACAATAGAGGCTTCAGTCAGTGAAATGACAAATTGCAGGCGGAGAGCTCTTCAGAGGTGTCCCTGTTAGCTCAGGTTTTTATAGATCACCTCACATGCCACCCTATAGCTGTTTAGTTATCTCCATGAATATATGCAGAGGGGATCTGTCCTTGCTGAGAGCAAAATCTGATAATGCAGCAGCAAACACAGCTGAGAGTCAGAGCAAACCAATTCGGAGCTCTGTTTAAAAAAAAAAAAAAAAAAAGCCAAAGGGCTTGCTGCTCATCTCAGCGACAGCACCACACAATAGATGAACAATTATTCGGAGTTGGACTGGAAGAAAAATATTAATCTATTTATTCATGGCTTGTTGAATCAGCGTTATCTTCTGTGATTAATCCAAGTCAATAATGTAATCTTTAATTATGAAGAATGGCCTTATTACCTACGTCAAATAATCATGCCGTCCCCAATGCTGGGAAGGAGGAAAACAAATTTCTCTGCTACGTGATTATGTATTTCCTGCCATTTATTAGAGCAGCTGGACAATTTTGTTTGGCCCTGAGACTTACATTTATTGAACTCTTTAGAACTGTGATTGCACAAAGGTCAATTCATAATATTCTGGAAAAAAAGCAATAATTTTTCAAAAGGAAATAAATATGATAAATGCACTTGTATTTAAAATTGAGCACCGTGAAACACAAACATGAGACACTAAATGTACCACTCTAATGCAAACTTAAATGAGCATTTGCAGTAAATTAAATACGACATTCGGAGGGAAAAAAGGCAAAATTCAAACTGGAGGTCTGCTGCAGAGAATATTGTTCTGTTTACCGAAAAGCAAAAATGTCGGAAAATGTCGTAATTATATTTCATCAAGAAATTTTGCCAAGAGCACTACATCCATGAGGCTATTACTGAAATAAAACATCCCAGGATGATCAGTCGAATAAAAATACAATACAAGAAGCAGATCCTGAAGGAGGGCCCCATGAGAGGAAGAATAATGACCGATTTGTGCAGGACTCCTTTGTGTGTATGTGGGTTTGTACATGGCTGCATGTGATTAATAGTACGTCACCGGTAATAATGGCTTTCCTGCCGTAACAAATGACATGCAGTTTGTAGCTAGAAAATACACACGCACACACGGCGGCAAATGCATGTGACTGAGCTTGATTTGCACTCTTACATTCTGCTCTCAGACCTGCTCCCACTACTCCCAGTCCTTCCTCCCTGTGCGCTCCCAGTTGTGTTTCCCACCAGGACTTGGAGTAAGTGATTTGTCATGCGTGGAGGCAGCAAGTAGCCTGTAACAAATCTAACTGACAGCCTCCCAAAATGCAGATCACACAGCTGACAGAGAGGAAACAGCATCTTAGGGAACTTCAACGGGATCCTAATCTGTGATGAAGTCGCCCAGTGTCCAAAGACAGCTACAGGACGTTTCATCGACTGACACGGGACAGACATTTCCTGGATGTCAGAATTGTCTGCTAATTAATGTACTCAGGGAGGAGTGAGTGTCAAAGTGTCAGAGGATATTGGCGTCAAACGTGCTAGGAGCACATAATAAACTTTTGGAGCGGTGTTACCGCTTCAGACAGATTTTTGTCAAACTTTCGGCATCCCCTTTGAGGAACACAGCATTTTCTTTAGCCAGACAGAATAATTGTGAAAATTTGTTAAAGTAGGATCCATTCTCATGTCACAGTTAATTTTACGCCCTCTTGTTAGACATAGAAAAACAAATAAATATCTTGTTGGCGGTATCAAGAGAGGAGCAGTGAAATGGCATTATTTCTTCGGTGTAATCTGGCACATCAGACATAATGCGGTGCCATCTCTGTGGTAAGACAGAATCTTTAGGTCTCAGGAAGGTGAGCATATCAATGTTCAACATACCCTATTAAGACTTGACAACTGCACTTTATCATCACTAAACCAATTGCATATTCCTATTCCTGCAGGAGAGATGGGGAAATCCATCTCCTGCAAGGACAGTGCCTTTAATAAATAGTGCACAGAACACAGGCACAAACTCTCCCTCTTTCCTACCTGATCCCTTTCCCCCTCTCTCGCTCTTTCTCCCTCTTCCTCGTACACACACACACACACTTACGCTCTTTTCCTCTCATGGAAATTGTTTCATTCCTTTTAGTCAATCTGGCTAATGCAAAAATCATGTATGTCAGTCTTTAAATATTTAATCTTAACAGCAGCAAGATTGAAATACAACGCTGCAGAAGCATTACTCCTTCCCTCCTGAAAGGTACAAGAGCTCAGAGCGAGCGAGAGAGAGGGAGGCAGCTGCTCTGCAATGTCAGAAAGCGAGAGTGGGAGCGACAGGGAGAGATGGAAAAGAGGAGAAGTAGAGACTCTGCTATTTTTGATGACAATTTTGGTGCCATGCACTCTCAGCTACGGGGGTTCAAGGTAACATTAAAGCACAGTTTGCCTCGGAAAAGTACACAACCACATACGACAGCTCTCCGTGTTTTCTTCTGTGGGAGCAGCCTTTGTTCTTTGACATAACAGATTCTGGTACAGGCACGGCTGAAGAGAAACACTGTTGCTGCGAAGAACTTAGCGAGAAGAGATACAGCTCAATGACTGAGTCAAAGCCATGAATGTTGCATGCAGAACTGCACCGTGGGAAGCACATGGTCCCCGGAGAAGAGTACAAACACAAAGAGAATTTCAGTCCTTCTCGCCTCAAAGTCCTCGTTTGGTTTCACCCTTAGCCGTAGTTATGTGTGAAAAAGAACTCCTCATTTTTAATTTATTCAAATTTGTCTCTCAAAAAAAGTTTTGATGAAGCCATTTAATCAAAGTCGAGTAACGTGATATTGTAAGAGTCAGGTGAATCAGAACTTTGAGAAACTTTTACACTCACCACAGAGAAGTCCTCCACTGAGCAGTTCTGTCCACTGAAATTGCAGCTCATGAGCATCTCTTCTAACTGATGTCCTGTCCTGTTGAAGATGTCCTGCATGTCAGGAGCAGGATACATTAAATCAGTAGGTTTGTGCCCGTCCCTGTTTTTGGGGGGCAGACCTGTCAAGTTAGCCAAGTGATAGATATCGGCATCGGTCAGCGCGGAGAAGCGAAAGCGGTTGATGTTGCAGATGGTCACAGCGGGGAAAACCATCTCGGGGGTCGCCTCCTCATTCAGAGCTGTAACATGAGGGTGCTCCAGGTAAGAAATGGCACACTTAGCCGCTTGATACAGAAACAGTCCCAGTGAAGTCAAAAAGGCAAGAGCCCAGAGAGTCTGCCGGATGCCCAGGCGACCAGAGACAAAGATATGGTTAATCCCATGGAGGGAGCAGGAGTTAGCAAACCCAGCCAAGTCCTTGGCCGGAGGGGTGCAGCTCTCCTCGATCAGGCTCTCCTTGTCCCCATCCTGCTTGTTTTTCTGCTTCTCATCCTCCTCTGCAAATTTGATTTTGCAAACAAATTCGATAGGCATGGGGGCAGCCAGGTCTGCGTTTTGGTTTTGTGTTTGATGGCAGCTATCAGCCCTGGATCACTTCCCTCCTACTTCCTTGGCTTTTGTCCTCCGAGCAGGAAAAAACTCCAGAAAGAAGAGAAAAACACCGGGAGAGAGTTTGTTGCTGCTGCTTTCGCTGCTGCCTGTGCTGTGACTGATAGTGCTGCTGCTGCTTCTGCCGCCACGGCTCCTAGTGACTACAGCGCTGCTGCTGCTGTGCTGCTACTGCTCTGAACGCTTGTCTCACTACTTGATCAGCTCACACAGGCTCGCTTATCAGCAGTAATACAGCTGTCAAAAAAACACCGTTGCACACTGCCTCAGACCCACAGATGAAAATGCTGCATTTTCAGTCGGGCTAAAATAGAAACAGGGAACTTAATTATTCATGAGAAGGTAACGTTGTGATTATTTCCTCCTCACTGACGCGAGTCGCAACTTCCCCCGGTCATCCCTGTGCTTCCCGCACACAGACCCCCTCCTGCTTAATCCACTTGTTTGGATGGTGCTTTCACTTCTTGACCTGAATAAAGTTGGTGTCAGAGGTTGCGTTGTCAAACATGTGGTGTTTGATGTGAATCGCAGGAGGTCACCGCATTTGAATGCCACCCCAAACAAGGTCTCTGGGGAATGCCTAATTGAAACAATAATGAGGAGCGCGAGAAGTGGAATTGAGCACAAGGCAACTCCTGGCAATCAATCTTGTCTTGGCAACAAAAAAGTAAAAGACTATCGATTGAGGGAATGTGTCTGTCAGAGATTAAGAGAGCCAGTACAACAGTGTTTCCTTATCAGGAACTAATGGTAGCATCACAAGACTCCTGCACGAATCTGAATTAGTGAATGCATCCTGATCTGGACCCCGATGCTGCTAAACATGTTGAAATAAAGTATCGATCGGCCGCCTTCCCTACCCTTTACAGTGTGTGTCTTGGTGCTGTTAATGGCCCTTTTCCAAGTTGCCAAACAAAATTATGCAAATGGGAGGCAGAAAACTGAGAGCCCTAATGCATGCTAGTCCCCTTTAAATGGAATTAGTCATGCGGGTCACATCACAAGGGGCTGGGACCTCTAGAGAGAAGGCATATTTAAAAGTGAATTCAACCGCTATAAACACACGAGCCAAGTCAAGTCACAGAGGGCATCAGACATGTGAAATTACTCCAAACTAGGAATGAATATGGGAACAAAAGAAAAAAACTCTTTTTTTCCCTAAACTGTGAAACATAACTGTGAATTATAAAACACTGAATGTTAAGAATAATGAGAATTAAATAGTCAGTCTGATCTATTTGGCTGGTTAAAATAAACCATCTCCTTTAGGGACAGAATAATGCCTTTTTTTTTTTTTTGTCGTTGCAGTCTTTCAGACAGGATTGTCTTTTGATGGTGTATTCTTTGGCAAGATAAACAGAGATATGTAGGATATTGCTTTTACTTGATAGAAGTGAGGCGTCCATGGTTTAGCTATGCCTCTGGCAGGCACTGAGGTCTGCTAACCACAGAGTGTTTTATGTAGTCACTCCCAGAGGATGCCGGGCTTATTTACAGTCTCACAGAGGGAATGAAAGCTCACAGTCCACGCCATGACTAAATACCAAATGTGAATAAAAAACAAGCAGACACATCTGGCGCATGAAAACCGTTCAAGGAGTGGATGGCATTATATTTGTTTGTCAGAGCCAATTAGACTCCAAAGCCGAGTCCTGCTTTGTGTTTGATGCCTTAAACATGAGATGCAGCGGATTAAATGTCGCTGACCTTCAAGTTATTTTTGACACTATGAATAATGTCTCATTTTGCAAGAACATTAGCAAAAGGCTTTTTTTGCTGAGCTCATGGTCACTTCTTTCACAAGCACAAATGAGTGCTTTCCTCTTTTCCAAATACGAAGCTCACTTGCGAATAAAAATAACCCTTCAAAATTGTTCATCTTTGGCCTGCTTACTGGGAAATAAAAGTAGTTTGTAGAACTGGAAGATGATGGCCTCTCCTAGAGAAAAGGCTGGCAGCTTTATCGTGTTGTGCAAAAGCTCCATCTATCTGTGTGCATACTCAGTGGTTGCTTTGACTAGAGTGTGGCAATTCGAGCCATGTTCTACGCAACTGGCAAAATTTAAAAAGCATGTCGTCCCCATCATCACCAGAAAGAATGAACTGATTGTCTATTGAAATGTTCACATGTAAAAATCTAAATATTGCAAATACTGAAGTGATTTAATTACTGGGTAAAATCACCACTGGGTTCAGTTAAATAATAGTCTAAGATTTAAGAATGATCACCAATAAACAGAAAACTACTGAGCTTAAAAACGAGCTGATTCACTGCAGTTACTGAAGTGAAAACCTCTCAGTATTTTGGCCACGTTAACCAAATAACTTTTGGTACCACAGTAGGTGGTCAGCAGTGGATCTAAATCAGAAACAAAGAAGTCCTGCAGGCAATGTGTTTGACTGCAATAATCAGTAATGGATTTAAAAATGACAGTGCTGCTTGACACACAATTTTCACAAGCAACCAAAGAACATTACGGCCTTGTGTTTTCTTGTAATGTCCCCGGTTCCAGTTTGTTTTTTGTTCTCTTGTCAGCTCTCTCAATTGCCCCCTCTTTCTCTTGTTCAGGGAAACTCTATATATCTCACTCTCAGCTTTCAGATTCAGAGAGACGTCTTAACCCTAGACATAAAATACTAGCAGCTACCAGTCTAGTGGTGTGGCTTAATTCAACAAGCGAGCCACATTTAGCCAAACAAACTCTCCCCGGATGCATCCCAAACCTAAAGTCCAAACCTGTTCCAAAAGCAAGTCTCTTAATAAAGGATAGCAGTCACGATATATGACAAGCCACATGCATTACAGTTAAATTATAGTTTGAACTCCGACTTTTACCTCCTAGAACTTGTGAGTAGCTGAATTAGAGCATCAGCCAGGAAGCCTGCTTTGCCTACAGTTTCCAGAGGAGAGACTAATTAGACAAACACTGCACACCTGTCTGAGCTGATAGTCTTGTGTTGGCAGAGAGCTGGGAGTGAAACACCCCAAATGAAAGTTCAGGCTCAGACAGTGATAGACTGACAAGAATTTCTACATTAGCCTTTTTTCGATTCTGCGAGGAAAGTCAGAAGTAGCTAAACGTGATGCTACTTCAAATGTACACAGTGTTTACAATAGGGGACACGTTAAATGAAATAATTAAAGGAGTAAAAATTAGGACATTTTGGAACATTTTGAAGGGTGTTTGTTGGATTGAAAACTGTGGGACCAACCGCAGTTCTCTTCTAATCTTAAAAAACACAGCTTCTCGCTCTCTGAACAGCAGCACTACTAATCAAATAGTAATTTTTCAAGACCTAAACTCCGAAACCTCGCTGGCTTCCCCTGGAGGCTACAGTCTTCATTAAACCCATAAAGAGGTCTTTAAAATCGAATGTATTCGTCGCCACGAGAGCACAAATGTTTACAGCAGATTTGGTGATTTCTCGTACAGAACAAGTCAAAAGTTTGGACACAGCTTCTCATTCAATGCTTTTCTTTATTTTCTGTTATTTTCTACACTAAAGTACATTAAACAAAAAAATAGTTAAATCAGATCAGTTTTATATGTGAGGTTCTGGACTGTTTTCATGACTACACTTAAGGATACAGTCAAATACGGTCTTTATCAAGTATCCGATTAAGTGACCTTCATGTCTTTAAGTTATGATGTAGTGTTGCTTCTCTTTACTTAGTTGTGGTGTTCTTGCTACAGTATGAATTAAAAGAGCAGTCTAATAGGGCTATTTACTGTAAAGAACACAATTCAAACATATCAAGCATATTCAGATTTAAAATAAAAACCATTCCAGGTGACTCCGAGAAAATATTGAGCGTCCAAATTATTGCCAACTTTTGCAACGATATTCAGTTCTCTGAAGATTGTATCATTTTGTTAATAGGATTTTCCTTTGTTGACTGTAGTCAAGGCTAGACTGATTTGTTGATGTTGACTTCTAAAAGGAGTCTGTCGCTATTATAAAAGACAACATAAATCGCATAGCTAGTGGAGTGCTGTTTGCTCCTGCATATTAATGCATTCCCTCTAAAAACACAACTGGGTCTGAGTTTAGCATTTAATGTTCGATATTTATCTATTACGCGCCATATAACACATTCCCACAAAGACCACTTAGCGACTCGTTTGGTACAACACACACTCAAACCAGTTCACCAAAAACAAGAGTCTGGGCGTGTGAGAAGTGTGACAAAAATGAATGTTTTGTGAACATTTAAACTCCAAAATTAAAAATTTAAATTCACAACACAAGAATGAGCACAAAATGGCTTATTCCTATATTTTATTGTAGCACTGAGATGATAAAATTGAAAAGTAACTGGCTTTAACCGCTCAATTAACTCTATTGCTTAACGTCCGTGTTATTCTTAATTATTTTTATTTATTTGTTTATCTATCTATTTTGAATTCTATCCTATCAGACTCAATACCAGTCTGAAGTCCTCCCCCTTTTGGCCAAAGTTTATTGGTTTAAGAAATATGTACATTTGTAGTTGGCTGTTGCAGCGGTATGATCAAACAAAATTGCGAAACAAGGAGCCCTGCAATTCCACTGTCAGCCACAGTCTTTCTCAGCTACTTGCTTGTTCATCCAGTTGCCTGTATCATGACTGGCCTCTGGTGGTCAAAGTTACGTGCTGCATCAAGAGTTTGTGTCAGTTTGACAGTAAAATGAAGCGCAAAGCAAGTTTTCTAAGTCCTGTGTTAATGCATTATACTTTAGATATTACACTGTGACAACATCCAAGTCTGCAGATAAGTGAATCAACTTAAACGACCTTATTGCTTTTCTATTTTTGATGTGATCTATTAAAATGCATGCGGCGCTAAAGGCAATTTGGTATATTAACGTGATCACCAAATAACATGCTAATGTAGTCACAGCTGTTAACGTAATAGATATTTCACAAATGCAGCTTTAATTATGAATTAGTGATGGTCTAGTGACTGTGAACGCCTGAAGTTACTGCAGCATTGTTCTGTGATGTCTCTCCATGATAATGTGCCTGAAAACAAGTGAACATGATGGAATTTAAACTGTGGTCAAGGTTTGCTTTAAGTTTTGTTAAATTCTTGCAAATGTCATTCAAAAAGCTGGAGGCAAGGATTTTTTAAAATATTGATTGTCCCATGAATTCCATCTGGAAATATCAAATCAAGGATGTAACTGTATTGATCAGTTTGATAGGACACTTGATGCCTGGAAAATGCTTGAACCTCAAACAGGAAATTAGCACATTGAATCCTGCCACTGTCGGTCTTAACCTCCATCTCAATAAAACTGAAATAAAATACAACCTATGCAGTGCAATTAAATCCTAAAGGTGCGGTTAAAAGATATCTGCGGTTGTATTTACTGCATGTGACAGATACCTCCCATTTAGATTTAATACACACGCAGCTCCACTTCTAGACCTGCATGTGTGTAATTTCTGTTTGACAGGTACGAATGTGTTGATAACAAATAATGAAGACCCAATGCAACAGAGGCTGCTGCTTCCTCAGCAGTAATGCAGGCAGGTATCTGTGGTCAACAGAAAGCCTGGCTCTGTGGAACCAGCAGGGGAAATGTCAAATTTGCATAAAAGCCACAAAATATTGTATTTCTTGTTTTTTTTTTTTTTCATGTTTCATATTTGAAGGTGTGAGATTGTAGAGGCTGCAGACAGCGGGCTGATATTTGTTCTTTCTTTCCTTGTGCAAACATCAGAGATCCCTGAGCAATGAGAGGAATATTTAGACTGAACCGTTACAGTCTAATGAGGGAATGTACTGAAGGGTACTTGAGTGAATTACGTTACTAATGTCTGTTCACAAAGCCTCTTATTGTAGAGCGGTTATCTGCATCCCCATCTGATATCTGCCTGTTACCTTTTGCAACCCCCTTATCTAAACTAGCATGTGCGTCATGTCCACCTTCTTTCATCACTAACATAGATTTTCATTAAAATCAGTTTCAGGGTTTTTTTTTCTTCTTTGATTTTTTTCTCTGAATTTTGTACACTGATGTCTTCTTGGTATAATTATATTGTGATGGAAATGTCTGCTGTTTCTGAGCCTGAGTTTTTGTCTTATTCAAAAAGAAAAGTGTATTCTCACCATGATATGCATAACTAACCTATGATAAAAAACCCAGCACATCCAAACAACCATCCTTGCCACCATGCGAGCAGAAAAATGAATTCATGGCATTCGTGAAGCCCATTTATCTATGGGGAGTTGTGTTTTGTGGTCCTTTTTCTCTGATGCAAAATCACAAGAAGATCAGACGTTAACGGTCATGACAGACAGTGTCAGTGCAGAACTACACAATCATATTTCAAAGGTAGGAGGCATATAGACAGGTCAATAATCACAGTCATGTCACAGCCATTTCAGCTAAGCCATAGTATGAGGAACTACTGCATTGGTCTCATTACATGGAACTATTTCCTTGTGTTGGCTTTTTCATCATACAAAACCTAATTTCACATGCACTGTCAAAATGGTAATGTTGGCAGCTTGTACTTTAACACAGAGAACATATACTGTTGTCAAGCACTCTGACCATGTGCTGTACTGCTGCTTTTCTCTCCGTCCTTCCAGCTAAATACTGGACAATCAGGTAGAGGAGGACTTGTTTCAGCAAAAGCTTTGCCCCCTCTCCCTTTGTACATAACAAAGATCAATCAGCTAGGTACGTTAAGGTACTGCATGTCTGTTGTGTAGTATATATTTGTTTGCCCATGGCGTTAATATATATTGAGTTGTCGGATAACGGTGTGTAACAGTTTCTGTAGCAAGCTGAATACAAATGTAATGTGCCTGCTTCCTGTTGTACAATAATGTAATGATGTTTGCAGGTGGAAACGCACAGAATGGTGGTGTTCTTGTTGGAGTAACAACTCTTATTTGATCACATACTGTACCAGCAGAGCAGCAGGGTTCCTACAGCAGTAGTTCATTACACTTTCCCAGTAATGCCACGTTCATGCAAAATGAACTGGATGGCAGCGCCTCATTTTATATTAATCTATATCTGCAACATTTATTTTCATGTTTAAATCTTGAAAAGTGAAGAGCGACACAGAAAAAAAGTACTTGCTTGCATGGATAGCAGTTGTAATTCTGCAAACTATACATTTAATATATCATAAATTAGTCTATTATCAACTCCGCAGTTCTGCAGCACATACATGGCTGAAAATTAAGTTTCTTTGGTATTCTGCCGCGTCAGAAGAGCCAGTTGTGTGTGTGAGGTAAAACACAATCTACACTGCACAGAAAACACTCCTACTTATTCAATTTGCACACATCACTGCATTTTTCATTTATTTGTGTATTAACATTTATTTAGCCAACTTGAAGAATATTTGATTAGCCCACTGGTTAGGTTGTGAGCTTTATATTAATGTGTCAGGGTGGGTCAGTCCAGAATTGATTAAGAGATAAGTGTGGTTAATGAGTCGGTTCCGATGCTGAGCTTTGCAGGAGCACTCTGGGTCTACAAAACTGGAAATGTGTAACAGATGAAGAATGTCTTCCCATTTCGCAAGTGCTTTTAATAATGTTAGTTATTGTTTTTAATACATATGGATATTTAGTACCACTGCATGGTTCTAACATTGTAGGATGTTTCATATTATGGTAGAGAAAGGAAACCATTTTTGTATTTACCCAAGACAGTTATAAGGTCACGGACGTGAATTAAAAATAGGGCTGCAACAACCATTTATCACCTAATCCATGGAGACAATCTGTCTTTTGGTTAAGGACTTAACACAGGATTATACCATTAATCTTTCAATATTTTACAATTACAAATGCTTACTTTTTCCTAATGTATTGCATAACTTAAGATTTATTCAGAGTAGACCAAATTAACAAAGGTGCTGCTTACCATGTTCTGTCATTAATTCAACAGTTAGTGATGGTTGGAACTGACAATGCACCTGTGTTATTTATCTGAAAAAGTTCGCATAAAATCACTTAAAGCGTTAATGGAGATTGATGTTGTTTAGTTCTATGTCTATATTCAAATGAAAGGTTTACAACTTGCAAATGCACTGGAAAGCAGCGTTGCCATAGTAGCCATTAGCATCTTCTTGAAAGAGACTTTGATGAGTTCTTGTTTGAAGAACAACGGAAAGGACAACGCCCACGCACTAAACACAACCTACCAAACAGAGTTACTGTAACAATCCAAATACGTTGTGCTAGTTGTTGTTGGTTAGGGTGTCATGGGAGTTTGATAAACCAGTTTACCTGTGTTTTGCGGATTTTCAGAAGGTCTTCGACCTTGTTTACTAGTGTTCACCTGTGTGGGAGGTACTGAGAGAGTATGAGGAACCCAGGCTGTAGTTGCAAGCTGTCCAGTGTTTGTACAATCCAAAGTCCTTACAATCTATACTAAGTCAAGCATGTTTTTGAAGGTACGGGAACTTCAACAATGGTGGACCTTGTCATGTTCATGGTATTCATGGACAGGATCTCAAAGTGCAGCTATGGTGAGGAGGGCATTTGGTATGGGAACCTCAGAACTGTCTCCCTGGCAGAGGATATCTGGAATTCTTTGTGTAACATCATCAATATTGTAGGACTTTCCAATATGTATTTAAATCTAACAGACTATGATTGATATCATTCATTCATTCATTCATCTCCTGTAACCGTCTGTTGGGACATCTTACTACTGAACCTCCACATTTCTCAGAGGTTAAGTCAAGTTTGCATGGTATGTACCTTCACAATTAAAGCTACATGACTCAGACTGTGGTGTGTCTTGTCACTTGTGTTTTATGATTGTTATTTCTTCAGTATACTGGCTGCACATGATGAACCCTTCTTTTCTTGTTGCGTGAATATTTGGACAGGTGTTTAAAATTTAAATGTGTGTTTTTGTGCAGCTGTTTTGTGGGTCTTTGCTGTATATTTATAATTATGGCAGCTTGGTTACAAATCTACATGTTCCTTAGAATCAGCCTACAAACAAACCTGAGAATAAGACTGGAGGGATGTTTTTTTTTTTTGTTTTTTTATCATTTTGTGGATTCAAAACTGAAAAAGTAGTGGACAGCAGTAACACATAAGAAGGTTAAAGTGGGGGACATGAGCAGCCTTGTGTGTTGTAAATATTTACAGTGATCAAAACTTAATGCGCTTTTGGAAAGTTGATGCAAAGATCTAAGATAAAATTAATGGTCCGTCTCTATAAGCTAACAGGTCTGGAATTATGTTGACATTGCTGAATAAGACCAGACATGATCAAAGAAAAGCCCAGTGGGACTCACACATGTCTGTCCATTTGTGATTGTAGTTTAGACTGATTCTACTGTGAGTCTGCAGAGGGGAATTTGGAGGCATTCACTAAGCACTTCATTGCAAATTCAGAACACTTGAGTTTTACTGTAGCTTTCATCTCTATGAAAATGCTGAAATGACTGGTGCAGCTCGCTAGGTAACATATCAGCTTGCATTAATGCTGAGATTGGACATGGTGTGGTTCAGTAGCTTGGTTCAGCCTTTGCACAAATTCTGCAACCATGTTATAATAGCAGATGAAAGTCAGAGGTTCCACTGCCTAATGAGAGCTCTCATTATTAAGGTTGTAGTATCTTGCAAGGGACCATATGGGTACTCATTTTTCTGTATATGTAAGAACACACTGCCCAAAGGGAAGAGAAAAATATGGGAAGCTTGTGCAGTGGACTGAGGAATTGCCATGCTTTGCACACGAGTGCAAAGAGCAGGGTTCAGTGGATTTTTTTATAGCCCTGAGGATCACTTCTATTCATGTACACACACAGCATACTATTCTATGCGGCAAAGCCATGTAACACACACACACTCAACATTTATATGCAAAACAGACAAAGAGTTAAGTAATGTATGTGACCACTGTGTCATTTCCCTTAGCTTCTCCAGAGGGCTCTGGCATTGGATTGTCCTATTCCTTTTATTAGATGGATGTCAATTATTTCTCTTGATAACTCCCTGCAAGAGAACCTAAGAAACAGAGGAAAATGTAAAATCATTTATTTAAACACTGAATTAAAAAAGGTGGCTTTTGACAAAGGCACCAAAAAAAAAATGGACTTGCAAAATAGTAAGGCTCTGCCTCTATAGCTGAAGGTCAGAGCGGCAAAGCAGGTAACTGAAGCAATCCTTTGCTTCTTCTTCCAAAGTGCATTTTTTAGTTCTCTAAACTGACCCCTGCATTAAAAATGAAAGAAAACCTCTTTACCTTAAGCAAGCGGAACAAAAGCTAAATGTCACCAGTTGAATCTTTTCTGACCAAAAAAACCATTCAAGCGGAACACCTACAATATATGTAGTTTATTGTAAATAATAAATGAGTTTACTTTCCAACAAGCCTCTTAATAACAATAACACAGTGTGACACACTTTTCAGAGTTCATGGTGTCAGGTTTTCAGAGCCGGGAGACTTATACCACACAGACGTTAGATTATGTCAACAGCATACAAATCTACACTTCTTGCTGTCAGAGGGTGAGAGAGGACTCACGTAATGGAGGACTGCTTCTATTTCTAATGAAAGTACGTATCGTTAAAATTGGTGAACTTAACCCAGGGACTACAGGTGGAAATTAGGTATATCTTGTCTGCAGTTCTTCTTCTTTAAAGTTTCTGTACTAATTTTCATTCTTTTAGTGTGATTTATTTAGGGAGCTGTGCTTTAACAATTACAGCCATCAACTGTATATAAATATGGACAATGCATCCCTACATTTTTGCATTGGCCAAACTGATGGTATTTGACCTGTACTGCAGTCAGTCACCAGGGGGAGATCTACTTGCTTTGGCTTTACTATTGAGAAGCTGTTCCATCGTCCATCTTTGTACAGTCTATGATTACAGCTAGCCAAAACTGCTGACCACATCTGTCAGTGGAAGCAGAAAAGAAAAACTAGGGCAACCACACATCTAAAATCACATTGCTGAGGCCAAAAATGGATTTTGTTGGTTACAGTGTATATTAAACACCAAATTCTAATAATTTAATCTATGAGGGCGTATACAGCTGTTGCCAGTATAGGGCAATAAAAACCTTTCCTGTAATAAATCAAGACTTTAATTTTGTGTGTGCATTAGTTCAGATCTGTTGGCACAGAGAGGACATTTATTTATATACAATTACTTAAGTTACACATTGACGCAGAAATGTGAGGACCACAATCAGTTGTTGACTGGCGAGGAAAAATGCACATCTGGTGTACCACAAAGCTCTGGCCTCAAGTATGACATAGTGGTTAGTACTGACACCTCACAGCAAGAAGGTTCTGGGTTCGAATCCATGGGTTGGCTGGGCCTTTCTGTGTGGAGTTTGCATGTTCTCCCTGTGTCTATGTGGGGTTCTCTCCGGGTGCTCCGGCTTCCTCATGCTTATTAGGTTAATTGGTGATTCTAAATTGCTCACAGGTGTGCATGTGAGGGACAAGCAGTTACAGAAGCTGAATGAAAGAATGATTACAAAACAGAGATATTGATAAGATACTGGCTTAGTGCTGTCACTGCCAATACAAAACTACTAATTATTGCTTAGCGCACACTGTAGAGAAGTATATGATTACAGGGACTAAACTGATGAGTATGTATTATCATTCCCATCTACCTGTTTGATATCTTGATGCTGAGCTGGGACTCTCATTACTGGACAGATGCTGACTTGTTATTCTACGCACACTCAGTCAGCGCTGGCTGGACAGATGGGATGGGGGAGACAGAATGGGTAGCCTAGGAGGCACCGCTGACCCCCTTCTCCTCCCCATCAGCTGCACCAACAACATGCCACACACATCATGGGTCCAACCCATCCCCTCCTCTGACAGAAGCTCACCTACCCTCCAGCACCTCTTGAACAACAGGGCACACTCCTTGACCACCTGTGTCGAACAGCGTGAACCGCTAGCCTGCTGTGACTGAAAAATTCTCTGCTTGCCACTTTGAGACGTTGTGTTCATTAGGGATGTATGGCATGAATAGAACTGGAAAACGTATTTAGTGAACTACCAAAACATGCATAGGATGGTGCTCTTTCTCTCCCTAAAAAATTAAATAATGTAATGATTTCCTTTAGAATTAACCATAAATATAATTGTAGAATCAGTGCATTGGTCTATGAGATCTATGAAAGACTAAAATATTTATACTAGTGTCAGCTGCTCATTAAAGAGCTTTTGGCATCATATGGATGATGTTTTTAATTATTTATTTGTGTGTGCGTTTGCGTGCAAACCTGAAACTATTTACTCTCAGCTCTGCAGAACAGCCTGCTTCGCTGCCCCACTGGTGCCTGAACGAATTCACTGCTTGCCACTCGGAGACAGTTTGACGGTGATTCTGTGTTCATTAAGTGTTTGAGTTTTTGTAAGCAAATGGTATAAGTGCTCCAAGCAAAGCATCCACATGTAGTGAGTATGTCTAATGCATCGTAAATTGTTTTCCCAGCTGATGAATACAAATATGTTACTTTGAGAGGCTTGGATTGTCTTGTTTTGGAGAAATGGGAAACTGCTTAGTTGATTGGTTTAAACTTTTCCATCCACAGAGTGCAAATCAGTTCAGTAAAATGAGAAACAGAAAGAAAACAACACTCTATCTATATCTATCTATCTATAGGACTAGCTTCCTGACTGTGCTGTGATTCATGTAAATTGTCCATCTCACCACTAAGTTGACTGTCACTGATACTTGTTTCTGGAGAAACTGAAGCTGTAGTCTGTAAAGAGGGTGTGATGTTTGGACAGAAGATGAAAGTACCCTGGGCGTAGACAGACAGTCCCAAGAGGGCTGTCCTGACGCAAGATATTAGATCCTGAATTAATCATGTTATGTTGCTGCATCATCCCTGTCCTGATCAATCTTACGCGATCAATATATCAGTCTTTGGGCATGATATCTGAGGGACAGTAAAGCTGACACTTGGTCATTAGCATCACATGAGTGATTGGATGACAAAAAGCTACGTGGGGGCAGGAAGGCACTTATAACAAAGGCAACGAGGGGAGAAAACCAGAAATACTGCAAAATAATAAAATTCTTGCAATAACAAATAAAAACAGATCAATTGTACTCTATTTGGTAAGCCTGCATGTCCGCCATCTGCTGTGTCTAAACTCTGGTGATGGGAACTGTTTATTATTTCTCTGAACAGCGCTCTACTCCAGGTCAGTTGTTTATAACAAAATCCGTCTATTCACAGCATGATGTTCAGTTATCTGACAACATCCCTTATTGTTCAGTCAGGTTATGAATGCACGTCGATTCTTATTTTGTTCTGTGGCGCACAGATAAAGAAAGCAATAATCCTTTGTATTAAAAGTACTGCCATGGCTCCTTCAGTTCATCAGAGCGCTCCGTGAAATAACAACACTCTGAGCCACTAGTTGGTGATTAATTCATGTTACATTTGTTCACAGCAGGAACAAATAGTCTCACTCGACAATCTTATTTCCGTATTTTCCTCATTTTAACTTTACTGTCCTTACTGAACAAATACCACCTCTTTGAGTCACTTTAAGGGCACTATAACTTTAAACTGATCATAAACTGGGTGTTACTCATAATTTTGGCAATTGCAAACAAATTACAAAATTAACTAATACACAGTTTGTATAATGGCAAAGTGTCACACTGGAAAATCACTAACATGAATAATGGGTGATTTCCATTCAGCTGTTTGAGTTTCAGGGTCTTATTATTGTGCATGCTGGCTCCCTGTCACAGCTTACTAGAGCACCTGAACAGAACAGAGCCACTGTTAATGTTATTAGTAACACCTGTGCTCATTCGGCTATGACAAGTCAAAAGGTCTGCTGTGAAAATGACCTTTGACTTTTAAACGTGTTTTTCCTGCACAATACGGCTGTTATGTCAAAGCCACCGGCATCTAAGAGACACGCACCAGGTGTCTTTGAGCATCGGTGCGGTGATACACAGGGTTCTGAACTGATTCCGATGTTAAACCACCCGCCGCGCCAGGATGTTTCCACCAATAGAAAATCCTTAGAAGAAGACTGTTTGTGTCAAATGTGGGGACCAATTTTCACTTGGCTGGGATTTATTTTGTTTTCACACATTGTGAGGTTAGGTTTAGGCATTAGCTGGTGCTTAATCTATAAGCCACATACAGTATCATCTGATAGTTCAGCTGAGATACCCATTGGCAGATCTCAGTCAGGGGGATTTATTAAAAGTTGCTTTAGCGTACCTAGCCTTGCTGTCTCCTAAGCATGCCGTTTCACAACCTACCTCCGCCCCAGCTCCTTCCTTTATGGTGTATGTCTTTATCAGTGTCATTTCTGTGTCAGTGATTTTGGCTTTTGGTACCATATCTGGTTGTGTTTGCTGCTGCTCTCCCTGCCTTAGGCTGTCCATGTAGGCATATGAAAGGACAGTGAAATCTCAGAACAGAGCCAACACCTCCAAAAATAATTGACTGTAAATGCAAATGAAGCTTCTTTGACTGAAGTAGTCCTGGCTGAATTGTTTTGGTTAAGGAAAAGCTTATGGTTTAGGGTTAAAAAATAAAAATAAAACTGTCCTTGACTGAAAAGGAGTAACAGGCATGACTGGAGGGCAATACATGTGACTACAGTCCAGTACTGCCATGGATGGGTTAACACTGGAGTCAACTGCAAACCCTGTGCATCACTAAAGAGCACCTGGTGGTCTCCAATGCAGTAGCAGTTTGCCGCATGTAAGGACATGGAAAGCCAGTTTGACTTTTCTATTACAACTTTTAAAAAGTAAATGTCTAACAACTGGTGGTGGGACTCAATTAAAAACAGTGATAATTTCGTTGATGAAAAATTTTCGTCATAGTTTCAGTCAACAACCTCTGTTTCTCTGACGAAAACGAGACAATAACTAAATAAAAAAATATGCTCAAAGACTAAAACTATGACACAATTTATTGACATTTTCGTCAACAAATAAAAACGAGACTAAAATATTTGACGAAGACGAAATCCAATCAGAACCACTTTTAGATGGTGAAGCTGGACGACTTGGAATGGCAACCAATCAGAACAAACTCTGGAGAGCAGTAACTCATTACTGAAAACAAGACACTTTGCAAACCGTGGAGCTACTATCGCCAGTAAAAACACAACGAACTTGAAGCGACACTTGCAAACGAGTGATCCTGAAATCCATACAAAGGTAAGCTAGTTAGCTCGCTAGCTCCTAAATGCATGTCATGGCTCTATTGTATCTACTACTGCGTGCTGAGTTTGTTAAGAGTTGCTACCTGCGCACATTTAAACTTTAATACCATTCCATAACAGATGTTTTTTATTTTATCTTCAGAAATACAAGTTAATCTAAAAAACATGGATTACCGTTAACACTTTATATTTTAGCCACATTGTTTGGAATGCAAAGTGCAATTAGATGCTTTGTTTTTTTTTTAGCGCGATTTTTATATAATATAAATATTTATATTTATTTTTTTTGTAATTAATTAATCGTAATTAATACATTCCTGCCCCTACTAATAACAGTTCCTGGTCTATGGTCTAACTGTAGTAAGAAATTCTTTTCTACGAGCCATCACTTTATAAATGCTAATGATTAGTTGGGATATGAATTGATCACATTTGGGAAACTGGCGTAGTTAATAGACCATAGGCATGCATGAATGAACCTGATACTTGACTACTGAATAAGGCACACGTCAGATAAACAACGAGAATAAAGGTTTTTGTCATCCACATTAAAGATGGTTACTGAGCCTGAAAACATAAATACACCAAGAAGTGAAGATAACTTCTTCAGCTAATACTGGGTTTATACAAGCTTTAAATTAAAAAACAGAATATTGACATTCATCAGCGAAAGAAAAAAGCTGCAAACTGCATATATAGCCCTTAAATAGTACAAACTGAAGCTACCTCTGCTGCAGTTTGAGACCCTGCTTGCAAAATATGATTGTTCACTTTGATCAGATTTTGGGTAAAATATTAGAAATATTTCTTTGGTATTGCTTAAAGCTCCCTTGAGACATAACGGCTATGTAAAAGTCTGTGCAACCACAGCAGACCAACATTGACTTTATCAAGCCTCGGCATCAAAGAGTTTGCCTCACAGCTCTCACATTTGGGTTATTTCTTTGAAACATACCGTTTGCACTCCTGTTTTTGATATGAAGATGTATCTGTGTGGCTCAGTAGAAATGTAAAAGAGTACAAAACTAATTAAAAGTAAGGTTTAAAGACAAAGACAATACACTGATGCATCCATAAAAAGAAACCAATACTCCTGACACTACTCATTATTTTCTGGTTCTAATAGAACATACTGAAATCCACCAAGACAACTGAAAATAGAGGAAACCACAGTTTCTTTACACCAAAACAGGAAAATAAATAAATAAATAATAGATCAATTAAAAAAAGAAGAGACATCTACTGCCATAACAGGCTAGTTATGTTCCATAAGCTTTTTATGAAGTCAAACACCAATTTGATGCTATGGTAACATCCCTTCATTGTATTTAAATTTGTTACCTTTAATTGGCTGATATCAGAGGATGCACACAGTACAGCATGTAATGCATTGTCATCATTAGCCACTCATATTATTGTTTTCAGCCATACTTCAAGTTCCGACAAATGCAAACAGACAAGTGGACAATTGTCGTATACATGATAGCTTCAACTTGAGCAGAATGTATGGAGACAAAAAAAGGACAACACTCAAGAAAATAACTGGAGTCTCTGCTAAGTTCAGTCGGAGGATCCACAGTCCCACAGACAGACTAGAACATCACACTGTGTCTGATTTTGACACTTAACACTGCTTCATTTTTTTTTTCCTAGAAGCAGTTTCACTATCTGAAATTCTTTATATTTATTAGAATACAAAAAGGTACATTGATAAATACAAAAATATTTTCATAATTCCTAATAAGGAATATTCATACATTACGTTGCTGATCTAAGTTAATTGGTAGGCGAAGTAGCTGGAGGGGTTTAATTACAAGATTCTGCTGAATTATTTTTGGTGCTCTCCTTTGTTGACATTTCTTCCAACAAGATATCGCAACACAGCTGGACTGAAAGCAGTCATTCTAGCATGGAAACTTAATTAAATAAACAGCTGCAGGCTTATGAGTTGCGCTATGTGCACCATTGAGATGTTTTGTAATCCAGGTTTGTAATGCTGTTAACCAAGAGGATCTACACTGCCTGGCCAAAACAAAAGTCATCACCTGGATTTAACTAAGTGAATAAGTATGAGCCTCCTATCGGATAATCACTGCATGGGTGATTATCTTTCAGCTGGCAACAAGTTATTTAACCTCAACTGATGCAATGAGTAGCTTCTCATTTCTTAAACAACCACGTCTAAAGGCACATCCTGTGTTCATGGAAAAGATATTTGAGAAGGGCTAAATCATTGGCAAGCATCAAGCAGGGAAAACATATAAGGAGATTGTAGAAGCTACAATATTGGGTTAAGAACTGTCAAATGCATTATTAAAAACTGGAAGGATAGTGGTGAACCAGCGCATCAGGGCAAGAAGAGAGGCAGATGAAGTGATGCTAAAATAAATGCGGGTGCGCAAATCCGAATACAATAATTCAGGTGCTAGACAAAAGGAATAAATATATTGAAAAAAGGTCTGCACACTGAGTATGCTCCAAGTGAAATTTATTTATAGAAGAAGATGAAGTGATGCACCCATCATGACTAGTGCCTACTGTACAAGCCTGTGGGGGCAGTGCTAGGTTCAGCAACATTATGTGCCCAAAGAATAAAGTCAGCTGACTACCTGAATATACTGAAAGACCAGATTATTCCATCAATGGATTTTTTCTTCCCTGATGCCACGGGCATATTCCAAGATGACAATGCCAGGATTCATGGGGTTCAAATTGTGAAAGAGTGGTTCAGGGAGCATCAGGCGTCATTTTCACACATGGATTGGCCACCACAGAGTCCAGATCTTAACCCCATTGAGAATCTCTGGGATGTACTGGAGAAGGCGTTGCGCAGTGGTCAGACTCTCTCGTCATCAATACAAGGTCAAAGATGGTGAAAAATGAATGCAACACTGGATGGAAACAAATTTTGTGACATTGCAGAAGCTTATCAAAACAATGCCACAGCGAATGCACGCTGTAATCAAAGTTAAAGATGGTGCAATGAAATATTAGTATGACCTTTTTTTTTGTCCAGGTAGTGCATGTCTAACCTCTAATTTCAACTCAAAAGTTAAATAAATGTAAATCAATCAGTCTAAACGAATAATATGTTGATTTGAATTTTTATGTTTAAATAAAAAAATGGCACGGATGTTCTTGTGTATGGCACTTAATAGACGACGCCATCTGCTGAACATAGCAGCAGATTTGAATGATAGTGGGTGAAATCGCACAGTAATAGTGTTTCAATGGCAACTAAATTCTCAGCACACTAAGGAACAATGCCGTTTTCCCGTGATATAGAAGAGAATATGTGCACATAGCAGGAAATTATTATATCCAATTTTGCATTAGCACTACAAAGGAGACAATCCTTACAAGGTAAGTGGGCGTAAAAAGCCAGAATTGCAGGGGAATTTTTCTTTGACTAATAGGTCAGAAATCACAGAAGAAGAGAAAAAACTAATTTTCTCACCTAAACAAGACTGGCTTTAAATCAAGGAAGGGGTGTATTTTTAATCTAAGAAGTATTTTACCCATGAATTAATGGTGGTTCTTTTGACAGGCTGCAGCACTAATAAGATCAGCACAATGCATAATGGCATGTGACCTTTTGCGGTACTTTT
Organism: Planiliza haematocheilus; assembly: GCA_005024645.1. NCBI lineage: Eukaryota > Metazoa > Chordata > Actinopteri > Mugiliformes > Mugilidae > Planiliza > Planiliza haematocheilus. The sequence continues at coordinate 3,340,075 of SRSE01000725.1, read as the reverse complement.
GGCTTCACCTCCAGATTGGAACATTTAGCTGTCGCTGCGGCCAATTATTTCTCAGGTACCTCCTGTTGTGCTGGATAATAACACTTAATTAGCCAGAGAGTGCAGGGTGGGCTCTCTCTTTTCCCCCCTCATCCCCCAGTCCCTCTATCTGTCTGTCTTTCCCTGTTGGAACGCATCTCTCCAACAGGGTTTGCAGTGAGAGTCAATCATGTCCACTCTGCCTCAACACTCACCTGCACAGTGAGGGGTCGCGGGCCTGTGCAGTCTGGCCTGGCCATAATCAGGGTATTCACAGGTATCATGCTTTCAAGGGATGGGGAGGTCAGAGCAGCGGCAAGCAGGAGGGAGGATGAGGGCCCATCTGCCTCTATGGCCGCAAGGCTACTCTCATCATCACCACCATCATCATCATCATCCAGCAGGGCAGAAATGTAGGAGAAAAGATTAGCCTGCAGCCACTGAAATGCAGCATAAACTCAGTTCCTGGAAGCTGTTAAGACTCTGAGGTCACATTCAAGAACCTGGACTAACTTAAGACGGGTTGAAAATGAAACAGGACGAGACAAAATAAAATCAAAGAGTCAAAAACAAATGTCATAGGGCTTACAGATTCTAAAAGCTGTGCTGCTGGTTTCAAGATAATAATCTTTAGCGACAACAGTGTGTGAATCCCATCCTCGCCCTAACACATCTCCAGCAGGTGTCTCAACAGCATATGAGTAACATGCCACATCTTGCACACATTTTCCAGTTCTGGCATGTTATCCCATGCTATGTAGTCTTGATGAGGGATTGCATAAAGCCCGGACGATGTCCATTTCATTCTGATTAGTTGCACCTATGACAGTAAATGGTCATTGCAGGTGGGTTGCCAAACGTCACTTTTTATGTATGGATTGTGATGACAATATGTAATTATATAAAGGACTTTTATAGTTTCTTCTGTGGGTCACAGATGCAGTTAACTGATATTAACGGCAATGAAAAACAAGACTGATGCTTAAGTGCAATAAAATAATGTTAAAAAACACATCATTTGACATCATGAAAGTGTGCCTGTAAACACACTTTCATGATATCCAACAGCCATAGCAGGCAGAGTACAGTATGTAGTTTCTACATTGTAGAATAATACTGAATAATTATGTAGTAAACAAGAGTGTTAAACCAGAATATGTTAAATGTTTTAGATTTTTTCAAGTAAGCCAATTTTTGCTTTGATGACAGCTTTGCACACTCTTGGCCTTCTCTCGGTCAGCTTCAAAATGTTGTCACCTGGAATGGTTTTCCAGCAGTCTTGAAGTAGTTCCCAGAGTGTTGATCACTTGTTGGTTGCTTTGATTTCACTCTGCAATCCAACTCATGTCTAACCACTGGATTTGGGTCGGGTGATTGTGGAGGCCAGGTCATTTGAAGCAGCACTCTCCTTCTTGCTCATACAGACCTTACATAGCCTGGAGGTGTGTTTGGGGTTATTGTTCCTGTTCACACTCAGTTTACTGTTTGACAACTCAGTGTTCAAACCTCCAACTGGACAGGATGAAAAATGACAGCCTTGTTGGAGCTGCAACACTGGACATCACAGTGTGAAAATTCACCTCAGGTTTCACAAACAAACTCTACTTGATTCACCTGGAAACCAGTCAACAACTTTTCTTAGAATAACTTGAGGCTACAATGAAACACAATCTAAAACTAATACAGCAGAAAGACTCTTGAGCATGAGCCAATTACACCATACAAAATGTGTGCAGACAAAAGCACACACAGATTAAACACCTGCAATGTCCAGTAAACTGAAGGCAATTAAATGTAATTTAAGTTTTTCTCTTATAAAATTACGTTTCTGTGTTATTTTCACCGACTGTTTTTGAAATGCAAGCACAAATTGTGTTTTTTGCATTGCATTGCAATGTTTCAAAATATGTTACATTATTATTGCAATGCAATAAAATTCTATTGATAGCCTATAGTGTCTCACTTTACATTATATTACTGGTTTTCCTGCAAATGTTTTTTATGTCACACTGCAACTAAACTGAGTGCTCTAACATTCAGGGTTAATTTGACTGGCCCTTCTGAAAGCATAACTGCTCCCAGTCTAACACCTGTGCTTTAAACGGGCCAGAAAATGATTGTGCAGATGTGATTATAAGTCTCTTGTGTGAATTATAGTTTTACAGCATTAAGATTTAATTAGGGGGCACAACTCACCAACTTATTTATTTCACTTCTCTCAAAATAAAGTCTGACTGGGTTCTGTAGTTCATTGTCCTAAGTTTATACATACTGTATGATCATCTGTAACATGTACTGCTTTATCATTTCTAGACTGTATATTATTTTCAGACGTCATGGGTTAAAAACTCACAGCATGTGTGTTCATTTAATACTGCACAGATACAGTAAAACAACCTCATCAGATGATTGAAATAAAATGCCACAGAATCTAACAGCCTACTGTATATTTAGCCAATAACCACATGCACATTACCAACTGTGCAAATCAAGACAGTGCATTGTGACAATACTGCAGTGCAGACCTACAATGTGTTTTTACAAAATAATATTCTGCAATACATTATTTTGGTCCAAAAAGGCTGCTAGAATCAGATCCATCAATTATATTTTAAAGGTCATTCGTAGCCATGCATACAGAGGATATAGAGGCGCTTCAGTGTTTTTTTTGTTTTTTTTCTCTCTGTGTGTTTTTGAAGAAATTCAACATTCATCACATCTTTTCGGCCAACCCTAGGCTAAAAATAGGGCAGAGATAGCATAAATTGCTAAATGGGACACACTGTTTCCCTTTTGATGTGGCCAGAGTAAAAGGTAAAGCCCTAGCAAACCCGCTGATGTCTGTGGTCTTGGTCAATCATTGCGAAACTGGCAGGCAGCAGGGCTGTGATCAGAACAATAGCGCAGACAGCCAGTCATCAATTACCCAGAAGACTACGTGGGAAGTACAAAAGCCACCTAATTACATTTAATCTCAACTCTAGATGTAAAACAGGAGGTTAACATAATATCACTTAACCATCTTCATGGTTCAGTGATGCCAAATGACTAGGCTAATGAAAGCCAGTCTGCCTTACTAACACCCTCTGACTGGTCATTTTTTGCAAGACAAGGCACTCTTGAAAATCCAATTTTCTGTGTGCTTGGTTTCTTTTTTTTATGTCTATTCACTTGTCATGTCTTACGTCAAAGAGATTATTATTTTTTTGCAGTTCTTCTGCCTCTCTCTAAATCTATCATTTACAGCAGGTACAATACTTGGATAGGGCAAATCCTTTCTGCATGAGCTCCCCTTCTGTGGCAAGGACCTGAAAGAGGAAGGAAACTGTTGAGCAGAAGGAATGAGTTCTGGGGTTTTGAATATGTCATTGGCTTTATAATCTCAGGAGGTAAGACCAGAGTACAGTGAAAAACACTGACATTAAGAACTTAAGTCATTTGGGGATCAAGAAGGAAAACGCTCTACAAACTGAACTTTAAAGAGGAAAATAAACAAAGCTGTAAAACCCACACTGGGAATACATACATAGGCATAAACCTAACACTCCTACACAGGGTCCATGTGTTTCACTGGTTGCTACATCAGCCATAGATCATGAGGAGCTATTACACTTGTAGCTTTGTAATGGGTCTGTACAGGTAATGGGAGAATGGGCCGAATGTGACAGACAAATGGCCAATTTTCTTCCCAACCTCAGAGGGCCTATAATACTACCCCATATGTTTTGTGCAAGTGTGTGACACATAGCAGAACTTTAAAGCGTTGATTTCAAGTAAAAAGCACTATGTAAAGGAAGACCTATCAAGAAAATGACAAGCGTAAATTGTGTTGTACAGCAAAATGGGAATAAAGGCAGCACAGGCACTGAGAAAATGTGTATTCCAGATGCATGCCGTGACATATTCAGAATTACCCCAACAATATTCACAAAGAGCCTTCAAATGCATTGAAGCAAACTCTGGAGTAACCTAAGGGCATTCTCCACTGAACTATACACAACAAAGCACTCACACACGCAGAGACATACAGACTCTTGCATGCAACCTACAGTAAACTTGTTGATAAATAAGTGACTGGCCCTGAGACTGAAATTGACAGCAGTCAGTGTATGGGTCCTAATGATTCTCAATTAGTTTTGTAATGCAATATAAGGCGGCTTATGACCTGGATGACTGAGAACCTTTATAGAGATATCTTCCTTGCATGTCTAAAGTTAAATGGACAGGTCTTCCTTTTATTTGCATACTCCAAAGCATTTTTGACCATTCAGAGCCACCGTAAATGCAAACAACGTCATCAAAAACAGCTTCTGATGAAGTGCCTGTTGGTGTTCAAGAGTTCATTTCTAAAAAAAGACCCCATATACATCACCTGCCATAAGATCATTTACAACGAGTTGGATAAGAACTTTAATACCACTCTCAGTCTCTAAGTACAGCTACTTAGCTTAGCACAAAGAATGTACACATCAAACAGGTACATACTCAAATAACTGGCTACTGCTACTGGCCAGTAATCACTGAAACACCACAGGACATCTGTTTAGCAATTCTGTTGTGTGTGGACTGAACAAACGAGGTGTCAGTGTGAATCAGTTTTCTAGGTGCTGCTAGGCATACTTTACTACAACATTACTCAATAATTTGTTGAACTATTCCTTAAAAAAAATCTGGAGCCTGATTTCATATGAAAGATTTTCTAGCTCTTAATCAGTGTGGCGTTATCACAATCAACCTGGGCTGATAAAATGAACCTTATCATGCTATAAAACTGTCTCTGTCCTTAAGCCTCACCCCCTTTGTCTGTTTTTCTTCTGATAACTTGAGTGTTGCTGACCTTTTGTGAAAAACCCTCTGTTCTGGCAATTCATATTCAACCAAAAAGGACAAGATAGAGATGGAAAGAGGGGTCCCAGTAGACACCTTGTTCCAACACTCTGTGCCAGCTGCAGGGAACTTTAAGCCTCTAGGGTTAATCTGCTATTTAGCAGCAAACAGGAACACATTAAGTGGATTTCCACTCAACACAGTCCTCTGCAAGAAACATTCTACAGAACTCTGATTATGCTCAAGGGCTTACATTAGGCTTGAACAAAAGGCTGCCTTGTGCTAGGACCACTACTGATTTTCATTCAAAGAATTATGCCATCCCTGGTATTGGGGCAAGTGGTACTGCTCTGTGTGCAAGTGCTCTGTTTTACAACCAATATCCATCTAGCATTTTCCCTATAGTCTCTCTCTTTCTCCACTTACAAGTGACAAAACAAAGACAAATATTAACATTCACCGCTAGAAGAAAGTAAGATGTAAACATTTGAGAACACTGTGGATCTCAAGCCTGTAAAGACCATGGACTATATGTGAAGATGAGCACACACTCTACTGCTATGTCAACTGTAGGATAACTGGAGAGTGGTTTTGACGCTTGGTGTGCTGAAGCTGGACGTCGGCAATTTGCCAGTGACTGGGCAAAGACATGTTTGAGTGAAGACAAGAGGGTGATAACCATGCAGTTTGTTGCACCCACTAAGGCCCTGTTCAGTCCTTACATTAACATCCATTCTGACAGTCACATCGCAAATGACCAGCTCAAAGTACTCAAAGTGTGAACACACCCAAGATGCATTTTAATGATTTGACCTCATACCATATTTGGAGGTGGGACTGCATTGTGTGTTCACAGTTTGGTAGTGTGAACACACAATGTGTCCCATGTCCCATTAAGGGGTACAGTCTGAATGATTGCTAAAAAAGGAAAACTCAGCACAAGTGATGTGTATGCATAGTAATGAGAGTCTTTTAAATATTTTGGTCTTGTAGCTGTTGTCTAACCAAATAACAAATGAATGTAAACATCCAAACAATAATCAACTAAAAAAATTATTTAATGAGTAAGCTGTGTGTGATTTTATACATGTTGGTGGGGAGGGGTTGGTGACTGACTATTAGCATATTTTTTCAGGCGTGGAGATTGCTGTTTGGCCAGGACTGCCAAAATAAGTGCCGTAACATATCACATCAGCTGTCTCTAAATATCTAAATAGTAAGCAGAACCAAGAAATCATTCCACCAACATAGTTTTGTGGTTTTGTCGGGAATGTGCCATTATATCATGTACAACATGTTGTGTTTGCTGCTGCTTAATCTTTCACTCATCATTAGCTGTGCCACAATATTGAAGGAAAATAAAAGATTAATGTGCTCTCTGGCCATACCTTCAGCATAAACCTCTTCCCTAATTCAATGCCCATTGCTTACAGGCTATTGTACGTGTGAGCAGAATACTAATGTCACTACAAGGATCTGATGGCTTTGAAGTGTGCTAAGGAGCTGAGAAAAGTGTAAAAAGATGCAGTCTTATTATATATATATATATATATGTACACACACACATATGACTGCGATAGGAATTGTTCGATTGACTGATTAATGTGCTCAACCACTCCATGTTCTGTGCTATGACCAAAATGTAATAAGATCATATCTACTGCAGGTGATGAATGAGATAGCTGTCATATAGCACCACAGGATCAAGAGCTTGCTACATTCAGTGACCTGAGAGCTGGAGGCTATGATGGGAGAGGGCTGCTTCAGGTTATACACTGCACTGTTCTCAGTATCACTGGGTCCAGTAATGGCTGCACCACATCATATCATAAAAGGACAGAGGAAAACCCCGTCTGCATTGTACACAATAAAAAGGAATGTTCAACTAGTCCAAAAATAACTTCTCAGATGTTCATTCATTTTTGGAATCATGTTATTTACATTTTAGTAAATGCCATCTACTGTTGAGGATAAAAAAGTTTTGCAACTAACACTCCCATTCCCCCACTGGCATTTTCTCAAAATGGCAACATTTCTGAGCGCACAATGTCCTAGTCTGTGATTTAAAATTTTAATTTGAAATGGGTGGACACTTTAACAGTCAACAAGCTAACGGCCTGTGGCCTTATCCTCACCTCTGACTGATATCAAACTTTAAGTTGAGAGTAAGAATTTAAGAACTTCATATACTTAGCTAAATAAAATACAGTTAGCATTTGTTTTTAAGTAAAAATAAGATGGATAAGTGGATTACTAAGATTACTAGAATTACTAGATTAATAGATGTGTAAAAGAATCCGGGTGTAATTGACAAGAATGGATTCTAAGCAAGTTTGTGTTCAGCAGGTGTATGATGAATAATGTTTTCATTAGTGCGGGGTTTTGTTGCTGATTGTGTTGTTAAGAGACATTTTCATCATCAGAGTTGAATTCAGCAAGCCTTGTTTCTCTTTGTATGCGTATGTGTGGTGTTTGTTTTATTGCTCATGTGAGTGCGTGTTTGAGCGAATGGCAGCTCAGAGAGGAGATGGAGGCAAAAATCAGCAGTTATTATAATTATACTATCATTTGTATTATTGATTGATTATTATTTCAATTGTTTGTTTGGTCTATACCAGAAAGAAAAAAATGTGAATCCCATCCATCACAGCTTTCATGATTTCATCAGATCGTCTTTTTTGTCCATTCACCAGTCCAAATCCCAAAGATCTTCGAAATAATATGAAGCCAAGGAAAATTATTTGCTGGTTATCGATTAATCAAGCCAATCAATCGAACCAGTTTGTTCCAACCTACACGGCTAAATGAAGCCTTTTAATTATCATTATGAACAACAGTGGCTGACTGCCCAGACAGACTGCTGCCCATCTGACTGTACACACGTAATCTTAAGATACAGTGTGAATACATCTGAAGTGGAGTTTCAGCAGTGATATACCACATTTTGAACTGCTCAAACCTTCAACAGTTATCTAGACTTTGAAGGTGTTTTCTTTTTAATCAGAGACCACTTTAAGAAGATGTTTAAAAAACAAAAAGCACTTGTTCATAACCTTGTAATTCTTTTATTTCTCCATTTAAGCATGAAGTGGGTAAAGGAACAGAGGAATGACAGATAAATCCCCCTGCATTCTCATTAGCACACAAAAGGCATCAAATAAAGGCTGACCTTCACACCATGTTTTTGAGGGAACCTGCAGTTTTAAAGTCAAAGTCTTTATGCCAGATAAGCAGTAGTGCATTTTAATCCTCCCTCTGCTGAGTGGGGCATCTGGTTAAATAACTGTCTTTTCACCTCTTCTCTTTGTAGTGCGGATTTCTGTTATGGCTGCGCTTCCCTCTGCAGATCCCCAAGACCTCAGATCCACTCATTGTATAGCCACATTGTGTCAAGCTTAAGCTCCCGATCCAAATAGCCTTCACAGGCTAAGGCAGCATATTCCTGTCCGTGGCATTAGCCAAGCCTCATTTCCGGTGAGTTCAGATTATAAAACTTTTTTCACTATTTCTGTTTCCATCCCATGTTTACAAAAGATGGTATTGGTCAGTTATGGATGATCTCAAAACCAATTAACTTTTTTTTTTCTTCTCACTGAGCTGATGCTCCTTACAACATTATCTTTTTCCTCCACTTGGTGCTTCCAATCTAATGTTTCCAAGGCAACAAGGCATCAAGCAAGATCCAGCCGGATTGCCATTGCAGGCCATCTCAACTCCACCACTACAGCCAGGTTAATTACTTATTAAAGATTTAAAAAGTGCATGCTGACATGGTCAATACATGCAGTGAGAAATGGGTGGATTCCTGTAATGAACCTCATCATTCTTAACTTGCGCTCCACACCCTGGTACAAAGCAAGTGAATGTGCCCCTTATAAATATGCATGTGCTGAGAGTTTGACTGTACTACCTGGTAGGCAGTTGTCCAATCAAAGCTGTCTCCATGCCATATCCAAAAGATCACAAGAGGTGTCAGTGTATGACAGTTTCTGTGCTGTGCTGCTGACTTTGGTGATACTGAGGTGAGCTCCCTCAGGCAAGGTATTTTCAGCTTGCTCATTCAGAGATGATATATGATGCTTATGGATGACGCATACTGGTTTAACTAAGTGGCTGACAAGCAGACAAACCCTTCCTGACATGTCACCCTGCTGAAAATTCCTCTCCTACAAATACTTCAGCTTCCTTTTGAACGTCCTTGTCAAATGTGTATTTCAATAACTAAAAGCAACACTGTCTGTATCCACCAAGAAACTCAGAGAGAACCAAAGTATTAAAAAGAACAGCATCTTAAATTAAAGATAAGGTTGGTTTTACTTTCCCTAGTTGGTGCTAAAGTACATGGAGGCACAGCCGCCATGTTGGATGAAGAGGGCACACAGTCTAATTCCTTGGTGGCTGGCACATGGGCAACCGTGGATGGATTTGAACATTACTGTTCTGACTATCCATGCACTTAGGTTACCTTAAACATTTTGACACTGCCAGATGCTATTAAACACTGTTAAATGACAATACATGCATTTCAGAGTCAGTATAAATGTGAAGCAATCAAAGCCAAGTCTACTACCTCTATACTCAATATAGGATTGCAAGTAACCCTTTTATTGTAAAATAAGGTCTTCAGAGTTTGCATTGCATTCACTGTGTGACTTCACATTTGTTCCTAGGTTCAGATATCCTTCATAAGAGGTACAAAAACAGCTAAGAAGATGGTTTGTGTGGTGACAGCTATACGAGTTGCAGGATACAGTGAGCTTACCTATATCATTAATGAAAGCACTGACAAAGCCAGGAGAGAGGTCATACTCTACTACCAGCTACGCAGCAGAGGATGGAAGGTGACTGATGGCACAATCAAATTGAAAACCTGACAAAAAAAAAAAAAAATAATAATACTCAGAGAGGAATAAAAAGAAGTTCTATTTTTGTTTTAAAGCACCATACATCCATTTAGGTAACACTGTTTATTTGCATTTTACCTTTTTGCATTAGTTAATTTTTTGATTGACCAGTTCCAAGTGGAGCTGTTATTTTTTGTTTTTGGCCTATTTTGCACTGAATTCAGATTACAGCTGACAACTAAACAGTTTACATGGAGGCTAAATAAAATGGTCTGATACACATCATATATGTACATGCATGTTTTTATATGCACATCCCCAGCTTGATTGGCAACCGTGAAGTCATTTAACATAAGATAGTGACCTTATCAGCGCTGCCTACATCAATTAGGGTTTGGTGCATCTTTTCAAACACTTACTTGGATAACCCAATTTGCTACCGCTACGTTTCTGTCCCCCTCAGAAATATACTATAGTCCCATTAAATAGATTATTTAATCTTGTTCTGATTATTCTGATTATTAGATAAAACCAGTTATGTAGACACAGTTATTGAGACAGACAACAGAGATGGACAATGTGGCAAAAAACATGGTGCTCATTCAAAGCAAAACAAAATGGTTACTGCATGCATCTTATCCAGCCATCTTTCCATGTGTGTCTAGTTTGTACATGGTTTTGACTAAAACTGATTATCCTCTTTCCCACTGATTTGTTGCAGCACGATATTAAGAATGTCATGCATTTTCGATTAATAATAACAGTAGTGAAGAAGCCTTAAAATATCACGTTCACAGTAATGCATGGGTCCAATCTTAACCTCCTCTATTGGATTGCACTGAGTGGAATAAAGACTTTCCTTGACAAAAACAGTCCAATATCTCCCGCCGGAATCATTCGCCAAATAACACAGGAACAATCCCCTTTTTCTATGCCACGTGTGGAGAATGCAACACAACTGTGTGGATCCATGGAACCATTCTGAGAATAAATGGGTACACTTTCAGTGGAGCCCACAGCACATCATTTAGAATGAGTGTAATGAGAACATGTGAGGAATGGCAATTAACATTTAAAAGGGGAGTCTACCTCATTGCTAATGGCAATGGCGCCATTGCTCTGTATGACTTGGCACAGTGCAAATATTTAACAAGGTCTTCACTCAAATGAATGAATGTCTAAGACAGGCAGCGCTGCATTCGCCTGTTATGTCTATATAATCAATATGTGTGCAGTAAACAGACAAAAGACAGATTTTTTTTAACATTACCACAATAATGAATGGTCTTACAATAACACATTACAAAAACATTATGAATATCCAATGACATAACACTGTTAAAACATGAGCTTTGGTGTAATGTGCGAGAAATTAAAAATAAAAACTATCAAAAAAGGATAGAATAAAATATGGAATCACAATCATCATTTTCTCCTTCTACTCAAAATGAAGTGCAGTCGGAATCTACAAAAGTATGCATTTTCTTAAATAAGAGAATGTCATATTATTAAATGGACAAGATAAATGATCTTCTATAATCTCCCTGATCTAACCTGTAGTGCAGCATGCATCCAGTACTTGCTCAGCAGCATCCACTCTGTCTGACACACCGATGCTTAGGCCTTACATTTTGGCGGTACTGCATGAGTGTGAAAAAGTGCCGTCAAAGCAGGAGGGACTACTTTATGAATCTGGACCACTTGCATCCATCTTGCTTGACAGAAACATTTCCAGTATAGCTCATTCCCACGTCAGCTGTACTTCTTTCATGTCAACAGTGAGGATTAGTTCAGCAAAAAGAAACATTTTGGAGGAGAGTGCGAGTATCCTGGGCTTGCTGTCCTTCAGTGCCCATTGTGAAGGGCGTTTCCTTCCTTCTGACTGCCCAATCAATCAGCCTCCTGCATATAGAGGGAGCTTCCTTGTCCCTGTCACAACAAGTGATTGCCTTGGCTCCAATAGTAGCAGAACGTCAACCTCTCAGCAGCTCATAATCGTCCTTTCCTGACAAAAAACACCTCAGTGGATGAAGGTATGAGGTTGAATGAAAACTATATAAAAAACAGATATTTGAATATGTTGGCTGAATTTATGTGTTAAAAGGCCTCTCATTTTTCATGTATTAACAAGCACTTCATTAAATAGAACACATGCAGCATAGAATCCAAATCAACTTGATGTTGGTTGAGACAGACGATCTATCACAGTGGGCAGTCTTTACTTTGATTAAGGTGGCATGGTGTTAAATTTCTGGAGGGAATTTTGAAGGGAACAATAATGCAAATGTCGCAAATGTCTCAAGTACCACAAATTGAAACAGCCATGCCATGCAGTTTGTTATACAGAATTGAGAAATCATCCTACTTGGAAAATTCACCATCACCATCTATCGCTGGCTGATGTCAATCAATCAGATCACTTCTTGCTAGCTTTTCCACCCACTGTAGTTATGCATGCATGTTTTATGATTTAGAAAATACTAAAATAGGGCAGGTGGAAAGATTCTTCAGTGTGAATATAATGTATATGATCGATCTGATGAACTGTAAACCTGCACCTGTAAAGATTACTTTCTACTTTTCTTTTTCTATGCCAATTTCATTTGACTGCTCAACCATTTAAATGACCTCTGACTGTAATGTGAGGGTGAATAGCCCTTTGGGAAATGAGACACAGGGTGCTCGCGCTGCCATGAAGGTACCTTAATGCAACAGACATGGAAACAAAGAACCGGTTACAAAGTGAGAGTGGGTGCTTTTAGTGCTATTTCTGTCCTTTTTGAATCCAGGTGAGTGATGCGAAGCTGTTGCTTGTCTGCTCTACTCAGCCTCAGGCTCAATTTTCTCTTTTCTTTTTCTCTTTGTTTTTTTTTAAACATTGAATTGTCAAATGAGGCCTACTGTTAGAAGCAAATGCTTTTTTTTCTTGAGAAATTACAGCAAATAATTCCCAAAATAATCTGCATAAGTGCAGAGGCACATTGATGTCTTGCAAAATATAAGATTGGATTGTAGGGAGAAACATTATCCTTTTCAAATTTGTATTTATCCTATTCCACTCTCACTGTGGTAAATCTGTGAACGTATTTTGCTGTGATAAGGCAGTAATCTGACAGTTTGTGCAGACTTCCTATTATATGTGTACGTATATATATATGATTTTTTTTTATTATTTTTGTTTTCATCTAATTCATCTTTCTCCATACAGTACTTGCAACATACTGGTAGCTAAAATGGTAGCCTAAAGGTTTCTTGGAATCACCAAGAGATTTTGTTTTCATTTCAGACCAGAATGCATCAGAGTTGTGCTGTGCTCCCGAAAAGAGAATTATGGTCACATAAGTGCAGTATGTTCGAGGTTGTTATAATGAAAAGCAAAGCTGAGATGAGTTTTTTCGAAGAAATGTTTCCTGTTTTTGCTTGCCAGTGCATGTTATACAGAAACACGACTGCGATCCAGATAACCTTTACTACATATCAGACAGGAGATCCTCTGTCATCAGGGGAGAGGCAATGGACGGCGCATGTCCCCACAGATGCCTCCATATCCCTGAGATGATGGGTGGGCAGAAAGATTAGGGATAAAACAAGCCGGCTGGAGAAGTAATATTTCCTCTGAGGCTGTAATATAATGGCTCGGATCTTAGCTGTGATAGATTTTGCTTTGACATTGTGCAAAGAAAATTTCCACACAATCCAGTTTCCATCTGTAAGTGCAAACAATGCTGAGATGGGTCGCCAGTTTATTTGTTTCACGTTTGTTCTCTGCTCCCTGTGGGTAATAGTTTGCAGAGAAGTGTCATTGAATAAAACAGACAAACATTTAAGCTGAGAGCTGCCCTGACTGTAAAACAGTCTCTGAAACCAGCTGTATCGATTTCTTGTCCTGGGCACACAAACACAGTAGCAGGGTAGAGTACCATCTTTATCTCGACTTTCCATCACTACTGTGACTGATAGGAGAGGCCCTTTGCTAGCAGGTCTGCTCTCTACATACATGGACAGTTCGGATCAGCTATACATTGTCCTCTGCACACACCCTGCCAGCCCTCTAAGCCAACAGTTACAGTATTTGACGAATGGACTGATGCTATCTCCCTCAACAATACTGACTTCAACAAAAAGCAATTCAGTGGGACATTTCGGTATTTATAAATGTCAACTTCAGTAAAAGCTAAGGTCTCCCACTGCAAAGGTTTTGTAATTAAAGGTCAGCATTTGTGATAAAGTTGTTGTTTTTTTTCAAACTATTCCATTTTCTTTTCTCACACTGTGGGTGAGGACTAATACAATCTAAGATTAGAGTTACAGCCTGTATTCAAGCAGGACTCACGAAAGCATTACTGGGGGTCCAGTAGATGCAAATTTTAAGGTCAGTTATAAATGATACTAAGCTCACAAAGCAGACAAAAATAAATACTAATGCAGGATGTGACTAAAGGTAAGAATGCTAGCTCTCATATGGATGGTAGCTCTCATATGGTTGACTGTGTTTTGGTAGCTCTCATATATATATATAAATTCTACTGGTCACTTTATATTTTAACATAGTTTATAGCTGTCTAATCTATCTATCTATCTATCTATCTATCTATCTATCTATCTATCTATCTATCTATCTATCTATCTATCTATCTATCTATCTATCTATCTGTCTATCTATCTATCTATCTATCTATCTATCCCCTTACAATATAAACCATTTCAATAAATGAAATATCTACAGTGATAAACTGCATGTGATAGCTGAGCAGTGTGTGATGGTGACCTCATGAATGAACTGTACGTGAATCTGTCCAGCACTCATCAAGCTTTCTGACATCTCAGGAGGTTTCAGCCACTCAGCAGTGAGTACCAGTGGGAGGAACAACCTAGTCTGAGAGGAGCATGTGCAGTATTGAAGCGAAAATAAATAGACAAGTCACTGAAGAAGTCGAAAACATCAAATGAAACAGACAATTTTAGTAACACAGTGACCGTTGAGTGGCCTCCCTGTGCAGAGCAGAAACCTCTTGACTGGCCATATCATGACAGGTATGACATGTTAGCTAAAAGGGCAAACAGGATCTAATGTATACTATAACTATCTGCAGAAGGGGCTTTAAGTGTCAATAAAATATATATTTTTTTTTCTCTCACCCATAACACAAAGAAATGAAACTAATACAAAGTGCAGAGAGCCATTCCTGATAACGATTATTGATAACAGCCAAACAAACGCACCTTTCCCTCTGCCAGAATCTCAGCCCCTGAAATCCTGAACACAAGCAGCAGAAAGCAAATAACAACATAAAATGTAATACAGCTAAAGTTAGTTAGGTAGTGGGTTAACAAGGAACTGATCAGTATCAGTATTGACAGATTGGTATCGGGGGCCAATCCAGGCATTTTTAAAATGATCAGATCGAACGCTTTTGAAGTTATTTTAGCTCCAGGGAAGAAAACTTTGTTCATTTAAGATCGGATGGGGACCGATACAATATTAAATTATCACAATCTGATTGGGGACTCAATACATCCCAGGGGTTGACCCCTCATTCCCCCAATTCTAGCTGCAAACTTAATATCAATCAGAATAAGACATGTCCCAAAGCCAGCACACCAGGTCCAGACAACAATACTCTACTATAACTATCCTGCTCCTACAGCCCTAGGACTAGACACAACCAATCGAAATCAGGCAACAGGCAGACTATGGCGGTAGCACACGTTGCCTGCGTCTGATCCAAAAAGCTGCACTAGACCACATTACAAAGACTCCAACAGCCAGCTAGCATGTACAGTACATACAATCAGTACTGTACATGTGTGTCTGCTTGAGAGGAAATAACTCTCCAAGCTAGCAGGTGACAGTAGTCGTTGTCGTTAAAGAAATGAAAATGGAAACCATCGCACAGACCAGAGGTCTCTTGATCAGTTGGTCTGTAGTTGTTGCTTTTGAAACGTCATCAGGAAAACATGTTTAGATATAATTAAGATTAAAAATCAAAAGCCTTCTACATGTGCCTATCGTGGTTCTGTGAAGCAAAAGCCCACCTGTCAAGAACAAACTAAGCAACCTCTGCATTTGTCTTCAAACAAACTGAGAGTTCTCTCCACGATTGAAAAACCTTGTGGATGTAAGGCTCTGTGGTTTTATTAACAAGGTGCCACGGGCAACTTTCTATCCGTGATAACAATTCTAAGTCAATTATATTAATGTTTCTATCTTTAGTACATTAATTAAATTTGATGTTCAGGGATAAAATAGGCATTTTCATTACATATGAGTGTACTTACTCTATCCAAACACATCACAGGAAAATTATATTCAAAACATGTGCCACATGAATATGTATAACCAGAAAAGACACAAACATCATTGTTAATACGGTTTATTATTTAGTTATCACCAACAAAGATGAACCAAAGACCTTCTAATTAGTAGGTAGGTCTAATCATTTGGTTGTTTGTGCGTCACATGTGAATGGCCCCTGAATGAATAAATCCTGAAAAATGCACTGTTTGAAAAATTAAAAGGGAGTGGGAGGTGATGGGTTGTTTATTCCAACCAAAGAGTGTAAACACTAATGTTTAAGTTTTTATGAACCTCAAGGGCCTGATGCATCTGACCACTTACTGTGTCATGTCTAGATTTTTCTATGTGTTTTTTGTTTTGAGTAAGAAGTGGCATTAGGGAGTACTGGGTGGGCGTGCGGTTAAAGAGGGATGGGGGTTATTGGGGAGGGCAACACAAACAGTGCCACAAAAATAGCCTTGAAACTACGGGCTGTGCACAGCAATTCTGTTTGTTATTAATTTGAGCCAAAAGACTCTGATTAATCATAATATTCATGAGGCTCCAGCGCCAGTGTGGGAGTGACCTTGACTTCTCTCCTCAATGTGCTTATGCAAGCCCCGGAGTCAAGGAATATCAAAGGGGACAAAGTCCTCGAGATCTGGGGCAGAGACATCACCCACATCCGTCACAGGCCTTTGGGCTAAACTAACACTTTGGAAATGCTGAACTCGCACTGTGGTTGAAATATCAGTTTAGTGTGGGCCTCGTAACTCACTGTACCGGACACATCTGAGGAGGCTAACGCACTATGGGTGTGTCTGTGCATGTGTGTGGGGGCGTGTATGAGTGTGCACATGTGTATTCACAGAAAATAAAGAATGATAAAGCTATCATTAATATACATGTAAAAATATATGTTTCCTTGATTAAGGAAGTTCAAATTAATCAAACAGTTATAATTATCTGTGTGTGTAGTGTTCATGATTCAATCCAATCAAGCGCCAGCCTCTTGGCACGGATGCAGGTAAAAAATCTTAAGTAGCACTTGACCGGTAAGAAAAGAATAAAAGAACTTTACACTTGCAATATGAACAGGTTCACAAAAATACTTTTTTTTTTTCACCCCACAGCCAGTTCAAACCGAGACAGGAAAAATAACATATTCCTTTCTCAATCGTCTGTGTGAAATTAGTGTCTGATTAAAGTAGAAGGTAATTATGTAATCAGTAAGTGGATCTCTTTACTTGGTGCATTCTATGAGTGAACGACCACACCAAATATGCCTTTTGGAAACCAAAGAAAAGTAATGAGTCGGAATGAGTCAGTTCAAAGTCATGTCAATGCACATAGCCTTCCTTTAGACAGGTTTTATTCTTATCTGAAATATAATAAAAATGTTAATGATTCCTCCTTGTTGCTTTAGCCATAGCAACATCAAACTACTACATAGTTCACATACTTCCGGCGCCAGCGCGAGCAGGACGCCGATCCAGTAGCTCCGTACGTGTCGTATCGTTTTTAGTGCTTAAGTACGTTTTTTTCAACTTTTCTTTTTCGCTTTAACTACACTTGCTGTGTAACTCTATATATCCTATGGATACAGAGTCTTTTTACCGGCAACACAGCGGTGGACAACTTGTTTATTCAAGGGAGAAGCTGCTTTCACTCCAAACAACGGGACGAGCCGGCATTGTTCACCCCATACCTGAGGAGCTGAGGAGGAGGCGGCGAGGCCGCAGAGCCGGGACGAAGGTGAAGGCTAGGCTAGCGGCTAAGCGGTGGAAGTACAAGCCCTCGGTTCCTTCGATTATTATGGGGAATGTTAACTGTCTCACCAACAAGACGGACGAGCTGGCGGCCCTTGTGAGGACCGACAGGACATTCAGGGAGAGCAGTTTACTGTGTCTCTCTGAAACTTGGCTCACCCAGAACACACCGGACGCTAACGTGGATGTACCTGGATTCACGACGGTGAGAGCGGACAGGGACTGCAGACGCAGCGGCAAACGGAAAGGCGGAGGACTCGCACTGTTTATTAACATCAGATGGTGCAACCCGGGGCATGTTACGGTGAAGGAGATTGTGTGCAACAGAGACATCGAGTTGCTGGCGGTAGGTCTCAGACCGTATTACATGCCCAGAGAGTTCTCCCACGCCATTGTTGTTTGTGTTTACGTCCCTCCGCGTGCACATGCCGAGACCGCGTGTGACGTCATCCACTCCACCGTAGCGGGACTACAAACACAACACCCAGACGCCTTCATCGCCATCTCTGGGGATTTTAATCATGTCACACTGGACTCCACACTACCAGACTTTCATCAGTTTGTAAGCTGCCCCACCAGGAAGAACAGGACGATAGACCTCCTGTATGCCAACGTGAAGGAAGCTTACACTGCCACTCCTCTGCCCCCACTGGGAAAGTCTGACCATAACCTGGTCCTGCTCACACCACACTACAAACCAAAGATCCAGAGACAGTCTACAACTACACGCTCCTTCAGGAAGTGGTCTCCTGAGGCAGCGGAGGCGCTGAGGGACTGCTTTGAATCTACTGACTGGAACGTCCTGCAGGACATACATGGTGAGGACATGGAGGGGGTCACCCACTGCACTACTGACTATCTGAACTTCTGTATGGACGTTGTGGTCCCCATTAGGACTGTACGCTGCTTCCCGAACAACAAGCCCTGGATCACCAGCGACGTCAAGGACATCCTGAACAGGAAGAAGAGGGCGTTCAAGGATGGTGACCGAGACGAGCTGAAGCGCGTACAGGGGGAACTCAAGGTCCAGCTGAGAGAGGCAAAGGAGGATTACAGAAGGAAGGTGGAACAGAAGCTGCAGCACAACAACATGAGGGAGGTCTGGGATGGCATGAAAACCATCACAGGCTGCAAGAAGAAGGGCGGCAGCACAGA
This sequence comes from Planiliza haematocheilus, assembly GCA_005024645.1. Taxonomy (NCBI): domain Eukaryota; kingdom Metazoa; phylum Chordata; class Actinopteri; order Mugiliformes; family Mugilidae; genus Planiliza; species Planiliza haematocheilus. Next base: position 3,321,185 of record SRSE01000725.1, on the reverse strand, counting down.
GGAGGGGGATGCTGAGAGAGCAAACCAGCTGAACCTGTTTTTTAACAGGTTTGATACTGCAGCTCCTACAGACAACGACTCGGACTGCAGAGCTCCCCCACCCATCACACCTATGGACAATGCAATGCACCTCCCCCCCCTCACCACCACGGACAGTCCAACCCACCTCCCCCTCACCACCACTACTACCACTGACAGTTCAACCCCCCTCCCCTTCACCATCACCAAGGATCAGGTGAGCAGAGAGCTGAGGAGGCTGCGACCAAGGAAAGCAGCGGGCCCGGACAAAGTGTGTCCAAGGATGCTTAAGGCCTGCTCTGCTGAACTGGGGGAGCCGCTTCAGCATATCTTCAACCTGAGCCTGCAGCTGGGGAGGGTCCCCGTGCTCTGGAAGACTTCATGTCTCATCCCGGTTCCCAAAACAAAACACCCCAGGGAGCCGGGTGACTTCAGACCAGTGGCACTAACATCTCACATCATGAAGACCTTTGAACGGCTGCTGCTCCATCTCCTCAGACCCCAGGTCCACCACGCACAGGATCCACTGCAGTTTGGATACCAGGAGAAGGTGGGCGTGGAGGATGCCATCCTCTATCTGTTACACAGGGCTTATTCTCATCTGGACAAGGAGAGCGGTGCTGTGAGAATCATGTTTTTTGATTTCTCCAGCGCCTTCAACACCATCCAGCCCTTCCTCCTGAGAGACAAGCTGACAGAGATGAGGGTGGACTCACACCTGGTAAGATGGATTACAGACTACCTCACAGAGAGACCACAGTACGTCAGACTGAAGGACTGCACGTCAGACACTGTGGTCAGCAGCACCGGAGCACCACAGGGGACCGTGCTCTCTCCTGTCCTCTTCACCTTGTACACATCTGACTTCCAGTACAACTCTGAGCTCTGCCACATGCAGAAGTACTCAGATGACACTGCGATAGTCGGCTGTATCAGGGATGGACGGGAGGAGGAGTACAGGAGCCTGGTCGAGGACTTCATGGGGTGGTGCAGGTCCAACCATCTGCAGCTGAACACCTCCAAGACCAAGGAGATGGTGGTGGACTTCAGACGGAAGAAATCACATCTCCAACCTGTGTCCATCAGCGGGGTGGATGTGGAGGTCGTTTGGACTTACAGGTATCTGGGGCTGCAGCTGGACGACAGGCTGGACTGGACTTCTTGCATGGACGCACTCCACAGGAAAGGACAGAGTCGTCTGTACTTCCTGAGAAGGCTGGGGTCCTTCAACATCTGCAAAAAACTGCTGCAGATGTTTTACCAGTCTGTGGTGGCCAGCGTCCTCTTCTATGCTGTGGTTTGCTGGGGAGGAAGCAGCAAGAAGAGGGACGTCGCTCGACTGGACAGACTGGTGAGGAGGGCTGGCTCAGTGGTGGGCACAGAGCTGGACTCTCTGGTGACAGTGGCAGAGAGAAGGACCCTGGACAAACTGCTGTCCATACTGGACAACGCCCACCACCCTCTGCACAACACCTTCATCAGGCAGAGGAGTGTGTTCAGTGGCAGGCTGCTGTCTCAGTCCTGCTCAACCAACAGACTTAAAAACTCTTTCGTCCCCCTGGCCATCAGACTGTACAACAGCTCTCAGTGATGGCAGGAGGCACAATAGACTGGTCACTTTATAATTCCTAACGGGTCACTTTATATTTTTAACTTTATAAGTTTCAACAGGTCACTTTATATCTTTAACTTTATAATTTTTAACGGGTCACTGTATATTTTTAACATAACTGTACAAAACATTTTATTATAGCCGTATAAAACATTTTATTTCTAGTCACTTTTTCTATTTTTATATAGTTTTTGTATTGTATGTTTCAATGTAAGTCACTGCTACTGGATGCTTGAATTTCCCCCGGGATTAATAAAGTATCTATCTATCTATCTATCTATATATTATGATAAGTATAAAAACCTATTATGTGGGCGTTTTTGTCCTATGTGTCGTGTCTCATGAATCTTTCACATGCTTTATATTAACACAGTTTAGGATTGTTGTTCTTTCATATTTTTTGTCCTAATAAAATCAATTTAACAAATTTAAAACATTATGAATAAAAGTAATAAATGAGGATTTATCATGAATTTATATTCAAACTGGATTTTTTTTTTTTTCAGGCACACTGTATGTAGTTTAGACTAAGCCTAATATGTTTTATGTTGTGCTAAGTATTTATGTCCTGAATTAGAGCCATAACGTCACATTGAGAATCTTAATAAAAGGGAGTGTTACTCGTTTAAGCTATCTCATCTATTCTGCGCTGTCTCCTATTTCTGTCAATTTATAGTGCTCCAAGGGAGGCACCTGATGACCAGAGAGACCAGCTCAGCCTTTCTTGATGTTCACGTTCTGCAGCGCCAGCAGTGGCTGTCAGGGACATTTAACAACTAATTTGCATTATTTATGAGGCTACCTTTGAAATGCTTTCCTTAATTATGTTCCAAATTTCCATACAGAACTTGTTCATTCTGCTTAGAACATCCTCAAAACACACGCCTAACTCAGCAATTGGACAAACACAGCTTGGTGCCTTAACAAATGGAGCTGTGACACAGTTGCTGATTGATCATGTTTACCTCAACCATCTCGCAATTCGCATTACAGATAAACTAATTTTAACCAATTTACAACACTTAAAGCTGTATGGTTTCCTTGGTTACTTTTTTTTGTCCAATCACAAAGCACAATGCATGTCCTCACCCCCTACCATTCAGCCTATAAATGGCAGATTAAGTTAGGGGACTTGGATAGATCCATTCTAAATAGCCTTGGGTTACACTAAAACAAGCAAAATAAGGCAGGAACTAAATTACCTTTGTTTGTGCCTGTGAATGATATCAGTCAAAGTCACTTTCATACAGTGTATCAGTAGGAAATTCTCTTGATTGTCTAAGGGAGTGCTTAGTGAGGCAAACATATCACAACCACCAACACAAAACAGTTTGACTTTTTTTTCTGTAGCGTTCAGCTTTCAGTCATTCATCAGCCCCAGTAATTTCACTTTTAAACTGAAACAGCATTTTGCAAAACTGTCACATCAAATGTGTTTACAAAGACGCGGATTTTCCAATTATGAGGCCCGTTTAGTTATTGATTATATATGTGATGTGTTGTTTATATGCAACACTGGCAAACATAGTTGGATTCCCAACTCCCTGTATATACCTATATACCTACCATATATACCTTCTTCACACCATGTGAAACTACTCCACTGCAGGCTTGAATAGGTCGGCACTCCCATGTTTTGTCTCATTATCACGTGTACAGTCATGTAAAAAAATTAATTACCTTATAAATGCTCTGCATAATTCCTATTGCCTGACATTAGTTTGCTGACATTTTTGACCACTCTTCCATTCAAAATTCCTTAAATTGCATGCACTCGTTGTTTCAAATAGATGTTTAGAGATCTTTGGGAATCCACTGACACTCTTATATGCATCAGTTGAAAGCCTTAGACAGCTCTTTAGATCTAAGCATGATGACACCACACACTTCAATAGCAAAGAGAACAGCGGACCCAAGATGTCAGAGGTTTAAATAAGACAGCTTCCACCTGTCATTCCAGAAGGAATCACTGGCACCTAACCTGAAAACCCTGATTCTAATTGTATGGGTTTGAAGGCATAGCAGATTTCAAGTGATCTGTTTATTTATTCAAATGATAAAGAATATAATGTGTATAATTTGTTTCAGTATATCATATTTATTAACAAGGGTTCTTGTTTGCCATGCCAAAAAAGCAATTATGTACATGATTTCATGGACAACATTTTTCTGTTTCATCACTCCAAAGTGAGACCCCTTGACTGATACCACTGTTTGTTTCTCTTCGTGTCAGTCAGCTGCTGCTATGTCCGCATGTTGCTGCATCTTTCAGAAACCCAGATAAGTGTGGAGATACCACACTTATCGATCTCTTCAGCAACTGATCTTCAAATGCAAAAAAATAAAGACATTTCTAACCAATTTTTATTACAACTGGGACAGGTATGTCTATGTAAACTTTCTCTCACAACTCCACTTATGGAGAAAAAAAGATCTATTATTGTCTTATTGTTTTGCCTGCAGGCTCCGCCACTTAAAGGTGGCATTTAGCATTCAAGTGACTTTGAAATTGCTGTCAAGTGAGTGATATGAACCGATGTTGCAATGCTCATCTCACCAGTGTATGGTTTTCACAAGAAAACATGATGAGTTTTGAGGTAAAATTTGAAGATACAAACCAAGCAAACTAGTTCAAAATATGGTAGCAATATTTGGTGAAACAGATGCAATGAGACCACAGTCACTTGAATTAAAAAGATAAAGGGTAATCCACACCAAGAATATGTGCCTATATTTCCCAGACACATGTCTAAATAATATCTCTTTTCCAGAAGTAATCAGGTGCTCCTTCAGCATATGGCAGAATGATGAATTCCCTCACCTTATTCCTCACTGAGGTGTTAATGTATTTAACAAATTGCTTTCTAGTACTGAGGCATTGGGGGGAATGGGTATATGGCGGGCAGTTGATTTTTGGATTTGAGCTATTATTAGAGGGGTTATATTATATATTATATTATTCAAAATCCACTTTTAAATTGTTATGGATATAATTACATGTCATTTGTGTGTCTAGAGACCCACAAAATATGGCAAAAAAAATTAATAAAAAATCATCATTTTGTTCCTCAAAAATCAAAACTCTGTCTGACTGGGACATTTGGGTATCCAGTCCCCAAAGTGGGGACTATGACCTCAAACAAGCATAGCCTCATCCTCTGTTGGCCTGAACATGCAAGGCTGAATCTTCTGCTTCCATTACTCACCATATTGGTATTCCTGTCTGATATAATCCATAGTACTCGCAGGAAACACACATCCACATGTCCAATGTCATATAAACCTTAAAAATAAATTACCGTAATTTCTGGACTATAAACCGCTACTTTTGTCACTTGCTTTGGACCCTGCGGCTTATACGGTGCAGATTATTTTTTACAGCTAACGGTCACCAGGGGTGCATGAATGCGAAAAGCAAAAGCGAGACAGACAGTTTGCACCAGAAAACGAGAGCAAAACAAACCAAGTGAGCCCAAATACAGGACGAGAGACAGAACGAAAGCAAGACGCCAAGGAAGTGTTCATGCACACACCCTCATTATGGAAAACAAACGGAGAAGTGCATATGGTGCTGCTTTTAAGTTAAAGGCGATCGATCTGGCTGACTTTTCTGGTATAGTAGGCTGGTTATTTTGATACAGTAAACGGCCGTGTTACTGCATCTTTACTGCTGTGTTACAGGCAAGCACTTTTAAAAATGAATTAAATTTAGTTTCCAAACTGTCATTTCTGTCCCGACAACCCCCTCCGCGGTAGAGGAAACCCATACGGTAAAAAACACCAGCGGCTTATATATGGATCAATCTGTATTTTCCCCACAATTTAGCTGGTGCGGCCTATATTCAGGTTCGCCTTATAGTCTGGAAATTACGGTATGTGATATTTTTGTTAACTTAAACATATTGGAGTACATATTACATGGGACAAAACACATAGTAATAGCTACAGTATGGCTTTCAATGCCCAGCCTACACTATCAGTACTTTACCCCATGCTGATACTATTACTATTTGAAGAAAGATCCCAGTTGAATAGTCAGGGTATCTTAATCTCTGCAGCACTGATGTATTTGAACAATATGCTACATGTGGTCTCAATGGATCAAAAAGTAAGCATTTAAAAGGTGGAATATTATGTCACTGGCATAATATTTAAGTTTCAGTGCTTAATACGTTGGAATGCGTTTTCCTCATACTGCTCACTACTTTCTCTTTAATATAATATCCCGACAAGCCTATCCTACTCTGATTGGTCAGAAAAAAGCACTGCCCGCCAACTACAACAAGGACATTTTAAGGTCAACTGGATACTGTTCTCAAACATGGTACACATTCACTTGAATTAAAATTGCATGCTTGGCACATTAGAAAAAAAAACGAAAAAAAAAAAAAAACGTTCTAGCTTCCAGGTTTGCTTCCACATTGTGCAGCTCATTGTTCACTGCACAGCTCAGGCATTAGTGTTTCCCCCCGTTGGCTCTGCCGATATGTTCTCACGTTCACCCTTCAAACTGGAATATCTCTTCCAAGCTGTAGGAAAGGTTCAACAATATGACTTCTCTGTGCATTAAGAATGTATAATACAAAGGCTACAAACCAACTTTGTTTGTATTTGTAAGGGTCATATCCAGCTTTTTAAATAACAATGTGTGACTATGGTAGGTGTTAGGGATTGCACGACCTCATATTTTTCAAAGTTGACTGTTGTGATGAAAGTCAAGTCGGCACCGACTACTCGCTTACGACATTACGAATAAAAACCCAGCAGAAAGTAATGCTTTGAAACAATGAAACAATAAATTGAATAGATATTAATGTAACTAAATGTGATACATCACTGATCACATACAAAGACATGCCTGTGTCCACTATCATGAGCCAGACCCGTCTGAGAGAGAGATTAAGAGACTGAGAGATCACTCTGATTGGCTGAAACTGTAGTGGTCAAAATAAGCAAACAACAAAGTCGAAAGGGCGTACACAGGAGGCTCTTCTCATTTTTCACCACCACCTCATCTGAATGTTTAAACAGAACAAACAAACTGAAGACCAGCTGATCCACACAATGCAGAGTCCAGCACCATATGATGGTTTGTAGCCCTTTTGAACAATCAGTAGACTTCTGCCACATATTGATATGAAGTATTTCCTCTTATTCACAAGCGAAATATGTGTGATAAATGTATGTCAGGGTCAACTTTTTGGCTCAGACAAAGGCAACTTTACAGTCAGCATCGGTTTCTGCTAGTTCTTTGATGATGTCTTGGTGTGTATGAGAAAAGAAAAAGACAAAAAGCATAAAATATTCCACTCTAAGGACAAGAGTGTGCATTAAAGCGATGTCAAAGTAGTCAGTGTTGGACTGGATCAAAAGACCTGTCCCTCCCATTCTTGCTAATTGGTATAGGTCTTTGAGATGTATATACTGATTGTATGCAAGACTTTATTTCTGTTATGTGACTGTGATTACTGCAATTACTGTGACATTAATGTGACATACTGTGCGACAGCGGGAAAGACAAGTGGATAACACTGAAACAGATGGCATGATGCATCCAGTCTTTAAGACATGTTCTTGGCATTGCCATAAAGCCACCTAATTTCTCTAAAGCACCATCACATGTGATGACTGAAACCCCTCCTCCCTGATGCCTTTGCACATTTCACACATATTCATAAATGACAGCATCTTAACAGTGCAGCTTACAAAAGGGGAGGGAGACAAGTGAATCAACTCTGAGTGGGTGGTGTGACTCTGCTTTGAGGGGACAGAGCCAGAGATGCAGTGAGTGTGGGGAAGAAACGAGGTGCAGGAGACGCCTCCAAGAAAATGGACATAGACATACATACACAGAGAGAGAGAGAAAGAGAGCGAGAGAGAGACAGAGTTTTGGGAGATCTAAAATAATAGTGACATTGTCTCTAGACAGCACTCATTATTTCTCTATTCAGTGAGCTCAGTGCTGAGGGGACATGGCTGAAATACAACTTCAGAATACATTTGACAGCAGGAACAGAGATGAGGCGGTGGATTTACAGTGCCATACAGTATCAGCATAATATTCAACTCCTGTCATCACAAATCATAGCAAACGGCACGCTAGATAAATCCTACAACTTATTTCCAGAAGAGAGATATTTTCTGTTTGTTTAAAAGGAGAGGTACAAAAGATAAAGACAATTTGATTTAAAAGCTTAAACGTTGTGCCCCAGACACCAAACCGGTGTGAGATCTAGTGCAAAATGATTTCTGGCCCATCTCTCAGTTTGCTTTAACAGCCATTTGACCTAGAGTTTATCTATATACAAATCCGGTGAAACACGGAAGTAAAGCAGCGCTGCCATTACTGCGTGCCTTGCTGCTAAGGAAATAGCGGAAGTAGCGTGTTGGTCCCGTAGGCGGCAGTAGCAGATAGCTGTAGGAAATTTTTTGCCAGTTTAGCCATGCAGTCTCACAATACTTCGAGAACTTTGCCGTTTCCTCTCTGTATTGTTACTGACACATTATGGTATGAATTCACTGCCTGTGAAAATCTCACGACAATTTTAATGTGATGAGCGATGGTATGCAGTATCTGGCCAATCCATCCGGAGCTCATGTAATTCTGACCTTCAATCAATGCCCTGTAGTTTAGGGTCTGCCGCTCATCGCATGCCAGATGATTAATAAAATAATCTAGAATATCTGTAAGAACATGTAGGATATTTTATTGCTATAACTGGTCGTGGCTAATAGTTATTTGCAACTTGTGAACATATTAGCAACACAGCTAGGGTAGAATGACGTTCGGTTTTATTGTTGTTGTCAATTAGCTTAGCCTTATAGCTACACGTCTCAATTACATTACATTACCTTTGGCTGACGCATTTTTACATTAATACATTATGTTGTCAGTAAATTACCTTTATCTGTAAGTTTTGGCCACTGCCTGACATCATCTATCCAATGTTCACTTTCACCAGACATTTTCTTTCATGAGCAGGATCCGCTTTCATTGAAATGTCATTAGAGGGTAGACAAGCAACTGTACTGTACTGTACACCGTCACACTTCACGGGCACGTAGTCATGGCAGCAGGCAAGATGGCGGCGCCCATAGAGTTCGTGGCGGATTTGTCTATAGTGCATGAACCACTGATGCATTTATGCAACATGCTAAACCAAATAAGAGCAAGAAAAAGCATGGACATACACCTGGCGAGGCAGTAGCTACAGTATATGCCAAAAATATATCTTAAAATTTCTGTTTACTTTTAATCATTATCTATTCAATTCAGGACACAGTCCTCCATTTTTAATCAAAAAAATTCAATTTTTAAAAACTTCATCTGTCTCCTCCACAAACATGTCTGAACAATTATGCCTCAGCAAAACCAATGGCAACAATGCTTTTTAAAAAAAACACTGCACAAATCACTCTTTGTATACTCACTAATGCACACTGGCCCTTGCAGCTGCATATACTCACATGTGCCACATAATAATAATACAAAACTAATACATTTTAAAACATGACTTACAAAGATTTCTGTCACAGCTCAGCCTTGAACAAAAATTATCACAATTCCCATAGTCATAAAAAACTGACAGCAAGTCAAAAAAAGATCTCTTCCTGCAGACCTGTCCATAATAGTCCATTGCTATGCCATCACTCCCATCTGCTTTTTCCAAAATGGAGATGCATGCAAACCACAATCTACTGTAGTTCATACAATGACTAGTAGGATTAGTGCATCACTTAAAAGAAACATAAGCGTGCCTTTAACAGAACAACCAATACTGGTTATTGTCAGTAAGTAATACAATTAAAGATAATTTCAAATGCAAACAGCTGATTATTAATGTATTTCTAAATATGAATTTAAAAAGATACATTTTCAGTCTGTAATATTTATATATAGTATCATAAGAACTTCAAAAAAACATGTTACTCAGTATACTGTATTTGACAAAACTAAATGAGTTAATTTAAGTCTCAGGTGTATATACAATGTGTTCTACAACCCTTTTTCAGACATGCACTGCACTGTCTGCAAATGAGCAGCTGCTCCCAACAATCCTTTCAGGAAGAGTGCTTTACCTTTTCTCTTGGTGCCACTGGTGCCAAGCAAAAGCACAAATGGAGAACCAATATGGCTGGTAACAAAAAACATTTTAACCAGCGCCATGCCCTAAATGGCTAGCTGATGAAGACGTAAGTATTATAAGTATGGTATGTTCAATTAGTTCAAAGTGGGTTTTGTCTAAAAGTTTTCCTTGAAATCGTGGATGTTTTGTCAACTTTATGGAACTTTATTATAAAACTATTCAGATATCGCTCATACACTTCTGGTGAGGGTAGAATGAATTGTTGAATTAATAGACAAAAAATTACAATTACTTGGTACCAGAACAATGACTATTACTATTTTCATTATTCAGCAGTGTGACAATTATGCTTAGTTGTCTGGCATATATATATATATATATATATATATTTCTGAAAATATCACTAAAAGTAAATTCTAGTTAATAGTCTAAAATCTAAACATAATCAATTAGAAGAAAACAGACAAAAACAAAGTGGTTAGAACTTTTATGAATTTTTTTATGCAAATATTCACTTAACCAAATTAATCCATTAGTTAACACCTTGTTTCAGCTTTGGGGTCATTTATCAAAACTAAAAGCAATGGGGAAAACCCTCTTTTCCCTGTACAGCAGAGAGCTTTACAAGTAATTCTTCTAAAATCAATCACTGAGCAAAACATAAATAATGTGCTTTCCAATTTTTTCAGTATTATATGTGGTGGAAATCCTTATGAGCTATAGTTCCCTGAAACTCACTCTTTTCTTGCTTCCTTTTTGCGTGTCTTTCTTGTAAAGAAGTACTTTGATTACATTATTATGCTGCTGATTTGTGATGAAAAGGAATGTCACCGTGCAGACAGTAAACAGGACTGAACTATTGAATGTGCCACGCTGGATGAATGACAATGAAATAAAAGGAACAAGACTGAGGAGACTTGTACATGAATAAGTAAGCAAAACAAATCTGTATGCCCGAAATGAGTGACCCATATTAATCACCTAAATGACTGCGTATGAGTTGCCCTTTAAAATCACATCTGTCCCTGGGGAAGTGCCAGCGGTTAATATTTAATACATACACGTGTAGTGTCACAAATCAATCTGTCATACAAATTAGTTCAAATTAATTCAATTGGTGGTCAAAAAGTCATCTGATTAACATGAAGTGCTGACATCAGTGCTGTAGAGATTTAGAGGTGGCTGTCAGCGGGGTTTCTCTTGTGAGCACATAGCGGTTTTTTATTTCACTTTCTAAACTGCCCACCATGTCAGATCATCAAACTTCTGTGCCACCTTACATGCAAGCGATGGTGGAAATTAATTTGGTGGTTTTTAAAGTTAATGTGGCACACTAAGCATTAGTGCTAAAGGGTTGTTTTGTTCTGGCTGTACTTTGGTAAAGCATTCGACCGGCCGGGTGTTAAACAGATATTTCTAGCTGGCGTCAAGGAGGCAGCACATCATAAATATGTATGTACCTTGGGCGCTCATGGAAAGCAATAAGACATCATCATCACAGAGATCACCCTGCTGTCACTCCCCTCTGCAGGGCCCATTAATAAACACTGACAATCACAGCCCTTGACCTGCCCCTGCCACCCCGGAGGGTTGAGTGAGAGGAGCATCCCTATTCCCTCTACACCCACAGACACTCCTTTTAGAGGGTTAGTTTGCAGGTTCTTTACATTTAGATGAAAGAGCTGGGCAACAAGTTGTGTTTTCCCCCTAACAATTTCCCACAAGAATATATTTTAATAATTATCACTGCTTAATATTTGCTTGCGGCAGTTACGTAGAACTAAACCAATGGATAATCACCAAACACTTGTTTAAAGATTTTCTCATGACAACTAGTCATGAATAAGAATTAATTATTAGGAGACTGACAGACCAGATTACATAATTAGCTGAGAGAGGAACAGGTGAAGTATGTCATATATTGTATCAACTGAAAACAGATGACTAAGCAGGAACCAAACAAAGCACAGTCCTCTGGTCATTTTTTAGTCCAATAAAGAAGGAAAACGGTTCAATGACAGATACCTTGTTCAAACAGAGCCAAATTCATGTAAGGTGCAAAAGTGTACCAGCTGCAAGCTGTCTGTCTCACATCACATATGAGGTATCGTAAATATAGCCTCCATTGTTTAGCTACACTGAGGGAAAGAAAACACCCAACAAGCTGAAAGTACTAATCCTCAAACTCATCATCAAAATGGCTACAGATATGAAGCTGAGAGGAGTCCCTTTAAACTGCACATGTTCCTTGACAGCTTCTCATATCCATGTGTCTGGTGTTAATACTGGCAGAACTGTAGTAATTCGCTCCGTAGCTCAAAACGGCATACATTTCCTTTAACGATGAAGGAAAGTCCAACGATCAGGTGTTAGGTAAAGGCAATTACAACGAGTCGGCACTGTGTATAACACACATGCAGGCAGTGAACAGACCATGCTGCCCAGATCCCTTGGATATTTTTTCAATTATCATTTTTAAAATGCCACAAAGGACACTTCTCTCAGTACATTTTTGTGGAAATACAATCAGTGCAATCCAAAATATTGTGTTTCATAGATGATAAATACACAAAGGGGCCAGAGACGGACCAAAGTCCCTTTTAAATTCCATTATAGGGGGCCACAATCCCTCAAAGCACCAACAGGGTATCCATACATCAGGATTACAACAACAAATGAAAGTACATCTGTTTTGAGATTTATCATTGGACTTTATTTTGTGCCTTAATACAACAGGTTGTTTAAGGTTGCTCACACATCAAACATAAAATCACTACCTCAATGAAAACCAGCAATCACATTGTCTACATTTTATTTGACCAATATTTCTTCCACTCAATTGAAATCATTCTCACCAGTTTCCGAATGAACCGTTAACATGGATGGCTGATAAAATGATCCCTTAACATATATGTGTTTACATGCTCTTACTCAGAACTCTAATATATATATACATTTATGTATTTTACCACAACTTTATTAACACTGAATTCAATCAATTTATGTTGAATGCTCAGGTTGTTGGTGGTCCTTGAAATGTTTTTTTTTTTAAACCTAAAAGCAGCTGACAAACTATGGTGTGACTCAGTACCACTGCTGCCCTTCTATATTGAGTGTGTCATTGGTGTATTTGCTTTTACATTTTCACATCCTGTTGCTTGGGAACCCACATATGATGGGATCTGTCTGCCAGCATCCAGAAAGTAGCCGTACAAACCATTTCAGACAAAGTAGGGGGAAAAGTAATGGTGGCTTTGTAAATCGAACTAATCTGTTATGTGAAAGAATATGTTTGTACATATATAACATATTGTATCACTGAAGAAGCATTAGTTTCATTCTAAATGCCCTGCGTACATGTGTTATAACTGACTTTGTGACACAGGCAGGAATAATGTCTGCATTTCATAGCAAATATCAACAGCGCATTTCCATTCACTCCAGGACAGCAAGTGTCTGTCCATGTTTAAGCAAAGAGCCTTTATGGAGAGACAGGAAAGGTTTTGCCTCTAGGTAACACAGGCAATGGTGAATGAACAGGAGGCATGTCACACCAGAGCTGTTCTCCACTGCCTGTCTAAGAGGATTAACCTTTGTTTATCCCAGCCTCCACTCAGAGGGCTTCCACAGCCAGCCGAGTGCCTCTGGGATCACTGGGAGCATCAGCATGCCCTCTTCAGGCCTCCACCTTGCATCATCTCCTCGAGATGTTTTGTAGTTGTCCATTATTATCAGTGCAAATAGTATTAATATAAATAAAAGTGGACAAGACTGAATTTAAATGTTCTAAATATATCACAGTGTAATACAGTCATGTCAAAAAGGAGGTACTTCAAATGAAAATTGCAGAAATGTTCAGGAAAGGAGCTTAAATGAAATAGATTTTATATTTTTACATATATATTTGAGCACGCAAACATTTGATCCTCTTTTAAAAAGTGCATATCAGCAAATGTGATATGGACAATTTACACAATACAAAAAAAAGAGAAACCACAGGAATAAACTAAGTGCTCCCCAGTTTTAACTCCATCACATTAAGTAATATGAATCTTTTAGGAGTCACAGATTGAACCTGTTTAATTTATTGAAGTGTGTGTGTGTCATCACGGCAATATCTAAAGAGCTCCCTGAGGCCTTCAGAAGAAATGTTGTGGATTCCTAAGTTTGGCAAGGATTTCCAATAAAATGAATTCAGCCTAAGAGCAGACCATCTGATGCAAAAAGAACTCTCCAAGAACGGTAATATTTCATCACAAGATACACAGGTATCTTTGGCAGCTGGTGGTGTTCAAGTAGAACGTATCCTCAAACAGAAATAAACTGAAGTCTCACAGATCTTTTGGTCTGTGGGGGCAGACAGAGGGCATTTCAGAAGAAATTTGTATGAACTGTGGAGCATGTTGGTACTGTAAAAATGGTATGGGGTTGCAGTCATCAATTCCTCTATGAACTCTGCATCATATCAAAGAGAGCTTGAAGAAACTGTGAAGCCACTTATCCTGAAGTTAAAGTTGAACCAAAGGTAGACCTTTCAACAGGATAATGATACTAAACACACCGGCAAATCTAAGGGAGGTTTCAAAAGGACGAAATGGGTGGTGGTGGAAGGGGGATAAAAAAATGTCTGGAAATAGATTTGAATCACATTAAACATTTGAAATGGGCAGTTACCACAACAAAACCATCAAACATCTTGCAGTTGAAGAAATTTTGCACAGGAAATTGGTCAAAGAGAGGTAGATACTTATGGAAAAAGTTATTTTTGCTAAAAGGGGGCATGGATAGACTAACATTTTATTCAGAAGAATATTGCCTTCACTGAAATTTTAGTTGAATAAATACTTAATGTGGTTCAAACATACATGACTATGGGCAGAAATCATAACGGATAACATACATGATAAGGACAACAGAACAACCAGCTGACACAAAAAGACATTGCAGAACAACCCCAAATCATTAATGATGAGCTAAAAACATCTACAAAATGATGAAAAATAACCTCAAGGGCACTAAAATCCCAAACACGTGTGTATACTAATTACCACAAGTTATTTAAAAATGTTATAAATAAAACAGTCATCCTGAAGTATCTTATACCTCTGTAGGAGAGCTGGGGGGTCGTATGCATGTATGTGCCTGTCTCGTATTCTCTCATAATATACATCACTGACTGCAAATGTAGTTATTTTTATCAGTGTTACCAAACCATAATGAAGAAAAAGCTCCAATAAATACCACCCAACAGGAGACCACACGCAGCAGAGCCATCGTGCTGAGGCTGTGAATTAGTAAATCATTCATGTAACTTCAAAATGTGCTGCAACCCTGATGAAGACCTCCACTAAGAGACTGTTTGGGCAAGTGTGCTGATGAAAACATGTGAAATAAAAACATTTACTTCAATGGGAAGTGGTGTGGTGATATTTCATGCATTACAAACACACAAAACTATTATTTCATACGTTGCACCAAGAATGTATTGCAGTCAATATAGGCTGTGATTGTGAAGGCTATTCTGATCCATATATAGGTTCAGAGTCAGTAAAAAATACATCTGAAGATTTTTTTTAAATAAATTAACTGGCAATATACATGAGAAGACAATTCCACTGTGGTAGCAAATGTCTTATAGCTTCACCGCGCTTTCTTGCCTATTAAGCTCTGATTTATGGCTTCATAACCGTAATTGCTGAAGGGCAGCTGCTCCACTGCATGATACAACTGAGTTTTCAGGGTGTCAACTGCATCTCCTGCTGTTCTGCTTGGAACTAGACATCACAGGTAGCAGGCTTCTGATAAATAACATCATATGTACCCTTGCTGCAGTCAAGAAAACCACAACAAGAAATGACTTGAACTAAAGGCGAAAACCACAAGCGTCTTCTTTTATTTCTTGTAATCCATCAACTATGAACACAAGACCCCCTGCATACACCTTGTGATTTAGAGAAGTAATTAATGAAATTGCTGGATGCGTCTAATAGGAGGAGTCGGATACAGGGGATGGCTGCACGCTGCGCACCATCACCTTAATACAGATGTACAGTTAGAAATATCTAATAAGACCTTTGTGATGAAGTTTGTGTTACCTTGGAACTGCTGGCAACTCAACAGCACTCCTGCCTTAAAATACTCAACTTGTTTTGCATTTCAAATGTAATCATGGGTAATTCTGCCACAATTTATTTGAGTGACAGCGTGACGGTGAAATAATGATTGCGAAAGAGCAGTTCATCATGTCGTCACTTCATATTTCAAATTAAAGATATAATTCAAAAATGCAAACTCCAAATTCTCTCTCTCTCTCTCACGCTTGCTCTCTATCTATCCAAACGCACATTGAGACACAATATTGTGAACACTGGAGTAAAAAACATTGACCATCTTGTGACAATTCAATGTTCTGATGGGAAACATTTAGACCTGGCATTCATCCACCTAAACCAGACCAGCCACCCCCACTCCATAGCAATGACACTCCATGATGGCAGCACGCATAACACAATACCACTAGTTTCTTTATTGTTCTGCCCATGTGTTGGATACCATTACAAATTATCAAACTGTGAGAGTTCACAAATAAATGAGAAATTTCTTTCAGTCATTGCTTACGATGACCTTCACATGAAAGCTGTAGACCGAAACACATACACTGTAAAAGGCTATACTGGAAGCCCAACCAGGTTTGTGGCCCACAATATTTTTTTTGGCAAAAAGTTGGTCTAATTATATGCAAAGACCTGCCGGCCCAATAGACTCTTTTGCTTCCTCAGACTCTTTTGCTTCCTCCCCCTTTACCTTAATTTATTATTTTAATTAATTGTCGTAATTTCCGGACTATAAGGTGCACCTGAATATAAGCCGCACCAGCTAAATTTTGGGGAAAATACAGATTGTTCCATATATAAGCCACACCCGACTATAAGCCGCTGGTGTCTTAATGTTTAAGTACCGTAAGTTTTCTTTTACCACGGAGGGGATTGTTGGGAGAGAAAAGCGTCCCATTTATTCACATGTGAGAAACACAATAAATCTTTCAATTAATCAATCGATCAAACTTTCACATCTTTGACATTACCTCCTGCAGTAATAGTACCGTAGTAGTGCAGTATAACAAAAAACAAAGCTTACAACGCTTGACGAGGCAATAACGTTAAATGGCTAAATTTAATGCATACTTGCCTGTAACACCCCAGCAAAAGTGCAGTAACCCGGCTGCTCAACAACATAACCAGCATCTTTTTCGAAAACAGCCAACACAGCAGTAAAGGTGCAGTAATAAGGCCGTTTACTGTATCAAAATAACCTACTATACCAGAAAAGTCATCTTTAACTTAAAAGCAGCTCTCGTACTGCATTTGGGCTCACTTGGTTTGTTACCTGGTGCGAACCGTCTGTCTCGCTTTTGTGCATCCATGATAGTGCGCCCCTGGTGACCATTAGCTGTAAAAATCCATATATCCATTGTATACGCCACAGGGTCCAAAGCAAGTGACAAAAGTAGCGGCTTATAGTCCAGAAATTACGGTAATACGTTTTCAACTTGGATGATTTTAATACATTTTCAATACAAATACAAACATGCAGTTTACCATACAGTTTAAGTTTGAAACTGTGATCTTATAGATGTGAAGTCACTTACCCCAGCCTAAACACTATGTTGATGCTTATGGAGTTAGAATATGGGTGTAAGTAATGCTTAAGACAAGAAGACATACACAAAATTATAGACACCTCATGTTGAATGTTATTCATCACAAGCATCATAATAATAGCACAACACTATAGTGTATGAGTGCATGTCCACAAAGCACGGTCTGATCTTGTCTTTCAGTAAATACAATTTTGATTTGCCGTGCACAATGTATCAGATTCTGACAGTATTATATATTAGCATTAGTGATCCACGGGGATAAAATAACTTTCAGGGCTCTACAGAACATCTTGAGTGTAATACAGCTCTCCTATTGATTTCTGGACATAGAAGCCTTTTGTCAGAGCATTGTGTTTAGACAATAATTGATTTGTTTCCTCTCTGTGTTTCTGGAATCATTGAATTGAACACATCAGCAGCTCCTGGTGTACGGTGCTAATCGGTTTGGTGGGGTGGTGTTCAAAATGTCATTTTGAATGAAAAAAATTGAGGAAGACTAGCTGTGTGATGCTTATGTGGTTCTGAGGAGGGACACATCTTGAACAAAGCCACAGTGCAAAGATGCAATGCAAATACAAAACCCCAAACCCTAAGAACTAAAAATATTTAATTGATCTCAATATCAGTTTTCAGTATCATAATGAAATGGTCAAACTATTTTACCCTGGCTTATTTACTGGCATGTGAAGAAAGGTGTTTAGTAGCATCCTTCAGCCTAATGTCCCCTGAAGACATGGAAACAGCCTGTAAAGTATAATTTATTTTCATTTATTTAGCTATTGGTTTACATCTGTTGTTGAAAATAACCTCAGGCAATGCCACCTTTGCCTGTGTTAACATGTCAAGCATGTGGTTTTAGCTGTAAAGTAGTATGGATACGGCAATACAGTTAATGTTCATTTTTGAGAGTTGGACACTTTTGACTTTACCAATTACAATAAAACATAAATGAGAAACTAAACACATTTTATGGCCATTTTTGTAGTAGCACTTGGCAGCCTCTTCAATAAATGTGCCACTCTTCAAAATATGATGATGAACTAATGATAGTTACGGTGTGGTCTGGGTACAGAGGCCCAGAGCATGGAAAGGAATAACTGATCAATTTGACAACAATCCATATTTCCACTCCAGCCCAAAATTTGACTTCTTTGAGGGTAATCCTGAAATCCGTGTATGAATCAACACTTCTTTGCCAAGAAAGGGTTCAGTCATTTAAAGTGCAAGTCTTGAGTAGATGTAAGAATTGGTTTCTGAATGTATTTTTATTTTATTTTTTTATTTTTTTTAATTTATTAATAAACTCCAAGCAGCGGACCCAAGATATTGTAATAAGGAAAAAGGCGACCTTTCTTTCCAAGTGTTGCCTGCTATCTGAGTTTCTGTAATTCTTTTTGGCATCAACCACTTGGAATTGAGCTAACTGGCTGAGCTAACAAACAGTACATAAAGGACAACATTAAAGGGCTGGTTCATCGGCTAGAGAAATGCGTGACAGGATTTCAACAGGACACAGATGCTTTTTAATACTTGACAAGTAATAATGAGAACAGAGCAATTTACATATCAGTTTGAAAATGTATTACTTTCTATGATAATTAGAGATGTAAGAAATTGCTGTGGCACAACCATTTGTTCAGTCTGGTTTTCAAATGAGAGAAAGTTGCTCCTATTTGGAATTGGATACATTAATGACAGGACTGCTGGGGCCTCATGTACTAACAGTTGCGTAGATTTCCTACTAAATCGTGACGTAAGCTCACATTTAGTAGCATTTCGAAGCACATTTCCTTTGTACATCCCAATCGAACGTACCCGACTCCTCCCCGTCCACGCCTCTTTTAAATATGCAAATTATATTTAAATTGACCCTGCACCTGAGATTCCCCTGTCTGCGCGATCAGAAAATGAAAACATAAGAATGAGCCACAATGTTTATTTGCATTTGCGCATTACGTATGATCTGTACACTGATGAATGAAAATATTTCCTGTTGATGTTTACAAATTCATGCGATGGCGCTTTTCTATCAATGTGTGTGCAGTCGATAGCTCCGATTACATTCAGAAAACCATCTCTCGCTGCAGATTGCTCTTAATGTTGAACTGTTCAGATTATATGGGAATCTGATATACCTGGCTGACATGCGTATAATTCCGTCCCACACGGCTTGTATGGTTCTGCACCCGATCGGTCGGCCAGCTCCCTCTGGAATGCCCCGGTTGCGAGGAACCCCAGTGTGGTCAGTACCT
Organism: Planiliza haematocheilus; assembly: GCA_005024645.1. NCBI lineage: Eukaryota > Metazoa > Chordata > Actinopteri > Mugiliformes > Mugilidae > Planiliza > Planiliza haematocheilus. Next base: position 3,301,556 of record SRSE01000725.1, on the reverse strand, counting down.
GTACGGACACAGGTAACGCATGGCTCCTTGCCGTGTAGCGCTTCAATGCCGGCCGAAGCTCTGCGCACAGTTCCAGAAGGATTACTTCACTGGCACCATTTACACACTATACCATCACTGATGCTCAGGATGACATGGTGTGATCTTCAGAATATTAAATTGTCTAAGACTTTGAGGGATTTAATAAATTTATTTTTAATAATACTCACTGGTTTTTATTGCACAAATCATGTCCCCAATTTTAATTAGATCCCAGTACATTAAATTATAAATCCACAATTTCTATCTTTTTTTTTTTTTTTTTGTCAAATTGAAAGCAATCATTTATTTTCAGGAAGTCAAGGGCACTAAAGAGGGGAGGGGGGCAATGTTAACCACACAGATTTTATCCATATCGATGCAAATGTTAAGCTGGGTTATTTAAAGTAGGTGTCCCCACTCAGTGGACCATGGACCAGTCCAAAATAGAATGACGGACAGATATGATCCAGGAAAGCTCTTTGAATAGTAAATGCAACACATTTTTTCATTACTGCACACTGTTTGAGCAGCAATTGACTTGAAATGATCACACTCAGTGCTCTTGCCTCACCACAAGGGGAGAGCGCAACTGGCTGGGGGTATTAAGCTGCTTACAGAAATTCCATTGAGAAACAAAGTCACCAATTGCAGCACATTTCACAGCTTTAAAACTTGCTTCAGTACTTTGGCTGAATATAAGAAACATGCTTCAGTTGTCGCTATTGCCTATAACCTGATGAGGGGACCTTCTTGTAACAGGATAACAAGTCCACTGTTATTATAACGTTGCAGTGTTTTATACCTTCATGTGAGGAAAGTGTGCATTGCAAAAAAGATTGGGTAAGCCTGGTTTAAAGAGGTTGGAAGGTTTTCTAGGGAAGAGGTTGTAAAATGCAGGAGCAAATGCAGGAGCCAGTGTTGTGACTTTGCTTGTTTTTTTCTTTTACCATTGATAGTCACTTCTACTGTTTGTGCTGCTTCCATTTGCTTGCACGTGTGGCAAAAGCCAGATCAACAGATGAAAAGAAAGTATTTCATCATATTATGGTGCCACAGACAGAAACTCTGAAATGACTTAACTGCTTTACATGGCGTAAATAAAATGTGCCTGTCCTGGGCTTTTCTGAAATCAGACATGGCTATCCTGACTTTGAGAGCACAGTGGCTTGTTTACATCTCATTCACTGTGATTGCAGATGGGGATTGTAATATGCTCATTCTGCAAAGACCAGAGAGTGTATAAAGTCAACAGCAAGCAGTTCTTAGCACAGGAAGTCACTAATTGCAAAGAACCAAAAAGGATATGCATCTTGTGCCGACAAACTGTATCAAAGCAACTGCAAAAAGCAGTTATACGACTATAATTCAGGCAAGCTTTCAGGTCAACAACTGAGCAGAGCGCTAAAGCAGCGCAAATCATTTCTGTATAGCAAATTTCTAAATTAAATGGATTTATACATAAATGTACTACATGGGTAATTTAGCTTTTTATCCATGGGTCTTTTCCTTCTGTTGTCTTTTAAATGTGTCCGTTATTCTTTGGTAAAAAGATTTGTGTGATTCACATGGTCATAGATTAAGGGTGTGTGAAAGCAAACTGTACGCAACAAAATCACACTGAATTACTTGAACTGACAGAAAAAAGTATGCATCTGGCCTTCTCTGTTCCAAACAGTTCCCTCCATACATATTTTTACACAAACATAATTAATGCATTGTGGATTTAACCCTGAAGACATCAATAAATTAGAGTTACTAATCAACATTACATATCCGAACAAACTGAAAATAGCCGTATAAACAAGAAAATCTAAGCAGAACAAATTCATGATGCAAAACAATACAATAAAAAAATAAAATTGATCTGCACAGTAAATAAAAATCAAGCTACCATTTCAGTCACTTCTAAATCTTCATCTTGATCCCATCACCATGATAAATTTGCCCAGATGCACCTGCACACAGCATAATAATGCAGTGACATCAGTTGTCTTTAAACCACTGGTGGTCTGCAAAACCCAACTTTTAGGCTTTTGTATAATGTTGTATGTATTTTATGTTCATATTATATGTTTTTTATATCCATGTTTTACTCCTAATGTTTTGTATGTTATTTTGCAGGGTGACAAATTTGACTTCTGCTATGTGTATAGAGTGACAATATTCTGAGAAGCTCTTTATACCTGCTCTCATACATAGCAAATAACAAATTAAAAACCAACCCAGGTTGGTTGGTTTGGGCGCACTTGTAAACACCCCATGGAGTATATGAATCGATTGAATGATAAGATTCTAAACAATCCCAAGAATTAAACTGCTAAGCACAATGGGTAATAAAACTCTGAATGCCTATGTAAATTGTCATTAAATTAATTGATCTACAAAATGTCTACATGTAACAACAAAAATGGATTATAGCTCACTAAAGCTGTTGTGGATGTCTTCAACTACTTAATTTCTTTAACCAACAAATCCAAAATCCCCAGAGGTAATCGGCTCTAATGAAAGTAGGGGGGGGGGAAGATTTATATCTGTAGAATATTGATTTTAAAGACAATAAAAGGTAATTTCAGAATGAAAGAACTGAAATTCCTCCAATGCCTGGTCCCAAAAATGCATGAAAAAGAAAGTGGAGATGAAAACAATTGCATACAGGAAAGGCCCAACATTACACTCTCTTTTTCAGCTGCTCCCATAGAGCCCTTTCAGATGAGCCATTAACCACAATAAACATACATCTCATCAGTGCGACATTTTAAAAGACATGAATATTCAAATGGATCCAAAAAGAACCGTGTGAACTGAATTTACCCTTACTGTAGTGCAACTAAAGTACACAACATTTTTCTGCACAAATGCGTTTCAAAGTGGATGAAAGACTGTCTGCACCATTAAAATGAAAGTGAAAAGAATAGCCTCAGGTTACCCTGCCAGCACCACTGGAGTTTGCTAAAACTGTGGCACAGTGCCAGGTCAGTAATATCGCTCCTTATTGATTCGCTTATCTTTAATTATAGTTAATAAGATAAATTTAGGAAAATCGCTCTTGGCTCATGTACGCGTTTCAAATTACTGTTTAGTGAATTAAGGCTCTTGTGCCATTAGTTCACACACAGCACAGTCTCGATCTTCATCACAGCTTCCAGGTGTAAATATAATGCATGACAAAGGCTAAAAAGGTTTTAGACTGTAAAGGAACCAGTAAGTGGCCACTTCTGCCAAGTTACAAAAGAGCAACACACCAAGGCACTGACATTTCACGTGGTGTGCATATCAAATACCAGCTGGAAGAGCTAACAGTGCGGAACAAAGAGCTAGTTTAAGTTAGCATCCAACAGCTAATATTAAAAGCATACTACTGAATAATGTGTTCCCAATAAGTTACTATTATTGGATTTTTACTTGTAAAACTATATTATGTATCTACAAATGGCATCTCAATAGTAATAGTGACTATGACACATGACAATAGTGATTACATTTGGTAATTTGTTGGAAAAAGTGATGTAGTGATAATGTATAAAAACATGTAGGTGTATCACGTGTTGAGCTGTTGTCACGTGGACAGGAAATCACTGACCAATATAGCAATATAAGGATCAGCTACAGAAGTAAATCCAAATGTAAAAAGCTTAAATGTAAAAATTGGCAGCAAATGAAACACTACTATAACATTAATACAAATTACAGGTCAGGAAGGAATCATGGGGGAGCAAAGAGGGAAGCCAGTCCAAGTTGTAATGAGTGAGCATATGTCTGTACATGCACCGTTGCTCATGATGCGATCAGTGAAATTAAAGTTGGAGTCAATAGACATGATCAAATTGTCTCTAATCTGACAGGCCCATTCATCACCCAATGTCAGATCCCTTCTCGTCAGTGCCAGCTTCTCTCAATCTGTTCTGCTGAGCTGTGCGGCCTGAAATATGAAATGTGAAAGACTATTGTTTAGGAAAGGTATTGAGACTCCTGAACTACATCGGAATAAAACTTAAAATTTGAGCCTTTGTTGTCACCCAGTGTGTGTAGAAGCACTGACAATGGCATAATAAAGACTTCATAAACACTTCTGTATAATTAACTTGTGTTATTGATCAGTTTATCTTATTTATTTGTGCCAATGGAGCATAGGTCAGGCTGACACTCCTCCCTGCTGGGCCTGTCACAATTACAAGGAGCAAAATATGTATTAGTAAGCTAAACTGTAAAAGAGCTATAAATTATTGAACAGCCTTAATGATAATTTCTTTCACTTACAGAAAATTAGATTGTCTCTCGTCGTGCATTCACTTTGTGCTGTGGAGATTAATTTCTAACTCAAACCAGGTGATGCACAGCTCCAAATAAACAATAGTTATCAAATAATTTACTTACACCCCTTATATCCTAATTAGGGATGTTTACTTTGGCAATAATCATTTTCAATTTCACGCCATTTTAACTTGAAGTTAATTAAAACAAGGTTGTTCATTAGCATGGTTCCAGACCCTTCCCTAGCCACTGCACCTGCACCATAATGCAATGCAAATAGGTAGCAGGGGGAAAACTTAAGCGCTTCCACATTTCTTTTAAGGAAGTTGCCAATGAAAAGGCCACAAAAACAAATTAAAAATAACTCCACAAATCTCCATACAGATGGAAAAAATACAGCTTAAATGATGCCTGTTACAAAACGTATGTGGCCCTAACATGGGTTTCCTTCTCTCCGTTAAAGAAACGTCTTAATTTGTACTGCATTAGAGCATAAAAATTCTAATTAGTATGCTCTAATGCGGCATATTTCCAGACCCTTAACTCGCCACTGGCCTCGTGTTATAACATCATGCAGATGACAGGCACAGAAACAATCAGGTGCTTATCAACATTTTAAATGAAATACTCTCCGGAGGGCTGTGTTTGTCCCATGAAAAATAACCCAATTAAAAGAGGCTTGACAAATGACCTTTCTGAAGGTAAAAATAATGAGCGGAACTGCGGCCCGTAAATAGTTCTACTGAGAAACACAAAACACAAAGGTTCCATGACTTGGGGCAGCAATACTGCTTGTTCTGCTCTCGAAAGACAAACCAAGGTGTGAGCTCAGTGCAATTATCATCTGGGGTATAACTGTCAAGTAGCAGACAGAAGAAAAATGTAAACAATACAAACTTAATACAAAAAGTATATGTATGTGTAGTTTATTAAGGTCTCTTATAACTGAAACCCTGTTTCAGTTTTAAAAAACTGAACCTTTCTGTACAGTGACAAGTGATGACATGATCCTTTAAGTACAGTGAAGTGCATCAGTAACATCAAAATTCAAAGAAGAATATACTTCTCACAGCTCACCTCAGACAGCCCCCGCAACCCTGAGATATATTTAAGAACCATAATCTCTCTTCTCTATTATAGCGAAGCTTCTTCTGCCCAATCTGTGACTTTGTTCACCTTTTCTTGCTGAAAAAGTTGACAAGAGCTGAGCCCTAATGATGGCCTTCCAGCTTACTATGTCATACAATGGAACATCTCAGTCTGTCAAAAGTAATTAGCTTGTGGACCTGGCTCCTGGCAGTGATGCATGTGTGTTTAATCTGGATAAAATACTGCAGTGCAGTCTGAGTTCATTGCAAGTTTGTTTACTGTAATCTGGAGCTATTGAAATAGGCTTAATGAACTGTCACCCGTCCCATGTTTGAGATAAACTCTGCTTTGATGCAACCAAACAGGAGGACTGAATGCAGCAGTGATCGTTTCATTATGACCTAATTTTGGCTTGAATGTACCGTTATGTGTAAGCATTAATGTTTATTTTCAAAAATAGGATTATTGTCGAGTTAACAGAATGGTGCAAGTCTACAGCTCTTTGGTTTGCATGCTGGCATCATGTGATTTGTTTCCTTACTATGTAGCAGTCATGCACAGCGTCAGTGTCTTCATTAACTGAGCAAAGGGACCCTACTTTCCTTTGAGGCAAATGTTGTTCACAGTGCAAAGAGTGGGGGTGGGAGACCTACGCTGTTTCACAACCCATGGCTTCACAGACCATGCTCCTTGATTGATGTTTTTATAAGTAAGACCTTGCACTGTTTTCCCCCTGGGCTGTGCCTATGCTTCCTGGCATCAATCACATATCATTTCCATTCTTGCGCCGTCGCCTGACAGAAATACTGTAAAGGTGATCTATGTGTGTGTGTGTTAAGTAATTATTAAGTGTCCAGCTACACTAATAAATCATTCACATCATACCAGCACCTTCTTTCTAACCTCCCTCCTATGCATGTGCTCTGCTGCTTTCTGAAATAATATCAAAGATGCAAAGTAGTAGCTAGGTTCTTGTCTCTTTCTCTGGAGTACAGTGGGTTTACAGGGGACTTCTAATTGCAGTGCAACAGCCAGAGTGAGGGAGGACATGTTAGGAGGCCTTGGACTGCTGCGGCGTTAATGAGATGGCTGCCATCAATCAAGGGCTGTGGGAGATGACTGTAAATAAGGCTGTGATCATGGGAGGTGTGTGGTGACAGGCAGTTTCCTGGCCCACTTTACTCCCTCACGTTTGACTTATGTAAACATGTGTCAAAGTGACAGGGGTCAAGGTTTGGGGCAAAACTGAGACTGATAATGTCCTCGGAACAAAAACTCTCCCTTCAGGCACAGTAGCTCTGGAGGGAACCAGGAGACATGTTGTAAAGATTTACCTGCGAGGAAGAGAAGATGCAGGGGGTGGTCATATTCAGACACATAATCAGCTTATTGTAGAATTTACGACTATGGTACCTACTGATCTTTTAACACTGCTTGTGCAGAGGTGGCTTTAGCAAAATGTGTTGCTTGCTTCTTTTGGTAGGACTGAAGCTTTAGTCGACGTGGCTTAAATGGATTTCAATGGTGACCCAGTTTTACAGAGAAAATAATTAGTATGTCAGTAAAAACTTCTCAAACTACTCGTGCAGCATAATCAGCTTTCTGCTGACCAACTGAATCCCCAAGTACGTTCTAGCAGTCATATTTGTGTAAACATGTGGATGAAAACACTCTTTCACTTTTAAACTCTACAGTTCTCCAGTTCAAAAGCAGCCGTGTGTTTGTGTGCATTCAAGCTCCAGTTTACTGTCTGAGGTCCAGACTAACAACCTTGTGAATATCACAAAAGCTACAAGGTTGTAATGGTATATTTTAAGCCTGTAAACAGTAGGTGGACTGTTTGATATTTGTATACTATATATAGTGTACATATTTGTCAACTTTTGTATTTCAGTACTGTTACTGTATGTCTTCTGTGTTGGTGAGCCAAAGCCAAATTTCCACCTTGGTGGACAATAAAGTTCTATTCTATTCTATTCTATTCTATATACATATGAGCATCACCACTTAATCCTGGTCTCATGTATCTATAGTGTGTGTCTTCTAACAGTGTTTCATTTATATCACCAAATTACAACAGAAGTAATTTGGTGAGTTTGGTGGTCAGGTCAGTTTTCCTACGGAACACACCTGGACCATGTCTTTTAATAAATAATGATGTTACTGATCTAATTTAAGCGAAGATATTTAATTTAATTCTTCTTCATTGCGCATCTACACTTCTCCTCCACTCTGTCTTATGATTGGCAGAGTCCACTCCAATGTACACACAAACAAACACGTGAACACGGACCTAAATCCAGACAGACAGAGATGAGGACAATATGTTGCGTCAACCTCCACTGCCTTAAAAACAGGTGAAAATATCCACAAAGTGATTCTGGCGAGGCAAACATTAGCTTTGCACCTAGTAGTAGCCAGAGTAGCTCTGCCGCTGTTGGTTCAAGCCACTGAATGAATATACTAGGTTCAAGCACAGAGCAGAACAGTAGCCCACCTGCTGCACCCCTCCCCCCAACGAGCAGCACAAGTCCAGTCACCATAGGGTGACATCCGTTCGATCCAACTTGGCTGTCAGAGAGGAAGTATCCCTCCTGGCTGTACAGAACTGATATTGGTAAGTACGTAAAAAAATAAATAAATGAGGAAATGATAAGATTAGACAGACAGACAGACAGACAGACAGACGTTTTGCTGATATGTTGCGTTTTACAGTATCAACAACAACTAATCAGTTTGTTATTTTGATATTAACATTAAAAATAGTACAGAAATACTTTATCCTGGCAAGAAAGATGGACTAAACAAACCACTCTGATTCAGGGTTGTAAAACATTACGTGACCGATTTCTACTTGTCTCAGTGTTGCCAGATTCACTGTCGACCCAAAGGTCAGCCAGCCCACTGAGGAAATCCCATCACTCCAGATGGCCAGTCCTCCCCTGCTGTCAGATCCACACTGACGCTAATTATTTTGTAATAATGACACAAGTAAAGGTCTGAGATTTATTAGATGTTATGAGAACAGTCAATTCTGGTGATTGTCATTTTGGATGCAGCAGAAATGGGCAAGTGTAAAGATGTAAGCAACTCTGACAAGAGCCAAATCGTCGTGGCCAGATGACGGCATCAAAGCCTTTCCAAAATGGCAATCCATGTGGGGCACTCCCACTCTGCAGTGCTGTGTACCTGCTGATAATCATCCAAAGACAAACGATTCACTAGTGGCAAGGTGTTATGGTCTGTGTAGAACAAATCTGATAAGCTGTTGCTCCAGCTCTCCTGAATTGAGGTTACTGCTGCTAATGTCTCAGATAACAGATGCCAGATATCACAGAGCTCCAACAGAGATCCTTAGTGGGTCAACTATTAAGGCAATCATTATGTTTGGGCTTTTATATTAGGATCTATAAACCATCAAGGTATTAATTTGTATGCTTGGTGGTATAGTATAAAGGAACATTTATAATTAAGTTCTGCTATTAGAAGGTTGTGACTTTGTGTCTCCATTATGTACGTTCATAAACTAAAATTTTCCTGCCCTGCCTACCAGGTGGTCTTACCTTACCTGTAACCACATATTTGTTAGCTTCATACTGCACTGACACATACTGTTCTTTGATAAGTCCACTTCTACAGCACTGTCTGAAATACACAACACTCAACTTGCTATAAAAGAACAGACCATTGGCTTGAATCCCTCAATTGTCATCCTAACCCCTAACCCAAATTTGGAGACAAAGCTGTGAGCTAGAACAACATCCTTCAAATTTCAACACATACACTACAGTTTGTTAAATTACCTTTTTTTTTTTTTTTTTTTTTTAATTATTAGATGTTTACATACAGATGCTGAAATAGGCTACGTTCAGTAAATCTCAGTGTAGTGATAAGGTCACCAGAGAAGAATTCTCTAAAAAGCATTCACTCTATATTATATTACTTAGGGTTCAGAAGGTTCCGGGTTTAGAAAACTATTTCTAATGCTACTTATGATTTTTTTCCCCCATGCATGAATCACTACCTCACCATCTTATAGTTTTATCAAATATTTATTTTTCCACCACTATTCATTTTCCACCACCACACTGCATATACAGAATATCTTTATACTTCTATTTTTCTCTATATAGTTTTCAAGAGTATTGTTATTTTTTGTATACATTTTTTCAGATTTGTTATTGTTTTTGTATATATTTTAGCCAAATTCCACGCTACTGTGACATGGTAATTTCCCATACGTGGGATAAATAAACAATGACTTACTTCGTCTTTTTTACTTTAAACGTGTATAAAATGAATTACTCAACACCGCAGTCCTCTGACAATCTCTTAAAAGAAGCTGTTAAATGGACCTCTGCATGGCAATCAGTTAAAACAGGCACATACAAACTCTCGTTGATCAAAAATGATGATGGCTTTTTTATTTTGCTCTACAACATTTGTAATATTTCAACTTGAAAGCAAAAAGAAAGTTGGTATGAAAGCCATTGTCATTGTAGAGGCCTGTCTTTCCAGTGAGCAAGTGCCATCACTCATGATCTGATGCAGAAAACCATTTCCAGTCCATTATTTCTCTTGCTTACTGCCACTACCAGGTAAGACTACAGTCTCTACCTTCATTCACCTGGACGGCCTGGGCACCAAACCAAGGATATAAATCTACTCTGAGCTGTGGCAGACGAGGTGAGCGATGTGATACTAATAACACAAAGGACTGAGAGAATGGGAACGTTGGAAAAGTTGTTACGCTTCATCTGTCTTATCTCCAACCTACCACAAAATTGCACTCTTCTGAAAACTTCCACTGTTAATGGTAGAATGAATGGCACAATTTGTAACACATACATAATGAAATCAGTGTAATGCTATGGTCTGAGCACAGACATTGGTTGTGTTCTAGCAGTTGTTACATTTACATACAAGTCAATGAGAAACTCATTCAACCTTATTTACTTTATCTATTTAATATTTTCATGCTCAAATTTGATCTAGAGTTAAGTTCACATACTAATACCCACAAATAGAAGCAAAAACCATTTACACTACTATCGAGGGGGCCTGTCTTATAACTTAACAGAAGATTTTATTGTCAGAAAGTTGCAGTGTTGTCATTTCAAGAAAATGAAACGTCCCTCTGGGTCTTTGGACCAACCATCTCCAATTTAACCATTCCATCTTATAATTTTCCATCTGTAGTTTATGTTCTACTTTGCTAAGCATTTTGTTAAATAATAAGCCAATTCAGGTAGTCACATACACTAACTCGTCACTAGGACAAGTTTTACTTTAAGCTACATTTATATATATAAAATGTAGCTTTAAGTAAAACTTGTATATATATATATATTCACACACGCACAAGCTAGGGCTGTGAATTATTTAAAATATTTAATTGTATGGTTTTAATAATTAATTACAAATTCAGATCATGTTTGTTGGTTTATGCTCTGAGGTTTGTTTGTGCTTGGAATCCATGACAATGCTTCTGCATCACGCCTTGATTCCTACACTACAGGTCAGGCCTGGGGTCAAATCACAGAATATGTGTGCATTAATCATGCATTAAAAAATAAATAAATAAATAAATAAATAGCATCAAAATGTATGATTTTCACATGTTATTAAAACATTAATTAGCACAATAACATAAGCATTATCAGCTGTTTATTTGCCCGTCTAGAAGAAGCAGTGCAAGCTTATTAACCTAAATTTCTTTACTCAAAAAGAAGAGAATAAAGACGGCTGGGGCTAGCTGGTAAGCCAACTTCAGTACATAACTCACAACACAATAAATAACAAAATACACAGATGTCTTAGACGTTGATGATGTTGCTTTGAAAGTTTAAAATAGCACATAGTGCCCTTCACAGTGCCACTTACTGCTTGAGAGAAAATCACAGAAATAGAAAGCAATGTTTTAAGCACAATGATGTCTGAATGTGTGGCGTTAGTGAGGCATACTCACATTCTTACAGTTCACTGTCCTGTGACACCACTTCAGTTGTTTGGGAAGTGCCTGCACCTCCCTTGGCGACTCTATCCCTTACAGCTGACAGATGGTTTATGCTTTCGTGCTTCAAACCAAACTACTTCTTCTAAATTTCCTCACATGCAGTTTAGAATTGACATCCCACTAGAGAGTGACTTCATGTTCTGTGTAGTACTGCACAGAACCTTTATTGTTTTTGTTTGAAGGATTTTAGTCTCACATAGTCTAATGTCTAGTTTTTACTGTGCACACCGGGCAGAAGCATGCAACCCTCATATATTTTAATATGACGTTTCACACACACAAATTATTTAAATTTCTTCAATAATTCCAATCATGGATAAAGTTGTGCTCATTTCAGTTTTAGAGATAGGTTCCATTTTTTCGCTGTTATTTTAACAAATTCAACACTGAAAATAAGAAACCATTTATAAATAAGCCACGGGGTCACAAGCTGTAGGCTTTCATTTGAAACTCTTGGACACATCGCCCTGAACCTGGCTTCGTTGCTTTTTCCAACAGCTCTAGGGTCATAGTTCAGCCGTGGCTCAGCATGACCCCACTCATGGGTTAGCTTTATGAATCATGTGGCTAAATGTGATGTCTGCCCTATGTCATCATTGTGTACACCACTTCTACATGGTACCACCAGCTCATAAAACAGAGCTACATGTAATTGGCTCCTGCTTACTGCCACTACCTCAATGACCTCTTCATGTTCATTAACATGAAGATGATATCCACCCTTCACAGACTATTCCTTCTTCACTCTGCATTCTCCTTTACTCACTGCATGCACTGCAGGAAAAAACTGAGAAGCATTGATTTTCTAAAGCTACCATTTGATGTAGAATGATTTAGCAGTCACCACGTCCCTCCCTTAGTATGAACTCTACTGTTGAGCCTGTCCAGAGCGGGGCAGGGCTGAATAACTCAGACTTGCTGATGGATTTGGATGAGACCTTGTCCGCCCTCCTGTCTCCATAGCAGCGGTAATGATGGCAGCAGCGCCAGTTATAGTGCACACCATGCAGACAGCCATCCATATAGATAAGAGGAACAAATCACAGCTAGTGTCTTTCAGTGTAAATGAATGTCCATCCCCTTGAATTACTGAGCCAACCTGTGCCTTATCTACAATTATCAACACACCATGACCGTGAAGTTCAGCTCATCTAAAACTAGAGAACACAATAGCCCTATCATCAAGCCAGGAGTGCAATCTGATACCATCTTACCAGGTTTCTGCCCATACTGAAACAGATATTTAATGCAGGCTTTAACATAGGCAGTGCATTGTTTATGTTGCAAAGAATAATTTGCTTGCTCACGTCTAAAGTTCAGGACTCTAGGTCAAATGCCAAGAATATCTTTTCATTTAATGCCATGCTTCTACTTTTTCGAGTGTTGCAAAAGAAGAAAGATCTGGGAAATATAATGGGCCCTGATGTTAAAGCTGTTGGGACTTTGTTCCTTAGATGCTCAACACACAGTTAAACATCAACGAAAGCTTGGTGTATGGTGAATTTCCAGTTTAAACACAAGGGAAGAAGGAAAAAGTCTAAGAAATAGGCTCTATTCTTTAGCAGTTTAACATGCTGGGCATGCAGCAGCACAGAGATGAGAGAGCGGCTCAAAAGGTTTAGTTTGAGATGCAGAATGAAACGGCTTCACTGTGTGTATTTATAGTAATATAAATGTTGTGACTGCTCTGTAATAATTAGACAAAGGATGGTTCAGTAGGTTTAATAATATTTTCCAAATCAATTTAGCATAGCTATAAGTGAAGCTGACCGCAAGACAGACAATAAGTCACGCAAACCTCATTAGGCTTTCCTTTTGTGAGTATGCGTCTGCAGTAGTTATTCCATTTAACTATAATGCAGATTGTGTGATAAGGGCTTATTAAAATTCAAAGTTCGCTGTGGTCGTGGAAATTAATTTCAAGCAGGGACCATACCTTTCTGTAACATTTAGGTATGTCAGACTTCTGTAATTGCATGACAAACTGAATTAGGCCCATGAATGAAGTGATATAAAACTGCAACTCTGAATTCTTTTTTTCTTTTCTTTTTTTTTGTATTATGTGTGTGTGTGTGTGTGGGTGTGTGTGGGTGTGTGTGTGTGGGTGTGGGTGGGGGGGGGGTTGTTATACATTTAGTGACATCCTTGGCACCTCAAGCTCAATCAGTGAATGTTTACTGTAGATGAGGCATTCATTCATATTCTGAGTATAACCATTTGCTGTTACATTTTCTTGTCTCTTCCAGGGCTGAAAGACAAATCAGCTTGAAATAACAAGCTCTCTTTGTCAGGTAGTATGGCGTCTGTATAGTTAAGCAACATTAATCATTCCTGTATGTACTTGAGAGACCCTCAAATTGTTATGGATTTAGTCTATTAAGGGTTTAAGACAGTGTATTTGTACATACACTTCAAGGTAAAACGATGAGTCACAGGTTTCACCCTTTCATTTAATATTCTTGTCTTCTATAAAACCTATAATCAACAGGTTTTCAGCATTGCTTTAGACAGGTAGGGCTATGTGTTCCCTGAAATCTTACTTGGGACACTATAAGGTAAGCAAGCCTGTTATCCAGACACTTACATTACGGTGGTTACATCCAAACAATGGTTATATCAAACTAGTCTTGTAGAGAAGATTTTACAGTGGGTGTGGACACTCTATGTAGAATATATGGCATACCAACCACACAAGAAATAAGCTTCCATCTTACTTTCGGGCCACATCTGTGCTGTCACTAGTTTCCGGTGACTGCTTCAAAACAAGTTCCTTGAAATTAATCATCTTTTAATAATACATTCATGACACATCATAGAATACACGACTAAAACAACATCCCTGAGGCACACCTGTGTTAAGGATTTTAGAGTGACATCCACCCAGCCTTGATGTTCTGACTCAAAAAACACACATCCCAGCTCAGATGAGTGGAAAAACAGCTAATGTCTGTGTTTGGCACAGTGGTATTAAAGTCAGAGCTAAAATCAATAAACTAAAATCTGACATAGACATTGTTCCCCCCAAGGTGTTCATGGGTTATGTGCACAACATTGAATTATTAGGATGACTGTAGAGGCTCAATATAATAGAGACATTTAACCAACAATTCCTTTTCTGACTTGTTTCTCAAAGCCTTAATTATTATAGATTAGGTCATAACAATGTGCCTGTGATCACAGACATGTAACTGCTGCTGTTGTATAGGATGCAGCTTCAACAATTGTCCTTCAAATCACAGAATTCCATCAAGACATTTAGATTTCCAAAAAATGACAAACATTTATCTGTAAATTAATGTCTGCTGTCAAAACTTTTGTAAACCACCAATTTCATTCAGTTGCCAGTAAGTTAACGATTTCTCATCTAAATGAGAGCGTCTTGAATAGAAAATTCAAATGAAACTGCACAGAAGCTCTATCTTCATGAAATATTAGCTAAAAAGTGGATCTTTCTGAACTACTCCTATGCATATCACTGTTTGGAGACCTCTACAGTCTTGCTTGGCCATGTGTGTGGGAGGTCTGTTCTCATCTTGGTTAATAACTCACACACTTAAATCATATCTTCCCTCTTGGAAACACATTTAGAGCTTTTATCCTGTCTGTGGTTTTAGCATAGCTGGGGTCTTCTCAGACCATTACTCTTCCTGAGTTTCTGAATCAAGGCTAAGGAGCTGAAAGCCTCTTGTGCGTTGCCAGGTCTGCCAACTGTACATCTCTCTCCATTAGTTGTGTCAGATTGTCCCTGTCTGATCACTGTCACACACATACACAAGAAACATAGATACGCACACGCACACCCGGCCATAGATGCATGCACATACACACAGTTGGAGGTTGCAGATGGGCAGTGTCAGACAGCCTTGCTCTGCAAACAAGCTCGCCAGGACGACATAATGCCAAAACAGCTCATTAAACGCTATTAGCCTGTCATTTCATCTAAGTGAATCCTTTCTCAATTCCACTGCTTAGCAAACAGCTTTTGGGTCACAGCTAAAGACGGAGAAAAAAAGACAAGCAAATGAACCAGGGCCACTCACCCTAATGGTGCTTGTGGGACTGACACAGAGGATAATGTGTTGTCAACGATCAGAGAACAGGATTTCAATCTAATTATACACAGAGAAGAGCGGTGGATGTCAGATGGTCTGTTTTGTGCCTTTGCGAACATGCATCTCCCGGGCAGAAAAAACTCTTTATAAATGACTAAATTAGAACATCCAATGAGGTGTGTAAAACAAAACAATGATTCAAGTTACGCAAATTAACAATATAGTTACAGGCCAATTGCAAAGTTAATGTTGTGTTGGATGAACGTTTGAAGAGCATATAAACTAGATGAGTCCAGAGATGTAAGTCAGAGACAGAGCACGAGTGCATACAGTATCCAGAAAATGAAGACAAAGTCCTCTGATGCTGTGAAAGTAGTCATTAAAATCACTATGAACTTGAAATATAAATAATAATAATAATAATAATTGTTTCAAAATGAGTGTAAATAGATGGAGGTAATGGTCAGGTATGGTGAATTTAAAGATGTCTACACACCCCCGAATAAGCTGGTCTTACAAACAGTTTTACAGAAAAATGGAATTTTACGGCTTTCTTTTCATTGTCTGCGTTTCCGAAGGTCAAGGATTTCATTCAGTCATACTGGTATAAGTGTCCATAGCTGACTAAGAAGATTGTTTTAATTTTCTTCAAAAATCCCTGATCACTTTAATTTGTTTTGACCTGTCAAAAGAAGTGTCAAATTCAGCCAAATGTTTCACTTTGTATCTAAAGTCCATTAATCTTGTATTAATTAGTACAACACAGCAAAGCCTATACTGTAAATTCTAGTACTTATCTATTTATTCATTCATTATTCATTCACCCTGTCACACGTGATACAATAGCACCATTTAACTTCATTTGAAAAGTTGTTGTCTGGTGCCTCCCTACATGCGGGTGTATAAATCAATACGACTCCACAAAGACAGAACACAGCCTAAATGGAGACTAAACAGATGATAAATATGGCCCAAGGTTTTTATAAAGGTCAATTTGGTAAAAGTATGCATCGGTTTGAAGCAATTACCACAACTGATCGGGCCCCACCTGCAGAATCAGAGTTGCCATGGATACCTTCTGAGCAGGAAATGGTGATGCTTACCCTGCATGACAACATTTTAAATGTATTCATTATATCTCTGTTTACCAGTGGATAAAGTTGAACACGTGGATTTCTCCAGAATACTTAACATCAAGAATTTGTGGATATCTGCAGAAAATCTAAACTGAATAACTAAAATTCTTCTGTATATTTGTTATTTTGATTAATTATAAATCTTGTACATTATGTATCAGTGTCAAAAGGGTTGTAACTGAACTGTATGATTCAGTATGATTCAGTATTCAGTATTTTTTTAGGATGTAGTTTGCTGTGCTGTTAACTGGGTAAAAGTAAGCACATAAGTGTTTCTGTCATTTAGCCTAGCCCACTGACTAAAATGGTGTTGTCAAAATAATAGAAACACGTGCTGGTATAACAAAATAAAATTTACACTTTACAATTTACAATTCACAGTTGAATCAACAGCTCTCTCATTGCATTCCTTCTCACAAGTGTACCTAATGAACTGGCAGTAAGTGTATGTTTATTATTTAGAATGAAAACTGAACAACGATAAGTAAGTCTAACATAACATCTCTACCCAACGAATGTGGTAATGCTATTAGCTTCATTATTAACGCTGACGCTGGATAAAGATGCAACATTTTGGTTAATATTTTGCCACAAAGGTTTTCATACAGATCATATTGATCTGTAATAATTGTGACTATGTTCCACCTTGGCAGCACCTCACAGCGACAAACTAGTTCTTACCACAACAAAACTTCCACTACCTCCTCTCTTCAATTTTATTTCCTTGCAGTAGCAAACTTGTGTCCATTGTCTCAAGTTATTTCATTCATAGTAAATCACATTTCCTAGTGTTACATATTTCTTAAGGGTGAAAATATCCTTAACCCTACCTCATTTTACTCTGCACACACCTTGAAATTGTGTCACAGGTAATCAGTAACTCATCAGTGACCCAATGCTCACTGAATCTGTCACACAATCAGTCTTTGAAATTGAAGTCATTCTATAGATATTCACAACCAATTCACCTGTAGAGCAGTATGACAGATTCTTCAAAATGTGTCACATGACATCAGCAGACAACCCTTGTGTTAACCAACTTAACTAGTCGGTGATGCTTGATAACCGAGTTGAGATGTCTCTCGACTGAAAACTTCAAGGTAAAACAATGAGTCACAACAATGAAACTATTGGAAAGAAGAAGATTGATACACTTCTTTGATACAGATGGATTTAATCACCACTGAGATAAATACAGGATACTAAGACCTAAGACTTTTTTTTATTTTTATTTTTTACTTTTTACTCTAAATGCATCTTACTTTATTTTTTATACATTTTTGTATTACTTTTATTCTATTCTATTTGCTCTGTCAACTAGGTAACTGTCACTTTATGGGAGCAACAACAACAAAACAATTTCCCTGAAGGATTAATAAAGTATTCTAAATCTGGATATTCTGATCTACAATTCTCTGCATAGCAGTAGATATGTCACATGACTGAGTCACTAAGAAAGCAGTAATAATTAAAGATGACTGCACAAATGCCCTTTAGTTGTAAAAAATGTAGCACCAACAAAGGTGATGGTGTGAGCAAGTAGGAACAAAGTTCAAGGTACAATGTCGTGACGAGGTAACCAAGTCCCAATTGCATCCATACAAAATGGATAACTACATACTTTGTGAGGATGGTTGCAGTACAATTAATATTCAAATTCAGAACACAGTGAAAGGATCACAGTTCAGCTGAGTCCTATTTTTTTTCCATATATCACCCCTTCAACCCAACAGCAGCCCTCAGTCAACCCATCTACCAAACCTAAAGTGTTGTACAATTTCACTTGTCACAAGAAAGAGTTCAAAACGGTTAAAGTATGCAATTAAATTGTTGATGGATGGAATAAGCAGGTATGTAACATCAAATATGCCAAAGGTTTACGTGTTTTTTTTCTGTACCACACAAATCATTTTCTTGTTGGTAGATCCTTCCATCTCTGTGTCAGTTTTGTTTCCCCCAAGACCTCCACATTACCCCTGGTACCACTTGAATGTCTCTACACTGTGGGAAATATACAGACAAAGTCTGCAGAAATGCACATTTACAAGTGCTCATAAAGGGTTAAATGTCTGTCGAAGAGCCCTCATGCATGTGACAATTTGATAGTAGTAATACACCTACAGTATGGCAATCTGCAGGCGAAGACGCTAGCTCTAGCTTCTAGCTTTAGGTCCATCTCAATCTTCGCTATGTACTCAAATTTTGTTTGCCTGCTAGACATGACTATTAACTTTTACTTTTATTTCCAGAAAAACCACCAAGGACTATAAGCAAGCATGG
Source organism: Planiliza haematocheilus (assembly GCA_005024645.1). Taxonomy (NCBI): domain Eukaryota; kingdom Metazoa; phylum Chordata; class Actinopteri; order Mugiliformes; family Mugilidae; genus Planiliza; species Planiliza haematocheilus. The sequence continues at coordinate 3,282,711 of SRSE01000725.1, read as the reverse complement.
GTTATTCAGCTTCCAACAAATCTTAGAGATTATATTTTCTCAGGAAATATTAACAGTCCATTAAAAAAAGTATTAAAAAAATAAGCTAAACCTGTTAGGAAAATGTATTCCTCGGATGATGGAAAACATGTGGAATCATGCACATATTGTGTTGGCATTGGTTTTTATTAAGTACGCTATATGCTGCTCAGAATGTAAACAAAACATTGTATGTATTTTTCATTCATCCAAGAGACCAATGCATAATATGTCATCTGTAACCCAGAGGTAAATTACAGTCAGACATGTAAACTCGTTTACACATGTGAACTTCAAGCCTAAACGTACATCCATAGATACCGTGTCTTGAACATATACTCCTATGTTTTGCAAACTTTTTAGAGTTAAAATAAATTTAAATTATTAGGACACCTGTGTAGTCAAGTAAGCCAGAAACTCATAAGGGTGTTAGTGTTCTCAGTGGCAGAATACTAGATGTGACGTTTTTTTATTAGTGCAATATTTCCAAGATATGGCTGTCATCAATATGATTTGCAAACACTGTCATAGTCCGTCCAACAGATATTAACATGAGGTTGTGACAAACATCTTTTTTTTTCTTATTTTGCGGATGATATCTCAGAGTGATGACACCATCTTCTGAGTGAGTAGGATTTTAATTAAAACCACAAATACAGGAGCTATCTATAAAGCTTTCTCATCTTAATGCCCTGAGAGTTGCTGCCTCGGATGAGGAGGTTAGTGGGGTTATTTACATTGGGGCAGAGTTAATCTGCTTTGATGTTCTTAGATCTCTAATCAGATTGAAAGAGATTTATAACTGTCAGAAAAATAATCCACCCCACCTTTATGATGAGGAGTCAAATGACTTCCAGAATTTAAATGAATTTACAGACATTTTTGGACATGACTGTATGTAATCAATAGACTTAGTTCAGTTGCAGACAAGGCAGATTTGTTTCAGATCTCTCTCGCGCTCTCTGACCGTCGCATTTGTCCCAACAGCGTCAACTTAACTATATGGTTAGCAACTACACTCACCGGCCACTTTATTAGGTACACCTGTCCAACTACTCGTTAACACTTAATTTCTAATCAGCCAATCACATGGCGGCAACTCAGTGCATTTAGGCATGTAGACATGGTCAAGACAATCTCCTGCAGTTCAAACCGAGCATCAGTATGGGGAAGAAAGGTGATTTGAGTGACTTTGAACGTGGCATGGTTGTTGGTGCCAGAAGGGCTGGTCTGAGTATTTCAGAAACTGCTGATCTACTGGGATTTTCACGCACAACCATCTCTAGGGTTTACAGAGAATGGTCCGAAAAAGAAAAAATATCCAGTGAGCGGCAGTTTTGTGGGCGGAAATGCCTTGTTGGTGCCAGAGGTCAGAGGAGAATGGCCAGACTGGTTCGAGCTGATAGAAAGGCAAAAGTGACTCAAATAACCACCCGTTACAACCAAGGTAGGCAGAAGAGCATCTCTGAACGCACAGTACGTCGAACTTTGAGGCAGATGGGCTACAGCAGCAGAAGACCACGCCGGGTGCCACTCCTTTCAGCTAAGAACAGGAAACTGAGGCTACAATTTGCACAAGCTCATCGAAATTGGACAATAGAAGATTGGAAAAACGTTGCCTGGTCTGATGAGTCTCGATTTCTGCTGCGACATTCGGATGGTAGGGTCAGAATTTGGCGTCAACAACATGAAAGCATGGATCCATCCTGCCTTGTATCAACGGTTCAGGCTGGTGGTGGTGGTGTAATGATGTGGGGAATATTTTCTTGGCACTCTTTGGGCCCCTTGGTACCAATTGAGCATCGTTGCAACGCCACAGCCTACCTGAGTATTGTTGCTGACCATGTCCATCCCTTTATGACCACAATGTACCCAACTTCTGATGGCTACTTTCGGCAGGATAATGCGCCATGTCATAAAGCTGGAATCATCTCAGACTGGTTTCTTGAACATGACAATGAGTTCACTGTACTCAAATGGCCTCCACAGTCACCAGATCTCAATCCAATAGAGCATCTTTGGGATGTGGTGGAACGGGAGATTCGCATCATGGATGTGCAGCCGACAAATCTGCACCAACTGTGTGATGCCATCATGTCAATATGGACCAAACTCTCTGAGGAATGCTTCCAGCACCTTGTTGAATCTATGCCACGAAGAATTGAGGCAGTTCTGAAGGCAAAAGGGGGTCCAACCCGTTACTAGCATGGTGTACCTAATAAAGTGGCCGGTGAGTGTACATAGCCACAAGTAACTAGTAACTGGTGATGCAGATTTGCCTGTACAGGAGTCTCAGCTGATTTTAATTTGCTCTCCCTCTACAGATTGTGGTGCTGAAGTGCAAGTGGAACAAAAGACACTTTGGAATACAATTTGTATGGCTAATGGACGCAATGCAACAACTGTAGCAATTAGAGTAGAACCACATTTCATTACACCTTGTAATGTTTGGATCTGAATTACAAAATTTGCATTTCATAATTACACAGGGTTTACTGTACCGACTTTCTGAAATCAATCCGGATACAACCTGGCCAAAATTTTATTTTGGATAGTGTGATTGGGAGTTTACAGCAAGTTACAACTCAAGTAGTTGCTTTAGTGGGGAGGACTGTTAGCAAAAATATGTTCTGTGTATCAAACCCACAAATGGTTTTTACACATTCTTAAGCAGTAATTTACTCTATAACTTTCAGCATACTGCCTTTTTTAATCAACCAATTCAATGCAGCCCTCTAGTACAGTATGTTTAAGGTAAACCTGTCCTTTTTTAAGGCTTCCCCCCCAACAACAGCCTCCCTTCAATATACTCAGAAACATACATATCTTATAACTTATTTTTGGCCATTGATAACTTGCATGCCAAACTGGTTCTTAAAAATGGCTACTGAGATCTTCAGCAGAATATAAAATCAAACACACATAATACACTTACTGCCACATGCACAAAGATCATCAAGATGCAAATGTATTACAACATAATTTTGGTGACTTCAACCAAGATGTGCTGCACTCCCAGACGGATGTAGTTATTTGATAACTATAATTAACATTTCTCTGAATAGAGTAAAATAAGAACATATGAATGAAGATGTACTAGAATAAACCAAAAGCACATATAAAATACAGTTTATGATAAGTATCAACTATTCAGGTGTCAAATGACCAGACAAAAACACAGTGTGCTGATGTAAAAATTCTGCAGTCTGAAATCAATGTTTTTTGCTTTGATATCTATTTACCTTCTTCACAAATTCACAAACATTTGATCCATACTTGTCAACATTTAGACAATGTGCACACCCCCTATATGAGTACACACGCACACGCACATATTGGGAAAGACTTTGGATTCGACTGTTATATGGTGTCGAGGCGACGTCGACCAGTCGATGACATCACACATAGAAAGTAATGATTTGCAACAATGAAATCTATGTTCTTGACCTGAGTATATATGGTGAAAAGAAGCTATGGAGGCTTTTTAGCATGGTAACTGAAGTTGAACATGCGCTACTGTAGATATGTAAACCATGTATATATGTGTATATATATCGTCTAGTCAGTTCAACCCCTAAATCTCCACATCTCATATGAAACAAATCAGACTCTGAAACCAGGTAAACGGGGTAGTCTTTGATTCTTCAATTCACTGTGGTTTGTATGCATATTTCTTGGTTTATTCATATCTCCCATACAACTGTGAGAGCCTTAAGGCCAAACCTCTACTGAAAGGATTAAGTTCAAAGGCAAGCGAGAAAATTACTCACAGACTCAAAGTCTTCAGCCGTGCAGTGGGCCTTCTGAAAGCGACAAGACTTCACCATGTCCCACAGGCGGTGAGCCGAACGGTCATAGAGTTTCTTCCAGTTAAACTTGCCACAGAATGGAGGTTCTGCTTCGGTCCCATTGGGGTACTTGAAACTTTCCCTATTCATCTCATACACAGGACTTGTGATGTTCTCTGTATGCTCTGCAGGTATCTCCCTCAGATGTTCTATGTCACAGACAGTGAGCACAGACTTTCTAAGAGGATTTACATTACAGAATGTAACGGCAGGAAAGGTTCTTTCAAATGCCTCCTTTTCTTCAAGCTTGGAGATGTGATCAAACTGAAAGTAGTATACAACCCTGCTAATGCTGTGGTAGAAAAAGAGACTGACACACCCAATGAAAGCATAGGTCCAGAGGCGATGGTGGACTCCAGAGTATCCCTTGTTGACGACATGAACCAGACCATGTAGAGAGGTCTCTTTGGCAAACCGCTGCAAACTTCCTTCCTCTGGACAAGCATGGGAATGGTTGGGGCAGGGGTCAGTTTCATCAGTGAACAGTGGATGTTTTGTACAGCTCATAATGATATAAAAAGCCTAAAGTGCAATCGAGTGCTTTTATAGGAAAGAGTGGGCGTGGCAAAAAACAAAGGAGGGGGGCATTTGCATTCAAGTGAATTATGTCTATCGATAACAAAACCATTTTCATCAAATATCCATCTCAGTCAAAAACAAGAAGCCAAGTTCACATCCATATAGCCCATTATAAAACAAATAAAAGCAAAGTTCATGCAAAATGGAAGTTAATGAAAGCTCCCATAAAAGCTTTTTTCATCTGAGTGAGAGTAAGGAAGTTCTAAAGTAGCTTGTTCTCACTGGTCTTGATAAAGAGGCAAGATAAAGGTTCACTGGATCAACAATTAAGTTTAATTTTTCTCTGTCGCAGCAGCAATAAATTTAAAAGGATTCAAAATGTAGTTTGAGCTTGAAAGCACTAGAGCAAAACAAATTTGTGTCATAATTGCTTTTTCAGAAAACAATGACAGCATAAGTCTGGGTTAACACTGTAAAATGCATAAACACAAATCTGCCAAAGGCTACATGAGTGTTCTTTTGTCATTTATAGGGTCTTCTTGAGGAATAAGGGGATAACACAAGAACAGGTATTGTTCCTTCCACAGTGCCCAAATTAGGACAGTATAAAGCGCACAACAGAGCACAACCAGTAAATATATAAATAAGAAATAAATCAGTTTAAATTCTCTCACGGTTCCCTACCAGCTAGCTCCTCAGTCCATTCTGCTACAGAAAAGATCATGGCCAAAAACGTCATTCTTTACTGTAGTTCATTGACTACCTTTCCTCTAACAGTCCTGTAGCTCTCAGGGCAGACTAGATGCTGTGTTATCTTTCTAGCCCATTTTACAAAGTGATATTAAGCAAATCTACAAGCCACTGCTATCTAGTTAAGATGCTAACTTCAACATCTCTGCAATACAATATGCACGTCTTTGACATAACATTACAGATGTTACTTCTTTGCATACTGTGAGTAGTTTTAGTAAATGTTTGAATGTTTAAAACACATTTTTCTCATTCTTTTAAGGCATCTCTCTTTGTTATGATTAGGTATTGCAATGAGCTGACATGCACAGCACCAGAATACTGAAACTAAAGCAGATAAATGGAATTAATCTATCATTTCTGTTATTATTTAAATCTGTGCTTTTCCAACTGTGACTTGTCTTCAGTAAAAAAAAAAATCTAACACCTTTATTTCAGAAAACTCTGCATGTGGATGCCATTGCCTTTTTACTAATGTTTACTAATGTAATGGAAGTGTCATAAAACACAGAGTACTCCTCGGTCAGTAGTAGTAAAAGTGGTAGTTTCCCCAAATCCAGCTCTGTTGGCTGCCATGGCCACATTAAGCACCAAGTAAGGAAAGTTAAATGGTCAAGTCAGGTATGGGAGTAGTAACAGTAACAACACTCATGCATCAGGCACACATTCCGTGGCAGCACTGAAACAACACATATATTACAGATAAACACTTGGTATGTGAAAGCATAGCAAGTTTCCCCTGAAGATCAACAGCAAGATTAAACCCCACAGTGATGTAACACATCAATTTCTGGCGCTTTCCTGCAGACAGAGCGATGAGTGATTAGCTTGCTATCATTTTACATGGGAAAGTGCTTTTGTAAAGGGAATAGCTGACTGTAGTGATGAGTTCTGATGGTTGGGCTAACCCATTACAGCAGTGCTTATCATTTTGTTGAGAGGCATGCGTACTGGTGGGATACTAACCAACCAACTGCAAAATATAAAAAAGATGATGTTTTCTGAGCCTGGACACTTTTGCCCTCACACTAGTACTAAGGGTTATTAACTGTCAACTCATAAAGCTTGACGGCACAGGCTGACTGGTACTAAAAACAGATAAAGCAACAACAAAATCAACCTACATGCAACCACAGGATACATGTACATGGTTTAACGAACACTCAAAATTGAACTCATACCTGTGTTTCATTTCCAAGTCTCTGTGTCTCAGCAAGTCTTCCATCTTTGCAGAGGATGCACAAAATGTTGAAGAAATTAGAAATCATTTTTAACAGAAAATGCTCATTCTGGGATGGTCTCGAGAGAAAATTGTTAACCGTGATCCAGTATTTATAGCCTGTAACATGTCCCTCAAAATGATTTATTTAGTTATTTCTTCATACACAGATGTATGCATTAAGTATACATTTGTGCATTTATACATCAGGCAATCAACTGAATGCTGCAAAAACTGATGCAGCTTACTGCACCGTCCATTATTGCCATGGAAATGTACCCGCTTCTGTACCCGCTTATTCCTGTTAAGGGTTGCAGGGGTCTGCTGGAGCCTATTCCAGCTGTCATCGGGCAAGGGCCGGGGGTACACCCTGGACAGGTCACCAGTCCATCGCAAGGCCAACACAGAGAGACAAACAACCATTCACACTCACACTCACACCTACGGCCAATTTAGAATCACCAAGTAACCTAATGAGCATGTCTTTGGACAGTAGGGAATAATAATGAAAAATATTGTAACTGAAAAGTCTTCAAACTATTCACATAGTCAAGATGTTGCACTCTGCGATGCACTTACTACAGTGTTGATAATTGAGTTTAAAAACTCAGTCTCCTACTAATTGTTCCTGATAAAGCCCCAGGCTATCTCTCACTGTCATCACTGATTAAGGATTAAACTCTCTTGCCAAGAAAACACAGTCGGCTAATATCTAGATGGCATGTCAATTCTATTTCAGCGATACACTTTCTAAGTCCAGACTACTGACTTCTTAACATGTTAACAGTGTCTATTATAAATAATTTCATCTAATACCATCAACTACCATTGTTCCTTAATATGATTTGTATCTCGCTGTTGCATCATTTCCCTGTCATTAATGATATTTGCTCACTCACAAACATGATTATCACTTCTTTGTTATCTGAAGCAAGTCAATCACACACATATCTTTGCAAAGACAGGATGTGCAGCTTTATTTCCACATTCCATTGTATAATTTATTTAATGCCAAGCCATCAGTGGTCATGAGCATACACTATAGCATGGTCTGTTAGACAAGGAAACAAAATAGAGAAAAATAATCAACTGTAATCTTCTTAGTGTTTGTTTATTACTGCTACATTGTATAAATATTAAATTCACAGGATGACAATGGATGCTCATTAAACAGTGATAATGATTTTTTAATCTCACTCGATTTCAGTCTATCCATAATGCTCCAAAATTACCCTGAACTAGCTGCTGAAGCAGTCAGGGTTTTACCTCTTATCATCCCAAAACAGTGAAAAAAAACGACATGTTATTTCTATATAATGAGTTTCACCAAACAGCCAGCTAATTAATATTTTCATGTTTGTCCACAGTAACAAAATGATGTATGAATTACATTGCCCTTCTGCAGGAGCTTAAATGACTAAAAATATTTGCAAAGGGAGACATGTTTTAAGACCATTTAGGGTGAATAAATATATTTTTCTGATTTCACCCTCTGATCTATTGAGAAAGTGACAACAAACCTAAAACAGAATGGAAGTAAAATTTGGGGTTAAAGTCCAAATATACCCTTCCACCAATTTGCGTAGTGACACGTTAGGAAAGAGCCCTCTAAAATTATGTGAAATTGTGTGTGTGGACTTTCAAAGTATTAGAGGTTGATAAAGGTTTACATCTCATTACTGAGTTAATGTTTCATTGATAAGGGGAATGTGGTATACAACAAGTCACAATTTGTGGAACTATAGAAAGCTAGCAAAAAGTCTATGTAGGTAGCTATTCAAGATTGACTTTTGAGTAATCTCACAAAGTTCAAATTAGGGATGCAAGCAATTAATCGATTATCGATTAATTGTCGATAAGAAATTACTCGATTAAAAATAATTAATTGCAATTAATTGCATTTTGAACCTGTAATTCCCCGCTCATCCTCGTGGGGGCGCACTTGACGCCAGGCGTACTTGACGCACACGTGGGAACACAAGCGAAGCAGGGCTCTGACGACAACAGACAAACGAGAAGCGGTGCGCTGACAAGATGAAGAGGACAAAACGGAGTGCAGTATGGCGCCACTTTAATTTGGTCAATGACGACAATGAAGCCAAATGCACAATATGTGGAAGTATTTTAAAATACAACCACTCCACAACTTCGTTAAATTACCACCTAAATATGTCACATTCAGCCATGCTACAAACAGCGAGTGGTTAGCCTACAACAGTGATCCTCACTATTTTTTTCACAAGAGCCACACATTGGCAGTGCAAAATCAAAAGGCGAGCCACTTTTACGACAACATACAAATTGGACATCCCACAAAAAATAAATAACACGGCCAATACATTTTCATTTAGGACCAGATTTACTTTAATGAGCTCGTTTCTGTTGCTTTATTAAAAACCGGTCCATTTTGTGCTTTATGCTAGCTAGCGGAGCTTACGTCGCCAGCCTGCACCCGTGCGTTGCGGTCAAGTTTTGTAAACAATGCCACATGGCCACCTTTGGCATTGCCGGTAAATAGTGGATTGCAATTAAAGGCAAGTGGTAGTGTGATACTGTAAGCTACCATGCGAGCCGCCAGTTATAGCATGACGAGCCGCGCAATGAGTAACTGTGGCCTACAATCACCACAGCGTTGGGACGAAGGGTGATTCCACAGAAGCAGAGGGCATTACCCAGTGTATATGTAACATACATGGTTACTACAGACATGCTGCCGATAAATATCGTTGACGGACAGGCACGTCAGCAGACGTCAGTCACTTCTGAGCGTGTATTTTCAGCAGCTGGCCTAACTGTTAACAGGCTGCGTACACGACTTAGCTGACCATGTTGATATGACATTCTTGAACAAAAATAGATAGGTCTAGCTATGCAATAAGGATTAGGATCATAATCAGAATCAGCTTTAATGGCCAAGTATGTACACATACAAGGAATTTGACTCCAGTAACTTTTCTCTCTAGTAAAGTACAGCTTAAATAGGTGAAATAAGAATAGAATAAAAATAAAATAAAACACAATACAATGAGGAGCACTAGGGATGTTTTTGTTTTGTTTTACGAAGACAGACACATCTGTCATCAGGCAGCCTATATTTAAATTAACTAGAGTTACAACTGTCCAGTCCTAGTCTACTAATGTTATTGTGATATTGTCACATTTCCCAAATATAATTAAGGGGGATTATAAATGCTGCTAATAGTCCACATGTGACACCTTAGTTACTTTTCAGAATATGTTTTATTTATTTTTATTATGCTGCTAAGAGACAGCGCACCGTAAGGAAGATTGCATTTTATGTTACGTATACAGTAGATAGAACCTATTCAGAGGGAAATTCTGCTTCTCAGAAAAATTGCCGCTTATCAATTAATCGATCATCGATCGATAAGATGAAACAACTATCGATGAATGAATTACTCGATAATTTGCATCCCTAGTTCAAATGCAAGATAACATACCAGTGAATGTCAACTGTGGGCCGGTGTGTCACATCCAGCAAATCAAATGAAACAAACGCCCTCTGAAAAGTAGCTTGTGTCTTCAATCAAAGATGACGATAAACTTGTTACTCTCAATTAACATTTCTTTCATTGTTTCACATGAATTTCACAAATCTCCTAGCTTGGGCTTTTTTCCCCACATAATAGCATACCATTGCGGGATCTCATTAACAACCACCATCATAGCATGATGGCACATCCGCAAATAGATACAAATGACAAATAAAAGTGACAGGTCTTCATCAAATTAAAGTAGCCTGTGAACAAATACATAGAAATAAACTAAAACCAAGAAAATCACAACACGGAAACACTAATATTAAGATTAATGGCAGAAGTTATATTTCCCCTCCGACACTACTTTTATAACATCATGATAGGCAGCTTTCAGGCTTAATGCGCACGCATTGCTCCAAAGATGGGTTTAACAATGGGTTCCTTTAATCTAAGATTATTTATGAGAAAGCAGCTTTACAGGTGCATGTTTATCTGAACATGGTGAGTACATACATACATGGGCAATGTCTTCAGTGTGTCATTCTACTGGGGACAAATCAAAAAATGATGGACCGACTGACAGCCTCAAAAATTTGAAGCCTTAAATATGACATAATCGAATAATAATATATTTAGAAACAATATTTAGTTTAGTTTATTTTACTAGAGTATCTGGCCTTCACAGTGTCTGCCGAGAAGAACGCAGTAGAGGAGTGGTATGATAGAAATTGATGAAGTTATAAATGTGTTCTGTGCTTAATAAATATGTTGGCCACTTTTAACACAGTCAATAATTGAAAGATCCAAAATCACAGCTAGTTCAGCTTTAATATTGACCTTAAATATTCGATAAAATACACTTTCATTTCTGCCACAGTACCAGCTGTTGATTTTCATCTTAGACTGAATTCATATGTGAATCTCACAAAGTATATTCACACATAGTTTACAACACCAACTATACCACATGGAAGCAGCACATTCAAAAACAAAGATAAACTACTGAAAAATGGCATAAAATAAAATCACAACTGAAGAGGGAGAGGGATTTAGGAGGGATTCAAGTGGCATGTCTTACAACTACAGTTCAGGTCATAAAAAAAAAAAAATGCTATTATCTTGAGCATTACCTATCTGAATTACATCTCTTTGAAAGTAAAGTCTGCACTCACAGTTCTGAAATCTAAGGTTCAATAAAGTGGGCAATTGTAGTTGAAGTGCAATCTCCTCCGAAACTGACACAGTTGCAACACGAATGGTTCAAAATGCATACAGGACTGGTATAACAATCATGCCACAACAATTTGATTATTTAAGAAAGCAAGTGAAAACAACCTTCCTTGTACACTGCCTGGCCAAAAAAAAAAAAAAAATGTGGCACATGGATTTAACTAAGCAAATACTGTAGGTACAAGCCTCCTATTGGATAACTACTGCATGGGGATCATCTTTCAGATGGAAACAAGTTATTTAACCCCAACTGATGCAACTGATGACTAGCTTTTCGTTTCTTAAACATCCATGTCTAAAGATACATCCATTGCTCATGGAAGAGATGTTAGTCTGTTTGAGAAGGGTCAAATCATTGGCATGCATCAAGCAGAGAAAACATCTAAGGAGATAGGAGAAACTACTAAAATCGTGTTAAGAACTGTCCAATGCAAACTGGGAGGATAGTGGGGAACCATTGTAAATGGCCTTGCTTTTATATAGCGCTTTTCTACCTATTGGTACTCAAAGCGCTTTTACAGTCAGAGACACATCTACCCATTCACCCACACAAGCACGCACACATTCACACACCAGTGCCACGCACTGGGAGCAACTGGGTGTTCAGTGTCTTGCTCAAGGACACTTCGACATGTGGCACATCCAGGGATCAAACCGCTAACCCTCTGGTTCGTGGACAACCCGCTCTACCTACTGAGCCACAGTCACTCTTTGAGGAAGAGATGTGGTCAGAAAAAAATTCTGATTGATCTTTTTCAGCAGTCAAAGAAAAACAAATTAATAACTCTGTGTAGCCTTAAAAAAAACACCTGGAAAAAAAGTCTTCAGTTTGCTAGGGAGCACAAAGATTGCACTTTGGACTAATGGAAAAAGGTCATGTGGTCTGTTGAGTCCAGACTTAACCTGTTCCAGAGTGATGGGGGTGTCGGGGCAAGAAGAGAGACAGATGAAGTGATGCACCCATCATGCCTAGTGTCTACTGTACAAGCCTGTGGGGGCAGTGCTATGATCTGGGGTTGCTGCAGTTGGTCAGGTCTAGGTTCAGGAACATTATGTGTCCAAAGAATGAGGTCAGCTGACTACCTGAATATACTGAATGACCAGGTTATTCCATCAATGATATTTTTCTTCTCTGATGGCACGGGTATATTCCAAGATAACAATGCCAGTATTCATTAGGCTCAAATTGTGAAAGACTGTTTCAGGGGGCATGAGACATGGAAATCGGCCACCACAGAGTCCAGACTTTAACCCCAGTGAGAATCTTCAGGATGTGCTGGAGAAGGTTTTGTGCAGTGGTCAGACTCTCCCATAATCAATAAAAGATCTTGGTGAAAATTGAATGCAACACTGGACGGAAATAAATCTTGTGACATTGCAGAAGCTTATCAAAACAAAGCCAGAGCGAATGCATGCTGTGATCAAAGCTAAAGGTGGTCCAACAAAATATTAGAGTGTGTGACCTTTTTTTGGCCAAGCAGTGTATAACTGGCAACACAATACAGTCCTTTACAATTTCAGTGAAAATTTTAAGTACACTACAGTCTTTTCAGCCACCTGAAATTCTATAATAATATATGAACTACATGTGGGAGGTAAACAATTTGACTTCTCCATCTGTCAGGATTATAACTTATATAGTTTAATTTAAGTGCTTAATTCAATCTTACTTAAAAGGCAGCATATAGTTTTGAGATCAGTTTACTTAGAGGGGTGCCAGATGATTACAACACAAACTCTACAGTGTTGTATGTACACCAAGCTCTGAGACCAAACCATGAACTTATTAAAAGCCATCAAGCCAGAATATATTTGAGTGGATGGATTTCTACTTTTACAGACACCTTATATATATTGTGCTGTATTCCATTTACTTGGTACTGTTTATTGCCAATTGTCATTAACAGCATTTTAACAGCTTGCGTGTCCCACAGGGTACTGTCAAACCAACTAGCCTCTTTAGTCATTATGTAAATGGTCCTGTACTTACTTACCATTCAATATTCAACAAATATTGCAATCACTGAGTTCAGTTGTTCATTCACCAAATCCCCGGTCCTAGCCATAACCACTGGGATCTGTTTGTATCAACAATTTTTATTTTATTTAATTTTTTTTTTTTTAAAGAGAAAAAATCTCTGAGAGAGTAACCAATAAAACACCAACACGTCTCCAAAGGGGACTGACTGATCCTCCTTAAACTTAAAAGCCAATGCCAATCCACCTTAAATTTAAATTCAGTAGGTATAGAATAGTGTTTCCTCCCACTAATGTGTGTGGCCTTTTATTTTTCCATCCCTATAATGCTATAACTAATTACTTTACTTCATGTACCATTTCTTATGCAAGTGTGACAAAAAATGCTGATCTGACTTCTTCACAGCTCAATATTTAAGTAATTCCAGCAAAAATACTTGGGAGAAATAAAAACAGATGGATATCAAGCCAAAAAAAACATATGGCACGTTGAAAGTGGAAAAAAAATAATAATGTTGACTGATTTAAAGTCAAACTCACCATTCATTTAAAATGTTGGCTGTTGAACTGTCTTACTCTCTGCAAACATTTTGTTTTATCTGATAACGGCAGTGAAGAGAGACAAAGAATTACATGTTACAATTACATTAGTTACGTGTAGTATTCATTTATTTACTTTTTCAGTATCAGCAGTAGTTTCATGTTACATATACTGTACAATATGATGTATAAATGTTTTCTTAATTTCGTCAATTATTTAAACATGCTCTCTCAAAGTCAAAGACATCATATGTTAAAAGTTAATTAATACTTGCCACAAAACATCCCTGCATCCCCGGACAAAGTACTTTTAAAATTAACAAAAACTTTGGGGTTTTGTACATTGTTTTTGTTTAAGGTTGCTGTGCCTCTACAATGATAAGACATATAGGTGCAGCGTGTATTGTTAAGGCCTTGAGTCAATTAATACTATAAAGCACAGTTACTCATTGCGCGGCTCACGAGTCGTCAAGCTATATATAAGCATGGTAGCTTACAGTATCAAACTGCCACTTGACTTTAATTGCAATCCACTATTTACCGGCAATGCTACTTAAACTGCCATCTCGTGGCGATAAGTTGTAATACATTTCACGCAGCTGAATCACGGAAAGTGGCCATGTGGCATTGTTTACAAAACTTGACTGCAACGCACGTTTGCAGGCAGGCGACGTAAGCTCTGCTAGCTAGCATAAAACACAAAATGGACCGGTTTTTAATTAAAAAATAAATAAATAAATTGACAGAAACAGGCTCATTATAGTAAATCTGGTCTTAAATGAAAATGTATTGGCCGTGTTATTTATTTTTGTGGGATGTCCAATTTATATGTAGAAATACACAAAGGTGAGTTCACGCCCGCCGATAGGGGGGGACAAACGGGTCTGCTGTCCCGGGCCCAGGATAGAGGGGGCCCCAGAACTGGGCCCTCATTAAATTATGGAATAATTAAAAAAAATGATAATAAAATAGGAATATTTGTGGGAAAAAATATGTAATATTTGAGTTACATAAAAGCTTTTTATTTGTTTTCTTCCTAATTGTCCTTGAAATAGTGGTTTAAACCCCCCCCCCCCCCCATCCCCAAGAGAAGAAGAAAATAGAGGCTTCAAGTTTTTCTAAATAAATAAATATAGTTTAATGTGTAGTTTGTGGCTATATTTCTAGAGTGTTCCTGCACTTCTAACAAAGGTTGAACATATATTCTTGTTTGAGTTTTGAATGTCTAGTGGTGTACTTATTCAGTACCTCAATGATTTATTATTTTACATCTAAAGCAACAACAGAGCTTCAGTTTAAATCAATAGATTCATTTATCTTAAATGTGCTGCAGTGAATCTTTCTTTCAACAAATTCACATATTTTGCCTAACTGAAAAAGTCAGGAAAGGAGGAAACAGAAAGGTCATGACTAAGCACTGATACTCTTCAGTGACTCTATAAACCATCATTTAATAATCCCTCATATCAGTTCATTATTAAAAAATTATCCTCAGAAATGACATGAATAAAGCAGCAGAGGAATTTATGTTGTATTGATCCCACATGGGGAAATAATTTTTCTGCATTTGACCCATCCATTCATTCACACAGTAGTGTGAGCAGTAGGCTGCTACTAGCAGGCAGCAAACTGGGGTTTAGGTGCTTGCTCAAGGAACCTAAGCCAAGGACATGGGGGGATGTGAGCCTGAACTTAACGAGCATGTCTTTGGACACTGGGAGGAAGCCGGAATGGGAGGAGTACCAGAACACCCACGCAGACACAGGGAGAACAAGCAAACTAGAACACAGAAAGGCCCAACCAATAAATGTTTTCTGAAATTCTGAATGCAATACCAAAATTGTTAATTTATTAGAAGTCTGTGGTCTTTACTGTGAAAGAAATGAACATGAATTACAGACTTTAAATGAGTATCATTAACTTTAACAACATACCCTCAGCTTTTTATTGATTATCTTTAAGTTTCACAATCATGTAAGCGCGTACTTGGAATCTTACCTGCTCCCCTTTGTGCAGTCGTGTTTACTGTTGATTTAAAACTCATCTAATTAATTATTCAAGGGTATTATTTTCTACACTGAATCTATTTCCTGCATCAGCGATGCCAGTAATGGATCCCAGAGGATTCTGCAGTGCCATACTTTCACCTCCTCTGCTTATAAGACAGTGGCTTCATAATAGTTCAGGAATGAAACTCAACACGCATTGACACACACAAAGAAGTCGATGGTTCAAGGGCTTGCAGTGTTTAGCAAAGTACTACTACTAAGTGAATTTCTGTTTTGGCACAGTGCACTGTTTTCATCAGATGTTTCAAAGAAAGAATGCAGATACCTGTAGGTCAGAGTGTGGTTGGTGGTTGAACAGGAAAGTTAAATTCAAAAGTCTCTTGACTCAACACTGGGTTTTGTGGGTCTCTATTGCCATCTGCTATTGCTAATGCTTACAGAAGTCCATTTTTAGCTCAGAGTCCGTTTATAATCTTTTAAATAAAGTATGAAGTTAACTGCAAAGTCCTATAGTTATTTCATCTAATTAAAATTCATGTCTGATGTTTCACACAATTACAAACTTGGGCACAGAGTAACTGTACTATTTAATGGTGTACATTAAATATCTGTTCTGATACTAAATTACATCAGAACAGATGAAATTTAAGGATTTCAATGGAAAGCAGCAGTAATTACCGAAATCATTTGCAAGAATAGAACAAGTGAATTAAGAACCCAGAAGACAATTCCTTTGTTTTTCACACTATACTTGGGGTAAACTATTAACTAAGAAATATTTTGTACTTTAAAAATGAATGTTATCATTACTAAATACTACTTTCCCTAGTATGGTAAAAACTTGAAGAGCCATGAACAAAAGTTAGAATAACAGCCAAAGACTAAAATTGGGTGCAACAGGGTAATTTACATTGAACCACTGGGGCATCTGGGCAATGTGGTGTTTTTTGGATACAGTAGAAATTTCGAATGGTTGAGACGACTGAAAAAAAAATAAACATTACAAACATGTGTCACTGATTTGTTTTGTGAAATTATGTCCAAGTGTGGCTGCCATCAACTGTCACCTGGAGCACTGTGCTGGTCGGGAGTTTATTGAAAAAATGTTCAGGTAAAAGAATGAGTCACCTAATGGCTGATGGCCAAAGAGCATTTTATGATAATCCCCTTTCCTAGTTGTAATCTGTCCTTCATGACCACTAACAGTGCTGAATGTTTCTGAATGTAATGACATCACCTGACAAGTGATCTGTACTCTGTAGTATTTTGATACCCAGAAAATTAATGACAAGATACAACGTTTCTTGTTCTTTAAGAAATGAATGACTGATGAAAAAACCCTGGAGGGGAGCAGAAGAGCCCCCTATCCAGGGTTTAATTTCAGATTGCAGTTAGTTCTTACTTGGGTGTGCAATCCGACAAACACTGGTTGAGTTTGTGGTTGGGAAGCTAAAAGAAATGAAGAGAATTAGTCTGAGAAAGATGTTCTTCTTCTCTAGAGTTCTTAGGATAATTGATATAACCAGGCCACCTCAAAGTGAGTAGCTGGAACAGGTAGGAGACACTTGTATGAAGGTCTCCAGCAGAACTGTTACTCATAAGGGAGCAACATTTTAAGAAGATGTTATTTAATGAGTGGTGAGTCAAGCCTGATCATGAACCGGATAAACACAGCTGTGGTATCTGAGGTATGTGTGGACATGCTCCGCTCATGCACAGTAGTCTTTACTCTGTGGAAAGTTACAGACAAGGACAACTGTGGAACTAAAGATGTGTGTTTAAGGCACCCTGCTGAGAGAAACACTTTCACAATTTGGTTCAGTGGCAATATCTATCACGTCATCGTACTTCTCCTCGATCAAGCTGTTCAATAAATGTCCCTGCATAAGACCTCCGAGCCTCCTGAGAGTCTTTCAGCAAGAGTTAACCTGGTCATGAGAATTCCATCACAGTGTTTGACTACACAAAACAAGAAAATCAGGAAGAAAACTGCATGCAATATGTTGCTATTGCTTATACCTTTGGAGTCTTAGGCAGAAGGTAAAATTTGTGTACCCATCTCTTGCAGAAACACTTGAGTGGAACACATTAGCCTTTCACACCGGGTACTGTGAACCGAAAGAAATTGTGACACCAAAAAAATGTGAAGCCAGCTAATTCTGATCCAAAGTCATTTTTAGTTTCTATCAAATTAAGTCAATCATGCATTTGCATATTAAGAACCAGCGTTATAATACTACGGAACAATGCAATGTTCTGAATCCAATACACACAGTGCACAGTTATATTGTTAACAATTTAATAGAAAAACTTTAGATTAATCTTAGTAATATGATGCAAAATATTACAACCATCACAATGTGAGTCACAACAGCAGAATACGCCAACTTGTGAAAGCAAATAGTTTTCTATCAAGACTGACAGTAATTGCAGTTAAGAAGAAATTAATAGCAATGCCATTTTTGCCACAAATAATGTCTTACACAGATAAACCACATTTCATTTAAATGAATGTGCCATGTCAATCCAATGTCTTATTACTGCCTACTGATAATTTTGAGTGTTTTATAAACATTGTTTTGTAAAGCCAGAAGCATAACAGATGCTGTCCCCATCAGAACGACACTTTTTTTCTATCAACAAGCCTCGGCAAGAGCATTTAATTTAGAGAGCAAACCTCTATTTCTATAATCACTGTAGGATTACATAAATAGGAAAAGACATATGAGTAGTCCGGAGGGAAATTGATAATAAAAAAATAAGTGTGTCCATACTCGTACAATAAGAAAAGAGTTGAGAGTGGTAAGATGTTGTTGGAAAAAAAAGGTGGGTAAAAAGAAAGATAAATCTGAAATTACTCCACACAAAAGACCCAGCGCATCTGTTAATATAACTCTGTCCACTTCTTCTCATTCAAACAGACAGTATTATAAAGACTGGGTGATGAATGTGGTAGCGTGACAGAGACTCACCTGTTAGATTTCAGTTCATTCTTCTTCTGTGATGTATCAGTTCTTATTTGCATCACATAAGGTAGAGTTATCTTATTCATTTAAAATTGGATTAAAATGTTCAAAAAGATTTCTTCACATGGACTATATTAAAGCTTGTAGCTATGCTTGAATGGCAAATCACTGCATATCCTCAGAATATGCAATGGCATGAGTGATGAGATTTCAGTTTACGTGTCTGAGCCCAGTGGGTAGACTAATTTCTCTCAGTGTTAAAACACCTGCTTTAAGGCTTACGCATGCATTCGCATGCAGCGGTGGGATCCTAACTTTCTGATGTACGGCAAAGGTTTACCAGATCGTTAAAAAAAAAACATGTGATGACATTTCTTTTTTTTCTGTACTTACAGATTTAAGAGCACTAAAAGTAAAAAATAAATAAATATAATAACAATAAGCTTTAAATGCTACCCTGCAGCTTATTTACTGGGTGCCAAACAGTCAACCAAATACTTCACAGCTTTGCTCAAACACTGCAATCACTGGGCGGTCACACAAAGACACACAGGATATGCCCATTCTTAATGAACACCCACAGTGCCCTCTACTGGGGACAGAGGGATGAACCTTTAAGCTTCATCTTTCGCAGGAATCCCACTTCAGGAAAACACATGTTCTCATCAATAAAAAGAGGAAATTTTGTTCCTACCTATAATTGCCCTGCCCTTTGCCTCTCTCAGCCACACTCTGAGAAACTGATGTTTAATTCAACTGGATGGTGAACCTTTTTGAAATCTATGGAAAAACATAGTCAAAGCATTAATACATATCAGTTTAAACCATTTTACATATATGTTATATATTCAGCAAAATCCTGACAAAATGTACTTTGCATCTGTATGAAATATTATAATAATTCAGATTTGGTGTGAAAACAGCCCATTATATATATAATGTGTAAAATGTGGAGCATTTAGATCACCTAGCATTTAGCATAAGGCCAGCATTACTAACTGGTTAATATGGATTTGAATAAGGCAAAGCAGATATAAATATGTTCAGAAATAGAATGACAATTTTTGCTGGCAGACTTTGACATAGAGGCTTTATTCTGTCGTAAAGAAAAAATAAAAATCACAGTGTAATTATAGTTTAGTTGACATTAATGTCCAAACACTGGTATTTTAGGGTCTTTCTGTATTTAGTAAACTGATGGAATATTATATATATAAATTAGTATGACACATAGGCACCTGCTCAAAACATATTATTCTGACTGTACAATGTGTGGTCCACCCTAGTTGAGTATCCACCTCACTCAGAGGAAGGGAAGCTGATATGTTAGTGAACATAACTACACTTTGACAAGACATCAATATACATAAGTCTATTTTAATGCAGGAGCTGTCTGACAGCAGCTGCCAGCGCAGCAGAAGCAAATACCCTAGCGCCCCCAGGGTAGGGCGTTTCTCAGATGCTTTAATCTTAGATGTACAGAATGTGCAAAATTATGATCTTATGGAAATGATGCAAATAATCACACTGCCATCCTCCATTAGTATGTGACAGCCTTGCATTATGCAATGTTATGCATAGTGTTCTGTCCGCCCACTGGTATTGCATTCAGAATGTGGAGTGATGGTGTGCATGTCTAATAAATATTGCAGGAGGATACATTTGGACCATCTACCCAACTGCATAAATCAAGAAGCTTTCCAGCCCTACATTATAAAAGCTTCCCTTGGCTGCAGAGCTGCTAGGACCCTCTGCTCTCCTGCAACTGTCAGTGGTTAGTCATAAGCCTCTGTGTCACTACACGTCTGTGTTTGCTAGTTCTACAGAGTTGTTTCCACCCCGCATCACATAAAGTGTAATGTGTTGTCTGTTCATTTTCTGTTTCACTTAGACTGAGAACATAACATTTAACTACTCCATGACTGTGTTAGTTCATGGTTTTCTTCCATTTTGTAACCATAATGAAGGAGCAAACAAATGGAGACAATGGACAGACAGACAAACGGAGCACATCTAAACTGTCATGAAATAAATATAGAACATTTTTAGGGGATTTGTACTGGAATTGAAGAGTGTGATTGTAGTCTTACAGTTACTTTCTTTTATTAACACTGAAGAAGCATGTCCTTTCTTATATTTCACTTTCATCAAATCAATATTTTTTTAATTAATTTCTCACTTAATATTGTATCAACTAGCAATAAATATTTAAAGGTACAAGTACACAGTTTATAAATCATGTATATTAAATTTAATTACCTGGATATTTTCCAGTTTCACACTGCTTTAGTGCACGGCTGCACCATCTCACTCTTCACAGCTGGAAACACACAGGTGCAACAATTTACAATGAAATTATGGTTCTAACTCATGGTAGAGTTTGTTGACATATTCAAAAATGGCAAGAGTCTGTGGGAAGTTAATCTGCTGTAATTTAGCCATATAGTGTATTTCAGCATCAAAAGAAAATGTTGATATTTCCTCATCAACAGCCTCATCCCTTAATTACACCTTTTATAATAATAATAATAACACATTTCATTTATAAGCGCCTTTCAAGACACACAAGGACACACAAGGACACTGTACAAAACACAAGACAAGACAGAATAAATAAATAAACAAATAAATATAATAAAAAATAATAAATAAAAAATGGAACAGTGCCGTTTTCATTGTGAGCATTAGGTCAGCTGTTCATTAGCTTGCTAAACTGTCAGACACCTAGCAGCGGTGTTCTCACAACTTAAGCCTGGTTTATACTCCAAGTTGATAATGTCAGTCAGTCATTTTCTAAACCCGTTTAGTCCTGTTAGGGGTCACGGGGGTCTGCTGGAGCCTATCTCAGCTGTCATCGGGCGAGAGGCAGGGGTACACCCTGGACAGGTCGCCAGTCCATCGCAGGGCCAACATTCACACTCACATGTACACCTACGGGCAATTTAGAATGACCAATTAACCTAACCAGCATGTCTTTGGATGGTGGGAGGAAGCCGGAGTACCCGGAGAGAACCCACGCAGACACAGGGAGAACATGCAAACTCCACACAGAAAGGCCAGCCGGCCCATGGATTCGAACCGGTGACCTTCTCGCTGTGAGGCATCAGTGCTAACCACCTCGCCACTGTGCCGCCCCCAAGTTGATAATGGTAAAAGCATATAGCTAGACAAAGTAAGGTCAGCTGTGTTGAGTTTGTTCATACATGCGTTTCACATAATTGCAAATGGAACTGAGCAGCTCATGTTGGAGATGAAGTTAATAAGTGTTCAACAGCTATTTTTACTGAGTGAAAAGATGTCTGGGGAGACAATGTGTAGGAGGCAGGAGGAGGGAGAAGTGAATAAGGAAATGCATTGCTCCGTGGTCCAGTTCTGAAGCTCTTTTTTGCGGTGGACAGGGGTCAGCATGGGCACTCTGTGGCTACGAAGCCCCAAATGCAACAAACTGACACCTTTCTATTAGAACCAGCTCTAACTTCTTTGGCAATTTGAATTACAGTAGCTCCCCTGTTGAAACAGCCCACACCAGGCAGGATTCTCTCCCCACATGCATCAGTGAGCCTTGTTCAACATTTTTCCTGCATTGGACCACTTTTGATAGATACTGACCACTGCAGACTGGGAACACCCCACAAGAGCTGCAGTTTAGGAGACGCTCTGATCCACTCGTCTAGCCATCACAGTCCTTACACTTGCCCATTTCTGCTGCTTCTCCCTTTTAGATCACAACTACTGACAGTGGTATTCACCTGTCAGTAGTCAGTAGCATAATGTTATGCCTGATCGGTATGACTTCCTATGTTGTAACCACAAGTTCACAAGTTCCATTTGAGGGCAGTGTATTCATGATGGCTGCCTTCCACTTTGGGGAGGCCCTCCATTTGTTCATGCTGGTTCACTGTTATGACCATGGTTATGATTTACAGAGACACTTAATGGAACGAGGCCATCATTAAAATTCAAAATGTCTGCAATTACATAGGACCAATGGTCATGATCTTGGAACTGACACACCTGCAGCCAATTGTAAATTACTAATTACACTAAATACACAAATAGGGTTGCATGTAAATAAATACATTATTTTAAACATATATAACTGCAAAGGGCTAGCTAGCTAAATCATATCTGGTACAGAAAACTTCTATTTTTAGAATAAGTGAAATCTGTTTTTGTATTAAATAACTTGTATTTTATCAGTAGCCTGTGTATGTGCTTGCTAGTGCTGCGAACACTCAGCATTTGTCTATAAACAGCCTTCTTTGGTATTATAACACAAAGCAAATGATAAGGTATTAACCAGCTGTTGATAGTAAAGATTTGTTTAACACTTACCGCTGAAAGAGCTTCTTTATAAAAACCGGTTGAGATGTACTGCTAGGCTAACACCGCCACACATTAATGCGCCTTTCAAACTTCGGTGGGCGCTTTTCCCAAGTACTGAGCTTTAACGGAGGAAAACTGGGATTGTCTGGCAAACAACTTGATTTTGTTGTGTAAACACTTTACATAATTTAAGCCGAATCCCGGCACAACAGGTAGTAACGTGCATTGAAGATAATTCCACAATATTTTTAACGCGTAAATGATTCATCTTGCTAGGTAGTGTTGTGTCGGTCGTGAACGAACGAATCAATTCCCATCACTATTGCTAGGTGGGTGGATTCTCGCGAGGTATCACGAGACCATACAACAGACCATGCGGAAAGCGTTTGTGGCTGACATTGGTGGCTGATCTCCAGAGGTGTTAACCAGCTAACAACATAGCTAACGCATACAGTCTACAAGCTAGCTACACGTATAAGCTAGTTTTAAACATAGACATATATGTCATATATAACCATAGACATATGTCTATGGTTTTAAACACTCCTCAGACTCTGGTTGGACATTGATATCCTGGTTGATAGATAGATGGTTGTCCAACGACCTGCCAAGTATTTTTATTTTTTTGTTATAATTATTTTTTTATATTAAAAAAAGAAAAATAAAGTATGATCAATTGTAAATAATTTGTTGTTGGCTAAGTTCAAAAACATTGTTGTAACATTACAACATAAGTTACTGATATTATTACTTATATTAGTTATAAGAGATCAAATGGGTAAAGGAAACACAACTTTTCAAATATATTTCCACTAAGTCACAGAACGCTATACACACATTACAACAAAGTCAAAATTACGGCCACATTTTTTTTTTAGTAGGAATAGGTCATATACACAGGCATTGTCCTCATTCTGTACTGTGTTTAGTAATATTCTTTCTTCTTCTTTGATCTCAGTGCTAACTGAAGACACTTGCTGAGCTCAAGCTAAACATGGAAATAAGTGCAACTTGTAAATCAGTTTTTTTCAAAATCACTGTAGGTCGGAAAATACAATGCGGCCACCTTAGGTTAATGTGGTTATTAAGAAGTATTTCAACACTGGGGCAGCCAGCCTAACATGATGCGGCTATCAGAATCATTCATTCTCCATGCCTTTAAATCACACATTCCACAAGAATAGAATATAACTTTTATTAACGTTATTTAAAAGAAGAGAGAATGTGAAGAAATACATAAAGGAAAAATGCACATCAGAAAATGAAACATATGGACAAAAGTTTTGTTACAGTAGAGCCGAATTCAGCTGTCAGCTTCTAGTGTGTGTAGTGTAATTTTGTCATTGTGTTATTTTTGCACAACATCAGTGTTTGGTGCTGGCCACTCTGTACTGTGGACTTCAAGCACAAGTGGGTGATTTGGAGTATTTTTAACCTCAGGACACACTCAAACTTCAGTGTCCTGCTGGTTTTCCAGCAGATGTAGATGCAGCTGAAGTGTGGTGTCTGGTCTATTACTGAAAATACACATCAGAAATTCCCATTGGTAAATTTGCATCAAGGTGCCGGCATTACTCTCAACAGGAGCAGTTAATGGTAATAGATGCATTTCCTTTTATGGACATTAAATAAAATGTTTATTTTTACATTGGTCAGTAATTTGTGTACTGTGATATTAGCTATGGAGTAACATATGAAAATGCAGCATTAATGAAGTTAACACAGTGCCATCTTAACTGACAACAATGCAGAATAAGATTAAAAGAACACAAAGAGTTAATCCATTCACACCCTTTTCTACTTATTGAAAATAATAAATGTGTTTATTAAAGCCTATCACAAAGGGTGTTGATTTGAAGGAGTTTATTTGTAGATACCGCTGATGTTAATTCATATGGACTTTGACCATAACACATTTACCATAACAGAACAACACAGACACATTTTTCAGCTACGCATTAGTGATGTTTTGATTGGCAACTTTCTTACAGCAACCTCCTTATAGTCACCTTTTGAAAGCACTGTGCATTTTCTGTGTTCCTCCAACTGTAGTGCCCAACATTTGCTGATGCCTTTTCATTTCAGACATTGTTTGTGTTAAATCCTGTGCTAAGAGGTACCGTATTTGACCAGAGAGAGAGAAAGCGAATTTATGACAGTGGAACTAAGACTGTTTTCAGTAGTGCAGGGATTCTGACTGGTTCAGTCTCTCTGTATTAAACTCACCAAAGCAAATGGAGGTACAAAACATAAAAAGAGTTATTCTGCATGGCAAGCACATGATTTATATTTCCTAAACTAAAGTTACATTAAATTCTAATGAAAATGAGTGAATTGTAATCACAACAACGCCTTTTAGAAGGAATAGCCATACTGTCTAAATCTTGACACAGTAGGATATGGCCTGCTGAGCTGTGTATATGTATAATATATGTGTTCAAGATATATTAACATAAAGGTCTATGGCGACTGATTTGCTTTTGGAGCCAGCCTCACTTGGCCATTTGAGGAACTGTTTTCGTTAGAGCTAGCTTCGGTGTTGGCTTCATTTTTCAGTCCCTGTGGTTATAGTGCGCAATTCCCCTTAAAGCGTGCTTTTCTCACTTCAAAAATGTTGAAACCAAGAATATATCTCACATGTAAATGAAAGAAAAGACTGCAAGGTATCTGTTTTGGAAGTGCTAGATGTCAGGTCATTCAGTTGTGGAATTAATCTTGTATTTTAAGCATTATAAAATGTATTTCTACGCAAAATACCAACATTATGCTTATACATGTGCCATAGATGCAGTGTGTCATTGCAAATGTATTATTTGGGTTGCATTACATTTCATTTATCAAAGTCAGAAGTCAAAAACTCAAACTTAACATTTCTAGAACACAGCACATCTGCTGAGTAAGAACAAAAACCCCCGCCTTACAACTCTTTGGGGAACTGGAGCGCTCTGATGTTTCAGAGCACAGTTTAGCAAAACATTAGCATTCACTGGTGATGCATGACAGCCAAATGCTATTTTTCTTTACCGTATGATTTTGAGCACTGCGAGATGTCAGTTTCTATTTGACAGCTCATTTGTCAGTCCTTTAGGCTTCTGTTAGGCATCATCCTTTCAGTGCGCAGGCATGTAAACCCTCCACCTGTCCACTCAAGTGGAAACATCTTTGGCCGTCCGCCCATAGCAGGTCTGGCCAGCACTGCTAGAGCTCCTGCACACGCTCACACAGTAGCCGGGGGGAAACAATGGCCACTGAAGCCCATGTTATTTAGTTTATTCTTTAATATGAGCAGACATTGGTTTTGTCCACTTGGTTTTGTCCAAGGTTAGAGCCAATCCTCTTAGCTGCTTGGCTGCTTTGCTTTTTCAAAAGCAAACCTTACAATATGAACACAAAGAAATGTTGGGAATGTATCATCAACAACATCTGGTTGGAAAATAGGTGAATGCCTGTGGAATTTAATTTGGCTGTTAACAACATCAGAAACCTAACTCCTCATCCATTTAGTATTGCAGTGGTTGCATTGGCAGTGGACTGCACATCAAAAGAAGTCAATAAAGGAGACTCAAAGTCCAAACCCTCTCTTTCATTCCATACATCCTTTGTCCATATTGAGGCGTGGGATCTATTACCCACAATGCAGCTGGTTGTTGCAGCTAATGTGATGTCGCTCACCTCAAACAGTGGCTAGTTCACGCTTTCAGATTATTTTCAGCTGCAGACACAAAGTGTTTCGTGTTTCCTTTTGTTAGTATATCCTATTGTATGTCACAATATTACACATATTTCAGATTAAAGCTGGTGGAAAGGTTGCCCTGATAGCTCACTGATTCACGGGTTTCAGTCCTCACTACAGTGCTCCATGTCATCCCACCTCTCACCCCATTAGCTTCTGTCTCTCTCCACCCATCCAAAATATAGACCATGTCTTTGATGCAATAAAGACAGTAACAAATAAGAAACCACATACAAAGAATGGTTAAAAAGTCAGGTTTTAAATAGGAACTACACAGGTTATGTGTGGATGTGCAAGAAAGATTCAGAGAGAGGATAAATGTTCACAGTATTAATTATTGGTTAATATACACAGATCAGCCACAACATTGAAATCACTGACAGGTACAGTGTTCTGGTGGGAAACTTTTGGACCTGGCATTCATCTTGATGTTACTTATGGCGCATTTCCACTAGCACGGTTCGGCTCGGTACGGCACGGCTCGGCGCGCTATTGCGTGTTTCCACTAGCACGCAGTACCTGGAACCGGGTACATTTTTGGTATCACCTCAGCCCTGGTTCCAAGCGAGCCGAAGCGTTACTAAAACGTGACGTCAGCCGACTGCCTTCCACTGATTGGCCGATGAGTGTCGTCACTGGAAGCGTCATAACCGCGCGACGAC
The DNA here is from genome assembly GCA_005024645.1 of Planiliza haematocheilus. NCBI lineage: Eukaryota > Metazoa > Chordata > Actinopteri > Mugiliformes > Mugilidae > Planiliza > Planiliza haematocheilus. The sequence goes on along the minus strand of SRSE01000725.1, from coordinate 3,255,414 downwards.
CGCCTAGAATGTAAATAAAAACAAGACGCGAGACAAGACACCACTTTTTACTGCTTTTTGACTTGGAACGAGATGGCTTCTCAGAAAAAATCCGCTCCTTGGTCGGTGGAGGAGGTCCAGACGTTCCTGACTCTGGTTGCCGAAGAACGGATTCAGAGGGAGGTCTTCCGGATTTGTACGTTGCTCGGCGCCGTGTAAATGACGTCACAGCGGTTTCGCGCAGCCGTGTTATGACGACCCCGCCCACGTCGAGGAGGCACCAGTTGTAATGGAAACACAACCAAACCGAGCCGAGCCGTGCCGTGCCGTACCGTACCGAGCCGAGCCGTGCTAGTGGAAATGCGCCATTAGACATGTAGCACCAACCTAGACCAGACCAGACACCCCCACCCCATGGCAATGACACTCCTCGATGGCAGCAGCCATCCCCAGCAGGATGCAGCCTGACACAGACACACACACAAAAAAATGGTTTAGGAACAACTCAAAAAACATGAAGAACAGCACAAGGTGTTGACCTGGCTTCCAAATTCACTAGATCCCAAACTGATCACACAAGGGAGACCTACACAATATTAGGAAGGTGGTTATAATGTTATATCCAATTGGTGTATGTCATAAGACCGTGTCTACTAGAGCCTTAGTAATAGGCAATGTATATCTCCCTTATATGAAAACTATTACACTGATTGATTTCCTTCTCTTGTCACCTTTCCCTCATACGGTATTTCACAGAGCTCCGCAGAGAAAGCAGCTGAAGTAGACATGGGTTTCGAATATGCTCAACAAAGATGACTTTTGTTTTCTATGGCCTTGACAAGGATTGCTTTAGAAAAACTAAGGGAGCCTCACATATTCAAACTTGACAGCCATTTAATAGAGACATCAGGTATCTTACTCTACAGAGTAAGTATTTAAATATATATTAACACGTCAAAGCAAACACATGAAGAATCTAGACTTTGTTAGCGTGACTAAAACAAGCCTTACTAAAAGCAGTGGCGAGAGTGCAGCACTAATACTGCATCGCACCTCACACACAGTGACAGGCCTTTTAAACTCTGGAATTTAGGGTTTAGTGGTTGCAGCCAAAAAAATCTGTGCAAATGACAGGTGGAGGGTTAGGGAATTCAGGTGGGGTAAGAAAGTAACAACCAGAGGAGCTGAAATTTAAGAGACCTGTCAGTCAAGATAAATATATCCATATGTATCCCAACATGACAGTCGTGCAGACAGACTTACTTTGGATACAGTATCTCATGGTCTTTCAGGGAACCACATCCATGGAAAGCTTGCCTTCAGCTTTTTTGCTTTTCTCTGGGGTCACTGGAAATTAAACATGGTTGAATAAAACTCAGCAGCCGGAAACTTTCAGCTCCTGACGCACAGGCTGGACCCACATGACCATGGCCTTAAAGCGGTGGGAAGTGAGGCTGGCGAACTGGACGTCACCAGACAGCAGATCGATGGCTGCTCAGTGGCTCTTGACAAGCAGACAAGCACTCCAGTAGCTGGCCGTCTGACAGAAACAATCCCAGAGAGCTCGTAATTGCTCCAGACTTTGGAACATTCTGAGCTCAAGAAATTGATTGTCGTAAAGAAAAAGACAATTAAGATGTTTGCCTTGAAATTCATGTATAAGTGCCCCGTTAATGGAAATTGATTTACCTAATGTCATGTTTAGATCAGGGTATTTGTTTTGGAAAATTCTGTGATACTTGCAACTCAGTAAACATTCAGTATTTTATCTATCCATTCCTGTATGATATCGCCTCATACAATCCTCATATTATGTAGGTCTGCCTTGTGCCTCCAACTGACTCATCTGAGAATGGACATGGGCCTTCTGAGGGTGTCCTGTGGTGTCTGGTAACAGAATGTTGTTAGTGGGGGCCTTTGGGTCCTATAGGTTGAGGGGAGGGGCCTCTATGGATCCTCCCACACTTTGGGATCTAGTGAATTTAAAATCCAGGTCAACACCTTGTGCTGTTCTTCATGTTTTTTGAGTTGTACTTAAATGGTTTGTATGTGTGTGTGTGTCTGTGTCAGGCTGCATCCTGCTGGGGATGGCTGCTGCCATCAAGGAGTGTCATTGCTATGAGTTGGGGGTCTCTGGTCTGGTCTAGGTGGGTGGTACATGTCTAAATAACATCCACATGAATGTCAGGTCCAAAAGTTTCCCAGCAGAACATTTTCACAAGACGGTGAATGTCAGTGGTATTAATGCTGTGGCTAATCAGTGTTGGTATTAACATAATTTAACATCTACAGTAAACACATGTACTCAGAGACATTCCAGGAGGATTTCACCTTGAATGTGTGTGCGTGCTTTGACTCATCTCATATAGCATACAGGCAGGATGTGAAGACAACGTCCTAACATCCGACAGCAACTAATAAATCGGCACAGATGTGAAAAACGTACCTCAGCCAGTCCCGTGCCCTCATTTCTCCTTCTAGAGTCAGGGCTTATTGCCCTTCAATCAGCTCATGACTCTCAACATGTGTTCTCACCAGAGGTTCCTGTTAAAAACAGAGTGCAATGCTGGAGACTTTGCAGAAGTTAATGGAGACACTTAAGCTTTCCTCACGCTTCATTTACAGAAGACCTGTTAATCTGTACCGATGCCCCAATGTTAAGCACAGCCTGTGCCACAGCAGCGACTTGTCATATTGTGAAAGCTGTTAGGGTGAAGGGTTTGGGGAATACAGGGAGGGAGCACCTGCAGCCTGATGTAGTTTGATACAGCAGCTCAACAACTGTTATGACTGCCAGAGAGGTGCAGATACTGTTAAGTAATTCCTGAAACTATGCCAGTAAATCCTCTTGGAGATTGCAGTAACATTAGAGATTTCAGTGTTGTAATTTAGGAAATTGAAAGGGGCTCTTTTTATAGTTGTTTTATTTTACCAATAGGAGCCATGATGTCAAATAGTGCACACTCATTAATTGTATGCCTGTTATTTGAGCATCAGATGAAGTCTTCTTTACCTTGTTAAAAATAAACAATTGGATGAATGCTCACCAGAGGGTGCACATTCATACCTGGCACACGGGATGCTTACATAATAAGACATTAACTGCAATTATTCAATATAATTGGCACCTATTCCTAATTTGTCCACAGGGGGGGTCGTTCTGTTTAAGAATTGTGGACGTAACGCAACACTACAACTGAACAGCAGATGGCAGCAATGTACAGATATTGCACTTATTGTTCTTAAAAAATGTCAGATTCTCCATAAAATGTTTTGTAAAAGGATAGTTCATTAAATGTAAACATTGTCATAATGTACTTTGCACCAAAACAGAGGGAAAACTTTGGAGTTGTCATTATATTCAGGTTATCGTGCTTGCGATGGCTGCACCCACAGCCACACAACAAAATGAAAAGCCGGTAGCCCCCTGGCACTGACACCTTTTGTTTGTAGTTCACTTGTGTTTTCAGTTATTTTGCGTTAAATGGTTTTCTTCATTTTACACATTCCATATAGGAATCCATATATGCAAGTTCAAAGGCAAACAGGTTGAAGGCCAAAGTAGTGATTTCATGGCACAATGATGCTCTTTCAGATTGAAAACACGTTACCTCAAAATGTGCAACCAAATATGCAGGAGGATAACAATGGGTCACTGCTGTCACTGTAAAGTCTCTGCTGTTGCGTTTTTTCAATGTTAGCTTTCTTAGATTTGTTCCAGCAAGCTAAAGTGCTGTTCTTCATTATTCTAGTTGGTGAAAGTTATGTTTTAGTTAAAATAGGCTTCATGGCTAGTTCATAGTAAATATACAGGGAGTGAATTTGAAGTGCTGATAGATGCCCTGATGTATTGTAATGCCACTGCCAGTCAAATAAGGAGTGAGGAAGATGGAGAAAGAGAGGACAAACAGATTATTCGAGAGCAGGAGAACCGAGCGAGCAAATGGACAAATGGGGAAGTTGAGTGGAAAAATTATTAGAAAAAAAGGAAAGAAAATCACAAAATAATGGATGAGGACAAGAGCAGGAAGAGTTGTGAGGGAGGTGAGAGTCTGGTGAATGTGCCTCTCTGCTTTCAGACTGCTTTCAGGTCTGTTGTGCAACCCCCCCTCCATCTCATTTTATCCCAGTTGTCTTAGGAGCTTCCAACAGAAGTCTCCATCAGCCACATGTTAACGTCTAGACACCAGGGGCTCATGTCCCATCTTCTTTTGTCGTCTGGGACTCCACTCCCTTCCTTGTCTGAGTCTTACCACCAAAAATACTTTGCATGCTCCTGTTTCTGCAGTAAAAGTTTTATTCCGTTCTCCCATGTGATCCCTCCCCGTTGAGCCAGTGTTTGTGCCAGAAGCATAGCGGCTGCTGTGACTGTGTCGTGCTGTGTCTTGTTCTCAATTATGATCTTGTGTTTGTAAGTCACAGGCAACATATTACTGAAACTGCATTGTTGTGCAGGTAATAAAAGAGGGTTTGGAATTGACATGTTTTTGGAGTTGTGTTGCTTAGCAGCGTTACAAGTTTTCAAGCATTTCCTAACACATCTTTCCAACAATAAGGCATGCAGACAGTAACATCAGGAACAAGGTTTTGAACTTTTATCATGAGATCCTGTCTATTCAGGCAAACCCTTGAAATCCTGGACTGAAAAATACATTTTTCCCCCCACGTACAACACATTTGAATGAGGCAACAGCTCGGACATTTAGCCTGCATTTTTCACGTCACTGATTTCCAATTACATTTTTTTGAATGCATCTCACTGCCAGACAATAACCATGAATATAACTTATGTGCAAGCTACAACTAGGACAATGATAAAGGAGTAGCACAGGAGCAAAAATATGCACTTTTTAACGTCCATGTTGACTGACAAAGGTGTGGACGCACGCCTCCTGGCAGCTGATGTGTCGCCTGGTTCACCAAGCTAAAAGGCCTTTTGTGTAGACAGGAGGGTAAAAGGTTTGAGTCCAGCTCTTGTCAAATGTCACCCTTGCCGCCTTTCTCTCCTGATGGTATATGTCACACTGTCCTGTATATTTTTGGACTTTTTAACACCTTTCTTTGCTGACCTGCTCAGAGACGAACACAGACTATGTTTCTCAGGTTCGCTAGGACACGGATGGAAAAAATAAATCTTTCAAGCTTTCAATGATAATTGTAAATAATATTGGAGTTAAATCTCCTGTCTCTGCCCCACTATGAGCAAAATTGTAGTTTTACTGTTATGGCCTATTGAATCTATAAAATTTTAGGGCTGCTTTTCACATGAAGAGCATTGAGGGTTCGGCCCAGTTAACAAGGATCCCATCAGGAGGATTAAAAACACTATAATGATGGCCTTTAGACTGAGATGAAGCAGCTTTTTGAATAAGTAAGGCACCTGAATCAACACTCCAATGTGCAGTTACATTTAAAACCCGAAATAAACTCATCATGAATGAAAAATTCACATTAACGAGAAGAGACTTGATTAAACTATATTTTGCAGCACTTCTAGTATCACAGTTTACAGCCCTCCTTAATAGACACTCTCGTTGCAATAATTGGAACAAAAGTACTGAAGTGATCATGAGTGCTGGAGGGCTTAATAAGTAAATGTTAATGTGCTGCATACATAAATTGGAACACTTTCTCCAGTGATTGCGAATGCACATTTTAAGTATCTAATAGTGCAGTGTCTACGGTAGAGTCTTGGGTGTCCCCCCCGCTGCTAAGTTCACATTTTAAAAAGCAACATTACTTGATTGCAATGTAAATCTCACGCCTGCTGATTTATTTTGGTGGGAGTCAAATTTTGAGACTAACAATGCAGCTCCTTCTTAATCAGAGTGCCACACAAATAATCACCACGAAAAAAATTAACAAGAGTCGGCAGCCGGTGATTTTTATTTTCCAATAATTCCTCTTCTCGTGTTGAAGTAACAAGTCAAGTTTCTCAAGGATGCCCTTGAGAAACACAACACAGCTGTCTATAAACTTTCTTTTTCACATAAAATTACATCCAACTAAATATATTACACTAGTGTCAGCAATAATTTTACAGTTGGGTAAAGTTGATAAAAAAACAATTTGGCGTGACAGCACTTCTCAAGGTGAATCAACATGCATGATTAGCGTCTCTCTCATGTTGCTGACACCCAATGTTGCATAAAGGCTTCAGGACAAATATATAAAAATCTATCTGTAATGAAGGTTCTATAAATTCTGTTTTGACATCTTATATACAGTAACTCAGAGGCAGTGTCAGCGGTCTCCCAGCAGCATCCTTCATCAGTAGCGGTAAGTGGACAGAGGCTTGAGGAAGATTAACTAGAGAATAATTTGGTTTTTGAAGCCGCGGTTGAGGTCTTTATGTGGGAGGACAATTGAGTTCAGTATAATCACCTCGGAGGGGATGGTCACGTTACAACCTGAGGAGACAAAGCAGGATTGTATTAAGTCTGTGCAATGATGTACGGTGTGTGAAGGAATACACTGCAGTTTCAACTCTCACTTTTACTCCTACTAGTAGACAGCATCTGTGTGGGGTGCAAAATGGGCTCTTTTAATTATATTTGTAAAAACGTGATACAAGTGCACCTAATACAAGTTTACAGAAATGTACTACACCAATTCTCATAGAACCCGGGGCTACAATATATAACCAGCATAAGCTGAGCAGCTAGGCATCAGCAGTGGGTGGCATTAACTCGCCTCCAACCTGGTTTCCTGACATCAATCCATTATCTATTCCTGCTTATCAATAGAGAGTCATGGATGGTGTGGTTTTACCAACCACCAATACATCCAAAAGAAGAAGAAGGTACATGGCTATTGGCCGGTCAGTTGGCTATTAATGAATATTGCACATGCCATGGTCGTCTGACATAAAATAGCTGGATGTGCTTGCAGTGTGATGATACCTCTCATTGAGCAGAAGCGGGCTGAGGGAATATTTGGGTCCATACTGACGCATCCCTACTCCTGACATACAGGATGTGATGCATTTTACATATGTGGTGTGTTTGAAAGGACAGTTAAAACACCAAAAAGACAGCTTCCCCAACACTAAAATCAATCAGTATTTACTTGACTATACCTTTTGTAAAGCTGATTTACAAATATAGTATGTCAAATTACTACGCTGATAACTGCTTTAATTGATGATGCCAGCATGGGCCTAGGACCAGCCAAGACGGTGGTGGAAGATGCCCTGAGATCTTTGTTTACTCAGTCCCAGGTACAGGTACTACATTCCAAACCTCAAAAATTAAATGAGTTGAAGTATTATCAGCCACATGAATTAAAGAAAAAAGAAAAAAATTAAAGAAAAAAACATAGCAGAGCAACAGGAATAAAACACTGTCTGAACAAATATAACTTGAAAACAAGAATGCATTCATCCATTAATTTCTCATTTCCGGGAACAGATTCACTTACCAAGAATAGTAATTGAAGGTGTGAGTTTTCCCTCTCTGAAGAGCGTCTCACTGTCGATTTTTGCGTAAGGATCATTTGGATTTGGGTCACTTGGGGTTCCTTCTACTCTCGCCCACTTGCCAATGGTACTATCCCATCCTACAATGCTGTTCAACACGCAGCAATGGTCCTTCAGGAAGAACAAAAAAAAAAACATGCTGAGTTAAAGGTTTGTACATAAATCAAGAATCCATCAGTAGATAATTGTATCATGACCAAACCATCACAGTGTTTCAGGCATCCAGATCATTTGATCAGATGAGTTACTGTTCCTTCATAAGAAAACAGAGAAGTACAACGGGGGAGTGTTTATTTAGAAGTATAACTCAACTAACAAATTCTCCCTGTAGGCAATGTGCGGTGAAAACCAATAAGTTGCCAGCAGCATAAATTCATTTTTACTGGCGCAAAGTCATCACTGGAGACATGGGATTAAATTATGCCAGCCTCAAAATCGTTAAAAATGACATCTTTGTGAGAGGCACAGGCAACAATATTTCTGGTGTGACAGATTACCGTGAAGATACATTTCAGAGAGGTTGCTGCTGAAGTGGGGATAATGTTACCAATAATATGTAAAGATGTCTCTGACATCCACTGGCCACATAAATTCACCTTTAACTCAATAAGTCTGGCTTCTGGGTTAATTCCAAACTTGATGTTTTGTGCAGTGAAAAAAGAATTTCACATTCCTCTTGTGTAACCATGATCAAGATATTACTTTTAGAGTTAGCGCACCTGCTAATGTGGCAAACATAGGCATGCAAGATGTCAAACTACTTGTGATTAAAAAGTCCTAACGCAGGTTTAAGAAAATGAACCTTCATGAGCATAGATTTAAAGCTGTGTACAGATTTACAGCACTTTCTTCCAGTACATTTTGTAAAGTATATTCAGACGAGCTCACCTGTAGAGTGGCGCCATGGAGGATGATGGATTCTCGAACTCTGACTCCAGCACCAATAGTCACTCCGGTGCCAATGGATACGTTAGGACCCAACTGCACAGAAAAACTAATTAATTAGCTTTTGTGGTAACAACTGCTAACGCCAAATTAGCTTTTCCCCTTTCCCTTTTATTTAGAAGTGGAGATGGAAGCATGAAATATGCACGTTTGTATTATTTATCCATGAGGCTGTGCTGCCAATCAGACATGACGTTTGCATTATTGTGAAACACAATGTGGGAAAACACCTCACCGTAGCAGTGGGATCAATGTTGGCTGTAGGATGAATATAGACATTGCCTAGACAAAAGGGAAGGGAGAGTGAATGGAGTGGTTTGTGTCAATAAAAGCACAGAGCACTGCTAGACAAGGCTAATAAATAGTACCACTTATTTTGGGTCCGCCCTCTTTATTCGTGGCCAGTCTTTCAGGATGAGTTGTGTGATATTGGTTGAGGTACAATCGACTCGCATAAATTGCAGACCTGAGACAAATGACATGAAGAAAACAAACAAAAACAAAACCAGTGAAGTTTATTTCCATTGAATCAGTAATGTATATTGTGTGGAGTTTTAATAGGACGTGGCTGTGTCAGCCATATTTACATGCACTAAGGAAACTTCATCAGTAAACATTTAATATTATTAAATACTTCTTAAACTAGGTTTGGAAACTGCACATCTCTGCTCTGGTCTGACACCTGGCAGGCTACAGGGCTGCCTGTGTAGACGTAACTAATTTATGTCCTCTTTAATGTGACAGCGTTTATGACATATTTGCTCACCCTGCAGATTTAATCTGGCTCCAGAAGCTGAGGGTTTTATACACGTAGAGTTTGCCCTGTCCTGCCAGGGCAGTGAAAATGTCCTGCTCCAGCCTGATGGCCTCTGCTCGGTGCCAGCCGTTGGTTGGCTCCTCTCTGCGGAAAGACATATCATCAAGTTACAGCTCTCATATAATAAAGTAAAATTTTGTGTAAAAAAGTTTAATTCAATCCTACACAGACCTGGAATTTATAAAAAAGCATACACAGATCAGGCATGACATTAAAATCCCTGACATTGTTCATTACAAACCTATAGTCCTGGTATGTGGATGTTACTAAGACATATACCACCCTCCTAAAACGCTTAACAGGCAAATCCCCACCCCATAGCAACGGCACTTCTACACAAAATTAAGCAGGTGGTTTTAATGTTGTGGCTGTATACTAGAAGCTGAAAGCTGCATTTTTGTGTTTTGCATCTTAATGCAATATCAAAACTAAACTCAGTCTCTAGTAGGTTTAGGAAGTCCTCAAAAGTGTTGTTCTGTCAAAAAACACCTCGGTGGGTCCAGTAGCTCCAACATCTCTTGGAAAAGAATTTGCTGGCCTACATCCCCACGATGAAATGAGAGCAGCGAGTTAAAATGCATCCCTGATGCTAACCAAAGCTGATTACCTAGTAGTGATCCAAAAGCTAAGTCAAAGTGTCTACGTGTTCTGTGTTAATCAGGGTCTCTGGCATTGTGAGAGCCCCAAGATGAAACGGAGTGTTAAATATTGATGAAAAGAATATTTTAAAAGGCTTGAACCCATAATCGAAGTTTTCCCAAAGAGGACGGGGTGTGGTTAGAGGCTGAGCAGTCCCTGAGAGACTGCAGTAGAAGCCTTTTATTTTCTATCAAGTATCTCTGATGTGTTCAACTATTTTGCTGATTCAGAGCCAAGCTTGATTTAAGAGCAATCGACGCTAGCAGGTGAATTACGCACAGTGTGAGTTGAGCTCTTATAATATATTTCCCCTGTCCTTGGTGTGCTAATTTTCCAGAGCCAACGTGAGAACGCAAAAAGTGATGCGTCAATAATAAAAACACACATTGATTTCATGTCTTATTTTAACTCTAGTGAGAGACCAGGGCATACTCTGTTCACATGCACATTTCTCTAGCGTTCAGGAGAAGAGCGCATCTGGAAGTCTACTAGCTAACTCACCAACTAACTGTATCTGTCACATTACAGTTCTCATTGGTAACTATGAAATGCAAGGTTTCTATTCAGTAGGAGCAGCAGGGACAACATTAAAAAGACACAAGAAATACACAAAAATAAACACAAGAAGATGAACAGAGAGCTGTAAAATATAGGATGCTGTTTGACACACAAAGGAATAGATCGCACTGGGGAAGACTGGCAGCGATACGGAAACAAGAGACCAAGGAATATTGAAGAAATTCAGCAAGCTGTAGCAATGACAGGCAAAAAACGTGTGACACAACTGAGGCGGTGACCAATGGGAGCGAATGACACAGTTGACTGACATATGAAGCAGTGAGTACCTTAAAATTTAATGCTAGAAAACAGGGTCCACAACTACAGTTCCTACCCCAGAATTGCAAAAAACAAACTGAACCAAAAACATGCTGATAGTGGGCTTAGATAGTTTTCTTTAGGTGGAGAACGGTGACAGCAAAAGAACTAGCTTTGCCCATACAATAGCAAAAGGTTTATCTTCTGCTCGTTTCATTTGGGGTGGGGTGGCTAATATATGAAAGGCAACCAGAGCCTGGAACGCCCAACAGCGATGCTATGAAACTTCATAGCAATGGGCGATGTGGACAGGGCTTAACATTCCACGGTCTCTTGTTACCACGTCGCTCCTATTCCAAAAGGTTTGACATTTGGTGAAATGCTTTCTGGTGGAGCTGGTGAAAACACTGCTATTCATTAAATATGAACTAAAACCCTCCGCCAATGTTAAGCCCCAGTCAGGAGCCATGTTACCTTGATTTAGTAGAACAACTGGAAACAGGGCAAAACACTAGAAGGTGTTTGTCTAAAAGTAACAAAAGACAGCTAGCAGCACCTCTTAAGTTCGAACTCAGAAACATTTCTATAAGATGTGCATAAACTGAAGAGTAAACCGATAACATGTTTCGTCCTTGGCCATTCCTTGACTCTGCTCAGTTGCTAAGCAACAACAAGACACTACAGATCATAACCCAACGTTTTAGTGCAAAACGTCCAGTCTTTGTACAAAGCTAACTGCCGCTTAATGCAAGACTGCAAAATCCATCCATTACAATTAAGCCCTTACTAAAATAACTTCAGGAAGATGCTAAGTAAGCTAATCCACACCAAGTAAAACCTTTCCTTACTGTTCTTCATATTAGAACAGTAAGAGTCGGCTGAAAGAATAGATGAGGCTGAAGATGGACACTGAAGCTGCTCTTGTTCAGGTAGGTATTTGTAAAATATGGGTGTAGCCAATCACATTCACTACATAATCTGTTCTTGTAACGGTTTCTGACCTCAAGCCTGAATTGTCTAGAGCCTGTGTCGACTGTGTTTGTGTAATTACGCTTTGAGAGACAAAAGTTACACACTGCTGCTTAAGCATTTGATGTTTGAAATCTTGTCCTTAAACTATCAGACAGAAAGCCAAATAGCCCCAAATGTCTTCCTATGAAAGCTCTCAGCAACAAACAAAACTTCATCACAGCTCACACCATACACTAAGTGCTCTATAGCCACACCATGCAGCCTAAATGTACCAACTTACCCATCATAGGGATATCTGGTGATTGTATGAGGAAACAGAAAACACAGCCGGGAAGAGAAGGGAAGGGGAAAAAAAGACAAATGAAGAGAACCAAAGAAATGGAGCAAATGGTTTTTCACATGCAGTCCCACAACCAGAACCCCAACATGGGGAGCTACAACTCACAGCAACATATCCTGTTGATTCTTCTGGAAGACTGTGCCAATGTGCTGGAAGATCTCCGGGTTAAAGAGGTAGATACCACAGTTGATGATATCGCTCACAAAGGTGCTTGGCTTTTCCACATAATGCAAGACCTGCGTAAAAATATAAATAAATAAATGCAGTAAGTTATGATTGTAAATTTAAACAGCAAAGACTGACTGTGTGGCCAATGAGACGGGGATGGTTAATACCTCATTTGTTTCCTCATTTTCCACAATGCAGCCATAATTCAAGGACTGCTTTCTGTTTGCCTGATAAAAGAAGAATGTCAGTAAAATATGGGAAATAAAATGTCTGTCTCATGGCATCAAAGAGCCGAGATCTAATGCAACTATTCTAACTGAAGTCAGGAAACCAAACAAAACCCTGGAGTAAAACCTTCACCACAGCTCTACACAGCACCAGCCGACAGCAAAATCTCACCGTCGTCCCAAGGATTACAAAGCTGTTTGGTTCTCCGTGTTCTTTCTGGAAGCTGAGCATCTCTGTGAGAGGAAACGCTGAACAAACATCAGCATTCAGTACAAAGAAAGCCTCTGGACTGCCCGATACAATCTGATCTCTGAAATGATAGATGCCCCCTCCAGTGCCCAGGGCAGCGTACTCCTGCAAATACCTGTGGTTCAGAGCAGAGAACAACGACATGTCTGCATTCATTCGGCCACGGTGGTGCACAGCGATAAGAAACTTGCTATCACTGGCACAGAAATCTGACGTGAAAAATAAGTGCTATGCTAAAAAAAAAAAGTAGTTATTTTTTAATATTTATGACTTAGCATTACATTCTCATACTTTTTTACCTGATGGAAATTTTGAACTCCTGCTGTGCATTACACAAGAATCTGGTCAGTTCTTCATTTGGCTGATAAAAGCCAATGAGCAAAATCTCCTTCATATTCGGTACCTGTGAAAATAAGTTAATAGTTGAAAAACTGATTTCATCCCAGACAACCTTCTGCAAAGAATCTGTCAGGACCAACTAGTAAATAATAATACAAGCTGTTTAGTGGATCTTACCACCGGTTGGGCTAGCAATGATTGATTTAACCCGAATCCATACAAAACACAGGCCAAAAAACATTTGCAAATGACGGATCACCTCTTGCCTCAAAAAGAACTACGAAGCAACATAATAATACAGCCAGTTAACAGTAGAATCTGGTCTATTGTTTGTTCCATAATCAATCAAAGATCCATGTAGTGCTGCACTTTTTACTACAATTGCAGTATTTTCAGTAAATGAGCAACTGTGACACTCACCTTGACACATGCTTCAATGTGGTGCTGCAGCATGGGAACACCAGCTACTGGAAACAAGGGTTTGGGAACTTCAAACGACAGCGGCCTGAATCTTGTGCCTGAAAAGCAATGTGGGTGATTACTAGCAAATCAGATTACAGAGGGGATTGGGCCCCTCGGTTGTGGATCTTCTTGCCCGGGGATTTCAGACAAGTAAACTGGCTGTCCTACCTTAAATCCTATCTTAAAAATCACTTTACTGATTATTTTAGATCTTGTTTATATCTTAAGCTCTGGTTCACATATATTTTATGATATATTTCTACAGTAAAGCAATTTGTAATATTGGTTTTAGAAGATGCTTTATAAAGTTTACAATCATTATTACAATGAACATTACTTTTTGTCAAGTTTCTTCAAGACCCCATGAAAATTTCATGAAATTTAAATTGTGTGTGTATTGCCGAGTCCAATATAACCCAGCCAATTCAATGCGATGTTAACTTAGAGGGGTTGTGATCTTTAAACCTTATGATAGTAATCTGTAGGTAATGTGATTTACGATGACACAATGACATTATCTAAATTCTGGGACTACAAATCTACTGGGTTGGCTTCACGTTCCTATTCGATCTGTTCAATGCAAAGGTGGTGCTGTTATTAAAATATTATAAGGTAACAAAGGGCGCTGTTTTGTGTGTGAGTGGTGTCCTCGCATTAACGTAATGCCACGTCAGTGATATAAACAAGCTCAACGAGTCTGTTAGCTTTAGCAACCTAGCTTTGCTTTAACCACACGCCGTAGACTTTGAAAATATAACAAGAATAAAGCGTATCGTCACCTTTCTGAGGGCCTCCGATTAAAATGACTGCCTTCAACATCTTGCCTGTGTAGCTGTTTTGTGACAGACCACCTGCCAGAATACAAACTGCAACAGCTGAGCGACTACTTCCGCATCCACTTCCTGCTTGTGACGTCAACGAGCGAGATTACCGTAAAACCGCAGTCAATGCGCAAAACTTGTACGTAATGGCCAATAAATGCGGCACCCCAAAGGAAAAGGAACTACGAATTATTTTCAAAAGAGCACGGAACAATCGAAAAAAGGCGATTAAACTAACGCTGAACGAATACTTAATAAAAACGTGAATAAACGCTTGTGTCATCTCCAGCAAAATCTGAACTTTTCATGTCAAGGAACATCATTTTTATTATTATTTAAATGTGGAGTGAAGAGATTTTGCCACAATAATTTTAGAAGAGGGGGATTTTTCAGCACTTTAATGTAAAGATTTCTGGGTTAAAATACGATCACTAACACTTCATGTATAGACGTTGCACACACCAGGACACAGAACATTGGTTTAAAATCCTTCAGCTTAATGTAATATTTTATCACATTTGACTGAAAAATCAGTTCACCTTCTTCTTTTACGGCATGCCTTATGTATCTGCATAAAGTAGGTTATGCTCTTATTTGAGATGAGGGATGTTATAGCAGTCGGGGAAAATTCAGCTGCCAGTTCAGAACTTATAAAGACAACAAATAACACACACACACAGATCTAATGGAAGAGTTTACTTTCATATTTCCTCATTAAAACATAACCTGAAGTAAAACAGTCTCCCATGCGGTGGTATTCATAACTCAAACATATGCAAATAAGGTGTGAATCGGCATCAAACAAACAGAACAACATTTTAGTCAACAATCACCAGGGGAGAAGGTGCTCATACAAGCTCTATTTTTTTTTGTTTTTTTCCAAGAGAGGCTGTGGAATTTGAAGTGCTTTCAAACCTCTCCAAAGTTTCTCAACACTTTTTTGTATTATGGCTGCTCAAAGTCTAAACAGAGGATATATCATATTTCTTTATATTTATATATTCAAAAGAAAAAACAAGACATACAAAAAGCCAAAAAGAAATGTGCATGAGAAGAGGATCATATTTTTCTGATAGTGGGTTAGAGCCATTAGCCAGTCTGCTTATGAAATCCAAATCTTTTCAACTATTTGCATGGTAGCCATCCAAAACAACAATGCGTAAGATTTACCGCCCTGTATTGGCAGAAGTACAGCCCAGTAGCCACAATTCATTTGTGTATAATCATATGAAAACGACAGCATCATCCTCTGCAGTAGAGTCTGCAATGTTGAGCACCACTTTTTTACAATTCTACAATCAACACTGACTCTGAATGGGGCGTTTCACATTTGTAGTTACCATTGTAAGCTTAGAAAAGGAGGAATAGTCAATTTAATGTAATCTACAATCTTACCAGTAGAAGGCACTAAATCCTACACACTGGTCCTTTAATAAAGTAATTCATCGAAATCATGTTCAATAAGCTTTAGGAAGGAAATGAGCTGCAAAATATACAATATGTCATTTACTTACACATTTAAATAACGTCCAGAAGTTAATGAAGACCCTGACCACAAGATTAATGACCACAAAATATTGATTCTCTCAGAGAAAGCTGGTAGAATGACAACAACAGATTACTTGTGGTCCTAGTATGATGGGGGGTTGACTATAAAGAAAGACAAACAACCCAAAAAAAACAAAACAATATTTGGCAGAGTTGTCAGTGCCCAGGAAAGCGCACATTAATTAAGAGTGTAAAGTTTCAGTTCAGCTGTTATAGAATTAGCAAGCTAGCATGCTACCAGTACCACCATGCTTTTAGCATGGTCTAATATATCAGAGGAATTAAAGTGTCTGACCCGTCAGTGCTTATGCTGGCCAGCATCTAAAAGCCAGGCACATTCACAGCATTATAAATCCAGTAGTATATCAAAATATATGAACAAGTTTGGATTTCAAAGTTTTTTTTCCTTCACTTAATTTGATTGCCAGTCATTGGCATATTATACTTTCATATTCAAAATAATATCAATTCAATCAGCATCTCACCACTTTTAAACGTCAGTCAAAACGGATTCCTTACACCATTAATGTGTACTTATCACACTTATAGGATATAAGTGATATTATCTTCATTATGAATGCAGTTCCACAGGCTAACGTGACTTCTTCCCTTCAACAGTAATTCAGTTATGGTTCATACATTACAATGCAATCGAAACCTTCACTTAGTTTGCTGCTCACATTCATGCAGTAAAAAAACACTTTGAAAACAAGCACAGATTTAAACGAGGAGCAAGGAGTTTAGCAAAAATCATTTGCTGACGGGCACAAATGAGATGCTTTTTAGAAAATATATGTTTTACCTTTGGCCAATTTTTCTTGACATAAATTATAAAACAAACAATGCAGGGCAAGAAGCTTAATAACAGAACGTAATGTTAGTAACACTGGTTTTAGGTCAACTTAACAATCTGCACTGATTCAAAGCATCCACATGAAAACTTGTACAGTTGACTTTTGTTAAGCATTGGGCTCACTTTAACACATGGAACAGACAGCATATTTAAATTAATGGTACCATTATGGTTGAAAATAACACAACAATATTAAATAATCACAATCAAATACTCAGACCTCAAAGTTCATTACTCTTCAGCAGCCCTGTAGACCTGGGTAACAGTTACAGGCTGCGTACCAAAGATTGTCATGGGAGCCATTTTAACACTAGTCCTAATAAATTACCTAGACTATGGAGTAAACTATTCAGTATCCTAACATGCTTAATTATTCATTGTAGTGTATTGACGTGTGTTTCATAAACAGAATCAGAAATCAGGTTGTACCTACTTGTAAAATCAACAAAACTACTCATGCAAAACTGTATTATTATTTAAAATGCAAAGAAAAAATGCAATAAATGAGCACTGCTTTGTCCATAAGCACAAAAGGACTATCATTTACAGCATGTGGAGAGGTAAGAGAACAACTGACAGTCATAGGTAATGATGAAGACTATCTTGCTACTGGTCACTGATACAGGCAGGTCAGAACTTTTTTTTTTATACAGTACCTCAGAGAACAGCTTATTTTACTCAAATCCAACTGAAGGCCTTTGCTTTCGTATCACTGTCTAGATGTGCAGGTTCACTTGTTCATGTGTTCCCAGCAGTTGAGTGGACTTCTTGTTGTATTATCTTCTGTTGTAGAGGTCTTTGCGTTTTCGCAGTTCCTCCAGCACTCGTGCCCTGAACTGGGTCCAGTCTTCATCCTGGAACTGCTGGACACCCAAAGCCAGGTGGAGGTCAGCAGAGTGGCTGCGCAGGAAAGGATTGTACTGCTTCTCCTCTCCAATGGTAGAGGGGCTCTGGAAGGGAAGTGCACTGTAAAAAACAGCCCTCCACAAAAATGTTGTGCATGGTCTCTCTTGTGCATGCTGCAGCCGCAATGATTTGCATGCCACTAACTAATTTGCAGAAAGGGATTATGGGTAGCAAGTGATTCTTGCCAACTTAAATCAGCACAGCTTTGCACTTCTGTTTCGGTGTAATGATTTAGCTTCAGTAAGACTTATTTTGCCTTTCATTTTATGCATTTGGTTAAGAATAATTCACAATGATTACAAGTGCAGTTGATAAAACCCTGCAACACAGGAACTTAAACTAGGAGCACGGTCAGTGGATTCAAGTGGTAATGGGGAATTCTGCACGTCCTCTGTTCGACCACAAAGCACATTCAAACACATAGGAAATGAATGTGCATCCAAAGCAGAACGTTTATAAACCTAGCCAAGACTGGTTATCACAGACAAGCCACTGTACATTTTACATTTTAGAATGCGAATAATCCAGATGATAGGCCAGACACAGCGTAAATAACAAACATGAATGGTTAGTGAATACCATTTAGCTGCTTTAGTTTCAAGGACGTGGCTCACTGTCACCATCATGGCTTACTGGGACACTTGAATAGAATGGAGGCCTTCTTAGTCCGATTAGCAACACCCAAGCTTTTCCAACTGTGACAAGTCAACGTCTGTGTGAAGTCTGACTTACTTTCCTCCTGCAGTAACATTCATAACCAGTTATAAATGCAACAGTGTTTTAAAAAATACACCGTCTCTGAAACCAATTTTTTCAGCAGAGAGAGATGTTTTCTCTCACTGTAAATAACGACCTGGATACTTGGCTAATGGTGCATTAGGTGAAATAGAAATTTAGTGGTTTAGTGCATGAGTTCTATATGCCTTCCTCGTACCTCACAGTAATGCATGTTTTAGGTAGGTCAGCTATTAGTAAAACTCTTTTGGTTTCATGTATGTTTCTTTACAGTCAACCTGCTCTTTATATGCATGTAAAAAGTATAAAAATAAATCTTTTAGATCATGGGAAATATGATTAGCCACATTTCATGCACCAAACGTATCCACTAAAGACAGAACAACACAGTCTATTGTCCAATAAGGTTTGGGAATGGAAGTTGTCAAAATTCAGGGAGGTGTAATCTTGTGAAGCTGCCTCTTGTACCATGTTGTATTGATAACAGATTAAAAACTAATCTAAATTCTGGATAAGTACTTCACTGAACAGTAAACCTTTGCTCTACTGCCAAGTGTATCACACATGAGACCTGACTGTGAGGCAGGAAGAGGTGAAAGTGAGAGGGGGTGGCGTGCACTTAGGGCATTGACAGCACGTATACTGTACGCAGGTGATAAGCCCTTCTTGCCAGGAGCTGGACAACATGAATCCTTTTTGGGATGGTGCTTGAGAGGCATGACAATGGCGATATATATAATTCTCACCGTGCACAGCTTCTGGCCTCGCTGCTGCAGAACCCACTGATATTTATTTTCCCTGGCAGTGTTGCGTGGCTCAACCTCAGCAGCAAACAGCAGGTTGTCCTCTGCATACTCATGACCTGTGGGATAACCAGCGGGCAGACAGACAAACATCGTGTCCACATGTATACCCATAATTAAAATCTCTGTAGAAGTCCCTCTGCAGCCTCTTCTTGTGCTTTAACTGTATACGCGCGCAATGCTTCTACAGTAAACTCAAGGTGGAAAAATGTATCTCTCCTACCAGGCCACAGAAGAGTGTCATCACTTAGGGAGCCAACGGTGTCCAGAGATGACAGCATTGTTGTGGCAGTGCCTTCAAACATCCTCCCTGCAAACAAAAGGAACAGGTTAACAAGAGGTCAAAACACAACGTCTGCAAGTTTTGGACAGTATTGTATATGTATTTAGAAGGCCAATCTAGAGCCTTTCTAGGATTGTATTCATTGTTTTATATTGTACCAAAGCCTTTTTTAAATTAGCTAGTTGTTAAAGAGGTAAAAAGAATCAATTCCACATAGACCATCAGTCAGAGAAAAATGTATGACAAATAAACATGTCTATTTTTACCAAAACAGTAAGCTGGTTGTATGCTACTGTGCAAATGCTATTCTCTACTGAATAAAGGATGACTGCATGGTGATGACAACTGTATTTAATAATTACATACAGACAATCTCTCACTCTTTGTGATATTTGGACTACTGAATATTTTCTAACATCAAATTCCTTGTAGCCTCTACTAAATATGAAAATAATAAAAACAGTGTCAGTAACAATGTAATGAAAGGACAAAAAAGTTAAGTATCTAACATAAGCCATGTCAAAATAAATAAATATTACACTTACATTTGCCTATTAAAAAACAAAAGTTGGATTAGTACTAGAAAACCAAAACTCATTTGCATTTTTAGATGAAATAAGAAAAAGTGTAAGCTGTCTTATAAATGACACAAACACAGCTTGTCTTGAGGCTCTTGATCAGTATGCAAACTACTACACATCAGGCAGTACAGATGGATCATAAGTGCTCCCATTAGCTAACTGATAAATAATCACCACATTTCATTTATTTGAAGCAGGCTTTTGTTTCTAATTCCATCTGTTTGAGTATCAGTAGTCAGTATCATTCGTCATGTTTTATTACTGCCATTGCCAAAGTTTGTCATGTTACAGACGCTGTTAATACACACTCGACCCTACCTGTATGCATTTCAAATTAAAATCCTTCTATGTTTAAACGGACAGATGCCCGTAACTTTATAAGAGAACTATTATTGTGAAGTATTTGCAGGTATACTGTATGTCCGTACAGTCATACAGTAAGCGCGCACACACACACACACACACACACACACACACACGTCCACCCTGATTCTTCCTCAGGCTGTATTTGGCCATTATCGGCAAGTACTGGTTTCTGAGGAAATACTATTTCTCTTTATA
Source organism: Planiliza haematocheilus (assembly GCA_005024645.1). NCBI lineage: Eukaryota > Metazoa > Chordata > Actinopteri > Mugiliformes > Mugilidae > Planiliza > Planiliza haematocheilus. Next base: position 3,234,892 of record SRSE01000725.1, on the reverse strand, counting down.
TTGTGTTCTCAATAGAAGGTACAATAAGTAGATTCCACTTGAAACAAACACTGTTAGTCTGCAATTCCGTGTTTAGCTGGAAGCAGGAACGACTCATGAACAGGTCATAGCTAACATGGATCCCAATCACTGTACAACTCACCACATCCTGATAGGAACACCAGGTCACCAGAGAAGAGGCTGGAGGGGGCACCAACTGCTTGGCCATCAAGGAGGTAGATCATATGTCCCACTGTGTGTCCAGGGGTAAAGAGGGCCTTAAAGTGCAATCGCCCAACTGTTACAGAGTCGTTGTGTGAGAGAGGGCTGAGAAGGAAGAAAAAATATGCAGCACCAATGTCAACTCAGTACCATTGTTTTACTACACATGGCTACACAGAACAAATAGATGCGCAGTAAAGGGACAGACAGGTAAAGAAGCAAATAACTGAATATACAGCTACTGTTTTAAAATGTAATTTAAAAAAAAAAAAAAAACGTGTACTCTTAAATACAAAAGGCATCCAATTTTAACAAATACAGTAAAAGCTTATGTCTTTAAATCTTTATGTCTGTTTGTTTGGATGTTGTCTAGCTTAGGGTGACCCCCACTCTTATAGGCCACAACGCCCCAAGCAGTTTATCATACCAGGATAATTCACTGTGAAGTCAGCTGCTACGAGCGCTGACAGGGGAAACAAGACAGGCCTCAGTAGAGTAAGAATGACGCAGTGAGAAGCAGCGTGCCACACTGTACAAGCAGCGACTTACTGTGTGAGGCCTGGAATGTTATCAGCTGCGCTTCCATACACGCGGCATGAGCTGTGGAGCCTTTTCAGCCCTTTGTTTCCCCCACTGTGGTCCCTGTAAATGGAATAGAAAGCAGTGGACTACTGTTTGTCTAACACACAAATACAAACAACACATGCTTAACTACATACCTAGCCAGTATACAATGCTGCTTAAAAATATTTGTAATCCTCAGAATTTTATACATTTCTGCATAAAAATGACTCAAACATAAACAGATTTTCACACAAGTCACGAAAGCAGACAAAGATAACCCAATCAAACACACAAAACAGGAATATTATACTTGTGTATTTGTTTATACAGGAAAATGAGACAATGTTACATATCTGTGATGTGCTAAAGTGAGTACCTTTCTAGGATTACAAGTGGACAGATCAGCCCAAAGTAGATTTGTGGAGTTTAAATTAGATGTGTCATGTTTGGAGAAGAAAAAACAATGCATTCCAGCTTCAAACCTCATTCATGAACATTGATGGACAAATTAATTTTGCATTGTACCAGCCAATTCCAAAAGATAATGCCAGGACTTCTAACTGGGCCATGCAGCAAGACAACAATCCCATGCATACCAGTCATTTTACAAAAGTAATGTTTTGGGAAGTCAAAGTCCTGACTTTAATCCAACAGAAATGTTGTGGAAGGACTAGAAGTAAACAGTTCATTGGTATGCAGGTGGCAAGTGGCACTGTATCTCCTAATGTTATTTATATATCAAATGGTGAAACATAAAACCACACATTAATATGAATGCAATCTGAAAAACTCACCAGTGCTTGTGTGTACACAATATTGCTTCTAACATCACACCCTCTTCTTCAAGGACTGTCTGAAAAATGACAATAATGTTTCAAAACAGAATAAAAAAAAACAAAAAAACACCTTCAATCTTCACATATCAATATTAATACTTCAGCAAAACTTTATTCAAAAGGGCACAAAGCTGCCAAACACTTCAGACAGTCAACACTGGTTTTATACTGAATACACTTATATAACATGCGTATTCACAGCAACTATGACCACGGATGATCAACAGATGACTGTGAGGCAACTGAACAACTGAATGTGCACTGAAAGCTGATGCAGGGTGTGTTCTGTAGAATTACAGTCACACACACACACACACACACACACACACACACACTTAAACCTAAATACCATTATTCCCACCGTACTCACATGAAGTCGTTTTTCCAAAGCCATTTTCTGCATTATAACTGTCATATTAAAGCGCCCATTGGATCATTCTCCAGTATATCTCAGTTTATATTGCTCCATATAATCCTGATATTGATTTTAGTTTCTTTTTGGTCTCGTTCGGGTAGAATTTATTTCCAACCCTTGGCGGTACTTCAGAGATATGGTACTCCTACAAAATGTTACTGGGATAAAGGCAAAGCAACCAATTTCTTTTTTTCTTTTCTTTTTTTTGTTAAACACAGATGATGCTGCTCTGAAAAATATTTGCCACGTCTCTTGTCTGCTGTAATGTGTTGCACAGAGAAACAGGCTTGTATTGCAACGTTAAAGTCTAACAACACAATTATTGTTCCATAAATGCCTTAAGTGCTATAAATATTAAACCACTGCAGATGTCAACATGTCTATTGGTGATATCTATTGTACATATCATACTCAAGCCTCACAGCAGAGGCACTCACTTGAACTGATTGAGGGTCTGCCGGGTCTACAACAACTGCAACGCTGGAGGCTGTGTCAATGACAAGGTAGCTGTAGTTGTCTGAGAGCACTGAGATAGGAATTATTTTAATACCTGTGGGAAGAGAAGGAAATGAATTGATTAAGAATGAATCAATATTGTTTCAGAATTTAGAAAGCATGTAGTACCAAATGTATACATTCACTGTGGAAGGACTAGGTATACAGTTCATTAGGTATACTTGTGAAAATGACTGCACTGAAAATGAATGAATGAATGAATGAATGAATGAATGAATGAATGAATGAATGAATGGAGGCTATGGCATTCAGCATTTGTTTACGATACATATAACATATAGCATATAGCTATTTAATTATATTTTCATTGTGATGCTGTGGTGTGCAGCACTACTGAACTGTATAGTGCGGTACCGACACATTTTTCATTTTAGTAAACAGGCTAGGCTAAATAATAGAAACACTTTTGTGTTATATTCAATCCAGCTTAACCACAAAGTACATACAAAGTAAAAGTACAAAGCATATCTTCCAAATGATCATAGAGTTCCTTTCTGAGGCAGTTTCAACAGAAAATGAACTTTATAACAAGACAGTTTTATTGGAATACATTTGTGTACGTAATGAACTGGCAAGTGAAGGTATTATGTGTGTAACACATGTAAAAGTAATGGCAATTACTTCTATGTGTGTGTGTAATAATAAATTCGTTTCCCATCTATGTGTACATGCAGAAGGTAGTGGACAGCAATACAAGGCATGCAATTTAGTTATTCAGTGCCGCACTCAAGAGCACATCAGCCATGAATATTGAAAGAATGTGAACCAGTGACCCTACCATCCCAATTCCACTTGCCTAACCATGCTGCAAGAGTGTTTGTGTGGTAATGTCACCAGCCCCAAATCAAACATTAGCTGTATGTACCTAGTAAATAGTAAAAGCTGTACTCGCTGCATACCATTGAACTCTACTGGATACGATGTGGAGTGCCCAGCAGGATAATTTTCTCGTGCTTTCCTCATTTGCCTCTTGTAGTACATGTAGCCAAGTCTGGTCCTTGTGTATAGTGTGTACCTGGGGAGCAGACCATATTATAATTCTTGGAAATATAGTGTTTTAGAAGAAAGAGAAGGTCATTCTAACACCACTATGTAGATATCATACTTGAAACAAGGATGTCACCCCTACTTTTGTGAACTATCTGTAAATTTAGTGTTGCAGCGCTTAATGTGGGACAGTTTCAACACATAACTTGGTTGGGATGTAAACAAGTCAATCTGCTAAAAAAATAAAGCTGCAGCGCCTGGTGTGTATGCCGAATTAAACAACAATCATTTTCGAGTGAGGAAAGGCCTTTGACCTCAGTCAGAGGCGTTACTTTGGTCATCTGGGGTTGCTCTTTTAAATCGGAATTTATCTGAATTGTATCTGGTGCCATGACCCCTTCGTTATAAAAACGGCTATATGTTGCTAAGCTACGCTAAATAGAATCACCAGGAGAACATAAAAAATCTGGAGTTATTAAGGGAGTCCACGATATACTTACGCGATTCGGAATAACGGCTTCTCTGTGCGGGCCATTATCTTGCTCAACAATTTTCTCCAAAGGACCTGTCCTGTACGTCTGTAGCGAACACACAAACATAGAAAACAGAAGAAAGATGCAGTGGCCACCAGCGTTAGCATCCAGTCAGGAAGCGCCATAGCCTCTGAACGGAACGTAATGACGTGTCAGCTCTACACGCGCCAAACGCGGAAGTGAGGGGAACAATAACAATAAACCATTTACTGTATATGGCAATAAACCTATACAGTCAATGCAATAAACACGATAATAAAATAAAAAATAATAATAATAATAAAAGAAATTGGCAGGAAAATAAGGACATTAAAACATAGACCAAAGTAATTAATACAACCATAGTAATACAAGCAGTGAAACAGTTTTTTTCTCCAGTCACTATGATTATGTAGTTCGAGAAAGCCCTCTAGAAAGCCCTCTAAAGTTTAAATAGTAGTATTAATTAAAAAAAAAGACATGAAAAAATAATTCTAGGCTGTTAACATCTGGACGTAACTAATAACTTAAATATTGTATTATATTGCAATAAAATAATAATAATAATAATATATTATTAATCATTTAAATTATTATTATTTTGATGAAGGAGTTAATTGTACTTTCATTATCATCATTATGGAAGCGAGCCACGACCAAGCCTGTCATTCATTCACAGGCTGTAATTCAAATGGGGCAGTCCATTTGACCTAATAATATATGGGTCAATTTAAAAGCAAATTAAAATAAATCTCCAGAAAAATAAATAAATATATAAATAAAATAAGTTTTTAGAATGACTGCTTAAAAACAACGCAAAACTAAACTGACATTTTCTTTTCCAAGTATGCAGATTCACCATGCAATTTGTTTATTTTTATTATTTTCACACCTAAAATTTCTATTATTTTGAGAAGGAGCCTGAGCAACCAGTCTCCCTGCTCTCTGTGCAATAGCAGTAACAGTGTGAGTTTCAGTGACCATATCCAGTTACAAAGATGACATCCTCCTGTGGTGCGAGACTGCGAAGGACCTCACAGGAGAGAGAGAGGAGTGAAGGGCACAGTTCTTCCATCTCAGGCTAAAACCACAAGGTAAGTATTTCATTCTGATTATAATTTGCCATTAGATTTTAATTTGTGCCATTGTTCTTGTATGTCTGTTTCACGTGGCCCCTCTTGATGACTTTTCACACGAGATAATAACCTCAGACACAATTCAGTTTGTAATTGTGATATTGAAACGTCCATAGTAATTAACAGATAAGGGATATTTGTAGTTAATTTGTTGTACCACCACTAGTGCATTACATATTTAGTATCATTCTGATCTACTTATCCTCTCTTCAGGGTGGTTCAGCAAAATAATGGATTCTAAAACTGATAGTCCTCCACCTTATGAGGAGGCACTGCGCCATCCGAAGTCTGGTAACGACCCCTACCAGCCACAACATGGCTCCTCTCTTCCACCACCTCCATCTTACACCCCGAGTCCTGGAATGTACCTCGGCCCGCCCGGCTACTGGGGCCAGGGAGGCGTCTACCCCCAGGCTGGCATGTGTGCCGGCCCTGGCTTTTCTCCATCTCAGATGCCCACCACAATACCAACTCTGTCTGCCGGACTGCCTGCATCCAACCCAGGTTCTGAGGCAGTGACACAGACTTATAGTAAACACATTCTGTATTTAGATTAACTTTCAGGTCATAGGTATTAATTAATTATTATTTCCAAATCTTGCAGAATACATGGAGGACTTTCTCAGCACCCAGTGGGAAAGCACATCTATTCGGCATGCCTTCATCAGAAAGGTAGGCAGACAATTTGTGTAAATGACATCCATGGTAATCTTTTTGTTTGCTAAACGCAACATTTTGGTTTTATGTTGGTGAACAGGTTTACCTCATTTTGACAGCACAGCTTGCCGTCACCTTTTCAGTTGTTGCCGTCTTTACGTTTGTGTAAGTGCCACTGTAAACGTCCCAGTATTCTCATCACACATCTGAATGTGTCCGACAAAGGTACATTTCTACTCCACATTGATTCCTTTTATCCATGCTTTCATAGTGACCCAGTGAGGCTGTTTGTTATCAGATACCCTGGCATCTACTGGGCATCTTTGTGAGTCACAAATCATACCGTCAGTGCAGTTGAATAACAGAATAAAAAAGAGGAAAGATGCAATTGCCCAGAATTACTTAGCTTCTATATATTTCTCTCCATAGAGTGGTTTATTTTGTGGTTTACTGCATCCTCATCTGCTGCAAAGAGCCAAGGTAAGAAAGGTCTGGCCTCAAATCAGACTCTGAATGAGTTAGAGTTGTTTTTTTACTACTGGTAATATTATGTCTTACAGAAATATTCATAATGAGTGATACTTTTAAAATAATCCTTTTTATTTGCTGTTAGGAGGCGTTTCCCATGGAATGTTGTGCTGTTGGGAATATTTGTGAGTATTGTTGTTGAGATTATGACCAATATTGCTGACAGTACCCGCGGTACGTAACATTGTTTTCGTGTTTTATCTTGCAGACTCTGGCCTTGTCTTACATGGCTGGAACAATTTCAAGGTTTGTGTTTTTTAATCTCTCCCAGTCATGTATTGAAGCACAGTACACCAATGTACACGTTAAGTTTTAATCACTAAATATATGTTTCTTTTTCAGTTACTACGAAACAAAAGCAGTGTTTCTCGCCATGGGAATAACAGCAGTAGTCTGTATAGCTGTGACGGTCTTCTGCTTCCAAACCAAGGTAGACGGAGATGTAAACCGTCTCTCTGTAGCTCTCTAGCCTGTGGCTTGTCAGAGGATGTCTTTGTTGTCGATGTAAAAGAACTCCTTTGTCTCGCATTACAATGGGGCTCTGAGTTCCTTTATTATTTATAGCATTTTGGGATAAGATGCGAATCCAACTTCTCTGTCTGATGCAATTCGAGATACATAAGTTACATTTTTGCCTCTCTGCATAAAGCTAGTCTTTTTTACTCATTCTGATCCTCTTTCCAATTACTCTCTGTACTCTTTCATGTGCCTTGAAGCTTATTAACTGCGCTTTCATCCCATTAATGGCTTGTTTCTCATTGCAGGTGGACTTCACCTCCTGCGGCGGACTTCTCTGCATTGCTTCCGTCTTGCTCATGATCATTGGGATTGTCACGGCCATCGTGCTCTCCTTCCAATACGTAAGGACTCTTTGGTCAAACGCTTTAATTTATTCTCTCTACTCGCGTTTCTCAGTGTGAGGAGCGGCGGCTCGGAAGGGTATGTGTGTGTGTGTGACTGAGGCCTTTCTTGTGTCACTCAACAGGTCCCTTGGCTGCATATGCTCTACGCTGCAATTGGAGCCATCGTTTATACTCTGGTGAGTCTGTACTGACATGAATTTAAGCATTTCAGCTTTGCATTGTGAGACTGCTGAGTAACAACAGGCATAATCATCCCAATTCATCAGAAAAGTCAAACAAGTGAAGTGGAAAGGTGAATGGAAAGGGTTCAGTCTCTGAGGATACTCAACATTATTAGTTCCCATTCCATTTTGATATTTTTAGCCATGCTACTGGCGTGACTGTCAATGTGTCCACCACTTGGGTCTTAAATGGAATATCTCAAAAAAAGCTGGAGGGCATGCCATTAGATTTTATGGAGACAGTCTCAGTCCTTAGACAATAAACCTTTTACACAGTAGAAAAGTACATGTATCTTAATCACGGCTACATTCCAAAGTGGGGTAGGTTCTGTTCTTGTGCATTCTGATCCTTGGTCATGGCTCAATTGGACACTAAATAATTACTCAAGCATTATTTCACCTGTGTTTTCCCTTGAGTGACATGTCAAAATGTCTGCAATGCCAAATGCTATTTTAACACCATCATGAACCATGTATTTGTTGTTTTGAGTGAAATCCTTTAACTGACACTGTATAGATGGTCTTCTATGTGTATATATACACATGCCCCTCAAATGGACAGTGTGCAACAAAAAACAAAACAAAATAAACAACAATATTCCTATCAGCCTATGCTGCACTTTTTGTTACTACCAATTAACAAATATCTCTATGGTAACAAGCCAACATGGTGATAAAACCTAGCTGACATCTCTGCAGTTGTGTAAGAAGAGCAAACAGAGCTACTTGCATAGCTGTAGCCTCAAAGTCTAATGTGTGAACTCAGTGAAATGTAAAAAAAACTTCATACCTTTGCTTTGTGACAACTTTTTTCCCACTCCTCTCCCAGTTTTTAGTGTACAACACCCAGCTTCTCATTGGAAACCGAGAGCTGGCCATAAGCCCAGAGGAGTACATCTATGGAGCGCTCTCTCTCTACGTCGACATTGTTCACATCTTCCTCTTCATCCTTCAAATCAGCGGAGCTGCTACTGAATAAGCTGACGGTTAGAGCATGCTTTTCACCTGAATTTCAAGTGTCTTGTTTGTTGACAGACAAAATGCTATGTATGTACAAAAGCATGTAAATCACAACACATCATTACTATCTTTAGGTGTTTCATCTATGCTGTATATATTTCTATTTTTATGTGAGTAACATTTGGGCACTTTGGTTGTTGCAATGTACGATGCAGGACTGTATTTATTTTAAGGCTCTCACCAAGTGTGAATGTAGAGACACTTAAGCTTTGCATTCTGTATAGTTGCAATGTAATATTTATTGTTTGGTGCTTGTGCAACAGTTGTCTAAACTTCTATCAAACCTTCACCATGAATGAATTTATTTAACCCTAGACTGACCCCACCTAGAGAACGAAGAATGGAGACAAAACGGCCAGGTTAAGTCTTTCTTTTATTATCAGTGTTTAATTCCATTTATTACTTACAAAACAACTGCAGTGACAGGCATACAGCTGGACACCACAATCATTAGTCCAACGTCTGTGCTGGTAGTTGGAGGGACTGAGATCTGTATTAAGGTATTTTTATAACCTCTCCATAGTAAAAATTAAAAAAAAATAGACAAACACTGAGTCATTGATGAAAAGAGTGTGTGCAGCTTTCCAGAAAGTTACTTGAATGTTTGCACATTTCTTGGGTCTCTTTAATGTACCAGTTATTTGTTGTTACAAAACTATGCACATCAATCAATAAAGTACACCTGACTGTGACAACTGCTTCATTCTTCCTTCTTCATGGTTAATTATGGTGGCACGTTAGAGTCATAGGGTGGCACTAGATCCTATACTCTCACTTGTTGATTAGTTTTGTTCCCCATCACCATCATCTGTGTGTTAGGCCGGCGGTGACTGGGTTTGTCAGGTACGGTGGAGCGCTCAAGGCGTGAGGCGTTTAGGGTCACGTGGGAACATGGAGGTCTGACGCACGTTGTGGAGACCCAGGTACAGCATGCAGACTCTCTCCAAGCCTGTGAAGGAAAATAGATAATCATTTTTTTTAATGAGATGCCTGGAGTCATATTCATCCTGGTAATAATTTTCACTAAAAGAAAAAGGTTACAGGTTAGCACATATTCAATTCCTTACCAATGCCTCCGCCACCATGTGGGGGAGCGCCATAGCGGAAGGAATCAATGTATGCCTTAATCTTTTCCAGATCTACAGTATCATAAAGAGAGAAAAGCAAAAGAAAATAATTGTAGTGACATAAAACATTGTGCTTAAATAACATTTACAATCAACAAATTCTCCAGTGTTGTAAGTCCCACTCTTCACCAATAGAGGGAGACAACTCATTTGGAAAAACCCCCAAAGAACCGTCTCTGCATTTCTTCTTACCTATCTGATGATGGACGGCCCTTTCAGTCAACAGCTGGGCATCGTGGATTCTCTGAGCTCCAGACAGGATCTCCTCACCCCTCATGAACATGTCATAAGAGTTGGAGTATTTCTACAGAAAAATAAAAACATCAAAAATGAAATTATCCTCACATCTGTTGGCGAAGTGAGGAAAGAAGACTAATCAAGAGGCAACTATTGGGATATCAGCAGGGAAGACTAAAACGCTGCGCTGAAACCAAGTACTCTAAATTGGCCGTAAAACTGATGTAGTAACCTGACATATTACTATAACTGTAAGGTTATAGAGATGTAATAAAGACGCTTATTATGTTAAAAGGCAGAAATAAACATGTAAGTAGTGCAGCGAAACGTATTATGTAACAGTGCCTCAGGAGTACATAAAAAGCTGTATTAACAATTAAGTTATTCAGGATTCCACCAGAGATTCTTCAAGCCACAACACAAGTTTAAAAGGTCAACCATGAAACAAATACTACAAAACAGTGCAAGAGGGAGTGAAGAACTTACAGGGTTGTTGGGGTCAGGCATCGTGTAAAAGGGCCTAACAGCCAGTGGGTACTTATCCAGCACATAGAAGTCAGTATCATACTGAGGACAGAAAACACAACAGGTTGACTGTCTGTCACCTTTGAATGTTTGGTAAATTGAATGCCTCTGCTAATTTAACTTGTTATGACTTGTTGAGTACATCACCTTGGGGTTTTTTAAACTATTAGACTCACCTGTTGACACCAGTCTCTACAATGTCTGATCAGCTACATTATATTTTAACAGACTAATCATAAGGGAATGAAAGACACACCTTTTCCTTGACAAGGCGACCGAGCAGCTTTTCATTCGGTGTACTGTGGAACAACAAAACATTTCGTTAAACACCATGACTGAATCACACATTGTCTACTTGCATTATAAAGTTGTGTAATTCTCTACTCATATTCTGCACCATCAGCATGACTTGTAACAGTTATGATCATGAGAACGTCTGAAACTTATTGATGCAGTGTTTCACATCCTCTGTTAACAGTTACAATTTGCTTCTGCTTTCATCAGATTAAATCATCTGACGAGGGTAAGTGGGATGCAGGGCACAGTGCGTGTGATGCATTCTGACCTGAGGTCATCCTCGTCACCCATCTCCACCCCGGCCTCGCGCAGCATGGCCAAGGCCTCGGTGTACTCCAGCCTCAGAGTGGGCTCCAGGAATTTGAAAGGTTCGCTCGGGAACTGCTTGTTCACCGTCTGAATCTCTGTCTGGAAGCTGATGGCAGAGTCACAGTTGTGTAGATTATTCTGACAGGACGTTACGCTGACTTCCATTCATTTCTGGCAGACTTACCAAAACCATTACATTTTCAAAGCCTAAACTTGCGCACAAACACACACATCACAAGCTACTCTTCAAGGTTTCCCACACAGAAACTAAATGCCAGACAAATCTGGTTGTTCATCCAACAAAGGTCGCATCCCACATTTCAAATTTAAACCCTTGAGGTTTTTGTTCAGTTTTTAAATATTTTGTCCTTTGTTCCTAATTCAAAAAGAGAAAGGACAGTTCTAACCACATCAACATAATAGAGACAGAAGTGGCAGCCTTTAATATCTCCCAAAACACTGGATGACTAACTGAGCAGCAGGAAGAAGACCAGGTCAGCTGTCTGCACTGAAAAACCAGTCAACAACAATACATTACGTGACTGGGAACAGTCTGGAAAGTCATGAGGACAAAAGCAAAACAAGTTCTCCTGAGAAAGAGGAACAACAGTCACAAGCTGAAACTAAACCAAATAAGTGACATTTAAAACATAAAAGGGACAGTGAGTTGTACGTTACCTTATATAACATGCAACCACTGAATTAATATGACACACTGACTGAACAGAGTTCCCCATAGACACAGACCTGTTATAAAGTTATATTCTCAACATGTGAGGGTTGTACTCCCACCTTTTTCTTCTCTTACTGGAATACCTAAATCTAAAATCCTTCCATGGATAAGTGAGGTCAGAAATGCTGCAGGTTGAACCCACATGAATAGCTTTACTTACTCCTCTTTTATTCAGCCTTCTACAGAACAATCTCTTTTTGCTTGCTGCATTGATTTGTACCACTAGGAGGCAACAAAGCCCCATCATAACATTTCCATTCTCAGTCGACAGAGTGAGTGAAATAACTGACCTTTATTGGTCCAGACAGCAGATTGTGACAACGTGTACTCTGAATTCAACCATTTAAATACTGACTATTTGACAACCACAAAAATGCCCACACAGAGAACTGATCCTGTCAAAAAATTCAGTCCTCGTGCTAAGCAGGAATACAAAAACCCGTGGGATGTTATTTCCATCAATCTTTGGTTCTTCCTCATCTTAACTCAGGGAAAGAAGTAAACAAATACTGGCTCAAGGTAAGAAGTCAGAACAGTAACGTTGTGATATTTACAGGGTAAATCTGCAACTTACTTGTCCCTCAGGCCCTTGAAGATCTGCACCATGGTGTCAGTGATGGAGTCAATCACTTCGTGGTAATGATAGTTAAAGGCCATCTCAATATCCAGACCCACAAACTCAGTCAGGTGACGGTGGGTGTTGGAGTCCTCGGCTCTGAAAACTGAAATGATGCAGGTTAAATATTGAAACAAAGTCAGCTGGAGCAGAAGAAAATGGGCAGATAACACATCTTTTTAGTGAAATAATCTTGCTAGCATTTGGCTACCAGTCCCTGGAAGCCAGAGTTATTTTGTTCACTGTGATTTTCTGGGGAGATGGCATCAGGAATGATGGAGCCAATAAACTCCAGCTCTGTGCTGGTGATGGGCAGTGAGGAGGCAGAGACAGAGAAGTGGAAGAGAGGGAAGCTAGACAATGCCTCTCATCCTCTCTGTGTTGAGCTGAGAAGGCCCAGGAACACGTTAACCCACAGACCCATGCAGCCACGTGCCCGTAAGAGTTTGTGGGTTTATTTCTCGCCAGCAGCCGTCAAGTCTTCACAACGTCACATCTCCCAGTAGCTCCAGCCTCCAGCCACCACTGACAGGCAAACATACTGTGAGAGTCAACTGTCTTACCATAACTATTATAAACTGTATCCTGTACCAACTGCTCCCTGACACGTGTACTATATATATATATATATATATATATATACACACACACACAGTTGTGTTTTCTGTTCCTCCTACCACATACACTGACACAATTAACCAAAAGTACTACACATATGTTGCACATACATATATACACAGTAGATATACACAGATCAGGCACACCATTATGACCACATTCCTAATATTGTGTAGATCTCCCTTGTGTCTTCAAAATGCTTCTCACTCATCAGAGAATGGACATGGTCCTTCTGAGGGTGTCCTGTGGTGTCTGGCAATAGAATGTTGTTAATGGGGGCCTTTGGGTGCTATGGGTTGAGGGGAGGGGCCTCTTTGAATTATCCCACAGGTACTTGATCAGTTTGGGATCTAGTGAATTTGGAGGCCAGGTCAACACCTTGTGCTGTTCTTCATATTTTTTGAGTTGTTCCTGAAGCGTTTTTGTGTGTGTGTGTGTGTCTGTGTCAGGCTGCATCCTGCTGGGGATGGCTGCTGCCATCGAGGAGTTTTATTGCTATGGGGTGTTGGTGCCTGGTCTGATCTAGGTGGGTGGTACATGTCTAAGTAACATTCACATGAATGCCAGGTCCAAAAGTTTCCCAGCAGAACATTGTGTTGTCACAACGTTGTGTCTGATCACTGTATGTATAAATATACTATGTGTACAGTTACACACAGTGGAAGGAACGTTATTTTATCTGTTTACACAGTCTTTATGTCTGTGGCATCCCCTTTGAATTTCCTCTACGTGGGGGGAGATTAATAAAGGTTATTCCTTATCATTCAGGCAGTTTCGCTGGATGCATGTGACCAGATCACAAGACAGAGACCTACATAACACATCAAGTTCATTTAATTTCATCCTGGTTCTCTAATGAAACTAGAAAAATCTATGATTCACTGAAAGTTAGCTCGCGCTAACTGAATACCAACATAGTTGCAGTACTTTTGTACTTTAATTTTATCGTTCTTTTCGCGGTATCCTTAAATGAGATGCACATTTTAAAGTCTGTATAAATGCTGTCAGCTAAATCATTACTGATTATTATACTGATGAACGTGATGATGACTATGTCACTTGATGATATATTACTGATTGCTGAATATATTTAGCCCAAGATGATAACGGTACATGAGAATGGCTGCTCTGTGGTAGCTAGATGATCATAGTCTCTACTGTGGAAGTGATTTTTTTCCCCATCCGTCTTTACAGTTATATGAACAGTTTAAATATGCATCTGTACTTATGTACGGCTGAATTATGTGGAGATAGGGCCAGCACATGAGGGAGAGACGGAGTGCATTTTTGTTTTTGTATGCGCACAAAGTCTGACCCCTGAACATATTTCAACAAACAGGAGAACCAAATAAAACAGATACATTATATTTGCCCCTCTGTGCAGAACTTCAGCCTCTTGTTTACATCCGTTTGTTCCCTGGTGACCCTCTTTAGCCGATTTTAGATAGTGGCACCAGAGCTGTGGAAGCTAAATTTAACCATAGTTGTACTTCTGGCCCCTGGGATTTTGAGAGTTGATCCCAATTTTTCCTACATGTCGGATGAGTGAGACTGTAACTAAGGCAACGGTGGTGAGTACACCATTGCCATAGAAGCAGTAATGACCTTAAGCCCTTTGATTTATCTGGCAGAGCTACACAGGAACGGACAAAAACCTCTGTCCAGTCAGTAGAATACTGAACATGCATCCTTGTCTCAGATGTTTTATTTGCATCAGACAAGAATCCTGTGTCAGCTAAAAATCACGTGCATGTGGCAACGCGGCTGTGAAGGTTTTTAGTCATCCAGTTCATGATGTATCCAAAAAGACTAAGCTGAAACACGGCCACCCAATTGGCCGGGATAAACGTGGTCATCTAAAAAGGATGGATAGGATAACTATATAAAAAGATGAGATTGTTCGCTTCTCTAATCATACAGTGGCGGTGTTTGCTCAGCTGAAGAGCTGGGGGTCCTCTTAAACCCAGGACTATAAAAGTTTTACAAGTCCCTTTGTGTCACTAACACACTAAGCTCTATAACAGTGAAAGCAACAGAGGGAGGTCTATTAAAGTTTAACAATCTAAATACATTTGCAGCCATTTTAAAGCTGTCATCTCAGTTAATAGGGCCGACATTTTTCACGACACTCTCACTGCTCGTTTTCTACTCATTTTTTTCCCCCCGTATATGGCCGGGGTGTGAGGCGACAGATGGGAGGCGTTCTTACCTGGACCCACACAGAAGACCTTGTCAAAGTCAGCGCAGATGCACATCTGCTTGTAGAGCTGCGGGGACTGGGCCAGGTAGGCGCTGGTTTTAAAGTAAGACACCGTGAAGACATTCGCCCCACCTTCGCTGGCAGCTGGAAGTAGACAAAGGCAGCTTTTAGAAATGGAATGAGATGAGATTTTTTTTTGTACGGCTCCAAAACACAAAATGACCATTAGCCACAAAGGCTGATGACATTTGACAAATACAGCTGCTCATGTGAGGAAGCTGAAAATTCTCCCTTTAAAACTTTAACCCACGCTAGCTAATGATGATACATCTCACCTGCTCATTAGATGTTTCACTTGGACCTCTAATTAGCAGCGTACAGTAGGATTGTTCTTTTTAGAAAGTAAGAATATTTCAGTGATGGCTAACAAAAATATTAGACTGCATCATTGAATGGCCCTTAAACATGTTTTTAAAAATAATTGCCTGGCGTGTTTTTATAAACGGTGAATTATATAACATAGGCCAGACTTACATAACACATCTGCTGCAGCCCATTTCACACAGACGTCAGAGGGCATCATCTGATATTCTCATGCTGTCAAAAGCAGGGTGGGGGTTCGCAAACTGCAAAAACCGTATAACGTGTGTGCAGTGGGTGTGGGCAGGAAGATGTGGTTTTGCGAAAAGCACACAATGTTAAATTGCTGCTGCCGCCAAAATAAAAAGAGCGCCAGTTTTGAATTTGGAAGTGAAGCCTGTCCACTATCATTGGCTCTTTAAGAAAAGAGGAAGTGAGAGAGCCGCAGGTCCTGCCACACTTCATCTGCGAGGGATGTGGGAGGCTGAGAACTGAGAACACGACTACTTCACTTTGTAGCAGGAATAACAAATAACCTTTATCTCTTGACTGACAGCAACTGTTAAGTTTGTTAGAAGGGCGTTCCTGTGTGTTTAAGTACAATTATCTCCCCATTATTAACAGTGAAGTGAGGCTTTTCTTTCAGCCTTGAACATGTTTTAGCTGAAGCTTTGAACATCTATGAGAAATACTTCAAATAGCAGTGCCTGACTCTGTAAGGCAAGGTCTCCCCTGCCTTCAGTAAAGTGAGACGAGGACTTTTGGGAATGACCTTAAGGAAAACCCCTGCTGTAAAATCAGAAGCAGGTTGTGTGGAAATGTGTAAAGCAGCAGGGCCGATGTGAGAGGTGGTCCATGAATTTAAAACTCCTCATTAGACTGAAGCACTAAAAGTCAGTCGTTGCCTCATGTTTGCTTGAACACAGACATGAATGACCGTTTGTGAGCATCAACTGAAGCTCAACTTTGGGTCCTGATCTGGATCATCGTCTGTAACGGCATGTGGAGGAAGTCAACCTTACAACTGTCACACCATGACTCACAGGACACCTGTGGGTGGTGTCATGGAAACGAATACGCCTCGAAAGAAAATTGACATCAAAATGATTCAATGGGAATATACCCAAGGGACAGGATCAATGCGTGTATGTTTTTACCTGATATTATTTTCGGGGTTTGGATCTCCACAAAGCCCTTTTTGGAGAGGGTGTCTCTGAAGAGCTGGCACACTCCAGACTGCAGGCGGAAGATGGCCTGACTGGTGGTCGTCTTTGGGAGGAAACACACAAACAGACAGAGAGCCACAAGCGGAGGGCCTTTACTACACTTGACATGATTCATTGGATATATTACACAATCACGACAGTTTTTTTTCCATACACCTCCTGTCTGCACGCAGGGTGAAAACATTCATTTACTGACAAGGGGAAGATGTGAATTCAAGCACGACAGCACTGGGAACCCTAAACCCGTCATTATCAATGCAAATACTGAAACCAGGGCAGGGAGTGAAACTGCTCAAGGTGAATCAAGAGATTACTGTAAAAACCCAATCCCCCAAAAGCCCCACAAAAGTGCAACATTTAGACAACAGAAGACGTCAAAACACAAGGGAACACTCCCTAAAACCCTCTGACTCATTACGAATGACCACAAGATTACTGCAACTGAGCTTTGACGCTTTTCAACTCCAGTTATCATACATCATCCTGAAGACAGAACCTGGTCCTTCCAATACAGTTCGTGCAGGTCTCTGTAATTAAAAGGTTTCTCTCCCCCCTCCTCTCTCTTCCATTTTTACTGCCTGTCCAGTCCTGAATAGGCTTCGTCTGACTAACAGCTGGCAGAATGGAAAGGTGATAATGTCTAAATGCTGGAGAGCTCATTAATCTGGAGACAATGCTTCAGGGCTGTCTGGCTGAAACTTGCAATCGTAATACTAAGCAAAAAGAAGAAGTGAAGAAAAACATAAAACTTTCCAGCTTTAAAAGAGACTTTTGCCAAAGCCTCTAAGAGCAGTCAACCAAACAAATCATCCACCCTCATATCACCTATGACTCATTAGAGTCACTGGGGCTGTACCCTGCGTAAAACCTACTTAAAACCAGACTGCACAAGGCCACATTCAAAAATTAGAAAGCACTTCCTGTTTACAGCGTGTCTGCAGTGAGTGGGTGTCGCGCTGGGAGACAGGTAGCAGCTGGCATCCTGAAACTTGTTCTTCTTCTGATGGTCCTAGGGCCTCTTTAAAATACCTCTAACTATCAAGAAGAACTGGTTTGAAACCAACCTGCGGTGGTGATATACCACAGTCAGGCACAAAAAGTATTTTGTATTTGCCAGTGCCCCAATCACAGGCACACCTGCATCCCCACAAGCTGCCAATATCTTTGCATTTAATGAATGTGTATGTGAAGACCACAGGTCAGATTTGTGTGCTTATTTCACATAGTATGGACTAAAGGACAAATATTGGCCTGGGCCAACGTGGAACCACTTCTTTGTGTAATTCTGCTTTTGCACAACAAATGGTGACATGCGAGAAAGCAACAATATTGTGCATGATGAGATTACAACAGTAAGCGACGCTGTAAATGTTTTTTACTCTTTGAATTTCCCTTCAAAACATTCCAAAACATGTTGCTGAACCTTGCTTATAGCAGACCGTTGTCAGTCGCTTCTCACAGATGCAGCATTCATTTCTGAGGAGTTGCAACACCAACACTGCTAAGGGGATGCAGAGCGCTTGACGTAGCCATGGCGCGCACACACAGTTTAATGCAATCCTAACGGCCCCCGGATATTTTCATCATCAGGTAACACTGATACTTCGTCTTAAGCAATCTGTATGATGAAATTTGCTTTTTTTTTCTTTTCTTTTTTTTTACACACCAAGCTTCACTGCATTAGACTACTGACTGAATGCGGAACTACTAAGTTGGCCAAAATGATTAACTGATTAATCAATCAAAAGAAAAGTCATGAGCAACTACTTTAATGATGCACTGGACATTTATGTCATTTTCTCCTCAGGTCACACCTACTCAAATGTGACGATTTAGTTGCTTTTTTTGCAATCGCATGATTCACTACAATTTTCACTCACTTTGACATTAAATAGACAGTGAATTGAACTGATTAATCAAACGGCCAGCTTTTAGAATAATCATTAACAAAACTAGCAATACATATACGATAATAAACAAAGCTTGGACCGACGCTCACGTACAGTTACATTTCAGTGCAGAGGCACCACCGCTGTTGGAGGAGTTATTTAGAGTCTGTTCAACTACTGTTCAACTAACCCGATGACTGTTCAAAAAGTTGACTTCAAGTCTGCCTGTTATGCAAATTAAACGAGCACGAGTAAACTTTTCGGGTGTTTTTGTGTAAAGCACCTCATGTTTAAGGATGGCGATGGTCCGCAGGGAGTTGCATAGGAACTAAATTATTATTGGAGGTGTTTTATAGTTCCCATTCGGAGCGTCTGTCTGCCGATGTGGGAACCGCTTTATAGCTTCGCCGGGCTCTTAACTGCAAAACTGATGACAGGCCCTAGTCCACAAGCTCAAAGCGCCCGGTGCTACAGAAACAGGTGTTGTTGTGAGGTGTGTGTGAGCTACGTGGCTCTGCTTTGTGGTGTTGGTGCCTTCCTGCCAGCCGCACCATACATGTGGGAGGCACATATCAAAACAATGAGACACTTTGTAGCTTGGTGTGTTCTGCTGCTTGCACAGACTTAGCACATCTCCCACACTGCACTAGGTTCACAGCATCAGCCCACTAAATCACAGTCTATGTCCTTTCACTTTAGAGGTGCAGTGGTTTAGAGGTGCAAGCACTCCTTTAACGGCAAAATGACTTTCCATTCCTCACCCAAATTTGGTTGCTTTTCTTTTTAATATAAAATCTATATTACTGCCTAGATGAGATTTGATGTATTTTGTTTCTTTTAAAATTACTAAAACCTATATATAATTTAATAAAAATGTGAATAACTAGTTCTTACAAAGATTTAGCTTCAAATGTACAATAATATTTTTCATCTTCAACCACATGTGACTTATGATATTAGATACACTGAGACAAATATAAGTTTTGATATTTTGGTGTCAACTTACCCTGAGATCAATCACCCTGTTGTCCAGTTTGGTGTCCTGGTTGACCGTGGCTCTGCCTTCCTGGGGACAAACAAAGCACATCCCATCACCCAAAAAGCCCCTCAGCCACTATGAAATGTTCAACAACTAAACTGCCGTGCTCCTGTTTTTTACAGCTTCAGTGATCTATAGCACTTGTGGTCAGTGATGCTTCAGTATTTTTAGAGACTTCTAAGGAAGAGAGCATTAGGTAACTTCTAATACAGGCCTTCCATTTACTTTGTTAAATGCAATAACAATTACAGGGTCAAGAGCAATAAAAGACATCTGCAATGCTAGACAACGGGGCAAGAATAGAGAGAAAAAACAAATGAAAAGGTAAATGTTTCATCACAGGAGGAAACATTGCTTCCAGGGTCGTGGATGTCAGGCTTCCTCTGAGGACACGCTAGGGGTTTGAGCTAAGAGCTCATGGAGCCACATCCTGCTCCAAACAGCTCCACATAGGAGGAGAACAAAAAGCTAGACGAGCAGACAGGCAGATAGACGGGGCTGTTGGGGCATGTGTCTCTGGGGTAGGCAGGTGCTGCTACAAGTGTTTGACTGACGTGCCGAATCCCTGCAGAAAACACCTGGAAAGCTGCTGCAGCTGGAGAGATTTGTTTACAGGACAAACATGCATGGAGCCTCAGCTGTCACCAGCGTGGTGAGACTGCTGTGTTGACTTAAGTAATATGGTAATATAAAATATGATATTGGATATGATGGATATACAGATAAAGAAAGCAATAACCGTTGCTCTGTGGCAAGCAGAAACATTACTGACTCTTTGAACAACACAGCAATACCACATTTAACTTAAAGGGATCCAAGTAGTAGAGTAACAAGACACAAAGATTTATAGTTTAGTCATTTTAACCCACACTGGTTCACAAATTAAAAAACTTAAAATGAATTAACATATAATCAGACCCACATTGAAGTAAATTGCCTTTTAAGCCCCCTCAGCAGCAGCCTCAAAGTTTAACAATCATTAATAACTTGCCTAAGTGGCTCTGAAGCAGAATGGCATTTCCTGACTCTCAATTGATTCAGCAGTGATGCACGATTCCTTAATTGTAATTCAGAGAACTCCCTGAGCACTGGCTGCTGGCTGGTGCAAACGCTGTGTGATGAAATCACAATTTTACATGAGGACGAGTGAATCAGACAAGGTAATTAAGTTTAATTACTCAATCGTTCACTCGGCCTAAAACACAAATCTCCTTTGTCCTTACCGAAAACACCCTGAAGTTAGCTCACTGCATCAATATTCTTCACTTTCTGATTTCAAGCGTTCAGATGAAGTAGGATTAAATTGTTAATTACTTTGTTGTCATTGTATAGTCAGACCAAACCTATCCAAGCACATCCTGAGACTTAGTCAATGACTCCTGCACAAAAAAACTGTCAGCTCTGATTTCTCACACTATCACTGATGTTGGGCAGTTTTAAATTAAAGCAGTCAGCAGGTTTTTTTTTTTCTGAGAATAAACCGTCTGAAGCGAGTGCTGCCTAGTGTCTCCCCGTCAGAACATTAATCATCTACCAAACACCACTAACATGTCCCACAATCACTGTCAACCACTGAACCTCAATCAAAATGATTACAAAGCCGGTACTTCGCTTTGGAAAAGACCGCGGCACGAGGATCTCCAGCACTGAGAATCCTGAGTGAAACCCCCCATCCATCCCTGTGTTCATCCTCACCTCTTCCCCTTCTCCATCAGGCCTGACGGCGTCCTCCAGTTGCAGCGGGAGGCGAGGCTCTGACTGGCTGATGACGAAAATCTGAGAGAAGAAGAATACAAGCGGCATAAAAAATTGAGAGTGTGAAAACCCAACATACGTTTCCAATAGATGTTCTGATAATGGAAAGTAGCAACACTCCACATACAGACAGGAAGTCAAAGCGAAAGACAGTAACCCGTGTCTTTCAGCCACATGTATGGGACAGAAAATGTGTTAAAACTGGTGGGTATCTGGGCTGCTGCAGCAATAATGTAGCTTTGTTGTTGTTTTGGGAGGTGTTGCTGACCTTTTTTGGATTATGACTCAGTTTGTCTCCCACGCTGGAAGCAACATTGTCAGTTCCAGTATGAACACTTTGGAGCATCGAGTGATCAATCACTGCGTTGAGAGAAGAGTCACCGAATATGTGGAGCGAAAAGCTGTGAGGGCGTGTTTACATACTTGCATGACACCTGTGTGTTTCCTGTGTGAAGAGATGTGTTACTGCTTGAACGATGGATGCTCCATCGTCTCGAGCGCATCTACAATGTGCGTGCGGGCAGGTGTGTCAGAGAACCGTGTAAGAGGCGGATTAAAGAAGGGGCTGCGTGCATCCTCTTCGTGTTTACATGTTTGCGTGTTAAGATATTGTTTGCTTGTGTGTAGCGAAAGTTTGCCAACCCTCTCAATGTGGAGCTCCACGTCCTGCTGGGAACAGCTCTCGATCTTCTGCTCCACTTTCCTCACAGATGCCTCCACGTCTACGATGCTCTCCTTGGTGATGCTGGTGGAGAGTGTCGAGAGGTTGGATTTTAAACAACAACTTTCACCGCTTAGAAAACGAAGTCGCCTGTTTGGGACGACTGCTGTGTGAAAACCACATTTACATTACAATGTGACCGACGCTCATTGTCAGGGTTTTTACATTTTTCATGATGCAACATGTAGGGGTTATTTTGTGGATATGGGTGAGTGCCTTCTGACTGTTTGTGGGGGGTTGTGGCTTTCGGAACCCCCCCTCCACCTCCCCCGCCTCCTACTCAACTCAAGCACGTGTCTGCTTGTGTTATGCTCAAATCAACAGGCTGCAATGGGGTGGAAAATATTTCCACGTATCTTATTTTAGGCAAATGGCTGTCTGTTATGAAACGGCGCATCTTGATGCGGGGAATCAAAATACAGTATCACACTGCAATTTTCACCCTCTTCCAAATAGATTCAAGGACCCTGAAATGATTCCTGTCACCACATTGTTTTTCAAATGGTGCTTATTTTGCTTTTAGAAAAATCTCATCTGGTGGCATCACACTGGGGTTTTTAGACAGCACGAAGGGCCTATTGTGAACCAACCGTCTACCAAGTGTTTGTACTATTAAACCAGTATCAGCTTATTTCCAGGCAGATGGAAAGATGCATTGTATTAATGTGTGAGCACAAATTTCAGATTGTCTTCAACCTTTTATATCTGTTACAAAAGACAGAAAGTAAACACGCAGAAGCGAAAGTGGGGCTGTGAGAAGACATGCTGGACCCACTGGGAAGTACCCAGGTCTACTTCAGATGGCTTCACACTGACACCAGAGGCAGGGATTTCCCCATTTTAAACGCATGCTATCATGCATTAGAGCATATAAGGGGAACCTGTTTTAAATTTTATCACAATGGGTTTTCAAAACAATGCCTCGTCTTCCTACTCAATAAAACTCAGAATCTCATGTGAGATATGAGGAACAACACCCACTGACTGTCTCACAGCGCAAGGCCAGATGGGAAACCTGCTGTAATCCTTCACTACTGCTCATTAAAAAGCAGTAATGAGAGACTGAACACTGGGGTACTGCTGTCCCTTCAGCCCCACGACAGCTGCCACCATATCCCTTCCCTTCTACTAGGAGATCAGTTAGATAAATAAATCCCTACATTAATAACCTCCGCTGCGGGGCCCCAGACGCTGGTGACAACACACTGAGAGCACAGCGAGGGAAACGGAGCGATTAATTCAAGACCGAGGTCTGACAATATCACATGGAGATGAGGCATAGGAGTCAGTGAGAAAAGGGGAATTAGAAGGCTTTTCTGCTAAATCAGTGACCCAGGAAAAACAAGATGGACGCTTCTGTAACCCTGGCTACGATCTCATTTAAAATTGCTGAAATAAAAAAGATTCATAGAGCTTACTAGAGATGCAACATTTGAAATTAGCAGAAGATAAGGATTTCAGTTTTATTATTGCTATATTTCAGTGCTAAAATGTTCACATTTTTAAAGCTTGTTAACCAATGTAAGAGAAATATACTAGGAACAACTGGATATTATGGTCTAAGGGATTTTCAGCCCTTCAGATTCAACATAAACTATCAAGACCAAACAAAACACAAAAAAAGTCAAAAGCAGCATCAGAAAATGACCTCCAGCACTATGCTACCAGTTGTTTACTAAATAAAAACAGAAGGGAGGGGAAAAGGCACTTTCCTCAGTAAAGTGGAAGAATTAATAAGCTCTTAAATTTTTCTGTACAGTATAATGCAGAAACTAAAAACTGTTGGATATTTCAAAAGCATAACAACAGGGGACAATCTGAGGGCAAGTACTCACTGGGGAAGATCCCCTCAGAACTACATACGCACTTTCCAGGGCTTTTTGAAGGATTTTATTCTGTGCATTTAACTCATCCATGTGAGCACACTTGGAGGCATGGGCTGCCATGCAGGTCACCCGGGGAGTAGTTAGGGATTTTTCTTTTGGTGCTTGGTCATGGCACCTCAGCCACGGACACAGAGGGGATCAAACCAGGGGACCTCATAGTCCCAAAGCCGCTGCTCTAACCACCAGTCCAATCAACATCACTTACATCAAGGTAGTTTGTGTGCTGGGAATAGCAGCTAGACAAGACATTTAAAACAGAGCTCTAGTTAAAGTGTATCTTTTGAAACAATATGGTTAAGTCAACATAGTTAGGAGTGGTATGGCTACTGCTCTCAATGAATACTGGAGATTTGACACAATTTTAAACATGCCAAAGACTCTGATCCTACATTGAATTAAACCAAGTACTAGCCTACACACAAAAATCAGACATGACTAATTTTATTGCAGTTTCAAAGGCCAACTCTCGGGCCAAACAATTCTGAGTTACTCGAGCACAGTAAAGGTTGCAGAGCCGGATCATTTAATTAAACCGCGTGAGAGAGCAGAGGATGACTTGGACATAATATACATGAAAGGAGACTTCCTTTGCAATGTCATTTCTTCCCTCTGCATGATTATGAGAGGATTTCCTTGTAATCCAAGGGCTCACTTAACTTGTCAATCACTGCACCAAACTGTGTGAAACTAAGTGTGGGCCTGAAAGCCACTGAAACCGAAACCATGCCACCTGTTCCTAAAGATACAAATAAAACACATGCAAAATCTCGATAGTCACAGCAATGTTCAGTACGCTTCTTGGTGGGCCTGTTAGACTGCAATGTCACATTGCAGCTCTTCAGCTTTGATGTGTTGACTTGGCAACGGTGTCATCACTTTCACTTGACTCTGTTGTTAGGTGACGAGGCGTTGCCACACAATCCAACGGACCAACCACGACATTGCAGAACCAGACTGAGGAACTGCTGCACACAATTTATGAGATTTATGTATCCATACACGTCTCCAAAGAGGTTTGACTCTAAAAAGCTTTTAATGCAATCATTTTATGTCAACTTTTCATGTCGTTCTTCGAAAAACCCAAATACAAGCCCACACGTTCGCAAGCCTATAATGCAACCACCGCCGCTATTACGCCTGAACTGTAGAAACTTTTTAAGCGGCGATCTGTTTTTCGCAATCTTCACATTGCTTAAGTTCACTATAATCCAGTGTCATAACTGTCATTTTGGTCTGGCAGATTACAGTTGTGGGTGTTACCCTTAACCTCATTTAGCAACATCCAAGGAGATGCCGTGTACTTAATACATGATCATTTAAGTCTTCCACATTAAATTCCTTAAACACTGGGCGTACTGCAAAACAATTGCATTTTGAAATGAATGTCCCACGTGTTTAAGTAAATTATATCTACGTGAATTGCAACATAAATTCGAATTTCAAGTCCCAAAACAGATTTCTTTTACAAATGAGCCTCCGTGTGAACCTCTAATGTCAGCTTTAAGCAGCATTATTACCAGCTCTTCCCCCTTTATTATTTTAATACAGTGCACATCCTCTGATAATTGTGTTCATTCATAGACCACCAGTAATGGGCTGCTAAGATGACTAATGATGCTTGGTATTTCTCCCCCCTCTGATCCAAGCTGCTATATCAGCCATCTCAACAGGAACTGCTCTATTAAAACACCACCGTATTCCACCCTGTTAAAAGCCAGCATTTGCTGTCAAGTGAAAAATGATTGATTCCCCTCACTCCGCTCAGAATGTGTGAAAATGGATCAGTGGACGATTAGGGCCCAGAGTTTTCCCACCATTGTCTTTGCGCTCTCTAACAGGAAGAAACAGTCTCGGTACTCACTTTGCGGCAAACTTGACCATCTGCTTGCTGGCACGATCTCCCACTGCGACCAGCGCCTGCACGTTGAACTGCTGCTGACGCAAGACCAAGAAGCATTGCTTCCCTGAAAACAAAACAACGAGAATAGATAGTGCCGGACGCAGGCTTAATGGGCTTGTCACACTAAAACCTTTGGCACCTCTGACTGAAGCAAAGTCAGTTTGTTTGGTCAAAAGGATCAGGTGAAGTGTCAAACAATCAAGAAGAGAGCCTTGTCTTGAACAGCACTCTGTGGAAAAGGGAGGATTGCTACCTTCCCATCAAACACACACACACACACACACCTAGGGAGCCTGTAAACAAGTTAGCTAACAAAGTCTCAGGGCAGTAGCTAGTCAGACCACCCAGGTACTTTGATGTTTGTTGCCTGTGAGAAGGGGGCGGGTGGTGGGTGTAATAGCAATGTCAAAATCCCACCAACAGATGCACCTCATCGCACACTAAATCAGGATGTTATTCTGGTCACACGGACATCCTACAGCGAGCAGAGAGAATGAAGACGCAAGGAGAGGGGAAGTGACCATTGACTCTGGAAGTTATCTTGCAAGGAAACGGCTAAAAGACCATCCTCATTGAGCCTCGGTTTATTTATGATGACAGTTTTAGCACTGCAGAAAACAGGGCTTTGAGTTCAATATAGGGGTGTAATAACCAGGCACAGCTCTGTGGGTTCATTGTATTCAAAAAGAGCAGCTTTGTGGCTGCTAGTTGCTGGAACCCTGCAAGGAGTTATCTGATCTTCCAGTTGGCAGTGACGTGCTAGTCTGACTATGATATCAAAAACACCCTCTGGTTGTCAAAGTACCGAACATGGAAGGAAAGGAAAAAAGATATGAGGATATATAATGTATTCTATTATCTAGAAAATTGCGGTAATGTTTTATCTGATACTAAGTTTATTCTGGGTTTGTTTGTTGTGGAATATCACATTAGAAAGCTGCACACCTTCGGTGTTGTCCCTAAATAGATAGATGTCAGTCATTTAGGTCATGAGAAATCCAACTGCACCAAGTCAAAGCCAACTGCTTTTGCCGTTTGATCTTGAAGAGAAAGGAGTGATGGGGAGAAGTGACCCGAGGGCAAATGTTTTGGCTTTTCACTATAGCACACTGAGGATTAAAGCATAGGGCATCTAATCTGTGCTGTTTGTGTCTTTCACACAAAAGAAACTCGCTGTTAGCCAAGAAAGGTGAACAGCTAGGGGTGGGGTTGGGGGTGTTCTCACCTTTGGCTCGACTGGTGTGGACTCGGGCACGCAGCCAGATCAGCTGGTCAGCTTTCTCAGGGGTAAGGTCTTGGACTCGCACCAGTGTCCTGTCTGGCTCAGAAAACACACAAAGATTTTATTACATCAAAGCACTTTTGTTCTTTTATTTCCCCCCCACCCCATACCCCACACCCACACCGCCATGCAAGGAATGATGGCACACCCCTCCATCTCTCCCCTGCAAAGCACTCTCAAAGGCAGAACCAAATGTGAATAAGCATGCATGTGCATGTGTAGAAGTACGGACGATAAAACGCTCAAATTACAAGCATGCCTAATAAATAAGACACACTAGGAGGCCTGCTGAAAGCTGTCCAACTCACCTATTCTCTCTGGGTTTTATGACAAACTGACTCTAGTTTCACCTGTATCACTCAGAGGCATGCTTTCCCCTTATTATCAGGGAGAAGAAGAGGCAGACACTGAGGCTACACCAGAGAAAACAGAGCCGCCCTTTTGGCTGAGAACTCTGCATCAACCCACATGAAAGTCCTCCACCTCACCCCCCCCATCCGTCCCAATGGCTGAGCTTGGCATGCAGGTGAGCGAGGCCATGCATTGTTTGCTGCTACTGGAGCTGAAAGCAGATCCAGACAGACGGACGACGTCGAACGTCAGCCTGCCACCTCGTTCGTCGGGAAGTTATCAACTATTCGTTACTACAATTATCACAAGAATCGTTGAAACCAGGATGAGAGAAACACATTTGTTGCGATGTTTATCACTTGTAATCGTGTAAAATCAGTATTTTTGTCAGTCAAACCAAGGTCATCTGAGAAGTTGTGGATCAACCTGCTGCACAGAGAATTATTGCATCTAAGTGTTTGTTCCAAATTTGCATGTTCAACTGGTGTTTCCCAGCAAGGGCCTGACCCATATATGACCTTTATATGAATGGTGTGCTGTGATGACTTGCAATGTTCTTGTGTTTGAAGTGATGAAATGAACACGGTGTGCTTCTCTTGAACAGAGTTCATCTGGCACACATCATGTTTTAAAGTACTACCCCAACGCTTCCAAATCCATATCTGAAAATGCTACTATCCTGCAGAACAAGGAAAACACTAGACTAAAATAACAGGACTCATCAATTTGTAAAGCTCTGAGGCTTGTTTTTTTTTGGTCAACCGACACTTTGTAAGTTGACTGACGAGAAACTGAGTGAAATGCGGTGTACAGATAAGAAATTACAAAATCCAGCTTGAAATAATATTTTCGACATCAATGGAAGTTGGTGCGTTTATGACGTGTACTGTTTATCTATATCTGTTCATCTGTTTTTCACACATTGCGACAAAGAATGAGTAAACGCTTCTGAAATGCACACCTTACTTTCGCATTGTGACAAACACGGCATCACACAGAAAAGTAACCCAACAATTTTCAGATTCTTGAAACGCCATATATACTGTATCTCTACGTATGAGAAATGCGTCTCTCTGTTAATTTATTTAATTATATCATGACACGTGTTATCTCTTTATGCAAATTTCAACTGAATTGTGAGATGTCTGTGTGGGCAGATGTGTGAGAGAAGAAGCTGCTATACGTACCCAGTTTTTGTTGGGACTGAACCATAGCTGACACGCCATATCTGTCCTTGGCAAAGTCCTTAAACATTAAAAGCATGACATCTTAGTGACTGAGATCCTTTCATTGAACCGTTAAATAAAACATCACACGTTTTTTAGCATGCGCACGTCAACTGTATTGTTCTCCGAGACAGTTCTGCCACTTTGATTTCATAACTGTCTGACGTCTGTTTGTCAGTCTGTCTGTCTGTCCGTCTACTACATCTAAGATAACACACCGGCAGAACAGATAATGGGGCTTATCACGATCTTAGGAGAATACTGTAGACAAGAAAAACAGACTTAAACGTGAAGGTATTTGCATACAAATTGTTGTAAAGGTGCGAAGAGCAGCAAGAATCAAAGACTGAGATGGGTTATGTGATCTGCACTTACATCTTCCTCTGTGCTTTGTTGTTCGGCAGCCTGAAACACAAAGAGGCAACAGGGATTTAATTGCCATTGCCCATAGTCAGGAAATAACAACAAGAAGACTGTCTTTCAAACTATGAACCAAAATTAAAAAAAAAAAAAAAAATGTTCAAAAACATTTGCCATCAAATGGAGTGTTTTGCTACAACAGTCATGTATATTGTGTCTTCATCTTGTCCCATGCGCGTTTGAATAAAATGAATAAATCATAGCTCCGTCCTAGTGCCAAGGCTTAGATCCTAAGACAGTTCTTGCACACATAGCACCAACACATCATAGACAATGAGTAATGGCAGCAGGAGATATTACTTTGTAATAGAACCAGCGTAAGTGGACAGATATTTTTTATCTCTGCCCTGACTTCTAGGCAAATGACTCCCAGAGTGCGATGAGATCGAGTCTTGGCAAAGTTACGGTTCCATTTTCCATGCAAATTGATATTGGTGCGTGGAAATGGCTGGTGGCAGTGGAACGAATTGAAATCGCCCATTCTTGATATGATAATTCAGTCACATGATGGATGATATTGCAGCTTATGATCAGCTGAATACAGACCTGCTCAACCCATGAAGCAACCAAGCCACACTGACTCCACTAAAGTGACAAGTGCTAGCATAAAAACACACAGCAGAAAATAACACAGCAAGCACTTCACTCAATAAACAGTCAAGTTGGTTTATAGTCAAAGCATGCGATGTCAAAGGCAGCAAAGTGCTCCTTCTTTAAACATGCAGACGGATGTGTACATCTGGAACCATGGACTGTTTACAGCCTTTACTTGTCAAGCATGAGTCATAATACAGTGACACACAGGGAATTAAACTCAATGGTACATTTTCTAAAGATGGCCTTTTTGATGTCCCGCTACACGTTATATGCATGTTTGATACTTTAGCTACTTCTTTTACTCTACAAGTGACACACAAGCTTCACATTTTAATATGAAACCAGATGTCGAGACTATACCATTAAGGTAAGCGAACATCACCAAAGACTTATATGGTGGATTTTTGGCACTGAATTCCAAACAACTTCATGAAAAGGAAACACAAATTTCCTTAAATGAGCAGGGGACTGAAAAGAGGACTGGCTGTTGAATCCTGTTTAGTAAAACCAACACTAAAAAACTGAAGAGGAAGCAAGCAGACTTTTTAGACATAATTTGATCATTAGTCATCTTCTTGTCAACAGTGGCTAAGGTGACATTTTGATGCCATTTCATTACTTACAAAATATAAAAGCAGATTTGCGTCATGTAAGTAAGTACTACCCTCCACATTTATTAAACCTTTAAACCAATCCAAAATTAGAATTTTTATTATATGTATATAGCATCAATAACAACACAAATTGTCTCAAGATATTTTCCAAACCCCGGTCTGAAACCTGGCCTTAAACCCCCACAGCAAGCACAAAGGTGATGGTGGCAAGGAAAATCTCCCTCTTAACAGGAAGAGCAGAACACAGCTAATATGGAGGGACCCCTCTGCCTGAGGTCAACCAGGCAAACATCATCAGGTCTGTGTTCCAGCCTGGTAAGGGATTAAAAATATCTCTAAAAATAAAAATTTCTCCTTCCAGGAAAACCATCTACAAATGGCAGATATCCAAAAAAGGTTCAAAAAAGGCAACTGGACTTGTAGAGTTTTTCGAGAAGACGTTTCACCTCTCATCAGTTCATTGAACAAAGGAAGGTCACTCTACAAGGATGAGTGGTGAAATGTCTTCTCAAAAACTCTACAAGTCCAGTTGTCTTTCTTGGATATAACATGACCTGGATGACTGAGAAGTCAAGTGGCATAGATTTCTAATGACTTCCAGGAATGGCCACTCGAGCACATTACACCCAAGAGCAGTTGATTTAAAGCAACAAGTCATTTTCAAGGGCTTTATTTCTTTCATCACATGATCTGCAGGTAACTCTATCAACATCCAATGCCTACAATTTAGAAAAACGACTGAACAGGTAAGACGACTCCAGTGACAAACAGGTAGACAGACGCCACAGACAACAAATGCCACTGGCTATGGCTGCCGCCGACATGGACGGATTAAGGTAAATATCCAAAACTTGTAGCATCTATGGCACTAAGGCAGAGCATAAAATGGTATGTGAAATGGTCTTCACTGGGTACAGTGCAATTACATGACTGGTTTGTTACTGGAAAGTAATAATTTCCTAGCTTTGTGGGATATAAAGAACTCAATGTGAATCTGTGTGTTGGTGTTAACTGTGTCAAGTCTGCTAGGGATGATGGGGCAATGAAGGATTTTGGAAACCATGGCTGTGTAAAAGAACTGAAAAATCCTGTTCAATGTTAACGCAGGGCAAAATTTCAGGATTTCAAAGGATTTCAAACACATTTTTTACCAAATCATCATAGCAATGTGAGCAAACATGTCCTCGAGAATGTTGTAATAAGTGCAACCTTTAATGAATGTTGAGTGATGACTTTGCATAGAGTGAAGAAAATAGCACTTTGTTTGGGTGGACATAAACACAGCTAAAATGACAGGAATACTTAAACAATAGTCAGTCTTTCCCCCCCCTGTCGGCTAGCCTACCCTGCTGGACCCACAATGCCCAGCAGGACGGCACGTCATAGCCCTACCAGCTGTAAAAAGGGGGCAGCGGATGTGAAACAACAAAACAGAAATATTTTAGAAAAACAATGCTGACCAGCTTGGCTTGTTTCTCAGCCTTCTTTGCAGCTTTCTCCGCTTCCTTCTGCTGTTTCTTCAGGGCTTTCTTTGACTGAGCCTGCTGCTCCTCCTCCGTCGCCCTGAAACAGGAAGAAACCCACAACATAAACATTTAAGTAGACTTCCACCTCCTATTTCTCCTGCATCCCACACGGAAGTAGTTGACCGCCTGGGAAAATTAATTCTGAGCCATCACCACCTCCAGCTTTTAAGTCTGCACTACCTTTAATCCCATTGTTATTTCAAACAAAGCAGCTGTAGGTTAAGTGAATAGAGAGCCAGGAATTTGGAGAGCTGCTAAAAGCTGAGATGTCAGAAAGTAAGATTGGCAAGATAAATGCTACTGCTTTAGGAGGACAGTAGTCTGACCACTTTCTAATCCATTATAGAAAACTGATTATCCAATTATGATAACATTATGTCTTATAAAGGTAAAGATGCCTTTATTTGCTAAATAAAACTGCCACACTATCCAACACAACACAATGGCAGAGCTGATAAGCGTGAGACATTTGCCTATAGTAAAGCAACACAGAAATAGGTAAATACAACTGCACAGTCAAGACGTAGGTCACGATATTACATACAAGAGAGTAGGAACAGTTTAATGTTTGGACTGACATCTATTGGTATTGCTTTCTATGTTGATGACATCCAAATATGAAGGAAACAAAAGCGTGTTAGAGACGACTGAATATTTTTCATATTTTATATTCTTCAAAGTCACTACTCATTGCTTTGATGACAGCTTTGCACACTTTTGGCATTCTCCCAATCAGGTACATGAGGCAGTCACCTGGAATAGTTTTCCGTTAACAGGTGTGCCATGTCAAGAATGAATTTGTGGAATTTTACACATCAGTTGAGTTGTAAAGAGCTAGGGTTGGACCTCCATTTTCCACAGTGAATGGCCATATTGGACTGCCGTTCTAATCCATATTATCACAAGACCCACTCAACCAAGTAAAGAGGAACGACAGTCCATGATTACTTTAAGACAGGAAGATCAGTTATTCTGGAAAAGTTCAAGAACTTTGAACGTAACCTGGAACGAAAAATATCAAACCCTATGATGAAACCGGCTCTCACAAGGAAAGCAAGAGTTGCGTCTGCTGCAGATGATACATTTATTAGTTTCCAGCCTTAGAAACTGCAAATTAAAAGCACCTAAGAGGTAAGCCCATGTAAATGCTTCACAGGCACAGGCTCAAAAGGCAGACACATTTCAACAGCAACTGTTCAGAGGAGACTGCATGAGTCAGGCACTCATGACTGAATTGCTGCAAATAAGCCACTGGTGAGGAAGAACAATAAGAGACGAAAGACTCAAAGAATAGACATTAGACCAATGGAAATGTCTACTTTGGTCAGATATGTCCAAATGTAAGATATTTTGGTTCCACTGCCCATGTCTTTTTGAGAAGCAGAAAATATTTTATTTTTGATAATTTTTTAATGATTTGCTACCGACACATGTTTCTATTATTTTGACGAAGCGAAGACAAAGTGTAGAAACGTGTCGGTAACGAATACCGACACGTTTCTATTATTTTGACAACCACACTTTAGTCAGTGCACTATGCTAAACAACAGAAACACTTTGGTGTTTCATTCAGTCCAGTTTAACAGCACCGCAGACTACATCCTCTAACGTTTTTGAACATAAACTATAACAGTCTTGAAGGGGGATTTTGTCCACGACTGTTATATTAGAATGCATGTGTTTTCATCAGAGTACTTGAACTGAGCACATGTTGAACGACATCAGTGGTTTTTAAAAAGTGACTGAAAGTGATGAGCCTACATTTTTGGTGACAGACTAAGACACTGAAGAGGAAGCAGCAATAAGCCAACAGGTCATAGTCTTCATTTTATAAACTGTCTGAACTTTGCAACATGACATATTCATTAGATCACATGACAGTGTGCTAAGAACGCAGGTGAATGAATACGTGCAGTTTGGTTTTTCCAAACACCAGGTGTCTAGATCCGAAGGAAGCCTATGAGCAACAGGGCCCTGTTTAGTCACAGGAAATAACAAGGACCAAAGGCCAACTATGAATAGCAATAAAGCCTAAACAAGACACAGAAATCACAACATATTATGACTTCACACCAAGCTTGCACTTCCTTTGGAGCCAAATGAAATACAAAACACAACCAACAACATAAAACCCATCCACAGGGCTCAGTTTCAGCATTTATATTTTTATCATCGTTTACACTGACTACATTTTGGAAGAGCACAACCAGTGGAAGTATGAAATAAACCACAGAAAACATGCTTATGATCACCCTACCTTTACCTTTTGTAAACCCAGACTACAAAGTATGTGAAGCAGATCAATTAAGGTGCTCTTTGCTTGAATAATTGACATTTCCAACCAAGCAGTTGAATTCATTAAACTGTATCAACAACCTTTTTTAGCCACAGGCGAGTTAGATTGGTATCAAACCAGTACACAAACAATACTCTGTGGATCCATTCCTTAAACGGCTAATTTAATATGCCACAGACAAAAGATCGTATCTCATACAGTTAAATATAATGATCTCAACCCATTTGGCAACTGTCACCCAACAGTTAACACAAGCATAACAAGAGGACAACAGGTGCATTACAGCCAACAGTTGTTAGGCTAAACAAAAATGAATCTTATATCATTGCCATTTCTGACCTCGCCTTATTGTAAAAGGTCAATAAACACGTAGGAGCAGTTGAACACAAAAACATAAAACTAAATGTTATCACTCCTCATATGAAACTCTGCAATCTGAAGTGCACCAAGTCACATAGACAGCTGAAGGCTCTTCACATTACAATGCATTTCAGTGTATTGTAATGTTGTGAAACAATAACTCACTCAACCAGCTGGTTAAATCTGAAGCTAGGGCATGCAGTGTTCTTGTACAGGCTTGTGTTACACAACGATCAGCCACAACATTAAAACCACTAACAGGAGAAGTGGATGACATTGACCATCTTGTGACAATACAATGTTCTCCTGGGAAACTTTTGGACCTGGCAATCATGTGGATGTTATTAAGGCACCCACCTAGACCAGACCAGGCACCCCCACCCCATAGCAATGACAATCCTTGATGGCAGCAGCCATCCCCAGCCAGATGCAGCCTGATGCAGGCACAAAAATGGTTTAGGAACAACTCAAAGAAACATGAAGATCAGCCCAAGGTGTTGACCTGGCCTCCAAATTCACCAGATTCCAAACTGATCAAATATCTGTATGATGATCTACAGATGCCCCTCCCCTCAACCCATGTGACCCAAAGGCCCCCACTAACAATATTTTGTTGCCAGACACCACAGGACATCCTCAGAAGGCCTATGTCCATTCTCTGATGAGTGAGAAGCATTTTGAAGGCACAAGAGAGACCTACACAATATTAGGAAGGCGGTCATAATGTTAAAGTATGATCGGTGTATGGTGGGGCATTTAAATATTTTCATTATTTCCAAATTGTGGAACAAAATATTACAAATAAAGACCCTGTAATTACACCTTAGTTCGTCACTAAGTGGTAATCTCAACACAAAAATTGACATTAATTAGTACTGTAATATTTACCGCAGGTTTATTAATTCCATTACAATGTGCTGCTTTTTAGTTCATTTTCCTTTTAACTGACTGTGATCAAAACAATACACTATGGTAACTTTAGCTTATTAGACAAACAAAACAATCCCTCCTGCCTCAACTCCAATTTAAAGGCAGCTTATAACCAGAGGGGAAACTGACAGCAGAGGAATGTCCTTAAACAGGACCAGACAGGTAGAGATTTGCAAATTTGTGTAATAAAACAGAGTGAAATTGTATGTTTTACGTTGCAAAACCATTAGACTGAGGAAGAATACAACTTCAGTATGTTGTCTGAATCAGATTTCAGTTGGCCATCTGTTCAAACACACCACCTGGATTGAATTAATTCCTGCTTTGAATGCTGCAGCACAATGTAACCTGAATTAGTTCAACCTAATTGTAATACCCTAAATTCTCCAAAGACCTCCAAAGGACTTGTAGCACATCCTGTCGCCTTATATCTGAATCTTGTCACTTTTTAGACCACATCAACATGAACAGATTTGACTTTATCGCCTGAAACGCTATTAGCCAGAACATTATGGCCTCGTCATATATACAATTTTATGTTGCTAACATTCAAATGTTTTGTTCACAGATACTGAACTTTATGGCGTATTTAGTTAAACTTTCAGATGATGCAATCTTCTGCATGTTAAGGCAATGCTAGCTAGCCGCTATCCGAGTTAGCACTATCATCCTGCAGAGACGTGAGTTACAGCGGGCACAACTTTCACGCCGTTCTTACCCCTGGACTTCCTCTTTAGTCATGTCGAGTTATGTTCTTGGATAATTAAGAGAAAATACTTCGCGACTGTTTGACAGGGAGAAGCACCACATCAGCTGTTCAGAGCATGGACGGGCACCGGAAGGAAGGACCTGTTTTGACGCAGCACGAAATACCGGACGCTCGGGAGTCCGACTAGAAATGAAGTAAACTGTGGTTCCGGCTCAGTTATACAGTATTTGCCAGACAGGACTTACTCATTCATTCAATCATCTTCTGTAACCGCTTGTCCTATGAAGGGGTCGCGGGGGGTTGCCAGTCTATCGCAAGGCTAATACAGAATTTACACTAAATACAAAAATGTACACTGCTATAAATTGGAGTAATTCTGTGTTCTGTGAATTGCAGCATTAGAAATTCTAGTTGTGGAAAATATAAAGTCAAAACATAAATATATAACAAAACAAGACAATGGATGGAGACAGCTCACATACAGTATGTCCAGACTTAATAAGCTATAAGTGTAGCATCTGTTTTGATGAATGATTATAATAAATAAGAAATGATTCTGACCAGCATGCAGCCTATGTATATGGAGTTTTGTGTGCATTGATTGTTTCTAATAACAACTCCACATGGTCATTTTGCTTGTGTACAGAATGGTGACTTTGTACCTTGTGGATTCTTTTTGCCATCTGTGGACTGGGCTCTTCCGCCATTGTGTGCTTAGTCTTTTTGATGCTGTGTATATTATGAGTACTTGTTTTCAACATTTTTCCTTGAACTGTCACTTGAAGGAAGCTAGTTATGAACTGAAACATATACTAGCCTTAGATTAAACAAATTGTTATTCGTGTGGTCAAAAATGTTAAGTTGACCCTTAATTGCTGTTGAAGTTATCAATGAGATAAAATAAGATTACCTTTAAAAGTTTAACAAAAGTAAAGAATGTAGCCCACCATATAAGTGACCACTATGTGTGGGCTGTTTTACACATCCACGTGAACTAAAAGTGACACTCTCCGTGAAATTACTTTCACGCCCTTGGCTGAGTGCACTAAGTGCACCCAGGTATCCAGTGACCTTTGCAGGAACGGCCAAGCACAGCAAGAGATGGGGGTTTGAATACAGTGGGGGTGTCATCAAAGCTTTTCCCAGGCTGTTGTCCACAGGAGCTTCTGATGCAGGAAGCAGCCTTCCTGCTGCTCACTTTCCAACCAAAACAACATAACCTTTAATGGAGCATGTCACAACCCCAAAGTAGCCTGTTGTATATGTGTTATTTTCATCTGTAGTTTGCAGCTGCACTTTAAAAGTATTTCTGCACTTACTGGTCCTGTCAGTCATTATTTTAATTATCAGCAGCGACAACCGTTACATGGGGAATAGAACGAAGTCCACGTGTGAAACGTAGCACTGAGATGCACAGAGATAATGAATCACCAGAAAAGACAATTTCCTGCCTATTTCAACAGCTTTGCCCTTTAACCCAGTAAATCAAACAAAAACTTTTCACTGCTAGAACAAGTTTGTTTTAACTGATGTATATGGATTGATGCTACATTTCACAGGATGAAGATATTTATGTTTTGTGAGACGTGGTGGCCACGGTATATAATCATGCAAGAGAGGCTTTGTTTATGTAAAATAAACACTTCTAAAAATTAGTATCGCCGAAGACCCAGCAACTGAGTTGTGTGGTGTCAATCAACGCATTTAATTCCTCATCGCACAGAGAATAATGGCTTTAATAATTAATGAGAGGCACATATTTTTGCTCCCAAGTGAGTTGGGTCGAGTGCTTAAAATTTATGCGCTCAAGTGTGCAGATTAGTCAGTCAGAAGAAGAACAAAGAACCCTTTTTATGATGGTGAAGTTATGTTTTTGGGGTTAGGGCTTGCATTTAGGGCTGTGCACCGTCACATTCGTGACTGTTGAGTTCCCTTTTGTTCTTTCTGAAGGTTTTCACCCTGCAATCACCAATATCTGATATTATAACACAGTGTAACCGTGGTATGCACACACCAGGTAGTTGTTATGATCCCAGCTCTACGGCAAGGAAAGCAGATGAAGGAAACGGGTGATGAAGGAGCACAGCAAAGGGTGATTCAGAGATCCCACAGACTGAGGGCAGCCAAACTCTTTTTATGCTAATTCTGCATCATTTAGCTACATTTCCAACTGAAAAAAGCCCTCCTTGTTTTGTCCTGTTTCACTGTGAGAGACCAGTGGCCTTAACTATCCATTAACCTTGTGCCTTGATGGGAGCACTTCACACCTTTTTTAAATGTAAAGAAATGGAAATGAAACTCCACTGGAGTTGTTGAATAAATGCCAGCGTTGCATTGCACGGCAGCCATTCTCCATGGCTCCATTCTCCTTGACATCTATTGTTTTCCCTATTCTTTGGTCTCCAACTTGAACATGGCCCTCTGTCACCAGGCCACCCGGATTAAAAATCTCCAGAAAACACAGCAGATAAAAGAAGCCACAGAAAGATTGATGTTGGTGTGGATTTAAAACATGCCATTTTTATGTCTTATGTTGTCACCATGTAACTGGTAGGTTTATTGTCAGTGATATATGTCCGTCTATTCGCATATTCAGCCTAAAGGAACCCAGTTATGAATGCCATTATTTTAGTTTTGTGAGTCAGGGTGGCCATGTTGACCCACTTTCTAGGATCTGAATGAGGATAAAACTTGTTTACAAGCATAAAGAAAGCAGTATATCTCGCAAACTGAAAAGAGAGAGAATAAGTCAAAGGTCAACGTAGCATGCTATTTTCTTTGTTAAGACCCCATATGGGTGCTAATTATGACTGAAGATTTGAGCTTTTGTGAGGTGGGTGCCTAAGATGTAAAAGTGCACAGATGTTCTTGCAATTACAGGGCCTGCCTGCTCAGTCCTCCTGCTTCTCAGCCAGTTCAGGTGGTGACATTTGTGTTAGGAGACGCTCCCCCCATCCCCCCACCCCCAGCACACAGACTCGCACACAAACACACCCACCCCCTGAGGGGAGGTGGAGCTGGTGAAAAGGCACACCACACAACATTTATGAGAGGCATTGATTCTTTTATTTTTACATAAAAAACAAAATACAAAAATTGTAATAAAAAAGCAGCAGTTTCTTTAGTATGCAAACTTCCAGTGGGAATGACAGGCAATAAATAACAGCTTTCAGATAATCACACAATTTAAGTGCGAACAAACAAATGTTACAAACTATGTACAGGTTTACAAAAGCAGCTACTATTCCTGAAAACAGATAAGGGCATTGTGTACCCGAGATTTGATAAAGCATCACAGACCGGTAAGATGAAAACACGGATAATGGATCTAGAGTAAAGTTGAATGAATGGAAACGAGGCACAGCCTGAGGACACAATCCGCTTTAAGGCGCAAACAAAAACAAAGAAAACAAAAAAAAACTGTCAATAACTGCAACAAAAAATCTCACATGACACACAACTGCAGTTTTCAAGGCAAACAAGTGGAAAAGTATAAAAACTCTTCTTTATACATATGTACAAAATGTAGTAAGTTCTTTGAAATTAAAGCTTAGTTTCCCTCTCTTCTGAGAGTGTCCAGTCTCTGACTCTGAGGTGGGCCGTTGGTTAACTCGACAAAACACTTGAAGATTCGGATTCCGTTGACACGGATGAAATTGGACCTCGCTTCTTTGTCATGAGGGTCGTTTTCTGACTTGATTTGCTGCTGGCTGTCAGCGCACTCCTGGCAGATTTCTTAAACTTAACTCCCAGGAAAGCGTACAGGATGGGGTTTAGGCAGCAGTGAAAGTAGGCCAGAGCCTCAGTGATTGAAATCCACTTCTCCACTGACTGTTGCAGCCCACAAGACGGGGAGATCACATTCAGCATCATGAGGGTGTCCAGAAAGATGCCAATGCAGTAGGGCAGCCAGCAGGAGAAAAAACACAGGATGAGGATGACTGTGGTCTTCAGAGCTTTCTTCTTCAGTGTCTGGCCCTTGGTGCCCTGAGACAGCTTGGCGATGATGATGCAGTAGCAGATGAGGATGACCAGGCCCGGCAGGATGAAGCCCACCAGAATGTGCTGGAAGCGAAACACAACTGTCCATGTGAGATAGGTTTCCACTGGATAGGAGCGCTGGCAGATTGTCTTGGAGACACCTGTCTCCATGCTTCCATTTGCGATGACTGAGGAGTCGATATTCTGTACCCTGGCAAACACCAGGTCAGGTACAGTGAGTACAGCTGCAGGCAGCCACACACCCACATAGATCACTCTGCTCGCAAGCAGCTTCCTCGTGGCTTGACTGTTTGTGGCTCGTACGACGGCAAGGTACCTGTCTAGACTGATGAATGCCAGGATCAACACGCTGCTGTACAGGTTGACTGTGTAGATCATGTGCACAGACACGCAGAGGAACCCGCCAAAGTACCAGTTTTTGGCTGCATCCACAGCCCAGAAGGGGAGTGTGATGACAAAGAGAAGGTCAGCCACGGAGAGGTGGAGCCGGTACTTGTCCGTCATGGTTTTGACCTTCTTCTGGTAGCCCATGACAATAACGACTAATCCATTGCCAATTATCCCCAGAACAAATATTATTCCATAAACTGTGGGCAGAAAGATCTTGTTGAAGTCGCTGCTGAGGGATCTCCCACATGGCTCCAAGTAATACTCGTCAAAGTCTCCGGACCCCTCTTGGATGTCAGTACCGTTGTCAAAAAAATCGTACACATATTCGACCTGCAAGAAGAAAAAAAATAAACAATTAACATAATTTAATAAATGAATTCACATTTTCCAAATTCTGCTAACTTTGCCATTAAGTTTGTATTTTTCAGTTATTCATTGAGTCTTTGATTCTATTTCTTTTAAATAGTAGAAGCACAATGACTAAACTAAATGTCCTCAAGCAAAAACCCACACAGCTAGTCCCAGACCAGGTTACAAAAAATATATATATATTATATCAGACTCACCGACATGTTTACCCGTTACTCGTTGTATTGTCACGTTGAGACCGGTGAGCGTGTCTGCGTGTGAAGCCCGGTGATCAGTTGTTAGACTGAGGGGGGCCAACAACTCCATAAATAACTGGAGTTAACCCCTCCCCCGCAGAGCAGAGGGAGGAGCCGCTTTTACGCACCACTCTCTAAAAACGGATTGACTATATAACTACTGAGCCTGTGATGTGGGCGTCAGTTTCTGAAACTTTGTTCAATAGAGTGCCGTCTGTTAGAGGTTTAAAAAAAAAAAGGAAAAAAAAGAAGAAGAAGGCTTGGATGACTTAAAATTTAATGTCTGTTTTTTGTTCTGGTAATGCTGCTTTCTTTATGTTCTTTATGCTTTTATTGTGAAACAACAACAACAAAAAAAGAATAAAGAACATGGCTCATTATGTGATACCTTTTACAGAAAACCACAACAGTGCAAACACTGTTGCGCTGCAATAGAGCATTACTGTAATAATAGGGCCATTATAGAAGTAAAATAGAAGAAGAAAAGAAAACGAGAGCAATTTTAGGATTACACAAGCTTTTCATGTAAAATATCATCAGCTTTTCAAGCTTCACACGTTTGGCAGTTCCCTCCTCAATCCGCACAAAGTTAAAAGTGACATTTGGATTTGATGTTCTGGGCCTCCCCGCGGCCTTATATTTCTTTCTACAAATCACTTTATAACTGCACCTGATGACAGTTTTCATCAGCGGAGGGCTGAATTCTGTCCTCACCTTCATACACACTCGGTCACTCCTCGAGAGCAGTTATGTCTGCGCCACCAAGTGCAAAATGACACCCCGGTGGATTCAAAAAGAGCCACACACCCTATATAACGTGCGATTTCCATCAAACGTCTTTTCAGCCGCAGTATGTAGAACATTCATTCTCTCACGACTCTGCCAGCCCTCTTGGTTTTCGGTTAAGGTAATGATGACAGGTCCAGGTCACACGAAACTCCCCGCCCTCCCCTCACAGTGAGCTGGCGGTTGTTTGAAACCGAATAGTCTGCATGTGGCATGCAAATACTACTTCAGGTTTTTGATATTTGAGAGAAGCGACAGGTTCAAAAAAGTGGATCTGCGTCACTGATAACCCCTTGTTGTGTTAAAAAGGGGATTATGAATATTTATAGTCCATGCTTCTATTTTGAGTAAGCAGTTGCAAACTGAGCAACTGACAGAACACAGATTTGCACATATTAGGCCTTTTTTCGTGTGGATACTACAAAAATGGTGGCATGTCAGTATGATTTAGGTTCTGTAACATAAATAATTAGGAATATAACAGGCTTGTTAAAATGAGGAAGTTTGGAAACACAACTGAATCATAAAAAATCCTGCCATTTGTTTTGGGGCTGTTCCACTCTATTTCCTTGGTAGAACTGCATCATAAAATCTAAAATGCAAAATATGTGTAATATGTGTTTTTTCTTTTCTTCTTTCCTTCTTTCTTTTTTTTTTACAGAAGATCTGAAAAAGAAACTGTGCGGTTTCTCCCTTTCATTCCATCTAGTGTCGTATGTCTAAAATCCCCTGTTGTGACAAAAACATTTGTATTTTCATTTTCATTTCATAATAGCACATAATAAACTTTAGTGATAAACAGTTGACTGTGCCTGATCACCAAATCTGTAAGTTTAACAAAATGAGTGGTTATTGCTTTAATTCATCATTAATTAATAATCTAATAGTCAGCCAGATTTGCAGACAAGTTAATCATGTGCCACTGGTTATAAAGGAAAGTGATAAATATATGTTCTGTGTGTTATCAAAGTAGATTAATCCCACGTCTTTGTCGTCCTCAGATCCCCCTGCAGCAGGACTCCTGAGGAGAGGAAACAGGGGAGATTTTGCAGCTCAGAGAAAGGCCACTGTATTGGTATGATGCTCTTATCAATGCCATTCAGACACACACACAGTTGTTCTGTTATCTGTCTGCAAGCAGAACTCCTGGATTTCATCTGTGTGTGCTGAATCAAATGTAAAGCATTTCATTTTTTTTTACACTGGCCAAGTCGCTTTCATTACAGAGGGGAATTCCACTGACTCGCTTTTTTTGAAGCAAGTTTTCAGATGCAGTTCTTCTGAAGCGTTTGTGCGCTTCTCTTAAAAGCTGCAAAAATTCATTCAGATTCCCCAAGGCTCCAATGACGCGAGCTGTGGTGTCTTTGAAATGACATTGGATCACTTTGGCGTCACATATTTCCATACATTTGTGATAAAAAAAATTCACACAGTTGCAAATTAACTAAAGAAATTCCACAATAATGCTATACTGCTACATGTTCATTGTTATTAAGAGGGCATATGAGTGCATGGCTCAATCAGAAATGATGGGTGAAAAAGGTTTTTGCTTTTATTTTGCACTGTATTTGCTTAAATTGGTTGTGCCTTTTTAATTATTGCACACCTAACACACAAATAACTACATAACTAAATGAAATTATACCCTATACTGAATCTGCTCTCTCTTGCAGCTCTGGCAAATAAAATCCAACAAAGCCAGCGCAGTGCAATCAGTCCACTTTTGCAATTCACCTTTTCATCATTTGCGGAGTCTGTGTGTACATGGAGTTTATCACTGCGTAGGATTTCAACACGGCAGGTTTCACTCCACATAATAAATGAGACCTTTTTTTCTTTCTTTCTTTTTTTTTGGCTGCAGGAGGATAACTGCAGCCCTCCATGTCAGCGTGAGGATTCAGATTGCTATCGGCCCGGGAATACAAAAGATCTGTGAGCTACTTAGAATACAAATCACAAGAAGTGTGAACGGCAGCGAAGGGGGCTCTCTGGGTGAAGAATGGCTATTGAAATGAGGCAGAAGAATGCCAGAGAGATAAAGAGAAGAATGAGCAGCGCTGTTCAGTACAACACCAGCCCTCCAGTTGCAACTCATCCCCGCTCCCCTCGGCAAGTCGGCACGAGATAATTTTTCATAATGATAGCTCTGCTCAAATATCACCTTCAATTTTTTTTTAAATCACTGCACAGAAAATAACATCCAGCCTTTGTTATTGAAGCTGACTTTGGGTGTCGCCCATAAGTGCGCAAAAGGATTTGAGAAGCTCAAATGCCTTTAATCTCTTGTCTGAGCTCTGAAACGTGCTCTAAGTGTATTTCAGTGGAGTACATGCAAAGTGTTTGCGCTTACAAATGCACATCACACTCATAAATGTGGGTTTGACAGAGGGATGTTTGTAGAGGTGCTTTTACTGTCAGTTTAACTTGATGTGGCAGAGAGATCCATTATTTATTAGACAACTCTTGGGTTTATCACATCACATTCCTACCTTCACATTTATTCCCACTGTCAGAGTTATGTGCATTATCCTTAATAAGTATTTCATCTATTTTGTGGCATGAATGTTATG
Organism: Planiliza haematocheilus; assembly: GCA_005024645.1. Classification (NCBI taxonomy): domain Eukaryota; kingdom Metazoa; phylum Chordata; class Actinopteri; order Mugiliformes; family Mugilidae; genus Planiliza; species Planiliza haematocheilus. The sequence goes on along the minus strand of SRSE01000725.1, from coordinate 3,190,334 downwards.
TCTTAATGAAGAACCGATCTGATTTAAGATGATCAGAATGCTCCCCTGCATGTCTGCGCATACCTGTGTTCATTATTCACATTGGAATGCATAACTTCTTTATCTAGATACCAGCCAATGGTCTATCAGGGTGTTCTTGTTTTTCTCTGTCTCTCCTACGTGTCTACTACTAAGTGTCTGTTCAAGGAGAGATGGCTGGTTGCGGAGGCGGTGGAGTTGGGGGGGGGGGGGGGGGGGGTCGGCGGCCCTCAGCCAAGATGAGAGGTTCATCCTTCACGCTCTCTGTGCCTTTGTTTGGGTTCTGTCTTGTGTCAAGACAAGACACATCAGGCCTATCTGAGCGAAACGTGACAGTAGGAAAAAAAAAAGATACTCTTAATACACAACAGATTTCGCACGAGACTTTAACCATGCAAGCAGACGTGTCTGTAACCTCAGTGGTTTTTTTCGTTCTTCGAACTGTTGCTGCCAGAGGAAATTGTTTTGTTGGCACGAGGAGATATTAATGATTACATTTCCACATCGAAGAAAAAAAAAAATATTTGTAAAAGCATCCGGGCTTACTGACTCGCTGTATTTGTTTTTGAAGAAAGAGCTTGAATTGAACAATAGGGGCACTTTAAAGACAAAGCTGGCTCCTTATCTTTGGACGGCACTCTCTTAAACGTCCTACTTTGCTGTCGGGTTGCAAGTGTTGGAAAAGCTCCTTCCTTGACCTCAGTCAAGGTTAGGGTACCTTGGTGAATTCAGAGTGAAATGCAAGGGTGTGAAGGAAAACAATGTTTAATATTGCACTTTAAAATGAACAGTGAAGCAGCATTCTCCCATTAGTGAACTTTTCCATAACAACTTTCTGTCTGAGTTAACAAATTGATGGATGCCCTGCCACCTTCAGTTTGCTCTGGAATCACTCCGTTAGAAACTGATTATGCTCCTGCAAAGATCTGCTGGGACACTCAAATCATTTTGACTTTGTGCGGTGATGGACAAAGGAAACAGCATCTGGACACAATGGAGTTGAATTTGTTTACAACAAAATGTCTCTGATCAACTATCCATTTGCATGCCCAGCTTTTTTCCCTCCTCAATTTAACTTCTAAAGTGCCACTGACCTCCTCTGTACAAAGTATTTTTATCATAAAAGAATAACACGTGAACTAATTTGAACAAAAATGACTCTGCACACATTTAAAGAAAGAGTCTGGATCCCCATGGATTTTGAAGTCCTTAAATATCTACGTCTGAGGGTTCACAGTAAGTTAAAAATACATTCATCAGTCTGGCTGTAGCGGTAAAATTAATTTGGGGTCGCAGCAGGACAGCAAAACACAAGTGTCAGCGTGAGGCCCGGGTGACTTATTTTCTTTTTTTTTACTCTTCAGCCACTACGCTGACAACACAGGTGGGCGACAACTTGGAGCAGGCAATTTTTTTTTAATACCTCGGAATATTTTCACACTGATTAACGGAAATCCTGCTGCTGCCTGTTCTGACACGGAGTCCCTGCAGAATTAGACACAAGGGCATGAACCACTAAAAACTGAAGCTGGTGACACTGCCCTCGAGCAGTCAGGGGAGAGATATATCCACATGTGGCACAGATCCAAAGCGAGTCACATGGCTGCTTGAGAAACGGGGCGAGCTGTTGCATAGGAAGGGTGTACTCTATGAGTCCATGATAAATGCAACCAGGGTTCCTTTTCCTTTTTCACCAACGTCTCCACTGTGGTTTTGGCTCGCAACCGTATTAAAATCGCTGGCTTCCAACGCCTCGTGGAGTTTATCTGTCATGAGCATACAGTACATTATACAGCAGCGATGAAGGGGGTTATTTGCATGACAGTTTAGATGTTAGCAGGCTCTCGAAGAAACAAGGCTATATAACTGTCACTGTCTCAGCACACAAGAGGCCTGCCATGGTGGGAATTTAAATCACTACCAAAAGAGTTCCCTGTGTTACTATTTTCTCCAGACACTGGGAGATCCCTCTGCTGCATTTGTATATGACAGAAGATCACAGTGAGCGCTCTTTCAGGCTCTCTGCAGGTGGAGGGCCTCCATCTGGCCCATGTGCATGGCAGAGGGGAATCAAATGCGAACAGAAGCTCGGCTCAGCCCTGATCACCTCAGATAACAGGAACAATAGGACAGATGACAGTGGATAAGCTTTCCAGAGTCGAGTGACCAGAGGAGGGAAAAGGGGAATAAACCCGCTGCCACAGCCAGACCGCCTCTTTCCAGCGCTGCTCAAAAGAACTTGACGGAGAATCGTTCGAAATTACATGTCAGCAGAAGTTTATGTCTGAAACACTGGTCAGCACATTAGTTTTGGGCCTCCTACACTCTCTTCTTTGAAGCTTACGAGATTTGTATGCTCTTCCCCAATTAAGGCAACAACTTGCTGTATTAGTTCATTAAAACTATGAAAGTGTCACCGAAAAACAAATGAAGCAACTGATAATATTTCATTACTCATCACAATCTGCTGCTTAGCAACCAGCGTAAACACAACAAAGCTTAGGCATTGCCTCTCAGCGTAGGATTGTTTTTTTAAACGGGCCATTTTAACCTTTCCAGAGAGGCTTTGCGCGTAAAAACCCATCGCCTTTGGCAGCTTGCTTTTAGTGCTGATTTATAGCACCACTCAGCACAAGAAGACAGGCTTCATTCATTATTTAAACCCAGTGATGGAAAACTGACAAGCTGGATTTGTGTAGATGTGCATCCTTGTCGGGGGGCTTCCTTGTGATGGGTGACGTTATGCGCGCTGGTCTGGAGCGAGCGTCCAGCGCCAGACCAGAACAAAGCACCGACAGAGGGACATATATCAGCCACGGCCAGGGGGATGCTTTGCCGCCCCTGTGGTGCCTCCTTGTCTGAAAAATGACACCGTCTACGCTGAGCGCCTGGAGCTAACAGAAAACAAATAGTTGTTTTATTTCCCTCTTCCTTCGGTCTCCAGGTCAGGGCAGCAGGTGGTGAAACTCCAAATTTTGTTTTTCTGCTCACTGTTGATGAGTCACACGGGTTAATCACAGACAACTCATCAAACTGGAGTCTCTTGTGAGGCAACTCAAATTATGTGCCAACTTTCTGTTTTACCTGGAGTAAACACAAACGCACTCATTGTGTTAGTAGCTATGCTGAGGAGGTGAAAACAAAGAAAACCACTCCACCTGAAATGTCTTTTATGTGAGAGAGAGGAGCAACCATAAAGCCATTGAGGGGAGCCTTGCATTGTTTCTACTCATGTTTGTATCAAGGCAGACAGGGAGTGCCCCACGTGAATTAAAGAAAATATCAGGATCTATAGCTAACCAAACCAACCGGTGGTGCTCCCTTTGCTCTGTGATAGCATTTCCTCCTCAAGCCAACTCTTCGGTTGAATCCTAAAGGCGCTCGCCTGGGACCAGAAGCCCTTTGTCTGCCTTTGGGTTTATTTTCTCAGCACAATTGAATTCTTTTCTTTTCTAAAGACTGTAGATCCCTCTGCTGATACAGAGTCTTGCCTTTCCTATATCCCCCACCACCCCCAAATCTGTGAGGATTATTGTGTTTTTGTGTAAACAAAGATGCAGAGTAAATAATACATCTGGATTTGCTGTGCTCAGGCCAGCATCCGGTCCTCTGACTTTGATTATTTAGCAGGGCCACGCTTTGGAATTGTTTATGACAGGATATAGGGATGGGCACTGCTCTGTCAGCATAGCAATAGCACTGCACTCCCTCAGGAAGGCTATTGATCAGGATATGACAGGTGCTGTTTGTTTTACTGTTTGTTTTCAGTCTTATTTCTCCTGGAAAACTGCTGCTTGCTCGCTTTATGCTTCTTGAAATTATCGCATGGCACCCCCTCGGGCCCTGGCCGGCATATTTGGTCAAAACACCCTCGCTTCCGACAGACAATGAAGCAGGAAACATCCATTAATGAATTATCAGCGGCAGGTCAGCACGGAGAGCTTGAAGAGCAGGATGTGATAAAGTGCTGCCTTTCTGGGGACAGACAGAGGGGTTTTGAAACCTCAGGTGGGAGCAAGCTCCTCTGAACTCACATTGTTTAGACTGATTATTATCTGTCAAGCAGCAAGACTTTTGCTAGATATTTGCTTTGAGCAGCAGTTGGCCAGAGAGAACAGCCCCCAGGCAGGTGGGAGAATGCGTCATTATGAGGGGCGTCAGCAAAGCTTTATCATTAACAACATCTGTATGATGGTGAGGGCACGGCATCTTGCTGTGATTCAATGTTTGCTTTAGTTGTGTACCTAGATAAACCTTGTGTATTTTCAAGTGTTTATTGCACACCGACCGTTAACCTTGTTCCCCATGGCAGCCCTTAAAGTTTTTTTTATTTTTTATTTAGTCTCCATCTCTCGTTGCTGAGCACTCTCTGCTGGGGTGTTTGTGCTCCACCGCGGCGCTCGTCTGTCAATCAAAACTGCACAGAGACTATTCTCGCACCCGATTCTCTTCTCGTAAACTTTTAGTTTTTCTTTCTGTTCTTTTCTGATTTTCTTTCTGACAAATTGCAGGTGCGAAGCACATTGGTTCCAGTGCACCACTGGGATTTCCCTCAAGTTTACCTCGGAAATGTAAAAGCTTTTGCTAAGTGGTTGAGGGTTGTTGTGGAAACCGAGAGTAACAATAAACACATGTGAGCTATCGTGTCTTTTCACTGCACATTCTTTAGGTACCATTTCCACTTCATCAGTTTGTTGGGTACACTATTGAAAACAAATTAATTCTAATATAAGAGTCCTGCATCAAATCTCCCTCCATGACTGTTCTAATGTTAAGTTGAAACAGTGTTAGAAAGATTTAAGTGTATGATTATTTTGGAGGATGTAGTTTGGAGCAGTTAAACTGGAAAAATGTTTCTGTTATATAGCCTAGAATAAATAATAGAAACACTTTTCGATATAATCAAGGGCAATTCAACAGTAATACAAACCACAGCCTCCAAAACAAGTACATGATTGAACAGTTTTCTAAGTTATTTGAAACAAATGCTGAATACCATAACCTTAATGAAGCTAACATTTAGTGCATGATTGTTGTATTTGAGTGCGTTCATTTTAACTAGTGTACCCAGTGAACTGGTAGATGAATGGATACTCCCTACACGTCAGAGGCACATTCATTTGCTTGGTTTCCATTTAAGATATCCATGTGAAGGTAAGATCAGTTTCACATGGACAAGCATTAAAGAGCTATATGTGACAATGTATACTTCAGTACATTTGTATTCTTTATAAGAAACTGGTCTGAATTCTTTTTCCATGATTGCAAACAGTTTTGATCTTGATTCCACTTTGACGCCATGGTTCATCACTGTGTGTAGGTGGAGAACAGTTCAGACAAGAAAACCACCCAGGAGCAGAATTTTTATTGATGGTGAAACAGCAGAAACGCAGGTACGGCCTGGAGCATGCTCACTGCGCGTGAATCAACTCTAAAAAAAAAAAAAAGTTGTACGTTTAGTGACTAAATGTATGATGCAGTAATCGTCAAGTGTTGTTAACGTTGGTGTTTCCAAGCAGCGACAGATCAGAGACGGTGTGGAGAAACAGTTGGCAGCTGGAATCCGCTTTTTTCCTTCCACTCCGTGAATCAACAGTCAATTTCCAGCAGATTTGTACAAAAGGTGATTGTTAGCAGCGGGTCCAGCCTGTCCACTTACAGTTTCCTGAGTGAACCCTCTGGACAGCCATTGCTCAATCATGGTTCACCTCTTTGGCAGAGGGCACGGACGCCGGCTTTCACACTCACTTCAAATCAAATCAATGTGTGATCCATCATGGGCCTCTTGCCTTCAGGGCAGCTTTGGATCTGTAAGAACTACCCTCTGTGGCATCCACTAGCTGCTTATGTCTTAGACTGATGTGTGTGTTTTTGTGTGTGTGCACAGGGTAATAGAATTACAGAGGGCCCCCGTCCCTCTTGGGAGCTTTCCGTCTGGTTTTATATGTTATCTGACAAAATGAGATGACTTTGACATATATATTAGCAGATGCTGGGGCAGGCTGCTGAGAAGATAAGGCTGTTTTGAATATCCGGAGCGTCTTTGTCCAAAATCTGCTGAAACAAGTACTTTCTCAGCCGGACTTCTGAGATGACGATATAGTTTTTGAATACCTGACATGTCCTATGACTCTGGGTCTTGTGCTTAAACTTGTGGCTACTTTCACTGGAAAAACTCTAGACGTGGCACTTCAGTCACACCCAGCTGTGAACCAAACAAAAACATTAGTTCCTGTTTCCTTGCAACCTTTCCATGTCCTCTCTGAAAATAAGATGGCATGTGACATCTATTACCAATATGTTTCCACACAAAACTCTGTACTGTATTAACGGCAAATGCAAAGTAACAAGACAAAGTAGTCGCTCAAGAACACCTGCTTGACTGCTGTTTGTTGCTGGACCATAGGACTTTGGGAGAGCAGTGTCTTCTAAATCCCTTGATTGTGTTTACATGCACACCAGTGTCCCTGTTATGAGGCTTACTGTAGTTTTGATCACAGAGAAAGCTGGTTATTAATGCCGCTGTGTGCAGGACAAAAACGAGTCAGTTACTGAATACTGGGTGCGGTTTGAATAGACACCTGTGGGGTTTACAAGACAAACCAGCAATGAATGAATAATAAATACTGAGGATTATAATATAACATAATGACCACCTTCCTAATATTGTTAGGTGTCCCTTGACTCATCAGAGAATCGACATTCTGAGGGTGTCCTGTGGTGTGTGCTAACACAATGTTGTTAATGGAGACCTTTCTCTCCAGAAGTGGCACGCTTTTACTGACACTATTATTTGTGCTCCTCCTACATCAATTGGCTGAGGCTAGCAGTCGGCAAGATGTGCATAAGCATAGCTGCTTATGATCTGGATTCTCAAAACCAGGATAAGGGTAAATCCAGGTTTCTGAAACTGGGACGTGATGTTTACATGTGTTAGAATCTGATCAAATGCGAAAGTGAATGCAAAGGCACAAATAAAGGTTCCATGTCCTAAAGCAGACAGGAAGAAATGTGTTAAAAGTGTAAAGGTGTTTCTGGTTTTGATCTGCACCACAGTTCACACAAAACATCCAGTCAGACTACACCTGTCCTTATTTGTTTGTACATTTTAATTAGTTATAAGAGATTTATTGTGTCAAAGATGATATGGAAGTTATTCCAGAGAATAAACACCTCAATTGTCACCACCCCTTGACTTGCAGAGCCTCCTCAGAAATGTAACTACGCGGCAAAGAAGAGCACAAGAGCTGTGACTCGTCCACTTGGTAGTAGCTTTAGTATTTCCGGCTGCTTCTCCATCTCCGCAGTTATCAAATTGATTGTTTAAGATCAATAAAGATGGAACACACCGAATAAAGATTGACTGAGGAGATTCGAAGGCACAAGCATTTGTACCTCTCGTCATCGATGAAACTTCAGCAAATGTTTCGGTCACCATTGTTGAAAGTTAAGCAGAAAAACGAACCATAAACTGCTCTTTAAACTCCAAAACTGAGGCACATATATGAGAGAGGTACTGATCTCTTCATTTAACTTTCAGGAGAAAACAGTTACCAAAATGTTAAAGCATCCTTTAAAACAGCTCTTGTTGAAATGGTGCTTCGCTAATATTAACAGAGACAATGCTGTGGTTTCTTGATTACACCTGGAATTGGAAATAAAGGATATTACTGGGTTTTATTTATGCTAACATGGGGATTTAATCCCTCTTCATCATGTAAGCAGTTCATCTTAAACAGGATCCTATGCCATGTATGTGATCACAGGTGCCGATGGCATGAAAAGCAAAGGTAAACATGAGGCATGAGGCTTTCTCCTGCACCTGCAACCCGATCCCACTCACCTTTACGTTGTTCAGACTTATTATTAGTCTTACTCACACATCTTTGTCTGTGGTCTCCGACGCGGCTCCGGTAATAGTGACTCATGCAACACCTACTGCGTTGTAACTTTTCCTTTCCCGGCATTACGCACAGCAACTTTTTCTTATGGACTCTTGTCTCCTCAGCCCCCCATGATTAATTTACAGTGTCTGAATGCCCAGCGGCTGGCTGCCATCATAATAGGTTGAGAGAGATCGTTTCTTCCATCATCAAGTTTCTAAATCGTCTGCAGGGCTTTACTATTCCACCTACAAAGTTAATGATAGCACGTCAGCTTTGTAGGCAGGGAGCTGTCATAAATCAAGTTTTTAAGAGACTGTATTTTACATTTGCTGATGCCATGCATACCTTTATCTCAGTTCTGTCCCTCTTCTGTCCTTTAACAATGTGATGTTCTTTCGCATAAGAACTCGAAACATTTGTGAATCTATCTCAAACCCATCAGGCAATGTTACTACATTTTCTTTTTCACATAATCTGATAATCTTTTTTTCACTTCAGGCAAACTTTTGGACAAAACTTCTTGGAAATACATATAGTTGGCTGCACCTCCAAAAAAGTGTCAACTATCTTCATCTTGCTGACATCGTCTGTGAATTTTGGCCCATGCAAGCTGCTTTTCCACAGGTTTGATAATTAAATGATAGTAACAGATGTACACCTTATCTGATGCTTTTTTCTCCTTTTTTTTTTTTTTTTTAACATGTTGTTACCTCCTGTTTTGTAAGTAGAGGCCTTAACTCTTGTTCTTCAATATGGAAACACAGAGGAAGTGAGATAGAGGTGCGCAGAGACAGAGAAAAATAAATAGGACAAAGAGAGACACAAACAAGTTGCCTACGCTGGACGGGTAGAGGTGAACTTTTAGTGAACCTGTTTGTCTTGCTTTTGTTGTCTGATTCCACCACACGTACGCACATAAACCACTCCACTCTGCCCTCACTTCCCCTCTCTCACGACTGACAGCCCTCCTGATAGATGCCACAGATGTCCACAGTGAGATCAATAACCTCCCACACCACTACCCCCGCTCTGCCATGGATCATGAGACACCGCGGTAGCCGTATTCTGCCCGAGTTGAGCTTCCCTCATCTCAGGTTGCGTGAGATTTCTTAAAAAGATGAACTATCAACTGCTGCCGAGAGGCTTGTTTTCGTCTCCTCGTGCTGCCGCGCTGGCGTCAGACTGTGTCAAAACACCAGTTCTTTCTTGCCGGCACTTCTGTAGAGTGCTTTGTCATGAACTCTTACGTAACTCCTTTTCTTGTCTTAGCTGGTGAGGAGCTGACCTCTGTGATGTGTTACTTTTATGAAAAGGGCACAGGTGATTCAGCGATCAGCACTACAGTGTCGAGCTGGTGCTTTGGAGACAAACAGACGAGAGTCCTCAGATAAACTGTGGTGTGCTGTCACAGCTGCAGCGTGGTTGCAGAGGCTGTTGGTTGTTTGACAGCAAGAAGCAGCGGATGAATTTTTAACAGCAGAAAAGTCTTGCTCATTAGTGGACTCCTCTGATCTGGGCATTGTGTGGCTGCTGCTTAGGGCAGATGGTCTCCTGCAGAAACGGGGGAGGGTGTGTGCGTCAGTATTTGTGTTTCTTTGTGTGTGTTTTTGGGTGTGTCTTGTCTGTGTGCTCTATGTCAGTTTGTACTGTATGTGCCAGCTCATTCTCATTATGCGTGACTGGATGCATTTTTACTGCAAAATTAAATCAGGTGAAAAGTTGTTAATTTAGCCAGTTTTCAATACAAATCGACACACTGTAGACAATTAAGTGTATTTTTCTTGATACTAATGCACCAATCTGCTACAGCCTGTCAAGACTCTTACACCGGTTCCTTGTACATTTCTCAAATGGGGTAAAGTGCACAAAAACGTGGAATTGTGGCATTTACCCTGACAGGGTTATCTTAAAAATAAGCCTTAAATGGTGAATATAAGAGTAAATGACAGTTTTATATTGTAGAGAGTAGGCGGGTAGACACAAGCTGTAGAAACGTTAATGGCGGGGCACCTCACTCTGAATGCGAATGCCCTACGAGGACTAAGCCTGTTGTGTGCTTTGTTGTTCCCGACAATACAGAGCTGACAGCACATCTGGCATGATAGCGGGGCCACAGTGTTTGTCTCCCCCACTGGGATGTGCTCTCTACACCATTAGCTGCTCACTAGGCAGGAAAAGACCGGCTACAGTGCCGTCCTGCTGTCAGTCATTCATGATGCATCACTTAACACCCTCAGCCCACGTCTGCGCCGGCCCGGACGAGAGAGCTGTGTACATGTCTTCCACCCATGTCTCCACAATTTGAATTTCAATGTCTGAAAGCTGGACACCATCATGATAATAATCAAACTGCAGAACGCATTTCCTCTCCTGCCCCATCAAGAAGCAGTCTTTCCACTACGGAGCACCTCTTACGCTCCACAAGTATAGTCGTTATCTACCTCAGCTTTACGTGTTCAGGAAGTCTCATGTAGGCCTGTATTTGTACAGTCCTATTTTAAAAAAAAACAACAAAAAAAAAAACACCAGAGAACAAATTATATAACACCACAACAACAGCAGCCAGTCCCATATAGCAATATCACAAAAACGATAAACCAACACAACCACAGACTGCAAAGAACAAGATGTACCAGAACAACCACAACCTGCCACTACACAACAAAAAATGCTATTTGTTTGCATGGAGGGCTGACATTTTCTAGCATCCTGCACATTAAGAGCTAAGTTTAGATGACCAGCAGTAGCAGGAATAAGGAAGTTTAGCTGTCACAACAAAATGCACTGCATATATTAATAGAGCTGTTTATTTTTCATTTTTAGCTCCAAATACTCATCAACTTTTGCTTTAAGTTTGATGTGTCGTGGTGTCCTTGCTACGTGCTTGTCCCTGTTAAAAACGTATTGGTTAGGAAGTTGCACACAGAATGGCGCCACTTAACAAAACTCAACAAAATGACACAACAACACATTTTTTGTTAATCATCACTCATTGTTCCACTTGTCACCAGAAACACAGTGGACGTTAGGGACTTTCAAACCTTTAGAAGCAACAGAACGCCAGTCGGGGAGCTTTTGGGTTAACTGAGACTCCCTAATCCAGAATTAGGCTGATGTGTCTCTGTGTCTAATTCCGTGTTAAGGACCCTTCAAACAAACAAACAAAACCGACCCTGCAGTGAAAGAGGGAAAGGAGAGCCGTTTGACCTCTGTGTTTGCTCAGGGAATTCCAGCTCATTAAAACCCTAACAAGCACAGATCCACTGAGGCCTGATAGCGAGCAGTTAAAGTGACCAACAACTAATGACTGAAAGGGGGAAGACATTTGTACAATGACTTTGTTTGGTCCTGAGTCTTTTACACAATGATTGGAACAAAGCTATTCCGGATCGTTACTTGGCACGAAGTCTAACAGCTGATTAGGATTCGGAGCACAGGCCGATTGAGTGCAGTTATTCCTCTGTAATTTTGAAGTGATGCATAACACCTTGCGGCAGTTGCGCTGAGAAAATACAAAGCAATTTGGAGAGGCGATATGAACAACGTTCAGCAGCTACAGCCCGACTTAAATTATTAAAGCGTCCTAAGGTTGATATCACGTATTACAACTAAAATGGCTGAAAAAAATGCAGTCATATCAGATATTATGAAATACGTTCGTGTGGAAAAAACCTCCTCACCTTTGCTGCAGTTTGACTCTTTTTATGGCATAAAACCCAACATTGTGCTGTCACTATAATCACCAAAGTGGCCGAATTTATTGCCTAGTAAATTTTGTTATATGCTTCCCTCCAGAAGCTCCCTGGTTCCAACATGTGACATTAGAAACATGAATGAGTGCTGGTGTGACCCCTGTCAGGCTGTTATATCTCTTATTGGTTAACTAAGACAGATCAGGGTCAGCCACGCTCGTGTGGACCACCAGTGATAAAATCATAGCCTTTTAAAGCTGGCTGCCTCACTCTTCCTTTAGAGGGTCATGCTGGTGCACACGCACAACATCAGCAGAAAGACTTATGCCTTTGCCAGCTGGAGAAAACTATCCGTCACAAGTGGAGTGTTTTTGTTTGTTCTTTCATCCGTTATTTCTCTCTTTCTATAAATAGAGCACAAACTGCACTGACGAGGTGAAGCTGACAGACTGCTCTGGGTGGTGTTTTATTGCTGAACATGTCGTAAAAGGGATCCCATGTCTGAGCAGTTAGTGACCTCCTCGTCCTGACTTTCTGCTGCGGCACCAGAGCCTGGTTACATCCAGAAAGTCCATGCGGTTTGTGACTTTTTGACTCATCACAGGCAGAGTGAATTATGACCATAAAATCAAAATCCACCAGATGGTGCTCATCACTTCCTCATTTGAGGTATCCTCAATTTTCGTATAATCTTTTATTAATATCAAGGCGGAGAATCCGTGTCACCTTGCATCCCTCCCCTTCATGTGATCCCACCCTTGAATTGGAGATGACCGTGATTGTCAGTGTTCTTTTTTTTCTTCTTCTGCGTCTACACGTCTGCTTTAATGACTTATTGATGGACGACTGCCTTTCATCTGAGTGGGGCTTTCTTGCCCGCTCGAGTGTCCAGCCGTTCCCATGTCTAAGGTTTCGCTCCGGACTTTCTCCTTTTTGATCATCCCCCAGCCTTTTTCGATCTATTTCAAGGCGAATAGGCCTGCATACCACCTCCCTGCCGCAGTGCCTCTTTGAATTCTCTGCGAGGATAAATGTGTTGAAAAGAAAGGGGCTAGAGGAGGGCTGACAAGCTTGTGTTACCGGAGAGAGATTTACATGGGGCCATAAAAGCCAGGGTGAAAGGAGAGGAGATATAGCCCATACTAAAGGGTCAGTGTGTGGGGGGACAGAGATGTAAACTGACCCGGCCAGGATGAAGGCCGGACAGCCCACACACACCACCTGCATGCAGTCCCATACACGCCCTGCCCTCTGGTTGATGACTTTTTGGCTTTGGACAGGACCCCTCCACCCAACTTTCCTCTACCTTTCATTCAGCTGTATACTGTTTCCTTTAGAGGAGCATTCTGCCTATATGCTCCTTTATCACTGTGTCTCGCTCATAAATCACAGAGAAAAGTGGCACCAGCTCAACCAGCAAAACTAAGCCTGTGCCTTGAAGCCATGTTGAGTCTGAGCAGTCCTCTGACACCCAGTATTCTCATGTGGGCCAATGTGGATGAATCCCAGCGTACCATGCTGCCAAAATAAACAAAAGAAACCTTGTAGTACTGAGAGTAAAAGCCCAATGGCTGTCATATGTGGGTGGTGGTGGTGGTGGTGGTGGTGGTGGTGGTGGTAGGGGGAAATGCGTTTAGCTCTGAGATGTATATGAGAGGCCTTGGGAGAGAAATTTGTCACTGCAGAGAGATAGTGACTGACATCTCCCATCCTGCAAAGACGCTCCCTGGGTTTCAGGGTGTGGAATTTGCCCGGATGCGCATGCATTCACTCAGAAAACTGCAGTGACTTGTTTTCTAGGCGAGCAAGTTGCTTGGTGATAAGATTTTGATATTTGTGTTAACTGAAGCTCGCGTGTGACACAGTCTAGTGAGTAAACCACTTCCTCAAATGAAGGGAACACGATGTACAAAACATTTAGTTGTTTTTCAATGAGCAGGGATATTTCTGTCTTCATACGTAATCTGTACGTAGTATGTGATGTTTTCATGCGTGAACTATATGAGAAAAAAAAAACATTTCCTATATGTGATAGTTATATAAGTCTACTTCAAATAAAGCTTTTAGTTCGGTTTTGGCTAATGAATAAGTTTGAAAGGCAAAGTCAAAAGAGCTGTACTATAACCAAAATTCAAAAAAAACCTCACAACTACAGCTTTGAAAGTATTTTACTATACATTTAATTCAAGAAATCACCCTGCAGGGTAAATACATTTAAGATGTAAATAATCGCATCAGTTCCAACTAGCTTTTAATTATCAACTCTTTAATTTAGTCAAACTTGGAGCTGAAATATGGAGCACAGTATTATTATTTAGTTGTTTTCCTTTTTCTGGGACAAGAATTAAGTAGCAATCAGATCAAGTGCTAATGAAACGTGACTCCTGAAGAGGCGGCACAGCTGGGTGCAAGGGCCATCTAGTGGAAACACGCGCGCCATTACACAGATGGCTTGTCCCACCGATTACAGATTCACAGTCAATTATTTTCACTCTATAAACACATTTCCACGTGGAAGGGCATTCAAATGTAGTCATTCATGAAAAACAAATCACCTCATTTGTGAACCAGTAATTGATGATGAAAAAAGAAACAACATTTTCCATACTGAGAAAATAGTGCATTGTTGTGGGTGTCCATTGTCATCCATTGGACCCAATAATGCACACCGTCTGAGGGGGATAATAGGTTTTAAATTCTTGTTGAAAAATACAGAGCTTTTTGAAGGAAAAGCAAAAGCCGCTATTGACAATCTAATCGCCCGCATCTTCTGGGAACAATACAGACTGAGAGAAAACACAAGACTTTCAGGGACATTGATTCGCTGTGTATATACTGTACCTGATAAAGCAGGTACACGCAGAGTGGATGTCTACTAAAAGCTAATGAGGACATGTTACCATTTTTGAATGAACTAATTTCATTATTATCCTCAGGTTTGATACCTGAACTGTTTTGCGACACTTTTACAGTAGATAGTAAGCACTAGATGGTACTAGATTCAGGTGTAGCTGCCTATTTTTGTGCCATTTATTGTTTAGGAAATACTCAGACGCACCAGTAGACTGTCTAAAGCTATGAATGCATTACAGACACTCGTGTACTGCGTGGCCTGCATGTTGCGCATTGTGGTCTAAGGAGGACCTGCCTTTGAATAATACAAAAGTGTTCAAGTGTTTTGAATTTTTATCGCCTGTGCAACTACATGCATGTCAGAAGGAAATTAATTCACTATAAATGCTGCAGCCGTCAGTTTTACAACCATTCAAACTCATCCAAAGAACAGGGCTTTTGTGTTTTTCTCGTTCCCCACCATTTTCACTGGCTTTGACATACATGTTGTCCACATTATTTGATCAAGCTCGTCTTCACATACTTTATTGCTAGTTCCAGTTACAATGAGAAAGTGTTTCGCCCGTTTGCAGCGTGAAACGAAGGCACATCAGGAGTTTTCAAATTTTTTGCTCAAGAAAAAGCCTGTTACCTGTGTCCTATGTCCATTATCCAGCATAAATTTGATTTATATCTATTGCCTCAGGGTAATAAAAACTTGGGTGGAAATATCTCCAATGCTAGACAGCAACAGAGAAAGTTGGCGCTTTTAATTATTTTCTTAACCCATTATAATTAACGGTTATCAGGGTTTAAGTGGGTTTTTTGGATGGATTCTACCTGAAGATCATTGCTGAAATCTGTAAAGTCCTGCACATCATAATCCTCTGTGGTGGTAAGAAGTTTACAGCTGGTGAATAAACATAAAGGGCACTTCCGAACACTTCAAGGATTCGCCTTTATTATTCAAAAACACTTGTTTGCTTTGACAACTTGTTAATATTTGGACTGTCTTTATGGAAATGAACAATTTAAACCTTAGCTAACCATAAAACTTTTAGAAAGCCAACTAACTTCGATGAAAAATCCAACATATAATGTGCAGTATATCCGGGATGAGAAGCTCTCATATGATTACCATTAGCAAAAATTGCCCATGCTAGAAAACTACATGCACTATGTCTCCTAGCAACCCTGCCACTATGAATCGCAAAGAACGACCACGGACTATTATTTTGATTATGGTGGGGTCTGAAAATTGAACTAACAGGATAGGGTTAGACAAAGATGGTGGTCATAGTTAGTGAATGAAAATGTAAATGCACAAACTGAAAGCACAGCAGACAACCTGGTGCTTGGATGGTGTGTCGTACTGTATTAATTGTACCCTAAACTGTCACACTGCTTCTTTTATTGTCACTGCCTGTTGCAAAATAGCTGCATAAGTTGCGACATTTTTTTAATTATTTTTTTTTTTAGTACAATTAAAACACACTGCAAATTTATTTTGCAGAAACTGACAGCGTTCTTCGAATTAGGGAATGTGTACTGCATGACAGAGTAAATCGCATAAGACTGACTTCTATGTTTTTGCTAAACCCAGTCTAACAAACTAATAAGACTGAATGTCAAAATGAAGCCTGCTCACGGCTCCCTGTTGTTCCTAATATCCTCTCCTCTCTCTGTGATGTTTGCCTCTCTTTGCATCAGTACATTCGGAGCTTCTCTGGCTTAGTTAACCAGGATAAACAAGGACTGAACATTCCTTTCCTCCCGCCCCCGCCCACGCAGCTTGATTGACAAGCCCATTTGAAAATGGAAATGCGAAGGAAGAGTTTCATTTGTGTATGTATTTTGGCACGGGGGAGATAAAAAGCCACGCAAAGGTAATCATGTAAATTGCTCGGAATTAGAATATTGAGAAGCTGGTGAAACAAAAAAAGCAAAATGAGATGTCAATTGGCTTTTTAAACTCTTATTTCTGTTTCCAGTCATGCAATTATGATAATGAACTGAAATCTCAAGGTGCATCGCCGAAAGGATTGTATTAGGACTAGATGATGGGAAAACTGCATTCTGTCTTTATATATATATATATATATAATCTGGATTTCTGGCATGAATATTCCACACTGGACAACAAAACAACATCACTACTTCATACTCATTAAGTCATTTCATTCACTGAGGTCAAAGCTCTGCAGATTAATCATGATGCAGTGCAGTGGAAGGTATTCCGTCTTAAGGCAAATAAACGAGACGAGGTTTACAGCACATTATGATGACGTATTACCCAGCTCCAATGGAAACATCAACCAACCCAAAGTGGCTACAGTAAGTGCCACCGATACAGTCCGGAACCCAAACGAGTCCCTGCCTTGATTCATTGAAGCTTTTTTTCTTGTTTCCACAAACAGTTTAGTGTTTATCAGCCGCAATTGAGATAAAGTTCCCTCATTTTACTCAGCATCCAGACAGACTGAGGACTCTTAAGTGCATAATGACCCCCGCGTTCATGATTATTTGGTTCCTTTATTCACTGAAAGGACAAGAGAATTGCTTGGATTAACTCATTAATCTCTCGGTGCGAGCGGTTTGTCTAAGGAAATGGCTTCACACAAATCAAGGTAAATGTTTTATTTTTTATTTTTTCCTAATGTCAGCGAAGCTATTTGGGAAGCAGTTGTCTTACCGGACTGCTTTGTCAAAGGTTACACAAGCCTTTAAATTAGACTGTCAGCATTTATATCAGTTGTTGGTGGTGAAATAGCGCTCATTTCTCCTGCTCTAAACCTTGTCTGGGCCCTGCCACCGTTTGCTAAACCGCCATAAAGTCTCCAAAAGGGGAGCGAAGTGATGAAGACGTGGCGTTGGAGGAGCCCCAGGAGCATTTATTTGAATGAAATGGCAAAGTGACAGGTATATGCCAACGTGACTGCGTAGTAAACCACGCGTCACAGTTTGCTGCATAATAAAGTCACTCTCGCACATCTAATGAAGGACTCTAACCTGACATGGCTGGTTCAGGATATCGGGGTTTTAATTTTTACATCTAATAATTGAAGCCGGACGTCTTGACACGACACCACTTTAATAGCCCCGGCTCCTTTCTGCATGGATTGAGACGCTCTTAATAGCGTTGAGGATTGAAGTGGGCAGGTCTGGGAGCACTGTGAGCCGGGATATTGGGAACAAATTGACATGGCCGTCCATTCTGTCTCACTCTTCATTTAGACCGGAATGATGCAGACCAGCTGGATGGCAGCCAATTTATCTTGGAGAAGATGAGAATGTGAGGGAGGTTCCTGTTGAACCGATTCCAGAGGACATCCTGCAGTGATGAGACGGGGGAGGGGGTACTTTTTTTTTTTTTTTTTTTTGCAAAGCTATATCTTAAGAATAAAGATAAAAAAAATATGTCTGTGGCCGCTGTAAAAACGATGTATTCACTGTTTAGTTTCTACGTCTTTAATTGCTTTTAAAGTGAGATTGTGGTTTGCATCTCTAGTTAACACAAAGCACACACAGTGAAGGAACAGGCCAAGGATAACTAGAACATGATGTATCCCTAGACCCTCCAGGACCACTGGCACTGTACGTCAAGTCAAGTAATGAATGACAAGTACCGAGGGGAAAACACTCAGAAGTCCACTGCTTAGGGCTTAAAAGTTTTCCACACTAACAGTGTTGTTCAGATTGATTTAAGTTACAGTGAATTATTCTTGCAGTGCTTACACTGCCATTATTGGCAGTGTGTCTTTAGGTAATTTACAGGAGCCATTTGTCTCTGCACGACGGCTACACAGAGAGTTAAGCTTGCTTGTCTGAGTGGGAGGAAGGCAACTAGCTGAAAAGAGCTGATGTCGGACTCAGAGTGGGAGGATCAGCTCACTGTAGGCAGTATGTAGCACCGCAGACTCGCTGATGAATGCCCCTTTTCTTTCCTTTTTTTAAAAAAAGGCTCTTTTGTTTGTTATTCTTGTTCTTTTGTTGTCCAGCAGTAATTAGTATCCGGCGACTGTAGGGACTCCTTATCGCCTGTGTAGCCCTTTTAGCCACATCTAAAATTTATGTAGAACACCTCCCCACCCCCAAATTGTTCGGTTCATTAATGAAGCTAAATGAACTCAAACACAGTCTCAATAGCTCTCCCAAATGGCACTGCTGCATACACACTAAGTGAAACAAATGCGGCATGTTTAAATACTTGCCCGACGAGGTCAACAAATGGAGTGCTCGGGGAAAGCTGCTCCATCAATACAGCTTTCTGTTCATTTGCATGTTAAATGCGGGCCGTATTATTAGACGCTAAATATTCTGGAGAGGTGGGAGCACACTCTTTACATCAGCAGTCATCTACTTAACTGGGGCAGAAAAAGTTTTTCATGAATTGGTCAATTTTTACACGGGTACACTGATTGACTGTTTGGTTGGTTTTGAGTGTCCTGTACCTTTTGGAGCCCATTTGGGCTTTCACAAGACTCACAAATAATCTGGTAAAGTTGGACCGTTGGCCTGGGGTAGAGGAAAAGTTAGTAATTTATAAAATCCATCATATTTGGGCCCATCAGAATATGAGTCTGGTAACTCTCCATCTGGATTTCATTATGGGACGTTCTTTGACCGATGCATATAAAAAAGTAACCTCTGCACGCCATTGTACAGTCCGACAACCAATCAGAGCCACTTTGTTAATAATTTCAACACTACAGCGCCTAGATGACGTGCATGACTACGGCACTGTTAGCTTTCTGTCCATCTACGTGAAAAGCCTGTCTAACAGATTTGACTGGCTTGACAGATCTTTGCCAGAGCGTAATCAGTTCCCAATGGATGGGTTCCAGACATCTGAAGGCGGATGAAGTTGGTCTGGGTCCCAGGCTAATGTGGACCGTTGTTTATTTATACTAAATTTATTTAAACATATTCATCCAAACTAAAATTCTGGATCAATAGAAAAACGCACAACAAGGCAACCTGCTGACTAACTGATACCTCCATCCTTTAATGCTGTTCTTGGAAAGGAATATGTTGATGTTCACTATAAAAATAACATATCTGAAGAACAGTGGCGACGAGGTCCAGCTACAGGATGTTTCCTCCATGTCCTGTTTTCTGTACTAATAAACAAAATGTAAGGACAGAATTTGTGGCACCATATGTTTATCACTTTCTAATCACTTTCTCCATGTGTTAGCACAGCTGTAAGCTATGAGTCACGCTTACAGACGATATTCAAAGCCTATATTTAGCCCGCATGTACAATACTGTGCATATACAATACAGTTTCAGTCACAATGAGAGGGTACTATAGAAAACGATGCCACGGCTGATACATATCAGTTAGCTATGTATGAAGTGCAGCAAACAGAAGAAAAGACTGAAACAAAATCGCGGGTAGGCGAGACCACTTGTTGAAATGGCTCCAAATGTCCTTGCTCCACTTGTGGCTGTTTTTCAAATTAGGTTGCTCAGAGTTTGTCGGAGAAGTTGACACCGTTCTTCTGTGGATGTCAGCCGCTTCAGTCGCTTTTGACTCCATGATGTTGAAACTAGGGGAACATCTGGGGTCCTCATCTCGCTACAGAATGAATCTGTGATATACGACGATGATAGTTCATGATGGATGAGAATCTGAGCATCTGAAGACACAAAAATATTTTCACAGTACAGTAAATGGTGTAATAGGAGCTGACAGTTCATGGAAGGAGTTTTCATTTTACAACACAGTGCCAAATGTTCAACCAGCAAAGTGAATGGGGAATTAATAAACCCCAAATTCATTCATTCATTCCACCATGTTGCCACCTACTTATAAGATCACAAGCTGAATCTTGCACACGCTCTATTAAACCTACAAAGAAGGGTTTTAATGTAATCTTATTGTGTTGCAAACCAGAGCAATTTCATTATCAAAACAATCTTAAACCCCTTGCCTATTGCTCAGTTACTCCTACACGGTTATATCATTGGTCCCTGGTGGCTTCCATCTCATTGTTATTTGGCCCTGTTGAGCACAGAGGCTCTTTATGTGGGAGTTGTTTGTTTTCTGAATGTTAACAATGACCTGCCAGTCATCACTGCTGATCAGAGTACTGAATGAGCTTTTCCTTCCCGGCTGCACCCTCGAGTTTGATTTTCAGCTCCCGAGGCAATTACAGTTCATTTGGCTGCATGCAAGAGAAACAGGACTGCCCTACTTCTCAGGCTCTACAGCTCTTTTAAAGGGTAGAGACACTGTACTAAAAAAAAGTGTCTATTTATTCCATTTTATTCTCCTCTTTTCCATACGTTGGCATCCAAGTATGATCTCACTGATGCACAAAAAAGACACCCAAAATACCACCCTTTGTATCTTTGCAGACGCCGTTATGAGCTTGTGCTTCAACACCATGCAGTATTAAAATGCCACATTCGAAGATTAAGGAGTTGATATGCTGGGGAGAGAATCCAGCGGCAGCGCAGAGGGAGGGGGGTTCGGCACTTGTCAAGAAGCCGGTGCTATAAACCACAAAGGGAGAAGCTGTTTCTGTTTAATCACAAAAGGTTTATGCGCTGTCGTCGTCCCACTGGCTGTGGTTTCTTCCAGTATGTCTTTTTCAGCACCGGTTCCCCAGTCCCTCTCTATTGTTAGGTTCTGTGTAAGTGCTGCCGGTCCTCTTGAAGCATGGGAAATCAATGACGGCGTTCAGAATCTGTATGAGTTTATCTCCAGGCCGTGATATGTATTATCAGCCCTCCTGCCCCTTGCACCTTTATCGTAATAATCTGTCATATTTAGAAACTGCGGCCATTTGTAAAAGCTACGTGGGATTGATCAATGTTGTTTACAAATTCAGCAGGTCGGCTGCAAAATTTTCCCTGATAAATCATGCAGTCTGCTTGTTCCCCGAGATCCCCAGATAGATATCCGCTTGTGATGGCATCCATGTCAGGCGAGGGAGGAGGAGGAGGGGGAGGGGGAGGGGGGGGAGGGGGAGAGGATCTGGCTGCCGGCGTCAGCTTTCTGTATTCTCAGATGTCTTCTAATTAATCTGGACAGCTTCCAACAATGTGGAGAGGCCCACTCTAGTTCATCTCTCACCCCACGAGAGTCAGAGTGAGCGTTGGCCAAACTGTCACTTTTCGGTGCGGTTCTCTCGGTGAACACAGTCACACTCTTTAACCTCGCCCAAGTCGGCTCGGCCTGCTGCCAAATCGTCTGAGCTGGCGTTTAGTGGCAAACCGTGTGCCGGCGGAAAGCAACAAGGTCCTCAGCAACAAGAGGGGGGAAAAGTGAACGTTTTCAGACTAACTTGATCTAGAGTCTTTATGTGACGGAGGAAAAGACTGAGAAATTTTCCACTTGGGAGATTTAAAACTTGTCTTATTGGCTTGTACTCTTCTGCTGAACAAGGGTTTATAACCTCTTTCTTATATAGATCCAATTACAGAGGGGAAAAAGTGAGGAGATAGCTTCTATATGAGAATCACAGAAAATCTCTCTCAGTCCTGCACCAATAGCATCGGCCCATCTCATAGCAGGATTCTAATTTTGAAGATTGACTTTGTTTGGGGTCAAAAGATAGGGATGTCAGTGTACGTCGCAGATATGAATTGTCAAAGCCAGAAGGAAAAGCTCTATAACTAGAACGGCATAAAGTACCTCAGGTTCATGTTGCTTGGCAACAAAGAGTCTCGGAGAAGATTTGAATGCAGCTCAGACATGAGTAAATGAAAAGCTGCTTGAGGTAAATATCTGCCTTAGCCGCGTCTTCTCTGTGATGTTCTCTAATTATAAGGCTGCTGAGTGTGGAATACGCAGGCTGCATGAAACCAGAAAACTTGGCTAATCTTTCCACCTCACCTCACGATGAAGCAACTTTGCTTTATCTCTTGGAGAGGCTGGAGTCAAGGCAATTAGCTGTTTGTTGAAGAAGCTTAATTAGTATTGTGTAATTGGCTTGATCAGATGTAACGCGCCACTCTCGCTCACGAATCTGACGCACTCATTTTGCAGTATATCCCTTTCACATTAAACAGGCAGATTTACGTCTGTGAAAGAAATGCGCTGTAAATGAGGGGAGTGGGCTTACACTGCCTCCCCATCATCTGTGCCCCCATCACTTACATGGATTTATACAGAGCCTGGATTTATTTGTGGCTCAACAGACATTTATGAAGACACACACTCTTCTAGATATGAGGCAAACACGCAGGAAACCTTTAATTCAATTTTCTTCCTCCACCTACAATAAAAAAAAGAAATATCTAGCCTATGCTTACAAGAACGAAATACATATAAAGAATAATGATGAAATACAGAGAAAAAACATCTTCACATTCAGACGCTCACAGTGAGACCGCTCCACCCCCTCACTTATATTCTCGACCATACTGACAAATCACCTACGGCTGCATGGAAAGCGAGCCACCCTCCCCCCGCTGAGCTGCCCAGAGCTTTATTACGCTCTGAGAATCGGTCTCAGTGATCTAGTCTGCTGAGCAGGAGGCTGCGTGTCTTACCACCTGCCCTGTAGTCAAACCAGCCGCTACATGCCGCATGCAATTCTCCCATCCCTGCTCACTGATGCAATTAGAAAGGAATCAACGTGGAACGTATTTGTGCTGCCCCTGCAACACAGACGGTAAAAAAAAAAAGGAAAAAAAAAGTATGGTCTCCCCTTGAGTGCCAAAGCGGCTTGAATTCAGACATTGTAATGGAAAAGAGTTGGCACCCGGGCTGCCCTCTCTTTGATTATTCTCCATTTCTGTGTGAAGGAAAAAAAAAAGGAAGGCACATGTGAATAGCTTCTGCACTGCCAGGGTTTTGTTTGACTCAACCAAACTGGAAGCCATACAAAGGAAGTCGTGTGCTGATGAACGCTGTCTACAGTTCTCTGAAACGGTGCCAGTGTAATTCATTATTATATGACATAATTATCTCTTTCTTTTTGCTCTGTGGGTGAGGGCTGATGTTAATGCTTGGTCAGCAGGAGTGGGGCCAGCCAGCATGTGTTAGAAGATAGTATCTTTAAGCTCCTGGTCTCCATCTGCCAGTCCCTTATTATATGCTACCTACAATTTTGTCTATAGGATCTTATCTACATTTCCATTAGCCCCAGGCTGAGGCTTTGCCATGATTGCTAATTGGATGCACCGGCCGGGCTGGGTCCACTGTCTATTTCCGTGACCCAAGTCTGTCTGCGGTTTTCCATTAGACTCTCACGGGATGAGTTCCACCGCGGATAAGTATACAGAGAAAAGACCAGGAAGAAAGTGTGCACAATTATAGGTCTTGCTATTCTTTATCTGCCACTGCTTTACTCTTGTCTCGGCCGTTCCCGCGCCTCTGCAACTCAGAAAACAGCGTTCCATTAAGTAATAGAGATTATGTCCAAATACAAAGCGGGCTATGATGTGTAATTTCACTCTCCGAACTCGCCTGGTATTGAACCAAATGAATTACCTCTGCAGCCCTTGAGTGCAGCTGTTTTGATATCGGTGCCCCAGTGTAGATCTCTGTGTAAAATTCAATGTGTTTTGTGTTTGCAGTGCAGAAAAAAAAAAAAGTTAATACCTTTACACGGCCCTGTAAATATAATCAGTGCAGCTCTGCGGTGAAGAAAGCGGCAAAACCGGAGGTCGGCTGACAGTGTAGTGGATCACGGCGATGCCCGTATTGGTGACCAGTGTGTAATCCTTTGTGATGAATAAAGCTGTTCTTCGCACACCTATTTATTTGCTTGTCTTTTAGGCTGACACGTGGAGTAAGTGTTAAAATGAGTTCAGGCAATTTTCCAGTTTTCTAAATCTGATGAGTAGAGTGTTGAAATAGCATGCACTGATGAAGTCACTCTGTTTCTGCCTCATTGCCTCAGTCAACTGTGTGATTTAACCTTGTTTAGAGAGACTTATTTGCAGTGCCTGGTAAA
Organism: Planiliza haematocheilus; assembly: GCA_005024645.1. Lineage (NCBI taxonomy): Eukaryota > Metazoa > Chordata > Actinopteri > Mugiliformes > Mugilidae > Planiliza > Planiliza haematocheilus. The sequence continues at coordinate 3,165,992 of SRSE01000725.1, read as the reverse complement.
AGCTTGGATGTGAACAGCTACTTGTTTCCCCTGTTGTTGAATATTTGAACTAAAGTGTTGTTCCTTGGCTGCCCACTAGATGGCACAGTATCATACACTTTTCATTATGCAGCAGTAAGCTGAGGAGGGGCCGCTCTCAATTCACTTCCAGGAGCCTATATCCACACGAGACGCTGCAATCCAATTTTAAACCTTTTGTGTACAGCTAACTTAGTTCCTCCAATCTTTCTTGTGGATGAAGAATCATTCTGCCACCGTATGGACTCTATCATAACCAGATCTCACTTAAAAAAAGATAAATCTCAGTGAGCTCTATTGCGGCGGACAACTGATGAGTCTGTTTCTTCCATGCCGGCCCCAGATTGAGATGCTTTTGTGCTCCTTTTCTCCAAGATTTAGAGTCTGCAGCAGAGAGTGGAAGATACTGTCACAGCCGCTTCTTATGAGGCCAGAGAGCGTGCTGCAGGAGTAACGCAGGTACTCCTCAGGCATTCCACACAAAGCACTTCCCCGCATGCTATTCACTCTGTAGACGGCTGCATTTTACAAAGAGAACACATGGAACAAACTGACATTGCCTTTTTTATCAGCTTCAACAAATGATTTTATCCTCGTGATGATGTCAGGAGCTGGTTCTGCTTCTTGGAAGAAAAGTTTGGATTTAGCCTGAGCACGGCTGGCCCAAAAACAACTTTTCCTTGTTAACAATTTAGTATGGCATCTTGTCAAGCTGTGTCCAGTAGCTATTTCTGTTGCAGATGTGTCTAACACTTTGTCAGAGATCATGGCCATATAGAGCAGATGCATGATGGTGATGAGTGCACTGGCTGAATCTATTTAGTGGAGAGTTGGGGTTTGTCTGGGGAACAATGCTGAATAATAAAAAAAGGCAGATGTTTGTTCTGATAGTCAGTGGGCTATCAACTTCTCATTCTCTTCAGGTTTTAGCTTCTCATTTGCTCAGTCGCTAACGCTCCGAACGTTCCGCTCTGCTTTGTCAGTATGCAGCATTTTCACAGGCTTGGCACTGGAATCTGGGGAGACACACTCTTGTCTGCAGGTGTTTTCCTGCACCAGCTCAGTAAGCCTCCGCTCTATCTCATGTAATTAGGAGATAATGAACCCCCACCACCCTCAGCTCTGCTGAATCATCTGCCACTGTTGAACTGTCAGATCTACACGGATGACTCCGATAGATCTTCCACGCCGCTTTGCCCTGCTCTGACTTCAAACTTATCAAAATGCCTTCTTCTCGGCATATGTGCTTAGAAGAAAACGCAACATTTGCTTGCCCTCGCTATGCAAAATTAAACCTTACAGAGAAATGTAAGCCAACAGCCATAATGATTTTAAACGACTTGTTACTTGCTCTTTACAATTTCTTGCTCTTTTTTGAAACCAGTGATTTGACTGCTTCGCATCAACTCTGCCATGTTGCTCAATATTTGGCTCTAGGTTTTGGTGCAGTGCTCACAGCTGTGAGTTGAAGCTGATGAGTCAGAAAAAAAAGCTTGAGGAAATACTAAGATCTGCAACAAGTACAGCAGCTGTCAAAGAATCCATCTGCCTGGTAAAGACAGCGCTGGACCAATTTGGACAGAGCTTGTGCATAACCCTAACACCACAAACATGCTTCCAGAACAGCCATCCAGCAAATCCTCCACTGAGATGATGGCAAGCAATACCGTGATATGAGCATGCCAGCAATAGGAACGTTCTTATTTACAGAGCGTGCAGTAAGAAGTGGAGATTGGGACTATTTTAAAGGTAGTTTTTAAAAGCACTCCACAAATAGAGCCTCTGTCTTCTGAAAGAAAACAAACACAGACCTGTCAAAGAAAGTAAAGGACTGTGCTTAAAGGCACTCTGGTTTTTTGACTCTGCAAGAAACTCCCTTGCTGCTTAGTACAGCCTGGGGATGACTTAAACACAACTGTGAAGATTTGATTTTTTAACATGAGACTACTTTAAACTTTTCTTTTAGGTCTCTCTGGGAGACCCTTCTCAGAGAGACAGGGAGGCATTTTTTTGTGCTGCAAATGTACACCCAGAGTGAATCCATGCTGTTTTAGGTGAGCTTTTTAGCTCTTTACTTGCAGTGCTGTCAACAATAGGTCGGAAAAAATTGTGGTCGGCAAGTGCCAAAGCATATATTTTAACCCTCATTAATGCAGTCACAAGTATAGCTGTAAGCAGTCTGTTATGTAATGCTAACGACTCTGAGTGAACACCAGAAATCTGTCTGTGACTCAGACTTAGATAGTAATTTTTATTAACATGCTTTTAATTGTGCAGGCTGTACCAAAGCAGCTGGCCTGATTCCCTCATGTATGAAAGTCTGATCAGTAACTGAGACAAACTGCAAAAATGGGCCAAAACAGGAGCTTGGAACTACGAACGATGAATTTTCAGGCTTCACTTGTGTCAAATAAAGCACAGCATTCCTCTGAAAATGCAGGGTGACTACACTTAACCACAGAGGCCAGAGTGCATGGTGGACATTACGACATCCCTGAAAAGAGTTTGGGTTTTTATCTTGCACTCACACAGAGACAGACACAATGTCTTTAAAGAAGGAATGGAAATTGTGAACTGTCCCGCCACAGGATGGCATGTCTAACCAATGGGAAAAGCAGCACACTGATTTCATTGACTGATAATGTGACGTACTGTGTTTACAGAGCACACAGATGCCACGGAGTGCAAAGATCTGTATGGACTTATCTGCAGAGAGAATTTTGCTCCAACAGCTTTTGTGAATTTGCCCCCGCTAAAAGTTTGTTTTTGGTTTTTCTCCAGTTTCTCTAGAGGCAAAGTGGAACTGTTTATGCTATTAAAAAATGTAATCCTGTTGATGATATCGACTTGAAATAGTGGAATTAGAAAGTCAGACAGATTTTTTTCTAGGAACTCCAAGGAACCTGGAGCGAAGTTTGTATTCAGGTGTATTCATTAACAACCAGGTTAGTGAAGCGCAATGGAAATATGAACAATAGAATGCAGACACCCATTGGACAGGTTCATACAATTTAATTTATTTCATTTGCCTCAGATACAGAGGCACTGAATTAGCAGCTTGAAAGTAGGCACAGTTTTTACATGAGGCCTTATTTAGACTGTTCGATCCCAAGTGACCAGCATGAAGTACAGGAGTAAACTGGTCTACGTCCGCATTCCTTTGGTAGTGTTGCCGCACAATTGATTCTGAGTTACATTACAGACTTTTGCTCAGTAGATCTCAACACACATCAGTGGAGCTTTGCCTCATTCGTTCAGATAAAACACACAACTGAATGATCACCAGAAAAGGAAAAAGCACCGTAAGGAATGTCTGTTCATCAGTAATGAGAGCCTTTCAAAATAGCCCAACCTTGCAGCTGTTAACTTACTCAATAATAGATATATTTAAACAAGAATTAACAAATGAAGTTGTTGAATATGAGTAGGCTGTGTGTGAATAACATATCAGCATGTGGTTAATTATTGATGTGATCATGTTGAGGTATAAGTAGCCACATGGAGCTACGTTACTATTTCCTCCATCACCAGTGTCTTTTAGACCTTCATTACAGAGGTTACTGTGCACATGGAAGCTTCCAGGGTTGCAGTTACAGTCTGAGTTTTGTGCAGGTCTAACTACCGTCACTCAATGCTGTATGCAGCGCTGCATACAGAGTGCGAAACAGATCAGATCTGAAGAGCTGGCTGGAGACGCATGCGGAGACGGGCAATAAAAGCTGGTCATTTGTGCTTGAGTTGCCCAGGTTGGATGATAATGCAAGGTCTGAACAGGGCCTGAGAAACATTGGAACAGAATAGACTAATTGAATTCATTGGCAGCTAACAGCATACTCTAGAGCGTTTATAGAGAGTATATAGTATATAGAGAGTCTCTATATACCTTCTGGGAGTTGTACATTACTGGTAATGGTTGTCAGTATACTGTATTTAAGACTGACACAGTCAAAATATTTTAAAAACACAAACCTGTACTACAAACAGCTGCTGTGCTTTTTTTATTAACTTGGTAACAAAAGGCTTCTAAAGACAGCATTTCGAGAACTTGTCAGAGTTACAAAATCTCCCGCATACAGTCTGCAAAAGGAGTCAAATCCCAAAGAGCTTTGACTTAAAGGTTCCATTTTTACTGCTCTTTATAGTGAATGTAAGCCTGACATGTACCAAGAATATGTCTATTTCAGGTTTCAGCTCAAAATACTGAGCAGATTGTTCATTCTGTCGCATCTCTAAAGCTCCTGGTCTTATTCTGGGCTGTTTCAGTGTCTGTAGCTTCATATGCAATTGAGCTGCTGCAGCCCATGACTCTTGCTGGAAGAGGGCTATGGCTTTTTGGCCTGAGCCATGGAGTCCCCCAGTGAAAACGAGACAGGGGAACCAATATGACTGGTAGTGTTAACACTGGAGCACAGCCCCACATGCTGGATCCTGCCAGCGAAGGGGATGTTCCCTTTGAATCCATCAAAAAAGGAAAGAAACAAGAAGTTTGTGTTTTTAAAATCAAGACACACAAGGGACACAAAAAAAAAAATCCATTTAGTGTAATATGTCTCCTTTAACAGAGATGTACGTTTCACTCAGATGCAAAATGTTGAACATTTAAATGAGCAACTGAAAAAACTAAATCACGTATCACATTCGCTTTTATCTCTCTTTGAGGCTGCAATTGGAGGAGGGAACGCACCCACATCCATCAGCAAATATTCCAATTCACATTAAGAAAAGAACTCCAGAGAGAGAGGAGGGATGGATCTTGTTTCAGCTTTAAAATTTTGGAAATGAAGGTGTAGAAATTGTTTTCACTTTGAAATAATTAGGTTTGGATAAATCAAAGAGGTCTCCTAGAAATCCCTTTTTTTATGTACTAGTCAAGAAGCATGTGGATATAGACTTATGTGAAAATGTCTTTTCAGGATTCAGGATGTGCTAACTCAGCGAAACTGCTTTAAGTATCCAGATTGAATTGTGTAAGCCTGTTTTAGAAATATGACATACTGTACACACACACACACATATATACTGTATATATGCTCATACTCAATTTGCACAGTTTATTTATTTATGCACAAGTTTTCTGTGAGTATAATGACAATTTGTTTGTATATATTTGCAAAATATTCACTGTCGACATGCTACTACACTGGGGGTAAAAATGTATCATAAGCGGTGCACGAATCATCCCCAGAAATGTCAAACCTGAGAAACCCATCTGAGGAAGAAACAATCATCCTTCTCATTTCAATAAGGAAATCTTCCCATGACCCCCCAAAACAAAATGCAACCCTTATACTATTGTGCCAGCTGAAAGGCTTATTTTCATCCTTATCATTTGGGTATTTTAGAAAACAAGTGCGTCCGCATTAGGGGATTCTACCTTTTAAAGGTTGTGGTAAAGGGCAGCAGCCACAGGGGTGGGCAGGGCCCCAGCTGATATTGGCAGCATCTCTAAGTGATGTCTCCAGATCCTCCATGCATTATTCAAACATCGACTGGGGGGGACGACTCTCCCCAACTAGACTTCCCTCAGAGATTTCACGCTGGCCTCTGTCCGTGTCTGCTTTGTTTGGGTTAAAGAGCATACCTGGAGGGAAAACACACTATATTTATCTTTTACATATGTATTAGAAGTTAGCATTCCGAATAAAGGCGCAATCCGAGTCTGGTCCTGGGAACAAAGCCATATAATTAGGAAACATGAAGTCTGGTACGTCATTAGGTATCAAACAGTATTTCTGGATTCCTCTCAGAAGCCTACAGTTGTAATACCCTTACAAACACAACACTTCATAGGTCACCCCGTGCTAATTAATATAGATAAACGAATGAATAATCTGCCCTTATCAGAGACACCTGGTAATTATGCATAATAGCTCAGAATTGCATTCATTTAACATGCTAATTAAAGGCTTAGAATTTATGACTGTGCCACAGAGGCTGATTTTGTTAAAGAAACGCGCCTCTGCCAATTTCTTTGGCACTTACGAAGCCTTTTTTTCTTCAGATCAATGTTAGTCTTTCATCAGCTGATGCTCTTTGAGGTGCCACACAATTGCTCATTTATCTCAACAAGGGTGATTGATACAATTGACCTTCTCCTAATAAAATGCCATTTGTACTGGCAAGTTGTGGACAAAACATTGCTGCTTTCATTACTGTGCTTGTTTCCGCTGTAATGTACCCCCCTTTTTCAGGTCCGCCATCAAAAGTGGAAGAAAAAAAGAATACATTTTCTATAAGAAGCCTTGAGATATGTTGTCAACATATGTTACCTGTGAGACATCTTGTACCACATTATGGTTATAGTGGACATGTTTAATAACACATAACAATTTATACATGTGAATTGTATTACTTCATATATGCAAGGTTAAGAGTGGAGCTTGCGCTGTAGCTCACCTGGTAATCTGCGCAGGATGAGGAGGTCTAGAAAAAAGAGGGATGAATGCAGGTTAAGTGCTGAAATGAGCTCTGACATACTTCAATATTATTTCCAAACCTTTGTGTCCCTTCTGCTCACACTCTCACGAGGATGTCAGGTGAAACAGTTGCGCTGGTGCAGGAGATGCATTTTTCTGTGATGCTGTCATCTTTTCAGGTTAATATCTTTAAGGTGTGACGGTGGGAGGTGGGGAGTGCAAGGTGAGAGCTCACTTTTCCTTCAAGGTGCTGGTAATCAGGGCTGCTGTGAAGTGAGTGCATTGCCATCTGTTGTGCAGCGTGGAAGCGCGTGTACTAGTATTGATTTTGCATGTACACTTCAAGATGATTTCCTAATATAAAAGTGCGGCTTTCCTTTTCCTGGGTGGCAGCCAGTGACCTGCACACACTCTGGTTTCAAGACAGCTCTCTTTGTTCGTGAAGTTTAATCCTTCACCAAGAGGTGGTTTTAGCAAAACAGTAATGACAATATTTCTTTTTTATAATAAAACTGTTGTTGGTGCATGTTCACTAGTACCACAGTCTATTTAACTATATTTAACTATATTATACATTCAACCTTCACTAAACACAGTAAACCTGAAGCTACTGTCACTAGTTTGGCAGTTATCTGATCACAAAACCAAAGTACTGATTACCTGGCAGTTTTAAAGTTACTACAATTCATATTGAGGCTTGTACTGAATACAAAGCAGGGCAAACCCTTTATGACATGACTTACAGGATTCCTGAATGATGTGAGAGAAGTTCCAGCGCCTATTGCCAACGAAGTGGGCAAAGATAAGGAGTTCTGAGTCAAGGTAATTCCTAGGATTACAGCGAGAAACCTGCGTTGACATCCATCTATGGTTATGTAACCTTTTCGGTTAGCTACAGAGTAAAAAAAAAAAAAAAAAAACGTTTTCTGGACCATGCTGCAAGTTACCATACAGGTCTATGGGGATTGACTGACTTTAGAATCATGTGGCCATTTTAGGAACTTTCAACTTGAACTGAGGCATGATTACCTGTACTGAAAGTCTTGGTTAACACACTAATGGTCTTTGACACATTCACTCAGAGTCAAAATATCAACCTGATAATTGCACAAAACAAAAGGCCAGAAGCCCACCAAAGACCTTTGGATCATTCTGGACTGTTCCTACAGCCATATAAGGCTGTACCTTGCTTCTACAAACCTCTTGTTCCTGCTTTGATCTATGAATTTCAACTCATGATGATGAACGGAGGGAGATTCTTTAAAATGAAATAAAGAGTCATTATTACAGCAATTGTGCCAGGAGGAGACAGTTTAACTTCAATCAAGCTAAGAATCCGCTGTTGGAGGCACAGAGTTTCTGCCATTCTTGAACCAGCATGACTGCTTGATAAATGCGAGATGTCCGGGCTGTAAAGTTTTACATTCCATTGCAGGTGACGTGTTAATAGACTGTCCGCCACCTGTGAAGGTGGTGACACTGCTTGCTGCTCAGGCCTTATAAGAAGTGGCTGAGATGGAGGGTTGACATTTAATTACTGTATGTTATTCGGGGAGACTCCTTGTCTCTGATATTCTTGTGACTTTTGTACATCAACGCTCTGCAAAAGGTTTGTTCATTGTTTATGACACCTACATCCTTAGGTCATGAATTTCTGGGTTAAAAAACAGCGACTAGACCCTCAAGATACAGTGCCTTATTACATCTGCTTTTTTAATTTACCTGAATCTCCCATCTGAGAGGATGTGCTTCCTGATAGATGGAGACATCAAAGTTTATTTGGTCAAATTAAAATCTGGTAATCACCAATGGGAACCTAGGCAGAAGCACATTGTTTTAGTTACTATATTAAATTTACTGAAACAAATTTAATTACTGAAACAAATTAAAAATTAAAAACTAATTAAAACCGAACAATAATAATCAGAGATCCTTCATGAGGTCTTATTATTATTATTATTGGTAGTGAGCTTGCATCACATTCATCATGTGAAGCACACTTGCTCAAAAAGCATTTCCTCACTCACGATGATTTGGAAGGAGGAGGTGTGAATGTGAGTGATATTTTTGCGCTCCAAAATGAATGCTTTTACCGTCTAGAGGTGCAGCATACTTATTTTACTATCAAATTTGCTTTGTTGGGTGAGAACAGGAAGTCAGTCAGCTCATGTCTCAATCGTGCATGCTCTCCACTTGGTAGAGAAGCATGAGCATGCTCTGTGGGTACAAAATTGCTGCAGCATGTGGAACATTTGGATATCCCATGAAGGAAGCTTGGGGGAAAAAAAGTCACCATATGCACCACTGATCGATTTTCATTTGAACAAATTAAGCAGCTTGTTATTTGGTACTGAGTTCTCCAACAAACAACCTGAACAGCAGTGAGAGTATGCAGCTAAAGTGAATGGGGAAGACATGTACACAGCTTAAAGCTACTTTGTCAGGCAGAACTCAAACACGTTTTACACAGTGTAAATTTCTACTTACACAGTAGCAGTATGTTTGAGGATGTGAAATCGTGTGCGCAAAAGCTTATTGTGATGTCGGATGTTTAAGCATATGGCTATTTCACACTACGTGCACCAGTTTGATCTGATTTGCACCTTCAAAAATACCAATGGAAACCAAATGTTCATTTTGAGCCTTACATATATATAAGTACCTATGCTTTTAACATTTAATACAAACTGAAATGACTGTGAATATACAACTTTGGCCACAAAGTGTATACATTTTTTCCTGGAGCTGAAGATTTGTTTGTTCTTCAGATACCTTCGGCCATCAGTAGGAGGATCAGTATGTACATAACAGATATTTTGAGAATTAATGTACACACTTACACATCTGGCACAAGAGCTGCCACTTGATTTAGTTTATACTTGATCAGTATTATGTTTCCCAACATGGAGATGGAATCCGTCTTCTAATGGCAAAAGACATTCTCTTCTTTTCTACACTTCACAGGTGAGCTGTCACAGTTTATTAGCTACATTCAAATCATTTTGCTACAGCGGTAAAGTAGTAATCAGGCTGAGTGCTGATCTCCATCAGAGCAAATTTTCATCTTCATTCATAAGTAAAAGTCTGACCTGTTCAATCTGAAAAGTAAAATCATATTTTTTTGATCATCCTGAGTTTATTAGGTTACTCAAGTCCTCACGCCAGTATTTTCTGTGGTGCCGTTTCTGCATAGATGTGTTCATATGCACACAAAAGAAACCTCTCTAATAATTCAGGTATAAGAAAGAGATTATGGAAACCAGATCTAACAGTGAAAACCAGTTTTATTTTTACACGTTATTGTATGTAGTTGCAGGATCCCTAACTTAGGTAATAAAAAGCTTTTATTAACAAGACAGGCAGCCTGTTGGAGGTGACGCATAATCATTCCGTTTGTTGTTGCACTGTGGGGCTAACTTTTGTTTTTCTTTTTTAAAAATGGCCAAAAACTGGCCATGTTTAGTTCATACTACTCAATTTGATTTGGTCTCTTTTTTTGTTTTGTTGGGGATTTGTAGGTTTTGTAGATGAATGGAATTTCATTAGTGATGCTCCTCGCAGCATTTTGAACCCCCCCCCCCCAAAACAAACAAAACAAACAATGGAACTGAACTAGTAATCCAATCTGATGTAGAACAAGAGACTTTTTGGATGAGAGAGGATGCTGTGCATGCAACATGGCAGAATCTCTCAGTTCATTTGTCAATTTGGCCATCTTTCACATTATTTTTTATTCATTGTCAGAACGTATAGTAAGTTTTCTATACTCTTTTTCCGCTGATGAAGTTAATACTGCTGTTGACAGATAAAAACAACTTGATTTATAATTCTGCGTGTGACAGAAACAGAGAACGTGTTTTATGAGTTGCCGGAATGCAGCGTTAATGGAACTCGGCAAAGTAACAAAAAACAAAACCTAATTTGAAAAAGTAATTATTCTTTCAATTCCTAACATGTGCTGAATATTTGAAGACATTTTCTGGTAGCTTGACCAACACATTCCCAGTTTAAACCTTCCACTGAAATCCAAGCTGCTTCTTTAACAGCAGAGAACAGTGGAGCACAGTTAAATCCTGCCATTCTTATTGCTGAGACCTCACACATGCACACATTTGAATAAAGTCATTGTGCGCTATTAGGTAGTTTAAAAAATTGTCTTCTTAAAATGCTATTTTTTTTGCTGCAAATTTTCCACATGAAACTTCACAAAATTATACATTTACAGCCACGCACTTTGAATTTCAAGTCTCACTCGGTCGAGTGAATCCTCTTTCACTGAAATGGTAGACACTGTTCCTTTATCAAAGTGATGGGGTGCAGGGTTGACATTAAACCAGTCCTTCTCTGTCCTAGGGGAACGGCTGGTGTTTCTGTGCATCAGATTTTCCTTTCTAATCTGTTTCTTCTTTCAATTCTCCATGGGACCTGCACTTATCTGCGCTGTTGATGGAGGGAAAGGACCTCAGACTGAGAGAGAATGGAGCCCTCGCTGCACTGAAGGTTGGGAACAAAAGCCTTGCCATCGTCACAGTCCTCTTGTATCTTGCCGCAACTTAAATAGCTCTTCTGGTGGCTATAGGCTGTTATCTTCCATGCACTCATTTACCCCCTTCAGCAGCTGTGCGGGCCATTATCCGATCCAGATCCTGATGTTTTCATGCCCCTCTATGGCAAAAACATGAGAAAAGTCAATGGTGAAATTCTTACCACAACCACAAATGGCTCTTAAGGCTCAGAGGTGCCGTAGGGCTGCTGTAAATCCACATTTACAATTTTGCCTCAACCCGATTAAGATTTCAAACCTGTTTACATGCAAATTGCTGAAGTGATCTCAGATACAGTATATGCGCTAACATGCACTTTTTTGACATGTCCAAATTGGTTGTATCCTCTATGGAGCCTTGAATCTTCCATCAAGCTTTTTTTCCCCCTTGACTTTATGGCTAATGTATCAGCAACGCTACGTTCATTCAGGAGAATAACATGACCAAGACAGTGGTGGTGTTTTCAGTGGTGCTGCATATATCGATTCTAGCTTTTTTCATCATTTTAAACTCTTATTTGAACAACTTCTTCTTTTGCTAGTCACGTTTCCAAAAGCCTGTCACGTCCCCTGCTGTCCATGCGGGGTGAACGCATTTATTCCAACCAGGCACAGGCAAAACGAGCAGGGGGGTAGTCAAAAACCAGGATCAGAAGTGCAGGCTGTAGTGACAAAAAACTATTAGCAGTTCAAGTAAAAAAAGACTTGACAAGTTCCACCCTGAGGACAAGAGGACTCAGGAAGGTCATTTTATAATTACAACAGTAGCCTACTCAATACCCATGAAATACATTCCAAGATACCTGGGTGTACACACAAGTTACCTCCTTATACGTTCTTAACGAAACGGGGGGCGGGGTGAGAGCATTAGGACTGTACTTGGTCAGATGAACGCTCTAATTTTGTGTAGTTCTTGAGTCCTTGAGTCCTGACACCTGACTCTACTCCTGCAATTAAGCACAAGAAGCTGAAAGGAAAGGAGTGTTCAGTCTAGTAACCAGAGCGCATGACACACATACTGAACTGATTATCAAAGATTTACACCACCCCTCTCAAACGTAGATTCCTTCCAATCAGGCCGTTTTGTCCCAGCAGATGTTGTTACGGGATACATTATTATTAGAATACAAGAGCCAATCTAAATGTAGAAATTGTTTTTCACACCGTTTCTGGCGTTTAAACTTAACGGCAGCAATCCATTTCACAAACAAATACGTTACAGTTCCTGAGACAGAACACAGTAAGAGTGAGTTTGACAGAGTATTATTGGAGAATCAGAACATGCAGTTTATCTACACTAATAAATCTAAAAAAACCAACAAACAAGAAAACAACCTTGAAAACGGCTTTGAGTTTGTGGTCAGTATGACAATGATCCTTGTCAATAGAAGATAATTCAAAATATTCTGCACAAAATACTCTCAGCTTCCCTTAGTTTTAATGAACTGAATGTGAAACCCCCTATTTCACTCATGTCACTGGATGTCTTTCAACGTTTTGCACAGCCCTGTCACCAAACATTTTAAATTGCACTGAATTCCCTGTATTAGGGAGAAACAGTTTCAAACCAAACAGTGCCTTTCATGATGAAATGGAGTGAAACGACAATAGTTTAATGACATCTTTGAGTCTACATTAGCCATATGCCAGTTTGCGCTTCCTTAGTTTGATGAGTCATTAATGCAGTGACTCTAAACTTAAATTGCGTCATCTTTAAGTTTCAGTAAGCTGTAATTTATGGCAATTACATTCTTTCCAGTGGCTTGTTTATGAATAATGAATAGGCGGACGAGTTGAGAACTGCCAGCGCTGGAGAGCACTTGTGATTGTGCAGCATGGGTGACCTATGTCAAACACCATCTGTCTCCTGTCACTGAGCTCCATGCTTTCTAGCCAGAGAGAACTCATCAGACCAGACTCTGAGCAGGGGGCTGGACGTGTTATAGTGTGCACAGCTAGCTTCAACCCAGCCCTATCCCTGTACAGTCTTAATATACATCATTATTTCAAGACTGATTTATGGGACTACCCACATCAAGGGAATTGTGAAAGCAGCACAAGAGCAAACATTAAACCTGCTTCCTTTCAACCCAGCATATTTCCTATTATCGTACTGTAGCTATTACGGCTTTATGGGTCATATAAATTTGCACTCTCCATTTCTACCATTTGTTATCATTAGCTGCAGTTTCCAGAAATTCAGCATCTCTACACACTAGCAAACCTGTGAGTGCAGATTAATACGCCAGTGACAGGTCAACCCTGATGGAGGCTCCTACAACTGAAGGCTCCAGGTAGGCGACTCCTGAACTATCAAATCAAAGTAGTAAAAGAGGCTAATGAAACAGAGCGACACTCAAAACACTGAGTGCAAACTGAAAATGCTGCCCTAATACAATAGCACTGGGTGAATCAAATACTGTTTGTATCAAACCAAATGAAACAGAAATGGCCCCCCATGGCATGGCAGCACATAGTGCAGTCTGATGAGTATTTATCCAAGCTCTACCCTCAGCCAAACCTTTTACCCTCCAGGAAGGACACCATAACCAGTTTAATATGTTGAACAAAACAACTCAACTAACTTGCTAATAACCTTGTAATGTTAATGTGCACATGCTGTGTAACACTATATGGTTGAAAGCAAATGTAAACCTGAACTGAGCTAACTGTTGTGTTAAATGACTTGACTTAAGTGTGGCTGACTGCATATAAAACTAGTGGGGAGTGTGGGTTACAGTGGCTTCACCATGTGATTGCTGTGTCCATCACACACACTCACTGCTGCAGTCGCCACATTAATAGTCCGGAAGCCAGGTTGAAATAAACTGGAATGATCCTGTAACACGTGCCACTGGAAATCCTCCATTTGCTTTAAATGAGGGGAGACTGTAGAGCATGCAGAAAGTGGACCAGCTAACTCACTGTGAATTCATTTACTTGCTCTACCCTCACAAGGTCTCAGACATAACACAGAATTTAGTAGGAGCTCAAAAGTCCATTTAATGTTCGGTCCGCTGCCGATTTTGGACATTTGTATTGTCATGTATGGCTGTTCTGGGTAATGTCTCGAATGGTTCAGGGCTGCAGCAGTGTGTGAAAAGGACTTGTAGCAGCCCTGAGCACAAAATAACCTCAATAACCTCAAAAGGGATTCCCAGCTTTGCATATCAACACCAGTCATTCCTCTTCTCTTCCTCTTGGCTGCTGAGATTTCAACCTTTCCAAAAATAATGTAATCCCCCATGCCATCTGAACTACTCAGTGCGCCCCTTTGTATTTACCCAGTAGGCATGATTTTTTTTTTTTTTTTGGCAATTTGACCAAACTTGAAAGCAGCATATATATGATGCCAGGACCAACAGGCTTGACCTGTAACACATGGTACTGCATGTGTCAAACTCTAGCAACACTGTGGTCCTTCAGTTCCTCTAGTGGAAATGTTTTTGCTCCTCTTAAATTATAAAAGCTTCAAATGCCATCTCAGTCCCCTCAAAAAACTTGTTGCCAAGCAAACCACAAATGTATTAATCTGCCATGGTAGCGTTTAAAGTGGCCAACACTGATCCCCCCCCCACTGGACATTCTCTCCACATAGTTCAAAAGCATATTTCCCTCATTCTGTCCATTTACTCATGTCAGTTCTTCATGTACATCTAGCGAAGTGTCTGAATGTTTTATCAACTGCAGTTCTTCTCAAAAAGCCACTCCTTCATCCATCAATTTTAAATAATATCAATTCAACATCTAAACTTCCCTTCTTGATGAAGGTTTTAGGGGGGAAAAAAATTGTTGCTCAGCAGCTCCTATAACCATATGAATGGTTATAGACTTTTTGATACATTTCAATCCTCTTTTTTAGATCTGGCTGCAGTACTGAGACAGCACTTGGAGTTCTTAATGATATTCTTCTGGCACTGAATATATCCATAACACTGGCAAAACATTGCTTTTAGATCTTGCTGCATCTTCTTATACTCAAATTAAACTGAATTTCTTATGCATTGGTTAGGGATTTTAGCTATGGTTTTGGTTTGGTTTTATTCCTGTCTTATAATAAAATTGTGGCCATTGGCAACTGTAAATCCTCCATTACCCAGTGTTAACACAGTGCCTCAGGGCTCAGTCTATGGCCCATGATCATTCTTCATTTATAATACCTCAAGCCTAAATCTTCCAAATATTTCCAGTTACAGTTCTATGACATTAACGCCACATCTGTTTGTCTTTTTGATAACTAGAAGAAGCCCTGTGATAGACTGGCAACCTGTCCGGGTCTAGCCCCCGGTTTTCTGTCTTTATAAAGTGCCTTTTAATTAATTAGTTACTATACAAATATTATTTTCTTTTTCCTTTTCTTAATAATTTTGACTGTAGCTTTCTCGTATCAGTGTATCTCTAATCAAATACACTGATTGTTTATATTTTATTCATATTTATCAATATTTTAGATGGTTTGTGAGAGAAGATAACTAGTCTTAGGAAGCCTTGAAACGGTCTGTGCTTTACTCTGGACTCTGGAGTATATGCCAGACCATGAGATTTTAGGCCAAAAAGGGATCTTTCTCTGGGGATGGTGGCAGTGGATGGGTGGCTCAAGTTTTCACCCCCAGAGTCTTGAAATCCCCAGTCGTAAGAAGTTCAGCCTTTTCTATTCTTCAGAGGTCAAAGGGGTAAAACCCAGGTGGTTAGAGAAATGTCATTTGCTGGGTAAAGCTACTCAGAACGGTACATTCTCATGATCCCTGGTCATTGCTTCTATCCACGTGCACAGAGGAAAGCAAGACTTGTGGAAATTCTGTACAGGACTGGATCAAATATCTTGATAGAATAGGTCAGACATGAGTTATTTACAGCCACTGCAGTGTCAGTGTAAATCAAATTAGACACAAGTTATTTTTCTTCTGACAAACTCCATCCAGTCTTTATGAGGTTTATGTCTTCCTTTACTTCATCACAGGGCATGCACATCCTGCACTGTAATCCAAATGATTACAGATAAGGGACAGTACAATAAATCTCAGTCTCCTGGCTAAAATAAAAATGAGTTAATACAGTGAATGTTGAACAGTTCATGTCTTGTTTAACCACATATGAAAATGTAGTTTCTGCCATGCCACCTCTTTCATTATTAACTTTGCTGAGACGTATTTGACAATCATATATTACCTTCCCCCCTCAAACAGCTTGTTAAAGCAGCACAGAACAAGATTTAAGATACAAAACACTCCATCTCAAAAGACTGAGATGGAACTTGTGGCTGTCCAGCAACAGAAAGAGGCACTGACAACCTCACATCTCTCACCTCTCTGATCTCTGTAAGTCACAGGTGTCAAAGTGATCAGTGAAAGGGCTGCTGTGGCTGCAGGTTTTCATTCCAACTATGCAGCAGCACACCTGACTTGGCTCAATCAACTGAACCTTCATGCAGTCATTTCAGGTGTCCTCTTGCTTGATTGGAACAGAAACTTGCCAGCCACACCCACTGCATGAGTGCTGCATGGTTGGAATGAAAATCTGCAGCCACACGGCCCTTTCACGGATCAGTTTGACACCCCTGCTGTCAGTTAAAGACCTGCCTGATATTTCTCCATCATCATACTGGTATGCAGTGACTAATACACATGATTTGTGATCTGATTAATATTTTAGATCACTTTAAGAAATACCCTTGGTGTACTCAGATGCCACTGTGGGTTCTTCAGCAGAGAATCACAGAGCAATGACGTTTCTGTTCTTTTTATTTCAGTTCACAACACATCTACGCATGCCTTCTGTTGTGTCTGTCTCTCCCAGGTCCAACACACTAATGTGTTAAAAAAGAGAGCGATTAGTCACAGGATGCAGGTGTGCCAGTCACTCTCACCTGGTGCTGCTCTCCTGAGCCCTCTCTGCACCTCTCTCCTGCAGCTGATGCACCACGCCCCCTCCACAATTCCATGCTTACTTCCTTGGCGGTGCTCTTGTGGTGAAACTTCTTCAAACTGAGGTTACAATTCAAATTTCACTTCCTAGTTTTCAGAGCAGTTGTGCCAATATTTCATGTCTCGTTTAATGGCATGTAGGACTATATTTACTACCTCGTTTTCCTTAGAAAATTAACTTCACAGGCTGCAGAAACACTAGAAAGGCATTTTTTTTTTTTTTTTTTTTAAACATCTACAACTTACATTTGTAATCCCAACGCTGTGAGGAAGTTCTCTCCTTTGTGATCTATAAATGCTAACAGTGAAAGTTATCGGGGAAAAACAGGAGGGGTGACCGAAATGCAGTAATAACCCATCTGTCATGGAGGGTTTGAGGGAGACAGTGCTACATTGCATTTGCTAATTTCATGTTACATCATAGGAAACTATATGGTAATGGGAAGAGAGAATATATGTGAGAGTGTGGGTGCACATGCATGTGGCTCTGTGCAGTATCTGGCCCATGGAAATGAACAGGATATAAAAATATCCAGCCATGGTATTTCTTCAATCCTTCAGAGTAATTGTACAGCGGACTGTCATATCTAACTCCATCAGCCACATTTTATTTATTTTTTTGTTTCCATGTGAATTTAAGCTCTCAGTATGCCAGACTCGATGTAGCTCTCTAGTGTGTGTTTACAGGATGCTTGCTTCTAGCCAACTCCCTGTCATGTTATCGCATCTCGTGACCTTAGATTATTTTCTCCTTCACCCGTCAATCTTTCTTTTCACACACACTCACAAGCTAGTCCCAGCTTGCTCGGTGCACAATCATGACAGAGGCGTAGCTGTGAATGTTGCCGTGAACCGAACTGACATGGGATGAGGTGTCAGAAATAAAATAATGGGACAAACAGTCGCCTAGAAACAGCGAGGGGAGATGAGGAGTAGGTGGATCTGCTGATATGACCAAAGTTTTTTGGGATATTGATTAAACAATATATGTATTTTTTCTTTTTTTCTTCTTTTTCCCCCCAAACAAGCGTATGCGGGGGTTCAGCAGAGGAAAACTGAAAAAATGTCTCAAATGTTTTCACCTTGTGAGTTTGTAAATTAGCCAACTTTAAAGTAATCATCCATGTTTTTGCTTCCCTCACTCTCGGCGCGTTTTAAGCAAAGGCGCAGGCTCGAAAATTGCGGATACTACACACAGACGCCTACGGTAGAAAGGATGGTAGAAAATTTGACTAGCTGAATAATTTCAACCAAATTTAATCTCTGTGTGTTCTGATGTTCTGTTCCCACTGATCCTTTCAGGAAAGCAGACTCTGTGCTCCTGCTGTGGAAACAATTGCAGATGACCCCCCTCCTAATTTGGTTGTTAGGTGCACTAAAGAAACATCTTATCTGCAGGCAGCGTTTTGATGTTTTCCCAGTAATATTAATACTTCTTTTACATTTTGTAGAATTACAAAACACAAAGCCTAATCCAAACCAAACGTGCAAAAATAATATATTTATATCCATATTGCTTATAGATGTCTTACAGCACAGCTAATCAGAAATGATTTCGAAGAATGTTCGTATTACTACACCAACTGTAGACAAAGCAGCGACATGTGTAGCAAGACGCAATGCTACCTCAGAAGCGGACTTTTCTGGCTCTCACTATGTGCACATAAAATTAATTTTTGTACAGTGCTTACTAATGCATAAATAGTCCAATGCACATTTAGTTATTTACATGCGTCCTACCTTATTTGACTGAAACAGTATTTTGTCTTATGTGCATTCATTTCCGAGGTAGGTAGCAACTCCACAGATAGTTTCTAAACTGGCAGTCTGGTTTTATTTTTATAATGTTATTTTTTTTCTTGTTAAACGCATGATTTCTTGAGATGGGGCATTCTAATCATCTCTTCTATAGCCTCTCTGTGACTCATACCTCATCCCTCCCTGTGCCTTCTACATTTCCTAAAAGAATACTAATCCTCCACTGAACAAAAGGGAGAAAATTCAGAGCCAGAGGCGTCCATGCAAGTAAGACTGAGTAGTTATTTAATAGAAGTTATTTTCTGGTACATTGGATTAATTGGAACGGCTGCAGTACTTTCCCTGTAAACACATTTGTAATTGTTCTCAATTATTATGTGTTTTACGAGTTATAGCTCACTGACACTGTGCTGAATACAGCATCCAGCTGTTCTGTAATGACTCTTTAATTTCATGCAAGATCTCAGTTTTGATCTGGATCTTCAAAAGCTCTGCCTGATGCTATGCGGCATGTGTCATTTACCATGGACACGTCTCACGAGGAGCACAGAAGTTACAATATGCATGCAATACGTGGGATTGAAGTGGGCAGCCTTGAAGTGGATGGAAAGCATCCATTAGTGCTTGCCTCTTATGTGTAGTTAGCTTTTATGTCCGTCACTACTTATACCGTACACATGACATGGTACAATTATAGCAAATGGTTTTTCTTTAAAATCATCACTGCATTACCACTATACACCTTGCATGCATTCATTTGTAAACACCATTCCTAAATTTAAGTGATATCATAACTCCAAGGCAGGAACAATAGAAAAGTAGTAGTAGTTGTGGTGTGGTAGTTAGCGCTGATGCCTCACGGTAAGAAGGTTCTGGGTTTGAACCCTTCGGCCTTTCTGTGTAGAGTTTACATGTTCTCCCTGTATCTCTCCCTGTATCTCCTACAACCAACCAAATTGGTAATTCTAAATTAGACTTAGGTGTGAGTGGTTGTCTATCTCTCTGTGTTAGCCTTGTGGTAGACTGGCGACCTGTCAAGGGTGTACACTACCTCTTGCCCAGTGACAGCTTTGATGGGCTCCAGCCACCCTGCAGTCCTCCAGAGGACAAGTGGTTACAGAAGATGAATGAATGAATGTAAAAATGTAGTGTCGGCTATATACTGTAAAGAACTTGGACTGTAATTGTATATACTATTACACTTGATAAAATGTTTGTGAGGATTTGTAAGAGGTAGAGCTAAAACTATGATGTAGTGAGTGTCAGATTAAAGATTATGACCAAGTTGATGACGCAAAATCTTTCTGACAAAACAACACAGATCCCCACAGCTTTTATTACCTTCCCATATGTATTCAGTGTTTTCAGTATTTGAGCAGGGAGTGGTACTCTGGTGAAATGGTTGCCACATTTAGTTCAGCTTGTAATGGAAGTTCCTACGAAGGGACTGGTCTCTCTGGGGGCACTAAAGTAGTTGCTTTACACCCAAAGGTGCTGAACTGATAAATGCCAACCCATCTGTTGATGATCTCCATGTGAAATTGTCTGTTCATTGTAGAGCCAAACGCATTACAAGCCCTGCCAAAACCCATTCCGACTGCACTGCAGTGTCTGCAGCTCCACAACAAAAAAAAAAAAGGACTGCGTTAATACAAGGGTTTGT
Organism: Planiliza haematocheilus; assembly: GCA_005024645.1. Lineage (NCBI taxonomy): Eukaryota > Metazoa > Chordata > Actinopteri > Mugiliformes > Mugilidae > Planiliza > Planiliza haematocheilus. The sequence continues at coordinate 3,145,670 of SRSE01000725.1, read as the reverse complement.
GAGAGGGAGTGATGTGTGATTTGCAAACAGACTGAAATCACCCTGTTTGGCCAGTAGTCTGAGAAACACGATTTTACCCTTATTGGACTATATTCAGAGGACAAAGTGAGACAGGGACTGACAGCCAGCCTAAAACTGTGGTTGAATGTGGGAGAAAAAAAAAATCTTTCTCACCTTTCTCAGCAATAGCAGAACTGCCTAATCTCAGTAGTCTTAAATTAGTCCTGAATTATCGATAAAGCCACATTTTGAAGACCATTACAAAACAGTTCGGTGGACAAAGGGACTCCAGTTATTAGGGCCACATACGATTTAAGAAGAGGAGCAGTAGAAAAGATCACTGTTTATACTGATAGCACTTGTACAACTTCTCAGGTTAAAGAGATGATATTCTGTGAGAGCTAGAGTAGCTGGAGGCGACTTTTGGTGATTTGGACAAACTAGCTGGTTTGATTGATTGGTCACACTGACTTCAAAATTAAAAAGAAGATGAGCCCTGAGAAACCACTTTTCTTCGCCAGAATAATTAGGAAACTTTATGCTGTCAGATTTTTTTTTTGTTCCAGCTTCACGGTTTTGTTAAGTGACAACAAATCAAATTGCATTACAAACAAAATGTGAGATGATGGAGGTGAGTCAGATGCTGCTCAGCTGGTAGTGATGAGTTATAACAAACTCCAGCAATAGTGGGGAAAACACGTTGCTGGATGGATGATTTTGAATTTGATGTGATTGCATCTGCAATGATTATGGATGAGCTTATAAATCCTACCCGGAACAGTGTAAAACAAGTTATTTATAATGATGGATTGCACTTATCAGCACAGGAGGCTCTGCAAGTTGATTTTAATACGTCTGTGAAAACAATGAGAGCCTGTAGGGGGAAAAATCTAACTTGTACATTAAACCTGCGTTGCTTTTATCAGCCTTCATTCCGCCAACATGTCATGTGACTCAGGCCCATCAACAGCAGATTAGAAGATTGTTAATCCTGTCATGGGGAGAAGGGGGGGGTTGGCATCAGAGAAAGGCTTGTCTAAATGTAAATAGGAACATATAAGTGTTCGCTCACCTTCCTCTCGGTCTCGGCTGTAATGGATATCGCTGCCAAGCCCGCGATTACTCACTGTCTCTTGCCAGCACTGTTTTCATTACACCATTTAGAATGACTCCCATAAAAAAAGGAAATAAATAAAATAAGATGAATGCTGTTCATGTTGATGTTTTGATGACCCTCTTGAACCTCTTGAGCCACATCCTTAATGTCTGCTGCTGCTGGATATGCTGGGCAGACACAGTTGTTAGTTTGATGTGGAAGCATGCATGAGAAGCTCACAGGAGTTTTGTGATGTACAAAAGACTGGCTAAACTGTTATTATTGGTGGACAGAAGCTGATGTGGAAAGTATCCATTCTTACATGTAGTTAGTTTTTATACCTGTTGCTGCACTTAGCCCTTACACATGACATGGTTCAATTATAGAAAATGGCAGTCAAAATGCAGTCAAATCTGATGCTGAAAAAGGCACTGCACATGTAACAGTATTTACAATTTCATGCATTGCCCTCACACACATTCTTAAACTATTCTTTCTAATAATAATAATTAAATATCATATACTAAAGGCAGGAAAAAAGCATTTATTATTATTTCCTTTAAAAAATAAAACAAAATATCTATATTTTGATAGCTTTCTTGAACCTCTTCAGCCACATATTTGGTTCCTACATTTTCCTTGATGGCTACAGCTTTTGGGGAAATGCAGTTTCACAATACATTGAAAAATGTAATTACAACTAAAAAAAACAAAAAAAAAACTACCTTTTTTTTTTAATTTACAGACATTTAAAAAAAACCTCATACAAATCCAGCCAGACAGTAACCTTTTCATGTTCAAGATTAAATATTGAAACACAATTCTCAGCTGTCAAGTTTAATGGGAGCTTTATTACTATTTTATTAAATAAGCCCGAATTCCCCTTTGCTGCTTGGCTGGTTCTGTGCTGTTCAAATGTCCCAGTAATCCCTGACAGTTTTAACAGTGAGCCAGCATGCATAATACTTCTCTTTCACGGTAGACCTTTTAGCTCTTAAGAGCACAAAATCCCTTTGATAAAGTTCTGAATGGTAAAAATGGTGAGGTGTATCCAGGGTGCTGGTGTTGTGCATGCTGGTTCCCTGCTATGCCGGGGCACTTGGTGGAACGTAGCCAGAATTTGTGTCACCTGTGCTCTTCTTGCTTTGACGCATTTGTGTGTGTGCCGGGGAAGAGGTCGACAACAGGGCAGTGAAAATGAAGCAGCCAAACTGAATTTTACTATCTACATCCGGGCTTTTTCTACCGTGACATATTAAAGTGTCGTCCATGAAAAGAAACGATTGCATTGAGCAGCAGTAAAACACAGCTCCTGTATGTTTTTTAATTTGCCATGGCTAATTTTTAGCAAGCAGGCATACACTGCTTGCCTCTTCACAGTCTTTGAAAAATACCTGGAACACAGTTCTACAAAGGTGAGTACCATTCAGACTTTCAGATGCACTTTAAGTGCATCCCATAGTTTAACATAGTTTTTGTCCTTGGAGGAAAGCAAGAACTTTAGATAGAATTAAGAATCAGAAGAGACCAATAAGGTACAATCAGCTTTATTAGCCACGCAATTACCGATACATGAAATTTGTTTTCTGCATTGCACCACACTTGAGAGCACAATTGGAGCAGTGGGCAGACATGCACTACACTCAGGGAGCAATTTGGGCATGTTTTTTAGGCATTTGAAAGCAGCTCAACCAGGGGCGGATCTAGGATCCTAGGAGATCAGGGGCTTAGCCCTTACGGTGCAGATACCGATTAATTTTTTACATCTTTTTTTGGTGCACACAAAACTACAATTTGTTGTACTTCAACCTGGAACATCAGCACGCTTTGCAGCGGCTGTTGCCGGTGTCGATGGTGGTGAAGCTGTCCGCTTTTTGAAAAAGCTTCTGATGTCCATTGATGCGAAGCGATATCCGATGCTGTTTCAAATTTGCCGCGGGGGCGCTCGATTCGGGGACGCTGGCACCAACGAGATCGAGAAACACTTCTTCTTCTGGACAGGTAGGCTACAGGCTGCTTTCCTGCGCATGCTGCCACTCTGGTGAATTCCGGTACTGCATTTTATACTCAGCCCAGCGCAGATGCGAGATCCGGGGCTCTTCAGAAAACATCCGGGGCTTGAGCCCCAGGAGCCACCCCCTAGATCCGCCACTGAGCTCAACCATGATGGAGGGGGATTTAAACCGATGACCTTAGGCCCCCAAATCTGCTTCTCTGACTAGCCCACAGTTCCTCACATCACCATGCTCAGTAGCATGATTAGCCAGTGTATACTAAAACGTGATTAATAGTTTGGAATGAAATTATTACAAAACATCCACTGCAAATTTAACTATGATATAGTGTTTCCCAAAGGATGTTGTGAGACCCTGCAGCTGTAGATGTTACCATAACAATGGGACAAACAGCAGCAACCTGCACAGTTTATATACAGAAAAACTAAATGTCGAGACATGGCTTTCTATGGACAAATGTATATCGGCAAATAAAACGAATTTATAGTAAACAGACAACTTTTAAGGGCGGCACAGTGGCAAGGTGGTCCACACTGATGCCTCACAGCAAGAAGGTCACCAGTGTGGAGTTTGCATGTTCTCCCTGTGTCTGCGTGGGTTCTCTCCGGGTACTCCGGCTTCCTCCCACCGTCCAAAGACATGCCATGCTCATTAGGTTAACTGGTAATTCTAAATTGTGCGTGTGAGTGTGAATGGTTGTCTGTACCCCTACCTCTCGCCTGATGACAGCTGGGATAGGCTCTAGCAGACCCCCGTGACCCCTAACAGGACCAAACGGGTATAGAAGATGACTGACTGATAACTTTTAATAATTTAAGTCTGAGTTAGTCTGAAGTTGTTTTACATGTTGTCCTAAAATAATTGTAAATCTCCATGGCCTAGGCAATCAAGAGTACAAACATAACATCAATTTGTATTCGTAAACACCACTAATAATTACTTGCTGGTCCTGTAGGTCAGCGGTTCCCGAACCTTTTTACCCCCCCCCCCCCCCCCCCAAAAAAAAAAAAAAAAAAAAACCCAACAAGCTTTTATATAGCCATATTGATAAAGGAGAGCACACATATAACAAAATAATGACGACCCTGGAGCCTACACAACCAAGTCATCATAACGCAGAGGTTATGGGAATAACCTCAGAACGCCAGTAATTTGAATTAAATTGGAAAAAAAGAGGTCCATCCTTAGATTTTCAAGTGCAGCCATGTGCTTCAGCGAGGTGCGCGCATACACGGTGCGTAGAACGTAACTTCTTCTCCGTCATTACATTTTTCATCTCGCGCGCCCCCTAGAGGCAGTTCGCTCGACGCTCTGGGAATCCCTGCTGTAGGTTGTCCGAGCGTCAGGTGAAAATCAGATCAGGTGAGCGGCCGATGTGAATCGGGTAGGGTTGGAAAAGATGATTTCGGGAGCAATAGGAAAAACGCAACACGAGCAGAATGCTCTTTGAAACAGTCAAACATATTCCCAATTCGTTATGAAACCCTCGCGGAGCAAATTAGCCCTTGTCGCTATTGACATTGTATGGGAAACCTAAGTGGTATAATGTTGTTAGCCATTAAAGCTACTATCTAGCTAGCTAACGGCTATATCCCTCGGTGCTACCCTCTTGCATGTTCTCTATCTCTGTCCATTTATTTGGGGTCCCAAAGGTAGCACGAGGGGTATCGGCCAAATTAGCTCACTATTATGTTCCCACTATGAGCAGCGAAGTAAAAACGCGGCTAAGTGTTGCCATCTACGTTGCTGCAGAATTGCAATTAAAGAGCTTATTGACGATGTCATGTATTTGAGAACGAGATGGTAAAACGAAAACACAACTGGTTGAAACTTCATCACTTCTTTGGCTCACCAAAAAATGTTGAAGGCAGGTCAACTTAATTTATAGTGTCACCCAGCTACTAGGGCCATTTCTTTTTTTTCTTTTTTTTAGTCGGAATACACCAATAAGGAACACCGTGCAACCCAACATTAACCTGTAACATTATTTTTCTAATTTCTTGTTGCCAGATGGAACACAGAACCAAAGCCGAAGCTCATCCATCAGAGAGAGGTAAGCATTCGGCTAATACTAAGTAGTAGTTATGAGATATGGCTCTATGCAAAAGCTTTAATTTGGTCAGTTTGGTCTTTATTTTTAAACAAAGCAAATGGGTCACGTTGAGAAGGTTGAACACCGAGTTTGAAATCAGCAATGAAACAACAACTATGCTGTCCAACATATCAACAACCCCTCTGTGCACCATTATTCAGAGGAGAAATGTGGTCCATACATAGCTCTGCCCCAGTTAATATCAAATAGTAGACATGTTTGAAGTCTGGTTGATTATGTTTTTCACAATAGTACTTTCATAATAACCAATGACAGAAGCAAGTCTAGAAGGACACGGACTGGCTGATGATGTTGTCAGGCATGTTGCACCGCAGGCCCTGTTTTCTTAAAGTGTGCCTCTCTTGAGGTGGTTCCCTGATCTGGCACGATAATCCAAACCTTTGGTGTATGTTATATCCCAGCTGTGTAGTTTTTGTGCAACGTTATATCTTAAATTTCTCCTTTTGCTGCAATCTGATTTCAGACTCATAATAGTCTGTTGATAGTAAGTTAATCTCACTTTCAGAATTATGAACCCTTGTCATCTAAAAAGATTTTAAATCACAACTTCTTGTACTGTTGAAAAAGAACGATCAAAAGAAATCATATTTTTGAAATGGTTCAATATATGCAGTATAGCTTTTATTTTTTAATTTTTTGTAACTTCATTAAGTACCTTAATAATGTGTTTTTGTAAATGTTTTTTAACACATTTTCCAAAATGAATAGCTTTCTGATTGATATTTTGGTGTTACATTCATAAAAACATTATTTTATGGCCGCCCCTGTCAAGAGTTTTGCAATTTAAAGCATTTATTTTACTCAGATTTTAAACCAGTCATTGCTTTCATTTATAAGGATTTTTGATTGACACCTGCGCTCTAAATTATATTCCACTTTGCTTTTAGAGAGATGGGTTATTATTGAAAATACCAGGGCTTTTCTTTTACCCATCTATCTTCTTTCTAGCAAATATTGTGTTGACATTCCGCCTGGTTTGAGTTTAATTACCCCAGTAAATGTCAAGGGGTAGGTGATGTGTTCTACTTTAATAGTGGATGATAAGCTGTCTCTTTTACTACAGCTGTGTGTAATTAAGGAACTATTTCATTTCATGAAGATGCTGATGGAAAGGGTTCCAATTGTACTTAACATGATAAGTGAATTTAACCACAGCCATTTTAAGATATGAATCCAGGAGCCTGCCTCTGGCTGACACTGACATTCGAGGTTAAATGCTTCAAAGGCAAACAGACAGGCAACCCGATGGAAAGCCTGATTGGTACTTGGAAAGAACAGCTTTAAATAAAACGCATAATCAGATAGCAAACCGCAGGCAGCCAGCCATAGTACTCCATGAGATTCGGGGGATAGAAAATGGCATCCAGAGGCTGAGATACAGTGAGTCAGCTATCAGCCCCAGCAGAATTGGATGATTTGAATTTACTGTCAGGATTAATACTGTCCCTAGATTTTGATTTGGTATGTGGCTGTTCAGCTTGTGACTGATTATTCTGTGTGTTTTCCAGTCAGCGTAGCAAGGGAGAATGCTGTAGGAGTTCTCTCAATGTGCAACGCTGGTGGACAGCTGAGATTTTTTATACACTGCTTGAGGCTGAATGCTTTCTCCAATTATTCTTCCCACTTCATAAATTAGCAAATTTATTCTTTTGGGAAATGATAAAACAAATCTTTTGGCCCTCTGCACCTACAGAAATGAAAGGCTCTTTTTCTGTCAGATTAATTAGAACGATCTTGTTTTTAATCATTGCGTTATGGGTCAGCTGTTACGTGGCCTTGTCAAAGGGAGGTTTCTTGTTTCTGACGAGCGCGGGTTAGTTGACAGATAGTGAAGAAAGCGAAAAATTCCAATTATCCTAGGTTATATTTCTCTTTGGTTAGGGGATGGGATGGTTTAAGGGATGTCAGCGCAGAATGACAGGAACTCAAAGGGGTTATCAGTAGCACAGCCAATTACCACACAATGGGTCAGAAAGAGAAAAGTACGGGTCAAACAAAGGGGGTCCATCAAAAATGCAATTACAGAGTACATGAAACTGCCAAGAGATAAGCTTGTGTCGCAACAGTGAGAGATTTCAACAGTACACCTGATCTAGAAAGAGGACAATTGTGATGCCTCAAAACTTTTGATCATTAATAAGCACTGATGAATGGAAACACATAGAACAGAGGCAGCTCTGGGAATAAAATACACAAAGGACTAATGCATCAAAGTAATGCTGTATATGCCAATCAGCAGTTATCAAAAAGCAACTCCGCTGATGTTGTACATCAAGCTCTGTTTATTAAAAAGTCGCAACTATTCAGATGGTTAAAAGAAAAAGCTGTTTGGTGTAAATAAATAACGACTCATTATGTCACATACGTATGCCATCAGAGAGATCTGAGATTGGATCCAGCCAGGGAGCGTCTTGCAGCGCAAATCATAGTTTACAATTTAAAAAACGAATAATCATTCCGTTTTACCCAAAATGGTGTAAAATATACTCAAGGCGCGTGTCGGAGCTCATGGCTAAAACTTCAGATCGTTTTTCCGCAGCAGGAGATTCACAGATATTAGTTTTGCAGATGTCAAGGGCAGTTACACAGTAAGGTTGCTTACTTCATTTGGGGTTTTATTAGAGAAGTAACAGCTGAACTAAAGAGAACTACTTAGTTGGGTAATGATTTTCAGTGAATCTGTAGAGTGGGGGATCAACCCATTATAGGCGTGTTACCAGACCAGATATTTGTTGTTTGCGATGTGTTTATGAAGACAATATTCATTTTGACTTCATCCCATTTTCCTTTGTTGGAGCCTTCCGTTCAGTACATGTGTAACAAAGGCTAGCAAATCCAAAACTCATGTGAGGTGTTGTTTTTACATGCCACCTAACGTTAGGGATATTAGCAGATGCAACTGCAAAGTTACTATGATGGGTTTCCCTTCCATTGTAAATTGTCTAGCAAGCCACATAAATATGAATGACTTATAATATAGTGACACTGTGAAGCTGAGAATCTTTACAGTCCTATAACACGTAAATATCACTTTGCGTCTCTTGCCCTTGTAATTTTCCGAAAGTGATCTCCTCTTACGTCTGTCAGCTGGATCAAACTGTAATGGTGCTTATTACTGCCCTCGTGACACCGCTTAACTACTGCATAGCAACCTCTGTGCAATGGATGAAGTTTTTCACACAAAATGTTGCATTTTTACCAAATATATATGAAAAATAATGGTTATTTGAGTAAGAATCCACATCAATTACTCATAAGCAACTTTTACCACAATCCATAATTATAAGCAAGTCATATATAGATTTATTTGACTGCTAATGCCAATTCAACATAGTGGACAGGGTCATTGCCATTTTCACCAAGAGGCATTCAATCTATTTTTTCTAAAAAAAGAAAAGAAGAATTAAAAAAAAAAGAAGACATATAGAGACTAAAACACGAAGGGAATTAAATGCAGGGAATGATAAAAACAGTTGTTCAGTGTAGTCAGAAGCCATTCTACCAATAACAGCTGGAAAATGACATATTTACAAAGATCTCCTGTACATTATATCTAGTATGAAAAGCCAACCAGTTTTCAGTTTTTGAAAGCCATTAGAAACTACTGGAAATATCCTGTAAAACAAGACAGTTGATAGCAGAAGCAATTTCCAATCGAAAGACAAAAACACTTCCCGCAACGATTGTGAAAAATGACAGTGCACGTATAGAATGGGACCTCCGAGAATAAAGAGACGTGAAAGTGCTTGTCTAGAGAATAGGGAGAGGAGAAAGAGGACAAAAGGAGTGGCAAAGACAATCTTTATAGACTGCACTGCCAAAGAGCAGCTGTGCATGCGAGTGTATATAGGTGTGCGTGCATTTGCATGTGCAGTGGAAAAGAAGGAGGGGGTGTGTTCACTCGGATACAGCGGGGATGGCTTATTAGGAAATCATCCCTCTTAGCCAATGGTTTTTAAGAGAGAGGCAGATGTCATTTGACTGAGAAGTACCACCTCCCAGAGCCAGCACATCCCCTCCAGTGTAACACGGCGCTGTGTGAGAGCACCACTGCAACTGCTCTCTCCTCTCTCCTCTCTTCTCTCTCCTTGTCCACAGACACTTTCTCAGCTTCTCTCTCATTCTCTTGCTCCATCTCTTTCTCTGCGCTCCTGGTGCCCCTCCTCTCTCTTTGCTTTTTTTCCTCCTTCTCTTTCTCCTTCTCTGTGATTCTGTCCCATAGGCGGTGATAGGATCTGTTACACATAGCATCAGCCTCACCAAGAGCCCAGGTAAGACATTTATTTATTGTTCACTTTGTAGTGGGGTGCTATAACACTGGGGGGAGAAAAAGCCGCTCGCTTTGCAGTGTGCAGAAATTGATTCCTCTACATTCCTAGTTTTGCTCTGTTTGCTGTGATGAATTTGAAGTGGGACTCTGAGCAGCGCGAGCTAAGTTCCATTCCTTTGAGGCACTCTCTTGTGATTTTATAAGTGCTTTTATTGCTATTATGTAGTGACGGTGACAACTTCAGGAATTTTACTTTGTAACAGCGTACTTGAGAGGCGCCTGTTGGACTGTGAATGTCTTCAGATACAAACCCAGATAGTGAAGTGGAGATGGAGATGAGGCGGAGGGAATGAGAAATATACAGTAACACAACGGGGCAGACGGGGAACTGGTCAAGGCTGATTGTGGGATATGAGTTAAGAGTTGCAGAAGCAGGTGCCCAAGTGTTCACAGATCAGCAGGTGACGAGTGGACTCTTTATTGATCTGTAGCTGGCATTCTCCCAGAACTAAGCTGAGGCTAAATCCAGAGAAGCTGATGTGAGAAATGTTTCTCTGTGGTATAAATATAGAGTGATCAGATAGGACCTGGTATACAGCAGTGAAAAGCTGCTGGTGGGTCTGTCTGTCTGTGCACACAACATGGATTCAGGACAGGTTACTTCCATCCACAGAGCCTGACTGAATTTTACTACTGACTAATTGTAAATCTGTGCGCATGGAAAATAGTGAGAAAGGAAATAATCATATTCAGGCTACTGCTGTGAGATATGGGGAAAGGTCATAGTGTGTCTTATATAGTAACTGCTATTCATTGTTATTTATAGTGATTCTAAATTGGCCGTAGGTGTGCATGTGAGTGTGCATGGTTAACCCTGCCATAGACCGGCGATCTGTCCAGGGTGTACCCCGTCTCCTGTTTGCAACCCTTCACAGGACAAGCGGTTTACAGAAGATGAATGAATGAATGAATGATATTTATAGCATTAGTGAAAACACTTCTCTTTCAGGCAGTAAGCATTGTAAATTAACATTTGGATTTACATAAATGACTGACTGACTCTCATATAAAAGATATATAAGTGAGTTCAGGATTGCCCATGAGCAATGTTCAGCCTTTGAAGTTTAAATAAACAGCAGGACAATGCAATGTTACATTTGAAATTCAGCAGTGAAGCACATTAGTGTCATTTAAATCATGTCTCATGGTGGGTTTGGCTGCATTGGAGGAGCTTTGCGAGATAGCTCTTACTATAATGATTGATGTTACATTATTGGTTAGTTTAAAGGTGGTCTTTGCTGATAAGCAATCTTTGCAGTTCATCTTTGGCTAATATTTTCTGGAGGACCATTGCCCTACTGGCTGTGTCTGTGATATAAGAATATTCATCACGCTGATGAATTTAAATAAAATCTGAAAATAGCTCGGAGCAAAGTTGCGTTCGGTCTCATAAGTAATACAGCGGTGTGCTTATATTTCATTCATGACATAGTTTGCTGCACTCTCTTGAAATGAGGAGAGAAATGAGAGAAAAAGCTTTGTGATGTGAAAGGACACTGGTTGTTGAGGTGAAGGAACATCCAGGCACGCTGCAGTTGAAGCATTAACAGAAGAAGCTGCCCTTTAATCGTCAAGACACAAAAAAAATAAAAAACAACTTGCTTGGTGTAACTGGACCTGGTAACAATCCACAGCCGCTTAGCCACAGTGTTGTAGTTTGGAAGCATGTGTTTCGTTTGGTGGGCACTGCAAGCCACGCTGCACTCAACACTGAGGGGGAAAAAAATCCATGGTGTGGGATTTCTCACGACTATTCAGAACACATTCTTCACTTTCAGCTATACAGCCATCAGCCTAGAGATGTAACACTACTGTGCAGTATATACGCTGGATGTATGATTTACCATATCTTGATATAAAACAACGTGTTAATGGTATCTAGAGCGTAAAGAAGCTGCCTCAGCTCTTTCCCTGACACAGCCTCTGTCATTAACCCAGCGCTCAGCCAGAGACCCAGAAAAATATCCACGTTTTGAGGAAATTAGAGTCAGAGAAATGGGGGAGCCGGTGCCTTTTCAGTCCGCTGAGGGTTCTGTGCTGACAGCCACACTCTGTCTTTTTTTTTTTTGTAGTTGCTTGTGAGCTGCCCCAGGTGTGACAGGCAGCCGGAGTAATGGGGGACGTTTGACAGATGCATATTTCCAGCCTTGAAAGCTTCATATAAAGAAGATAGACGGCATGGATTCAGGCTGAGCGTGGGACAAACTGTTGGGCTGTGAATCACCTCAATGAGTGTGCCGCCTCTCTGCTCGATTGATCTATCACGTGACGCCTTCCAAGCTTCTAATTGCATCCCGATCTGATTATTGACGGAAATATGAGAGTGGTATATAGGACTCAAGTAGGGGGGCAATGTGTTGCGCCTGCTGTGGCTGGTGGTCAAGTTACAGGCACAGTGACCCTGCAAGTTAAAGGAATCAAGGATTTCAGAAATATTTTGAACGACTTCCATGTGCATCCTGTTTGTGTGTGTGTGCTGATTTCATCTCCGAAGCGTCATGAGGGATTTGTACTAATATCAGAGACTTTATGTGATAATTAATCTTTTATAAGCCTATCTGGACACATAGCCAGGAGCCAAGGCAAACGGGTTACATTACAGTTTGTACAGTAGAGTGCAGTGTTTCTTGGCAAACAGACTTCATCTGGCTGTTCAGTGGTGGAACAAACCCTCCAGTTTACTCTGCTAATACATATATACATCTGTCAAAAGCACTTTCAGTGATTATTACCTATCCAAGTGCAACTTAGCTATTTTGTAGCTATGTGATTCTTTTAATATCATGTTTTGAAAAATAGGTATAATCAAACTCAAACTTATAAATCAAATTAGTATTTCTCTGTGCTTTTGACATCGCTGACATAGTTTTTTTCCATCTTTGGACCAAACACAATGATTGGCCTCTTCAAAATGTAAAATGTTTCTCTTTACATCACATTAAGAACCTGGACAGTAAAGTAAGCAGATGATCAGAATTGAAAATAAAAACCTTAAACTGTTTCTGTGAAAGCTATGGCGTGGACAGATGGTTTAGTTCATACATATTGTGCATTAAGTGCTCTCCATTATAACGTGCAGTATCTTTCTATCAGATTCAATGAATGGGCAGAGCGAGTCGAGCGCTATTTGTTAATGATGCCTTTCTGCTAATAGGCTTCGATGAAAAGCACTCTATGCAGTGTGCATATCGCCGCAATGATAAAGATACTGGCATCATCACTGACTCATGTCTGACAAATAAAGTGTGAAATCCTTTTTCTCAGAAGGAAAATTGATTATTGGCTGAAGTCAGTCTTCTGGTGTGTCTTTGTTATTGAAGAAATTAAGCTTCACAGCTCTGAATTAAATATGATTTGTCTGAAAAAATCATGTAAACCAGTCGCACACAGTAGATGGTCAAAGTAAGGTCCACAAGATCTTAACACAGGCAGATTGTAGTGGTCCAATAGATAATAGAGATCAGATAGGACGATAGAAATGAAAATATTTTAGGAGGAAAAACTGTCATCAGTGACATCAAGTTTGCTCAGAAAATAAGTCCATTAGTTCCAGTAGTCATTTTGACAGCCATCTTTTAATGAGTCTTAGTCTTCAGATGAAAATGCTTATTAGTCTTTGTCACATATTTAGTCACTTTGAACTTTAATAGTTTTTAGACTAGAACTTTTAATTATTACATATAGTCAAACTGCATCTAACAACACTGGTTTTGGCAGCTATTTTGAATGTCCTCTTTAGACAAAATAGAAAATGTTCAAAAGTAGTACAATGGCTAAACACATATTCCCGAGGTAGCTGCCAGTGGATTTGAGAGGACAGTACTCGTAATGATCGGTATGGAAATGTGAGGTAAAACCATTAAAGGTTAACACATTTGAAAGAAGAATAACATTTCAAATCTTAAGCAACAAATTGCAGGCTTCAACTTGAATGGTATATCATATTACTTTGTACTTATACACAAAAGGATTCATTCCAGGGACTACAATTAAGGACAATTTTAGCTTGCTAAATGCAAATCCATTCTGCACTGGACACTTTGCCAGTTAAAAGTCACAAGGCCATAACTTGATGTAGTGCAAATCAGCAACTTGAAAAGTACATGGATGAGATTCATTTAACTTCATAGTTATCTTACTTACCGTGATGGAGTCTGCATGAATAGCAGGGTGATGTGCATTCAAACACTGTATTCTTCCTATTTAATCTGTAGCCACAGGGCTTGTGGCAGACTCCTCGTTTTGGTAGGCTGCTGTCAACTGCTTGATTAGATCGACCAATGCCCCCATACAGTCTAATGACTGGGATGCACATTTTGAAAGACCGTCCCGTCTGATATGCAAATAATATATTAAATAACATTTTAGTCCAGTCTCGTCTCGTTAATGAAAAAAGGCACACATTTCGTAACAGTTTATATCATCAGCTCGTCAACACAGTCGCAGAAAAAAATGCTAGTTGATGAATATTTTTCATCATCGTCTTCATTATTCACTTCAAGTGAAGTGATATGTATGTGTGTCCAAAATAAATAAGCATTTTGAACGATCTGCAATAAAAAAATATAAGCTGCATCTCCTCTGATGGTTTAATTTTAGGGTTAATGTTGAGACAACCTCCTCATTTCCAGAAGTTTAAATGAAAAGTTGAACCAACAGGAGGTGAGGTACACCTGCAAAATGCTGCTGTTTTTTTTTCACCCACTCACTTTACTACTCCGCTTATGTGGCGTGCTGATGCATGCAGTTATATCTATAAACTGCTGGCTGCCGCTTACTTATTTTGAGACTCCTTCTTTTTTTTTTTTTTTTTGGTGATTTGGATATATTTCAGTACCAACTCTGTGCCTTAAATCCGTTTACACCAGCCTGAATGCAGGTTGGATGTAAATTGTGCAACTGTACAGTTTGATTGGCATCAGCCTTTTCTGATTCATTGTTTGAAAGAACAAAGCCTCACAATTCAAACTGTATTAACCTTTTTAATATAATAACAGTGACAGCAGCAATTGTACCTTTCTTTGTAATAAGATTACATATGCTGCAAATTGACATTTTCTTACCTTTTTTGTCTTACTGGGACACATAATTGCTGAATCACTGTGTGCTCCAAGCTATTTTCACCATAAGGGTAAATGAACACAAGTCTTGGTGTGCTTTAGTAAAAAAGAGTGTGGATATCAAGAGGTTAAACCATTACTCTACCTAAAAAGCCTCTCCAGCCTCAATTACTCAATCCCTGCTGACTTGAGGTGGCTTTGGGTCTGTGTAACACTTGTTCTTTTCACGGAGAACTAAAGCTGTGGTCAGTTTGAATTCTGTTTGGCAAGTTTGCCTGAATGGATTGCTTCCCCTGTCCTTTCAAGCATGTGTATTGGTTTCCTCATAACAGAGAGTCTCCATTTCCTGCTCTTTCATCAAAATTGTTGTTATTAGCATGTGATTTCAGTTCAAAGCTTAAAACCTAATTTCCTGAAATGTCCGTGGAGAGAATAAAAAATGATTCCTCAAACGAGACCTATCCGTGATTTCATGTTTCAGCTCCACAGAGAGCGTACACTTGCATCACATGGGAATCTAGTGTAAACATGTATGCTCAGATTCTCAGATTTGCTATACACTGGATGTTTTTCTGGTTAACATGCATTATTCTGCATTATAGAAAGTTAAAGATATTTGATCATATCTCGCAATGTTTTGTGCAACAGCTATTTTGACAAAATACAACATACAAAACATGGTATGGTAGTCATCATTGTTAAAACAATGAACATGGCTTGTTTGTTTGAAGGTGAATTGTTTCCTTATTTGAAGACATTTGAGTCTATAAGCAGAACTTTACTGAGTGTGTGCATGTGTGTGCGCATGTGTGCGTGCATGAACACCGAGTGGATTAACCATGATAAAAGCACCCAGGGATTCCTTGATCTCATTACCTCTGCAGACATAGGGCAGTAAAGCATCATCAGATGAAGGTCAAATCACTCAAGGTGGACCTTTCGTGATGCTCACTATAGAGGAAAAACCACCTTTGAAATCATTATTTATTTAATTTGTATTTCAAATAAGTTCATTTATACAAAGTAACAGTAGTATTTTTCATCAAACCTCCTGAAATGATTTCAACCTAAACTTGGTGTTAACACTAGTTTTCCCTGCAGCTTAGAAATATCTGAGTCCACTTAAAAAAAGAAATCCTCCTTGACATGGTTAGTGGCGATGATTTCATGCTCCTATCCCTCCTCACATCAATCAGATAGAGGGCAGGATGGAGGCTATTATTTGGGCAGAAGAATCTTAATGCTCTGCTCAACTATTGCTACTTCACATTGCTACCCAGACCACAAACACATTTTTTTTTTTTTTTTTTGGAGTCTAGTGAATTTGCTGACCCCCAACACCCCAACGGATTTCAATTACATTAGCCCCCACCCCACGCCCCACTTGGAATACAAATGTAGGAGCTTGAACAAGCCTTATCTCGAGGGTCTTTGTCAAGTAGCCCACTTATTTGTCTGTAGCTCTTTCCATCTGGCCACACAGGTTATTCTTTGGGTGTTACGCAGTTGTCAGGCAGCTGAAGGAGGCTGTCACAAAACCCGATGAGCCTCGTGACGGCCCACTGGCCTTTAGCGTGGATCTCCTGCTTCCATCACCCCTATTAACTCTGGATCACTGGCTATATTCACTAAACCTTCCTTGCACGTAATAGAATTAGTGCAGCAATACACTTTCCTCTTAATGGTCAAATGTGCCACCTTCTGTACAGAGCTTCTCTTTCAGCTGACATTCTCTTTTTTTTTTTTGTTATTCTCCTGCTGTCTTTGAGGTGTCAGCGGTAATTACATCTAATGAGAAAGGAAAGGAGTTGTTCACCTGAAGAGAACACATGACCTCTGTTGAAAACATGCTGTTCCTGCTATCTAATGGAAATGTGCAGCTGCAGTCAGTCAGTCAGATCTGATGTGATGCCACTTCGGTATTCAGGGTTACTAACAGTTTGGAATTCAAGCACTAGTTTGAGTCCAATGGAGTCAGAAAGAGAAATGATGTTTTAAATGTGTCACTAGTATTGACTGGCATCACGAAGGTTGAATACTTGTGGACTGGTGAAGTGAGAGTTCAGAGCCATCCCACTGGAGCTACTTAAGAGCAAAGCTCTTTTGATTCACTGAGTCCCTTTTTCATGCTAATGCTGCATCTTATCTGATTTACCATGATAAATAGCCGTCTTCAAGTGGGAAATTACAAATGAGATAGGAACATGTAAAAAGAGAATCTTGAAGGATCAAATATTGCGCACTTGGTGTTGCCGCAGCCAAAGAGATTCCCTTCAAACACACGCCACTGTCCATCTCATCCAGCGCCTCAACATGCATTGATATCCCAGCAGAGTGAAAACAGCATCTAACATGAAGTGGAGAGTAAAAAAAGACAAATGTAATTAAATGGGACATTTTTAAGTCTAATATCTAAAATATTTAATACCCATTGGGAATGCTCCACTTCACTATCATGCTACGACTAAACAATGGAATATAACGTTGAAGAAAAAACCGTCAGCAAATCAGCAGATTTAAACCAACAACTCATAGTGTGTCTCTCTGTACTCCCAATAAATGTCTGGTACTGATGCTAAACTTAATTATTCCTACTGATCATGAAACCTCACAGATGACTGAGTACTTTCCTGAAAGAAAGTGGCAATAAAAAAAAAGAGTAAATAATGTATTTGTTAGAGTTTACGTTCAACTGCAGCTGCACTTATATGTATGTGTGTGTGTTTATGGCGCCAGATGATTGATGTGGGGGCAGAGAAGACACATGCCATCAAGTACAATGGTGTGTCTCACTGAAGAGTTTTTTTAATAGGCTTTCACTGCACAAATAGTATTTATTGCCCCATATTCCTTTAGTACAGGGGATGCATTTTGCTTCCAGAAGTCCCTTTCAAACTGCTCTGCCGCTGTGTATGAATGCAACACATGACTATAGCTTCATGCGTGGAAGGTTTAATCTTGAACTGACAAGAGGATGCCGATTATACTGGTCTTTTTTCATATGAGGACTTTTATGTCTGGCTTGATTTATAGCTGTATGCTAATCCTGTATGCAGATGGCCATATTGGTCCACTCTCCACAGTCCATATTATTTTGTTTATTCATTTACTCTTAATTGCCATCCACGTTTCTTGTACCGTGTCATAATGTGTAAACAGACAAAAACACCCACACGCAGATGTACACTTAATCCCGTTTAACAACCCTCATATTTTCTGACTTTGGGAAGATTACTGTTTATATATTTATAAACGTGACTGTATTCACAATGAGACCTCACCTTCAGTTTTAACCGTTTTAAAATATCTATCACTGCATTTAAAAGACACGTGCATGTGCTCGCATGAGTGTGGCGGTTTGGGAGCCTAGGGCTGTAGTCTTTAGAAGCTGGTAATCTACTGATGTAGCATTCCCCTTCTCTCTCTCTCTCTCTCTCTCTGAGTGTTCTCCTGCAGTCTTTTCTGTAGTCTCACTCTACTGCCTGTCTTTCTGCACGTGATTAACAACAGACAAGTATTAATTTCAAGGACTCAAGAACCTCACATTCATTATTGTAGAAAAGAGTCTCCTGGTTCATTAATAATTATTTTCTGAGCTCTCTCAAGTCTAGTCCTGTCTTTACACTTTCTGGTTTGTAGATTTAAAATGCTTACTGATCTTTAAAGATGACAATTTGAGCACATCTAATCAGGTCAGGAAACTCTTTAATACGCTGTCTGAATTGACAAGCGGATCCAGGATTTCTTTTACAAGTTAAATTTAACAACACAAGGATATTGTTAAGAATCAACAGAGTTTGACTACCTGCCTAAAAGCAAAGCCGATCTGACACACTCAAAACCTTGTTGTAATTTCTAAGATGAACATATTGTGTTTGTATGCAATGAAATATCTTGGCACTTTTAAGATTTCAGATTAATCAATGCCAGAGTATCGCCTTGTCTGTTGTGGTATGCAGTGAAGAGGCAAGAGGAATACAAATTTGCAGCTAAGACAATAAAAGTATGTCCCATGTGATGAGTCCAGTCAACATCACGTAAACATCTTTACTGTCTGTTTGAACAGCCTGATGCTTTTGTTTACAACTGTTTTCATTCAGTGTTGTTTTGGTCCTGTGTGGATGTGTGAATGAGCTGCTGCGAGGATCACTTTTTATTGATCACATTTCACCCTCGTGCCCCGACACCTGAGGGGCATGAATCAGCGCTGCAGGTCTTTGTTGTGATGGCCCTTTGCTCCCCGCAGCAGTTGCCTGTTTTAAAAGGCCGCCTGTTGATGTGCTTTGCTCTCTACAGGAGAAGAGGCCGTGATAGTTTATTATTTAATTACACTCCAACCTGCAGCGGCAGGCGGTGTGACGTGTTCCTCTATCCTTGTTTGCCGTGCCACTAGATACTGTTTCTCTGCTCCTTTGCATCTAATTAGGACAGACTGTGTGCCTCCAAACAATGGGATAATGACTGGCACTGGCTGGGTGTGCTGGTGCTGAGTGCCTCATGGCCAAACCACACACTTGGAGTGGGAATCAGTCCTCACACAAATGTGGCACAGTTATGAGTGCCAGGGCATGTCGGTGATTATTGGTTATCAACATCACCTCATGGACTCTGGATTCACTAGTGCTGTAATTGTAAAGTAGTTTATCTCCGATTTTAGGAGAAATGTATTTTTGGGATTTAGTTTGTTCATTTGTATTTTGCAGGTGAAACTATTGGTTTATTAGACTGCATTAAACATCCAGTTCACTTCACACAGAATGATTCATTCATGAGCAAGCACAGGTATGTTATGAATGTAATGTACTCTCTGAAAGATGTTTGAGTTATTCTGTTACATATATAGTTAATGTGATTATTTGTGATGTGTGTTAGTTACTTTTACTGTTGTTTGATTGACAAAAACAAATTAGTATCCCACGTTAAAAAAAAATAAAAATGTCTGCAATTGATCTCATTACTCACAATTAGCTACAGTAATTTTGAGTGATCAAAGGTAATTTTGACTTTTAACTGCCGGACCATACACGACTGGCTGTGTGTGGGTTTGTTTTGCGTTTGTGTGGCTTTAGCAGTGCTTTGCCTCTCTGTTATAGTTAATACACCAGACTGCCCCTACGAAGGAGATGCACATTTTTAATATAAAAACAAGTTCTTAGCTATAGTGTCAGCTATCCACTTTATGTCATGGCCAATCTCAAAAATAACACAGTGAGGTGAGGATTAAAGCTTTTCAAATATGGAGCCCTGTGGATTTCTTCTCAAATATCTTTTACTTCCTGGAGCAAGTCTTTTCTCAGGCTCATAAGTCTTTATATTTTAATCCAATATTTAGACTCCTCTGAAGTACATTTAAAAAAGAAACCTTATGCACTGGGTTTCTTAATGTAAACATGCTGACATTTATGGCCAACTATCTCCTCAAATGGGTCATTTATTAACCAAGTTTATAAAATGTTTACAACTAACATATTAAAAAAATGTGACACTTTTCACATGGTTGTTGTATTGAGTACAACTTGCAGACTGCCCCACTGTTTTGAATTCGACCATAGATGTACAGATCCTGCATGAGCGACATTTGTGTTGAGATTTTTCGACTGACATAGTTCTGAATTTGGAAACACTGAAGACCATTACAGGATCCATTAGCCATTTTCAGTTTCTTCCGTGTTTTCAAGGAGAGTACATGTTTGTAAGATTTGTTTTCTTAATGTGGAATTCTCATCTTCTTGGTGTTTATAAAAGCAGGCTGGCAGCACTTGAAGAAAATTTCACTCATTCTACCATCGGTCCAAACTCCTAATTGGATGTATGTGTTGTACAAACTGTCACATTCATGCTCTGGTTCCACTTTTACTTGAGCTGATGTATGAATGGCGTAAAATCTGTCTCCTCATTATCTGACACATGAGCCACCGTGAGTTCAAGCTGGACAAAGTTGGCTACTGGGAAAAAAATCTTCTGGGAAATGTGCTTCTTTGATTTGTGGTTAACACTACATCGTTGCTATTACAAATGCATGATATTTCTTTGAACTGACTGAACAATAGGCCTTTGATGAGCAGAGTGTTACAGATCTGTACATGCAAAATATATGTCTCACATGCTCAAATAGTTATAAAGTATTACCCTGGCTTCTAACATTTAATCAGAGAATTTCCTAATAGTCCATATGCATGTTGTTTCATTAAAATGTCTGGCTTTGTATCATACCTCCTTAGTTCCATTAGTTCAGCTTCGTTATCCAGTTACTAAAGAGTTTCCAGTCCATAAGCCATAACTATATTAATGTAGTTATAATATCTTATAACTGATATGCTAAAAACGTGTATGACTTGGTTGTATGTACAGCACATGCCAGATAAGTCTCTTAATTAGGGCTGGGCTTCATTAACTGACATAATCAGCACAGAGACGCAGTATTACATGAATTTGTGTGTAACATTTGTCTCGTAAAATGTTTACGTTTAACTTTGGTGAAGTCACCATATGACCATATGGTCACAACCATAACTCACATCCAAAGCAAACATCTGCCAGCTATTCTCATTAACAATAACAACATCTGCTGTATTAGCTGTGAAATTTGAAAAGATCACACAGTTTAAATGTAAATGGAATATATCAGAGATGAAGTGGATACACCCCCAGACTCTTGATCAGGAAATTAGCAACCGTGTCATGTCTTGCTGCATACTGTACATCAATTTGTACGCACAGCACAGAGAATATTCTAGTGGTTCAGATTCAGAACTCTTGTTTGTTTCATACAAACAATGAGGGGGAACCTATTAGAGAATATTGGACGTGCAAGGTTGTATCTTGGAAAAATAAAATATAAAATTGCATCTACTTTAACCATGCCAGTTATAGGTGTCAGTGTAATCTCTTTGATACACACAGACTGTATTAATCGCCTCGCTTTCATAATGACTCCCACTATGAAGCAGTTTACCTGTTTACTGATGCTGTGGTCACTCCAAGCATAGCATGTAAAAGATTATTAACACAGGCCAACGTTGTGGTCACCACTTATGAGAGAACAGTTACTGTGAAGTTAGATAACACAAGACATGCTTACTTCTGGGGTTTAATGTTGATGACAACATTTGCAACATTTCCTCTTTAACAGATGGCATATGAATTCTGAGAGAAATTTAGCTACTTTCACAGAGTTTCCTAATGTCAACATGCTGTCATCAACCATAAAACTTAAATAAATCTATTTAAAACCTGTACTTTAGCACAGTATTTTTGGTTTATGCACGCATCAGCTTTCAAGGTGTTAAGAACAAATTATACACTTAAAATTAGACAGTTGACTAGTTGGCTCTAGGTATACGAATCTACGTATTTGTATTTGTATTTGTATTTGTGTAAAAACTCATGTTCAATTTGCATACAGCCTCCATCCAGGTTGTCTACATAAAAAACTGGAAGGTGCACTTGCCCCTTTGTAACTAAAGTCCGCATCCATGGCACATTAAAGCTGCTAATATTTGCATCAACTTGTTTCATACAATGTTACTGTTTAAGCTTATCAGAGGCAGATAAATCTCCATGTATTTTGCAGTGTATATAAAAGTCTTAAATCTGTAAATCTCCTCGTAGCAATATTTGTTTATATTAACAAGCTATCACTGTTTTTCAGAAATGAAGAGACAAAGTAGTGTACAGCAGCTAAGAATATGGCGTCTATTGCGGAGAAAGAAACCGGGAAGTGACCAAGAAATGTTTTTGATATCCCACAAGGTGTTTTTCCTTGTTGGATTCTGCTGAAGCTAATACATGGACATACACGTAACATAGCAAAGCTGAATTA
Source organism: Planiliza haematocheilus (assembly GCA_005024645.1). NCBI lineage: Eukaryota > Metazoa > Chordata > Actinopteri > Mugiliformes > Mugilidae > Planiliza > Planiliza haematocheilus. The sequence goes on along the minus strand of SRSE01000725.1, from coordinate 3,123,234 downwards.
ACATTTATACAACTTTAAAATTATAAGATGAAGAAGTACAAATAAACACATTTATATGGAAAAACACAGAGAGCAAACCAAAGTGTCTTACAGTTTCACATTACACTTTGTCTGTTTCCAAGTCTATGAAGGTACAAAAGCTAGCCTCACCGACGATCATACAAGTTACATAAGACATCAGTTTGAAGCTCCTTGCATTTTACCACACACAGTGAATTATTTTGATACAGCTCTTTGATGTTCTTGTCTTAAAACTGCAGTAAGAGGAGGGTGAAACACAGCAGAAAATCGTTAGATTTCCTTGTGCCACTGTCTCAGAGGATAGGCTGATTTTATCTCTGTCCTAGGCACGTCAAGGAAAATTCATGTTGAAGCCACAGATGGTATGTGAAACTAGATTAGTGTGTCCATTGACTGTGCTTCAGGTTTTCTATAACTGGCAGATGGAGCATCATCCTTTAATTTGAAGAACAAACTATGCCATCAGGGTTATTTATTATTTATAATTGGTAATATCATTTATTATTCCTATATAACAGCTGAATGTACTTCTGCTGTGCTAGTATACCTCCTTGAAAGTGATTGCAAAAACATCAGGGCTGTTATCTTCCCTGACTGTGAAAATCAATCACTGTCCATACTGACAACTTGAGTACATGGCCCGATAAAGTGATTAAATAATGGCATCATAGTGTTATGATTACATATTAACTTCACAGTTAAAACAATCATCAAGGTGTTGCTCTTTGTTAACTAATCAACTTGAGTGGACACCTAATTGAAATATTTGACAGTCCTCATACTTTTCCTCCTTTTGGGAAATAAAGGCTGTCAGTCCATTTCTGCCTCTCGTCACTCAGCTCAGTTTTCCAATCTATTTTTTTAATGTTTTGTACTTGGCATATACAGTACATACGTAGATTATGTATATTAGAGATTACTACTGCCCTCACTAGCAACAAGTGTTGGCTCATTATTCAGTGTGACCCATTAACCTAAACGAACTTGTAAATGCTCAGCTAAAGTTTGAGTGACATGCTGTAATCCAGATGAGCAGCATGTGTCACAGAAGTCAGAAGATGAGACTGTGAGTGATCAAAGTTGTCGTCGTGTCAGCTATGTGGGACTATTTTAAACTCAAGGAAAAAAAACAAAAACTAATCCAAACAGCCGCATGCAATGCAAATGTTTGAGGGGTGGCTTTCAGCTCTTCCAAACTATGACCTTGATTAAACGGTGGCTGAGGCTTCATTAAAAGGAGTGCATCCAGATAGACATATTATTAACTGCATAGCTGTTAAGAGAGTATTGGATTCACATTAGCATCAACATCGGAAAAATGCTAATAAGTGATCTTTTATATGCATGTGTCCATATTTGAAAAAAAGATTATGTGAAGTCTACTACAATATGTACTATGTTAAAGTTGATTTGGAGTGGAACAGTGGCGAGGTGGTTAGCACTGAGAAGGTCCCGGGTTCGAATCCATGGGCAGACTGGGCCTTTCTGTGTGGAGTTTGCATGTTCTCCCTGTATGTGCGTGTGTTCTCTCCAGGTACTCCGGCTTCCTCCCACTGTCGAGAGACATGCTCGTTAGCTTAATTGGTGATTCTAAATTGGTCGTAGGTGTGTGAATGGTTGTCTGTCTCTCTGTGCGACTGGCGACCTGTCCAGGGTGTACCCTGCCTCTCGTCCTGTTCTTTGTGCATCAGACAAGGTCTTTAACCAGAAACTTCACCTCTGAACCTGAAGGGGGTCAGAAAGCAGTCACTGACTGATTGGACCCGTCAGCCCTCAAAACATTTGATTGGATTCGGCCTCTGTGAGGGCTCTGCTTTGACAAAGTGAGCCTGCCCAAGACTCTCCACAGAGACCGAATGTTCAATAAAGTCCTGCTTTCAGCCTTTCCTTTCTCCTTCCCCCTCTTATCTGGGAAGTACAACCAGATAAGTGCCTCACCTAACAAAGGAGATAGAGCACTCACACTGCGAGTCCACATGTCATGCAGCGTCTTCCCACCCAGGAGTTGATAGAGCAACAATTAGACTGCTAGTGTATGAGGTTAAATATTCTTTAATTGTTATCAATGTGTGATATAGTCCTGAGGGTTTTCTATCAAAGTGTCATGTTCAGTGATGATGCTCTTAGGGTAGAAGACCACTTGTGGTTAAATATCCTCAGTAGATTTCCATCCTGCTGCCTACCTCTTTATTATTGTGCATTTATTCATTCAGACTATATCTGTGTTATCAGCACATTTCTGAATATAACCTACTTTGAAGCTGAGAGAAAGGTTTAATATTTAATGCGTCTTAATTAAGATATTGAAACGTCACACCAAAGATGGTCTCGCTTGGCTGTACGACAGTGTACTGGTAAATGTTACACATACAATGAATAGGACATTTAGCAGCTGGTTCTTAAGAAACTAAGAAAACTTGGAATAGGTCTGTAAATGGGGTAGCCTGCATCTATTCAGATAATCCGTGCATAATATTAAGTACTACATGAAGTATTAATCAAATGCTCTATGTTCCTTGTAATGTAAGTTTTTATTATTATTATTTTTATTTTTTTTTTATCATGAGGCTGCTCAAAAACATCACTCACAAAGAGGTGGCTGATCCTAGCTAATCCCAGCATATAGCTCAGTTATTCTCAGAGAGCCTCATATTTAATGAATGTCAGCTGCTCTCTGTTTAATTGCATGTTTATGCAGCACTGTCATTTTCATAACATCACACCCACATTTCCCAGTGTTTGGCTGATTTTTATTATTATTTTTTTTTTCCCCCAGTATAAATTGTGAAAGAGACGTTCTTTGCTTTTGGTATCAGGACAAAACCATATTTCTCTTTGTTCCTCCTTGTACTTTCTATTTTCAGTGTGCTGCAGTGTGAGAACTGTAAATGGAAACAAGTGCATCAAGTATAATCTTATTTTTCTTGTCAAAAAGCAAAAACCAAAAATTTATTCATGGTGGCAAGCAATGGAAATTAGGCTGAAGTAACGATTCAGACAGGAATAACGATTCAGATAAGACTGTCCTCTCAAGTCTTCACTCAACTAAACAATTATGGTTGGAAACAACTGAAATCTTTTCAGATGTTGCAGCTCTGAATTCAGATTGCCACTTTGACCAATCTTTGATGTTACAAGTTAAATGCAGCTTTCCAGAGTAAAAATACAGTTCTTGTCACCAGGGCCTTATTGAGTGTCCTGATGGAACTAAGGAAAGCAATACGATGAATCATTTTCAACCTTAACAAACTGTCATTTTGTAAAATCGATATTTCCCTTTTTCCATTTAATTTTCCATTTTTTCATTTTTTCCTATTCTCAGCTGGTTTTAAATGTGAAGTGCTTTGATTAGGAAAACTGGCAGACATGCTGGTGAAGCAATCATTAGTTTATTCAGATACAATCTGCTGAATGACCAGAATGCATATTTTTATAGTTATCTGTAAATAATTTACAATATCTGCAGTTCAGAAGGGTTCCTGGGATATTGAGAGCAGTGTTACTTGTCAAACTCTCAATTACCGTCTAATTCACTGCAGGCACGGCCCTCCCTGACTCAGTCACACATGTCTTTATGGCGCACTGTTGTTATGAGGAATACATTATTCAGGGCAGCAGTTCCTGGTTAGGCAGTGTTGATCCAAGACTCTATTTCCTGTTTCAGACTCGTTTATTCAAATGTGACAGATGTGAAAATACGATCTTAACATTCTGCTACGACTGAAGGTCTAGGCAGATTACAAGATTCAAAGAGACAGAGATGTTGCCATCACCGTACCGTAGACTGTAGTGAGAGTCACATGCTGATAAAATCCCACATACTGCATTCACTGTTATACTTCTGAACATTTGCTGAAATTTATATTTGTTTTTATATCTGTAATAATCACAGCTGATACGTAGTCTGTACAGTATTAGTGATGTAAGGTTCCCTTCATTTATAGCTTTCTAAGTAGGATTATGATAGACTACGGTCAAAACAATGAATTATTATGGTTATACATTTTATAAGGAAATATAACTTTAGGCATGTTTAACAATGATAAGACATCAGTATGCCAAGTACTGCACATATATATGTCTTCATTAAATACCAAAAATACATGTCCAGCATTGATATAAGGTTATATAAAAATAAAGCTAAACAAAGTATAGGGCAAGGCAAAACAAGAACTTCACATAATAATCAATGAGGCACTATCAGGCTCTGTGCAAATGTTGAGTCCACAACCAATATATAAACCAAAGGCAAACAGTGAAATGAAACATTACACCTGTAGCCATCTGGAAGTAAATGAATGTTAAGAGCACAGAATGATTATGCATTCCTGCTCAGAACCCTGAAAAGTGTTTCTTTTTTATGTCAGGTTTGATATTACATCCTTAATCCAGTCAGAAGTTGTGGTTGGAGCAGCCTCATCACACCCCAGAAGTATTGGGTAGCTTGTTGTTTTTCAGTACAGTTCCAAAGATAAGAGGCTTTGGTTTGATGTTGACACTAAATACTATTTACAGCTTGTCAAATGTTTTCCACCAGAACATTTCAAGATTGAGCCAGTACTAAAACATACTGTATGGATCAATGGTGCCGTCTTACATCCGTCACAAGCTGTGCCAACCTGCGAGAAAATTTAGGTCAGTTTTGATTTGGAAAGATACTGAAGGTGGGATATCAAATATAAAATATATAGATATAGATATAAAAGATAAAATATTTTAAGTTGTGTGTGGACACAGTAGTAGAAAGGATTCTCTGTATTATCCCTTTCATTGCAATATTGTTGGCAAAAAATAAGCAAAACCTAGTTTTTGATGTTAGACCTATTTAAAGTGGCTTGTATAAATACAGCACAGGCACACAAAGAAACAATGAAAACTTAACCCTAACCCTTAATTGCTGTCATCTCAATTAAATGTATACATCCAGTCATTTTAATATGTAACCGGCAGAACTGGTCCATTACCAGAGTACCAAAATGATATACATGATTGTTTGGAAAAGGTGTTAGGCTGACAAAGTCCACTTGTGAATCCAACACCATACTTTCTTGTTTGGCCATTACTTAAAATTCCCTTTGTTGATTATTGTATTTGTTTCCTGTCACTCTTTGGTTTGGTTCTGGTATCTGGAAAATTTAGTTTGGTTTGTAAAAAGATAATGCTTTCCAGCTGCGGGAGTTAAAATTGACTTCTTCAGCTGCAGGAGGAGGGAAGAAGTAAACAAGTGTTGATGAAAGTGGCTTACAAAAATTAGCAGTATTACTGCTTTAACCAGTACGGTTAGAATTTAGTTTGAAAAAGTCTTTAAGTTTAAAACAAAACTGTCCTTAATTATAGTATGCTGAATGGTAGCACACTTTCCCTGAGAATTAAAAGGCTCACAAATGATGGGAACAGCCCCCATTTGTGCAATTTTAGTTAATAAAATGGGGTTTACTGCAGGACTCTCTGGCTAAATCTCTGTAGTAAAGGATAATGAGAGTGTCAGTATTCAAGTTCGACACATTTAGAAGTATAGACTACTCCGCATGACTAAGGCTCGTAGATCAATGGCCAACTAGAGAGAACAGAAGGAGAAACATGGTCTTTCCAGCCAAGTTCCAAGATGTAGGTCAATGTGCTCAAAGTTTAATTTAACCCAGGAAAAGAATGTAGACCTCAAACCAAACACTGAATGATTGACTGAATATTTTTTATTAAAACAGATATCATTAATATTTTGTTAAACAGCTTGCATAAATCTCTGAATATTCGTGAGTAGATCCAATCAGGCATAACATTATGACCACCTTCCTAATATTGTGTCGGTCTCCCTTGTGCCTCCAAAACAGTTGTGACTCATCAGAGTATGTACATGGGCCTTCTGAGGGTGTTATTTTACAGTATAAGGGTTTAAAGTAGGACATCCGGCGAGAGACGGGGTACACCCTAGACAGGTCGCCACCCTATCACAGGGCTAAGGTCCAGTTGGCTGTGATGCATCAGTGCTAACCACCATGCCATGGTGCTGCTGTTGCCAATCCTATAGTGTCTAAAATACATATGCACAACTACTGTTCATTCTTCTAAGGTGACCAAAGGCTGACACAAATACAGATACAAAATGCGTCTGTCTGCCCTCAGAAGTAGTTTTGCTGACTCTGCATTTGAAACTGTTGCTCATTAAGAGCCCAACCCCACATGAAGGATACTGGCTGGAAAGGATACTACACTACATCCTCAGCAACAGTAAAAATGCCATCAAAGAGTTATTTTCAGAGCTAATGGGATTGGAGCACTTTTATCTGGAGGTTTTATCAGTTGATTAACTAATGCATTGTTCTTCGTCGAGATGTAGAGAGTTGTTGCGCCACCCCAGGTTGAAGAGGTCAGTTCAAGGTGAGATCCAATCACGCCAACAGCACTGTCCCAGGCTGGAGGGTTTTGGTGTAATTACACTCTCCAAGACTCCTGGTGAAGTTACAGATAAGATGTGGGCATTGTTAGGGAACTAGGGAAAACCTTGTCTACAGAAACATTTTTCACGTTAATTGCATTGTCAGTATTTGGTGTTGCTTTGCATTATAAGGATAAAGTTTCAAGGTGACTCTAAGACAACAAATTGATGATGTAAAACGTCTTGTGTGATAAACACATGTCACTTGTGATCATTATTGAGTTTACCATACAATATGTATTTAAAGGAATACTTGCCTTAAACAGTATTTCAAGCATTTAAAATTATGTGGGATTAAAGTATTGAATTTTGTAATCCTTATAATAGGATTAAATGTAGACACTTGAGCAGACAGCCCATTTAAAAGACCATCATCTCCCATCGTTCACTCAATTATAAAATCTAAATGGAAAAGAATCTCTGCAGTTAATATGAACTCTGAGTATGAATTAGCTGAAAGCATAGTCACTAATCAGATTTTTTTTTTCTTGCATGTGAAATTGAATTACCCAAATGGTGAAGCTCAGCATTATTTCTGCATTCTGAAAGACGCTGCCATGATGTCCAGGTCATGGTTCTCACTCCTCCATCTCAAGGCCCGATACAGCAGAGTAAATTTGTATCCCCTTGTGCATCGGTGTGTCTGATTGGTGGATCAAGTTTTATGTCCCCCTGTCTGTGACTCTCATTGAATTACCACCATGTGGGCTGAGCAGCTGTTCCTTCTGGTCGCAGCAGGCCGCTGTCGTTAATTGAAGCGTAATGGGCTCAACAGCAGGGAAGGTCAGACGGAGCGCTCTGCTGATGCACAGCCCCTGTCTGATCCTATACACTATATACTCAGAAACTTTTCAGCTTCTCTCCAGGGTTAGCAGGCAGCTCTGTATTTTTCATGTCAATCAGTCATTATCTTGCTACATAGGTAATAATGATTTGTCAGATTGAATTGTCCTTTTGTCAATCAGGTTCGTTTAAAGACATGTAGCCTCAAAATTCCCCAAAATCAATGACTTTAATACTGTTTCAGTGTTGGTATGACACTGCACTGCAGATACTCTCACTGCCACTGCGTTGACATTTTGTTCCAGTGACACATCCACTTCAATGTTTAACATTTTTACTCAGATTAAGTGATCTGTGATATTACCTCTTTCAGCCATTCTTGTTGTATTTTCCAGCAATTCCTTTAGTTGCCACTTACATCCCTCACCTGTTTGATTTGATGCAGACTATTGCCTACATCGTAATCAGCAATGTCAGTAGGTTATTTTGTGACTGGTTAGGGGCCCATATTTCCTCACTGATAAATGTTTTAAACTAAAACAAATCATTCCGCAAAACACCCCAAATCAGTTTGGATCAGAGTGATGAATGTGGTCTGTAAGTACCCTGTAATTTTGAGTTATCACCTGTAATTTGCTTGATCTTTGTTCTTAGGTGTTATAGCTCTAAAGACAGTCGGCTCCAGCAATAGCATAGCCATTCATCTTGGTGCTCACACCTCAAAGCACCATGAATTATCCTCCAAGCTCCACTTATGTTTGAGGATTCAAAAAGATTTCACGGATCATTGGCAGGAGATCAGAGAGTTGGTTTTATGAATCAGAGAACCACAATAATGTTGAACACAGTGCAGTTATTGCAGCCATTGTTTGGGTAGCTGAAACTGATTCTCCCTTGTCACTGAAACATTTCTGTACAACAGAAATTTCCTCCATGAAAGATCCTTTGAAATCATGTCCTATAAACCAGGAGGTGCGAAAGATTTATGCTGTTGTGGGCCCCCCTATCAGAGCTGAATTGAGATTTTGTACGTCCCGTATCATGCTGTGCTGTGGGATATCCAACAGCACAGCATGATATGGGACTCAAGGAGTTTTTGAAGTCCTACTTTAACTTTCTGCCTGATTTGTAAGGGAGATTCTTAGATTCTTGATCAAGATGGCCCAGTTTACAAATGTGTCAAAAAGACTAACATACTGTATAAGTTGTCTTTTGCCACTGACATTTTGCTTCTCAATCACAAGGAGATGTAACATCCAGCCTGAGATCTCCAGTGGATGCTGCATTTCCTTTCCAGCAAGGTGAGCTAGTGGGATGCTACACCTATTGTCACTTTTAATACAGAAGTAAATCAGTCATTGGCCTTTTTCCGATCATTATATGAGCAACTTATTTATGCTATACACACTCCCGCTAATACCAGTTATAATCCACGGGCTGGTTCAGAAATATGATGAAATCATGCAGCAGCAGCACATTTTGTCTTTTGAAGAAGATTCTGTAGATTATATCTGGCAAGGAATGCATCTCATTTGAGAAAGATGAAGCTTAATGATGCTTAATGTTTTTTTATAAAGGTTAAGCTGTAACGCATAATCACAAATTTTCGTGTCAAATTAATGCAAGCCGAAATATGCAAGAAATGTCTCTATCCTTCTATCCTAAGAATCTTAATACCTTGTCAAATATTTGCTGACATAATCATTAAGTGGAGTTAAAAAGTAAAGGTCGCTCTGAAGTTGCATTCCATTCAGCTCTGTAAAATGGCTCACATTCAGACAGGCCTGTGATTCTGTAGCTTTTTTGCGTGTCATACAGAAGACGCTGGATTGTCTGTAGACCGCTTCTCTCTTTATGCTCAGACGCGACTGTGCGGCAGATTTACAGTTTAGGAAAGGGAACCTTTCATTGTGTGTTTTATTCACTTTGTACACATCTCTACAGCAAATACAATGGGTGACTATTTTTGTAACAGGAGGTGCAGACTGAGAAGAAAATGACTGGCCTTTCTTGGACGAGATTTGGCGTACCTTCTCCTAAATCCTAATCTCTATCACACAGAGCGATGTTGTTCTTTATTTTCCCTGACATGTTTACTGGTTGGTACTGCCTCTTCACTAGGCAAACATAAAGACGTAGTGTACGGATAATTTAGCTACAACAGAATACATCTTTCAACAATGTTATAGTGCTGCATAGTTGAAGAAACAAACCCTTTTTATACTGTTGAATATGGGTAAAATTTTCTCAGTTTAGCTGTCAAGGTTACCTGATTATATGTAGTGTTAACACTCTAGTGGCACATGTCGCAGTCCTCACTCCCATGCACCTTTACAATGTTTTCAACATAGTACCACCTATTAAATATGTCACTTGTTTCCTGTCCTTACTGCGTAATTTACAGAGGTACATTATATGCGCAACTTATCCAGCTGTCGGGGTTAACCAGAGTTTGATTAAGTTTAATTTTCTTTACACTACATCTAAGCCATCAGTGGATTACTGAAATTTGTACCTGGTTTTAAACACAAAAGAAAAGACTGACAGCTACCTACTTACTTCTTCACACACTATAACTAGTGCAAGACTGAACATGTCATGATGAAAACAGAATCACTTTTGAACTCTATTCTGTTTTTGTCATCAATCTTTGTGAAAAGACATGACATTAGGTTGTTCTGATAATATTTTGAATCAAACGCACGTATACTGCTTGAACTCCTCTCAATGTCAACAGAAGCACAGCGGTCAACGGGTCAGTCTAATAATAAAATGTTTGAGTCCAGCCTTAAAAAAATGTCTAAAGCCCTAGCTTAGTCTTCAGCTGAACTTTAATGTTCCATGAAAACGAATAGTAGATAATGTTTGTGGAAATAGACAAATTGCATTGAGCCATTCTGTCTTCTTCCAGGTTGCTTACAGTGCAGACTTCACTCTCTGATTATGTGAATAAACCAGCTGCTTGCTGAATGTTGCACACCTGTTTTTTAGCCTCTTGGACTATTTTTTGCTGACAATATTAAAATAATGATAGTAGCCAATGAGCTGACTAACAAAGAAGCGGATGTAGTTATGTGATTTTGTGTAGATCTCCTTTAAAAATTTCTATCATGTTCTTTCCCACAAGCAAATCTATCATTCTACTTCTACTTCTAATTCTGGGGCTGCTGGAGGTCACAGTGTTTCTTTCATGAGCTAGATGACACTTTCAAAGAGAGTGAACTATTCAATTTAATAAAAGGTGCTCACTCTGAAAATTGTATACATTTTTTTTTGCTGGCCAAGCCACATGACTTCCTGTTGGCTTTCCATACAAATGAATGGACAAACATAAATGGTTTTGTAAATTTGGATCATATAGTGGTGTAAGGTCATTTTGTGGGATTTGTTATGCTTAGATTGGCAGTTTTTCCATAACTGATCGATCAAATGCACAATGCAAACGAATCATTTAGTATTTTTCGTGGAACATAGCAAATAGGCATAGAGTTAAAAACTAATGAATATTGTTGACGGATTGTCGATTGTTTCTGGAATGAGTTTTCAGCTGCCATTCGAGAGGATTCTGCTGAAAGCACTTCCACATCGACTTTAGCTCTACAACTGTACATGCCACATCTCAAAATAGTCATGAGTCATAGTCATGAAAGAATTTACAAAAATGAAGAAAGCAGCACAAATCATTGGCACAGCTGTACAAAGTGACCATGAAGAACTTGAATGAAACAAGGAAACGTGAAGTTTCTTTTTGTCCCTCTCTAGGATTAGCTGCCAAAACAGAATAGGTGCTGGTCCTCTTTTCATGCTGCACCCTATGTAAACACCCATGGAGTGAGTGACAAATTACAGTCTATCATCTCCATTTCCTGCTCATCAGCCTCGCGTTGCAGCACTTATGGGTGACATCAGCTGTCCTAATGGTTAGCTAACAGCGCTGCCTCTTTTTATTTTTTTTGAGTGCACATAGCTGTGTGCCAGATCTGGGTCAGACTTCATTTGTTTTCTTTGCCAGAATATCTGTCAAGTTGACTTATAGCGCCACAATTTACTCTTTTAGGCTATTGTGTGATTTCTCATTATTATCTTAAGCCTAATGTCTGTTCGTTGACTGCTATAAGGCAGATAAATGGGTTCTTAAGCAGCCTTTTATGTGATAATTCACATAAGAAAATCAGTGAGGTGAAATGCAGCAGCTGTCTTAATTCCAGTGGTGCTCTCATTGGAAAGTGAGCTGGATCAATATAAGGTTAAAGTGTAATCCCTGGAACACCCGTCAGTCAATACAGGAAGCCACCCATTTGAGAGCTTTTCCTCTTCACAGAACCATAATTCCCAGTAACAGACACTGGGTCACCCTTGTCTCCTCTTCCTCCCCTCCTCCAGGCATCCATGGCTGCACTTTGATAATGCATGCAGCCTCAGACTCAGCATCTGGTCACTCAGGGAGTCTTTTTCTATTGTCTTTCAGCCCTTATCTCTTGGCACAGTACTGGTACCTCTTGAACGCACAAAGCGCCAACTTGTTTCCCCTCACCCCTCAAAATGTGAACTTTGTGCTCTAACGCAGTGGAGCTCAGTCTCTTATCCCTTTAAAGAGGAGACTTAAAAAGCTGTGTGCGAACATGTGTGGGTTTGACTGCACCCGATATGTCTTTCTGTTGTTTGCCAGAAATTGTGTTTATTGACAGGAAAAATCACAGGAAACGGCGTTTATGAGCAGGTGCTGCTAATGTTTTTTTGATGAACATAAGAAATTAGCTGTTGGGACTGTGTCTGCACAGAACACCTCTCAGTGTGTACTTTCAATGAAGTGAGAAACGGCCCTCTCTGTTTGGATCCGAGCCGCGACTTGGGATTGATAATGTCATGTTCCATTTCAAGCCCATTAATAAACACAATAGTTCATGGCATAGCAATTGTCTCATTGTTTCAAATATGTAGATGGCACAGTGTGAGATAGAAACATGGCTGCGTGTGTCTGGGCTATTAGTGCTGCTGCCAGTGTTGATGGCTATGGAAAGGTCAGTGAACAAAGTGAGCATAATGTTCTGACATTTAGAACAGGGAGATAATAATAATGTTTTTGACGACTCAAAACACAAAAATTGTCCCTTTATACACGAGCTAAATCATCGTCTCAGAATCTCCAATGTAACATTTAGATAATAATGCTAATTTATGCTTTCGTGACCTACTTGCTTTTAAAACGACTTGACCGTGAGCCTTGGCTTGCTCTAGTTCACTTACGGCCTTGTTGACAGACTTGTTGACAGACTTTCTATTTCTGAACTCTTTGCAACCTCCGAGTCTTGATCTAAAAATACCAGATCCTGCTTTAAAGACTGAGATTATTTTGCAAAATGTGCTTTTCAGTAGCAGTAGTAGGGAAACACTGTTTTCCTTTTACATCAGCTGCAGCACCACATTGAGAAGAGAACAGGTCAGCGGATGGTAGTTCGAGCTGTTTGTACAAGAACAAATCACTGAAGGCTTTCTGGTAACTGTTGACACTGATCATTTTTTCAAAGGAAACTCACAACTGGTGTTAGACTAGAATTTACTACACTACCCTCTTCTCTCAACACAGCGTGCAGCTTCTTTCTCCAACATGCTGGAACATATTGAATATTTTTCTTTTTCACCCAAGCCCAGATTACCACTTCCAAAAAATGTTTCCCATCGTCCCCTCTTATCACAAGAACCAGACTTTTAATTTCACCCATGGTTCCCCTCTGCCCCCCCACCCCCACCCCACCCTTCTCTGTATAATTGACTCGGTACAGGTTTCTGCCATCTCTGGACATCTTCTGCAGGCTAGCCATGTACCAGCTCCTCCTCTAGCCCGCCCACACGCACGCACCCTCACACAGATAAATACACACAGCTCTCAGTACATTAACAGTTATTTTCCAGCGGGACACTCGTGGCTTCAGGGTCCAGGTGTCTCTGTGACTGCTGACCCATGTTATCAGACAGCCTCAGCAAGCAGGCCTCCTCAAAATTAATCCTGACGGCGTCATGCTACTCCTCTTGCTCACACTGATGGCTCCCTTTCTGGGCGACAATCCCCTCTGGGCCCGCAGCGGTTGAGACTCAGACACGCTCACCTGCATACCCCGGTCCCCTGAGACGCGCCTATCAATTGAAAAGGGGAGATAAAGTGACCAGGATTACAGCCAGTGCTGCGTTAATTATAATCTTTTTTAATGAAGGGGAGGGGGTAGGGGCTGCGAGGCCAGGTGGAACAGCTGCACAGAACAAATCCGATTATCCAGGAACGGTTTGTTTCCGTTTCAAGCTCTCCATCTCTTTCTGTCTTTTGTGGAATAATTTCCCAGCTCTGCTTCAGAGACGTTTGTTTTCAGTGTCTGTTTCTGCTCCAAATCCCCTTTTTGCTTTATTTTGCATACGGTGTTGGAGCTTCTCAAGGAGGTGTAGTTATTTTATTTTGACTGAGGATGAACAAACTGAGGATGAACAAACATAACCAATTCCTCCATGCAAAACCTGAGATGCCCTTTCACCTACAATAAGGCAACTAAAGCCCATAACACATTTTTTTCCCTTTTATTCTTATCAAGCATGGTCACAGAAACAAACGGAAATGGCTTATTATTTAGAAGCTTTTGTTCTGCCATTATTCTGTACTAATTTGACATTCTCTGAGATCCTTTTTTATGTCTTTGATAAAATATTTATAGTGTGAAAGAATATTCAGTGAGAATGATCTGGCTAACAACACATTGCTCTGTGACTTTGTTTTAGGCATTGCATCAATTAGCGTCATTTTTCTCTAAAGGCCATCGATTCACTTTGAACAGGGAAACGTGTGTGCGTGTAAATGGAGCACGAATATCTACAACACGTAGCTATGAAATTTAACACCTTTAATGTGCCTAAAGCAGCTTTGATGCATAAAGGTATTCTCCTCTGTTAAACATCAGGGTCTGTTAAAGCATATCAGGTTTATCAAAATATATGTCTGCCTCTGGCTGAACATATGAGGCTGAGCGACAATCAAGCGCATGCTCTGTGAAGCTTGTTCTGGATCAGATGTTTGATTTGGATCAACAGAATACGTTAACACAGCTGTGGGCCTCAGCTTTGCCTAGTTTAGTTGTTTCTTTCATTTCTGTTTATCACTTACTGAGAAATCCTGCAACAGATACCAACTGAGATTTTGCAGATTATGACTCAAATTAGAATGATATTAAAGCATACTAGAGTAAACATTTCTCCTCCCTCGTAGTATTTGACATAACTAATTTGATTGATTTCCCGCAGCTCATTCATATTTAAAAATCCTGCCACCACGTTTTTGCTTTTTTAAGATTTTCCCTGTCTGATCACATTTGTTTTGTAATTAATCTTTGTAATTTAGCAATCTTCTAAAGAGGCATGTGTTCCCAGGCTGGCTAATTCAGTGATTTGATTTCCCTCTGAAAGTTTCTAAGCATTCAGATAGTGGAACAAAAAGCTCACAATGCAGAGATTAAAAAGATTTGAGAACTAAACTAAACTAAAAGCTGTTTTCTACTTTTGTAGGAAAAGAAAGATATTCATGAACGATGGATGGTATCATTTAACTGATCTTTGTGCGGTGAAGCTGGAGAGGCACAGCTTACTTAAAATTCGTTCCTGCTGTTATCAGTGCTGTGACCCTGTCAGCTTGCTTAACTAGCCACACCAGTGCACCTACCGGACATGGAGCCACAGAGAAAGAGCCATAGTATGTTCAGTGCCACAGTGATAAACATGCAGCTGATTGAGTTCACAACCCTGGCTTCAGGAGAAGCTGCTTGGGCAGCCAAACTGTTTGAGGTGCTGGCAAAGTAGAGATACCTCTCTCTTTCAGATTCGGCCACATTCAACATCTCAACAGTCTGGGGGGAAAATGATTTTTCAGTGTCTGAAAGCTTTGCAAAATATTTGGCCTGTTTCAGTTTCATTATTGGCAAAGCACCGTGGTAGTCTGACGTTTTTATGGTGAGGTGCAAGAAGAGAACGTGGTTGAGTCTATGGACTGAGCAAAGCCTTTTCACCCAGAGTTTCTTTCAAGGAGCGTTCAGATGCTGTGAATGAGAATTCATATTTTTGTCAAGGTCTGTGCTCCAAAATATTTTTTAAATAACAATAAAATGTAAGACGAGGCAACAGATGGTGATGTGCAGCGGATGGACAGGTTCAGTATGCACCCACGGGCCGAAGATTACAACAGTAGTATTTTATATTCACTGATATCAGCCAACAGTGGACAAAGAAAAACCTCTGTTCAACATAACATTTTTAGCTTGGCAGTGTTATAATATTTTGTTGTTGTTTCGTACCAACGCCAAGAAATGTGGAGAGGTTGGAAAAGGAGTAATGCCTTGTTGACTACAATACATGTGGCATATAACAGGATTTAGGTAGCGGAGTCGTGTCAGGGTGAGGCCCCATAGGGAGGTCTCCTACTGTGATTTAAAGTTTGTCAGCCCTTGGGGCCCCAAACAACCTTGCTTGTTGACAAATGGTACCTCTGCATGTGCTCTTAATTGTATTTCAATCCATCCAAATGTTGCTGAGACATATCACTGGTGTTTTGTTTTATAATAATTTTCAGTGTGGATTATTACCAGTCTTGTTTGTGTTGTAGAAAAGTTCCTGCATTATATATAAATTGAGAAAAGGTGAGATAACAGTCAGCGACAGAGAGGTTGACTTAATAAATAGTTCCTCTGTTCCTGAAAGTGAAATGTCCATAATTGATTTTGCTGTGTCTACCAGGACTACCTTTCTCCCATCCTATTTGTTGGCTTTTATTTAGTTAGTTGCCAGCTGGAGGAAGAGAAATGTACCTGCAGAGACAAGCTCATTTGAGCCACGATGGAATGGCAGAGCACTTAAAAGCCTTGGGAAATAAAGTGTGGGACACTGGAATATGTGGTTTTCAGTGACCAGGAAGGTCAATAAAGGAGCAGAACTTAGAGCCGGGGGCACAAGTGGTTGGGGGTGGATGGAACAAAAGCAGGAGTTGTTAATAGAATCGGAGTTTCCTCTGGATGAGCTCTCAGAACAGGCTTGGCTGGAGGGTTGACAGGTAATCATTGAATGTCATCGGAGAGCAAAAACCCGAGCTCCTACTCTTGGAGTGAACCCTTGTCTTTGATGCCACTGTCAGAATGTGACACAGGGAACGACAAATCATCACTGTAATCCTGGGAGTTTTATGTAAAATTTACAAACAACAACCAACCCTTCACTGTTATGATGCACAGGTGACATTGCCTTGCTCCTCTATAACAGCAGCAAGTCTAAAACGGGGGCAACATAATCCTTTTTTATATGCACAGAAACTTTCTCTGGGATATTTGCACAAAGATGAGGTGTAGAATGAATATGAGAGAACACACGGGTGGATTATAAATCACAGCAAAGTCTTACCTCTTGGACCAGTATTTGCTGAAAGCGTGTAAAATAAAAGCACGCTGCCTTCAGGTCATGCATCTTTATAAAGCCACTCTGTATCAACACACTCATTCATTCTCTTTTGACGTTTGTAGCTTGTTGCTGAAAGTTTTCATGTCAAAAACAATCTCAAGAATGCCATTGCATGAAGTGTCAGATTTAACTTTGCAGTCATATGTTCATATCAGTGTTTCTGTTTTTTTCCCCCCTCTTTTCTGTTTTTGTCTTCCTCAAACCCTATGCAGGCTGACTTGTGCCAACCCCAGTAGGAACATCAGTGGGTGGGTGCTTGACAGAGCCAGCGCCAGGAAGTTAATACCACTCAGTGCTGCTGGAGGTGCGACACAGTCCCAGCCCCCTGCACATTGATTCACATAGGATCAAGTCACCGCATGATGCTTCAGGCGGAAGGCCTGGCACAGGTGATTTACCGTCCCTGTCAGACTTAACATCTTTGGAGTCCCCTCCTGTCCTGCTCTTGTTTTCTCTGGACGGACTTGTGGAAAGCATCTGCCACTGTACCAAACAGGCCACCCAAAGGGATGACTGGCAGTCATCTTGCTCAGGTACACCATATTACAACTCACACGCACTGTTACATAAATGTATCTAAGTGCAAGTGAAATGGCTTGCAATAATTTTCTCATGAAATCTGACAAGTCAGACAAGAACAGTAGTTTGTATTAAGCCAGTATCTCCAAAGTATACATTGGTTGGAGTTGGTAAATGATCATCTGATCTCCTACCCTGACCTCCATAATTAACAGACTTGATTGTTGCCATTGAACATAATATATTCACCATCTTCCTGGGGACTGTTGTTTTCAGCTATGTATCTGTATCTGTTAGACGTGAAAACACAATGAAAGGTCTGAAGAGACTACCCTTAATTAAAATTACAAGCCCCATCGTGCATGTTTGAGATTTGTTTAGTCCATGAAATTGTGAAGCTGTCTGAGTAGAACAGTGTACTAGGTGTCAAAAGTATTCAGAAATACACTGTAGGTGGACAATATGCCGTAATACCATTCTACACATAGACAGATGAATTCAACTGCTAAAACAGCCTGAGAACTAAGAATAAAAAGCAAAAAAACTGCATTGTGCTTTGCATTTATGATTCTTGCAGTGTTGTCACGGTCTTTTGTGCCAATGAAAACATCTGCAAAAATCAGCTTGTTTGGATCGGGATGGATTTCAGTGTTTACATTGCCAAACACAGTCAAAAACAATTACATGCGGCATAACGTGGGTAAAATACTTGCAGCTGGGTTAATGTTCTGGATGCAGTACACAAAGAAAAGCACAGCGATATGGGCATAAATTTAAGCTCAGAATGTGAAGAGAGAACGAGCTGATTGCTACATAATTGTGTGGAAATCCAGGGAAGAGGGTGCCATCTCTGGTAAACAGACTGGGATCAAATGCCTTTGTCTCCACTCCAGACAGAACAGGGTGTTTGGCTTATTTAAAGAGAAGCTGGAGGATCGCATGGTGATTGTTCAGAGCCTTGGCATACCAAATTAGCTTTTGCCATTCATTTGGAAACATCTAATCAAACATTAATTATTGTGACCACCTGTGAAAGGGAAGGCTGTAGAGTGTAGCTCATCTGTTCCCCTATGATAGCTGCAGGGTTCTTACTCTGAAACCAGTGAGTGGGCCTCAAACAAGGACCACAGGAGACACAGAAGCAGATTGCATTCCATCAGATCATGGAGTATCTAATAGGATGCACACCAGCATCTGAGCCACGCTGCTGTTTGCCAGATTTTCTGTGGCCACTGAGAGGCTGGCATGGCTCCTTTGACCCAGATATTTAGCTGCTCAAGATCTTTTCATTTTAAGATTTTCAGGATAGCCTGTATTTATCCTCCGCTGAGTCGTTCAGACATTATGACCCCATATATATGAGCTGTATGAGTGCAACTGCTGCTAAATCTTGCAAATGTATATCTGACAAAATGTCGAAGGGTATCTAAGGGTACTTTGAAAAAAACAATACTGGTCTAGCCTCAGGGTCCTGCTTGTTTGCATTACTTGTTTCTGTGCAAGACCATGTTTTCCAATCAGTTGTGACATGTTCTGTCAGCCCGTGGAGAGCGCTGCTTCTCCCATGAATAGTCAAATTAGTTTGGCTGGAGGAAGGATGTAATCTAGGTGCAGTCAGGTATGGCTTCCAGAGCAGTGCAGCCCGAGAGGATGGCTAGTAATCAGCAACCAGAGGTGTCTAATTGGCATATGGCTGTGTAAGTGCCAGACTAGTTTGCTCACTCATTCAAATAGAATGCACTTTTGGCCATTGAACGTGAGACAGGGTTACTAAAAAAATGTCCACACATTCAAAGTGGAGGAGTTATTTAAAACAAAGACAAAGAACAGTTCAATCAACTCAGTCAGTGTTTGGTTAGGAGAACCCCATGTGGCAAATTGCTATTGAGGACACAAACGAGAGGTTGTGTGTTGAAATGCCAAACCGTGAGTTTGTGTTTGAGTTTAAAACCACTTCACACACAAAACACATTTGACTATAAAATAACACATCAAAGCCTGAGGAAAATTGGACAGTTCATCAAAATCTGTGCATCCGACGGCCCACTTCTGGGCAGAAAGCCATCTCCAGCCTCACATTCCATTCTCAATAAACATTTTTTGCCCCCACTTAAACGCGGCTGGTATGAAAATCTAATTTCCCTGAATGAATCCAAGCAAAAGTAGTTCAGCATTCAGCATTTCACAAATGCTCCATCTGTAAATAATCTTATTTCTCAAATGCCTGCCCCCTCTCAGCAGTTAATCTGCAATTAGATAATCTCTATGATACTTACTATTATTACCAACTGTGTTTCTGTTGTACTGATCTGCCATTAAATTAAAAACAGATTGTCTTATTGCAATTTACGATCACGTTTAACAGTTAAACAGGAAGTAGAACCACATCTGGACCATAGTAAGTATAAAGATGGATAGCGGAACAACTCCTCAAAAGCCAAAGCAAGTAGAGCTCCCCCTGGTGACTAGCTGCAGAATAGTTCATAAGCGCCACCTTTTTTTCAAGGACAGTTTCTGTCATTTTAAGTAGTTAATATAATGTTGATTCATGTTCAGATGTCAATTGTTTGGATAGTCAGTCATTTCACGTTATGGAAACAGGATGTGACATAATGGCGACTGCCATCCCAACCGCTCCATAAAGTCAGGTGGAACGGGAGTTGTATTTCTGGCTCCAAAGTTGCAAGACGTGTCTATCGCCCGTATCCCTGGGAAAATAGTGTCAGTTTGGCCAATGCAAGGAAGAGGAGAGACGTTCACATTTATACAATCTATGGTCTGGACTTTAAAATGCTCATGTTCCAGCCAAGATTCCAGTCCTGGTTGATTCCTCCACACCCGTAGTTACTGGTGGTAACGACAACTGTGGATTAATGCTTCAAGTTACGTATTTCTGGGGGCAGCAGTTCAAGCTATTGTTTTCAGGAAAGAAGACAGACAGTAATTGGGCTTTTTCCTTCATTCTGCGAACAGCTGTGATCTGGTTACATGCTGCACATGGCATGAGTCTGTGAACGGCAGAAAGGAGTTTGTTACCTCTCTCTCCAGAAGCTGCTGGTGTGAAGCCTGTCGCCAGCAGCTCTTCATCTAACATCTCACTGTGGCTGCATTTACTGTAACTACTTCATAATAAAAGTGAACTCAGTTTGGGCGTGTTAATGTGGAGGGCAGCAATTAAAAACACAAAAAAACAAAAAAAACAAAAATCTGTACATCAAGAGTACTTGCTATTTTGTGATTTCCATGATGGCAGGATGATAAAAAAAACAAAACTCCAGGGTGCGCTCTGTGGGGTGATAAGTCAACAATAACAAATCCCTCGATATGCAAGTGCAACACTGCAGCAAAATTTGTTTTAGGAAAATGAATCGCCGCAGTCATCAACACCATATCATCAGTCTCTCAAAGCATCAGGTGTTACAGATTCAATTCCATATTCATTAATTTTGCTGTTGGTGCAACACAATTAGAGGGCTAGTGAATCCTGGACTAATCCCTAACACTCATAGGACATGAATCACAGTAGCAGGAGATAGGAATAAATGAGCTGCAATAAAAAGCTACTAATACCCTGTATTACTCCAAGCTTAAAGTCTCCCTTATTTCAATACTTGCTTCTGTACCGTGGGAGGCTGAGATACTCAAGCCTCCTTGACTAATTATTTTTGGTCCATGCAGGTGGAGGCTCATTCATGGTATCACATTTTAATTTTGAACTTAACAAAAACATTTTGTAATATGATCCATCCAACATACTATCACTATATGAACACGTGCAATAATCTATGTTTCAGTGGAGGTTTTAGTGGGTCTGTACATTTTTCAGAGCTTCCCTTCTGCTAGTCTCTTTCCACGTTCATGAGTTACTTTCTAATGAATTTAATTTTCTTCCTGCAGGAGTAAGTGAGGAAGCAATGGGCTGGACTATGACTCTAAAAGATGACTTTGGGGTCACTGCCTGGACACGGCAAGCTGGGAACTACCTCAGCCTCTTCCTCCTCCTCTCTGTCTTTTCCATTCCAGTCCGTTCAGACGTTGTGTTTCCTAAGGACCATCAATTCTCATGGAAAGCAGGTAAAACATTTCACTTGACACATTTGTTACATATCTGTTACATTTAGATGCCCAGTATTTGTCAGGAGTGCTTAAATTGTACTAATATATATGTATACAAATGAGGATTTCACAAAAACAAAAAATGTTCAATCTGGTAAGCGTTCTGCTTCGTGTGTGAATATGCACACTCTTATATAGAGACACCATATCCACTCCTGAGTCAGAAACTCATTGGTACTTCTCATTAAAGAAGAAAAATACTGTGCAACTGCATTCATATTCAGCGCAGTCAGCTATGTGGGGAGAGTAATCGTACTCTTTTTGAAACGCACAGGGAGCATAAACCCCGGGGCTGCTATTGGACATCATGAAGCCAGGAGGCCTGTACGCCTGGGTAGTTAGCATAACAATACCTTTGTCTGACTGACTATTCATCCACAGTCCCAACGTGACAAGCAGGGTAGGTTGTTAGAGTAACAACATTTGCTGCTTGCTGTTCTTGAGACATTGGTACAAACGAAATAATCATGTTCTGGTATAGCGAGTGGATTTATGGCTCCAGTTGCGTGTGGCCATACATATGATGTAAATGAAGACTTTATCAGACTTTCTTCGGTGTCCAGTTCTGATGCTTTTCGTCGTGGACAGGTGTCAGCATGGTCAGTCTTACTGGTCTGTGGCTACACAGCCCCATACAAAACAAACTATGTGTATTTACACCTTGTTACCTGAACCAGGATTCAATTATTATCTCTTCAGCCAGTTCACTGCTTCTCTACTGACCACGGCAGACTGGACTGTGACGGTGTATACCTTCATATTGTCCTATCCTGGTGTATATGTGCAAACATTTCTGATTTGCAAGTGGATCCCTTTTGAAAAGCTGTGTTGAAAGCTCATGTCATGCTCTTTTATAAAGAGAATTTTCAGGTTACCTCACAATCCATCCCT
Source organism: Planiliza haematocheilus (assembly GCA_005024645.1). NCBI lineage: Eukaryota > Metazoa > Chordata > Actinopteri > Mugiliformes > Mugilidae > Planiliza > Planiliza haematocheilus. The sequence goes on along the minus strand of SRSE01000725.1, from coordinate 3,100,988 downwards.
TACTTGCTTGACAAATCCATTTGAAAATGCATTTACAAAGCAGCTTGAGGAGGAAAACTTGGCCTCCCCACACAAAAGTCCCACTTGCTGTGCGATTAGCACTTTCATTTCTCACTCTGTGGTTGGGTAATGACACTGCCCAAGTGATAAAGAGATTGATTAATTTCACTTGAAAGAGCTTATGTTCAAAAGGGATGTAACCCGGGACACCAAGTGTGAGGATTTGACATCCTTGCCGAGCTAAGATGGCTTATAAGTTGTTTCTTCACTGGAAATGAAAATCAATTTGAGACAAGAAAGCAAGTCTGGAATGTAACGCACCTCACCTCTGAATATATTCCTCTATGTCTGTTTGACTGGAGGGAATCTGCGAGGCTGTAACAATTGCTATCACAGTGCTTTGAAGTAAAAGCAAACAACACAACATGTTCAGTTGTTGAGATACAGTTCAGGTCAGTAACTAATCATGTTGTATTTGGAGGACATATTTGGTATTGTTTCATTTAAATGGGGATGCATTCAGCTGAGTCTCATGATTAATTGTCTGTGCCTCAGCTCCAGGCTTTATATCCCAAGTCTGAGTTCAAGTTGGCAAATACCGATTTAACTTCCCTGTATCCACCGCAGACATGATGTATTTGAATTCTTAATTGGCCTGATAAGCAACGCTTTTAATTTTGAAACTGTCAACGCAGGGAAGATCTGTTCTAAATTAGCACAGCCACCCTATTGTGTGTTTGGTGTGTCTATCTAGGCCAGCAGCATTGTGGGGAAAGTCTTTTGTGTGAGCCAGTTCCCAGAGCTGCAGCTAAGCTGCGAGTCTCAGGCTCCAGTTGGAAGCTGGAGCCATTTAAGCTTGACCTTCATCAGTGTCTTGAAGAACAGAATCGAGCACTGAAACACTGCGGGTAATGGGACTATTATTTAACTCTTAAAAGTGTCTGTTCAAAGACATTCCCTCTCACGCTCCCATACTTGTCCTTTCTAGCAGTAAGTTACACATGTGCCATTAACTGACTGACAGAAAAGCAATAAGACAGAACATATCATGACATGGCTGTGGGAGATAACTTTTTCAGCCTATCAGGATTTTTGCTTTTCTAAAACTCAACTCTTAGGGAAGGATTATATATATATTGGATAAATGTTTCCTTCACATTACTACTTTCATAATTTGTGCATGCATGGTTTGTTAAACTAGATTAAATTAAAATTGTCTCATTAGTGTACAGTAGATTGCATATCCCTAGGGTTGGGGAAATTAATTTTTAAAACTTCTTGTGCATGCTGTTTGCCTTTCCTGTTCCCATCAGAATGTTATCTAAAGTTTATTTTCACGTCCGTGAGCGTCTGCATTTAAACGTGAGACCTCATCTTTGGTCCACTAAAGTGAGTAAGATCGGCTCTCCCAGGTTTTCATTTGTCATTTTTGAAATGAACATAATTCTTCTGCAGAGCGTCTTTAAAATCTTGGGATTCACCTCAGCACAGTTATTTATATATATTTTTTCACAACCGAATTCAAGAAACAAAAAAAAAAGAGCTGCTTTCATAGGTACATGTGAGAGCTCATCCCAGATGGGGCTGTATTGTACATCAAAGGTTCTTTTCCTGAAAAAAAAAAAAAAAAGAAAGTCCTCATCTAAGTTTTTATTTTCTGTCTTTGACTGGGGAATCCAACTAGTTCAGGGAAGTTAGGTGTTTAATCTCTAAGGAGGTTACTGTGATATTCCAACATAATTTTAACAATACACTTGAGACCGTGTACATAAAAAAAAACAAAACATGCATCTGTATTTGTTTGTATTTCATTATTTACACCTCACATTTCTTCCTATAAAATATTTTCTGTGTCATTGCCTGCAGTCCTCTGGAGAATTGAATAATTAAGTCATCTACTGTTCATCTAAATTACGTGGGAACTTTCAGCCATAAGAATCAGCTGAAGGGCAATGATTTTCAAAAGACTGAGAAATCAATAAAGGTTTCCCTTAATGAGAGGACTCTCAGCTCCTGCTGGATTATTCAGAGATCTTATGAGGCTGAAGCCCCAGGACCCAGAAGTATACTGTAAATCATTTTAAATTGCATCAACTTAAAAACGTAAATTTTCCTGCTACCTTAAAATTGTGGCTTAACTGAACTTAGGCTGAATGATTTGTTCATGGTAGTCTTATTACGTTTGAAAACAGTGTTATCTGAATAAGTTTAATAAACTTAACACAATAAGAAAAAAATCAGTGACCCTTAAGTCACACTGACATGACAGAACTTTTCTTTTTACATGAAGAATTTAAAGCTGCAGCTGTCAGAGTCCTTTTGTTCCACAGACGCTACAAAGACAGCTCGAGAGGCTGCTCCCGGCTACATTGTTAATTTAAGTATAGGGTTGGGAATAAATCAAATATGAGCCTAGTTTTCATAATTATGAAGAGAAATGAACATATATGTTTGCATCCTATTTGATTTCTTTAAACTACAAACATTGAGCATCACTGGAGGGGTTTTACACTCTAACAATGGATGCTGGGAAGCCTTTTAGCATGCTAGCCATGTTTCTTTAAAAAACTTAATTTACTAAGTTTAGTGAACTCTCAGACACAGATCCTTTGAAGTTGGTCAAGATTTTAAGTTCTGAAGGGGTCTAAAAATAAAAGCTACAAATTTAAATTAACTTTAAAAAACATCAAAATGTTTATATTTACAGGAAGAAAACACTGGTTGGTACAATTTAATTCAGAGAATCCAAGCTCTTTGTTGTCATATTATAGTGATATCATCCAGCACAATAGTGTATAGTGTATGATGTTTGGATATAAGGGCAAAATAAATTCATATGTGCTTTGATACAATCAGGGAGCATTTACATTTCATTTCAGGGTCTGACTGTATTTATTTGCAATTTCAGTCCACTGTTGCGCCATCAAAGCTGAAATCAAACATTGCTGCTGCAGTGGGCTTCTGTTGTTTCTGAAAAATAAGCTCAAAGGAGACAGTGAGCAAGGATCAAGCCTAGCAGGATTTCACTCACCAAATCACACTGAATAATTTAGGGAGGCCTTTTATGATTTATGGTGACAAAGAAGAAGAAAAGAAGAAAAAAAATGCATTAGGCAAATGCATTTTAAGGCAATTAACATCAGTGGATAAACTGTTGCAGTTGGACAGTATCGAATTACAGTCCCAATTTCCTCTCATAGCAAAAGTAAACACTCCACCATGTAAGTTATTAGTTTTACAGTCAGCCTTACAACTTTTATTCTGTAGAATAGCTGTGAAAAAGACTTTAAGGCATGTACTGACAGGATGCTGCAGGGAAAGTGCTCTTCATGTCACAGGTACAAGCAAGGAGATGTGGTAATTTGAGTTTAAACAAAGCAACTAGGAATAACAATAAGCTACATGTTTAAAGGTCTCATGTGACCAGCGCTGTTGGTGTAAAGAGCCATCAGAGAAATGGCAAGCTGTAAATGGCAAATGACATGTTCAAAAGAAAACAAGTTATTGTACGAGCTCATAGATGGGGTTCACGTCCCCCACTGTAATCTGATTACTCATATAAACTGAATTCAGACTGAGAGCAGCAGATGAAACATCTATGCTGTGTATGTGTGAATCTGAACTGTTACAAACAACACGTCCTCATTTATAATTGACAGAAGAGGCTGATTGCCATTGACTGACAAAACAACATATAGTGTGCGATATTTTGCAGAAACAACATGTATGACTGATTACAAGGCTGCTGGCAGGCGAGGCTGTGTATAGAGAAGAGATGGATGGAGGACCCCAGGAGACTGGGGATTGTGTGTTGTTTGACCATTCGTTTTTCACAAACCTATCCCAAGGTTACATTTTTTTTTTATTTTTCACTCTGAGTTTTGTTAGGTGTATACAGTTACACTACTTGGTTAAATACAGGCAGATAATTTTTCTGGCCTGGTTTGCAAAAATATCATGGTTTGGATTAAAATCCTTTCCACAATAAGCTTCTCAGCATGTTCTCGGGTACCATGGAGACAAGTCCCGCACCGACTGCTAGATATTTCCTGCTCTTCATTCCTGCTGCAGGAGGGTGCATATGTAAATGGGTCGTTTTAACAGCCTTTATACATCTTTAACCACCTCTGAATGAATATTACAAAGACAAAACTTGCCACTTAGAGGTACTGACCTGTTTCTTCCTAACCAATTTATTGTTGCATAGACAAAATGTAAACTGAAAGATCTGACAGGAGGTGTACTGTAGTGGTCAACACATTTGTAGTCAGTGTTGAAAGAGTGGGACACAAAACAGCACAGTCGAAACGACTTGTGAGAGAAGCCCATTAAACATGACCCATAAATATCACTTTACACACATTGTTGACAGATGATCAGCTGCAGTGGAGTAGACAATAACGTAATAAAATGTTATTCAATGTAGCGTTGATGGTGTTGCTCTGTCAGGATGTCGGGACTCTTTTGTGGGAGGTTACCTCGCCCAACTCCCCTATAATTAACCCAGTATCTTTGTGTTGTGAATTTGATCTGTTGTTAACAAATCTTTCTTTTGTATTAAGAAAACCAGCATCCATTTTTGTTTTATTCAGACTACAAAAACAGCCTGCTGTTTTTAGCCTCAAACCACCGAACTACCGATCCATTTCTTTGGAAATGATTTAAGTGTCTTGGGTATTTGTTAATACAGAGGATAAGATGTTACAGTCCCTCGTGTCGAGATCCTAGGCAAAACACATTTAGAGGCTCAGTCCAACAGAAAAACCAACCAGCAGGCTAGCAGCCAGCTGGCTGGCTACCAGCCAACAAGAAGATATCAGATACCTGGCCTAGTCAATGGCAGTGTGCAGCATGTCATTTCAAACCTACAGTCATTGCATTGTGAAATATGAACTAAATAAATGCTGCTGGCTTGTACATCTAAAAAAAAAAAAAAAAAGAAATATTTAAATATGACTCAACCATCAAATTAATGAACGATACGTGAAACACCCATTCGAGGTACATACAGTAACTCTGGAACATCTTTCAGCATAACTTTAAATCCACTTCACATAAGACAAACACAAGTTTTTACATTTACTGAAACTTCTAGAAACTTTAGATTGCATAGAACTTTATTATTTATAAACTGGACTAAACATCTCCGTACAGTATTATGTGTTGATTTTTACTGCCGTTGTAGTTTCAGCCACTAAATCTGAAATGGTCCTTTCTTAAAAATTAATTATCTAATGACTTAATTAATATTAATAGCTTTCTGTTTTTTTTCCTCCACTGATCCACAAATCATCAGTCATCTGAAAGGACAAATGACACATTACCTTTGGAACATTAGTTTTCTTGTAGGTCTCAAATGATAAAGTGTTGTGCTATACAGACTGAACACAGTCCCTCTGGAAATCACCTGCAGCCTAGATTAATTTCTCAGATCCAGTGGAATACCTATATGCTGTGTGTTTGCTATGGTTTGCATTATTCATTGAGTCCGACTGTGTTTGTTTTCTGAACGCAAGTTACAAAGTGGGTTGGAGATGTCGGGTTTTGTAGAAATCCTTATGTCTTTTGAGAAAACACACTCTCAGAAACCACTTATTTTAATGCAATCATCAGAAGACTGCTGCCAGGTGATTTGTCCTCCAGGCTCTGGTGTTGTCAGCGGTTTGACAACAGCTGCAGACGCCTGTCAAAGTGGGATTTCTCTTGCCGCAAATGGAGAGCTTTAGAAGTAAATAAGCAAAGATTCACACAGGACTGCTGTATTGCTCTGTGTGCTCTGAAATGTCTGCAGCTCTTACTCGTTTTAGAGAATTAACAAACAAACCAAGAAGAATTTGAAGTTAGAGACGGGAAAATTGGTGTTGGTAATAGGTTGCACCTATCTTGTTCAATGGCAACTGCAGATAATCCTCAACATGACTTCTTTTTTAACTGCAACCACACAGAAACATCTCATTAAATAAGGTTCCCTCTGACTCGAGGGCAAAGAACATAATTTTTTATAAAGGCACTGGTCTGAGTTTATGAATAATTTTGCACATCAGACCCACATACAGCAGAACAGCGGAAGTGTGTTTAAAATAATATCTTTGCTCTCTCTTGGTGCTGCGGTAAGCCAAGTTATATAATGTGTTGTTTCAGAGTGTGATAGACAAAAACTCCAATAGGAACACAAGACTTTCATCCACCTCAGCTTCCATTTCTTTTCACAGTCATTGGTGTGGGATACTCTTAATTTGGTTTTTGTAAGCGCTCTTGTATTCTTATACTATCAATTATGTATCTTGGCAAGGCGATTGAGCAAATTCCTGCATATATTGACAAATGCGGTTTCTTTAAAACTGCAATAAATAAATGCGGTTTGTTATGTGCCTTTACTCACACCAGGTCAGTTGGATTAGGAGTGAGGTGAATGAAATTCAAAGCTGAATATTGATCCGAGACTCAAATAAGGCCCCCTCCCCCACGGGGCATTTTTAAACCCTCAGACAAGCACTTTGCATTTTCAATATTGCCTTGACAGGAAACACTAGCAATAAATTGAATAAAAAACTACTGCCCTGCCTTGTCCAGTTTAAATTTGACCATATTTGTAATGGCAAACTGCATATTCTAGTGATCAAAGCAACCTCGACAGAATGTGATATGTCTCTTTAAAAGCCCCATGCATTGATTTTTCAATTGAAACCTCTCATTTTGAACTTGCGTCCTTCCTTCTGACCGGCAGGAAACTGACTGAGGTTACCATAAAAGCCAGCGGCTAGTCTCATGAGAGCCACAAGGCAGGAGATTCCACGCAGTTAGATCCTTAATCCCATGAGAATATTCTCACAGAGGAGTTAGCTTTCAGAGCAGCTCTGCTCTCAGAAGTCCTTTTCAAACAGCGGAGGCCTTTCACATCACTCCCATACAAAACGTTCCAATTCTGGATGAATCATCCACAGTTTAAATTTTCCATAAGAGGATTGATGGAGGACACACAGCCCGGACCAGTAACTGGAGACCGTAGTAATTATAAAGGATTTCTGTTCAGAAGCTGCTGGAAATATCCAGCCTGGGGTGTCATTGTATAAATGATGGGAATCAAAGATAGAAGGTCATCTCATTACTAAATGGCTCCTGCAGGTTCAATTAATACTGATTTTGAAATACATAAAAGGCCTCTCTGGAGCGCCTGATTCTTGTCTGATAAAGCCCCATGCGTTCCTTAATACATCACTCTCATGCTAATGTCGACAAATACTGTGAAAATAAATGTAAATGTGGATTTTGGCACCACTGCCATTTATCTTCTTGTACGTGAAGAACCACATAACACAGAATAAAAGTGTTTATGTTGCCATTTTAGTAAAGTCTCTGTAGTACTGACAAGTCAAACTTCATTCGAATATTTTTGCTGCCTTAAAAGCGGTATTCCGTTATTTAGAATGAATTTTCAAAATAGAACGATTCCTCACAAAAAAAAGTCACAATACAGAAATTTCATTAGTCAACAGTTTCCTATTCTTTAATGCAGATGAAGCAAACCTGCTGACAGGAGAGTCTCCTGTTCGGCTGGTGTAAACTGGCCCAAATGCAAAGAATTCAGTACATCAGCAGTGAACACTGGCAGGCAGGAGCATGCCCTGTTCTTTGATGCCTCGCTAGACACTGGGAGGCTTGAGTTTTGAGGCTGACGTGAGTGACCTTGTACTTTGTGCGTTACGCATGTCTGCGTGAGTGTTAGGCACATAAAGGGACCATCAAAGTAAATTGTCTCTGTGCCGAATGATTGGACAAAGGATCTGACATCCTCGGCTGTACGCTGCAAAACAAAATGAAAGCTTGGTGTCACATAGCATTATTAATATTATCATTCTGTTCCTCATTTTGGTTGGGGTTCTTAATATGCTCTATAAATGCTCTTTAGTGAGGGAGCTTCATTGTAATTCCAGATAATAAAAAAAGTGTATTTGCTGCTTTAACAAAACATGACATGCCTGTTGTAATTCCTTAAAGCCTGGAGGTCTCAACCAGTCTGAGCTATATATACATATATATATATATACATACATATATATATATACTGTATATATATATACAGGGAAGCTAAAACTCAAATGCTAAAGAAAAAACCCCCCAAACACTCCTGTTTTGTGTTCATCTTCTTCATGATGCAGTTTCCTTGACAAGCTGCTCTCTGTGCTGGAGCGCTCTGTCTTTTTCAGCACAAGTGCTTATACAACCTATTGCACACAGAGCTAGAAGTAAATAGGTTACCAGCTGATAAGATTTCCTATTTCCAACACTCTATTTCTATCGCTAGAGCCCCCATTGTTTGATAATTAATGACATGATATACCTTTCCCGAGGTGAATGTTTCACTTGACTCAAAAGATCATTTCAGAATTATGGAGGATGAGAACTCCTTGCTGATGCATTACCAGCTGTATAGGAGAAAAAAAAAAAATGTTAATAGCATTCTGTGTTTGAACAGCAGCCTCTACAGAGACCTGTTAAAATAGCCTTCTCTGTTAACTGTGTATTTGACCCAGTGGGGAACACGCTGAAGAGACAACAAGGTGAAACCAAATAGATGTGATTCTTACCTGAAAAACTCTCCCACATGAGTCATTTTCTGATTGCAGAGCACTGTCGATCAAGACCGTTTGTTTTATGTTACCTTTTGAACAACCGCTGTGCTGCAACAGACAAGCCACAACAGAATATACAAGAGAAGAGAGGGAGAGGCTGTGAGGAAGAAATTGCCGTGGGATTATCCTACCCGTATTAATAGCCAATGCAAATTTATACAGTTTGAATGACGGCATGTGTGACTCATTTAGCAGAGTACTGAGAATTAAAAATCATGCATACATGCAATCTGGGCTTAATTGCTAGAAGTGGGATGGAGTATGGAGTTATCAGAATGACATTGCATGGGTAACCCTATGCCAATCCCATCTCCTTGAAAATATATTTATTACAAATTGGCAACAGAATACTTAGTGTAACATATCTGTGAACTGTCACCGCTAGTAAAGTTCTTTCCCCAATTTAACCAAAGTGTGTGTGTCCCTTAAAAATAACACTGGACTCATAACTGCTAACTACTAGGTCACAAAAGTCCAACTGTTTATAAGTTCTGAACACTGCCAGTGATCAAAACAGGTGCAAGGTTAACATGCAGTAAAGTTTTTGACCTTGTTAACATGCATTATTTATATTCTAGGAGATACAGTATATCGGCAAAACAAGCAGTGAACACCATAGCAACATCTGTCTTTAGAGCTGCAGTATACCAATGACAGTCTCAAAGACATGAATTCAGATAGCCTGGGTAGTAACGAGCCCTGGGCACCAATCCTATCATTTTGTGAGAATATTTAGGGTGTTTTCACGCTTACATCTTGTGCTGAATCAGAGAATATTTGATCAAATATATTTAACACTGGTTCGGTTCAGGCAATCGAACCGAACACTATGCACTTACAAACAGTTTTGAGTTATAATTTTTATGAGACAAATTGAGTGTATGAGTGTAAACACCAAAGCTATGCTTAGAAAACTACATATATGTAAGGGATAATGCCTGACGAGGTGTCCATTAACAGAAATTAATGGACGACGCGGAGGCGTGAACTGTCCAACGCAAAGCAGACTTCCGCGAAGTCCATTCAGTTCTATTAATGGACACCTCGAAGGGCATTATCCCGCTTATATCATGGTCACTTACGAAAGAAAGAAATATTGAAACAATTAATAATACTTCAATGTGCTTTTTTAAAATCGTGAGTTTTTTTTTGTTTTGTTTTTACAAGTCGAGCGCACTGTTTGTAATCTCCCGTATACAGGCATTGGCATTATCACTTTTTAACCTGCACCCTCCAGCCAATAAGAATGACGATGACAAGTGCTTCTGGCACCACTTTCTCTTACCAGTCTCAGGTCAGTTAATTTGTTCCAGGACAGAGTGTAATTGCAGTGTTCACACTAGCCCAAATATACCTGACCTAGTGGGCACACTTCTGGTTTTGGAGCAACAACCTGCGTGTGAAAGCACCCATACTTTTTCCAAAGACTTCTTGTAGTGTTCAGAGTGTTCCTTCCCAATGAGAAAGCTGGATCTTCACATGTCATGGTACCTTAGCTAGATACAAGATGAGCAGGTCTGCTGTAGTTGCAGGAGAGCAGTGCAGGAACATTTGCATATTCATAGATCCACACACACTCAGTGAGGCAAAGGTATGTAGTTGCATGTATTGCCATTTGATGTCGTGCAGGGGTTATTTTCACGGGGGAAAAATATTGATATTTTGATGAGCAAAGAGTTTTTAGCACTTTAATCAATGCTGGGTAAAATAAAACATTGATATACTCGTCATGACATACATTTTTACATCAAACAATCGGACTGACAGGAAAGCCTGACCTGATTCTAATGCGACTTTCTCAGTTTGCCCTCGGTATCACGTTTCATTTTTATTCTTATTTATGTATTTGTTTTGAATGTTGGAACCAATCTGTAGTTACAGGTTATTGCAACTGGTAACTGATTTCTCTATTCAGTTTTCCTTCATCACAAGCCGCACAACATAATTCGATATGGGTTTGCTTGGCACAAAATTGCTTCATCTTTCAAAATTCATGAACAATTTTCTCACTCAAGACCCAGACACCTTGGTGTTAAATAATTATTATTGAAGACAAAGGGACAGTGGATTTGTGATGACCACCATGACAAAATCACTCATTGAATGTACTGGCAACCCATGACTAATGTGGAATTGGAGTGTGGGAGTAATGCCTTGAAAGACATGATAGCTAGGATATCACTGTTACAGAAAATGAGTTTTGGGAAGTTTCATTCAACATTGTTTAATTTAATTAAGTTGTGTTTGTAAGTCTGGCTGTCCAGTTGTATTGCAGCGGCATCTAATTTGTTTTCAATCACGTTGTTCATTTTCATTTGTTTTGCACTGGGATGAGCTGGCTGAATAATTCTTTGTTGTTGAGAGCATTGCGAGCGCTGGATTGACCTATTGGATTCAGCGGGAACAACAAACCAATTTAATTAATTCTGTTAATGTTTGCCTTTCATCCTCTTTTTGTTCGGCAAGGCTTTTAATTGGTTTGTAAGTAATCACAATTCGGACGACACGGTTTGAAATGTTATGCTGTACTTATGAGGTAGAAGAGAGTCATTTCACCAGTAGTGGAAGAAAACAAATGTAATTTATAAAAGCGCTTATACTGTAATTATTTTTTTTCAAGACGTATTTGGTTGCACTGGTTGTCTCTTACTAACCTTTGGCTGACAACAGCTCATATTGACTTTTGCTAAACACTGTTTAAATACAGAACAGGGGCTGTGTAGTTTGTCCTCCACTCATAATCTCCCTGTGTAAAGCTGCATTAGGAAGGGACCACTTTACCCCCACTACATACAATGGTGAGTAACTCTTCAGAAAAAGCTTTTGTATCTGGAGCTATTTCCTAATTTATGTGAACTGTACTATAGGTGATCTATGGGCTTTTTACATGACTCACCTAATTTCATCTAATAAAACTTGCAGTAATACAAGTTATGCATGAGAGACAAGCAGGTGCCATCTCAGGTTGCTAGGTGTATGTCTGTGCGTCACCCACCCACCTCAGCACCACTTTCTGGGAGTTATGTAGAGTCATCCACTGCCAAGATGGCAACATGAAGAGCTTTAAAGTCACTCTTCAGCAGCGTTGTGTGTGACTACATAGAGGTTTTGACCATCTTTATGCAAAAATAGCAGGTAAATACGAATGAGACATTGGCATGGCGTGTAAATAGCCCGCCACTATTTTGCAACATAATGCAACATTTTTGAATACCAGGCTGGACAAATTCTCCATGAAACAAATAATTGGTTCAATCCAAATTTAATCCAAATGTATCTCAAATGGAATTATGCCAAATGTTGCTGAAATGGTCTCAAAAGTGAGACTAAGGGGAGCTAGCACAAATGGTTTTATAATTATTCCTGTCAGAAAAATGACTTTACCTCAGGAGAACATCTCCTTGGACTTCAAATGCTGGATTCTGTTGAAAAAAAAAATTATTATTGAATTTCATAAACCTCAAGTTGTAATGTTGAACTTGAGTGGGAGCGCAGTTCACAGAGATTTAAATGAGGCTCTCACAAAGTTGCATTTCAATAAGATGTAACTAGGGGAGAGAAGACTATTGTAATGATAAACAGACAGTGATGGGAAAAGGGTGCTGGTGGGTTTTGCTGTAGGGGTGCTTGGGGGGCTTTCCTTGATCAGGGATCAGGCTCTCTCAAACTGACTTTTTTTTCTGGTAGCATGAGTCCTGAGTGAGTGAATGGCAGAACTCAATGACAAAGTCAGAAAATTCAAAGATGCTACTCATCCCAAATGAAGTGCAGCGTGAAGTTCTAGTTTGGTCAGAAACTCAAAAGTTGATGAAGTTATAAAGGAACGTCAGCTGACTTCTCTCATATGACATTGTTTAAAAGCCACACATACAGAATTTAATGTTTCAGTGACTCCACAAGCAGCACCTGGTAACATATTTAATCATCAAATATATATATAAAGATGTATAGTTACAAAAACAACAAGAGAGATTTTCAATCAGCCATCGTTCTGTGCAATATTTCTATTCCTTTTTATGACACGTCAAAGCCCTGATGCACAAACATATACTTATGACTGAGCAAGCAGTGAGTACTTGAATAAGACTGGTTAATTTGACAATAGAAGGTCAGTCAAATTATGTTCATGGATCAAAGCACGGCTGTAATTCCATTTACATCAGGCCTTCCTCTTATTAAGAGTGACATACAGAACTGCTCAGTATTCATGATTCAAACAAGACCATCTGACCATCGCATCATTCTTGTCATTAGGGGTTCATGGGTGCTACACGGAGTGAACCAGTGAGTCAATCTAACAAGCTACGCTCATTATGGAAACAGAAGTAGACTGAAGCCTGTATATACTTATGTGGATTTACAGCCGACAGTTTCTTGAAGATCAGAGGATAATTCAGGCAAGACAATGTTCCAGGAAAGAGAGAGTGGATGTTATTAGAAAAAACGGGCAATGCTTCAGGTTCTCAGTGTGTTTGTTTGGTATTGTTCTTTACCTGTTTGTACTAGAGTACAAATAGCACACATTCTAATTTTCTTCCTATTATCTCTGGACATGTGTTCCCTCATAATGAAAACGTCTTGTTTTATCCAATATGTTTTCATTCCCAGGCTGTCAAACACAGCTGTTTTATCAAAGTTGCTGGTGTCTCAGTGATGCACCCGTTGTTCTTTACTGTTGGTGCTGTGATACACCTGGTTTGACTCCGATATTCAGATATTAACTCACCTTCAGTAATATAAGGCATCCAAATGAAACACTGGCAAAGTCCCTCAAACAATCAGTGGACTGATAAGCCACAGGACTTTCATCCACTGGGGTTTGTGCTCCGTATTGAGACCAGTGTTTCTCCACTGAATGTCATTTTATTTTTGGATTTCATGTTGTCTTATGTTGCTCTTGGGTGGAGGCTTGAAATTGGAGTCCGTTTCAAAACTGTGCTTCACACGTTGCTGAAGGGCAACCTTTGCATATCTCAGCAAGTAGTTTTAATGAAATGGCAGTATTTGATGTTATGGGATTGAGAGCAAGCTCATTTATCAGACTTTATCAGATCAAAAATGTCCTCAGAGTCAGATGCCAGCGTTCTGAAAGTCATTTTTATTGATCCCTGATACACAAAAAAAATAAAATAAAATAAAATGGCACCTGTGCTTTTGCAAATCCTCTAAAATAATGATTAGAGTGTTCTGTGAAAGTGGACTTAAGGACGTTTAAGTTTAGGTTTGGCAGGATCTAATTTTGCAGGAAACCTGTAACACATACATTAATTAAGTTGGATACACCATGCATCATTGTCTCGCCCCAGACGCCCAGCACTTAATCATGAGGAAAGAAGCCAGGTGAACTTTTAATTAGGATTTGTGGAGTGATGTTTGATCTTTTATTACCTCCACTGTGATGTGATTGCTTCTGTCTTTCTGTGCATGCCAAGCACTGGCTGTGAACATTTATGCTCCTTAAACGAAGACGCCTTGTAAATTTGATGAGACTTTTACTCTGTGCTGCCATGAACCAAACTAATGACTATATCTCTTGAATTGGTGCCCAGCCACCTAGTATATTGTCGCTAAGCAGAATACTGTCTGTGTGAGTGACAGGTCATGTTCTTCTGAAAATAAACCACTGTGAAAATCAGGGGCTACCTACAAACAGAATACATTGTAGTTTTATTTTATTATCCAGCTGTTTTTGAATCTGTGTGGCTTATGACTGAGGACAGAGGACAGGTGGAATCTGAAGAAGCTTTTAATGGCTGAGCTCTCAAAAACATAAGTGGCTGGAAAACTCTCTGATCAGCTGGGTGAGAAAATTGGTCAGTGAATGATTTCTGTAATCTTTTAAGCAGATACTCACATAGAAATGCTCTTGATCATGTTCAGTGGACCCTCAAATGTCAGTAGAAAGTATCTATTTCTGATCCGCGTTAGCTTGGCTGGTGGAAGGCATTTGTCTTTGCAATCCACAGAGCTGGCACAACGCTGACTTGAAGGTAATCCCAAAAAGTGTTTATAGTCTAGAACAGGGGTCGGCAACCCACGGCTCCAGAGCCGCATGCGGCTCTTTAGCACGCCGCTAGTGGCTCCCTGGAGCTTTTTCAAAAATTGGTGAAAATGGAAAAAGAATGAATTTTTTGGGTTCCATTTTTGGGGGGGAAACCTGACACAAACATTCTTATGCTGTAAAAATGTATGTAATAAATAACGAATTTCAGAATTGCCAAATAGCAGAATTGCGTCATAGCCTGCGACACATCGTGCAGCACGGTGACAGGCTAGAATTATAAGGCTTCTGCTGTGGGGCCTTTCCTAATTAGGCTAGAGTCCAAACCAATGCTTGTTTTATCTTAACCCTCCTGTTATGTTTGTATTTCAGGAACAGTAATGACATTCCTGGATCAGTTTAACCATGTTTAATAGTTAGTTAATTAGTAAAAGTGTCAGAAATCAGAATAATCCCAATAAACATTATTTATATTTATTATTACCTGCATTACTAACCATCTGACCCAATATTTGGTGCAATGGTGTTCTTTACCTCCCACCACTCATGGGTCAGTGAGGATAATTCACTTGTTTTTCACAAAATGTTAAAACTTTTTTTAACATGCACTGGAAAGACCTACATATAAAATATGATGCATTTTCTTGACATTATTTTTTCCCATTTTTTTTCTTTATTTTACATTTTGAAAATGTGTCTTTAATCATTGTACGTTGATAAATTAACATGAGAATATCTCCTCAGTCCGGGGTCATATTAACCCACTGACTTAAAATCAAGACAAATGAGGACTTGCGGATGTAGCTGACTTGCGAGCTGACTTCCTAGTGGGCCCTGCTACCTTCTATAATAGTTTTTTTAATAGTTTTCTGCAGAAAGGTTTGCCTGTCACATATTTGGGAGAAAGACCTCTGTATTCCACCATTTCTGTGATGTGAATGTCTTGCTTGGAGGAGTATGAATAGCAGTTTCCTCATTTGGTTCATAATCAGAATCATCAGACTCAGAACTGACCTGAAGATGGTCTTCATCTTCAGACACATCTTCCTCTATTTCACTGTCATGATGAAAAATGAGTTCCAGAGCCTCCAGGGCTGTCACCCATTTACCTCTGCTGCTCATTTCCAAAGCTCTAACAGAGAGCAGGTCATATGAAGCTGCAGAGTTTAATGTTGGTAGGACCCATGCAGAGAATCTTTATATGTTTTGTTCCTCCCCTGCAGAGAGTCAGCACTTTATCAAGAGAATAAATAGTAACAAACCACGTTAGACACTTCTGACCCCTTTCAGACGATTTTTTTTCTTTCAAATATGTGAAATTAACCATTTTATATGTTGTTTACACCAATTAAGCCAAGCAGAAGTTGCGTACCGAAAAAATACTTTTAACTTAACTTCAGTACTTTTAGATTTTTGCATTACTTCAGACAGTCAGTCAGATCATCTTCATGGTACCTGGCGTGAGAATGCGTGTCCTAATAAGCAGAACTCATTATGGAAGAAATAGACCGTGGCCTGTACATACGGTGTACACTGGAGTGTCATTGGCTGACAAGTATAACAGCGTATACGGACTGAAAGGTAGAATGTAATAGAAGAAAAACAGACTAGAAATATCTGACATAACAATTAAAGAAGCACTTGATGGTAATGTATCACGTTTTCTGACAAACTGTAATACAATCACTAATCACTTTTATGAGTTCTCATGGAGATCCAAGGTATCAGCTCCAGCTACAATCAAACAATAGCCATCATGACCATCCTTAAGACCAAAATCAAAACTTTTTTACACTTTGAGCATAAGAAAGGTCATGATCACTTTAATTAATTTCAGATTTTACAAAACAAAACAGGCCATTGATATGTTTTGCTGTTATGCATAGCAGAGAGCGATAATTACCAGGGAACTGCCTTGTGAAATGGGAATTGCTGTTTTTTACAACCTGGATCTTATTTCTGGCATAAAATACAAACGTTTACTCACCCACATAACTTGGTGTCATTTGGAGTCTTTTGGACGATATTTAGATCTGCGTATATTTATATATTGGTAGTGACTGAGGCACCGAAATGCAGCCTCTGAAAACGGTAATTCGCCTTTAATATGGTATGTTTCAATTACCACAGAAGAATGTGCAAGAGGCATTCCGTTTAGCATTTCCTGGTGTGGTGTGTCCTGGTGATCTATTATGTGAATTCACTAAAGAGGTAAATGGTAAATGGCCTTGCTTTTATATAGCGCTTTTCTACCTATTGGTACTCAAAGCGCTTTTATAGTCAGAGACACATCTACCCATTCACTCACACAAGCACGCACACATTCACACACCAGTGCCACGCACTGGGAGCAACTGGGGGTTCAGTGTCTTGCTCAAGGACACTTCGACATGTGGCACATTCCGGGGATCGAACCGCTAACCCTCTGGTTCGTGGACAACCCGCTCTACCTACTGAGCCACAGTCGCCCCCATCACAGCACTAAGTTACGAAATGAAAGCCACCCTCTGTAGCAGTAACATGAGATTTAAACTTAAGTTCAGGTTTTGTTCAGTGGGGATTTTGTGATTCAGACCCACATGAAGACCAAGAGTAAACACATCTAACAGAGGTGACCACACTTCAAGATGTGCCAGGTCACTTTAGGTGCAGAAGAGAGAAGTTTACCTTCGGGGTTAAGCCTTTCTGGCAGGAAACCCTTTCTCACAGAAAGGTTTAAGGAAGTCAGGTGAGGAAGTATACAGAGTGAAGCAAACAGAAGCAATGTGAAGGATGAATGGGTGAAACATCTTTCGCCCTGGAGAGTCGGTGTTGATTTAATATTTTTGGACTTTGAGGCAACATACCTACACAAATAAACCCCTACCCCTCAAACATCAACCAAGTATTAGAAACATCTTTAGGTCAGTGGCGTTGCTTTCAGCGACAAGTCTGCTACTTTGGGAACAGAGTCTGTTGTATTGCATTTATTAATTGTGTCAATAGATGTGCTAGCAGAGTGTGGTGCATATTCAATCCACACTAAGAGCTATGTGTTTCAGTTTCTAATTTGAGTTGCGAGCCATAAAATTCAAGCCATGCTGCCAGTCAGGAAGGGCTGCACCAGACTTAATGTTGTCTGAAATCAATATCACACCCACATCTCCCTCCCCGATGTGCGCTTACATAACTGCCTTTCTTATTTCAGTGTATTCAAGAATGGAGACGTACTGTTTTCACAGTTGCAGTTCTTTACTCAACAGTTTTTCTCATTGTGCCGTAATTTAAAAGAAAAAGAAAAAAACATAATTTCTTGTTTTCTGACAACCAATCGCTGAATGACACATAGTTGCATTGCAGGTACTGCAGGTGAAGGGCAGTGTCGTTTTTTGTTACATTTATCAACCAACCAGCCTTTGAAATATTTGTTTTCAGTTTTGAACTATTGACTGACTGTTTCCTTTCAATTGAGTCAACAGTTTAGTCAGGAACACTTGAACCCTCGTGGAAACAATTTGTAGCAACGCTATTCTGGCGATGCTTGATGCCATAAGATCAATCTTGTTTTCCCCTTGTGCCTTGCATGCGTCCGGTACGTCAGAAAAGGTGTTTTGTTTAACTATTACAGCTATCTATCCTGATTGTGGGCCCTTAAACTCAGATACTGGGCTATAATGCTGCTAAAAAGACCCCCCTCCCCCACATTATGCTGGCTTTTCTTGCCTTCCCTCATCCACAGTAAACCAAACAGAGCCAGCATGATGCTGCCCCGGTGTGTGCTTTCAGAGTGCATGCTGGTGTTCTGGAAACAAACGTGTAATGTGGTGACACTGTGGTGGCTAATGTCACGCGCACTGTGAAGCCACCTCTCCCCTCCGCACAGCTCACAATGCCGCAAAGGCGAAGCTGTCCCATTCACTCTCTGTACCTTGTACACAGAACAGCATGGTGGAATAAATGCTTTAGTCTGCTAGTGCTGCTACGTGAAAGACAGGGTAATCGCACGACTTCGTAAGATTCATCGTCAGGGAACAATGAATGCCTCTATAAAATGTCACAGCAGTTTTTCCTATTACTTATTCGATATTTCTGCCTGGACCAAAATGATGGATTGGAACTGTTACAGACTGACTTACATATCGGTCCCTACGAGCCGTCTCCCATATCGGTTGGCTTATTTGCACACCACAGTCAGAGTGTCCTCCCTGTTATCTGAGGGAGATGAAGGAAGGTACACCTCCAACTATCAGAACTCCCAGACTATCCATTAGTTTTCCGTCTATTCCAATAAGTCTCCCAGAGGAATGGAATCCAGGGTGTCTGCACATCTCTAATAGACTCAGTGATAACAACTACCTTGGTTGCACAGTGGCTGATGGTTTTGTTTGGATCCCAGATAAAGACAGGGCAGAGACTTGTGTTTTGTATTTTGGCTGCACTGACTGTGGGTATCAATGTACGGCAGGCTATACATCAGCTTTACAGAGTATATTGAGTGGCTTTTCAATTTCACATTTGACAGCATACTGCCTTTTTTTTCTTCTTCTTTTTTCTTTTGCACTAGAAGAAGCCCAACTGCTTTAAACTTCTGCTTAGCAGTCAGGAAAGAAAAAAAGTGCTTTCTAGCAGTCATGGCAAAATGAACAAAGTTTGGATGAGCATCAGTAGGGGTGCTATAAACTGTAATTTTGTCCAGTCATTATTTATTTGACCTCCCACAGATAACCATAAAATGAGGAAGCATCTGATTAATAACTGAGGGACACGGGGAACACAAATGACAGATGGAGGAGAGGTGAGGTATTTAGCCTCTGCAGGTTACACTCTGCAGGCCACCTGACTTGGGTAATCACTACTTATGTCAGGAGAACTATCTTAGCTTCTCTTGCTAGATTTGGTCCTCAGCTCAGCACTGGGGCCATTTTGAGGTTTATTAAAAGAAGAAAAATCACTCTTGTTAAAATCCTACATACAGAAAAGCTTTTAAAAACATTTTCCTACGGCAAAAAACATTTTAAAGAACAATGAGGATAATCTTGATGAGCCGATCAATACAGGGGCATTCATTCTTCTGATCCTGATTTCCCCTATTGAAAATCAAACCCCTCAGCCTTTTCATAAAAGTGTAATGTAAATGAATCACAGCTCCAAATACTGAAGAGAAGCTGATGATGATAAAAGACAAGAACCCTCCTGACGTGTGCTTTCCCTCTAGTCATGGTACATATTCAGAGAAGAGAGACAAAGATGGCAATTAGTGTGCATGCAGGTTCAAGTGTTCCCTCACTATATGTCAGAACACTTACTTACATAAATTATTCAGTGCACTTAAGGCTTTTGCTGTTGAGTTACAGTAAATAACCCGATGCTGCAAAAACTGAATGCTGCACATTTATAGAACAGTGCTGAACAAATAGACCTAATGGGTGTAACTTTCTCATCTTCAGTATTACAGTTGCCTGATGAAGTGTAAAAAGTGAGCATGTACCACAGACATTGGTGGCTTTATTGGCCATGTCTGGATGACATATTTGATCCCTCTAGAAACAGTTCCTACAGTTAAAGGCCATACATTTGAACCTCAGCATTAGTACCCCATTATTAGTGTATCTAGTAAGAATTATTCCGACATCCTCTGAGGAAAAAGTCCAAAGCTAGTAGACCACCAGCGTCTAGAAAAGTTTGACTGGTAGAAAGTTGACCATCTGTCTGAATGTTGAGGTCTTACTTCGACTTTCAGACAGATGGCCTTAGAATCCTCAGATTATCTTCAAGCACTCTCTGATATGATGCAGAATTCAATGACGGCAAGCTGCCCAGTCCCCGAGGCTATTGCGAACTATAACATTTCCACCAACTTCTTCTCCTCAAGCTACCTTTGAACTGCAGGTCTCCTGGTGCTGGTGCCAAACAACTCTATATTTGATTCATCTGTCAGGGGCATCTTACTCCATAAGTGCCAGCAGCCTTTGCCTGTATGTTTGGCTTTTACCTGGCATACTTCCATGCCAACAGTTGCACAGCATTCATTTCTTGTACGTGTGTGTGTTTTGTTTGTTTATTGTCCAGCTGTGCTCAGCAGAAAATAGGTGTAAACACAGCACTGACATATTATTGCCTTATAAAACAGTTTTATCGAAGAGCTGAACATACAGCAGGCATGGAGCAAAAAAAGAAGGTTTAAATAAGCATTCATTTTCGTCTCTGGTCGTTCATATAAATAACTCCACAATTCACTCCCTTTCGAGCTCACTTTCTGCTTCCTCTAACTTCAGCGTGTTCTTTCTGCTGTTTTGGTTCTTGGCAGGTAGCGTACACTGAGCATCAAAGCTTTTCCTAGAAAATGAAGCTGCCTGCTGCAGATGGAAACACATGGAGTTGATAAGACGGGCTGATAAGTGTGGTGACAGTGAACCGAACAGTGAGGCTATGGGCCATAAATAGAAAGCAGTCCATTAAAGAGCTTAACTCTTTAATGGACTGCTTTCTGAGTTAAAAAAGTTTCCACTATATAAACATGAAGCCATTACATATTTTGATAAAACCAACTTTCAGTGAACATTACCAGGTAGTTTTCGGTTGTCTAAACTTAGACCTGGCACAGGACACTTGAACAAAAACAGAGCAGCACTTCAAGAATTGGTGCTCAGTCTGAGAGCATCTCAGGGAAAGCCTCTTGGGTGTTTCTGCAATAAACACTTAAATCGAGATAAGGCAGATGTTGAACCATAAATACAAATATGTTGAGGTGCCACTCAAACCCTTATGATAAGTAAAGCACCAAATGCATTCAGTTCAGATCTTCTTCTTGCTGCTGGTATTCCCAAACCATTAAATGCATTTTCCAGTTCTAACCCTCTCCAAGTAAACTGCATCATCATGCAATTAACTGGAAGACATTTGAGCCAGTGATGTGACGTTAGCTCATATACACCGATCAGCCACAACAATTAAAACCACTGACAGGAGAAGTGAATAACATTGGCCATCTTGTGACAATACAGTGCTGGGAAATATTTGGCTATATACCACATATACCACCCACCTAGACCGGATCAGACACCCTCACCCCATAGCAATGACAGCAGCAGCCATCCCCAGCAGGATGCAGCCTGACGCAGGCACACACACAATCAGTTTAGGAACAACTTTTTTATTATTTACAGTAGTTTTGAGATACTGAGTGAATCAGTTATTCCTTTCCTCAGATCCCCATAGGTGAAAGCATCGTAAAAATTTCCTTGGATGCACAGTTGGATTTAACTATTTTTCCCCCAGAATAATCAGGAGATATTTCAGTTACTGTATATGGCGGATGCAATTGCCACATTTATCTCTGTCCTGTCGTGGCCTTGGTCTCCTGCATTATCAAAACACCAGGGTCTTTCCTCAGGTTGCTGCCTGTAGATATGGCCATTAGTTCTGCTCCTGTGCTTACAGGAGAGAAATCCCAGGTCAGCGGAAGGCAGTGAGACAGAGCAGTGAATGACATCCTATCCAATTACTTGTCACCTCTACACTGGCTGGTGCAGGGACTTGAGAAGACCACATGAGACAAGCAATTACACAGAAAAAGATTCTGATCACTGCAGAGGTATAGCACCCCCCCCAACACACACCTCCATTACTTTTCATGTCTTAAAGAGATGCCAAATGAAATACTGTGGCATTACAAATGTAAACACTGATGGTCATCACAATCACCAGAAGGGTTTTCCAATCTAAAATCAAAGTTGGATCGATGCGTATAGATGACATCTTAGAGGAAATACAATATCTGCTTGGTAGATGAACTATCAGGTCTCTCAAGGCTAGTTAACAGAACAGCCCGACATTGATTTTTGTGAACCATGTCTAGATTTGACCATGAGCATAGTTTTAGTGAGACAGCAGGACACGGCACAATTACTATCAAGAAAAAAAATATGCCACTGGAATTGGATTTATTGTTGAAGCTGACTGTTGAAAAACTACTTCCCTGCTGTATAGTGCAATATTACACATAACTGAATATTATCTGAAAACCTGTTGTAACGTTTATGAGACACTCTTGATAACATTTTACCAATCAAACCGATTTAAAATAATATGTAAGGAAAAGTAGCTGCGTCTAAACTTCAGGTTTTCAACCACAGTACCACCATAACTACATTTCTCAGCAAGCGTCGGGAATTCCTATAAGTTTAATCTGCAAAAACAAGTGCAGCTTCCACACTGACCACCTCAGTCATTAAATTTAGCCAACAGGCTACCGGTAATAAAGTCCAGGATCTTTATCACAAAGACATGGTAACCTGGGGAAATAATGTTAATGTCTGCTGTTTTTAGATTATTTATCCACCCACCCTTTCTTGTTTGTTTTCTTGACTTAAAAGAAAGGAGCCCGTGTTTTCGCAGCAACCATTTGAAACTCTCTGACAGCCCGCTGCTGGCAGGTTATATATACGGAGTAAAACCAGAGACAAATGTGACTAAAGCTGTGACCTGGAAAAATGTCTGGCAGAGAAGAAAATAAGAAATGCAAACTTACTCTTCATCTGTGCATATCCAGTCACACGTACGGATGAGCCTTTGTTGAGCTTCCTCTGAGCAAAGTTTTCACATGAGTTGGAACGCGAATATGCGCTTATGATTGACAAGGCTCCGCGCTGCAGTACGGCTACAAACCTGTGGCGCTGGCATGAATATATGACAATGTAGAAAATTATATTAGTTTTGCCATAGTCTGTTATCCTTAAGTGTGGTTGTGTGATAATATGTAGACGTGCCATATTTACTTCTTGCCTGCAACTGACATTGGGCTAAAATAAGTTTTCTTTTGCACATGCCTTTTCAGTGTTTTTTTTAACTCTATTCAGTCTCAAATCATTCAAATTATGGAAAAAAGACCATCGTTTCATTTTAACTTTCTCCATTATACCAAAAGAGTTTTTGTTACTAGCCACCATGATTGTCTCATCTTGTTTTCACCATGGTGTTCATTGCTTTGCCAAGTCATTCAAGTGATGTCTGGCAACAGAATGTTTTTAGTGGGGCTCTTTGGGTCCTGTGGGTTGAGGGGAGTGGTCTCTGTGGATCATCTCACAGATACTTGATCAGTTTGGGGCCAGGTCAACACATTGTACTATACTTGCTTCATTATACATGTAACATTTGTTGTGGGTCCTCGTTATAACCTTGTTTGCCGTCTATTTACACGGTTCCTCACTCCACTGTGTGATGTCAAAAAGTCAGCCTAATTGTTGTGATTGATATTCATTTAGAAGTCTTCATGCTGGTTTTAAAATGATCCTCATGGTTTACAGCGACATTGATTTGAGATCAGTCAGAGAGGAGCAGCTTGTAGTGTCCGTGTTATGGTTTATCCAGAATATTTCTTTTTACAGTCCCATCTTCTTCAGTCAGTCTGTTTAGTTATTTACCTGTTCAACAATCAGATTTTCATTAATAGCAGGAAATGTGACTTGGTGTTTGCATCGCAGAGTTTTGGTCTCAGTGGGCTCAACATGTATTTGTGTTGTCTGGTTTATTCTGTTGGTCATTCATTTAGTGATTAGCCATTCAGTAGGGCTGGCATTGATTCTGTTGCCTTGAATACTAAATTATAACTAAAGCCTTCTCCGGGGCATGTGTGTAGTATTGCAGTCCCAAGGTAAGAAGTTCATTAGATCGGGATATTGGAGGTGCATTTGATGCTTTGCCTGAGGATAATACAAGCTGCACTGAGTATCTCAACAATCCAAAAAACTAATTTCACAATGCATTCACTTATTGAGCTTTTATGAAAATAAATGATTTATATTCAAGCAGTACGGTCGGACATCGCACAGAAGCCGCTCATTTTATAACATCACACAAAGCTTCGTTCTAAATTCTGGGTGATGACTGTTTTTGTCATATCGTTTACCCGGTGATGATTTTTTAGCTCACATCTCATAAATTTCCTTCTAACATGCTACATAAACACTTAGCTGATTCAGGCGTTGTGGAGATGGATTGACTGCCTGATGGTAATCTGATGTATTTCTGCATACATGAATGTTGTAACTGAGGATGCACCTCGGTGCTCATAAATTACAGCTGATGGAAGTGTGGCACGGGGGACGGCTCTGCGCGTAATTAGGCTCAGTGGCATAGGTATCATTTAATTAAAAAGTGTTGCAACAAAGGACGCACGTATCCAGACAGTCAAGCTCAACTCGGGGAGAGCAGCTGAAGATGGATGGCGAGTAAGCCCGGCAGGTGTTCGTGAGGAAATGCACAAATAGCTGCAGCGTAGAGAGAAAGCCTTGATGTGTGTATGTATCACAGTGGTAATTTACTAACTACATATCATGTTGATGAGAGGGATTTTGTTGTTCTGTCCAGAACTGACATAAGTGATGTGTTTCTTTTACAATGGGCTCAATTGGATTTGTGGAACAAAGCAGAAGGAAGCTTTGTGAGATGAGACTAAGGGATGTTTGTAGGTCTAAAATCCATCTGCTTTGAATATTTAATACATTAAATGGTCAGTATTAGCACAAAATATGTGGATGGAATACTTTGTGTTGCACATTAAAAGCCCCCAAATGGTGGCATGAAGTTGGAAGGTATCCAGAAACCCTCAACTTTTCTTTTTCTTTTTTTACTGACGTGACTCAGTGGTGCTTGTACTAAACCTAATTAAAGGGATCAGAGAGATTCAACAGTGGCGAGTGCAGTTTTCTCTTTATGGAGCACTACTTGATGTTTACTGCTCTTTTGTTTGCTGCCGCTTTGCCTCCATCTGTCTGGTTCCGAGGCACTGTGGAGATTGCTTTTGTTGTGCTACTCGCCATTATCGTACGGTTTTGCTATCATTTGTCCAACTTAAGTTTTCAGCTAAACACAGCTGAAAAAGCCAACGCGCGTTCAGTCACGCTACGCCGAACAAGTTTAATTCCTGTCTTTCCCTGTATCTATCGTAGCGTAATCTGTTCAGCCTCTCGCCCCTCATTCGCATTCAGTTTGCAGAACCTAAATTGAATGGTAAATATAGCAGGATCCCCGCGGGTACCAGGGCCCCCCGGAGGTGTAAGCAAGGAGGCGACTAGGAGCAACAGGAATGAAGGAGCTGTGGGCGACTGGGTACTCCAGAGGGGCTGACAGATGCTGATGCTGACAGATCGAGAGAGTGATTATTCGGAGCTTAGGAGATGAACTGGTGCTTGTGCTGGCTGGCTCCCCCTGCAGCAGAATCACTCCCAATCACACCTCCATAAATCACGCACTCATATCCTGGCACAGTTTGGAAACAGCACTATTGAGAGAAGGTGGTGGTGCTGATGAAAGAGTGCTTATCATGAAAGAGTGCCAGTGACCACAGGGGCTGTGCACTCAAGAAGGACATGTGCTGTGTTGACACTGGGGGTCTTTAAGCTCAGCTGTGAATTACTGAGCCCACTGTATCCTTTTTTAATGCAGAGCTTTTTGTGTCTATTTTTAGGGTGTAGCCTATATATAACATTTGGGGTTTCTTCAGGTTTGTAGCACCGTGCCCAGAAGCAATGCTGGAAGTGCAGTACTATTTGAAACAAGCGTTAGAAAACTGAACAATATGCTTGTCCCTAAGTAAGGAGCCACATTGTCAATGCATATAACTGGCACAGTAGTTTGTGTCATCACCGCTATATGAGAGTTTTTCATTTGGGCGTGCACTTACTCTTCAGTTTTGTTTAATGCGGCCAGTTTCAAGGTTGTTTTCTAGGTAGCCTACAGTACATAAAATATCCAGCCTTTATTTCCACATGGCGCTCTGTTTAAGTAGGATAATGCGACTTCATATTTTATTTATTTTTCTCCCAGCCTTGCCTATGATCTGTACAAAAGAAAAGAAAGAACAATCAATAAAGCCAGGGTCTTGCCTGTTAGTTGTTAGTTTGCTGTGGTCAGTACTGATCTCATAGACAGCGCTACCCACAGCAGGCTCCTATTAGCAGAAGTAGCTGTGTAACACAACCAACTACAGCCCCTCCCCAGGGAACCCCCTCACCTCATCCTAAATCATTCCACTGTGTCTCCAATCAGTCCACTCTGCCTTCCTTCATGTTGCTGTGTGCTGTTCTCCATCTTAGGGACAAAAGCGTATAAACGGCAATTAAAAGATTTGCACGGCAACACTGAGAAATTACAATTTAAATAGTTTGCTGCAAATCATGTATTTTCCGCTATACATCAGTGCTAAATGTGCTGATGTAGGAAGAAAGATTCCCATGTTTGTATCTTTAATGTATGAATTGGAAGAAAAAATGTCTAACCTTGGAAAAATCGAGTTACGACTCCAGCATCGAATGAATGCTGAAGATTAAAAAAAACAACTCTAGTACACATACATGTTTTCATGGCATTGTCAGTGTGTACCTCCAACCAGCATGCTGTATATTTATCTATAATGATGTCAGTGATTTTCACGAAGGAAGATGGTCATGCTCTTGATCTTGATTTTGCAAATTGCAACTCTTAACATGCAAATACAGATCCAACTCTGCAGGTTAATTTGCATGATGAGTTTCAATTTGCATGTTTTCTCTGCTTCCAACCCAGTGGCAAAACCATTCAATCATCTTTACAACAGAAAAATCCCGCTAACTAAAGCGTTAAAATGCGATAATTGTACATTTTAACTCTTTGAGCTTGGTTATTAGTGTGATATTTTCACTTGCATATGCTGTACCTGTATTTAAATCAGTGTAAATATATGAAATGGAGATCACGGTAATGATATTAGTTCTACAGTAAGTCTCATTAACTCAAGGCGAAGAAACTCAATGATGTGCTTCGGTGAACTGTGGGGGAAAAAAAAGGCAGTTTAAAATATGTCCCCCTGAAGCATGGAATGAAAGCAACTGCTTCTAAGCAGCTTTGACATGTTGATTGTTGGCCAGGAAATAAAGTGTTAATAAGAGATTCCTCTGGCACAAAAAGACATAAAACAGTCTGAGTGGGTTGTCGTTCAAAAGCAATTTAGGAAACAGTAGGATCTCATTATTACATCAATTTAATTCCAATTAGAAGAAATGAATCAAATTATCTTTTTCATAGCATGTGGCAAAATAACTGGATGAGGAGTGAACGTGACTGATAACGTAGATAACCCCACCGTATCAGCAAATTGATCTCTTTCCCTTTTCATTTTGATTGATTCTTCTGAGGATGAAGACAAAAGGTTGAAAAATCAATTTTTTTTTGTTTCTCACACTTGTATTTTTAACATTTTATAAAAAAATACATAACACACAATGAGCTTTTTAGTAATATTAAACTGAAGATTGTGCACATATTTCAGGAAAGCTTCAGGACAAAGGAACCCCATAGTAACATGTACAAACTACGTTGTCTACAGTATGTTGTTGATGGTGGTGTTGCAGTTTCCACCTCTACCCTTTCATTGTATTTTGACAGAGTTTTGCTTTTGCTTTTGCCATATACTTGCTACTGGACTGGTATGAGCCTGTGAATTGTTGGTACTTCACATCTTTGCAACAACGGAGTCTGTGGTCAGCTTGAATTTATTTAAGAAGTACATTTTAAACTACAGTTCGAAGCTGATGGAAGTTTTCGCAGCAGCAAAAAGGTGTCAGCAATTCTGTTCTGTCTCGGACCACAGAGTACTTCTACTTCCCGCTATTTGCTAGATCTTCAAAATGACTCATCGCGGCTGTGGTTTTTGTCGCACTGCCTTTTATGTTCCCAAGCAGCGACTTCCAAGTGCCGTTCAGTTTTAGGCAGCAGAAATCAGACGCATCACAACTCAGGTATGATGGCGTGTACCTAAAAATAAAGTTACCACTTTCAGTTAGACTCATTGTCTTCATGAAGAGTTTGCACTTTTGTGCTCAACTTTGCTCCTTAGTGGTAGTTCCAAATAAGCACAAACAGGAAACATAGTCTGCCAGTAAATTGTGCTTGTGCTATCTAATGTATGCTTCAGAATTTGCAATGATAAATGTTACTGGGGCAAAATGAGAATACTGTACAAAAGATGAAGAAACTGTATGCTCAGACAATAGCCTGCTTGCTGACCACTTCGTCTTGCTTCGAATTTCTCATTTTGCAAGCCTCTCAGGCATCGTCTGCGTCAACTGTCAGATCTTCTGTGACACGAAATTTAATTAAGCACGTGTTTCTCAGTTGACCTTTTTGAGTCGTGATGTTGGTAGCTTAAGTTCTTAAAGATATCAGAATTCTCAGGGTTTCTCTCAGGTTTTTACCCTGTACATTGTAATTTCTTCTCTTTCACAGATGAACATTCCTCCACTGCTGAAACTTCTTTCAAGAGTAGATTACGATTGTATTGTAAAATTCCTGCAGCACTGGTTAACTGACTCACACGAAGCAAATTCCACAGCGTGTGAGAGTAAGATCCCGCTTTTTCTTTTCGCGCAATTCTTTTTATTTATTTTTTTAAATTAAAGACACATCTATAGGACTCTAAAAATGTGGCTGTCCAGACATTTAACAGGAATAACTTAGGTGGTCTCAAATATTGATCAGTTTTAACAAGCAACCTAAATAAATCTTGTCTGGTGTGATCGAGAAACTGACCTTGTATTTTTTTTTCATATTGACGTCTGCCAGTGGTTTGATTGCTTTGTGTTCCTTTCTTCCTTTCTTCCTCAGTTCATGAATAAAGCAATCATGGAGGTTAAGTGAATGGCCTTGAATTGTGCTTGATTGCAAGCTGCCAGATAGCGGCAATTTAAATCTTTTTTCTTTCTTTTTCCTAAAACTCCCATTCTTAATGAAATCACCCTCTCCATGTGTCTTCCCTTTGTTGCAGGCCAGTGGGGTCAGTGTATTGGGGAGGAGTGCGGTTCTGGTGGGGTTCAGACCAGGACAATATGGTGTGTCCACGTGGAGGGCTGGACCACCCACCATTCACATTGCCAGCACATGGAAAAGCCAGAAAACCAGAAGCAGTGCTTTAAGGTCTGTGACTGGCACCAGGATCTCTTTGAGTGGGAGGTATCTGACTGGGGGGGCTGTGTTCTTGTCTCTTTCTTTTCCAATGAGCTGAAGCTGAGGACAGCTGAGTGCATTACAGCACAACATGGAATCCAGAGGCGCAAAGTCCACTGTGTACGTACTTCAAATCGAACCACTGTCACCTCGAGGATATGCGAGTTCTTTTCCCAGAAACCACCTGTGGAGCAGGCCTGCCTCATTCCCTGCCCCCAGGACTGTGTGGTTTCAGACTTCACATCTTGGTCAAGCTGCAGCAAAACCTGCAGTGCTGGCCTGCAGCATCGGACTCGACATGTCCTGGCCACACCAATGTATGGAGGGGCACATTGCCCCAACCTGACTGAGACCAGGACTTGTTCTAGCTCTGTTAACTGCCCTTCTGGGGAGGGTGAGTACCAGTACAGCCTTAAAGTAGGGGCCTGGAGTGAGTGCCGTCTACCCCATCACAAGGATGCCCTGTTGAGTGGAAGAACCACTGTGGATTTCAGCACCAGCTCCAGTGAGAACAATACAGTCACGTTGCACACGCTGTCTTCTCACCACCACTCCCATCACAAACACCACCACCACGCTCATGCGCACAACAAGTACCCCATGTCATGGGAACTGGAAGTGGGATACCAGACGCGACATGTCCGGTGCACAAGAAGCGATGGCAAGAATGCTATGCTGAGGTAAGTCCATCACAGGGCCTGCAACACGCTGATCTTTTAATATAGTCGCTTTTTTTGCATTTGGGAAAGAAAATGTTTGATCTTCTTCAAAACCAAGCTTACTGTACCTGACGAGAATAAATGTGGTCTTTCAGCTTTTACTCAACAAAAATATCAGAAAATGTTCTGTTACATTCCACTACATCCTTGGCCTCAGAAGCGAGGCAAGTGTTCCTCCTTCAGCTTTTTGTAGACATTTTGTGTAATTGTCCTCCAGTTCCTGAAATCGGTTTGCCAGAATGTAAAATTCTGTCAGTTGCAAGATGTACTGTGCCTCTTAAATCCCCCGATGGCCAGATGGCCTTATATTGTTTGATTAGTCTGATCGATTTGGGGGTTCTTTAGTTAGATATTTATTTTTTCGAGACAGATCTTTTTTAGAAATCCACACCAATCATTTTTTTCTATAGTGGAATTATTTATTTTAGAGATCTTTTTAAATCGCATAGGCATCCACACCCTTTCCTGAAGGTCTTAGAGAGCTTGTTAGAGCTTGACATGATGACACCACACACTTCACTTCAGTATCAAAGAGATGACAGGAGGTTTAAATAAGTCAGCTTCCACCTGTTATTCCGTGATTTTTATTTTATTAAGGATCGGTAGACACGATAAATGTTCACATTTTCATTGTGACTCATCTGTTTGAATAATGAAAATGATTGCCAAATGTCAAGTTTATGTGCCATTTGTTTGACAGTATTACCTTTTATGTGTAGGCAAAGAGGATGAAATTTTGCTCGTCCAAATATATTGCTAAAGTCAATAACGCCATAGAATGGATTTATCAAATGATGTCCTATAGTACAAAGAAACCAAGGCGGCAATGTGAGAACAGATGCTTTGTAGAACCTATCCAAATGACTGAATTTGTTCCATATCACTCTACTTTTCCTCTGATGGTGAGGTGGATGCGATAGTCCAAATGGTGTTGACTGTTTTTATCTCCCACACTCATATTTTTGGTAATATGAGAGGGATGTGATCAATGGTCATCTGCCTTCATGATCCCAGTGGGACATTTTCTTCACGTGGAGGCGCATTCAGCGGAATAAAAGGCCTTTTATTGATGGTGGTTATTTATTCAATTATGAGTAGATTATGTGAGAGCTGGCGTTTCACCAGCATATTTGGAAGGAGGTGAGGTATTATTGTGTTAAATGTCAAGTGCTGTTCCCCTCCCGTCCCCGCTGTTAGAGCTAACAGTGGTATTTGGATTTGATAAGAATGGATTTTTCTGCACACATAAAGCAAGCACGCACATACTTACATGTACAGCCATGAACAACATTTTGTTCTGTTCTTTCCTTTCAAGGAGAGACAAAATCATTGCATTTACAGTATACTGTATTAAATAAATGCTATTATACTGTGCTCCGCTTTTGCTGCAGTTGGCCATTTCAATCTATTTCTGACTGCTCTTTATAAATGATAACTTTGTGGACTGCTAATCTTACTCTGTGTCGAATCCATTTGACACGTATAGTCATGATGAGTACAGTAATGAATCCAGCTTCAGATCTGGGATTTGATGTGCTGATGATTTGTTTGTCCCATGCTGTTTTGGACAAAGGGGCTCAGAAGCTGCTGCTTTGTTATGCATTTGATATTTACACCCTCGACTGTTCTGGCTTTATGGCTCGAGAGCGAAGGGACCATTTACTGTACGGCGCCTGATTAGCATGGTCTTTACTAGGGAGGAGGTTTGGAGCTTTTCAGTGTTCAATTCCCACATGAATTCTGCCTCATTCTGCTTTTCTTACAGGCTAATTACAAAGTAAAATTCTAAAATGAGCATCACATCTTAATAACCTCACTAATTACATTGGCCAAATTAAACAATGGAGGCCGTAATTACAGGACTAATGCACTCATTTCATACTTTTGAGTGGGCATATCAGGCTGTGTAGCAGGTTGACTTCATGTCCAGGGACCTGTGTTGTTAAGATGAAGAGCAGCTTTGAATATTAGCACGCACAAGTGGAAGCAGCAAAGGTCATTTGTTCTTAAGGAAATCAATATAACCACGAGTAGGTTCTCTAAGCAGATGCTACTTCATCTGTTAGCTTTCATTTTTTTCTACTCAATAAAGTCTGTCCTCTAATCTCTTTAAATCCCAACTACACTTGACATCTGTCATAACTGTGCTTTGGGGGCTACTGTGTTCTGTCAGGGACACAAAGGTGTCACATTACGATATAAAGTTTCTTTGATGTGTCAGTAATGTCATCTTCTCAATCTGCAGTCTCTGTACCAAGGACAACTCCCCCCTGACCTTCCAGGCATGCGTGATGCCCAAAGACTGTCAAGCATCTGATTGGTCGTCGTGGAGTCCCTGTTCTAAGACCTGCCGGTCCACTGACCTGTCTCCTGGTTACCGTCTCCGGTCACGGATCATGACGCAGATGCCGGTTGGGGGTGGGATACGATGTCCTGCCCTTGAGGAAAAGGAAGCTTGCAACATCATAGGAGATTTACTTCCAAACTGCCCTAGGTAATTCTTCACAGCATAGAATAGAGAATAGTAAATATCATCCATTTTTAAGCTAACAGTCTGCAGGCGATATACTCATGCGCTTGTTTATGCAAACAATGTCGAACTCTAAAACCAATTCATTATTTTTAGGCTCAATACTTATGAGAGAAAGCCTAAAGCTGCAAATATTTATGATTTCACCAGTGAATCACATATTTATTTGGCATCAATTCAGTTAGCTTGTGGCAGCAACAATAGCCAACAAGAGTATTGTTGGGGGTTCTTGACCCAATAGACATGTCACGGATAAGAAACACAGTTTAACTGAACACCACTGTCTTATGTGCATCTGAGTTAAGATAGGCTTTAGCTAATACAACATGCACCAAACAAAGAAGTCAATAGAGAATTACGTTCCCTGCTGGTAGATTTTGTTTCATTCTCTGAATCTACATGGAGGGCTGAGAGCAGAGGATTTACATGATTAGGGAAAACTCATTACGGAAATTAAGCATTTGATAGATTACTACAGGCTGTTGTTCTGTTAAACTCCTCAAATATTATTGCTTTCTGCATCACTGCCTTTTTATAGTTGAAAGCAAACATTTGTTTCGACATTTTGAAATCAGAATAATCATGCCTCCCTCCCCCGACACGCTGTGACAGAGGCTCTTGCCTGAGACTGCTCCCTCTAATTTGTCTTTTGCTTTGAGTGACTTTTGGAAATCGATTGGCGCTGCCGCGTGTGTTCTGGTTTCTTTTGACACAGTGATACGGCTTTGTTTTTGAAAAGACGCTAACGTGTTTCTCATGTATGCTTTGTAACACAAATCAAACAGAGAGTGACTCCATTTAACAGCGATTTGCATGTGCTCTGTCAGGTATGTGTGGAAAACCACGGACTGGGGCGACTGTCACATCCTGCCTTTACTGAGCCAGCAGAACCGACGGCTGGCCAACGTCAGTGTTCTGTGTGGAGGGGGGATCCAGATGAGGAAGACCTACTGCGTTCAAGCCTCTGATGATGCAGCACCCCATCACAGGAAGGAGGGTGAGAAAAAAACACCTCCCTCACGGCTGACCCAGGGCTTGCTGGAAGCACACAATGACTCAAGACATACACCATAAATAAATTCCAAGTAAGCTCGGTGGTGCGGTTTAAATTATTGAGGGGAATGTTAGAAGAAGAACATGGTTTTGTGGATGAACAAAAAAACATAAGCACGCTGTGGTGCCGCTGATAAAACCTGATCAAAGTGCAAGTAGACAGTGTCATCATCTTAATCAAAGTGTGTTTCACTGAGCCGCAATATACTGTAGCAACGGGAGGCACATGCTCTGGATGTGAAAGCTCATTTTACCTCTAAAGGATTAATGTTTTTCATTTCAAGACCCGTGAGCGACTCACTTTTTGGTTTTGGCAGTGGTTGTATTTTACACCTCAGTTCATATCAAGTTCTTACTAAAATTCTGAGTAAGACGCATCATACAATAGAGCACCAAAACCTGTTGCACTTTCTCTGACCCTCATTCTCTCGCATACACCATAAAATAAAAGGAGTAAAGATGCAGTGAGTGCAAAAAAAAAAAAGCTTTAGTTTTAATAATGCTGCTATCAAATAATAAAAAAAAGCAGCATTTGGATTTGTGGCAACAAAGAGCAGCTGTCCAAAATCAAAAGCTGAAATGTTTCTGCCACGTTTCCAGACTTTTTATACATGCTTTATAGCGTTCTGGGAGACATCCCTTTTCATGGAGCACACTAGTGTGTCTTTGCAGTTGCACTAAGGTGCCATGAAAATTAACAAGACAAAAAAATCTATAGCCATGCTAGCAGCCCCAGGCAGCAGGAAGAGTCACAACTGAAAAAAATCAAGCAAGTTACCGAAGCCCAAATTACTCTGGATGAGAACAGCGTCTTCACCGGTATCACTGTGCTGGTATGCGTGGCTGAATAAGAGGCTGTATGAATGGCTTTGTCCTGCTCCCGCTAAAAAGTGCTGTATTAAGAAATGCACCACTGACCACAGAGAATAGGTGCAAACTTTCAGCGTCCTCAGATCCTTGTTCCAAGAAAAGAAATAAAAACTAAGTCTGTGCTTGAAGGCTGATCATACTGTATGCCACAGAAAAGTCTAATTGGGCCAGACACTCACAGTCACTCCCAGAGCTTCTCAGAGCAGCAGCTTCTGTGCTGCCATCAGTGAGTGAACTCATCAATGACAGGAAAACTGTGAAAATCTTTGGATAAAGAAATAATACCATCAAAAGAAAAATGATGTTTTCTTTATTTTAATTATAAATCTTATCTTATGAATCTTATGAACAAAGTAACTTGAAATTCATTATATTATACAAGTATCACTGACACTGTGTCTGACCTGGATTGTGTATAAAAAAAAACCTGTGATTTTATGAGGTTGAGAAATAAGTGTGCTGCAGACTATAACCTCGGTGTGCTTTCACTGTAAATCAAACATCAATAGCTAGAATATTAACACTGAACAGTGAGAGGAAGCCTGTCATTAATAGTGTATATGTAAATATACAACTGTATTCATGAAGCCAAATTAAGGGATTAAAGTTAAAATGCTTAGGTTACTGTAGTTTGTCCAAAGGAGAAAGAACCACATCTTGTGACGTGTGTTAGGAAGCCAAGTGATAACAGCCAGACTGAGGCCGGTGTGCAGATAGTAGCTGTGCTGCCTGACTGTTCATTGAGACATTATGAGATCACAACTGCTGAGACAAGCGGGACATGCAGGCGCCAGAGTTGACTTACCGTAGACTGGCAACTGAAGTGGATGTACAGTACATACCGGGAATGCCATTTACTCAGACTACAGTTTCTGAAACCTTTCTCTAGGGAGTTTCCATAATACCACTAAATTACTGTGTCGATTGTGCCAGCGGTTGAGAAATGAGAGATGTTAATGTAATTATGTAATCGGTGTGTTGGACATTGTAAAACAAATAGCTTTATATATAATATCTATGCTACATGGAATATAATGGTTAGGTACGGTAAAATAATGAAGTGATGATCATTAATTTGATGGTCGATCTCTTGTGAATTTGGCCTCCAATGCAATGTCTCTGGAGACCTCTCCTGGACCTAATCAGCTTAGCTGGTTGGGATCCCTTTATGATTGCACAATACGTTTATTTGCAGTTTCATTAGGCCTCAAGGAGGACATTTGCTGCTGTGCTTTTATTGTTCTGCTCTTGGCACCGTGCCCATGCTTAAGTTGATGCAAAGCAGATAAACGAAGGAAATAAACTCTAGTCTTGGTCAAATTCTTAGTGTGAAACTTTGACCTAACCCTCTTCACACTTGCAAATCCCTTGCAAGCCTGTTCAGGTCTGTTTTATCAGCACAAGGAAGCATAGACAATGTAGTGAGTCTGGGCATCACAGAGGCACTCAGGATTTCTGAACTCTTAATATATATGTGTGTATATACAGTATATACACACACACATACACATATATATACATATATATTTATTTATAATCACTACAAGAATAACAAAAAAATGAGACAAAAAAAGAGCACATGCATACTAAGTATTCCATTTATCATTTTAATTAAACACAGTGGGTAGTTTTTAATAGCTGTCAACTCTATAACTTTCTTTTGCACATTAAAATCTTTCCCACCTAATACACACACCATTTGTCAAATTATAAAATACTGAATTTGCCTTCTCCAGTCCTGGGTGGCTTCATTTTGTAGCTGAGATGTCCTGACAGTTGCCGTGGGAAGCCCCTTGAACGTACCAGGTGTGTTCAGAGAACTGCTTGAAGATCAGAAGTGTATTTGGACAGTGAATGGCTGAGTACAGAATATCAATGAAGGCAGCCCTTTGAATCAATGGATGTGAGGGACGAGAGATCAATACCGCCAATGTAATGTTTGCCTCTACGTGACCCGCACGGCTTTTGCTAATGTAAACAGATGTGGCATGTAATATGGAGAGCAACGCAATTTGCTCCCGTTGGATGTCTGTGGCAGTAATTCAATTGACAAACGTGGAAAAATGCAATTTAGGGAACAAAGCAGAAAGATCTGTGCTGCACTTTATCAATGTGTTTAAGCAAGCATCTCATTTTTACAAAGGAGATCAAACACCATGCAAATTAGTTTTACTAAGAAGACAAAATGCACGGTGGACATTTAGCGTATTTCTCTATGGGCTCTCATTTAAATGGAAATGTGCCTCTCAATGATGTGTGGAGTTACATCAAAATGGAATATTAGATTGAATAAATCCCTGTGTTGCGGACAGGCAAAAAAAAATAAAAAAACCCTCTTACTCTGTGGGAGAGACTAATGTCAGAGCCTATTACAGGTGGCTGAGCCGGCTGTGATCTTCAAATGATGTCAGCCACGCTTAGCAGTGAATTGGTTACCGCGTTCTGATTTAATATCTCCATGTTCAGCGCCTGTTTACTCCCTTGGCTGGCCTCTGCCATGAGATTTTTCTTCTGGTCCCTCCATAGTCTTTATTCCACAATGCGCTTTGCTACGTGTAGCTTGCTTTGCACCACAGTGAAAGAAATCTGAAGTTGTAAATGCAATACTGTCTTCCCAATCAGAACTAAATTACACACACACTTCTCAATCTGATGGCGGCAAGGCTTCTTCATCCCCTTCACTCTCTCCGCACCATCTAGCACATATCTCTGTTTGGGCTCCAATTCCAAACATATTACTTGGCAGCAGCCGCACTCACGCACGTACTCCACGGCTGCCTGTGTGTGTCCTGAGTTGAGCTCAGTTTATCCTTGCTTGTGTTTCTTTCGTTTGTTCAGTGTCCAGGCCAGTGAATGCCAGGCTGTGTGATGGTGAAGAGCCTCCCTTGGCTGTGCAGCACTGCTCCGTTCCCTGCCAGCACCACTGCTTGCTCTCCCAGTGGTCACCCTGGGGTGCCTGCCTACATGACAACTGTAAAGAACCACAAGGGAAGAAAGGTATGCTGAAGAAAATTGGATGTGAAAACGAACAAGCTTTGGCTTTTCAAAAAACATTTGCTGAACCACGTGTACATTTGTTAGCAGTAGTATGCCATTGTGTATGCGTGTGTGACCTCTTAGCAACAATGGGATCTGGTTGACATTTCAGAAATCCGCCCATGTTGCTGTGTGTTTTGATTTCACTAAACAGCTAACTGTTACATCTGCTACAGCCTGGGAACACAAGTTTGTCTCTACTGAATTACGAGAATTTTTTTTCTCCAGCACATTTATGTGGGATTGTACAGTAATGGTTGCCCAGACTGCACTGGGGATGGATGCTGGCTGTAC
Organism: Planiliza haematocheilus; assembly: GCA_005024645.1. Classification (NCBI taxonomy): domain Eukaryota; kingdom Metazoa; phylum Chordata; class Actinopteri; order Mugiliformes; family Mugilidae; genus Planiliza; species Planiliza haematocheilus. Next base: position 3,062,894 of record SRSE01000725.1, on the reverse strand, counting down.
TCTCACACCAGAGGTTTGAAGAGTCTTGTATGTGGTTAAGTTTAGGCTTCAATTTACTATTCACGCCGTGTACACAATCAATTGTAAAATCTGCTGATGACATTGTATTTTTTAAACCGCTGTCTACACGCACTGAAAACCAACGTGTTCTGCTGAGGTGAAGTGATTGGGAACTGGATGAGCGATTTATGTCTGCAGATTGAGCGAATGGTTAATATTGCCTGATGAGGAAGGATGGCTGAAGATAGAGAAATTGCTTCACTTTAGCTACACTTTAGCCAAAATATGACGACCTTCTATCTTGACCCCAACCAGTTGCTCCCAAGTGTTCCAGCTGCCACTGGCCAAGTGAAAATCCAATGAAAGGATGATGAGAAAAGTGAAGATGAAAGAGTCACACAGATTCCTTGCTTCAGAAGAGGTTTCCTTCTAAGTAAATGTTGTATTTACGCATGTGCCCGTTGAGGGAAATGTGAGTTTCTTTGGCTGTTTGGTTTGTTTGGATTTCATTACCTTTGGGGGGTAGAAGGTCAGGCTGCGCTTAGTAAAGGAAACCCCCTGGTTACAGACACTGGTGGGGGTGATGAGAAGAAGAGAATGCTGTCTGGCAGCTTCAATCTGAAATGACAATTGAGAACATATTTAAAGTTGGACAGCAATAACATGACTGGCTGGAAGAGATGGTGGCAAAATTTGAATATTTAAGATGTCAACCACAGTCAGCTCAGAAGTGGGAAGAGAGAGAGAGAGAGTTGTGAAGGAGTGAGCATAAAGATAGTAATAAAGACACAGTGTCACAGTGTTTCCCAATAGCTCTGTGTGCTGTGATGGCCTGAACAACACAAACAGAAAATATCGCAAATAGATTTTTAGCACTGGAACAAGTTTTGAATGTCTCGAGTTCTTTTAAGGGTCGTCCTATAGCTTATTAACAGATATAAAGCAGATTCTTTGACAATAAATCTATCACAACATACATGCCACAAACATGCAAATCACAGTAGTGATGGTAACAAGATGTAACAAACCCAACAAGAACCAGAGTGGAATAGAGACCACTTCTACGTGCCAAAAGTTTGTACCGAGCTGCATCCAATTTCCAACTACCTTCAAAAACAGAAAACTCTTCTAGGGATCAGTGCATGACAGATGGGCAGACAGAGGGATGACCACAACACACCCAGAATGATACTACAGACAGCTAGCAAACAAGCTGATATGATTTACAAAATGAAACGGATACGGACACAGATGGGCCAGTGGTGAAGTCATAAGCACTCAGTCAAAAACAATTAGCTCTTGAGTACTATTGCAGGCAGCCGTGCTGTACATTTACTATCAGCTGTTCACAGCAATTGTTGCCTGAGAGCTGAGGGCTTCCAGTATGGTCAACAAGAGACTTTGCACTATACTGAAAGCTGTTACGCAGTTAGTGGTTTCAATTTAGCACAGAACATGTTTTGAATGTCCCAATAGTTGATTGTGAAGAGAGAGAGAGAGATAGAAAGAGGGAGATGTATTGTGGCAGACAGAGGCTAAGAGAGAGAATGTCAGCGAGGGAGGGCAATGTTAAAGCAGGAGAGCCACTCAGTATATGTTTGAATCTTAAATGTTTTCTTGATAAGCGTTTGGCTAAGAAGAAATGCGCTCTGGAGGAAGACACTACATGCATAAGCCTCAGCAAAGGAAAAACAGAAAGAGAGCACACCTGAAGTTCAGCTTTCAGGCCCCAGGAGGGTGAAAAGAATATCAGCAGATAAGATGCTTCCCGTCTGGGTGTGTATGCTTATGTGAAGTGTGAGTGCGTGAGACAGCGGGTGCACTAAAGTATTCAGCACACTCGCGCCTTCTCGATGTTCTTGTCTTTTTGCACAGGTGAAAGCGTGTCATATCTGACTGCTTTAGAGAGGCCAGGCATCGTGTGCGCACTGTAGTGTGTGTTTCAGTCAGCGTGCTGGCATTGGTGGAGCCGTTAGTGTGTTAGTGCGCTGCTAAAAGGGCAGCATGACCTCGTCCCTGCCGTGAGTAAATGTGCATGAAAGCGCCCCGGGGAGCATCTGAAGTGTGGATTGTTCAGGTCAGTGCCCACACTCTCCAACACTGGATCTCTATGGGATGAGCCGGCTCCTCACAGACCGTGTCATTAATATATTTCAAGCAGTGGAAAACACAGCATCTGCTGTTTTGCACAGGGCTCTCTTGTGGCACGCTGTCTTTTGATGGCATTCATAAAGACTCAGAGCGCAGAGCAGACAGAATAAAACCAATACAAAATCACTCGCAGTGTGCTCTGTTGCCTGAAATGCAATGAACAGCTATTGAGTAGTAGGGCCTTGTTATGATCCAAGTTGTTTGCCTGTAGCCCTTGAGCTGCACAGAATTTCTTGCTCCCGTTGAATGTGCACTTAGCCTTTATGTTTCACAACATCAGAATAAACTGTGATCCGTCTCTAACGCAAGGGCCCGCGGGATCCCAGTTTTCAGGTAGAGGAGTCAACCAGCCAAGATGCTTATGCTGCCCTGGCTTTGCTTTCCGGAAAATTACGAATTTAAATTGCCTCACAGTAGCTTTATGTTATATTGGCCTATCACATTTTGCAACTATGTGGGGAAAATGAATTGACCATGGGAGGTTAGTGGATCAAATTTTTGTATTGTCACAGAGCTGGAGGGACGTGTATTTCTATACAACTTTGTGCTAAAAATCACAGGTTGGCCATTGTTTCCCTGAAATAAACCTGGTATGACCAAGAAGTCTTTCAATTATTAATATCCATGGGGGCATGCCCAGCCAAATTGTTTTTTGTGGTTTGATGTGAGTAGCAGCAAGTGCTCTGGGCAATGCTGCAATCGATCCACAATCTCTTCGCTCTGCTCTATACTGGGGCAGCATTGCTCAGATCAGGCTCCTGAACTGGTGCCTCACACCAATAGATGGTTGAGGGATGTAATTTGCAGAGTGGATGTCCAGGGGTTAGACAGGTTCACCTGTGCAGAGAGAGAATGTGGGACCTTTCCGCCATGTGTCAGAACCCCGGTAAAATGACTCAAAAAGAAAAGCCGCCACGGCTCCAGTGTCATGGTCATTTACCGGGGGAAGTGCGAGAGCTTAGAAATAGCGTTTTTATCCTTCAGGTTTTTACCTGCAAGAAAAATTTTCGGTGTCATCCGGGAATTGGACAAGCTCAGTAGTCAATATATACTATAGATTAGACCGAGAGATGTCCAAACAGTAAGGATCTTTTCTTGATTAAATAAGTATCAGCTTAGAGGTAATCAATAGTTTACAGTGGGGAAATGAAATCAAAATACACTGTTATTATGTAATTATGCGTGATTAGGTAACTGGCTTAATGATAATGATTGTGTCAAAAGGTTGATCATGTTATCGGACAGTTTGCTAATAAGAATGCAGGCCATCTTTGGAGCTGTTGGCATTTTCTTCTTGAAAACATATTCACAATGTTTCTTCGGGCACATATGATCAAACATTACAGATGATGTGGTCATATGGTGGTCTTAGCGTGACTCAAATTTACTAATAGTCCTTGCTGAGATTTATACAAATCACAGCAAACTGAGTTAGAAAGTAGACAAACACAGTGATAATCAAATCCAGTCAGATAACTTGTGATGAGCCAACTTGAAGCATACACTATAAATCAGAATGTGATGTGATGCACAATATATTTCTCCTGGCTATTTACACTGAGCAGACATAACATTATGACCACCTTCCTAATATTGGTAGGTCTCCCTTGTGCCTCCAAAACCGTTGTGATTCATCAGATAATGAACATGGGCCTTCTGAGGGTGTCCTGTGGTGTCTGGCAACAGAATGTTGTTAGTGGGGGCCTTTGGGTCCTATGGGTTGAGGGGAGGGGCCTGTGTGAATTATCCCACAGATACTTGATCAGTTTGGGATCTAGTGAATTTGGAGGCCAGGTCAACACCTTGTGCTGTTTTGGTAAGTGCTGTCCCCTTCCCCTGTCAGTGGTGTTAATGTTGTGGCTGATCGGTGTACATCACATAGATAATTTAGAGTTGTAATAGAATTAGTCAATGAAATACATATTAAGAATTTAAGAGTTGGTTTAATCTGTCAAAGCACTAATCTAGTGAAACAACTTTAAAAGTCAGAAACTACACTATTGATTTTTCAGGCCCTTTAATTTCAGTCTCCGAGATTTGTGTTAAACTGGCAACGTCATGCTGTTTTCCACTGTTTTGTCTTATACTTATGGAAAAAGTATACTCCTCTTAGTCTACTCCTGCACTTCATCAAACGGCACCAGCTATATTTTTCACATTTTCACAATCTTACAGGTTCCGCCCCACCCCCCATATGTGTGTGAGTGATGATGGACAGAATTCACATTTTTGAGCAAAACTATATTCCAAAATTGATCCATATGAGGTAGTGTGCAGTGTAGCAAATAAAGAGTTTCGTTAACAGCTGAAGGATATTAACAAAAGCAGGGACGACTACATCCGGTCTTATTCTGTTACATTGAAGAATTTGCAGTGACTATCCCTGATGGCGATATGCAGTAGATTCCGTTGACGCATCACCCTAGACCATGTGACGTCCGCAGTTTTAGACTGACACTGTACATTTTTCTTACTGCTTGCCAGTGGAAAGGTGAGAAGCTTCACGACTGATGCACACTGGAGGCAGGATTTCACCTCACTTCATTACTTCAAACTGCAGATTTTGACAGATTCTTCTTCAGGCACAAATATTTCTGTCACTACCTTCCATTTTCAACATGAAGCAAGCACATGATTCAATTAGGAAAGATTCTACTTCACGTAAAGTCAAGTAAAAGTGCACAAAACTATAGATGCTAATAAACAAACATAGGAATTCATAATTAGTCAGACAAAAATAAATATGGTATCAAGTAGCCGAGATCATTTGGAGGGGCACCAACAGAGGGATTGACGTATTTTGCTTCATTTTATTAGCACTGGTCCCATCGTAGACTCAGCTCAGCCCAGGAAGAAGACCTTAACTAGTAACAGAAACAGCAGCAGCAGTGAAAAGAAAGTGAGACTCAGTAATTGGAAAGACAGGTGCCGTTGTGAAAACTATGCAACTACATCAGCTTGACCTCAATCAGTCACACTTTTCCACTTCTTTAAGAACCTTCTCCTTTGCAGTGCCATTTCACTCATTATCTCCTCCAGCTCACCTGGAAATGGAATTCAGTCTTCTACTGTAATGCAGTGAACAGGGTCTTCTGGCAACAAGGAGCAACAGATTTTGGTTGCAAATAGATATGCTAGTATTTTCTTCTAATGGAACAGCTCATATATTCATTTGTGTTTATTAGCAGCATTTATACCAGTGGAACCTGCTCAATTTGACAACATGATTCACGTGGAATGGTCGAGCTGCACTTGAGAGTCTTCCTGGCAGAAGTGGCCTCAGCAACACTTATTACTGCCAAAAGACCTAGCTAACCTACCTGCCACCACCCAGATTGTTCTTCTTTTGGGATAATTGGCAGTTGGCAGACTAGCTTACATGTGCATTACTGCCACATACTTGTTCGGCTAACTCTGGTTATGTATACCTAGATGCAGTTCTTATGAGATAATGAGTCTAGTAACACGCCATTGTACAGTCCTACAACCAATCGGAGCCACAATTTTGACTATGCCGCTGTAACTTTTGATCTTCTTCTTTGGTCAGTCACCAGTCTGATTGGCCCTACAAGACTTTGCCCAAATCTCAAAACTGTTCCCTACTTTAGTTTTTACAAGATGTGTATTTTTGACACAGCAATACCCGTGAAAATCATGTGTCATGATATCATCATCTGTAAGACGTGGGCATGTATGGACACTAAAACACAGATTTGACTCTAATTTACAAGATATCTCATTCACTGCTAACCAGTTTTTTGATAAATGATAACTGTAACAAAATAATATTATTATATGTTGTTGTAAAGATGTTGAGGTGGCTTGGCTTGTAGTAGGAGGTGCAGTTAAATAGGGACCTGCTAAACTACAAAGCACAGAGATAATGTCCTGTAAAGATCACGGTACAAACAAAACACCGGCCTCCCTGACGAGCTTTTCTGCACCTTCCCTCTTTCCACCTGCTTTCCGTCAGGTTTCAGACAGAGGAGGAGAGAAGTGCTGTGGGAGTCCAACAGCACTCTGGGGACTTGCCCTCATCTGACGGAGTTCATCCCCTGTGAGGATCCCGTCTGCTACCTGTGGCAGGTGCAACAAGAGGGAAGATGCATTCCCACTACAAGCTCCTGCGGCCCTGGAACTGCACTCCAGAATGTGACCTGTGTCACCGCTAAAGGTAATTTGCCAAAGAAACACTGCTCACTCAATATAAAATGCCTCTGAGTTAATGCTGTTTCTACTTACCTACTTATACGAAAGTTTAGCATATGAGAAATGCATTAACTTGCTTTCACAAGAGAATATATACCATTATTTGTCATGTTTACGTTTAGATTTATACCCATTGAACAAAAATGTGTAGTAATGTCTTAATTAGGAACATTTAGAGATACTGGTAACAAGCTAGTTCTTTTCCTTTACCCTCAGCTACACCAGTTGTAGTTTCATGTCTCATTTCATATTCTTTCACTTACAATCGAACAAATGAGCATATTTCTCACAATGTCAAGCTATTTCTACAGCAAAATGTCCCCAAAGTATTTTTTTCCATCACAGTCCTAGTGATGAACCATCCATTCAACCATTACAGATCGTTGTACAACTTTCACCTATATTCCAAATTCTTCTACAGAATAAAACACATTGATTGATCCTTAAAACACAGCAGCCTTGAAATTACAGTTGTGACTATTTGTTATATCTTTTTTCTTTAAAATGCTACTGATTAATATAAACCTCTACACCATGAATATAATTCTACAAGCAGCTGTAAACTCTGTCTGTTTTATTGTAAACGCAGCAGTGTTGTGGTCTGGAGATGTGGAGTTATCAACTGCATTGTGATGCATAAACTACCAGGTATAATGTGATCCATTGTGCTCAGCCATATCATCATGTTGGGTGATAGGAACATCAGCGTTAACGGAGCATGCATTATTCATTAGGGACCATCGCGGAGTTTATGGGCACAGAAAACATTGGCCTGATTAAAAGTCAGACTCACAGCTTCCTACCAAGCATTAATTGCTCATCTCCATAGATTATAAACCTAATTGCACCCTTTTTTCATCCCTGTTTTATTATTCTGTCACAATGGATCATGTGTATGTTTATCAGGAAGGCAGTGGAGGGTCCAAATACATTAGCCAACAGGAGAGTGTAATGAGTTTTGACAGGACAGCAAAGAATGGGGGAGCTTTGGTGGGTTTGAGGAAAAAGGCTAATGAAATTATCTGCTGTGAATTTATCGTTAGTGAATGTTGACAAGTTTGTTGCTGTTGCTTCCTTAATTAGCTTATCGGACTCAAGCATGTTGGGTTATTTTTACACAGCCATGGCAGTGTCAGGGTCAAGTTGCTAAGTGATGCAAACTTCCCCAGTGTTTTTCACACAGTGCGACTGTAGACCAGAAGACAAACATAGTGCAAGAATACCACAATGACTTGTGTACTCATGCATTTGAAAGAGGTGAGCTGAAGTGAAAAATCACATTTTGAGCCAGCCTTATCCTGGTATAGTAAGACTTAGTATTAGAGTACAAGTCTGGTAAGACACCATTTCAGCAGGTACATAGAAAAAAAACTGCATGCAGTTGAATAACAACAACTAACCAATCAAAGCCATTTCGTTGTAAACAAATTCAACTGCATGGCGCTCAGTCGACGTGTATGACTACACTGCTGTCACTCTTCTGTCCATCTCCACATAAAGCCCACCCATGTGACCATGTGATTGGCTTATCACATCTTTGCTGGCACATAATCAGTTCCCAGAGGAGGGTTCCAGAAATGTGTGGGCAGGGACATTGGTCTCATTCCAGGCTAGATCAGACTGGGAACAAAATTTGGCCTTGGCAGTTTTTTGTGTGGAGTAGCCTTGTTTTTCCCCTAAATATGCACCACAGTATCAGGCTATTTATATGAGCTAAGCTGTGGATATAAAGTTGGCAGTTGGCGCCAAATTTCAGGACCATGGACAGCACTGTTTGCCTTGCAGTCCAGTCAGATGAGCTGTTCCAAGATACCGTAAGTGGGCTGACACTAACAGGTTTAAAAGATTTCTCTCCATTCCCCCCCGCACTTTGATGGTGACCTTGAAGCCCACAAGGTGGACAGGGCCATCTGGCATTTTCCAAATTTACCAGATTGCCAGTTCAGACCTGCTTATATTTTTGCATTAAGTAAATTATGAAAAAGATCTATTGTATGATGCATTTTCTATATTTTATAAATACACTTTTTTTCTGAACAGATCTTATAAAATTGAAACAATAACTGAGGAAATGTGCTTGACAGAATGGCGAGCCTCTTGCCAAGTATTTGACAGTGATAATAGTCTAAATTCACTTTATTCAAATAGAATGCACCATCTGTCTGCTTATTACACCTGACAAAACCCACACAGAGTAATACTGTTAAAACTGTTAGTTTTTTTAAATTAAATTAATGGCAGAAACAGATGGAAAAACACATAATTATATAGACAGGGTACATTCTGCTGTTATTATTATTTTTCTCCAGCACCTCAGTGACCTCCTTTGATCATGGTCAGGTTTCTCTCCAGAGAGAGTATGCGTTTAGTTGCTTCGCTGTTGTACTTGACATATAAATTTAGTAGACCTTGGAGAAAGCAGCTGCTAATTGCCAGTCTGTCTATGCATTCACATTCAAAACATTCAAGCTCTCCTTTTCAGCTGTTACACAAGTAATGATGATGGACACTGTGCACATTGGAAAGAAAGGCAGAAAGGCATTTGCTTCTCCTAGAATAAAATAAAAATTCAAACACTGAACTCATTGAATTAAAAGTCATTACATGTCAGGGTTTATTCAGGACCTCCATTAGTTGTATCCCAAGAGGATTCTCAAATACAAAATAACCCTCACAGTGCACGCACATAACTAGTTTCAGTTGAAACTAGATTTTACTTGTGACTTAATGTGTCCTTGTCTTACTCTTCACAGATGTTATGCCCCTCAGAGTAAGCCTGCTAAGTAAACTCACTACAAATGCCGATTCATTTTTCACAAACCCAACATACGTATACCTGCACACCAATTAGCCACAACATTAAAACCACGGACAGGAGAAGTGATGTATGATGATCTACAGATGCCCCTCCCCTCAACCCATAGGATCCAAAGGCCCCCATTAACATTATTCTGTTACCTGACACCACAAGACACCCTCAGAAGGCCCTTGTCCATTCTCTGATTAGTCATAACAGATTTGGAGGCATAAGAGAGACCTACACATTATGAGGATAATGGTCATAATTTTATGCCTGATAGGTGTATGTAGCTTGTATCCAAACTTTAGTTAATGATTATCCTTTGCATTTCATTAAATCTAGCGCTGCCGTTTTTTACAGTCATTTTTTAGAGTGCTTCCACAGCTCGGTGGAAAGAGCAGCAGGGGTCTGGAGCTGTTGCAGAAAGAATGTTTAGAACGACTGTGGAGAATACCTGCATACATACACCGCTGCTGCCTCGGTTTCAATCATGTGTGCTTTGACAGGGTGAGACAGGGAGAGAGGATGGAGTGGACGGACAGGTAGGAGTGACACATCAGCAGAGATGAAAGGGTTGTTTACGATAATCCGATATGCTGTCATAAACAGTAACCACCTGTCATATTTGTGGATGCACATACATTACTTCTCTACAGTGGTGGCTTACCGTGTAACCATACATATACATTAGCTGAGCTGGCTGTCTTTGTCTACAAATTTAGTGCTGCTTTTAAGGAGTTGCTTTTCAGAGATATTTATAGATATAAAGTGGACAGGCCCTGTACACACTACATATGTCGCTGTTTGAGAAGACATTTGTAATCTGTAGCAAGTAATTTTATGCAAGTGCTGTCGTCTAGTTTTAGTGTAATTTGAAGCAGAAGTTTTTTTTTTGTTTTTTTTAGTTCAAATCAAGCACATCTATATTTAATGAGACTGGGTCTACAGCAGTGACTTGTATTGACTTAAATTAATTTACAATGTGGTGAATCCTTACAGCTATGTCATTTGAAGTATTTTATTTAAATGTTTTCTAATGAAATTAAATCCATGTAAAAAAAGACAATAGATGCTTCATTGGCCTATAAAAAGGGCAATTAACTTTCTTGACTTACAGTCAATCATTAGAGTCTTCGTTCAACATATAAATTGTGGACCATGTTTGAATGGTTTGATTTTACTAAGACTTCCCATGTGTAGCCTCTTTTAATGTGGCAAATGATATACTGGAGACACTAGAAAAAAACAACAACTTTAAGCTACAGAGATAATTGTCACTGATCTTAATGCAGCGTATTTTTTTCTCAGCTAGAAAAAGAAAGTAGGTGTTTGAGCTGGCAGGTACGGCTTGGGATTCTAAACCTCAACGACAGGTGCCCCAAAGAGCTGCCATATTTGTTTCCATATTTCTCTATGTCCATTTTTCTCCCTGAACGAGTAAGCATTTTGTTTCCAATTTCCCAGCATGAAACAACTCTGCATTCCCAGCCTGAAGACGGATGAAGTTATATGAGGAAAACCTGTGCCCATGGAGAGCTATAACACTTTCCCAGCAAACTTTATCTGAGATTTAAATGATTATATTTGGCTGCTCAAGCAATCAAGAACACCCCCTATCATATAAATGCCAGGCTGAGTTGCTTAGCAAATACATACATACGGTAATTCCTAAAAACCACTCAGGTATGGATGAAATGGAATTGAGTGGCATGGGGTGTTCAAGGACATTTTGAAGCGCAGCCAGGAGGATGATCCAGAGAATTACCTATGGGAAAAACACTGTTGGTTTTATGAAGAAAGTTCATCAATCAGATGCATTACACAGTCTGGACACACATCTACTTCACTTCTGTTAATCCTTCTCCTCATCTGCCATCTGGTCTACTTTAGGTTGCAAGACGTTCAAGATGTGGAGCAGACCTTAGTGGCTGTATGCTGTAATGCGTCCGTGTGCACTCCACTGGAAATTCAGTATTCCTATCATAAGTTGTTACACATCAATTCCTGCATTGGATCCTGTGTAATAACTGCACTGTATTTCCTAGAATGTAATAGTACACCTTTTTTAATTAAATGTAACATGATTACATTTCTCAAGCCCCAATATAAGTAATATAACAAGGCCTTGTTAAAATTTCTGTGTTGATACATGATGTGTGGAAGTGCTGATTGGCTGAGCAATTTTCAGCCTAAGTATAGTACAACTGGTTCAAACCTCTAAAGCTTTAAACTTTAAACTAGAGATAATACAGGCCATTGTACTGTTCTCAGGAACATACACTGTGTAGGCTGGCAAATGTATGCAAACTCACTAATAACATCAACAAACACTAATTGGAGTCAGGAGAAGCCAATCAATGAAACTAGATTAGAGGTGTGGGTTAGAGCTGCTTTGACTTATAATCAGCGCCTTTTGAGCTCGCTGTTTACAAGAATCATCTGCTGATGAAACATGCCTCGCAAAAAAGTCATTGTTTTTCATGAAGCTTGAAAGGACAATGGAGCAATCGGTCATAGAAATTCATTATTTCACTGACAACAACTTCTCTATAGAGGCCTCTGGGTTTATCCGGTGAGCCTTGCACTGTTGGCACTTGTTGGACAGTTGTCATCTGTGTTCAATTAGCAGCAGAATGTGTCGCAGACAGAGATCGCTCTGATTGGCTGTTCAGTGAGAGAATCAGTGCACCTGAACAGAACTGGGAGTAGACTAAATAACCAAATTCACGGGGTATAGAGAAGTCACTTCTCCTTTTACTTTCTTTATTTCATCTAAACAAGGCACAAATACTTTAGCAACGTCATCCGAGAATGAATAAAATGTATACCAACTGACCGCCATATGTCAGGAAGTCTTTGTAGGCCTTCCCAGCTTCCGAGGGTAATTATCAATACTATGTACTTCACTTGGTGTTTTGTTGGACAAGTTTGTTCATTTGGTAATATGGAACAGTAGCGTACTTGATGACTCCTGCAAAGGCATCCTGGGATGCCTCGCTTTCCCAAGTACGCACAAGTTACCTCCTCAAGGTTACTGCCTCAACAAAACTGGCAGGGTGGGAGCATATCCAGGGATTTGGATTGTACTTGGTCAGATTCATACTTTGATTTGGAACAGTACTTGGGCAGCGACTGCTGGCGTCTCAAGTCGACCACAACAAAGGTACAGACAAGACCAGATATTGAGAAACACCCCTAGTCTCCCAGCTAAGTAGCTGTTCCAGTTTTCCAGTCTTTTGCACAACCTTTAGAATGTATGTGTCTGCTGGCCAGTGACACTGGCAATGTGAGGTGATGTCAGAGTTGGTCTTTGTTTTTGTAGTTCTTTGATGTAAATGGAGATAATTTCCCACTGTTGTTGTTTTCCCCATAAGACAGAATGGCTAAGATGACTACAAAGGCACAATGCAGAGTGCTCCGAGTGGTAAACATGGATCAGAGCTGGTTCTTGAGCCTCCCATGCAGATATCACAGTTCATAATTGCACAGTGCAAAAAGGAAGCAGCGGCAGTTTAAAAAATGTGTGCCTGAAGTTTGCCAAAGAGCACCTCAACTCTCCACAGTGCTGTCAAAAAGTTTTGTGGACCGATGAAACAAAGGTTAACGCTAAACACTGAAGAAAGTCTGCCACAAAGAGAATCCACCTTTTGTCCCGGCCGAATCAGAGCCCAGACTTTAACGTAGAGATAATGTGGAATGAGAGTCACACAGAGTGTCTGTGAGGAACCAAGGACCAAGGTTCCTTCTCTATGCTGTGCATTTTGCCGAGTTCCCTTTCAGATTAGCTAATGTTTGAAATGTTTCTTTTGTACATGATTTTTTGTACATGATTTTGCATTTTTGCTACAGGATATCAAGATTTCAGTCCTCACTCTATACAAATTCCATTTTTCCTGTTTCACTCGACATTCTTATCTTATGGGTCAGCTGCTCAGTAACATTATATTTCACTCACTGGTGGGGTTGGTGTGTCCGGCTTGTACCCTGTCTTCGTGATTGTCTTTATTATAAGCTGCTGACAAAATTTTGAACAGATATTTATCTTCTCTTAAGACAATATTTCCAATCATACTACCATAATACAGTACTTGCGTATTTTAAATCCCACAATTCTTTACAATTCTTAAATGAGCTGTCTCCTAAAACTCTACAGTAACAGGGCAGAGCCAAAAGATATGTGAATGATCTTGCCCAACATGGTATTAAATACGTACATTTACTCATTTTAGAGGTGACAAAAAAATCTTATTGAAGTCTTCTCCAAATACTAGTGATGTATTAGATTGTTGTGTTCTCCACATATGCGACCATTCATTGAGTTTTAGGATCCTACTATTGCTCTAGATTTGCATTGACTTTACTTGCATCTCATAAAAATCCCTTAATTTCAAAAGGGGTCCTGGTTTGCAGAATGCGGAACCAGAAATGTATTTTTAATAAATAAAATCCATGTTTGAGTAGTTAACTGTACCAGTGTAAATGTAGCCGTGTTAGTTAGGATTTTTACATTTGCTTCCATACTGTATTCTGCAGTTACTTTATTGGGCTGTAAACTAACCACAAAAAGTGATGTGTTAGCTTAACCCACTTGCTTTTTGCCCGGGGCTTACAGAAGTTGTTTTGACATCTCTCGCAGCTCCCTCTCCCTGCACAGTGACCATTCACACCAGTCCCATTTCTCAAACTAACTACTGACCACAGGGCAGGCTGACTCAATCATACTGGGCGAACCTGTGACTGACAGCTGACGTGCCAAAATTATACGCCTGTGAGTGCATGCTGACTAACCTCCCTAAACCTGCAGACATCTCTGAACCCAACAACAATAACCTAGCTCAAAATGGTTTCATTCAGCATGATTATCTCTGCTCAAGTTACCGGTCAGCAAGGTTCAGGTGATGATGTGCTCAGGAAAAAAAGCTGTCTGTGCGACCGTGATTATGAAGTTTTAACGTTACATATGTGACAGGCAGATACCCCCGACATTAACTGACCCAGGTGTCTGAGCCCACTTCGACGTTCACAGTAATTTTGTCTAATTTACATCGCTACTTTTGCAACTTTTGCCGTAAAAGCTCCCTATGCAGAGTATATGATTATGAACTTTTAAGCAACGGCGTGATCTTTTTCTTTTTTTATTATTTTTGAGTATCTGCCAGAAACAATGAAGAAGATTAATTGGTGGGTGGGCGAGCAGAATAGAAATCATGTTGAAATTGCATGCAGAAGTCAGTGATATTATATCTGAGTAAGAGCCCCAGCCACAGATCCCTGTTTTAATAATGCAAAAGGACCTCTAGGGCAGCCATCTATTTGCAGATCCCATACATACGCATTCACACACACATACACAAGTTTTGACATCAGGCAAAGTTTTCTGAATCTTTTCTTACTTTTGTTTGCTACCTTTCATTAGTCCTTTGTGATTTACAAGAGGAACATCTATTGATGAATTACTTATTTTCAGTTCAGCCTCCAGTTCCAGTTTACACAATGCAAGATGACGTCTATGTTCAAATACGGAGTTAGAGAAATGCCAGCTGATGCCAATGCCAGATAGATGCGACTGATGTTTGTTAGTGAATGCATTGCACTAAACTGTGCACTGAGGCTTTGACCCTATCTTTATTACAGTGGCTACCCACTTTACACATGTGATGAGACAGACAGTTTCATAGGTGTCCCTTTGCACAAACGAATGAATCATGTCAGTCAGAATCGAGTATTTATCCTGAGCAGTCATGATTTCGTTTATTACAAATGGAAAACAGTGGAATCGTGGAAACCTTGCCCATTTAGGGAATAATGGGTGAAAATGGGGAGCTATTGTTCGCCTGCAATTTCTGTACAGTTTGCAGAAGTGAAAGGTGTACTAAACTTAAGATGAAACGTTGTACTTTGCGGTTCCTATCTAAAGTTTTTAGACATAGTCTCACTGTATCTCCATTGTCCATTTTCACATTGTAGGTCCCAGAATCCATCCCACTAAATGTGGGTCAGTGAGGCTTTTTCCACAGGAGAGCTACAGCACGCACCCTGTTTCATCTCATGCTCATGCTGTATAAAACATGCACACTTGAAATAATTACCTGGTGGGAGCCACGGTGAACTGCGACATTGAATTCCCACACAGTTTAAAATCTTACTGTCAGTTCAAAACAATTATGTAAAATATCACTGCAATTTCCATTCAAGTGCTGAAGCCCCCGAGTCTTTTCTTAGGTGCATTTAGAGATATATGATTACGGGGGGAAAAAAAATAATTCCTGGTCCCTGAGAGCTAGCTTTTAGTTTCAAATGGAATTGTTAGTGTGCTTTACCACTCTAGCTCCCATCGCCAACCTTCCTCACTTCCATACTACGACGTAAATGTTTGAGAATAGTTTCCTCCTCAGCTGGAGAACTCTATCCATGGCCACTTGCATCTGTACTAATGAAAGGAATGCTGCATCCCATACAGTATCCTGTGGCTCTTCACTATCAGTCCCAGCAGACTATTTTCTCCTGTTGTATACACAACATTTACTTTGATGACTGGATATCTGTGATGCTTTAACTTTGAAGGCGAACGGTTTTGAAACTCCCCAGGGGAATCTTTCACATCTGTCTGATGAGGCAACACTTAGGTTTGCTCTCTCTAGGTTTACTGGCTTCCTCTGTTTCAAGGGTATTTGCCTGAAGACAAGAAAAAAAAAGACAAATTGATGACAAACCTGCCCGGGGGTTATTATTGCTAAACCATATTCCATGATGTTGTGGCAGAGTTCAACAAAGTTAATGATACTGCTGAATGTGAGTGTATATCTGAAAACAATGCTTCAGCTGCTGCTGGCATTGTTTTGACATCAGCATGGCATCCCTGTTCCTGAAATTGATCTCTCTCTCTCTCTCTCTCTCTCTCTCTCTCTCTCTCTCTCTCTCTCTCTCTCTCTCTCTCTCTCTCTCTCTCTCTCTCGGACAGAGAAACCTCAGAGAAATCTGAGTCTGACAAAAATACAGAATTTAATTTATTTTAGCAATTATGGTTTTTAATCACACCCAAAAAAGAAAGCCATTATTGTGAAGTACACTAAAGAGAAAAATGCTCTGTGTTGCTGAAAGAGGAGTTAACTGGGAGCTGTGATGCATGTTTTATAATATGGCTGCAAGATGAAGGCTGAGGGATAGCTTCAGAATACCAATGGGATCACCATGCATTTTCTTTAAATAAATGAAAGTCTATTTGTTAGACAGATTTTTTTTTTCACTTGGAGAGGATGCCTACTTAGGTGTTACTGTAAAATTGTAGAAAAAAATCTGTTGGCCCCAAAGTATCAGCCATTATTTGAATCAATACAGAAAGAAAAATAAAAAACTGTATGCAGAATTTACTGATACATTAATAATAAAAAAGGAAATAACGAAATATAGATTGTCATGCTACAATTTGTGACAATCAATTTAACTGGTCATTATTTATTATTTGTTCTATTCTTGACTGATTAGTCTGATTATATATCTGTACTGAGTATTAATGACATATCATTATCCCATTCCAACCATCCAACTGCTTCTAATCTTTCTTTCTTTCTTTCTTTCTTTCTTTCTTTCTTTCTTTCTTTCTTTCTTTTTTCTTTCTTTCTTTCTTTCTTTCTTTCTGTGTGATCAGAATGAAAGCCTGCTCACTTCTGGAGGTGATTTTGGAGGTGTTAAGTGTGATTTGGATCACAGTAATACTAACAGTACAGAGCTCTCTTCAGAGTACTCAAAGGTGGCTCATAGAATGATCATAGAAAGCAGTACAATAAAACGTACAACCAAGAACATAAATCATGAAGCAATCCTGAATGGTGTTATCTGAGTAGTGATTTAAACATGGGTAGACTGGTGTATGCCTGATGTGTTTGGGGAGGGCTTTCCTGATAGGAGAGTAGCAGGAACTGAGCTACAGAGAGAGTGGAGGTTACGGAAAGTACTGTGATGCTGGAGGAGGTTGCTGAAGTAGTGAGGCTTTTGTTTATAGGCAGCCTTGTGGCTGATGAGAACGTTGAAATGCATCCATTGTTGTACAGGAAGTCAGGGAAGCTTCTGGAAGATTGCGGTGATGTTGTCATGGGAATGGGAATGAGTGAGGAGTGGAGGTTAGAGGATATATTATAAAGAAAAGGTCTGTTGCACCGGTCAAGTCTGGATGCGCTGAGGGTTAAGTTTCTGCAGCAGAGAAAGCGAGCAGTGGAGCTATGTTGGTTTTGACTGACGTGCCGTTCAAAGGTGGCTGTCAGAAATGACTCGGAGGTTGCGGGTTGCATTGAGAGGGAGTGAAATTATTGATGGTGTGGCAGAAGTTGTGTGGTTTTTGGTTAGAGGTATGGGACCGATGAAGATCATGTTGGATTTATTACAGTTTTGTTTGAAGAAGTAAGCTGGCATCAATGATTTAAGTTGAATCATGTGGTTACCCAGAGTGGAGGGAGTTGCGGTGCTGAATGTGGTGGTATATAATGTTATGAAGAAGGAGCATGAATAAAAGAGGACAAGCATCGTACCCTCAGAGATACACTCGCACAAAAAAGCAATGGAGCAGGAGCACCTGTTGATATGGATGAAATATTTTGAAAAGTATGACCTCATGCACGATCTGTTGAGATCATTTAGCCTGTGTATTTTATGTATGCATCAACCACACTTTAGTCTGTTTTAGTCTGATCAACCAATATACAACAGTGGTTGTACTTTCTATGGACTCATACACACTTGTGATTTCATGCATTCCTCACATGGACTGGGATTTGTCTCCCAGGGCTTTGGTTCCACTTACACACGGCTGTTTCTCCATCTGATAGCTCTCTGCTCAGGGCGAGATGACATGAAGGGTCTCTTGATTCAGATCGAAACCCTAAGGCTGATGTCTAAATTTCATGTTTTCTTATCTTGCCTTCTTCAGGGGAAGATGTGTCCGTCGACCACTGTACAGACGACCCCCCACCCACAGAAGGGCCCTGCGAGGTGCCCTGTCCTGCGGACTGTGTGGTTGGCTCCTGGTCTTTCTGGTCCGCCTGCTCGCACAGCTGTGCCACCAAAACTGCAGAGGGCCGACAGAGCCGCACTCGCACTGTGCTGGCCATCCCCGGGAAAGGTAATCCAACTCTCCCTCTGACTTCTCTCACTGTTTTCCCTGTCCCCTATAAATGTTTAATGATACTGGGATGAATTTTACCTCAGGTTTTCTGTTGATTAGGTTTGATTTCTGTCATATTGAGGAAAAACTGATGGAAAAACGTCAGACTACAGCTGTCAGTTATTTAGCTTTATACACCTGGCGGTATGGTAACTAAACATGCATCAGTGTTTACCAGTTCAAAATTTAGGAAAGAAAGGTAAGAGGTCAAGCCTTTAAGTGTCTGGTACTACCAGTTGTACTAGATGACAGAAAGTAGGAAAACACTACTGCACAATCGTCTAAAGAACTTAAAAAAAGTTGCCTTTTTCTTTAATAAAGTGACTTCCAAGATATATTGTTACTGTTACTAGGAATCAAAATGAGGAGCTCCCCGAATAAATCTGAACTAGACTCAGCAAATAAGAAACAAAGATTGATTGAGTCTCAGGCTTTATCAAAGTGGTTTCAGGAACTCTGTGGGTTTATTTAGTCTGTTACGTCTCCAGATTCTTATTTAACCATTTTTCATTTCGTAAACATTTGAGGTCTGAGTTGACCATTCATTATCAGGGACCCCTCCTCTGGCTAGTATCTCTGCAAAACACCATTTGTAGCGTTTTGAAGTCAGACGGCAGAGTCTTGGCAGCCCACTCCCGCCCATTAATCCCTGTAACTAAATGCAAATCTGCAATAACAGCTGATGAAAGAATCTTGCAGCTTAAGCCAGGTTCCAAACTACATTGTTTATTACCATGTAGCTGGCTATCTGCTTGCTGGCAGAGGCGTTGTGAATGTGTCTGTGTGAGATAGAGAGTGTGTGTGAGTGTACGCTGTTTATAGCCCTCCATGTTTGTATCGGTGTGCGACAGTTGACTATGGAAGAGCAGGCGAATGCAAAGCAGACTTTAAGGTTTATATTTGGTTGTGGTACAGTGACAAACTTATTCATGCAGATCAGTAAATCATTGTTCAATTTCATCCTCCTCATAGTCTCCACTTGTAATCCCTTGTCAGCTAAACTGTTCTTCACTTTACCTCCATTTGGACTGGACCACACTGATTGGTAACCATGGAGAGCTGATATCTAAGTACAGCCTCACTGCACCACTCTTGAGTTTGAGTGATGTATATTTGTGCACATGATTTTGTGAATGCATATAGGTAAGATTGTTTGCCTCCGTATGGTTGTGTACAGCAGTGGTTCCCAACCTTTTTTCTTGAAGCCCCCTTGCCTGTGTCCAAGACTTTTTCTTACTTTTATTCACTATATAATAATGCAATAATGATTAAAACTAATTATTTATATTAGATTATAGTTTTTATTTTTGCAATTTTTTATTTTTTTTTATCTTCCCTTCCATTGTCTGAGGCCCCCCTGGCGGCCCCCACTTTGAAAACCACTGAGTTAGTTGACCTATTGAAACAGGATGTGACATTGTATTAGTCTTTGCAACAGTTTTCAGTCTGTATGTACAGTTATTTCCTCAGTTGTACCCACACTTGTTGACTGCTTTTTTAAGCTTTATAATGTATGTGTCTAAATAATAAATAAATGTACTGGGACACAGACGGCAAGAGCTGGAAAAGCTGTGTTGTGACCATGGACAGATTTTATTGGACAAAGAATTCTCTCGCAGTCACATTCCTGAGTTTCTGCTCAGCAAACCAAAATTGTTTTAATTTTTGTGTAAATGTACTCTGTATAATGCCAGTGCCGTGCTTGACTGACACTAGTTTTAACTTTCCTTTGTGCTGGTGCACAGAAGGGAAGTCATGTCCAGCAGCTCCAGCCCTGGAGGAGTGGAGAGTTTGCAATGATCACCCTTGCATGGTATTCTACTGGGAGGCCTCGGCATGGGGTCCCTGTATTGCAGATACCTCTTTGGATCTTAATGGAACTGGCTCCTGGAATGAGACCTCTAGCTGTGCTGTGGGAGTCCAGATCCGCAAAGTCAGCTGCATGAAAACAAATGCTGGTCCTGTCATAAGTAAAAGGTGAGTTCTTTGCTCGGAGGCATCCGTTTTGATTGTGTATTTTTGTGTGTGGCAATGCATTATTTATTGCAATTTTGTGTTACTCCAGTTCCAATTCAACTCTCGTTTATACTTTCCATATTGGTAGGCAGGCACACACATCTGTGAACTTTTCAAAGTGTAAGATATTCCCTTCTTCCTGTTTATCTCTGGCTGCCGTCGATCCGGTTGTGCCTACATGCTGTCTGCATTACTCTTACAGATTTACAGCTCTCTGAAATCTAAATCTGGCATCCTCCATATGTTTTGTCAATTTAGTAATTCAACTTCCGTGCGCAAGTAGGTGTGAGTTTTCAACATAACACTCAATCTATCGACTCTGAACATAGTCAACAACAGCTGTAATTAGTTTGTGGAAAATTGCGTTTTCAATCAGAATATTTTCTTATTTCCTCCATATCTTACAGTTCTGCTTTGCTGACTTTTAGATATCAGAAAATGTGCCCTCAGAGAAGCAAATGGTAAATTATGGCTCAAGAGTAAAAGAGCTTTGTAGAATCAAAAGAACGATGTGATCGTGTTTCTCTTAAAGAAAAAACATTTAAGAACACCGTCTCCTTTTCCTAAAAGCCTCTTACTTTAAGCTACTCTATGCTTTTAGTTACTGACAGACGACCCAGAGGAGTTTGTACATTGTGAAATGATATCCCCAGAGTTTTGTGCAATGAGCGTTTTTTTAATATAGTTTTTGTCGGTGAGTTTAGTGTTTCCTTTTTTTCTGCAAACTTGGGATTCATTTTGCTTATGCGCCACCATTATCTACTCCTCTTTCAGCTATAGAGTATCAACCCTTGCTAAAGGCCTTTGTGCTGTCATTGTAATGATGTTATATCCCACACCAGGAAGACAGATTTATAAATAATTCACAAAGTTTGCTCTTCTTTAGCTCAATATACAGTATTATTGACAGGGCCATAAAATGGATTATGGAGAGGCGCTTTTTTCTCATGCTCGTCCTGTCTCCCGCCACAGCGACCTTAATGAAAGCTGTCATTTCTGCTTCACCAACAGATCTCGTCTGTTGGTACCGTATGCTGTGAATTCAATCACTTCTTTGCCATTCATACGACTGCCGAGGGTTCATTTAATGGAACAGCTACTAACGCAAAGCCCTGCATGTTGCTATTCATCATAAATGAATTTGACTGTCAGTAACAAGTGATTTAGTGTGTGTTGATCCCGCAAACATGAGCCTTCCTCCTGTCCTACCAAACTATGCTGCTCAATACTAATGAGCATTTCATTGAACAGCGCAGACATGGCAAAACTTATCAAATCTCATATCAGAATATTAGTAAGACACTTTAATAATAACCTTTTCCTCGACTGAAAAAGGGCAAAATCAAAGTCGATAGGAGAGCACAGATCCTATCATTTATATTGCTTTAACCTTGTTTTATCTCCAGCTCTAGCTGAGATGCAGAAATGACCTTGTTATTTCATCTGACAAGTAGATCCCTCTGAATACAATTGATGTTGCGCTGCTTGAGAAGGGTCACTTGAGTCAGCAAACATCTAAGCATTTCATGCCGTGCAGTAATCTCATCAGTGCGCAGTGGCTCAACAAAAGGTTAGTGGGGTATTCTTGGTATCAATGCGGAACCCTGAGGAAAGCATTAGATGGATTTTCAATTTGATTTCTGCTCCCATTTGTCACATATTGAAGATGTAATATTTATCAAATTAACCTAGGCTGTGGTAAAGAGATTTAAAAAAGCTAAAAAAGTTTTTATGAACTTCTTCACCACATAATTCTTTTGGTTAATGATAAGTAGGAATCATAACATTAACACTTATTACAAGAAAAACAACGGATTCAAATATTTAAATATGTGCAGCTTGAATTATTAAGTATTTAACTAATTTTATGAAAGGGAATAATTGGCCATTTGACTGCATTTATAAAGAGAAAAGGAATAATGTGTAAGAGACCTTGAATGTGTATGTCACAGCTCGGCCTTGACTGTAAGACTGATTTCCTCGTTCTATGCTAACCACACAATATTCCCCCAGCTGCTCTTTTGCGCTGCCATGCCCTCTGGCATACATCCCTGCAAAGACGGCGAGAGAAGATCAGGCATAAAGTAGGGGAAGGATGGGTTTTTATGTATCTTGCCTCCTTATGCTTTGGCATACTTTGATCTCATTCCTGTGCATGCTGGCTTTCTGCAGTCAGTAAGATGTGGCTCCATGCTGGGTCTCTAGTGAGACCTGGATCTGGTTGTCGGCCAAAGGAAGTCACTCGATCGGGAATGAAATTTAGAAGTCTGTGTGTGCCTGCGTGTTTGTGTGTTGAGGAGGGGCTGCTGGTTGATGAAGACATCAAAGCGTATGTCTTATTTGATTTTACATAGCTGCGTTAATCCGCACCACTTCAAGGTTGCACAGCGCACAAAATACAACGCAGCCAAGGGGTTGTTACTGATGCGTTACACAAGATATATACTAGCCTAAATAGAGAAGAATGGAGAATCATTTTCTTTTTTAGAGAAGTACGTTTTTAAAAGTCAGCGAAATACTCTTTAAAACCTGGTAATTGTGTCTGTGGCCTCACAGGAAAGAACTCCTTGCACGTCCTCACTTTTTTCATCTTTAATTAGCAGCCATGTTTTGATTGATTTTCCTCCTAACACTCTCTCACTCTCCTCTGTGGCAATAAAAGACTACTGTGGGTGCTCTGTGCATGCACATAGGAAGATAAATGCACACACCTGGATGTTGTTGTTTTCCCCTGCGGCTCCCAGGTGATGAGAACCAAGATTGTGTGCTAGAAATCAAAAAAGACTGAGGAGAAGTTTTCAGTGACTTGTCAAGATGAGCAACGCCTTTCACATTTGCCCATTTGTGGAAAAAATATAAATATATATATTGATTGCTGCAGCTTAACCATAACTGGGATATGAAATTGAAAAAGGGATAATGTAAGTATTGAATATATATGTATATATATTTTTTCAGGGCTATGTTTGTACCCAGGGGAAGCCACTGAATCTGTGACAATACAGTAAATTTCTTTATCTGTCCACCTTTTGCCTGAGCATGCAGACAGGGGCACATGTAATCAATCATGTGTTCTGTCGGGAAATGTGTGGTGTCAAGGACAGGGCAGTTGTTTCACTGTCCTCTTACCACTGAGACGCAGGGCGTTTATCATTTATCGCCTGAGGGATGAAGAGAATTTAAGACCACCGTTTGTCTGTGTGTTTAGGTGTTCCGATTCTTCTCGACCAGAAAGTGTCCGTCCCTGTTTGCTTCCCTGCAAGAAGGACTGCATTGTGACCCCCTTCAGTGAGTGGACAGCCTGTCCATCAACCTGCCTTCCAGGTAGCTCATTGGATTGGTTTGTTTGATCTTAATTTAGAAATCCTTAACAAATAGCTTCACAACATTTTGAGTATTTTCTAGATATTTTGGTCAAGGTATTTTAAAAGGGCACACTGCAAAGATGCAGGATATCACTTTTGTATGACTAAGTTCTTGGTTTCCTACATTTTTTTGATGCTGTGGTCCTTTGCTGGGTAACAGGAAATACATTTTTTTGATTAGAACAGACTCAGAACAGTCTGTTCTACAGATGTGTCCACTAGTGAGCAGTGAGAGCATTTGGGAACTCACATTGAGACTCAAAGATTCCCAGAACCAGCTTTTGCTCAAAAAGAGAGTATAGCATTTTGCTACATGCTACTGGCATACTAGCACGGACTCTTTTTATAGACATTATTGAGCTTCACCTGAATGTCTTCCAGGTGGTAGTAAGTCAAGGTAGCATGTTTAAAATATCCACTTATTTTAAATCTCACTGCCAACATATTTGCAGCATTGAGCCGAAACACCTTCATTAACAGTCAGCTTGTAGATGCATTATTGCTAACTACTGGAACCGCCCAGCTGCGAAGGTAATGAGACACGATAGTTTTGTTGCTGTGAAGTGGTAGTGGGAGCGATATGTCTGATATATGCACATCTGTTTTGCGATTTCAACTGTATGAGTGCAGTTACTGAAGTGGCATCAGGATAGGAAATTACAAATGTTAAAAATATTATTTTTTTCAGACACAGTCCTCTGCTTATTCCTATTCGTACATACTAGTTAAATGTTTGGAAGAGACTCATCAACAAAGTTGTGGGACGATGTACACTTTAGCCATCAAGATTTAGTCACATTGTCAAATAAAGGAAGTCAGGTAAAAAATATTTTATTCCAACTTAAAACACTACTTGCATTATGTATAACATCTAAAAAGTTTCTACTAAGAAACTTGATTTCAGATGAAGTGCCTTCTAACCACTTCTAACCACTATGTACAGTAAGCAAATTTGTCAGTTAGTGACAAAACAATTAATAATCTGTTTTCAAACCATTCAAAACAAGGTTTCAATCTGATAATAGTGTGAGGTGCAGTTAGCTTCAGTGCCATTTAACAATATACAAGTTTCCATTTGAAATGTGTTAGTGTAGTCAGTGATTACCTTTAATTGCAAATGACAGTCTTAACTGTCCATTACATTAAGCTGACACATCAAGAGGAAAATGAATATTTAATGGATTTCAATACGCGTACTGTCGTGTCTTGGAAATCAGAAAGTGTGTGATTGTTTTCAGAAGAACTGAGAAGGCCTCTCATCTCTGTAAATATGCTGTAGTCCACCGGGTCTGTTGATGATGTAATCACTTTCTTAATTGCACCATTTTCAATGTTTAGTAATTAGTGTTGTGTAATGAGCCTCGGATCAGGAGCCAAATTAAGCCATTATAGCGTGGTGTGTCCGAAAGCAGACTGCGGTGAAGTGGAGGACATCACACCCGCAAGGGCACGCTAATCAAGACCAGATCAATTCTGAGACCACTTGTTTTTTAGCCGTCTCTTTGACGCATTAGACTGCACTGGTGATACCGAGCCTACATTTACTTGGTTTCCCAGACATATGTCGGCCGTTTGTCTCGGTATCGTTTCACGTTCTCTTCCTCCCTGAAATTGTTCACTTAAATTCACCTCTGCAAATAATCTGCCAGTGAACACGGCCTTTTTGTGAAGATTGTGTTTCATGTTCGACAGAAAATGCGACCGCCGCCACGCAGTCTCGATACAGGACCATCATTCAGAAGTCTGCTAATGGAGGTCAAGAATGTCCTGACACGCTGTATGAAGAGAGAGAGTGTGAATCATCCCGTGTATGTCCAGCGTATAGGTAAAGCACTATTTATAATGAACACCTCTAATTTCTTACTGACGTTAACTTAATCTTTCTGCTATATAATAGCCCAAGGTGAGAAGTATAAGTGTGGCCTATTTTTGAATACCCAGCGTCACAAGGGTACGTTAATGCTGTGACAAACCTGAGATGTGTAACTGAGCTGAGAGTTCAGAGGATCATAGGATCAGAGGATCCTTGTACTTTACAAAGATTTATTAGTACAAGGTTAAAGTAATAAGAATACATTAATAGGATTTCAATCAAATGAAAACGTCAGTGTTTTCCTGTTAAAGATAAACTTGGAAGGTAAAGCTCAGTGTGTATAGTACCCTCATACTAGTCGACATGCAGTGTTTCTAGTGCATGGCTGCAAATTGTACTTAATGATGTAAACTAACCCTTCACTAAGTCCCACTCCCAGCTGGCTGTTGCTACACTTGCAAAGCTTTCATACACACCATTTAGAGCTGTATAATTGCTGCAATAATACTTGTGCAATATCAGAGAGAAGGAGGCGGAAGGGCTACAGTATATTATGCATTTAAAGGCTAGATTGAGAATATATTTGCCAGTTAATGTAGAAACTGTTTCAGTAGAACACATACCACACATACTCACAATACCAGCAAACACAGAAACATGCTGCAAATAGCACAAAAAGTGACAAAAAGGCTTGGAATAAATATTTAAATATTCTTATTGCCGTCAATCTCCAAATGAATTGCGTATGTATATGGTGGTGCTGAGTATTTGCAACATGTATGTTGTCAAGCTGATGATCTTACTTTGCTTGTGTTTGTTTCTGTTTGCATGTGTCCTCTTAAGTTGCAGTGCAGTGAGCTATCTCAGCCACCCTGCAGACATTTACAGACAACTCAATGTTCTTGTCCCATAAGGCGGGTTAATGTCTTATTTTACATGACCTGAATTATGTTTTAGTCATTTGCTGACAAAGCTAAAGTCAAAACTTAAGTTTCTTCATAGACTGCATATGTCTGTACAGTCCGACTATGAAAAGATTCAGTTGTGTGTCAGGTCTTTTAAACAGTTTAATCCACCATCGCTCTCCTTGCCTTTTTGGTTTTAGAAAAGCCAAAAATCTGGAACGCTCTCTAAAATTTGAGGATACCTGCTGTCTTGCTCATTTCTTTTTCACACCCTGTTAGTATTTTTTTCCCTTGTTCTGAAAGCTTGGCAGGCTTCCTTAGCCTAGTTTTCGGTCCTAACTGGGCAGTAGCAGTTTTAAAAGTAGATTGTTGGTTTAGATTTAGATAGTTGTTACGATGTTAATGCTATTAATTTGAGAAGCCACAACTAATACTAATGTTAGTGAGGGGTACAGATTCAAACTTTAGTTAAGTAACGATTCATATACAGTACTGTTTACTATGGCAGGCAACACAATTTTTTTTTTTTTAATTACAGATTATGCAAATCAGTTAAAAGAATATTACATTAGGAAATTACATATACAATGTAAATGAGTCATTTAATTAAAAAAACAGTCAGAGTGTAAGTATTTAAACTAATTGTTTTACTTCAATCATAAAGCGATTGTACTGAAAAACAGTCAACCTCTATAGTGTTTCAATCTCTACCCAATCGTTTAAAGTCAATCTAATCAATCACCACTATCTCACTGCTAATTCTATATATTACAAGTATATACAATTATCTAAATGCTCATAGAAATTCAGTTGAGAGTTCTAGTGTGACTTTATATACACCACAATCTAATTTAAGGCCCAGTACATCTCAATCTGCCCTTTAAATCAATAGAGAGTACCCATATGACATGACATGACATTCACTTTGAAAGGACATTTAAGCAGTTTCCAACAACACAACTTTAACATTAATTCATGTTTCCAGCATCATTCTCAACAAGCACCAACCCAGCTGGCATTTTAGTGGCCTTCATTTAATGGCATATTATTTTTAGCTTCATTAAAAACACATGAACAAGAACACCAGTTACAAACTAAAAAATATGTGAACAAGATCGATTTATCTTTCAAAGCTGCTATAATACTGAGTAGGGTCTTTTTTTGGCTTTGCTTTGGTTTCCGTTTAGCTGGAGGACACACAAGTGGCACAGTTGTACTCTGGTTCCCGATTCTGTGAGGCGGGGATTATCTGGACCAGGAGAAGCCTGTGGAAATGGCTTGGAAACGAGAGGTAAGTGCTACAGAATTCTTTACACTTTCTATACTCCAGACAGCTACTGCTATATCGCCTATTTTAAGTTTTGTTCTTCCATCTATTTACTGTCCCTATTTAATGAGACCTAATAGCCCCTTCAGAACTGCTTCATTAAGAAGCAAGTGATGGAAACATTAAGGAAGG
Source organism: Planiliza haematocheilus (assembly GCA_005024645.1). NCBI lineage: Eukaryota > Metazoa > Chordata > Actinopteri > Mugiliformes > Mugilidae > Planiliza > Planiliza haematocheilus. Next base: position 3,035,019 of record SRSE01000725.1, on the reverse strand, counting down.
AGGCAATTTGTTCAGCGAATGTAATGAGAGAAACCTTTCTGTGTGTCGTCTTGATTATCTCGTCACAGAGCTGGTTTCTTATTAATGTATGTAATGAGTCAGATGGTCACCGACACGTCCTCGCAGCACACTGAAAGAAATAATCAGCCACACTGTACAGTACAAACAGAGAACCCCGATAATAAATTTGAAGTGTGACACTGTAAGTTTTACAAATTATCTCTAAAATAACCAGAGTCATCTTATAAAGTGACATGAAAAGAACAAAGATATAATTAGAAATGATTTTCCAATTCACAAAAACAAGCTTTTTTTTTTTTACTAATTACAGATTTAAATGAAGCTAACAGGCATTATTATGAATGCCTACTTTAGAAAGCATGCTGTGTATTTTAGCCAAAAATAAATTTAATTCCCCACATCTTGGGAATGAAAATGATCAAATCAAAAGAGGGAAAATTGCATTTGTTATTTTTGGGTTTCATCGCAGCGCCTCCTAGTTTTACTCACAATGTGCTTGCATTTTGAAACTGTCAATCAAATCTTGCGTCAGCATTATATCACAAGCAGGGGAGACTGTCACACTGTCAGAATGTCTGACTGCTCACATTAGCCTTCTCCTTCTTGCCTGTTTTACAAGCATGCTCACGTATCACAGCCTTTTAATAATTATAAAATATTACAAATTTATTCAACAGATTATTATTTTATTACAACAGTGTGCAGCTAAATGTGGTTTTATTTGGGGAAGGCTGTATTATTTCATATGTACGGCACATTTTATTATCAGCACTACAAAAATGCTGTAAAATGACACATATATAAACCTCAGCTCCCCAATATGTACTGTATTTATACACATAATGTAGAATGAGGTGAGGTTGTATTCTTTTTGGAATATGACGACAACGACATCGGAAATACACTGATGATCTGGATCTTTTGATTCTCGAACAGGATGTGATTACCACCTCTAATTTATTGGACACTGTGATTGTGTGTTTTAACGGTGCAATGTCCTTTGTGAAGCTCCACTCCTCTCAGCGGAGTTGTGAAAATGACGCCATTGGCTCAAATCGTTACAAAGCCAGGGTGTTAATTGGATCGTTTTGCACTCGTTTATAGGCGAGCGAACGTCCCAATAAATCCCACAAACTGTCTGTTCAATCTAATTTACTCACGGGGTCCTACTGTCGTTTTTCAGTGGCGTACGCTGCCACCTTGAGAACCTAAGCAGCTGTGCTCTCAGCGCTGCTCACTATCACTCTGTGGTATAATTATGACTGCTATTTCTCAAGTGAATTTCTTCGACTTTTCGATGAGGATGGGAAAAGTGTTTGCAGTGTTACCAGGTTAAGTGCAAGCCTCGTTGACCTTTAGAGCTTTCTATTTGAATATGATTAGCAAATGGCTAAGTTAAATACCTGTGACATTTCAAAAACTCAAGTGTGAGTGTGGAATCTGCAAATGGTAGAAACGCTGTATGTAGATTTTAAACAACAAAGAATATATCCGTCGGTAGATGGCTGAAGTTCAAGGAAAAGGACACATAAATGTCAAACTGGTGTGTAATAATTGGAAATGGTTGCATTGATACAAAGAATGAGAATATTGCAGATTCCAGAGCAGTAAATTACCATATGGTTCATCTGTTTTATTCATTAACCCCTGTGTGCACACAGCTGCATACAGATTTACACCTTATATATGCTGTCCGTGTATTTATTCTTGTATTGTACATAAAATAATAACATTTTATGTTTTATTCATTTTCCCTTTCCCCATTGCAACAGTTCTTACTGTTAGACTACCTTAAAATAACTTCCAGTTAAGCTTATAATATAGACTGTGTCCCTTCCAGTGCACCCACTATTCATTGTAGATATGCTCATATCCAGTGGGAAGAGTGTGTGAGATGAGAAGGTGTTACTTCAAACATTTATCCTCACTCAGAGAGTGGATTTGAACAAGCCTGTTGCAGCATTAGCATGTTAGTAATTCATCCTTGTTTAGTGTAAAATATAAGCAGGCTGTTGCTGCTTCTCACTGCTTTTCTTCATGCAGTGAGACGCCTCATAACAGGCTGTGTCTCACTGGTGAATTAGTTATCACAAACTTGTGCTGTGATAAAATCCAGAAAACAGTTTTAAAAGTTTTAAAGTTGTGAATTGTAGTTCTGATCTAGTCCTGAGTTTACAAATATGTCAGATGAATATTTTCATTTAATGGTATATAAAAGGCAGGATCTCCAGTCTGACTTCAGCTCCCTCAAATGTTAAGTTAAGAGTCACTGGTGACATTTTGAATCTTCGTTGCAATTAGAGCTGACTTTCAAAATTCAGCACGGTAGTCTGTCTGGGATGAGTCGTTAAAGGTCTTTTTATGATCCTATTTCTGTTGAAATGTTTAATTACTGCGCTTTAGGGCAGATTTTACTCATGAGATCACACTCAAATATGGTGAGTTTTGAAAGGCAGAGGTGCATTCTTATAGCTTCCATTTGAAGTTGTAGAAGAAGAAAAAAATCAGAAGAGTGAAACAAGCCTTCTCAGGAATATGTTAATCATAGAGAAGCCACAGATTCTCTGCGCAGATGGACTTAATCAGCATACGGTGTGTTTGGGGAAATTAAACAGTGTCAGTAGTAACCCATCAGGCTCCGGTGAAGAAGAATGGTTATTGATTGACACATATCAGTCTGTTGCAGCTTCCTATGAATATAAAATAATTATTAACACACCATTAAATGATTCATAAATTGTCTTATGCAGTATGTTGACATGGCATTCATAAAATGCAATTAAGTGTTTAAATAACTCTTTAGTATTGCTATAAAGCATTTACAAAAGATATGAAAAATAATGTAAAACAGGGATATATGAGGTTTATTGTTTTAAACGGTGTAAATACTCATACTCCTAGTCTTAACGTAGTGTTTTAGACCTGAATAGCATTACTGTACTTTAGGGTATAATTATGTGTTTCCGTCCTGTTGGCACAAACAGCCAATGGTAGTGTTTCTAGTCTGACCGTTCTGACATTTACTGTTCTAATAAGCAGCCGCTGCTGTGCGTCACAACTCAGCCAGACACATTTCAAAACCTACCAGAAACTCAACATTTTCACCTCAATTTTGTCTCTATTTGTGGCAGCTAGTGCACATTTGCATCTGATTCCCATGCACATTCATGCATGTTCCTTTGACTTAGCATTTGTGGTAGATGTAAATGTATCAAATAGGGAACTTTGGGCTGACTGTAAACTTGGATTTTATTTACAATATTACTGGTGCCTGAACTGACAATAACTGAAGGGTAACACCAGAAACACAATCAATGTAGATTCCTCTTTTATTTTCTTGTGGTTAGCAGCCTTTTGGCTGTCAGTTATCTCCCATGGGAGAACTACTGCACAGAAGTTCTTGTTGAAAACTTCAGTACTGTGTAGCCGTGGGGAAACCACCACCGGCAAGTGATGACCAGATATTCACACAACACAACTTAAGAATATTTTGAAGGGATTTCTGAAACAAACAACCAAACAAAAACCTTACAGTAAACCGTGGTTTGGGCCCGTACTGGGAGATTAGAATGATGGACAAAGTCAGCAACAAACATGTGATGGGGTGTGAGGTTTACTCAGCCAATATGTTCTTGGCTTGAATAGATGCTTCCATGCATCCCACCGCGCTGGATGCAAGGCTGCATGTTGAATGAATGCTAATTTCAAGTGTAGAATGAGGTGAAGGCTGCAATACATGCACTAGCCTGTCACACCAGATAGACCCCACAGATATGAGGCACATCTAAATGGAAAAACTTTGGAGAAGATGAAGTCTAATCGTTTTGAATAAATGGGGAAACCTGTGAAGTTGAGTAAGCAATTAGCTAATGCAGTTCACAGTTACTACACCACGCTGTCTATATTCAGCCAAATTGTGTCTAATAACCAGTTGGATGTGTTATATTCTTCACCCAGAACTGTTTTGAGGAATGATTAAAAGGAACATGAGTCATGCTGATGATCTTCTACTTCAGAAAAGATGTCACTTAATGGCCATGATGACCATTATGTGAAAGAACATTATATAAATAGTATGTATGACGGAAATAACATAAAGGTCACATTTGATAGTGGGTGGTTAGGGTGTTATGTGCATTGAAAAGAAGGATAGAGGAAACTTGATCTCTGGGTCCTGCTTGAGTGGGTACTCAATCACATTTTTAAAGAATGTCCTTTCACCTCTGAGGTCCACAACATTAAGATTTTGAAAAATGTGGAGTGTGACACGCCTCGTAAACGGTTCTCAAAAATGTTAACCTTCATCAGAAACGGTATAATCAAAGATGAAGCTTACCTTTTATGAATGCAATGTGACAGAAACGTTAGCATTTGTGAGAGCAGGTGAAGTGAAAGGCCACGCAAATGGTGCTAAGGCAACCAGACACTGAAATAAAATATGTTAAAAATGGATGCCCCTGCAGTTCGAAATCAGAATGTCATTACGTGCAGCGCGTGGCTCTGCTAATAAAAGCCGCTGGGGATGACAGAATGGGGTTGTGACTGGTGGAATAGGTTGGCTAAGAAATGAAACCGTTCAAGGTAAATGGACAGGAATACAGGTAAATGTCAACAGAGACATACAATCATCCCCGCAGTGATGGCACTAATTCAGTAGCTGCTGTTGTTCTCTAGTAGTTTTCCCCACACTGTTTATTTGCATAAGAATTAGGTTCATTGTAACCTATACGCATACGTTATTAATAATATGACGGTTACATAAATGCGCCTAAACAATAGCTATCATCCGTGCACTGCCTGTGTGGAAACCTTGTACATGATGTATGTAAATGACCACCCCACACATTCACAGCAGACACATGGAAACCACACAGTTTCTGTCAGAGGGCAAAATTTAAAAGTCAAATAGAAATCAATGCAATGGATTAAAGGCATGTTTGTAGATCCTCAAAGACAATGAGGTGCTGGGGGGAGGAGAAGTTTCTCTCACTGGAAACGTTGCATTATTTAAATAATTTCCATGACAGAATGGCAAATTTGAACATTGCAGTGTGATAATGTTTACATCTGGTCTCTGTCCATTCAACTATTCCTGTACATAAAGCAGCACCTGACAAACGTCCCTCACTCTCTCACCTCAGCTGGAAAATTTAGCTGTTTGTTTAATTTCTTAAATAAACTTGAATTACATTTGGTACTATTTTTGATATCCTTTGTGCATAATCACTAAATTATTCTAGCTATAATCCTCCATGCCAAGTACCATGCAGACTGAAATATCAAGTGTTGGAAAGGGTAAAAAGAAGAATGTTCCTTTCCACCTTGTGGCTCCGTTGATCGTTGTAATTCAAATGCTTTTATCTGCGGGGCGTTTGCGTTAAGTGTTGCTACTAGAGACACAAAATTTATAATGTCCCTATTGAAATCCTGCAACGCTCATACCGTGTGTTGGAAAAAGTCACGTTCTGGTGAGAATCATGTCTCGCAAACAGTAACTCGTGAATATGTCCGTCTTCCAGCTCATGTTCCCTCCGTAGATTAGATGATTTGGTTTTGGAGCACCTTTGCGCATATATTTGCATATTAACAAGGGTCTCTCTGACAGGGGTATAACTAACTTGCTATAAAATATGCATGATCTTAATATACTTGTGTGAATATTTTCTTACTGATGCGCCATTTAACTCAGCCCTCATTTGCATACATGATTGTGTTTAATTACATTAAATTGAAATATGTGTGGTGTTTATTGTACTAGGATATTAATCAACATAAATACTTTATGGAGTTACTGATTGTTTAGGCTGCACACAGCCATCCAACGTGATGCCTCACACTCTACTTTTACTTTGCTCTTTTATTTTTACTTTTAAAGCTATAAAATAAATAATGATTTTGAATTGTGTGTTAAAAACTCATAAATCCCTGCGCTTGAAAGTTTGTTTTAATAAAACTAGAAGCATTTAAGCATCACGCCCACGTGAAATACAAATCCATGTTTGGTTGTTTCTATCCATGCTACTGACTTGTGGTGCTTCATGACTCATGGTGCAGAAAACTTAATGTAGATTTGCTGCAGTATCAGATTGCACCACCAGACAGAGCCTCTTATTGTGAGATGAGTTGCAGGTGTATCTGCTGACCGCCCTTAAGGGTTGCACAAGTTATAAAACAAGCACACCTCCCTGCCGTACACCATGACCAACGTGGCCTGCCTGGTTTTGCTAACTGTGGAAATAGAGCAGAACGTTGTGAAAAAGGTGGCTAACCGTGAAATCTAGCAATGGTGTCTATGTGTTGACTTGCTCACACACGAAACAAAGACGATGAACAACAGACATTAGACCTGCTAACATCAGTGTTAACAGTTATGAATTAAAACAGTACAGATAAATACAAGTCAGATTTTCTTTGATTTCTTTTTACTCATTATGAACTCTCCTGCTGATCTTGCCTTTTGCTCTTGGCCTTTGTAAGAGCCAGCTGTGTCTGTGCCTGTAAGTTTTATTTATTTATTAATAATATTCTCATTTTGTTGCATAAAAACAGTGTTTGGGCAAACATCCTTAGCACATTCAGGCTTGTATTGCAGCTTTGAGTACTAAATTGGTACGCCTTTCCGTCTCCTTGATCATATACTGATAATTTGATTAGACGGTATATAGATCATTCTGTCAAATTTGTTTAGATTTCACGATGAGCCATTATTGTTTTTAGTCCATAAATCATAGTTATCTAAAGAAGCCGGATAAAGACGTTGTATGTGAAGGTTGAATTAGCATTTCTATACATGATAGCTGCACGAGAATAATCTGAAGAGGTCTGACTAATGACACGGTAAGCTCATTCAAACAAAGAGCTGTAAATATAAAGAATATTTTTTGATAAAATCAGGATTTTTCAAGCACAAATGACATTGAAAATAACTGTTTTCAGATTTTACATTTGTCATTTGCAATAGCAGGGATTCAGCGTTGTAGTGACATCCTTACTTCCCCTTGTGGTTTGCAGGAGTCAGTTGCGTTGGAGAGAGTGGAGAGTCGGCCAATGTGACAGAGTGCCTGCGATGGGCTGGCCCCTTGCCCCCTCAGAGCAGAGAGTGCCGGGTGGCTTGCAAGGACGACTGCGCTCTAACTGCATGGTCGAAGTTCTCTGAATGTGCTGGATGCGGCAGCTCCCGAAGTCGCAAGCGTTCACTCACAGGTAAAGACTCTACTATTATTTACAGACTGTGGGACACAAATGTCATTCGAGGCAACGGTTTCATCTCAACAGTGGAACAGTGGGAGAATCTTCTCAAATTATTGTTGCATGCTTTCATTGACATGGGTGTAGGTTTTTCTGGCAACACATGGAAGCAGAAAAGAGAAGCTTTTATCGTGTCTGACTGTAGAGGATGAGCTCATGGATATTTCATGTAACATTTACCAGCACAGATCTGATACATACCGAATGTGCCAATATACCAGCTGAAAGGATTTATTTGTTCATTTATAACAGTGTTAATTGCTGCATTTGTGTGCTGAAAAGCATATTCTTTGATACACCACAATCTAATATAGCCTCATTTCTCATTCTGGTTCTGTTACTGTAACTTCCTAGCAGCGTTATGTCAGGTCTAAATTAGGTCTCTCACAGTCTGTAATCCCTTATTTCAGTGCAGATGGCAAAATTGGAATTACATGCTGTGGTTGCAGACCAGGCTGGATACTATTTGTCTTCATGAATATTTTATCTGATGCCGGAGGGGTTGTAGTAAACATACCCTGTCTCCTTCTATAATGCTCTAAGAGTCCAACACATGAAATCATCCTTAGCTTTGTGGTGGGTTTCTGTTGGAAGAGTGGGTTTGTAATAGGTCAGTATTTCAAGACTTTTATGCCAACTTTACCACTTGCTAACTTGTATGCTGTCAGAAGAAAAGTGAACTCACCGTAGGGTTGACGCTCTAGTCTGTGGTTAAGGAAGTTGGCAGCATACCAGGGCCAGTGCTTATATAATCCAGCTGTGCTGTAAAACCTCCTTGAGCCATATTACAGTATATTCTGTGTATCCAGACCGAAAGTCATGTTGAAGGTCCAAAAGGCTCTTTTAGAAAAAATGCTGTTTTGTTTTGATGCATGACTCTTAGATTTCCTGGAAGTGGAGAGAACTAAGACACATCCACCCCTATCAACTAAAGCCAGCGTATGTTTGTGGACTGGCAGAATTAAAGGCAGCCACATACAGAGAACATTTAATGTGCACAACAACGTGAACACAAAGCACATTTTTTCAGTCCATTAAAGTAGCCTGAACAGTGGTAAAAAGTATATAATTGTTTATAAATCCCATTATTACGGGCATTTCTGAATTCTGCAAATATAATTGGCGTACCATTATGATTTAATAACCTCCTGTGTGCCATGCCACTTGTTACCCATTACAACATTGTGTTCAAACACTGGCTGGGCTTGAAAGTGGAAAGACATAAATTGAGCAGCCATGCCTACTGTTTAAGGCTTTGTCAGCTCGCCTCCTGCACACAAACAGTGTACCAATGCACTCACGCATGATTGTCTCTGTACTTAGCAGATTTGATATTACACCCCTGACTTAAAATTTCTCACACAAAACAGTATGGGGCATTTTATAATTCCATTGGGGTAGTATGGACGGCTCTGTACTGTTATTTTAAAGCAGTAATATTTTAAATCTGAGCTCGTAGGGTGCCTTTATGTGAGGAATTAGCATTTTCATTCTGGGTGGATTTGCTGCAGGTGTTCCAGTTCCCTGAAGTCTAAAGATGTTCAAATAAGGTGACCTTGTGAGTCTAAATTGCCCATTGCTGTGAATATATTTGACTATCCATTGTGGATCAGAATGCATCTGTGTAGCGCTGCCGCCTCATGGAGAGTCTATTTGAACGATGAATACCAGCAGACAGTACCATCTTATGTCCTTTTAGCTGGCTGGTGGTGGATGAGGCTTATTGATGTGTATTTTTAGTGCTCATGGTTAGCAACACTGGAGAGTGTCGTCATGGCTTGTACAGACGCTGGCACCCTCACATGTCATCTTTAACTGATATAGATATGATGATGCCTGTGAAAAATGGAAGCTTCTTTCTTACATCAGCAACACACAAAAATTCATGTCTTATTTTCAGTAAACATGGCTGCTCCTGCGTAATTATATTGTCACTTTTTGTCAAAAGCTCTGAATACAATTTACTCTAAGAAAGATAGTGAGTGACAAGCTTTTAGTTTGTTTATATTAATTATACCCGCATATTATATGGTCATGATTTGTTGATGTTTAAATGAGACACATTTCTGCTGCCACAACCCAGTTCAGCGGGTTGTGAAAATAAAGGACAACTTAACTTGTGTGGAGGAAACGTTTTAGAAAATGATACAAGCATAACTGTTTTTGCCAACATTTTATTGGCAAGTGTTGAGTTGTAGCTATAGCTACGTTCTCCAGCAGCGAGCTGGAGGTTGTATGGGCACTGAAACGTGAAGTTCTGTGAATTATTTCCCCCACAGATCAGGCACTGGAGTTTCTGTGTGTATATAGGAGCTTAACTGTAGATAAATGGTTTTGCTACACTATCCAACATTGTTCCTGGGCCATTCACAATTGCTCTAACTCTCTTTTTTTTGTCAGAATAAGCTTTTAAGTACCCCATGTGTATCATTCAGGACTGGCGTTTTACAGAGATGCTATAGTTCTAATGGTCAATTTGCTATCTTGAACTGAATTTATTACTTTTTTATTTTATGGTTCAATTTTAACTTGGCTCTTGTGTTTATGGATGTTTTATGATTTCAAAGTTGTTGGTTTTTTTTGCCATTGTCAGGTTACATTTTCATTTTATTTAATTTTATTAAATCCTATACTGCCAAATGCTTTAAGTCCATTCTGGCAAAATCCACTCAAATTTCCAAGAAGTGTAAGGTAAAAAAAAAGCAAGTTTTATACCAGCTAAACACGTAGTCCCAGGCTGGAGTGTAACAGTGGAGGATTGAAGGATTTATTTTACACCTCTGTCATGGGACATGGGTTTTACTGTCATGCATTTTAATAGAGGAGAGGTGGCAGACAATAAATAAAACGGTTAGACTTGTCTGTTCATGACATGACTTAGCTGTTTAGGATGTTCACCATGTAACATGTGCTGTATATGTTGCAGTTCTGATATACTGTATACCAAAAGTATTCGCTCACCCATTCAAATGATCAGAATCAGGTGTTCTAATCACTTGGCCTGGCCCCGGTGATAAATCAAGCAGCTGTCATAAAGACTTGTCAGTGAATTTCTTATGATGCACTTGACTGTGAAATGCTTAATATTCCCAGAACTGCATTTGGTTTGCAACAAAGCAACCATCAGCCACGAGCACACAATGACACAGTAAATAGCAAAAAGCTGTCATACAGAGTACATTCTGTGACCTTGCCCAAGTTCGCATAAGCGTTTAGAATATACACTGCAGCCAGACATAAATTTCAAGTCGTATGAATGGTAAAGCACGCCTCCAGATGGGGAGTCGACTCTGCATGAAGAGGGTGGAGAGGGTTTGCCAGAATGGCCCTTGCCCTCTGAATGGCTCTGACCTGATAAGCATTATCAAGGTCATTCAAGTTAGTGCCAATTGTTTTTTGGCAGAGTTTGACCACATTCTTCATCTTATTCTTATTTGATATGCTAAGGTTCCCAAACCAACAAATCATTGCAAAAGTTAAGATAGACTCAATAAAGGATGAGTAAAACAGTTTAAGAAACTTCTTATCAACGTTAAAAGACCTCAGTTTCCTTAAATAAAACAACCTCTGGTTTACTTTCCTGCAGATGGCATCTGAGTTACTCTCAAAAGACAGTTTATCATCCAGGATGGTGCCTAGATACTTATAATGGTTGACTGTGTCCACAGCTGTACCTTTGACAAAGGTTTGGGCTGTGACAGGTGGATTCTTACGGAAATCAATTTTCATGTCTTTCGTTTTGACACATTAAGTTGCAGATAAGAATCATCACACCATCTAACAAAATGGTCAAGGACTGGTCCGTGGCCCGCCTCATGGTCCTGCAGGAGGCTGACAATCACGGAGTCATCAGCGAATTTAATTATGTGCCTAGACTCAAACGTGCTCTTACAATCATTAGTGTACAACATAAACAGCAGAGGTGACAAGACACATCCCTGGGGTGAGCCTGTGGAACACAACAGAGTCCCGGACAGGGTTTCATTAACACGAGTTCTCTGAGGCCTAGTTGTCAGAAAATCAACTAACCAGCATATAGTTCCAAAATCAACACTGGGTATTTCTGAAAGCCTGTGAGCAAGGACAAGAGGCTGCATACAGTTGAAGGCTGATGAAAAATCAGCAAAACATAGACGTATATGTGTTTTCCTGCCTTCCAGGTGCCTGACAATTAAATTCAATAGTGTCGCCACAGCATCCTCCACCCCTTTCCTGGGTTGGTAGGCGAATTGAAGGGGATCAATCACGGTCTGCGTCATAGCAAGCAAGCTCTTTTTTACTATACGCTCAATAGTCAAGCTTATGTTACTTATTAGTTAGCTATCAACCGTTGACTTTATATAAAGAAAGACGAACCCTCCTTGACCATAAAATTCTTGAAGAGTAGTTTTGAAGCTCAGTGTGGGTAGTACCGGCTATAACCATCTTGGCATTTCCGAGCTAACTGTTTAACTCTCAGCTAATCAAAAAATGGACTACGAGTCGGGCTGAGGCCAGCGGGCATTGCCAAGGCAAACAGCTAGCGACCTGTCACGGCACCCATCTGTCATGCAGCGTGAACACGTCTTTAATTATGCATAATCTATAAACCTTGATATGAATTAAATAGGTGAATTATTTAAAAACCCTGACCTGCACAGTAGTAACAGAAAATGAATAACAGACATTTTTGTTTGGGCCAGATTAACAAGCAGGTCTGTGGGAATCGACTCACTCTGCGTTCCTCCAAAAAGCCATGAGAGGGCCTGCAGGTTTTGACACTAAAGCACTGGCTTCATTTTTCAGCCCTTGAGGTTTCCGCTTAGCTGCAATCTCTGGACAGATAGACTCTATTGATCCCGTGGGGGAAACTGATATGTTAGAGCAGCACAATCAACAAAAGGTTGAGAATAATGTACTGAATATCCACAAAACAAGACAGTGAATCAAATAAAGTTATGTATAAAATATACACAATAGTAGTAACAAATAGGGGAAAAGAGCAGTAAGAATAGATGTGCAGTGAATAATATAGTATATGAATGATAAAAACAAGATGGAAAATGTTGTGTGCAGCAGTCACACAGAGGTGAGCTGCTAGCGCAGGAGGAAGAGCTGTTTTGCTAGCATTGAGCACGCAATCAGATGACAGAATATATTCTCAGCTATTACACCAAAAATTTAACAAGCATTCCTAAGAACCAGTTCAGCCTTTTCCGTCATGCACCAACCAATCAAGAAATATCAAGAACATAATGTGTTTTACAAGCCTAATTAAATTTTACAACTGAGCGTTTCAGATGAAAAATGGAACCTGAGATGGCATCAACAGTTTAGAAATGCGGTCATGTTTTAGCAGTTTAAAAACTGCTGCAAGATCAATGAAGACTGCAATCGGGTGCGTTCATCTAATCAAAGGGAGGAAACGAAGACATCAGTCATCCATTGTCTATCTATTGACATCTTTGTAAAGCCACTTCATCCTTGCCCTTACTGTATAAGCTAAAGGTCTTTCTCTTGGCACTTGCATTTTCACACCTGCTTGGCAATGTTGTTGACAAAGCGATCTGCACTGTGTTATGTGAGTAAACAGACCATTCAGTACAACAATTATTTAAAAGAGGATCTCATTTAGAAAAATTAATGTGTTTAATTAAAAGTCAGCGTATAAAAACAGACTGGATATTGGGGAGTTAAATAGTGAGTGTTTGTGGTGCCTGAAGGTCTATGTGTTGCTATCAACAGTAATGTGGTTGTCAAAGTGAAGTGATGTTGCACTCTCACTTTTCAATCAACCACCAGCAGTGGCGTGGATTGAACAGATTGTCGGTGAATTGCAGTGTGACAGCAGTGAGTTCACACTCTGTGAGGAATGTTTGCAATCAGACCCACTTCAGAAACAGATGGGCTGCTCACTGACTGGGCACTCAGGAGGCTGAGGACACCCAGGATCCATGAAACAAATAGGGGTGCGCAAGTATAGCTGGATTAGCAAAACTGCTGTGCAGGGCTTTGTGTGTGTGTATGTGTGCCTTCTCCATCTGGCACAGGTCAAGGAATTCCGTTAGCACTTTCATTTTACAGTACACAAGGTGTTTCCTTTAATTCTGACAATTACATAGTAATTTGCTTATTCACTGGGGACGGCAATTCATTAAAGTGTTGACTGGCTGTTGCCTCTGGGGGCCAGCAGGATTCATTTGCACCAGAAAACAAGAAAATAACCACCTCTACAGCAATTTTGTATGAACACAGAAATCTGCTCGATACCGCCGTGTGAAACGATGATTCCTAATTGTAACCATGTCAGTAAAGAGTGGTTGGCTTTGCTTGTTACAGCCTTACTTGGCCGATTTGCTCATTTGTGGTGGTGCATTCCTGGATAAACTTTGGTATTTTATTATTTTCTGTGTGCAGTAACACTACATTTTGGCATCACACACACACTTAGAAGTAAAGCAAGACGTAACACACAGTACTGCATCACAAGACTCTTTGTTACCTGAGGGATTATTATACAAATGCAGTGGCTTTATATTCATGTTACAGTAATATAATATTTTATAATTGTGAGGCTGTGCTGACATTTTCAAATCACGAGGGAGGGAAGGTCATCAAGGGAAGGATTCACGTATTTATAACTTGTGAGCATTTTACGTCATCTGACAGCCCGAGATAGCAGGTTCAAGGCTCCTGGTGCATCCGCTTGTCACACATTAATGGAGTCTCCAGATGGTTTAACACTAGAAGTCCCAGCATTTTTCTGCCTACCTAGAAGACCCAGAGAGGGGTCATTTGACCTGGCTGCTTTTCTCGAATACACTAATCACTCATGTTGTTATGGTAATGAGGCCAGGAGAGGTGGTCACACCTTACAGTGGTGAAGTCATGTTGGCTACTTCTGGGTTAGGTTAGGGGAAAATAGTAGTAATCTTGCTCTTAGAGGAAGATACTAATGCACAGGCTCAGGTTGTCTCCTCAATAAATTAAAACCAGAGTCTAAAAAGGAGCTCCTCCTTCCTTCAACTTAAAGTAATACAAAATTAATTATGGGGCCCTCAGGAAGGGTCAGCCAAACACCAATCACCAGCGTCACCATTCCAATATAAATAAAAAGCCTACTCGAGGAACCAACCCCAGTAAAGTTAGATTGCAGAGAAAAAAGCTCACTCAGCAGGTCATTCGACTCAACCACGGTAAGTGATGCATTTACCAGTGTCGGTTAGGGTTAGGCATAAAATGTATCAATAATTTAAAGACAGGAATTGAGCGTAGGGTTCTAAATGGTTAGGGTTAGGTACAGGATCAGAATTGGTTAAGTTTAGGCATTTGGTTAGGGATTGGTTAGGTTTAGGCATACAGTTCAATCATGGTTAGGGTAAGGTCAACCGGTAACAGGATAAGGCAATAAATAATTTTCAAAGATGGTCTTACGAAAAAATATTTCAACATAAATATTAATCCTAAATCAACAAAAATACATAAATAAAGATAAATAAATATATGAATAAAAAGCTAAAAAATAATTCATAATTTTAACCTTCCTGTTCGTTTTTGGTATCTCCCTTCCCCTCGGAAACCCTAACCCCTAACCCTAACCCACTGCTGCAATTTCAAACATATGGGGATTGTTTGTCAACAACTGCATCACATCCTACATCCCTGGTCAACACATCACCATCGACGAACAACTTTTCCCGTCCAAGACTCGCTGCTGTTTCCTACAGTACATTGCATCTAAACCAGACAAGTTTGGGATCAAGTGAATAAAAGACTCAAATGTTTGTCACAATTCAGTTTGAAGGGGATTATAACCATTTGGTATTGCAAACTATTTTACTATCTAACTCCAATCCAACTGGTTGGATTCGATTGGATTGTCACTGTATTCCCAAAACTGAATGCAAATCCTGCAGGGAGGCCAGCTCTCTTATCAAATGTATTATTTGTTTAGTATAGACAAGAACATGAAGGGGTGTTGACAGGGTGTCTCCTAACCATAACCCTTCACTGACAGCACAATAATTATAGGTGCTGAGAAGAGACAATATCTGTTTTTTCTATTGTTATTCTATGATGATGATGATACAAAGCACATGATCAATCATTAGGGAGCTTTCTGAGCTGTCGCAGAGCTTGACAGGTTATATCTGTTACTTGTGTTGAAAGTGACATTTTCTGACAGGATCACACGCCTTCCAGCTGCTGTGTTACTTCCCAGGTCATGTTTATTTTTTAATTTCGTCATGCATAATCTTTTCTTTTTTTTTCATTTTAGACAAATGATTTATGTCTTGAGATACTCACATGTACCGTTATCAAGATGGTCCCTGATGTCACCCGAAGGATTCCTGAAGAGTGGTTGTGAAGATCACTGCGGTGGCTTTGCCTGTCGCCATTTTGGCAGTGAATGACTCCAACTAATGTAACACAGAGCTAATCCAAAAAATCAGCCCCTCAACAGCTGTATGTAAACAAATGAACGAGGTTTTTAAGATCCAAACACTTTTTTACTCTGTTGTAGCATAATTACTCTTCGTTAGATTAATCAGAAGTAATACATTTTCAATACAGTAACCTCGATCTGCTGACTTGAAGGAATGCACACGACAGCTAAATGACTGCTATTCATAAACATTTCTACAAACTATTGAATAAATCTAGAGATAGACGATATGATTTTATTGTCGTGACTAGACTCATTGAATAGGCTTCAAAATAAACATGCAGCAAAATACAAGGCTAAGTGAGATTCACCAAAAACGTGAATGAAAAATTGGCTCATTGATTTAATTTACTGGTGTAATTTGGGCTTGTTCAAACTTTTCATCAGGTTTACATCTCAGTCCATCAGTAACACTGAGCTGCACAGGTTACAGTTTGACTTACTTGTACAACTACATACACATTTTAGTCCTGTCTGTTTGTTGATTAAGTGTAGAAATGTTATGAATTTCTGACTGAATCCCAAACCTCTCATCTTGGGCTCATGTGTCAGTGAGAAGATGGAGAGGAGAGTCTCTTTTGTCTTTGCTATAAATCTTAATATCTTGCCAAACCCAAGCTCTCTTTCCAGAGTTTGGCCCCTATGGTGGGAGATGAAAAGGTCATCTTGGAACATCCCACACATCTCTCACTACCAGACCGTCTGCAGAAAAGAATTACAAAAGAATTACAAAATCCAACATTACCTTTACCCTTAAACAAAGATAAATCACTGTGAGGTCCTCATTACAGTGTGCTGTTCAGTCTGAAGTCTGTTACACAGTAAATATGTTTATTTCTGCGTTATAGCTGGGCATTTTAACATCAGGGTCTATGGGGTTTGACTTGTTCACTGCTTGGTTGTCGATAAGACTTATCGTAAATGTTCACTGCTGTCAATTTCTTTCAACTCTCTATCTATCTTCCAATATCCATTGATAAATATCAGTTCTTTATAGTTTCCAGTGCAGCTGAAATAAGCGTGCCGAAAGTGTGCCAGAAGCATTTTGGCACCAGATTCTCAATTAAAACAAGACTCGGTGGATGACACACTAACCCACCAGACACACTGTTGCAGATTGAGGAAAGGTGGGCATACCAAAAAGCCAATTACAGCACTTAATCACGAAGTAAGAGCCAAACAGAACATCACTAATGATATTACAGTGTGTGAGTGTCTGTGTAGGTTTCTATTGTCTCTCCATTCCTCCACTATTGTCAGCTCCTTGAATCAAAGACTGTGCCCTTGTGATCATTAACAATAAACCGCAAGCGCTATGTGCTGGTGAGAAGTTATGTATAAAAAAAGAAAGAGAGAGAATAAATGTGCATTAGGAGAAAAAAAAATTCAAGGGAGAGATCTCTCTGCGTTTCCTCCACTGTGAGGGAACACTGTATTGCTGTAGTGTTTTATTCTTTCTGGTCTTCGTGGCAGCACACAGTGTCTGTACGTGCCGTGCCTAAATGTGGTGCATTTGCACAGAGATGCCATACATAGATGATGATTACAGAACTTACGTTTCAGTTGAATAGAGCAATACGTGCTGTGTGTTCTTCTACATAGTATGTGTAAGTAGAATTCTATATTCCACTGAAGAGCAATTACTCAGGTCCAAACTTAACTGACACAGGCGAGAAGTATGTAGCATTCCCTTAAGGGACTTCAAAATAAATAGAAAAATTAAAGTTTAATATGCCTGCAGACAGCACCAATCGTTCCCTGGGGTACCTTAGCATCCCACAAAAAAGAATAAGTGCTTTCTTTTAACTGATCATGGTGCACGTTTGACTGACAGGTGTATCATTTTTTATGTCTGAAATAAATACATACAAACCTATAGGCAACAATGTAATACGACAATCCAGTGAATGAAAAGATTCACATCCATCCTGGCACCTATTTCAGCCACATAATGTACATTGAGAAAGAGTCTGTGATTTGACTACAGCGTTTTGTGGTGGGATAAGTCAGACGAGAAAAGCACATTTATTCTCAAAATTCAGTTTCTAGCAGCGGAAAAGTACTCGGTTGCAGACAATTTAATGACCTTTCTTTCTCAGTATGAATGCGTCTTTGTTCAAATGCCCTGGAATAAATGTTATGCAGAAAGTAGCTAATGTCAGTCTACTCCCTGTTAGAGCATTATGTAATGCTCTAAACAGTTTTCGTATGATGGTATGATGGTTATAGCACGCTAGATCCTCTGACATCGCCTTAGTCCATCTTTGGTCTATTTTTTATTTTTTTTGTATTTCTGCAGACAACTGCGGTTTCTGCTTAAATCTGGGCGAGAATAATGAAACGGTAATGCCAGTTTCTAAACCAAGCCAGCGCCTTGTGGAGTCAGCAGCGGAAATGGAGGAAATAATTCCCGCAAGAAATTGCAACAGTGATCTCATTAGTCCCAAAAACAAGCCAGTGGTTACAGTGGAGATGCTGGATATATGCGAGCAGCGAAAGACATGACAGTGTGTGCCTCTGTTACTCACAGTCGCGTTGATACAAACTAATTTACTCTTCGTTAGTGGCAATACTGGTAATGTAGTCTGCTCACCTGCTGATATTGTGAATCATAAATTTTACAAAAAGATGTGATTCATATTTATATATTTTTTTGATTAGTTCATTAGTTGCCATTCCTGCTTGAGGTTTCTTTTTATTTTGCTTTGTATCAGCTGTTGTTTTAATCAGACAGTAAACCCATTTATGCATTCAGCAGCTCAGTCTCTGTTCCAGTGTGGGGAAACATTTCAGCCCTATTCATGCAGCATTTCTCGTCACCCACCCAATGCACTAACTTTCTATTCTTTGGTCCATCTTCCACCAAGGTCGCAGCAAAAAGAAGGAGTTATGCCTAAACGGGAAATTGTACCCACTGGAGGAGTTGGAGGCTTGTCCATGCGATGAGTTTTTATCCCAGCCCTATGGGAACTGGTCTGCTTGCATCCTCTCTGATGCTGCCGTTCCGGGGTCGCTGCAGAGTTGGATGAGTCACCGGGAGGTAAAGGAGTGTGGCCAAGGTCTGCGCTACAAAGCCGTGGCCTGCATTAACCAGCAGGGACATCTGGTTAACCCTACGTTCTGCACAGACTCAGGTAGGACAGAAATAAACTGCACACATATTAGCGACAGTAACTGATTGCCCATCACAAGACCTTTAAACCTGACCAGGACTAGTATCTGGATATCAGTTTGGCTTTTATTCTGAAATAAAACTGATATTAGTGAAAACTTAATTTCAGTGCCTCCTTGTAGACAGTGGAAATGTTTAATTGCTATGTCTTATTGTTGTGACAGTTGTGTATATAATGCCAATAAAGCTGAAATTGCAAAAACAAAAAGCATTATACAAAACCTAGTGAAAAGCCTTGGCAGAGTATAGGAATGAGCCTCTCATTAGTCAGATAATTAGCTCGCGGTGTCACAGTCAATGAGTCTAAGGTCTGGCATAAAGAACAAGCCGGTGGCATGTCTGTCTGACATCATTAATGTGATCCTCACTGCAGCTGATGACCAAGTCTGAATCAGACCTTCTCATTCTGTCTGCCAATATTCACTTGCAGGCTACGTTGTGGAGGTTTGCCACATCCCTTGCCCCCTAGACTGTAAGCTCAGTGACTGGTCTGCCTGGTCGCCCTGCAGTGCATCCTGCGGCAGCGGATTGAAGATCAGGTCCAAGTGGCTCAGAGAAAAAGCTTTCAATGGGGGACGCCCATGCCCTAAGCTGGATTTGAAGAACCAGGTAAGGCCAGAATCAATGTTGTTATATACAGTGCAATATGGCATCCAAGACAGAACAGTAAGTGGATAGTTTGAGACATTGTATGACAGTTATTTTGTCCACCACTTACACATTAAAATAATACATTTAAAATTACATATGGAGACACAGCCAAAACAAACAAACTGGGGATGACCTTATCACCTTCCCTAGAACTGATGCTGTAATTTTGGAGGGACTCATATCATAGAATGCAGATGAGGTCAGTCATTACCGGGAGTCTATTTGTGTGCACTACCACACAACTGGTAGGAAAAAAAATGCTAATAGTGTCAGCACTCCCGTGTTTTACACAGGTATACAGCATTATCTTACTGGGGATATTAGTATGCTGGATGCAGTTTGCATCTTAATTCTTTCTCTTGTATGTTTTCGGAATACTTTCCCTTGGCCCTCATTGTGCCGCAGCCAATTGCTGTCACAGTGGAACTGTTGCATTCTGCTCACATTTCAATGACAAGGTTTATTACCCATCAGACAGTGGGACTCCTGGGTGACCTGTTCATTTTCTGGTGTCTTCAGCCAGACCGAATTATTGGCCTTGCAAGACATGCCCTTTCCTTGACATAAAAAAAAAAACGGGGCAACGTTGAGCTTATAGTGAGAGGACAAGTGGACAGATGGGAGCTTTTGATATTCCACAGTGAGATTTTCTCTGCAGCTCTGAATATTTTGTGACAGCACATCTCTCGCGGGGGGTCACGGTTTAAAGAGGGGACTTGTTTTATGAATGCTGCCTGTATGCTTGAATGGGCTTGAAAGGACGCTTTGGTTTGTAGAGGTCAGTATGGAGATGAGGCCTGGGTGTTTGAAAAATATTCCAGTGGATATTTGTGTACAGATGGTTAAGTGTCCACTAACAAGGTCTATATGGCCCCTGTTGTAATGCCCTGTAATAACCTTCGCTACTGAAATTGGAGCTTGTGGCTGGTCATGTCCTCATGAATTTATCCCGAGGGTGGAGTGTGGGACATTGTTAACATTATTAAATTGGCCATTTGAAGTGAAATACATCTGTTCAAGGTGTGGGTGGAAATATCCTATAACCCTTATGCTTGTTCAATAGGCATAGGTCTGTGAGGTCACTTTTTCTCTTCTTTACAAGGAAACGTCTGATTTGCCTCAACACTGTATCAAAGAAATCCACTTTCCAGTTGAGTCAATGCGCTTTAAAGCTCTGACTTGGTACTTACGGTCGGTTCTTGGTTCTTAATTTATTCTCTGTTAGCATGCTGCGTAACAAGGAAAATTCTCAGTCCTAATGGCTACCCTCCACTTCAAAAAATACTTGCTCCCTTATCGCTGATGGTGAACTGTGAACCGATCTCCAGCGGAAGTCTAGCCTCGCTCCCAATAGCAGATGTTTCCCCTTGAGCCACAGCCAGAAGTGATTGGCCTGACTGAGATGAAATTTACAGTGCACCACAAATCATCCTCTCGTCACACGGTTGAGCGAGCACGAAAGACGGGGGGGAGAGGAAGAGAGAGAGAGGGAGAGAGTCAAAGAGAGCAAGGAAGTGCCGCCGTGAAAATAATGAGCAGAAATGGCTACGGTGTCAAACAGGCTGTGTAGGAACTGGTCTGGAAAATAAACTCTAAGTACGCTGTTAATGAGGTAGTTCGTAAGATTTTTTCCATTTGTAAAATGCGACCATGAACAAGTTAATCATGATGAATAATTCATACATCGCTTTCAATGAAAACGCCCCCTCAGGCTCTGGTGTACAAGTGGGAAAAGAATAAAATATAGATCTTGCTTTAAGTGGAACGATACTAAATACACTATAGGCTTGTTTTCACTTAATTCTTTGCTAAACTCCCCCGTTCAGCATCTGTCCGACTACAGCTTAGAAATGGCAATAGGATGTCTTCACATGTTGAAGTGGTGCATTATAATAGGTTCTCTGTATTTCTTGTTTTTGTGAGAATAAAAGTGTGATTTGAGTTTCGGTGCTCTAATTTAACTTTCAAACATTAGCATGTGAATTTAACTGTCTTACAAGAATAGCCAACTGCACTAACATAGCATCCAACGTCAAGGAACCTAATGTTATCATGTACAGGTTATGTTAGCGGGAGTGTAGGCCAACACAAGCACCTTAGGTCTGATCTTTATTAGATTTAAGAAGGTTTATGCTTCAACAAATACACTGCAGTACATTGCATTTGTAATACTTGGACTATGTAATATTAACTTAATTAGCACTCTAGCACCAGGACCAGCGTCCAAGGTCAAGGAGCGTTTTGTCATTTACAGGTTAAGTTACAAAAACCACATCTGATCGTATGGAAGCCTGCAGAGCTCAGCATTTATAGATCTATCTCTATCAAATCTATATCAAATTTGATGTAATAAGTAACTTAAATATATTTGAACTCCAGTAACATCATTAACACATGTGATCTGCACAGTGGCTAGACTTGAAAGATATGATTTGACAATAAAAAGGCAAAACATCTTTTCTAAACATATAAGCTATTATTTGGCCCAGGATGTAGGTTAAGCATCAGAATTATATTCTTGTGTCAATTGACAATGTACGGTCTGATCATAAATTGTACTGGAAAGTATATTCACTACTGTAGCTCTACGTTGCATTATAAGATGCTGTTACTGTTTCCATAACCTCTTTGTGGATCATCAACAGGCGGGAATGCTTTTATTTGAGCTTTAGCCTTGGGCCTTCTGTACAATATCACGCAGTGTGTTGCCATGTTGGGTATATTTTAAACCCTATGATGGAAGGCCTAATTCAAACCATTATCTTAATTAGCAGTAGCACCAGCTTCACAAGGTTTCTGTGATGGTTATAATTTCTGGTCAGAGTCTGCCTCTTTTCTTCTCAAAATAAAGCCACTGCTTCATAAATGAACATAAAAATGGATACCTCCTGTTTCCATGTTGTGGGATAAACAAGTTCTAACATATCTTGGTTTTATAAAGTCAGCCCGGGCCAAGCCAAGGCCACCATACAACATGTAAAATTTCACTCTCTGATTCCTTTACAAACCAAAGATACACCGCTTCCCACTCAATGGGATTTCTCACACAAACTATTTTTTAACAAAATGGATTCAGTGAATAGGTGACTTTGCTATCTGTGGTATTGTATCACATGCACGTCTCTGTGTCCTTCACTGATCATAAGAAAATAGAAAATCATCTCTAGACTGGAGTTACATACAGTATTTTTCATATTGTTAATTGTGTAAGTGACATATGCAACAAAATCCTCCATAAAGCTTTAGGAAAGAGTGCTGTTTTTTTCTTTTCTCTTTTGTGCACACGTACACATTAGGTAGGGTCTATCGCACAGTTATAATAAGGCCCCTGATCCTTTGAATCCTGGACTGCTTAGAAAGGGTATTTATCAAAGTTTTTGTAGGATTTTTAGTTTTACCACAGTGCGATATTTTTTCTTGTCTTGCACCAAGAATTTTTGGTTTGCGAAAGCATAGTCTGTATCCGATTTCTTTCTTACTTTTTATTTAAACTCATACCACATAGCACAGATCATCCAACATTTGAATGTTGATCAAATGGTGAATTTTGGCACAAAGATTTTACAGTAGCAATATTTGCAGCCCGTGTCAGAACAGAAGATGCCCTGGGAGACTGCCATAGAGAGCTAACTGATGTCAAGGCGGAGCTCCCGGAGAAACACACAAATTGGATCTATAATTACAGGAGACATTTGAATTTCATCATAACTCCCACAAGTGTTTGCTGCCAGATGCTGAGCTATCAAGATGCATATTCACTTCCTATATAAACCGAAAGGATTGCCTTGACACACTGGAAGCCTCTCTGACGGTCATATAGTTATTTTTAAATTTTTATTGTTTCCTCCATGCCCCCACTCTGGCCCTATCTAATGGAGAAACATCCTTTCTATAGATCTTAAGTACTCTTCCAACATGTTTTGTGTGTGTATGTGACAGAGATCTATAAGGATATTGAGGACATGTGTCTCCCTCTCTGTCCTCACTTCTTGTATTTTGCAGCTTGCAAACGAAAGCCTTCATATTACAGTTGTTACAATTTGATTATAATTATTGACTCTTGATAATCGTTGCTCGTACTTTTTTGGTTATATACTGAGAATACACATATTGTTTCTGCTATATTTTTTTATCTCTTTTTTTAAAAAACAAGTGCACTGTAAGAACCCCTCACAAACAAGATACCAAACTCGAGAGAGTTTATGCTGTTTATGTAAAAATCAAGCAAACTTTAATCTCAGTTATCAGCAGCAGAAACGCTCATGCGTAGTTTTTCTAATTATCTTGTAAGACTGTGTGGTCTTAGCAGATTAGTCATTCCCATACGCTGACATGTTTATTTTGCTCCAGTCGTTCATTTTGCTGTGGGTTGTGTGGGGCTAATCACCTATTAGTCTTAAGTCTGTATTTTTGCTTTCTCATAACAGCAGCCCCCATTAATCTCCACAGTATTACTCTCTTCTATATATAGAATTCAACAAGGTCATGTATTTTCTTGTATATGTGTTAATTGATGCACATCAGGGTGCATATGGATCCTGATATTTTCTCTTGTTTTGATGACCTTTGTGTTGTGAATGTCAAATATAGAGAAACACCTACAATAAAAATAATAAAGACTCAGCTAACAGTGAGGCCTTTTGTGATAATTGGAGTGTTATGTTGGATATTAAACAACACTTGAAATTACATTTGAATATTCCTATATATTAGTATTAATGGCTTGTCACAGCTGAACACAGATCTCATGTTGAAAATAGAAGCTGTGAAGACACCTGACTCTCAGCTTTGCGGTATAAACATCGCAGCAAACTTCAAAGCTGTTTTGTTCTTCACATAGTATTTCTCTCATGCTCTTAAAGTCTTTAATAAACATCCAGACAGTCTGATCATGCCACCTCAGGGCAGATTTATGCAGGACATTCCACCTATCTAACATTAGTGTTGTCCACAGACACACACTTCAAGGGGGAAGTCCACGCTGTTGGTGGTACGGCGTCACTGACAGTCTCCTACGTGGTGTATTCCTTCATACGTATGGAGTTGTCAAAACTGATTTCCCAGGGTCTCTGCGTTACTTCAACAAACGAAGCATTTGGTACTTTCTTGGTCATTGCGTGTCACGATTTGATGCGCTGGCTTAGTTCAGCTAGAAGTGTGTGTGCTTGGCGAATGTCATTAAGTTATGAGGCGGCTGGAGCTGCTGGCTGTGGCGCCTGTTTAGACGAAACAGACTCGAAAACAGTCGGATGCGGTTTGTTATAGTCATTAATTTGTTCTGGAGTTCTCATTGCTTCCCAGCAGATCTGCTGGTGGGCAATGTCATAGTGCCTGCTGATATGGCTGCCAAGCTAAAGCTCTAATGGTGCCTCTGTTTCCCTCAGTCTTTTGGTCGTTCCTTCTTTAGCGACGTATCAAAATATTCCTTCTACTGTTACATTCTGCAGTGGCTTGGTTAGTTTCAAAGTACTGATATTTCCTCTTGTTGATATTGTTCTGGAAAGTTTTGTGGCTTAGCTTTGCTTGTGGTTATAAGTAGATAGCAGTATTACTGTATTGCTTCTGAATTCTTTGACATATTCCTTATTTAATTGGCTTCAGGGTTTTTTGGGTGGGGAGGTTCACATCACGTTCAGGTTTTCTCTACACATGTCATATTAGCTTTAAAGAAACATAATTAACTGAAACCACTGAGTTATGTGACAGCTTCGTCTGTTGTTATAAATTGGGTCTTTTCTTAAACTTGTCTGTATTAGCTGTACACACTCCATGAACTCGAGGCCATGTGCTGTTTATCAAACAGGGGATTTAGTCTTTTCTGTTCGCTTGAACTTGTTAAAAATACTTTGCGGATTATTGGTACATTGTCAGAGGAACAGGGACACGATGGACAGCGGCCCTTGCGCATCCACACCTACAAAGAGTCTTTAAAGACTCGTCCTTGTACCTTAATTATGAGCCCCAATAAGTTTCTGTTAATCTGTTACCGGTCACGTATTAAGGTAAGTGACTGATTACTCGGAGGGTTGTATGATTTTTTTATTTTTTTATTTTTTCATCTGGAGTTCAGAAACATACTGTATATCTGCAAGGCCTCTCAAACAAGTGTGTACTCAAGTGGTTACAAACTTCTTTTAGCCCTTCAGAGGAAATTCTTTGACAAAGCACTCAGAGTTGCCCCACTTCCAGTATTACATCCATGTCACGTGTACACAGATGCCTGCTTGTCTAATATTCTATTGTATCAAGTTAATAGTTAGCAGGTGTTCTGCAGATTTACACTGAATACATTTAAATGTTAAACATAAAATATATATATATTTTTTTTTTCATAAAATAGTAAAATTGGCTTACGGTCATGGTGTACAAGGACAAGCAGAAATATGAACAGTCCCTTTTGCAGGCACTTTAAAGGTACATGTTGACTGGAGAAAGAGAGGGAGAATGATGAGAACATGCAGGTCTGAATCCACTGATAGGTGGCTGATGGTCGTGTTTGTTCCAGGGATGGCAGAACCACACAACCTATGTAGTTTGTTGTTAGTAATGCACTGTGATGGATACGCGCCTTCCACAAGCAGCAATAAGGACAAGCAGTCCTTGAGTATGTCAGCTCAGATACAGTCTCCTCATGCTGCCACAATGTTTCCAACTCCTAAAAATTATTTTCCATGCCAGAAATGCCGTCATGTTACTATGACAGCCAGCAGCCATTAGTCATCATGTCAGCTGCTTCAGCTTACCTTAATGTTAAAAACACTTTTAACATGAGGATGTTAATATTTATTGCTTTTCCCTCTGCCTTGACACTTAGGATATGTAAAAAAAACAAAAACTAAAAAAAACGTAATTAATATAAATGTCAAAAAAGGCAATGAAAATCACCTCAGTTCGAAGCTTGCAAAACACTGACCTGGAGCACACGGAGGTGAAAGAGCAATGACCACTCTATGAGCCATTATGTCCACCTACCGTGTAGACCCATAAGTGCTTTTCACAGCTGTTTTGTGCCAGATTGCACCACCTGCAGCGAAATAAGCACCTCTTCTTCCAGGTGTGTTGAGAATGTATAATCGCCCCAAACCTGGGGCTGCCATAGAATACACCCGAGCTAGACAACAATAACAACCACACTCAACATGCATTATCCTTATGTTACAAAATGCACACAACATTCAACCATATACGGTTCTCTGCCTACTGTATACAAGTTAAGTTTTCAGATGTTGTATTGGGTTTAACTTGAATCACTTGTTGGCCGACAGTACATATGATGTTGTGGTACTTGGGTATCAGTATTTTGTATTACTTGTCATCTAGCACACTGTAGTCTACAGCAAGTCGACAGACTGGCCAAATCTCTAATATTAGAACAATTTTTAGTTAGTTGTTTTGTTTTTACCTGACTTCACCCAAGTGGTAAGCTCAGCTCTCTCCTTCATTAGAGTGAAAGACTTTTGGAGCCAAAAGCTGATGGGGCTACCTGAGGCCAATGAGGTGTAATTAACGTAGAGCAGTGCTTGGGCATGTGTTATTCTACCCCTGCAGAGCTAGCTCTAAGAGCAAGGTGTCTCCCTGCATTACAAGCCATGCATATTATTAAGGCGGTCTGAAGAGCTGCCACCCTGAAAGACTAGAATTCACAGGCTCTCTCAAGCCTCTAGCCTCCCAGATGGTCCACAACATTTATTTCAGATACAAAGGTTAATCATAGCTTCTAACTGCTAATTACAGAAACAAATTGTACTAAGTGCCTGGGTGAATTTTAAATACATTCTTATCATTTGATAACTACTGTGTCTTTTTAAGGACAAGATTGTTGCATATTTGCTGTGTGTTGACACCAGTTGACAGTGTTTGCTCTCTCCCTTTATATTTCAGCCTTGTAGGAAGTGACCGTATTTAGGATGCTGTGTGTAGGATCCATTACAAACCTTTGCATGCAAACACAAGACAGAATCAGCTCAATCATGTGCTGTGAGAGAAAAGAGTACTTGAGACCTACAGCAGCAGTGAATTCCTTCAATAAACAGGATGAATCCAGAAGTGAAATGGTGTGGTCAAGTTCGCTGGCATCTCTTTAGTTACAAACAACTGACAAACCACACACTGAACGCAGGCAAAACAAAAAAGACAACATAACTCGTATATGGCAACACAAAGAATCCTCTTTCAGTTAAGTAGTCGGCATCCAAGTGGCAGCTCATACTCCATCTCCAGTGTGTTTAAGTGTCTTTTGCCCCTGACTGTATGCTAAGAGTATACTGAAGCCATACTGGAAAGCAGTCATTAAAAGCTATTTAAAGAAATATGGCCAGGAATATTGTTAAAATGTTCCAATACACTGTTCTCCACTTACATATTTGTTGCAGTCCCTTACTTTATATTGTACTTGATGGATGATCAAGTGGAAGGGTTTTAGCAGCGTTGCTTCCCTGGAAGTCGGCTGAGGCCTTTACGTATTCAGGACTTTGCCTGCACGGGTTTCCTCTTAATTGTAACTTCTAATTTGTATGAGCCCTGTGATAGACCTGCTCTATCTATGGGATAAATTAGGAAGAGATAATGGATGGGGGGATATTAGTGTGTGTATTGTGAAAATTACTCTTCAATCATTGTGCCTTTGTATTTCAATTGTTCAGACCACAGCGTGGAGCACTCATCTTCTTTAGGACTAGGTATACTGTGATGGACAACCAGTTGATGGAGGCAGCAGCATCACTGTAAAAAAATAAATCTCATTTGTAAATGGGTATGTTTTGCAGTGGCTTACAGCATATTTGTACTGCAGTAAATACAGCATGTATTGCATGCATGGTAAGGATCATTATACAGTCTGGCTTTATTCTTGCTTTTATTCTTGTTTTTACCCTGAAAAGCATCTTGTGCACCACTTGGTGCTGGAAGGTGCTCTACAAATAAATATTGATTGGTTGATTGATTGATTGATTGATTGATTGATTGGTTGGTTGGTTGGTTGGTTGGTTGGTTGGTTGGTTGGTTGGTTGGTTGGTTGATTGGTTGATTGATTGGTTGGCTTTAGCTCACCACCTCTCTGTCTTTGTTTTTAGTTTCTGCTGTCTTCAAAATGTTTGTAGTCATGTAGACTTTCCATACTGGTACACATTATCTCATCAACTTTGTTTTTAGAAATCTCAGCATTAGAAATGGCATATAGATGCAGACTTTTTATGTGTGGTTCCTGAACATATGAATATTCATGTGATTGAGCAGTATTCACAGAATAAATAATACCTATTCATTGCTTGTGATCTGCTGAAACTAGAATAGAGTCTTGGACACAACGCAGTCACAGTCACTGGATACAGTAATTTCTTCATTTTAGTCGGTCACCTACATTTTCAAGCAGCGTTCAGCATTCTGAAATGACTGGAATGACTTCCCCGGTGTGTCAAATGAGCATGTGTTTCTTTGCACTTCATATATAATACACATCTGAACTCCAAAACAAATATGAGGCACTGGCTCTAGAATGTGCTCATTCAGATGTTTTTTTTTTTTTTTTTTTTTGGTATGTGTAAAAAGATATTTGACCACGGATATTACTATGGTGCAAGGTTAAGTGCTTGCGAAATGCCTCTGCTAATGCATTCCTGTCTTGTTGAGATGGGTCCCGGTAATAGATTACAAAGTAAATGAGAAAAGGAGATTAGTTCAGAGCTTGATGGGCAATCAGTTTGTGTAATTATGGAAAGGCATGGCATCGCCCTGCGGTAGAGCCAACACAGCAGTGGGTCCAAGGATGTTAGACATAGTGTAAATCTTGTAAGGGCTTTGGTCCATTGACATCCTTGATGGTTAGAAAACGAACTGGGAGGCAATTATGAGAAAGAGGTGGCAAGAGAAAGAGGATGAGACAGTATGTAAACCAACTCAGTGGTCAATAAGCAACGGTTGAAAATCATTTTACAGCAGTCATGGTTATGTCTCTCGTGGGCATGGCTTGGTGTAATAATTACAGGCAATTACACATCGCAAGACCTCTGTGTGCTTTAGAACTGAAACACTGGAGAGGAGTACATCTACAGAATAACATATAATACTTCATGTCTAGGTGCTAGCCACCTAATCTGAATTCATTTTTGCTTATTTGGTCCCCTGTTGTGGTCGATTTTGCATTTGTTGGTTTTCTTGTGTATTATTTTTTGGATTGCCTCAGTTCCAGTGCCAATTTTCTCCTGCCTAAATTACTTTTAAGTTCACATAAATAAGTTCTCATATGTGATTTTCCATGCCTGCACTGAACAACCACATACAG
This sequence comes from Planiliza haematocheilus, assembly GCA_005024645.1. Lineage (NCBI taxonomy): Eukaryota > Metazoa > Chordata > Actinopteri > Mugiliformes > Mugilidae > Planiliza > Planiliza haematocheilus. The sequence continues at coordinate 3,005,223 of SRSE01000725.1, read as the reverse complement.
ATGTCTTCAATTGCAGTCGCCCTAATGACTTTATTATATTTTGGCACATTTTGACTTGTCATCTCCTTGGTGTATTTGAGAGGTCATCAGCATGGGAATAGATCCCACCGTGTTTCTCGGAGGAGCCATTGTTTTTTTTATGGGCCCGCTGACAGTAACGGCAGAGAATATTTGAAGTTGCAGGCACAAAGTGACACTGTGAGAAAGATTTATAGAAGAGAGTTCTCTGCTTCAAGGCTTTGTGTCCCATTTTCTCTCTGTTTACAATAAAGTGCCAGTCCTGCACAAGGGCCTGCTGGCGCTTCACGTGTCCTTTTGTGATGGTCTTTCATGTGATTATCTGCGTACGGGTGTATGCGCTTGTATGTACCCTCATGGATCATTGTGTAGACACCTACACCATGTTTGTACTGGTTATTTGTCTATGTGCATGTGCTTCTCTTGCAAGGTTGAATGTTTTTGTGGATGTAAGCCTCAATCAGTATCCCACAGAGCAGCTGAGAGAGTTGACGTTCCGTGCCATGCACATGGAGTGCAATCTTGTTGGTCTGCAGACTGCGACTATAAATTTAGTGATAACTAACAATTGCTTATTAAAAACAATGGATACAAACAGATCTGAGTTCATAAATGTGTGAATGAATGACCAAACTGTTTTGTCATGGCCGTTTTCAGAATCCCTGCACCAGGGCCTGATGGCACTCTACCTGTCCTTTTGCTGTGGTTTTTCGTGCATGTGTGCTCATGGGTCATTGTGTTAGCTCTCATTTATCACTGCATGAAGCACTTGCCTCAAATAGGCATTCTGTGAGTCAAGTAATAGTTTACCACTAACATTAGTACTGCCTCCAAGCCAGTAAATTTTAACATTTATTAGACACAGAGCGCACAGCTTCTCTGAACATATGTTTATTCGCGTCAGCTCACCATCTCCAGACAAATTAATTTCTTGCAGTTGCCTTCAGCTGCAGGCCTGGCCGAAGCCGCAGCTGTCACAACCAACTGCAGCTCTTTTAAAACTCTCTCAGCAATATGAATCATTCAGTTTGGCAAAATATCCAGAATGCCTAGATTCACTGTAGATGATGAAGTACCTAATCATCCTTTACTCTCATTAATGGAATATTGAGCAGAATGTAGTATTTTTCAAAATCAAATCTAAACAGAATTATATATTTCTGTGGCTGCAGGCAAAATCTAACCTAATGATCATATCATTGTTCTTCTCTCCCCTGCCCAACTTCTGGCTTGTCATGCACTGCTAATATGGACATCCACGCAGGCTCAGGTCAGTGCCATTCATTCTGTACACATACTCTGATTTAGCTAATGAAGACAGAATGCATGCCAGATCTGTCCGAAGTCACGTGTACTCCTGACCCTTATGGTCCTGTTGTTGAGAGAGAGAACAATAGTTTGATTGGACCGAGCGCTACATGGCTAGAAATAATCTATGCGAAGTGAATTTGGACAATATCTGCTTTTCAACTGGAGAAATTCATTCTCTAAAGAACATTAGGGGGTCATTATATTGTGAAAAGTTGGTTAAATTTGTATGAGTGTGCTCAAAGAAATTGAGCTGGGTAATATTCTTGCATTGCTTATCTAAAAAATGATTTTAGAACTTTTTAAAAGTGAACATAAGAGCAGAAAATGGAGACTGCCTATGTAACAGTTATCCAATAAGTGGCTGTGGTTTGTGGCAGATGATTCTAACCGATAGCCTATCCCTCTATTTTTTATTTGTTTTTATTTTTTTGCATTAAGTGCTCCTTGTAAATGTCTGTGACCTAACTTGCTCGGGAGCAAATCCTGTGTTTTTACGCTCAGCCTTTGTTTTATAGTAGCTAGACTGTCGTTATCTGACCCATTATGTGTTGTGGCACAGCGGCACATTTGGTAAGAGCTATGGCGACGCGATTTCTCACTGAACAAAGGGTCTTAGTGGTCAATAAATGGGGTATATATCGAGGAAAGTGACTCGAAAGTCATTTTTATGTTGATGAAAATGAGCTGTAAAGCTGGAATGGCGGAGTCTGCAGCATTAGTGGAGAAAATGGGAGAAGAGCAGTTGCCAGTTTATCCAGCAGGGGCATCTGCAGGGACAGATGGGAGATGATGACGTGGTGTAATAGGCATCTGTGTGGCCCGTCGGGGAGGGAATACTCAACGCTCACTCCCTCGCTCTAGTCTTGAACACACACGACTCACAAACACACACACACACACTTGCTGACACCTATTACATCTTGTCATAGCTTTTCCACAAATTGTCCTCAAGAGTATACCTTTTACTGTGGCAGACAGTTACATAGATTGAGAGTAAACATGTGTTTACAGGAGCATTGTGCTGGTTGCTCCCTTGGATATACCAAGATGCCAGATTCACTGGTTGAGTGGGGAGAAATGAATAGGCTCAAAATCCAGCCAATTACGCTGTGAGATGAAAGGCCTGTTTCCATGGTCATTGACGTTTTACACACCATGCTGTTCCCTTCGTGTCATGTTTAGGTTTTATTTCAGTGTGGAGAAAGCACTTTATGTTCCTTTCAACATCAGTAGCAGGTTAAGTGTTCTTCCCTCCGTTTAGAGCCCCTTTGAAGTGAAATATTCATTTTCTTTATGGCATTTGCTCCGATTTCTGTTTCTCAACATGTATTTGTATGCTTTCAGTTATACTTTTAGCCTTGTGTCTGTGAAATTTCTCAGCCATCCAGCTCATGGTATATCCAAAGACAAAGCTTAGTCAAAGTTAGCTAAATTCATTTGAGAAATGTGTTGCAGCAAACTCAAATAGTCCAGGTGTCTTTTTTCAGCTTTGTTTTTAGCCTCACCTGTACTCCAGATATGTAAATTATAAGGGCTATCATCCTGACTCCAGCATAGGCTTCAAAATATCCAGGGGAAAATGCTAACAAATGCTTGATGTAAAACATAAATGCAACAAGAAGGGAATGCTAACACACGTAAGAAATTATACCTGAAAGCACAAAGATGTCGTGTTCAGCTTGTCTGTCTTTCTAGCTTTACCAAAAGACAAGGCAAGGACAGAAGGAATGCTGCTTCTACCATGAGACACCTCATTAGTGTGCTATGAAAACTGAACGTGTAGCTAACGTCTCCGTCCAACATCGTCTGTATCCTTTAAGTAAATGAACCAATTATTCTTAGCTGTACATGTACTGCGCTTGTGTGGAGGGGGTGGAGTGGTCAGTATATATATGCGTATGAGCTGATTTATATGCATGTCCAGGTTTTCAGATTACACACTTCGCTGCTTTCTTTCTATAATTTCTCACATGGGCCCCGTTTCCTTTTTGTGTCTGTGTCTGCACATGCATGCATACAGGTGTACGAGGCTGTGCCTTGCAGCAGCGAATGCAGTCAGTACGAGTGGAGGATCGAGCCTTGGTCCATTTGTACCATCAATACTGTGGACGACCTGCCAGCTTGCGGAGAGGGAGTCCAAAGCCGCAAGATCAGGTCAGTGAGCGGGTTCGGCTTGGCACACTGCTAGCCTGGCATAGCAAAACACAACGGGAATAGCAACCTGGCACTGGTCCTGTAGCTGGCACTCTCACTGGTCCTGACACTTGCCAAGAGAAAACCAACAGTCAGAATGAACCAGAGCTTCCTAATGAGTGTTGTTAGATTTTTTTTTACAGTGACTTTGAGTGCTAAAAAAAAATTAAAAACCTGGCCACAGAGGACCAGTGAATGGTTGACCTTGGTACTGAATGAAGCACTATGAGAGTGAGCTCCCATTAGACTGATCAATTGTCGAGTTTAAGCTCGTCTACCACTATATATTGCACATACAGTTTTGAATCCAGCCAAAGGTGAAAGTCTGCAAATGTAAATACACATATTTGATTTGTGGCAATTTTGGGCATCCATTTTATAATATTATGTACTACATTAGAACTTGACTAGAACTGTGTCAATATCCCTACCTTGCAAATTGACTGATTTAACCTCTCTCCAAAGTCACATACCTAAACAACAAAATATGTTCTTTTGTAGAATTATCCATGTGTCCAAAGAAGGTCAAGGCTTTTGAACCTTTTTTTTTTAACCTTTTTTGGATATACCATGACCTGCATGACTGAGAACCTTCACAGACAATAATGACATGTGTGTTTTCCCATATTTCTTGTAGTCAATGCATAAAGTACACACCGCAAAAAATGCTTCGGACAGTATCGCTTAGATAGAGGGTAACACTCCATTAAAAACCCAAACATGTTAGAAGTTAATGCTGAACAGGTGAGGAATCAAGTAAGAACAACTTCATGAATCATTAAAGAGATAATGATGTGACTACAAAGCAGACTGGAAGATGCTATATTAATATATACCTAGATAATGATTAGTATGTGAAACCAAATAGCCATCATGTTCTTCATAAGCCTGTCCTTAAACTGAAGCTTGGGAAAAACACTAGTAAAGACTCTTTCAATACTAATGAGCAAGAAGTCATGGCAAACTCAGCCGTCCAGCTGAACATCTTTTCCTTAAGCAGCAGGATAACTGCGTCATACTTCCTCCATATATACCTGGGAATTGTCAATAATTTTAACAGTTGTTGGTGAAAACAACAAACATGACTTTTGAACCCGTGTTTCAGTTTTGTACAGACAAATGTGCGCTTCAGACAGACTGTTGAGAGCCTCGCTACAAAACCTCACCTGAAATAAAATCTGTTTTGAGTTAGAAACTTAGAAATGGATTTTGGAACTCAAAAAAAAAAATGGCCCACTTATGAGGTCCCCAGAGACTAGTTATACACTGCATCTGCTGCTCTGCTAGGTGTGTGAAGAAGGGAACAACCAGAGGAGAGGACAGCAGTGTGGAGGATAGTCTGTGTGATCAGGAGGAAATGCCACCCAGAGCCCAGGTCTGCTATCTGGCCTGTCCCAATGACTGTGTCGTGGCACCCTGGGGACCTTGGAGCAACTGCCCTCTGGTAAGAAGCAAAAATCTAGACTTGACAGTTTGTGGTGTAGTAAGTTTAACCTGATTTGTCGATAATTCTCAGAAAATGCATCTAATACATTTCAAATAATTTGTTCCTGATTATATATTGACTCACCCTGATTATATATTGCCCAGACAGATGTGTTTGCTGTCTGTAGTGCAGACAGTCTGTAGCTGCAGTGATATAATACTTTAGTGACAAAAATGTTAATGCAGTGTATGTGTATTTGGGATGTTGTTTCATGCACAATAAGTAACTTCTTCACAGTTTTTTATCTTTCATATGTGTAACAGATAAAGCAAAGCATTTTTTTTTTTTTTTTTATTGAAAATATAGAAAAAGGCTACGTACATCTTAACAAATGAGCTAATCTGCTCTCTGGAGATTATGTGAACATGTTTATATAATTTAAAATGTTTTCAAGTTGTCAGTTCAGATAACAGCTGCTGAACCATTGATTGTTGAGTATTCATTCTGCAGAGTTTTGCCTGACTTCTGTTTTACCAGACTTCTAGTATAAATGTTTAAAAAATGCTCACATTTTGGAGTACACATGAGTGAGGGCTTGGTAGTCTTTGGTAAAAATTATATTCTAAAAATACGTTTTGCACATTTTCAGCTCAAGAAAGTTAATTGAGTTTACTAATGTGCTTCCAGTCTCCAGCGACGGCTAGCCCTCAGGCTAGAGCTATAGAGCATATGTTCCCCAGTGTTTGTTGCCACAGGCTAGTGGTCACACGGCCATGTAGCTGTGTTATAGGTTTCCTGTCAGACACAACAGTTCATTGAACTGGAACATTGGAGTCAGAGAAAGAGCAGGATGGGAGAAAGAGAGATCACTTAATTAGTCTGAGTTTTCTCCCCAGACGTTTTGTCTCATCCACTCTTCAGTCTGGAACCTTTGACAGCTCCGTTAACATTAGTAAAATACAGTGATGCATTAGGTGATGTAATAGTATAAGGCTGTTTTGAAAGCTAATTAAAGAAAGCGCAGCATCTGTATGAGATGATCAGTTTCTACAGAAATCCCTGCTCCACTAAATTCTACAGAAACAGTTCAGTTAGGTTCGGTTTGAAGTATTATTGATGAATCAAACAGGGAATGGGAAGCACGGGCGATCCTGCCATATGTGTAATAAACAAGATAAAGATGAGTTGTGAGTTTATACATTCCTTTCACCTATCACTGACAGTATATAGACAAACCCCCTTGACATCCCCCACAGAATTCCTGAATACAGCTTTTGAAACTTAGTGTGGCTGCCATCACCATTTTGCCAATGCATGACTATTAAAAATAGTCAAAGAGGTGGAGCGTGAGTGGAGCTGAGCTAGTCTCGACAGGTAGCTAGCAAATGGTGAGAGCACCCACCTGTTTCTCAAAGCAGTCACACCTTAACTATGCATAACGTAGATTAGATAAAAAATGACCAGTTGTCAACAGTCATAATAAGCAAATAAGCTTAGGAACCTAAACCGATTTTGTACCATGCTGTAAAGTATCGCGTTGCCATTAGAGAAACCTCTGTTTCCCCATTGTCTTAAATTTTACTTCCCTGGGATGCAACTTTTCAGAAATGCTGAAAAACTTTTATATATGAAAAAAAATGACATTACCATATACGTAGCCTTTTATGTTCTCAGTAGAATTCTGAACAAGGAAAATAATCAGACTGAACCCTGAATGCACGCTGACCTCCATGAATACAATAACGAATACAAATAATAGGAAGAGGAATCTGCACATAGTTATATGGATGTGCTATATTTTGAAGTTGATTCACAGTCACTGCCATCTTCAGATCTTCCCAGACTAGTATATGTCACCCTCCCTGTCTTGACTTCTGAGATGTTATGCACCCTGATGGAAGAGAGAGATCCAGAAAAGTAGCCATCTCAGTTCCCACTGGAGGGGGAACTGAGAGGCATAATAAGAAACGGAGATGCTTTACTAAAAATATGTCTGTCCACTATAATTGGAAGCAGTTGTATAGCCCAGGGTTATTCCAGCACTTAGCTGGAATGAGGATATTGTCCACAATGTGCAGGCATGTGATGAGATTGGTGGCGTTGTGGGGTCTGAAGGTGGCATAGTGATGAAGGACAGCATCCTGTGTTATTACATTTTGATGTTTCCCTATGCTGTGCACACACATTTGTAATGGGATGGTGGCCAGTGACGTCCCTACCCCAGCATTGTATTGGTTAGGTTAACGGCAGTAAAAGTGCAATTATGGGGGAATGTAGCTCCAAGACTCTTCTAAACAGACACAAATCACACAGCATCAAGAATGAGCCCTGAGCAGTTATGCAATTTTTCCAGAGCGATTTTGTGTCTGCATCATGGTAATTGCATGTGGTCAACTAGTAGCAGTTTAGATGCAAACATTTTGAGTACACCTCTATGACTGCCTTAAAGATTCTTTGAAACCTAGGCTTTATTTCAACCTGAAAGGTGGATGGCACACTCCTAAAAGGCTATAGTTGTCACCTATTCCTTTATTTTAGGAACAAAATGTTATGGAACAGTTGAAAATTTGTGAGTATCTGTTTTAATGGCTTTGGTATTGCCAATAGTGTCTATTCTGTCTTTTTCTCATACAAATAATACTGGTCATATTTTGTAAGAAGAAACAACACTGTCTCCTCAGGAACACCTCAGCTTATAAGTTGTTTCCTTCTGCACATATTGTTCCTGACTGTAAAATATTCATGATAGCTACGTGCATGGTCGCAGTTGTCGATCGTTGAACAATGCTGGTGAACAATCTCTAACATGTTTTTGTTCTTTTGTGTGTGACATAAACAGTGAAAATATGAGGCTGTATGTAAAAACCGAACGTGGTTTCAGCACTTATTGGAACCCACTGCAAGGTCAAGTACTGTTTGATTACACCCTTATATGATACTTTTATTGGTCTAGTTATGGTGATGTAGTGTGGAAACCTGATCCGTCAACAGCCAAGTGGAGCCTGTAGATTGCAGGAGCGTGTGTAATATGTATACAATTACATGTTGCTGTGTGAACACAAGGGTGCAATGACTGCAACTGATTTATGAGCCTCACACGGAGGTCCCTCATTAGGAGGTGACAGTGATTGAGGCGAGTGTCCTGGTGAATCGGGTGCAGAAGGACAAATGCAGCTCCGTACAAAGACCTTTATCAGGGCAGCGTTTCCTCTTCAATCAGAGACGAAGCTGACAGTTCGTTCACATTTACACAACCTCCGCTCATAGATATCTATTCCCATGTTGTGCACCTTAAATGATTTGCACATTCTTATCATGCTACCACTGCCTGTGGATTGATATTTGGTAACTGTTCTCATAATCACTCTTTCAATAGTCATCACAGTTGTCTTCATATTCCTTCCGTTGTGCAGTGTAAAAGTCAATGCTACAGTAGATTCAGGTTTCTGCTCGACTTAGGAGGATCATTTCAATGTTCAGCTTGGAAATACAGCACACCAACAGCAGCATTTATGCAACATATGCGTTTATGTGTCAAATATTGGTGAAATCCAAACTGTGTCCTAGTTTTGCCTCCAGTGAGAATCTGGGGGGAAATGTGTTTATACAGATTTGACTTACCTCTAAAATCTGAACCTGTTAACATTTTAGTGTTAACACAGTGTTTAAGAAAATAAAATGAGAGAACAACACAGAAAGGGTGGTGGCATCAAGAATAATTTTGCGATACCATCTCATGATTATGACTTATTTTCCCATAATAATGGTATGCTGTCACTTCATTATGTGAAAAGATTGCAATTACGAGTTAAAGGTCACAGTCATTTTTGGCAGGAAGTGGCGGCAATGTGTTTCTGCAAGCAAGAAACAATGTTTGTGCTGAATTATTTAAAACTTCGCTTTTATTTCAAGTTCCTCTTGGCTCGTAGGCGAGAATTTAAATAACGGTACTTTTGTCAGCCGCAGACGGCAGATTAACCTGCCATTTAAAAGCACAAAGTATGGATAAAATAAGGCTTCTGCAATATGCATTGTATTTGCTCTTTCTGTGAGTCTGTCGCTTCCCATCTGTGACGTGATTCTCATATCATTTAATCATATCATAAACATTATTTTATTTTCAAATTCACTTTTAATGATTTGCTCCAATGAGAGCATTAATGCTATAAGAGGTCATGGGAAGTCACAAACAAACCTAAAAATGAAATGTATTATCTGTATTGTACGTATTCCCATTGTTGTCTCATTGTAGGATGTTTGTGTGCAGTCCTAATTGTCGCTCAGTGGCACTGTTGTTCAAACTATTGTTAGTCTGTGTTATTTAATTGAAAAAAAAAAAAAGATTGTAAAAGAGCAACAGTTACAATTTGTGACATTTTTTCACACTTTATTTTTTGCTCCAGAAATACACAGTACGTTGGGAATCACACTTCAGCTTGACTCAACTGATATGTGTTTTTTGTATGATATTTTTCACTGGTGGATAAATGGCTGTACAGTGTTTTTCCTTCACCCGCACACTGTCACACACCACTGGGGTCAGAACAGCCATGCAAGGAGCCTTTTTGATAACTTGAGCAACGCTGGGTTCGGTGTCTTGCCCGGGGACACTTGACATTTTACCACCAACAGTAAAATAAATAGAGCTATTACTTTCTTTCCCCAAAGTTACACACACTGACAGCATCCAGGCTAACTTCCTCTTCACTCCTTCATTGTGTTACCTAGTGTGACGGCAGTGATGAAGCGAAGTGAAAAGAGCTTTCATTTAATTAACACAGTACTACAGTCCATTAACACATTGCAGTCATAGTAGACAGCTTTCTTTAGGAGATATTTACATAGAGTTTTTCCTGACAATGACTACAGGAAGAATGGTTTGGGAAAATTCATTCATTCATTCATTTTCTAACCACATCTAGAGGGAATGAGGATATTGTCCAGTGTGTGCAGGCATGTGATGAGATTGGTAGTGACCTGGAGGGTTGTGGGGGTGCTGGAGCCTGTCCCTTCTTTAAGTGGGCGAGAGGCGGGATACACCCTGGACAGGTCGCAGGGGTAACACAGAGAGACAAACAACCATGCAAACCTACGGCCAATTTAGAATCACCAATAAACCTAATAAGCATGTGTTTGGACAGTGGGAGGAAGCTGGTGTACCTGGAGAGAACCTACAGGGAGAACATGTTATCTCCACACAGAGAGGCCAGCTGTAGTTCAGATATTGATAGCATTGCATTGAACTAACTTGTACGTAGTTAAAAAGAAAGGACAGTTCTGTTCATAAGATAAAGATTATATTATATGTTCCCAGCACGCTGTTTCTTGATAACACATTTGCACATTGCAAACATTCAAGCCTTAATTTTCTCACCACAGAATTATATTTATATTTACAGCAAACTCTTTTCATAAATAGAGTTTTGAGCATATTATCTGTGCAATTCCATATGTTTTGTATATATGTCAGTACTTATTTTTTTATTCTATTTTACTTTATTATTTATGTTTTATAAACCACACTTTTTTCTCTTATATTATTTCTGCCCTTTTGTATGCTGTTGTAAACTGCCATTTCCCCATTGCAGGACAAATAAAGCTTTCTTCTAAATACTTCCTAATTATGTACTTGTAGTTGTAAATGTAGGTCTGTGCTTCTGCTTGTCTCCATCTCCATGACCCTTATTCATTAAACTAAACCTGCTTTCATTTGATGTTGTCATGGCTGTTCAGCAATGCGACCAAGGATCAGCAAGAAACCGGAGCCGCGATGTGATCCGCCTCCCAGCCTCAAATAACGCAGCCTGTCCGGATCTGGTCCAGTCAGAGCCCTGTGTTCTCAACACCACCTGTTTCACTTATGAGTACAGAGTCTCAGGTAAAACCAGCTACGCATCTTGTCTGGACTCACACTGTTATTTACTTCCAGCGGGAATGTAGCAACACTCTGTTGCATCTGAGTAACAGGGAGTGTTAAAGCTGTTACATCTGTCTGATAAAGTGAGTAGTCCTGAAGCTTATTAAATACATAAATAATTTAATATATAGTCCATTTGTATGCTGCTGGTACTGCTGATCTCATATGCCACCACACCTCCTAGTTTATTTCATGGTAATGGATCCGAGTGGAGATCTAATAAATATTGTCCAAATTATGATGATAGATTGTCCAACAGAATTTACAATTCAAATTAGACTACATTGTCTGCATTGGAGGCATGGGAATATGTTGGACAATGCACTTATGCTCATGCTGCTTCTACCAGCCTAAAACTGGAATGAGCAACACAGCTAGAGTTAGATACACTCATTCACCCTGAGAGGCTTCAAAGCTCTACTAGTCTAAATTTCAGCAAGATATTCAGAACCGTTTTATTTGGTATTCTTGTATGTGTTTGTGACAGTTGTCTAGGGTGAATGATCCTCATTATATTAACTTGTGTGTATGTTGCTTGTTCTCAGGTCTGTCGTGCAAAAGAAAGTTGATCGCGTTGAGATTTCCTAAATAAATAAGGCTTAACTCCCGAACTGAAAAGGGATTAAAAAAATGTGTGAGTTTTGCTGGCAGGAGCAAGTAGTGGGGGTTAGTGTGCAAAATGATGCCGTTGTCGTACAACAGACAGAGATCCTGCTGGTACGGGCATTTAAGCCGCTCTGACAGTGAGACTAATGCGCATATGTTGCTGTGTGTGCAGAATGGAGCACATGCCAGCTGAGTGAAAATGCCATCTGTGGTCAGGGCTCGCGGCTGCGTCTCCTGGACTGTATTCGCAGCGATGGCAGGATTATGGAGGTGCAAAAGTGTGAGCAGGTAATCACCGAGAAAAGAAGTCCTTGATTTATGGATGGTTCCTGTACTTGAACGTGTCTTTGTGCATGCATATTGTGTACAAATCACATATTCATACAGTCAGACAGGTTACATATTTGTTCACCTCGGACAGCAAGGTTTAACCAGACATGTTTTCATATGTTGTATTTGGTGCAAGAAAAATACAGCACAAATGATTGGACTGCTATACTAATAACAACAGTTTGAAAACTAAAATGTTATTCTGTTCATAAATCTTTAAAAATATTAACTAATACAGATGGGATGTGAACCAAATTGCCATCCCTAATGCTTAAAAGAGATAATTGGATTATAGAAGTTTTTGTTATGTCTGTTTTTTCTTTCAAAATAATAAGTATTGATGTATAATGCAATGCTTCAGCTCCTGTTCTCTTTCCATAGTTCATACATTATTGAAAGCCCAGTTGCACAATTTGTTTAAGTGGAAATGTCATATCTTATTTCCTAACAACTTTATTTTTCTCTAAGCAGCACCACAACTTAAAGTCGTCGCTTTAACTGTGCAAAGACAAATGTTGCTCTTGAAGTTATTGTAAATCCATTAAGAGTAGCAGCTGGAATATTTTTCACTTTTGTGCTGCAATCTGTTCATTAGTCTTCTTCCATAACCTGCTGTCGACCTCTCAGAATTATTTTATAGAGCTGAGTGAAGGGGGTTTTAATAGGATGAATGGGTTGTTTGTGTTTAAAATGTTGTGTACATTACCTCTGTGAATTGAAGCTGTATATAAGGATAGCTCCATAATATTTCAAAGCGCTGTAAATTAGTTCTATTGTTCAGCTTCTCCATCTCCACCGTCCTAAAATGAACTGCAGCCAATTTAAAATATGGAAATGTGGGCACTCCCGCTTTCTTGTTAGTGGAAGTAATTAGCTGGCCCTCCTCTCAGCTCTGCTCTTGTTTTCTACAGTTTGGTTTGATCAACAAGTGGAGGCTTTCTGAGAGCTGCGTGGTCCACTGTCCTGTCAGCTGCGTGCTCTCCGAGTGGTCGCCGTGGGCGGAATGCTCGCACACCTGTGGGGGCCAAGGTAAACATGACGAGCCAACAAAGTCAGCCTAAAAGCAAGGGGAGCAGCATCCTGATGAAAGGGGCACACATCGGACCATATATGCAGCTCCTCATTATTCCATCTGCTCAGGCATTCACCAAGAAGTTGAAATGTGCATGAATACATTTAAATGCATTAAAATATTTACAAGTATGTGTAATCCAAAGCCCTATTGTACGGAGTTGTCTTTTTTCTCCCCAAGAAAAAATATCTAGTAATATCCTCACTTCCTTATTATAATGCATAAAGGTCTTCTTATCCTAATTAATATGGGCAGCTTGCTTTATGAGGTTATATTTTAAAAGTATCATTTAAACTACATACAGCCCAGCCCTTATGGGTGGCATAAATGATTCAGTGCTCCTAAATAAAACATACACGCTACCTGCATGATTGCAAAGATGCAGTTAGTAATCACCAACCTGTGGTATGCTCTGCATCACTTTGAGAAAGTCACATTATAACCTCATGCAATATACAAAAGTTAATGATTTAACCTGGATGCATATATCGTTTCTTTGGCTTCCCAAAGCCAATCACCCCGAGAGAAAGTTTGTTATTCTGTAATTGGAACGACTTAGCGCTGTATCTTAAGTCCATTAATTTTAATTTGTCGTTGACTGTCTGCTCAGTTAACCCTTCATTAGAAATAAGCTCGCACTGACACAGGCTTTCACCTGGGGGTTTGAACTCCAGACTGTTTCTCTGTGTGTCTCTCACAGCTCTGTCACAACTGTTGTGACTCTTCCTGCCACACTCTCACTTCATTCATACACGCTATGAAACACATCTGTCAGCCTTGATGAGGGATTTGTGTCGCATCTGTGTCAGACAACGCACGGTTCTTGTTTTGTCAGGAAGCCATGGGAGCGTTAATGTTTTTGGTTTGATTTTTGAGATGGCAGAGCTGAGCGTCCTTCTTGCTGTGTATGCCTGGGGCTCATGGAGCTCAGCATCTCCCCTGGAGTAACACGCACACACACACGCAACATTTGCCAACTAGTTGGCTGATGGAGGCCATGCTTTCACTGAGCCCCACTGGACCCAGACACTAAGCTGCTCTACAACACACTGAATCCTCTCTCTCCCTCTCCCTCTATATGTGGCCACTTCTTTTTACTGTTACCAAACTTTTCCCTTCACACATTATTAATGGCTCACTTGAACCAACCACTTTTGGAGGAAATTGCTGGATCTGAGCATAAAGTGGCACGGTGACACAGACGTATAGTGCTGTTGCACTAATTCCTCTTTGTCATGAGAAAATATTTCTCAGGCTAAAGAGAAGGCGCAGCCTCTTGCACTTCTAAATAAATGATCATCATTCATTTCAGCTGCTCGTTTTATTAACCGTTATTTTATGGGGCTTCGTGTCTGTGCAGCGAGGCATTTATGTCTCTCACCCTGTCTTCCAAGCAGTTTGGTCGTGAAAGTATGAATTCCATAGTGTTTTATTTTTATTCCACTTTCGCAATTTGTCATGTTAACAGCATCTCTGCAAAATATCACTGTTGTGAGTTTGGAACATTCAGGCAAAAAGTGTTCAGCTTCAACAACTAGCTCACAGCTTGCAAATGTAGTCTGGTTTCATCTATTGTATCTATCATAATGGTGTGATGTTATGTATTGTAGGTCAGTCCGTGCGGACCCGGAGAGTCCTGCAGGAGGCTCACGATGAGGGTCGTCCCTGTCCCAACCAGCTCACCCAGACCAAACCATGTCCCATAAGGCCTTGCTACATGTGGTTCCTGAGTGACTGGTCGGCATGCACAATAGAGGTAGGACCTGCATTTTTCACTTCCATGTGTCGTCATGTATTTACTGAACATTTTCACGTTTACTTGAACTGAAAACCCCACAGTTTTGTTGTCCATCTGTAATTTAAAATAAATATCCTTTTAATTGTTTTCAGTTTAGAATGGTATCACACGGAGCCGTCTCTTTTCATGAAGGTTCCCTGCCGCACTAAAGACCGATGTTTTTATTAGCGGGTGCTGGATTTGTTTTCACATGTGCTGGCACACAAGCAGCACGTGTAAAAATACTTTCACACTTTTTCAGAGATTTACAAGTGTCAGTAACACAACAAGAAACATTTAAACAAGCCAGACAAAGCAGGGATAAGGAAAAATTGAGAGCATGTAAATGTGGATGTAAACAATGCAGAATTTAAAATTACAAATTTTCTGTGAGGAAGGAAATATGGAATGTCCAGCACTCCAAAATTTTAAAATCAGTGCAGGGATTAAAGCTGTCGAGGGGAATGAGGGGTGATGAGAGGGGTCAAATAGAAGGGATGAGCGAGATGTGGAAGATAGTCTTTAGATGCAGAGGAACCCAGGGAGTAAGACTCATCAAGCCTTGGCTCCTTGTCTCTATGGTTCCTGTAATGGAAGAGGGAAGAGGAAGTGAAGAAAAGAGAGGGATAAGGAGGGTGGGGATCAAAAACTGAGATGAAGAGAGAGAGAATGCGGTAAGACTTACCTTTACTGGTAAGCAGGGGAAATAGGCATGAAGAAGTTGAATAACTGGCTGCATGAGTAGTTTCCATTCAACTAAATTATTGTTTGGAAACATCTGCAGCTAAATCTCACAAATACCTGAATGGTCTACGTGTGTGTCTCTGTGCAGGGCGCAGAGTGCGGTGAGGGGCTCCGGACAAGGAACCTGACGTGTGTTGTACACTGGGGTAACTGGCACGAGTCTCCTTTTCAGCAAGTGGAGGAGGAGCTTTGTGGAGACATACTGAGGCAGCACATCCAACAGAGCATGGAGCAACCCTGCTTCGTCCCCTGCCCAGGCAAAGCTGCACTCAAAACATACTCTCTGACCACATTTCCTTTTCAGATGTGTTGCGTATATATTCAGTCTATAGTGTTATACTGCACAAGTTTTATACTGCAAATTTTGCACAAAACTTCTTGTCGGCATGAACAATTTCTTACTGTAGACATTTTAGATTCATAACTTCCCAATTATTTAGCCTGTCTTGCTGCATAATCAATAATCTTGTTTTTGAACACAAACTCATTTGCTGCAATCTGCCAATACATTGTCCCCTCTTCCAATTGGTTGACATTTTCAGGTGCTGAAAAAATTGCAAAATCAATGAAAGTCATGGATTAACTAATGAGCCTTTTAGTTCTACATTATCTGGTTTAGCCTGTTCAATAAGAACCAGTAATGGACACAGTATTCACTTAGACTGGAAGGGAGGTTAATTCAAAGTTTTTGGATAATGCTGTACCTGAGAGCTTCAACACTGCAAATGTCAGAGCAATTAAAAGAGAGGCAGATTTTCACATTCAGTAACTTGACAACACTATGGATTTTTAACTCTTAACACTGTCACACATTCCGTGCCGACAAATAAGTAAAAAAAAACAAAAAAAAAACATCTGAAACTGTGTAACTGAAACAATTAACAGATCACACCAAGGAGAGAGCAATCGCTCTGCTTATCACAGCCTCACAATTAATGCCTATGGGAATTCTTCATGGGGAAAGCATGAGAGCAAGTGTAACGAATTATTTTGGAGCAGCAATAATAGATGCCACGTGCCACACATAGATGACGCAATGAAACTTGCTTAAAGAAAGAGCAGCGCTGATAATACTTAGTAGTATTTGTGAAAATCCAAGTATGAACCAAAGTAGGAGATAACAAAATCAAATGATGTTATTAGGTTTATTCTACTTTATTGTAATTTGTCTGACCGTGTCACAGTGATGAACCGATTGAAGTGGTGCTCTTAGAAGGTGCTGGTAGCAGCATCATGATGAAGAACTGGACAGACATAGTGGTAGTAAAATACTCATACTCGTTATAAAAAAAATATCCCCTCACTCACCCAAATCAGCCACTACAGCCTCAAACCCCTCACCTCCCAGTTACGTCAGTCATAAAATTAAACATTTTAGTTCACCAGTGAGATGCATTGACCAGTGGACCAACAAAGAAATCATGTTTCAAATACTTAGTCCATAATCTTAAAAATCTGGAACTCCACCAAATATGACTGGAAGTGGCTTATTTTACAGGAGAATAAAAAAACTAAACTGAAACCAGACTCATCGTGGAGGGAGTGACTGTTACATTTCTCGGTCAGAAGATTGTTGTGGCCTATTATTTAGCAAATGAGAGACGTACTCAGAAAACAACATCTAAAATGTGAGTTTTGGTATCGCTTTGTCATGATTCTTTTAGTAAAACACTTAAAACAAGAATGTTATTTGTGCATAAACGCAATAAGGTGACTAAATAACAATTCAGACCACAATAAAACCAAGTACAAATGTAAATCTAAAGCATAAACCAAACAAGCAGACGACCAGTGTTGCCAGACATAATTGACGGTTTCCAGTCCAAAAGCTGTTAAAATAACACCTATACTGCCCGACACATTAGAGCAGTGTTTTCTTTAGTACTCAGATTGCGTGTACCAGTGCAGCCTATCATAAAAAACAATGCACCTCCACAGCTACTTACATCCATCTGCTGGGAAGCCATTAATGATGTCGTGCAGATGTTCTTCAGAGAGCGGCACAAGGAGTGCACGTTTAGTCCACTTATGCACATACACACTCTGTCGTCTTGGGCAGAGTAAATGCACTTTGTTTCAATTCATCATTAAAAAGTAATTACAACTCTTACATGGAAGTGGTTGTCACTAGAGGCTGCCGCTCTGAATACCTCGATGGACAATAACAGCATCTGTCAACTATAAATTGGAACTATTTATTGGGAAAGATGAGTTAAATATGTCACACCCTGTGGACTTGATTATCTTTTCACAAACTGATGACTGTACTAAAGTGAAAAGATCACTCCCCAGTTGCATACCATTTTTTTGGGTTAGGGTTAAAAAATAGTAGTTTGAAAAAATGCCAAAATAACCCCAAACCTGCAAAATAAAATTCAAACACCAAAGGAGACACACTCCCTATACAATAAATAGCAGCAGCTTGAACCTTCCTCACTTACTTTACCACAAAAAGACAAGACATGTGCAGAAATAATCTTCAACATCAAAGATTTACATGAGGTATTTATTTTCTTCTTTGTTCTTTTTATTAGTGGAATACTGGTTTCCTTGTTAACATGAACACTGAATGGGTTTTCTCTTCCACTTGTTATGCTCTCGATGAGCAAGTGGCATCAGGTGCATGCAGGGGAATCACCTGCTGTATGACTGGGGCAGGGCAGCGCACAGCACACAGGAGAGAGGAGATGATAATGCACATACAAACTATGTGCAGTATAATGTGGTGGCTTAATTTGTTGATATGGGCGGCACAGTGGAGGGGTGGTTAGCACTGATGCCTCACAGCAAGAAGGTCACCGGTTCGAATCATCGGCTGGCCTTTCTGTGTGGAGTTTGCATGTTCTCCCTGTGTCTGTGTGGGTTCTCTTTGGGTACTCCAGCTTCCTCCCACCATCCAAAGACATGCTCATTAGGTTAATTGATGATTCTAAATTGTTAGAATCACCAATTTAGAATCACCTGTCTCTGTGTTGGCCCTGCGATGGACTGGCGACCTGTCCATGTTGTACCCCTGCCTCTCGCCCGATGACAGCTGGGATGGGCTGGGACAGACCCCCGTGACCCTTAACAGGACTAAACGGGTATGGAAGATGAATGAATGAATTTGTTGATATGCTTAAATCTAGCCAGCGGTGAGAGTTAACACACAAGAATGCTACAGGTACTTAATCAGGAGACAGTCTTGATCCATTTGTTTCCATTTCGTGTTTAGCCATTCACCCAACTGCCGTGCAAAGTGCATCAAACCACATGTACGCAGTTTTCTGAGATGGATGGCGGTAACAGCGCACCAGTGCTGTCTATGACATGGTACAAACATTAAAGTATGGGAGGAAATTGATTCAGCTTTAATGGCTGAATGGCACAGGCTCGGTAAAACAGTAGAACAGATTTACTGCACCTATGTTTGCCTGCACACGCCTCTTTCATTGAAGCGTACAATGAACAATGTGATGCCAGAATTCAGCCTTGATGGAGCCACTTTCCCAGCTCCCGTACATTAACACTGAATCTCCATCAACAAAGAGAGAATGTAACCTTTCAGACATTTTGTATTGAAATCAAACTGACACAGCATGCTTTTAATTGATCCTTTTAGTGAGGAAATAAAGGACCCATTACATTAACCATTTATATTTTTAATTAAATCCGTCCTCAACGAAATGGTCAACCATATCATTATAAAATCACCATAGCAACCAGTAGGCAACATATCACAGTTAACTGATATCCCATGATCCCCACTGATGTCTTTTTTGCATTTATATTTTTCAGCCACATTGTGAATGTAGAATTTGCCTTAATTGGGGGTTGCTGTTGGCCACCTGACAACTACAACCTGCTTCACTGTCAGCCTTTCCACACTGAAAATCTATAATGAAGCTTCACTGTCCTTAGGCACATGCCAGCTGCACGAGTCACAGAGAACATATGTGATTTTTTGTCAAAGTCAGACAATCATTACCATCTGATAAGAAAGCCCACTCAGATCTCCCATGCAGAGCTTTTGCCACGTGAAACTTTTTCTTGCTTTTGCAATAAAGAGACACCATCTTGCGGTGCTTGCTTTTGTTCATCTGCCTCTCGCTCTCCTCTGATCCTCTCCTTGATTCATCACTCAAACCGCCTTAGCTGTGAGTCTTGGCCCGGGATCAAGAGTGTTTGATGGCAAGAGCCGACGTGTGTGTATTTGTGTTCACGCGACTGTCGATGGGAAGGCGGCAGGCGCGGCATAGGGGTTGGCTGAGGGGCTGCGACTGCACAACATGTGTGTGTTGCTGTTTGCTGTATACTGCAGCTTTTGCCACAGCATGCTTCCACGGATGTAGCAGCATGGGAGAGAAGCTGATAGAGTGTATCCATATAAAGATGAAAGATAATGAGATGCTTCATTTCAGAGACACTCACTAATGGGCGGTCAGGGCACAGAATCAGAGGGTTGTTCTGGATGAGGAGCTGTGGCTGCGGGTGATGTTATCACCAGAGGTTGACCCTATCAAGGATTACAAAGGATATTCATGTTTGCCATTCAAAAAATGTGTGTGTGTGTGTGTGTCTGTTATTTGTTTATTGACACACGGATTACATCAACCAGCCTTTTTCCACTTACACATTTTCCACAGTAAACCGAAAGATGTTTTCCTCATCTGTGAAACATGTTTCAGTGTCAGGTGTTACCTTTACAGTGGGACTTGGAGTTTTAACAAGTATTGTTCATTCATTCACTCATCTTCTGTAACCGCTTGACCTGTGAAGGGTCGCAGGGGGGCTGCAGCCTATCCTGGCTGTTAGAGGGCAAGAGGTAGGGTCCACCCTGGACAAGTCACCAGTCTATCACAGGGCTAACACAGAGAGACCTACACCTACAGCCAATTTAGAATCATCAATTATGCATGTCATTGGGCGGTGCAGCTGGAGTACCTGGAGAGGACCAATGCAGACACAGGGAGAACATCTAAAGCCCTAGTCGGCCCGGCTCCGAACCCAGAACCTTCTTGCTGTGCTGTATCAGTGCTAACCTCCACTCCACTGTGCCGCCCATTTTAGAATGTATTGTATAATTTATAACTCTGGTTGATCTATTACTCCTGAATACCCACTGGGCTGCCTAAGTAATTTGCTTGTGCATTCGGTACATTATCGGCCGCAGATGTGTGCTGGAGTTGTTTTCGATCTCTTTTAAATGTTCCAGGAGCTTGTAGGGGAGCCAATAAAATGATCCCTGAAATAGTGTTGGCAAGCTGAATATAAACCACCCTCAAGTATCTGAGAGGAAAGTCTGACAGTGTTATTGACCGAGCTGTGCTATCAGTGATGTTTTTCATGTCTTCTTTTTGCCCTCAGGAGACTGCCATTTGACTGAGTGGTCATCTTGGAGCTCTTGCCAGCTGACCTGCCTGGAGGGGCGGAGCTTTGAGACCACCGGTCGCCAGGCGCGCTCCAGAGCTGTGATCATTCAGGTCATGGAGAATCAGGGCAGCTGCCCACATCAAGTCTTCGAGACCCAGCCCTGTAAAGGTACAGAGGAAGCCACCCATTTAACCCTTCTTTAAAGTCACCCAAAAGTACAAAAGTTATTTTGTAGGTATTCCTGTTGGTATATTAGATTTTGTGATTTCCTGGAAAACAATTTAAAAATATTGATGACTTATCCTGCACTTGGGGTGTAAACTAATTTTACATCCAATAAAATTATTTCCCAAACTTTCAAGTCCCTCCTCTCCCTTGGGTCTTGTTTCATCAGCAGCACTGCTGGCTTCAATTCTGAATGTGCAGTGCCTGCTCAGCCAATTGGAGCTAATCAGAGCAGTCTGGGTTTTTCAGGAAGGGGTTGTTTTAGCAGGAAAAATGTAACATATAGCACTCCACCTATAGATGTTTCATGCCAGGTATAAGCAGTATTTTTATGTCAACAATGCATCGTGCGATATCGTGTGATATCTACCATTAATCTTCTATGCACATTTTTTAGCCATAGCACAGTTTTTTTCAGCAAATGAAGTTTTATTATATCCACTGCACACTACCTTCTCTGTACCAAGCAGTTGACAGAGTTAACATTTACCGAGCTAAAAAGCCAGAGATTTCCAGAGTTAAAGGTAGAGCAATTATCGGACTGACATTTATCAAGTGGCCATGGCATATTAATTTTTAAAAGGTGATAATTTGTCAATGCTGTGTCGATGGCTTGTTTTTCCAGCGTGAAAGTAGGCAAATAAAATCAGTCAATGCAGATTTAAAGCCCAGGCTCCAAAAATCAGCAATAAGGAACTATACCGACTGAATGCTGGCAGTTGTGTCACCCGTGTGTGTGTGTGTGTGTGTGTCAGAAGGCTCATGAACATACCCCAAAGACTACGGCTAACAGCCATCTAGCACGAACTGTACATTCTGCACCCGTGTGAGAAGAAATAGCTCTCCATACCAGCAGGTTGATGCAGTCTGCTTTCATCCTCCAAAGGGGGGAACAGGAAGAGTGTGCGAATACACAAACCACAGTGCAGAGCTGGCCTCTCCAGAAATACATTTTGTCTTTAGTTTTTTATTCATTTCAGATGTTTACGTCGTTGTGCAAATATCTACCGTACTGGAATGTTAAGAAGATAAAGACAAAAAAAAAATAGAGAGCCTTGAGGGCTGATTTATTTCTCCTTGTTCTGTGCAGTGCATCTGCTAATTTTGTACACTCATAAAAAAAAATCCTCTTCTCCTCACCATGTATCACTAAAGTAGAAATTGCCTTTTGATAAACCTTCAATAAACTTCATATCTACTCAAGAGGGCCACGGACAGATTTTTATATCCATCCTCGAAGCTATATTACAGTCTTTTTCACTGTGTATTGGGGCACGGTTTCCTTGGAAAGACACTAGAGTAGTGTTTGCTCTGTGACAGAACGCTCATTGAATGACACAGTTCATAGCAGACATTATGGACTGTCGGCTTCTCTGAGCTTTAAACACAAACCTGTTCAGAGGTAAATGGCTATATGGTAAGAGTATAAAATGACGGCTTTATGAAACGGCAAAGTTATGGAAACTGTAGAGAAGTTTAGCTCTTGAAAATTACGAATATGATGAACAGCTATCATTATAGGGTCAGGACCACGGAAAGGTCAGAGCCGTTATTATTTTGATAATACATAGAGCCTGATGAATATGAATGATTATTAACTTGCACAACAGAGGTATGTGTATTCATATGTATGAGCTTTTCCATGGTTTCATTAAATAATCTTGTATGTTTTTGATTGCTCTGCCTTGTGTACCTTCACATACCTAATCAGCCTCCAACTGAATGCCTGTTTCCCCTCCTATTAATTATCAGCTTTTGAAACCTTGCATGTAAAGCACTAATTGTCAGGTTCAGGTACTTGGCTTGAATTTTGACGTGACTCACCTTTGTAGTCATGTATGTAATTTTAGCTCAGCGGTGTTTCATTCATTTTGAAATTTCCTCTAAAGTTCAGCTCTGCACATGTGGCTAGAGTTTCTTTGTGTCTTTGAATGTTCTTCTCACATCAGTCATCCCCCTTCAGCTCGCTGTTGGAAAATAAGGACATTGCTTAAAGGAGGCGTAATCAGCCATACATCTCTAACCAATCTTTTCTCTTTTTTCCTTTATTTTGTAGCACACTGCTTTCTATTTTTTATATATATAAAATGAAGTAGCAGGAGCTGTAGAGGGGCTGAAAGTCCATAGGAGCCCAACACAACTGCTAATGAGCATGCCTTCTGTCTCTCTGCCATTGCCACAGGAGGAAAATGCCACAGTTACCAGTGGAGGACAGGAGGATGGAGCAACAACGAGAGAGCAGTGTGGTGTCAGCGCTCAGATGGTGTCAATGTCACAGGTGAGGAGCTGCAGTGTCTTGTGGCCACCCTGTAGCCGCATATTCTTTCTGTATATAAATATTAATCCGGCTTAAGCAGCCGAAGGTGTCCCAGTTCCAAAGTGAATCCGCTTTCACTTTTCAACTCATGCCTGGATCACATGGATAGGTGCCACAATATCAGATAATTTGATCGCTTAAAAAGAAATACGTGAGCGTTGCCATGACAGTAAGTGGATGTGCTTTCATTCATCTGAGAAAGCCGTCACATAGGTAATTTTGGTGGAGGCGATTGGAGCAGGTGGTTTTAGAAATAAATTTAGAACCGATTTTCTTGTTGGTTCAGGAGGTAATTTGAAGGGAGACATTTGGAAAGATCTCAGAAACGGATGTGATCTCTTGTCATCCTTTAAGTTCATAGCAGTGTTATTGTGTATAGGGTTAGGGTTAATTTTTAATTTACTCTCTGTAGCAATTGTAGCATTTCAGAACAAGGATTGGAACCTGCAGTGTGAACACATGTACCATATACACATATATGCAGATGCGCTCGGCGACAGAGCCTAATTTTACTATAGCGGTCTAGTTGAGTTTAACATTTTATTTGATCTGCCTATTCTCAGTTCAGCCTCCATTGATTCCTCTTCTCCCTCCTAACATAAGTAATCAATATGCCTGACTCTGAGCTGGGAGGCTTTCAATCCATATAAATATAATCATGCATTTGTATTTGTGGGAAGCAGAGCTGGCGCAGAGAAACAGAACAAAGACAATAGCGCTGTGGGAATGAAAGCTTTGGGCTTGATGTGCCGTAAATAGTGGGAGAATGTGATCTTATCGCTGTAAGGAAGTGTTTCTGGCAAATATGAGCCCAGAAGGAATAACCTCTCTCTGCGGAGAGGGCCAATAACCCAAGGCATTACTCTTTGATATTTTGACACACAATTTTCCATGTTGGAATTAAAATGTTCACAAATTGATCAGGGACACCGATAGGTAACTGAGCCCATTAATCTGGTGTGACAGTACATTAATTTAGTGATCAGTGGGTAAAGGAACAGAAATAAGAGCGTGCTGTCTTTTTCCAGGGGGGTGTTTTCCGCAAAAAAGGCCTACTACGCTCAGACACTGCCATCCTCCGTGCACAAAACCCTTCTCGCACTGCACGCCGGTAAGATCCCCGTTCTTTGATCAGGCAGCTGTGATCTCTGTAATTCTCACTGTGTTTCTGCTGTTTTCTGCTGCGCCCGCATTTGAGGCGGGGAGTTAAATGGATTTTGACAGATGACATTTTTAATTCTGCAGAGCAGGCCATTAAAGGATAATCAGATTAATACCAATGAATGTGAGCTTCATGTCAGCTCGGGACTACACCTATGAGGTGGGAGAAGGGGTGGGGGCTGGTTGCTGCACACAAGCTGCATGAAAATGACAAATAATGGCCTTATCTTGAAGTTTTACTGCCCCTTAGAGTATCCTCATGCAACTACACTTGCAAATGCAAAGCTGTGAAATTGTGTTTCTGAGTGTCTTGTTATTAGAATGGCTGCGGCCATCAGCCTAAACCTGTGAAGAGGTGTAATCTACCTCCCGAGGAGCAGAGTTTAATGTCAGAGTTAGAAAAAAATCAGCCTGTGTCAAGAGTAGAAAGCCTTTTAATGAGTACACCAACCAGCATTTTGTAGGAGCAGGAAAGTAGCAGCAATTGCACATGTCTTCTGTTGGCTCTAAATGATGTTCTTCTGACCTTGCCCCCCCCCCCTCTCCCCTCCTCCCCGTCTCATGCAGAGTGGAGTCTGTGGGTGTGAGAAGGGTTACACTGAAGTGATGACCACGCACGGCTTCTTGGACTACTGCACCAGAACCCCAGGGGTGGACGGCAACAAGAAAGCTGACGTGAAGACCAACTCTGGAAGATTAAAACCTGGGCCGTCTCAGGCCAAAGACCTCTTCAGCGAGTGGACCTTGCGACCTGTTGGCCCAGGTACTGAAATGGAAATCATCCGTACATCTCGGCCAGCGTGCCTGGGATTTTTCCTGCCTTTGAACGGGCCTTTGTAGTTTTAGAATCACTGGGCTGGGGGTGGAATCCATTCTAGGTCAGTGTTTTTACAGGGCTCATCATTATATGCTGTATAAAAAAAAAACCTCAGTGGACCATAAAACTGCCAAAAAATTCTAGTCACTTTTCTGCTGTGTGTTTGAAAAGAGAATAAAGCTGCTTCCTTATTCTGAAATGTGAGGAAAAAAAGATATCCAGAGAAGGGATGCAGACATATCTATACATATAACTGTATTAAAGACTCCTTTCTGATTGCACAGATGGAAGAGTAAAGCTGTGGGTTTACGCCGTCACCGCCGTTGGATTCATCTTAATACTCTTCATTATTGCGCTATCATTCCTGGTCTGGTACGTACCACATTACCCTATCTGGGATCCCCCAGTAGGCACCATTTCAAAAACAAAAGCTCTTTTGTAGGTTGTGCATATTATAGATGAGAACAGAATGAACATCAAGATGCTGAGCAAATTCTTTTCCTTGAATGGAAGTCAAGTTTGAGTTATATTCCTCACAATATTTTGTGTGCCGTGTGCTGCTGTTATCAGATAATGGAATTCTTTGTAAAGACTTGAAATCTAGTTGGGCTGCCTCTGTGCTCCTAAGCCACATACACTCTTAGCTTTTCTTTCTTGTCAGTGTGTGCTTTTTTTTCCTTTTCAGTAACCCACCCAAAACAACTAAGGCGTCTCCTCCGCCGCAGAAGCCCTTGACCTTGGCCTACGACGTTGACGTAGATATGTAACCAGGCTGCTGTACCTCACGAGGACAGGCTTGGCGTCGGACAGACTTCTGACTGCGCTCAGATCTTTAGCGAGTGCATCCTTCACGTACCACTGACCAGTTTGAGCTGGGCACAGGATATGGCAAAAACTGAAAGAACGGACAAATGCTGTGGCGATGCTCATGTGAGATTTTGCTGCTGAAGGGTAATAATGTAGCCCAGCATTTTGGATACAGCCACCTCTACTCCTCGAAGAAGAGGAACCTAAGGTGACAATGAGACTTCTAGTGTCTTAACTGCTTACGACATGAACACACTGTTGGAGCACTATCTGAAACCCAGGAGCCAACAAGACTACTAAACCGCAAAGTTTCTTTTGTCAAGAATTTGAGGAACTGCCTGGATTTCGGTCTCGTAATTGTGTCTTGAAGGAGAAGAAGGAATATCCTGAGTCAGCAGCTGCTCATGAAACATTTGACTTTGTCTCATCAGTGCTGGGTCTTTGTGAAACAGCCTTGTGACAAAAAAATAAAGAGATAAAATGATATGGTCTATGCACTACGTTAGTGCTGATACAGTTTTCCTTTCAAATGACTTTTCTAGTGTTTTAATTGTAACACAAGTTTTTGCTGTCGGGTTGTGTTTTTGTTGATGATTGCCATATGTTGTGTATATGTGGAAACCAAAAGCAGGCTTGCCTTGAGTTTAACGATACGACGATGCAGTAATGTCTCCTCCCCGACGCTCATAAGACACTCATCCAATGAGGACAAAGTTGAGCCTCAGAATAAACAAATGGCAGATTACTTGGTGACAAGTGCTGTCTAGAATTAAAAGAAAACAACATACGCAGACCTTTAATGCAAATTATGAAATACCAGCATGATGAAGACCATACCTCATCGGTACTTTTTCCACTAAATGCAAAACAAAGCAGGACTGATCACCAATATAGGAGGATAGAAGAATTATCCACTGGATTGCACACACAGTGTCTTTTATGGAGCCAGTATGCTTTATTTTATCATAAGGATGTCACATTTCAGTCAGTTTCTTTGTGTTTCATACGTCTACATATAAGGTGAGCGGAGCACCTATTAATTAAATGGGCTATTATCATTCTTTTTTTGTGCCAGAACATGATGAACTTTTAGTCCTTTCATTTCATGGATCCTTCGGTGCATTATTTATAGCAGCCAGTGGAGAATTAAGCTCCTAATATTTGGTGTCTTTTTTGCTGGACCAGAGTTGATGCTGTTTGTCATTCTGCCTCAACAAACTGAAGATTTGGTCCTGTGTTATCTGACCTCCTTCTGAATGTATAACTCTATAATCTTTACGGCTGAGCGAATACGGTTGTTAAATGTCAAAATGACTGTATTTCAACAGCTGACTGTATGTAGGCATGCTTGATCCATTTTGGCAGAAAGTGCTCCAAGTGGCCTTGCAAAGATTCTCTTTTACAACATTTTAGAGTAGTTTCTTTTATGCAGTGTTTCTAATATTTGGCCAAAAAAGGGGGACGTTTGGTAAATGCTAGATCAGTACTCCTTTATAAAAATGTACAACTAAGACGATTAATTCAGAGGTGATCGCAATTCTGTGAGAGAACTATGTCCCAGAAACCTAAAAGTACGTCCACCCATTGTTTACAGTACCATGCTATTTGTGTTACTATTGTGTGTACATGGAGAGCTGGACAAAAATGCAAATAAATCGTGGAATCATGTGAAAATAAAGCCCCGTGTTCGTTCCTCTGTGTTGCTGTATCGGGGTTTATAATGTGAGAAATGTTTTTGAGAGAGATGCTTTAGTCCTGCTGTGAGCTGCATCTGCTCCTTGACTTTTGAGACCTGATAAATTGTAATTACTAATACAGCCTCGGAGGCAGAGCCCAGAATAGATAAGCAGCTGATAAGATTCATCTTGCCCTTCAGTCAGATTCCCAGTCTGATAGACCCAGGATGCTCGCAGGTTGCGAGGGAAGCGGTGTTTAAATCTTTTGTCTCATCTAATTCATTTATTTAAGACTGTCACTTTTGTTTAAGAGAGGCTTGAATTCAAATGCTTGTGTCGTGGCCACCTGATCTGGGGCAAAGGCGTGGGCTGATCTTGTCATGTTCAATTCTTCTCATTTTACCAGCTTTCAAGACATATTTGCAGATTTTAATGCAGCTATGTGAACAGACTGACAAGCAGAGTGTCTCGTTTTAATTTATTTCATTTGTCCGTTATGAGAAAGCTGAGTCATCCTCAAATAAATTAGGTAGGTTACAGTTTGCCAAAGCAGACACGGAGCATGATCTATATTTAGTTGGAGGAATGGGTAACCTTTTACATTATTGAATGTTTATTAAGTTTTCATCCCAGCAGTGTGGTGAAAGTCTTACAGTTTCCCTCAGGATTCCCAGAGAATGGTTGACTGTATTTCTGGAGTTAAGACATTGTTGGACAGCTATTTCTGAAGGATGAATATTCTCACTCGGACGTAACCAGCTGGACTCGCTCCAGATACAGATACAGTATCTATTGCTGGAGCTCTTCAGACTTCTGGACCACCAGGATTTTCTACGTCTTTAGGAGACACGAATCAAGGTTTAAATACATCAATGTTTAGTTGCATGGGACTCCCTTGCAGGCAGTATTAATCAATAAAACCAATGCATTTTTGATGAATGATGAAATGTCTTGAAGACCAATAAGGGCAGCTATCTTTTGGCTCCACTGATTTACTGTGTAGACGCTGACTGACGTCGGAGATTTAGGGATGGAGGATCAGAACTGCCTGACTTAGCTGTTCACTCTCTAACTGAACCAGTGGTGGAAGAAGTATTCACATCCTTTGCTGAAGTAGAACTGGCAGCATAGAAATGTACAAGTGAAAACGCTTTCTGTAAAAAAAAGTACATATTTATTCGAAAAACGATTTAGTCAAAGCAAAAGTTTGGGATTCGATTATTAACTCTGAATGATCAGTTTATTAGCAGCATGTTATTATATGAACTAGTTTAAATTCACATGTACAGTATATAATACGGGGGCGGCAGATATATTGACGATTAATGGGAAAGCAAATCTGTTTTCAGTTTTAGGACTAGTTCCTTTTCTAGTGTTTTAATTGTCGTGAGGTTGTGTTTTCGTTGATGACGCCATATGTCATGTATATGTGGAAACCAAAAGCAGGCATGCCTTGAGTTTAACAATACCACGATGCAGTAACCTTTAATTTAAAAGATCAAATACCAGCATGATCAAGACCATACCTCATAGGCACTGTTCCACTTAGCATATGCATTTATTCAACGTAATTAACTGAGCAAACATTCCTACAAACAGCTGTGGTGGATGTCATTTAATTATTATTACTTATTATTATTACTTGTATTTTATATCCCTGTAACAGTATGGATGAACTGCCATAAAATACATTTGGTAAAAGATGTGATTTTGTCCAACACTTAAATTTAAGACTAAAGATCTAGTAAAGTCCAGACATCCCGATCAGCCTCAGCTGCACTTGCACAATGAGTGACACTTAATAGAGGTTCTGAACAATTATTCTACAAAGCTGTAAGGTTGTGAAGGTGATTCGGTGACTGTGTACTCTGAGGAGGGAGGTTGAAGAGTGGAGCTGGCTCGTTGGTGAGCTGCCAGCCAGGTGGCTATCTGGACACTGGACAGCACGTTAAGGACAAGCTTGGCACGTGAGGAAAAGTGCTCGAATACAGGCTGACTATTGGAATGGGAACTAGTGCTCGTTAGTCGTGACGTATCTAGCCAAGATTACTATCTGAATTCTGGTGAAAGGTAACGCAAGACAGGATGAGCTGGCAAACCATAGGTGTGTTAGCCACGGGTTGAGCAGGAGCAGATGAGACAGCCACATCCACAAACACTAGAGACACACAAAGAGAGAGCCGGGGGAGGAGAGAGGTGGAGGAAGCCTGGCAAGACTGTGTGTTTAGAGCCACCCATCATGATAGCAAGCCAGCTGTGACAATGTGGCTCTTGGACTATGACGATCACACCTTGTTCAGAGATTACACCTCATCATTTATTTAACACATGACTTAAAATGTATGTACAAGAGGATGAAGTATGAACATGGGGGTGTGGATGTAGAGAATGCATGCAGGGCAAGAGCAGCGTGCAAATGTTCTAAAATGCATGAAATAAGTGAACTTGAACTGAGGGGAATCTAGAGCCGCCACATCACTGCAAGGGCGCCTGTAGGAGGAGAGGGAGACAGAAAGAGCAACAAAATTTAGATTTATAATCTAGTAATGCCGAGCCCTGGCGTCACTGGAAGGCACTGTTTACCAAGCACAGATACGACCAGCTGCAGGGACTGGTGTGCAACATTATATTTGCTGAACATCAACATGTGAAGATGTTAGAATGCTGACAATCGCATTAAGATCAAAGCACCGCTGTGCCTTGACTGTGTCAGAGCTGTGTGGTCTTAAATCCAACCATGAATTACTGCATGTGATCAAACAAACTAAAGAAGTCACGCTGTCGATATGCACAGCAGTGTTTGTAGGTCTGACTTGCAGTGTGCTACCTTCACGGAGTGTCGACTCAGTTAACTGAGGATGGCTGGAGTAATTGGGGACAAATGCTGCGACCCCAACTGGGGAAATTAATGACTGTGGGTCAGTGGTTAAGATCGGGGTCTGGGTTAAAGCTTCGAGGAGTTGCCAGGGTTATGGTTATGGTATGTCTCCAGAAACTAAATGTAACCCTATGGAAATGAGTAAGTACTGCTAGAGAGAGAGAGAGAGAGAGAGAGAGAGAGAGAGAAAAGCTTTAAAATATACTAATGAATACCTGGTACTGAGTTAGTCAGACTCAGTATCTATTTCATTAATTGCAAGAGGGAGTTCATTCCAATTATGTAAATCTTGACAGAAAGCACTTTTCCACCCACTGACTTCTTGTCTTCTTGGAGCTTCTTACAATTCTCCTGATTATATGAAGAATAGCACCCAGAGATCCGAGTGCGCAAAGGTAGCACGTGGAGAACAATGAGGTCGGAAATATAAGATGGTGCAAGGCCATGTAATTAATAGAAGGACTTTGAAGTTTGGTGCAGCTTTTACATGGACCCAGTGAAGGGAGGACAAAATGCTGTAATAGGCTTAACTTTCTTAGTTTGACTTTTAGCACTGGCATTTTCTTCCAAGTGGAAAGTTAAATGTTCAAAAAAGGCCAGAAAATAGGTTGCTGCTATGAAAATGTGTTATTATTATTATTAAGGTGGAACGATTATAATGTATTGTCAACTTGTCAACAGCGTTTAGAGGCGTCAAGTAAACCTGTGAATCTGTGAGATCTATAGGGCCAGTTGCAGACTGGATCACACACACCAGTCACATTGTGTATTATAACAGTTGTGGATTGCGCAACATCAAGTACATTCAAATCACTAACTTGTAACAGTTTTTTGATGCTTTTGATATCCGTTATGTATTTTAAACCCCATCTTACATTGTATAGTGTTCTTGGGTGTTTTGGAAGGGACCTATAAATAAAACGTATTATTAGTTGTAGTAGTAGTAGTAGTAAGATTGCAGTCACAGATCATTTTAGACTTCACAAGAAGGTTGCTGTCAGGTCATCCACACTGAAAAAACAAACAGCAATGCATGCTAGACCGAAAAGACTTGTATTCCTGGACCGGTGACAGTCGGTAAACTGAAGCAACGACGATCCAAACTAAAGCCATGAGGTCAGTCTTTTAGGGATTACAGCAGATATGACATGATATGACTCATTGAAAGGGGCCAGCTGAGCTTGTTCAGGCATCTGGTGAGGATGACTGTTGGGCATCTTACCGTGGAGTTCTGCCAGCTGGATGGAGAACCAAAACTTGCTGAGGGGATAACATATCTCATCTGGCCTCAGGATCCCTCACGAGGAACTAGAATGTGCTGCAAGGAAGGGGGGCGTCTGGAAAACCTCGCTTAGCCTGTAGTCACCTCAGACTGAGTTCAGTTAAGCAGATGAAAACTGATAGAAGGTGAGTTCATTTAGGCCTATTAAACCCATGTCCCTGTCTTTCTGGACAGGGTGTTGATTATCCTCTGTCTTGGACGTCACTGTCTCACTCTCTCACTCTCTCCCTGATTAAACCGCTAGAGTCTTCCATGGTCTGCCCTGTTGAAGCTGTAAGTCTGTATGTGCACATAAAATGATCTCTCCAGCTGGAATAGTCAACACCCACTTCATAGTCTAGTTTCAGTTGTTGTGGTAGTTTTTTCTTTTTTTATCAGAGGGGAAACACAGGATCCTGTGGCCGTTGGTGGTCCCTCACTTTGGAAAATGTTTTGCCACGTGTGCCTTTTTACCAAGTTCAGTCTTAGAGTAAGAAAATCAAGTCTTCACATAGTCATTCATATAGACTGCTATAGGCAACCAACACTCTCCTCAGGGTTCCCTCTCTGGATTGGAAACTTTCAGATAGGGTCTGTGGCCTAATTACAATCTAATTTGGGTTCTTGGCCTAATTCCTGTCTGACCGACATTGTAAGCAGCATATCTGGGAGCCAGAGACGAGCAGAAAGACATGACTTTTACTTAATTCTCTGAAGGATATTGCCTGGTATTCATCCCAAACTGAAAAAAATAAAAAATAAATAGTCCTTTAGAGTAAAGTATCCTGCATTACACCTCACGGCTGTGCTGACCTTATCAAAGCAGGCTACGTTAAAAACAACAACTCTCTAGTCACTGGACTCCACAGAGTAAGGAAATCAACTTGAAATACTGTACTGTAGTAATACTGTCTGCTTGTAGCCTTCTCAGATTTTTAATATCGCAGACTATACTGTTACCAACAGGCTGATAAATGCAACATACAACATTATATATAAACGTAACTCAATATTTTTATTTTTTTTACCATAAGTAAGAAAGTAAGAAAACACAGGGCAGGTATTTATTATTATTCCCTGACTGTTACATGCAGTTGTTAGACCTTCATTAATACTTTTCATCATCCTCCATAAACATGTAGTTTTCAGGCATAAATACACCATTCAACCACAACATTAAAACCACTGACAGGAGAAGTAAATCACACTGATGATAGTGACAATACAATATTCTGCTGTGAAACTTGGACCAGGCATTTAAATGGATGTTACTTAGATGTGTACTACCCACCTAGACCGGACCAGGCACCCCCACCCCATAACAATGACCCTCCTTGATGGCAGCAGCCATCCCCAGCAGGATGCAGCCTGACACAGGCACACACATAAAAACGGTTTAGGAACAACTCAAAAAATCCCAAATCAGATCCCAAACTGATCAAGTAGGCCCCTCAAAAGGATCCAAAGGCCCCCACTGATAACATCCTGTTTCCCGACACCACAGGACACCCTCACATGGTCCATGTCCATTCTCTGAGTCACAACTGTTTTGGAGGCACAAGAGAGAGGTACACAATATTAATCTGGTTTTAATGTTGTGGCTTATTGGTGTATGTGAAAACGCAGTATTTCTGTAACTAACTGTAGCCCACGTGTTTTTTAAAATTACGCAAGCCTTTACGAATAAATGTTTCTCAATGAGAGATTTTCTTCTCTTCCACCTTTCACCCCCCCCGTAAAGGGAAGCGGTGACATGCAGTGGGAGGGCTTATTCCAGCCGGCGGACCTTTCCGGACGCAATTCTGCACGACATGTAAGTCAGACCTGTCGCATTTTGAATCTGCTTCTTAAACCGACACGACTTTCACTGTGTGAGCGGCAACCTGTTTGCGCTTAGCCGCGCTGTAAGCGAGGCTGGCTGCGTGTTTGTGTTTCCGCCGCTGTTGGAGGCATTTCTCTGAATGCACATGCGGCTCTGTCACGACACTGCTGCGCTCCTGGAGCCGAGAATAATAGCTATGCGCCCGAGTCTAAAATGCTCGTGTTGTGTTGGGTCTGCACCTGCACACACTGAATGCTGTGCACTGGAAATATGAAACCATTCTGCAAACTTAGTCTTCTGTTCTGACAAAGTTCAAATGCGTAAACACTTTGTGTATTCATGTAATAATACGAATCGAGAAGTGATAATAGCGAATACCCCTTTTTGAGTTGTACATTTTTTTGTCCAAATTATTAGGTACACCTGTTCAACTGCTTGTTAAGGCTATCAGCCAATGACGTGGCAGCAACTCGGTGTTTTTCAGCGAGCAGACATGGACAAGAGTTTCTGATGAAGTTCAAAATAAGCATCAGAATGTGGAAGGAATGTGATTTATTACTACTATTTCTAGGGTTTACAGAGACCAGTCTAAAATAGAACATATCCAGTGAGCAGTAGTTCTCTGGGAGACAAGACCTTGTCAGTGCCAGAGGTCAGAGGAGAGGGGCCGGTCTGGCTACTGCTGATAGACAGTCAACACTAATTTCAATAATCACCACTTGTTACACCCTGAGGTATGCAGAAGATCATGAAGAAGACTGGCCACAGCAGCAGATGACCACTTCAAGCAATACTCCTGTCAGCTAAGAACAGGAAACTAAGACGGCAGTTCGCCAGGCCAATTTTAAAAAAGATTGGAAAATGTTGCTTTTTCAGATGGCCGGGTCAGAATATGGCATTGACAGCATGACACTGACTTCAAGTGTTGATCTATCCTGCTTTGAATCAGGGGTTTTGGCTGTTGATTTGTTGTGTAATGAGTTTTTTCGTGGCACACTTTGGGTCCCTGCGTATTGAGCATTGTTAGCGTGCCACAGCCTACCTAAGGATTGTTGGAAGATTGTTGCTGACCATGTCCATCATGTCCATGACCATGTTTGTGACCACAGTGTTCCCATCCACTCATTACTACTTCCAGCAAAATAGTGTGCCAAGTCACACGGCTAAAAATCATCTTAAACTGGTAGTCTGAACTTGAAAGGCCTTCTTTGGGATGTAGATAGATTGACAAGATAGACAACTTTTTTGATTTATTGACTGTAAATTATTCATGCTAATGCGTATATATATATTTATACATATACACTATATTACCAAAAGTATTCGCTCACCTGCCTTTACTCATTCTATGAACTGAAGTGCCATCCCATTCCTAACTCATAGAATTCAATATGATGTCGGTCCACCTTTTGCAGCTATTACAGCTTCAACTCTTCTGGGAAGACTGTCCACAAGGTTGAGGAGAGTGTTTATAGGAATTTTTGACCATTCTTCCAAAAGCGCATTGGTGAGGTCACACACTGATGTTGGTCGAGAAGGCCTGGCTCTCAGTCTCCGCTCTAATTCATCCCAAAGGTGTTCTATCGGGTTCAGGTCAGGACTCTGTGCAGGCCAGTCAAGTTCATCCACACCAGACTCTGTTCTCCACGTCTTTATGGACCTTGCTTTGTGCACTGGTGCACAGTCATGTTGGAAGAGGAAGGGGCCCGCTCCAAACTGTTCCCACAAGGTTGGGAGCATGGAATTGTCCAAAATGTTTTGGTATCCTGAAGCATTCAATGTTCCTTTCACTGGAACTAAGGGGCCAAGCCCAGCTCCTGAAAAACAACCCCATACCATAATTCCTCCTACACCAAATTTCACAGTTGGCACAATGCAATCTGAAATGTACCGTTCTCCTGGCAACCTCCAAACCCAGACTCGTCCATCAGATTGCCAGATGGAAAAGCGTGATTCATCACTCCAGAGAACGCGTCTCCACTGCTCTAGAGGCCAGTGGCGGCGTGCTTTACACCATTGCATCCGACGCCTTCCATTGCACTTGGTGATGTGTGGCTTGGCTGCAGCTGCTCGGCCATGGAAACCCATTCCATGAAGCTCTCTGCGTACTGTACTTGGGCTAATCTGAAGGTCACATGAAGTTTGTAGCTCTGTAGCAATTTACTGTGCAGAAAGTCGGCGACCTCTTTGCACTATGCGCTTCAGCATCCGCTGACCCCTCTCCGTCACTTTACGTGGCCTACCACTTCGTGGCTGAGTTGCTGTTGTTCCCAAACGCTTCCATTTTGTTATAATAGAGCTGACAGTTGACTGTGGAATATTTAGGAGCGAGGAAATTTCACAACTGGATTTGTTGCACAAGTGGCATCCTATGACAGTTCCACGCTGGAATTCACTGAGCTCCTGAGAGCGGCCCATTCTTTCACAAATGTCTTGTTTCACAGTCTGCATGCCTGAGTGCTTGAATTTATACACCTGGGGCCAGGCCAAGTGATTAGAACACCTGATTCTGATCATTTGAATGGGTGAGCGAATACTTTTGGTAATATAGTGTATATTTTCTTTTTTTGCCAGATTTTGCGCCATGGCATCTCAACTTAAGAGTCTGGTGTACGATGATAACAGATACCAGAAATCTTTCCGGCTGTTTTTGGAGCGCTCCTCTGAACACCAGTGTATGAGGGACTTCATCCACAACATGCTGCCGGACATACTGGCCAGGTAATGTTCCACACACAGCTTTGAGATTGCCCGCACCATGGACAAGAGAACACATAAGAGTACAGCTGATATATGCAGTATATCAGAAGAGCCTTGCAATTGAAGTTACACTCAGCAAAATGGTTGACCAATACAGCTACTGCGGAAAAAGACTTTTCTTGAAGTAACTAGTGTATATGTTACTGCATGTCACTACAATAAACTGGAGTACCACAATGGTCTTAACCTTAAACCATTTGACAGCGGAATAAAAAAAAAACAGTTCACATTAATTTAAGAAGTTGGGAAAAAGAAAACATAAATTAATCACACATTTATTCCTAGAATGTGATTAACACAATAAAGAGTGTGAGAGCACCTAAGGGAGAATCAGCTGATTAACACTACAAAGTGTCCTTCCTCTTTTACACCATCTCTTATTTGACAACAGAACTTTGTGAAACTTGTAGAGACACGCTGACAGGGGTAAAAGTAAGTTTCCACCTCATTAGCATGGCGACCATCCATCAAAAACATGCGAACATCAAAGAGATTCAAATAAAAAAATAGTTTACTTATAATTAGAGTGAGAGTATGTACTGATGAACCACAAATTAAAATGATGTGTCTGATAATATGCAGACTGCCCCCATGCTGCTTAAACAGCTCTGACCTGTTGGGGTGTTGACCGTTTGGGTGACCTGTGGTGTGTGGGCCCAGGGTGCTGGCTGCAAGTCTTTTGGGTACTGTGTGTTGTTGGATGGGGCAGCCGACTGGAAGTCCATCAGATTGGGATCTGGGCTTTTTGGTGTGGTGTGGTGGGGGGGCTGATGCTGGTCTAACCCAGCAGTCACCTCTGGGGCTGAAAAATTAAGCCAATACTGAAGTAGCAAAGTGGCCACTTGAGCCTGTCTCAAAAAATTCTCCATTCATTAGAGGAGAGAGATTTTTTTCACCTAATGGAGCACACTCCACCAACACACATAGTGCCATACTTATAATTGCTAATCGGTATGCATTATAACTGTTTCACCCACAGAACCTAATAACTGACCTCACAAATGTACATAGATTAACCAGTATGTGCATGATTGTGGATGACAACGAGTGCGAGTTTCTAGAAATCCCTCCTCTTCCTGTATTATTTTCAACATTGATATAAGCTGCGGGAGGCGATTGACATGCTGCAGGCAACCAAACCAGACTCTCTGCTCCCTGCGCCTACGAAGCAGATCAGAGTGGAAAGTGGGGAAAATGTGACTCAGGAGTAAATTAAAAGGTGTAACGGTGTTATTAAAAATCAGACGCCGTGTGACAGAACATGTCACAGCAACCGTCAAAGCCGCTGTGTTCGTAGATGCTTCAGTCGATAGATCAGAACATCTCACCTACCCGAGTGTCAGGCAGAACTGACAGTTACAAGCCCAAAAATGTGACCCACATTTGGCAGGTTGCAGGATGTGAATTTCAAGGCTTTACTGTTCTGAAGGGTGTTTTTTTTTTTTTTTTTTTTTTCTGCTCTCCCCTCAGCATTGGAGACGGAAAGCCCCATCTCAATGTCATTGGAGTTGGAAGCGGAGCTGGTAAGAACTCTAAAACAGTATCACTGCTCAACTTATCCTGTGTTCAGTGTGACCCAGTAAGTACCTCAATGACCTCTGCAGCAGACAGCTGAGGTGAGGAGGCGTTGTTGAACCCGACTGCTATTACAGCTGCTATTGCAGGACTCTGGTTTATGGCTGCAAAAAAGAAAACCTTTACCCTCATTATCAGCATCAAGGGTCCGAAGACATCTTTCTGGCTGTCTAGTTAATCTTTAACCCCAGTCAGTAAAAATGTCCTAACCATTCTACAGCTTTACTGCACATTGTTTCCAGCACTCATGATACAGTAAAGTACTTTTTTTCCCTTGAGCAAATCCCTCTACATGTCCCCTGAGTCCTGTTACTCGTAACTTATGTCAAAGCCAATCTGTTTAATTTACCTGAGCTGTCATGTCGGTATCACAATGGAGCAACATTAAAGATTCTCTAATGGACTGTAAAATCCATTACAATGGCTACAAACTCCCCTGCAAGGTATTATCCAGTCTAGTCAAAGATACTCAGCACATCCACATCAGCTCATTTGCTTGAATTTACTCCTTTGCACATGGCAACTTGTCACCTTCAATAAAAACTAGAACAAAACTAGCTGCCGGTGGCTAGATGATACTGAAAGGAATATTTTAGTGATAACTGTCTTCTCTGGTCTGGATGATTTTTTCTGAAATTATCGCAACATGAAAGGTATGATTTTCATCGAATCTCCACTATGCCGTTAGCTACATCCTGCTTAAATCTGCAGTGCTGTTTTGACGGCCGCCTCACAATGTGCTCTAATTTCTCTTTTCGAAAAATAATTAAGCAGTTCCAAGAAGCAGCGGGGGTTACAAAATAAAAACCTGTGTTGGTGCCTGCAGGTGAGATTGACCTAGAGATGCTCTCTGAGCTCCGTCAGAAGCACCCAGGGGTGACGGTGGATAACGAGGTGGTGGAGCCTAGCAGCCAGCAGCTGCACAACTACAAAGGTACAGTCCTCATATGCACACACTTCTCTCACGTACCGCAAAATGTTTCTCATACTCTCACGCGCTTGAAAATATCTTACAAGATTTGGTTCAACAGAGAAAAATGTATATTCTTAATTTTTAATGTGGACAACACATTTGAAAGCAGCCTTTGGCTTGCCCCCTAATGAATTAGTAATATAGTGATTCATGTATTAGTGGGGGAATGGTCTTTTAAACACTAGTCCCACTGTAGATTCTAGCCCTGTGATGTCAGCAAGAATCCAAGCCTCTGAAGTTACATTACATTAAAATTCTGCTGCTCTCTAGCCGGTAGTTTCATATACATCTAGTACTGCTACCACCAATTATTGCCACAGGTGCACCATATATTCAAAAGCTCTCCTTATGTAAAACTGAAGTGGCCATCCACTGGTTCTACATTTTTGACTCTCACACCTTCTACATTGCAGCAGGGTGACATCTGTTGCAATTTTAAGACTTGCTCATACGTGCCGCCTCTGATTCAGCAGTTCACAGAAAGGCAGTGGGTGTGTAACATTTGTCTGAGATTAAGCAAACAAAAGGTAAAACTGGGATTGTCAGAACTGATCACTATGGGGGAATTTAAAGCCACAGTGCACAGCTTTTGTCTCCCACTTCTGGCTTGTGAGAATAGTTGCACGAACTCTGTTGACGTGTGCCTATGACATGGTTGCTGTGAATAGTCCTTCATTGCTTCCTCTTCTCTCCACGCTCACCGACAAGGAACACTTGTGTTTGTCCTCACTGTCAATCACGTCCTTGTTTAGACCGAAGTCCTCTTGAGTGCATTTTGTTTTTTTTACTTGAAGCATCATAAACTACTCTTAGACACTTTCAAGGCTCTATTTATTTCTTCGTAGTCGCTAGAGACCGTGAACATTTAATACATTTGTTACTCTTGTTTCTCCATGCTTGTAGACCACTCCATCTCTGTCACTGATCAGCTTAATCAGCATTGTGTGAACTCATCTGGCAAATGCTTGGA
Organism: Planiliza haematocheilus; assembly: GCA_005024645.1. NCBI lineage: Eukaryota > Metazoa > Chordata > Actinopteri > Mugiliformes > Mugilidae > Planiliza > Planiliza haematocheilus. The sequence continues at coordinate 2,965,235 of SRSE01000725.1, read as the reverse complement.
TGGGACAGATGTTCATTTGCCTTACAGTTCAAAATCAGTTTTAAAGGAATGAGAAGAGAGCACTCTTTGTCAGTGTGATTGCTCCTTATTGTTTTTCCTGAAATCATTTCTGGTGTATTCCTTGATCATTTTCAAAGATCTGCTGTATATTGTGTTCACTTGTTTGCAGTTTATGACAGATTATTGTTTGTGTTTGCTGTAGTAACGGTGTTTGCTGCTGTCTTTGCCAGGTCACTTTTAAAAAGGAGATTTTAGTCTCAGTAATGCATTTACCTGGATTATTAATGGATATAATAATATTTAGCAATGCCTCAGTATTGTAAACCAGTATTGTCAGTTTATACGAAATATCCCATGATGTTAATAGTGTTTATACATTAATAGTGAACATATGTAATATTAATTTTAAACTGATCCCATTCAGTGACACTCAAACAGAGTGTAGTATATGACAAAATCTCTGTCTAGTCCTGTGAACATTGTGGCTGATGTCATTTAGCCAGGAGAAAGAGGTAGTTCAGTTTAAGGAACTATTCTAGTGAAATCCACAAACAAATTAGAATGATGAATTTTCAGTTTTTCACAAAAACATATTGACAGACTGGATGAGAATCTGCTGAGTGCCGTCGTAAAATACAGAGTTCAGCGTTTCTTATTTGCCGGTGCAGCACTAGCACAAAACACCCAGCAGACAGGAGTTGAGGATTGCAAATCTAAGTGACTTCCATTTAAGTTTAGTCACTATTATTTTGGAAACCAGTGATGGAGACTGCAAATAATAGTGATTTACAATCATTCACATCTACCGCCATGTGCTCGTGTCAAGTGGGTTCCTTTGTTTCAATGAGGTGTGATACTCCACAAGTGAGCTGTGTTTGTTTTGTTAGCAGAGGTGCATATTATCCAAATTCTTTCCAACAATGTGAGAAGTGTCAGCTAGAAATAAATGGGCCTGAAATAAAACTAGTTAGTATAAGCAGTGAAATCTCAGCTAACGTGAACTGATGCCATTCGCACATTTCAGCCTGGATTTCCAGTACAGATTCTGAATTTGGCAAGTTTTGGCAAAACTTCGGTATAAATCCAGTGATGTCTGGATCATGCCTTAAAACTGTCTGTTTGCAGTTTTGGTGTCGCAGAAACCAGATTTAGATTACGTCAAATTTACCTGGAACAAGATGACTGCGTCTGAGTTCGAGGAGCACTGGAGATCAAAAGAGTTGACGAAGAAGGCAGACTTCATTCACATGATACAGGTCGGTGTTTATGACATTCTTCTAGACTGTATTTTTGACACATCTAGGTCATATTCATTTGGTGGCGCTCTGCACCAATTAATCCTATTAGAACATCTGTCTAGCATAGCATTATAATTAGACGCTCAATGAATGCAGTTACCAGCTCATTATCTGTGGTGAAATCAACAGATGCTGTATTACGTGAAGGATCCCGGAGCTACCATCAACTTCTTTCAGAGTCTCCTTGATAAGAATGGGAAGCTTCTTATCATTCTAGTGTCTGGTAAGTGGATGGATCTCATTTTAAATCTAGACGTCTTATCGTTTTCTCCTCTCTAGTGTGTGTGGGTTAGAAAGATATAACTTACAGTAGAAGGGGAAACCCTTTCAGGCATTCTAGCATTGTACACATTTATCATGCTTATGCTTTTTTCTGTTTCCTCTTGGGTTGACGTCTATTACAATGAAGAATTATGAGACAACATCTTTAACGCAAGCCCCCTCTCAGGTTTTTGATGAGAGCCACCTCCTCTTAGTCTGTCTCATGCTGTTTCTCACCTCAAAAAAGAAGAGTTTTAAAGCCACTCCTTTAAGAATATAAGACATCTAGTTAGTATTAGTTTTTCCCATGTCAGTACTAACATGGGCCCATAAACATAACGGAAGATAAAAGACACACTGCTGACTTTAGTTGACAAAAGACAGACAAATCCTCTGTGACTTCACCCACAGGATTCCTGAAGAGTGGTTCAGTGTGTTCGCTCTGGCTGTCATTTTCGTGGCAGTGCTTGACTTTGACTTATCCCTGGTTAATTAAAACACGGGGCAAAGAGTTGGAGCGTGAGTGGAGCCGAGGCGGCCGAGTGATGCCTATCTAGCGACCAAACTCAAAGCAGCTACGTAATTATGCATAACTTGAAGACATGATCTACAGCAATGTACAGTTGTCATTAATGTAAAATTAGCTGTAGATGTCAAAACTGTTTTTATAGCATGCTAGAAACATGTTTATTTCTTCCGTAAAGTTATGCTTTTTAACATGGAGGTCTGTGGGGATTGACTTGTTTTTGAGCCAGCCTCTAGTGGCCCTTTGACGAACTGCACTTTACAACCCATTCAGTTTTCAGTTGCTTGGTTTTGCATCATTCACTTTCTCTTAAAATCTGAATCTTTTACAAATTGAAATGTCACACAAAATACAGCTTGTTGAAATTTAGGATGTGTAAAATAAATAGATAAATCGATCTACTTCCACTAGTGCCACTGAATGTACTCCAGGGTGATGGTCTGAGGTTTAATTTGTGGCTTGAGTGTTTCCTCAGAGTATATCAAAGACTCATACACCGATCAGGCATAACATTGTGTCCTAATAGTGTAGGTCTCCCTTGTGTGTGTATCTGTGTCAGGCTGCATCGTGCTGGCGATGGCTGCTGCCATCAAGGAGTGTCATTGATATGAGGTGGGGGTGCTTGGCCTGGTCTAGTTGGGTGGAACATGTCTAAGTAACGTCCACATGAATGGATCAATGGTCATAATGTTATGCCTGATCGATGTAGCCGCCATATAGTTGCATGATGCGTACAAGAGTGTCCAAGGTGAGAGTTGCTGTGCACACTCATGCATGTGAGGATGAATCCTATTGAGTTTCCACCAGCAGCAAGTCTGACATTTTTACTTATTCAGTAATATATGACTACATCCAGAGGATTTTATGTTGTAGACGGTGGACATGCTAACATAGCAAACTGGTGAACATACTGTATCTGCTACATATGAACAGCTTGTTAGCATGCTGATGCTCGTCTTGTGACATCTATTGCAGGGGAGAGTGGCTGGGGGAAACTGTGGCGGACCTACAGGAAAGAATTGTGTAACACAGAAATAAGTCAGTGTGTGACCACTGGAGACATCAAAAGCTTCCTGGACTCCAAGGGAGTGAAGTACCTGAACTACGAGCTGCCATCTCAAATGGATATCACCGAGTGTTTCACTCAGGGGGATGAGAAGGGAGAACTGCTTCTTGATTTTCTCACCGAGGTGCTGGACTTCAGTAAGACAGCCTCACCTGAGTTGAAAGCTGGTGTACTGAAGTTGCTTCGGCATCCAGACTGCAGTGTGGAGTCCGGTGGCAAAGTTATGTTTAACAACAACCTTGGAGTAATAGTCCTAGATCAGCTCACAGAAAATGAGTAGAATGAATGCTAAATAAGCGCTAGATTGATGACATGAATTAATTATAAACAGGGGAAACCTCTTGTTTGACATGATCACATCTATACAACCTGACTCTTTAGATCACCTAGTTGTTTTTTTAACAGTATCTGTTATGTGTTCATCGTCACTGATTGATGTAGAGTATTTTTTAAAGTAATTTTCTATAATGTTTTGTGAAAACTGCACAAGACATTTTTTTAAATGTTAAAATATTCCTACATATGTAAAGATCAGACTCATAGTCAGCTTTAGACTATACCATCATATACATTTTAATGTGACAGGCTACACTGCCAGCCTCATTACAGCGCTGCTTTCTATTGAGTAATAAATCTAACAATAAACTGAAAATTGAACAAGTAAATTTGCAGTAAATTTGAGCTCTTCATTTTAGCTGAAAGTGTTTGTTTGTACACAAATAGTTGCATGTAATATTACTATCAATGAGAGAACCTGAAATGACATTACTGGCCATTTTTGTTTTGCATATAGTTGATGTTTAAGTCCCTGTGATAGACTGGCGACCTGTCCAGGGTGTACCCCGCCTCTCTGTCACAGGAAGATGAATGAATGAATCTTGACATATTCTTTGTACATTTTATAATAATTAATTGTTTGTACATACTGTAATAACTACGCAGCTGTAAGGTTTGGGCCTTTCCGTGTGAAAATTCTTCCTGTGCCTGAGTGGGTTTTCTCCTCCCACTGTCTAAAGATGTGCTTGTTAGGTTAACTGGTGATTCTAAATCGGCCGTAGGCGTCAGTGTGAATGCTTGTTTGTCTTTCAGCCTTATAAAAGACTATTGACCTATCCAGGGTGTGTCCTTTCTCTTGGCCTATTACACCTAGGACTGTCTCCAGTCTCCCCTGTGAGAATAGATGATGGATGGATGGTACTTAATGTAATCATACTCCAAAAACAGTTCCTTCAGCTTAATAACCTGAATCATTGGTACGTATAAACTGATGTAATGGTGACATTAACATAAAGACGATGGGAGCAGATGGTCTCGTTTGTCCTCATCTACAGCAGCTGCCTGTGATAGCTGAACTGTTGGCACCATCTTGTGGACAGCGTCATAGACTAAAGGGACACGCATATCAAAGGTACAGATCCAGGATGAATTTATCAAAATACTAAAATCTAAAAGACACACCTAACGCACACATAAAACATCAAACGTTAAAACTGCATACATTAACACAGATACACAACTGGATGAGACTAACAGAAAGTCACAGACAAGAATGAAAACTACTTGCACATGTTTTTATTCTTTCAAATAGAATGCCCTGATGCTACTGTAAAAATAAGAAAATGCATTAAACACGAATCTACAATCCACAATAAAAATGAACAAACAAGCTTCAGTTGAGCTTGACTGTTGCTTAACTTTTTACTGTATGTTTACACAGATGTGTTGTTTTTGTTTCTTTTTCTTGCAAACACACAAAACAGAAAACTCTGCTCCAGTGAAGCTGCTTCTCCACATTGGCATTTCCGTTCCCCTATCTTTTTCAGTCTGTGCCTCTGACAGGCTCATATTAGAAAAGTCTCCTCTTCTTGACATTCGGCTACCAATCAATAGGACACAGACAACCATGTAACCATGACATATAGTGTAATAGAAGAAAATCGTATACTCTGAGGCAGCGTGTATTAATCTGGGAAGGCCTTTTGTCAAACAAAAAGACTAGCTCACAATACTAACTCCCATTTATTGAAGCCTCAAGTCGGGCAGAAATAAAGCTCTGATGCATGATCAAACGCACACGCAGACAAGACCTACAGTATCCCATCACATTTATACACACGCGCCAGTCAAGTCAAAAATTCAGTCAAACAGCATGTGTCCGGACTCAAGCCTAGCAGCTCGTAGCCATGCAGCTGCTGAGTCTTGAAGTTGGATGTACAGTATGTAGCCTCTCAATGCCCTGTCAGTGCCTACGGTTTTGAGGTTAACTGAAAGTGCATGAACAGGATGTGAAGTTACGCAAACAGAACACCACATGAGCCTGGAGCTGGTTAATAATTGTAATAATGTTAAAGAATATTTGGTAGGCCTAAAACGCTGTTTGCAAGGCTCGAATTACAAAAATAATTATATATTATTACAGTAAGTGTGTGAATGAATCATATATTATAAGTTGTAGTGGACTCCTGTGGAAAATGATATGGCTGATTTGGAAAGAATCTGACAGCACAGCTGCGTCTAGATCTGTTATACATACAAGTAAAGTTCAAGAGTTATGCAACAAAAGCTCATGGAACAGAAGCCCCACCCACGGGTCTCTGGGGATAGCGGCTCTGCATGTTGAAAGAGAGGGCCAGCAGTCTCTGTCCTCATTCTCCGTGTAAAAGGATACAAGGTAATGTCTAACTTTCATAACGCCTTGTTTGATTTCAAGTTAGTTTCAGTGGATGTTTTTCATGCAAATTCTACTAATCGTGTGATTTCTAACCACTATGTGGAATACATTGCAGGAATCAGTCATGGCTGCAGAAGCTAAGCAGACTTGTTATGAGGGCAGCTCTGTCCAGAGCTTCCAGTTCTACCTGGAACACTCAGGAGAACACACGGCCATGCTCCAGTCTCTTCACGACATCCTGCCAGGAGAATTTAAAAGGTACAATGACAGAGACTGAAGTGGTGCTCAACTCTTGCTTTTGTCATCTGAACCAATTTTAAATTCATAGCCAAACTAGAAAGAGGTTATTGGCCCCCTCTTTAGGTCTTACTTCGCTCAACAGCTGCGCAATGTCTTTTCAGCAGGATATGAAATTGCTTACGATTTCATGCAGGCCCAAAGCTGGCAGTAGTGCCAACACAATGCCATTTCCACTGGTCTATGTGCACACATTCAAAAAAAGAATTCTGTCAACTTGCCAACAATGCCATACACATTTACTTCTAGGGTGTACTATAGGCAGGGTCCTTGGCTCAGAGCGAATTACTTTCTACTTTAATATTTGTAACAGGGAGTATACTGTATGTGTTTCTCGAGTGGAGTCTGTAAGTTAAATATGGGTCAAATAGAAAGTTGTATGAAATCTGCATGCAACAACTGCATCTATATTAAGTAAAATATTTAAAGAATTACGACCCCTCCCTTAGTGAAATCTTAAAACCACAGTCATAAGCGTCTTTGAGAGAGTGTCAGATGTTTCAAATCAGATGTTTAAAATCAGATATATCAACAGTTCGGCCAGGTCACTGTCAAATGTGTTGGTATTAATCAGAAACCACAGATACCAGGTAAGGATACAATATGCAGTGTCTTTATGTGCTACAAGGTGATTTTACTTGTACTTGTTTCATCATTTTCACGTTGATGCAGAATTGGAGCAGGGAAAAGCAGCCTGGATGTTCTTGGCATTGGAAGTGGTGGAGGTACGGCACTGCTGATGGTTGTATTAACATGTTGTTGTGGTGTTTTATGGTGATTTTTGGATATAAACTAGAAGGTTTCCTAAGTATTGTGATATTTATAATACAGTATGTGAGGTTAAAAGAGGACACAGTCAAAGCTATAGGAGCGGCACACACGGGAAATCAATACTGGTTATAGATTACTGTTGCACAGCTGTAACGTTAAAGTCAATGTTCACTAATGAAATGATAAAACACGAGTGAACATGCACACTTGAGCTAAGCAGACATGTGGATCTGTAATTTGTTTGGAATATGTTCAAAGAATCCCGATCAAATATGTTTTGGAGCATTTTCACACTAAGGTACTTTTTCCAGGAGAGGTGGATGTCCAGATTCTCTCTTTCCTGCACTCTGCAGTCCCTGCTGTTCCCATCACTGCTCACATTGTGGAGGGCAGCTCTCAGCTCACAAACAACTTCAAAGGTATTAAGCACACAATGAAATGCTGTCATATACTTTTAGTTTTTTCCTTTTCTCTTCTTCTTCTTTCCCTGCCTTTGGACTTGTTTTATTAGTAAATGTAAAACCAGCTTTAAATTAATTTTATTCTCGTATTTGTTTGCATTACCTCATTATTATGTTAAAATCTGACGTTACTATCAATAATTCAATAGTTGTAGCCCAGGCTGCGGCTCTCAATTTCATTTTTTTCTTTAATAATAACAATTATTTAGGTATTCGGAAAGCTGAATGCTCCTAATGGATCCCCAGCAGCAAAGCTTTGTATCTGATAACAGCTTGTAAGGATCTGTGTACTCTGTTTAGAGAGCAGTGTTTCTCAGTGTTATTGATCGGTTCTTCTGTTTTCCTTCTATGTCCAACTTATAGCTTTGGTGGCGAAGACTTCCAGTCTTCAGATCCCATTTGTTTGGCATATAATGGGCAGTGAGGGCTATGTGAAGCAAGAGATGGCAAAGGCAGACAAAAAGAAATTTGACTTCATCCACATGATTCAGGTATTTGGATTTTCATACATGGCCAGAAGACTGCATGTTCACCTTTTTACCCTCTGGAGTTCGCATGCTGTCTTCCACATTGTATCAAGTTGCTGCCTGCTAGTGTGGTGGGTTAAAGATCAAGTTGCTGCCTGCTAGTGTGGTGGGTTAAAGTGTGATGCCAACCGTGTGATAGCAGTGACATATATACAGTTGCTCACTCAGTACCTCACTGCTGCTTTAATTCTCTGGAGAACACATTGGTGCTTTTCTCATAAACGGTATAATGATTAGTGCTATAAATACTCATATAACCTCGGCTATAAGTGTCCCTAGCAGGTGTGTTATACAGTAAATGAAAGCGCTTCAAAGTGTGCATGGGTTTAAGCTTCAGAGAGGTCAGATTAAAGGTCCCCTCAATGCTCTCCTCAACAGATGCTCTACTATGTGGATAACCTGGGTGAGACCATCAAGTTTTACCACAGCCTTCTGAAAAACAATGGCAGACTAATGATCATCATTGAAGCTGGTAAGCAGAACTTTATTTGAATGAATTGTATTTGTCTGCCATAGAACAGGTTAATGGTGCCAGATTTAGATGATGTTAATGTATAATTATTCTGATTGTAATCAATATGACTAACAAGCAAACAGGCTTTTCTTTGTGCAATTAATCCTGAAGAGCAAAAGCATTTTCAAATTGTTGCTTCTTCAGCGCCCTCTTGTGTTTCTGTGTTGTAAATACATTCAGAAGATACCTGGGAAAATGCTGTGTTGAGGATATTGGCCATCTTACTGTAATTTCTAAGATTGCTAAAAGGCTGTCATTGGTTTTTAATATAATTCCTAATCTTAGCCAACAGTGGCTGGGACGTCCTGTGGAAGACTTACAAGAAGGAGCTATGGAACGAGATCATCCCAGAGTACCGCTCATCAGGAGAGATCATTGCCCTCCTGAACAGCCACGGTCTGAAATATGATGAGCATGTGATTCCCAACACGTTCGACATCACTGAGTGCTTCAATCCAAGCAGCGTTACCGGAGGACGTCTCTTGAATTTCATGACAGCAAAAGACGACTTCTACCAGTCCTTCACCCCAGAGATCAGGGCGGGAATGTTAGACCTCCTCAGAAACAAGTGTAGCACTGAAAAAGATGGTAGGGTGTACTTCGATAGTAGTTTGAGGTGCATTCTTGTTCATGCTTGAGTGGTAGTATATTCATACATTGCAATTTATCTTTGCTCTGCAAGTTTATAATGAATATACACAATTCGGTTTCAGTTTGCTTCAGCTTAGAATACCTGCCACAGGCTGTCTTGCAAAATGAATAAATATATCTTTAAAAAAAAACTATATCCAGATCCTTTACTCTCTGACATGACAAGACTTAGTATTAAAGCTACAGTATATTGTGGAACTTTTTAAATATAAATCATTTACGTTTGAGCCCTCGCCAAATGAGTTCACACAATGCTGACTGATGTATAGTCTGTGTCAATGGAGACATTCCTACTAAGAGACATATTTCACCTCAGTCATGAGTGACTGGTTTCCCAGAGATGAAGAGGAGAACCACCATGGCGGCTGGGATATGGTAGCATGGCAACTTATCAAAAGAGCTATGGTTCTATGAATTCCCCATCTCTGGCAGTCAGGAATAATTAAACAGACCCTAGTAGTCATCCTAAGTAGACAGATTTATAGTCAAATTAAGGAAAACTATCAACCATCTGGAGAGAAACGGATTACTTATGCGAGTGGCTTTTCTTTGTTGCAGAGCTCAGAAAGAAGAAAAGGGATTGTATAAGTAGACGCACATCCTAAGCACATCAGCAGTATTTATGTAATTACTCTCACTGTCAGTAGGGGGAGACAAAAGTCCCACACTGTGGCTTTAAGTTACGACCTTTAACACTGAAGCCGCTATAATCTGTAATTTCATATCGATAATACCTCTACTGATTACATGTGTATGGAAGGGTTAGTGTTTCAATAACAAGTAATAGCCTTGTTGTTTTTCGTTCTACAACTTAACAACCCGGTCTTTCTCTCATTGCTCTTACAGCATTGTTTTTCAGCTCTAACCACCCATTATAAACTAACAGGTGAAAATACTGAGATTTTTTTTATTTATAGCAGCCTAAGACCATATAAAGTAAATCAAGAGTAAATACAAAGCTATGTCAGCTGGCCCCTGTTTCCCACATACACTATATACAGACCTATCTGACATAACATTGATGATACTGGCTAGGTTTTTGTGTGTGTGTCTGTGTCAGGCTGCATCCTGCTGGGGATGGCTGCTGCCATCAAGGAGTCTCATTGCTATGGGGTGGGAGTGCCTGGTCTAGTCTAGGTGGGTGCTACATGTCTAAGTAACATCCACATGAATGCCAGGTCCAAATGTTTCTCATCAGAACACTGAATGGTCAATAGTATTCACCTCACCTGTCATAATGTTGTGGCTGATTTTCTTTTAACTTCCTGGTGATGTTGTTCACCATTAAGCCAGCAGATGGTACTGTGTGTCTGAGAATAGCGTGAACCTGTACTGGTCCATTATTGCGCTCACTCCAGCAGATGGCACACTGACCTTACATTTAGACTTCACAGTCAGAGTTGAGTGAGAGCACCAACTTTTATTTAACGTACTGAACATACCTAATATGTGGCATACACTTATATTTTCAGTTCGCTCATCAAGCTCATACAGAGACATTTCTGACGGTAGCACAAACCCCATGCTGTCTGCCGCAGCTGCACACACCCGCAAAATGCTGTCAAACGGCTGAGCTCTTGTCTCAAGCTATCCTGCAAATGTATTCTGGCTGCTCATTTACCTCATTAGCTTTAATAGATCAGTAATTGAAATTCATCAGAAATTCTTGTCAGTGCACACCCCCCTGATGTCAGTGGGCTTTCAACACCTGCTCAGGCTCCATTACCGGGGGTCCTCGCTGGGCCCTCTCGTACCACAGAGTGACAGAGCATTAGTCACAGAGATAATCAACCTCAATACACTGTTTGCCGCTAATGCTCTTCAAGAACTATTTACTCCACGTGCCAGTTGGTGTCTTATCGTAAGAGAAGTTCTCGGCTAGATGAATCTGATGAAATATTCACAGATCACCTTATTTTCCAGGTGATTGATTACACTTAAGAGTGCTGAACAGCTGGATATTGCTATACTGCTCACTGGATGTTGTTTTTATTTACTTTCTGCCACCTGCTTATTAGCTGATGCCATAATGAGGAGGCGCGTCGCTCAAGAGTGCCTGGTGTACATTGCTATTTCCATATGAATTTCATCGGCTTCATGTTGTGCAGGCCGTGCAGCGAAAACAGCAGCTTATTATCAGTGTTGTATAAAGTACCCAAAAGCCATACTTGAGTAAAAGTAAAAGTACCTTACTGGAAAATTACTCAAGTAAAAGTGAAAGTAGCCTGCTAGAATATTACTTGAGTAAAAGTAAAAAAGTAGCTAGTATTTACTGTACTTAAGTATCAAAAGTAAAAAGTACTGTTAATAAAATGCAATCAGAAATTTGAGTTGTAACATTTTCTTTATTCCTGTTTAATTTAGTTTTTAAGTTTTGTTTAATTTGCAAAGTGTCACATGACACTTAAAGGAGCTTCAACGCCTCCTTACATAAACCCAACCATATACAAAATTACACAAACATATCCTTACAGACCGGGTCTGCGGGGAATGTTCAGCTACATCATGTAGCTGAACATTCCCCGCAGGTATGGCCACGGGTGTTCATCGTCGTCGTCGTTGTCGTTGTCGTCTATGCTGGTTGTTTCAGCAGCAGGTTCAGGTTCAGTCGCCGATTCAGTCACCTCCATCTCTGACATTTTAGGCTTCTCTGTCTTCCTCCTTCTCTTCAAATAACATTAGAGACCCGACTTGTCTGAGACTACTGACATGATAATGCGACCATTAATTTGAAATGTACCCACTGGCCGCTGATTTCATCCGCCGCACAACGGGGTAAACCAACGATAACGTCTTGCGGTCTGTATCTCCAACATCATTGGCTACTGGTCCCACTACAACAAAACGAAGATTGTCCATTGGCTATCACGTTCCTTCTTATTTTGTAACGAGTAACGAGGATGCTCAGGTAAATGTAATGGAGTAAAAGTATTGATTTTTTTCGGAAAATGTAGTGAAGTAAAAGTAAAAGTCGTCAGAAATAAAAGTAGTAAAGTAAAGTACAAATATAAAAAAAAAACTACTTAAGTATAGTAACGAAGTATTTTTACTTCGTTACTATACAACACTGCTTATTATACCAAAACCACGCTTGACACGGCATACTGATCAAGATTTGGCTGCAACATTTCGACATGACCGATTGAAGCAACCAGATGAAAGTTTTTCCAGAAGAGAGTCCTCTCATCAGTCCATCTGGCTGGTGATCAGACCTGAACCTCTAACCCCTGGCGCTCATCTGTGTGCCTTCACTCGTCTTTAACAAGGAAACAGGCCATGTGTTCAGAGAGGGAATATATATAATTATTAGGTCTCAACCTCAGTAGGCTTTAGTTTTTTTTTCTTCATGCTGTCTCTGTGATTTTAACAGTACACTTGTTTTTAGAGCATATTAATTCGTGAGATCAGCACACTACAAGTGTATCTGTATTTGTTGCCTTTTGCTGAGGATTAAAGCAGAGAGGACATACTGAGGGTTGCTTTTATAGCACCTACCACCTACTGCACCTTTTACAAATATTAAACTTATCTTATTTTGGTGAGGATAATTTCACAACCAATATGTTTACCTTGAACAAGTGTTAAAGGATGACTGTGTTATTTAGCAGCCATAAAAAAATGAGTTAACGTTATCTCTGTTACGTTAACGTGTACCTTTGTCATTTTATGAAATCCCCTCCAAGCCGATCTCTGTTCCTGGCTGTTATCTCCATATTCTGCTTATTTATGAAGGCAAAACAATAAAAGCATCATTTGTATTTTTCTAAACTGCATATACCCTGTTTGGCTAAATTGACTCTTCAGATGTCTATCTTCTTTAATGTGGCTCCTCTCCTATGGTTCTCCCAGTATGGAGAGCCAGGATCAAGCCAGAGGCATCTTCTGTCAGCCATCATGTCAGCGTGCAGCCCTCTCTGAGACCAGAGCAGGACATAAAGCGGCCCTAAAATACATCACACACACTTTAATGGGCAGAAGCTGCGGCCGGGCCTTGAAATATAGCTCTGATGCCAGTCCTGTAAATGGGCGACCTCTGAGGCGTATTTCATTCTGGAGAATTAGTCCTGTTTAGCAGCTGCTGTTATATAGCATCTGTCCTCCTCAGGTCTGAGTACTGCTGAATGCGGTTGTTTGATTGATGATTTTTAGGACTTCAGAAAAAAAAAAAAAATTCAAGATTCTGTCTGACGTCGATTTGTGTACGGTGGAAATTCCAGTTGAAGAATTCAGTCTTTTTCTCTCGCTCAGAGTGAATTCTGCTGCACAGAAGTGATCTTATAGACTCGCAGGCTTAAATCAATCCAAGGCGATTAACCACAAATCAGAATGGGTGGAACAGGGGGTGACTCTGCTCTAATCAAGTTTACCTTTGTCTGTCTCATTAATCTAGTGATTCAAGGCCTTACACTCTGATCTTCAAGACCGTTCCTGTGGGTGTGAATGCGGAGAATTGCCACGGATAAGCTATGGCGCCATATTTATCCTGCGTGCCCACTATTGTATCAGTAGTGTGAGAGATAAACCAGACCAAAAATGGCACTAATTGACCCCTTCTGTTCATATTTCGATCAATTACAGATAACCCGACACAGTTTGTGAGTTCATAAATTATGTACTCTGGTTTTGTTGTTTTGCTACTGCAGCTGTAGAACTTGTCCTGCTGAGAGGAGAAGTGCAAGTGAAAAAATACTTCAGAAGAATTTCATGTGTGCCTGACAAACCGTGATAACGATTTTGAGAAACAACTTGATATTGACTTAAAGCCATGCTCTTTTAAGCCCGTGTTTGCTGGTTTGATGAAAAAGAGTCACTGTCACTTGTTCACTTTGTCAAATGGGAGAGTTCCCGAGGGCGAGATCCTCCTTAATTACACTCGGTGACGTTTACCCTCACTAAACGTCGCTCACTTGGTTCAGCGTCTGGGGCTGTGCTTTTGTTGTTGTGGGACGTGGAGGAAAAAAAACATGAAAACCTAATACAGTGTAGGTTGTTTTGTCATGAAGTTTGGCCTCAGATACTGTTAGTTTAAAAGCTAACTACAGATAAATCTCTAGAACCAAACTGTTGAGTTGTTGTGTGTATATATATATATATATATATATATATATATATATATATATTTAAATAGAGCAAGAGAGAGAGACTTTACTTTATGTAACTCAGTATGTATAACTGCTCTAGTGATGAAGGCCAGTCTCCTTGAAAGAGCGTTTCACCCTGCAAGGATTTAATTACTCTGGGATTGAATGAGAAATAAATAAGTAATGTTTAGAGGTTTTGTTGGATAAGAAAGGAAATCTATCACAAACACTGACAAATCATTGTGTCATGCCTTGAAGATGGCCAAATTAAAGAACTGAATACTGCCACGGTGACTATCAGCGACTACAGTCTATCAACAGAGGCCTTTAAAAACCCCTTATCATTTGAACCCTGTAGATGATATCAGCTGTGTTTTATTACTGTTATTACTGAGGATGAGGGCTGTCTCTCCTGCAGCTATATTACTACAGAGATACGGGACTTGCACCAAAAACTGATCACGAAACAGAGCAATCCTGCCACTGGTTAATACCAGTGGCAGGGATATTTGTACTTAATCCCCATCATGAGAAAAAAAAAAAAAGACCTTACATTTCCCTACAGATTTTCTACGGCTTTATTATACTTCATTGCATTAATCAACTTGTATCTCGTCTTTTGCTTTTATTAAATGCCGTTTCTGGCTCACATCCCATTCATTGGATCTTAAATATCCTCTCTCTCATGGGTACAAGCTTGATTGTGAATAGGAAATGAAGTTGGAAACTCCGCACTTCTATTTAAAGTGCGAGTCCCAGGAGCGACCCCTTCCAGCCTTAATAACTTACAATCAGGATCCTCGGGCCCTTGCGCTTTATTTCCCCTCGTCGGTGTTTCTGACTAAACCCATTCTAATGAAATGTTCCGCTAAATTGTCAAACAGTTCCGTTGTCTATCCATAAAAAGGTGTTTACAGCCCTGGTGAGGGCCCAAACACAATAAAGATGGTTGTTGAACTTGATAAATCACAGTACAGGTGAATGGGGGTATTTACGCTCTCATTTAGGAGCTGTGAGTTACTCTGAAGCTAGCTAGCTTGTTTCTATTGAAGACAGGGACATAATGATGAGTTTCCCCAAAACACTAACTACTAGAGAAAATTCAAATAAATGGTTTTGTGAAATCCACAATCAATGTTTTTATTTATTTTTTTTTATTTCTGAACAACACCACAGTAAATAAGATGTCTAAATCCTGCAGAAAACAGGCAAATTAAAATTAAGAACATACAGTAAGTATGAGTCTGATGGGATTTCTAACACTTAGTTTGGAACTCCATTAGCGAATGAATACAATCATGATGGATTAAGGCATGTCACTCACTACACACTACACCGTAGTATATTTGTGGCAGCAGCACTCAGATTTTTGTAGCATTTTATTATTTTTCCGCTCACTTCTCCCAAGGTTCGATTCAACTTGCAAATCGATACAGGTATTGATGGACGTCAGATAAAAACCATTATGGCAACCAGCTCTAATTCTTCAGCTGAATTGATTTCATTTTAAATGATCCATGTACATCCAATGGAGCACACCACCACTGTGAGTGTGTTTTACCTTGACTTCATGCGAGAGAGACGTTATTCATCACCAGGAGAATGTCCCTTCTTCACACCCCAATAAAAAGCAGAGTAATGAAGCTTCTGTGGGTGCTGTCAACCCAACACTGCTTTATAAAGGATGACACAATTATATTTTACCAGCTCACCAAAAACGCTGACAAGCCCTGGTTCAATAAAACGCAATTCTGTACCTGGAGAGGCATGCTGGTTCCTTTGCTTTGGAGTCATAGCTCATGAACTACAGGGCGCTGTTGCCTTGAAATGCTCATCAAAGAATAAATTCTTTACATTTAATCCAGACAAAAGTGAGTGTAACGATATTGGATACAGAGTGATGAGTAATTTTTGTTTTAGAGGGCCTTGCCATGCTTTGCTGTACTCTCAGCAGCATCTACTTTCTCGCTTGGAATCAGCTAAACAGGTCTGTTCACAGGCTAAATCTGAACTCCTTATTTTCTCCTCTCGGAAATGCATAAACAGGCGTGACATTTGCCTCTGAGCAAACAGAGGCTAATGCTGCATTACCGTCAGTCAGTCAAGTTGGAAAATGTTTGTCTAAAGTATGATGGATGATGTGCCGACAACATTAAAAGACGGCCGCTTCCTAAACCTGAAATCTTGCATATTCAGAGACAGCCGGCACGATGCTCCAGACAGCAGACCGCCGACGCCCTGCTGCTTGACGCTTACCAGTGGCAGGATATGGCTGCTTCTTAGCGGACTGCATGTTTTTTTCCTTGGAGAGAGACACATCTGGCCTTGGATAATCTCTCCTTAGTCTTCTAGTGTGTAATACATGCAAAGCTCTGCTCCATGTAATTCCCCAACTGCTCTTTTTTTCCTTGACAAGGGTAAAAGGGCCAGTAGTATGAAGTATATTGCAGGTTTTATAACCTACTCTCACTTTTGCTAGAGCCAGTAGTCCACACAAAGGTTACTCATACACACATAGGGCTTAATATTATTTTATTCTGATGCTTAAAAACCTAAGCCATAATGTGCCCAGGTTAGTTATTCTTTAGCATTCCTGATAGAACGCATGTAAAATATAAAAATGTCATAATTCTTTGTTACAGAAAAATCAGGACAAAATAGAGAGTGGACATCATGCAGTGTTAATAGTAACAAAATGTGCGGTGCGTAGCTGAATGCCTCGAGTCTAGAGAATATAAAATGTACTTGCAGTGTCACACTTGTTTATTTATTAACAGAGGAATTGTCTGCTTCACTTGCTATCACTGAGACTTGACAGCTGCAGAGTCCAGGTGATGCATGAGCCAATATGTGGACTGGAGAGGGTTCAACGTCGCACATCAATATGAAAATCAGTTTCTGGCAGAAATAGCCCAGGGCAGTACATCCAGCTCCGAAAAGTGACTAATCTTAGGGTCATAAACCCTGCACACGACGCCCAGGGTCTTTTTTAGAGAGACAGAATTCAGAAATGCCATCATTTTCCATTCCACAAGCCAAGACCTCGCTCCTCGCATTAGCAGATTTCTTTTAATAGTGTGTGAAATAGCATGGTTGCCAGAACTAAGCAAGAGCAAATAAAAGAGAGAGAGAGGGGGATAGTGAAAGGTGACCTTAGTCTCTGGAGCACCAGATTAAAAACTTCAAATGCTCAGCCAGTGGCTCTCCTAAAGACGCAAAAAGACCATAGGCACAATGTTACAGTAGATGGAGGTGGCTGCCAAATATCATCTTCTTACAGAGAGGGATTATGAATTTCACAAGGCAGCATTGCCCATTGGTGAGAATATTAGTTCACATATTGTTCTCTAGATCTGCATATATTTCAGTTTATTTATTTCTTCTCTTTTGCTGACTTTCAGAACTTGCTATTAGGGATTTAATATTTAAAATATGCATTATTTACATTAGGAACCAACAGTTATAGTAAATTACAGTGTAACGGCCAAATAGAACGCAGATGTGAGGATTACTGAGGATTACATGGAACGATTACAACACATAATACAGAAATATGATATACTGTATATCTTTTGTTTTCTGATAGTGCAGATCATTAAATATTTGAATTAAGCTTTAATTTTAACTGTGTCACAATTCATTTTAATATATTGTATTCTGGACATCTGCAAAATCAGTATGTCCATCCTGGTCAGCCATCACCTGAACTGTCTTCAGCATACTGCCACTCCTTTGGATGAGTGGACATTAGGCGATGTAGCCATTATAGGTGATCAGGCAGAACTTCTCAATTCCCTCCAGTGGCTTGATAATAACTGAGCGCACTTAATTACTCAGTTTCCCAGAAAAAAAAGAAAGACTAAAATGACTTTACTCACGAGGAGAATGAAACAAAGGCACTCCAAATCCTTGAATGGATTTCTATCTCAAAGCTCATGGTGGGGACATTTTGAACTGTAGCATCGGCGGGTACTTTAATTACTGTTCAATGACTTTACTCTGAGTCCTTGACCTAGTTTAGATTCCTTATCAAAAACAGCCATGCTCTGAGAAAAGATTACTTTTTAAACTTTGTGAAGAGGGGAGGGCAGACAGAAAACAAGCTAATGCTATTGCAATACAGGGACACAGCCCAGAGCTATTTGGAAAGCAATAGCCCATTCCAAGATGTGGCATCGGGCTGGCATCCACACAGCTCTTAAATTCCTTTTCTCGAGCCAGATGGCTATGGAATTACACATTTTTTAATCTAAAGCATGAACGTCTCTAGGCTCGAGGAAATCTTCTTGGGATAGCCATTTTGGATGTATTTGCAGAGGAGAGAGTCTCTTGCCCTGGGGGCAACATTTGATGGTTAATACGAAGTTTGACACTGAATGTCCTGAGTCCACTTGGTTACACTCTGAGAGATAAGACAAACTTTCGCACACAGCATGCTGTAAATAGTGTCTGGTGATTTGAGAAAACAAATGCTGTCTTTTTCTTTGACCTATATAAACATGAAGAACTCTTCAATTCATCAAAATTGTGCTGGGAAATACATTTTTTTTTGCTGTGTTGGGTCTGCCTTGTCCAAATGAGACAGAAACCAGATACATCTCAAGGTAAATATTACACTCATTAACTGCCTTTTTTTATACTGGAGTACATATATAATAACACGTTTATGTTTTATGTGGATGTGTGCATACATTTACTAAGAAGACCATTTGACCTTGTAGTCATGCTGTGCCTGAAGCACATGAATGTATAAAGGAATCTGTAATGAGCTGAGGTTCAGTTGGTCGAGTGGGTTGTCCACAAACCAGAGAGTTAGCAGCTCAATCCCTGGTACATGAACCATACGTTGAAGTGTCCTTTAGGAAGACACTCAGAGAATGTGTTTGCGTCTATGAGAACGAGTGGGAAGATGTGTCATTGTGACTGTAAAGAGCTTTTTGTACCCAAACCACTATTATATACTGTAAATACAAGACCATTTAAGAACAAAGAATAAAAAGAAAATATGAACATCTAAAACTGTAACATGATTATACATAACAAAAAATAAGGGAAATTATAATAGGTCCCTTTTCATATTGTGGACTTCAGCTCCACTGGTTGGCAGAATTTGCTGGACAAAATTATGCTAGCTAGGCTAGGCTAGCTAGCTACTGGCTCATTATAGTAATGTTTTTAACGTAGGTAATTAAGTCATTATTCTCAGCCAACTATTAGAAAGCAAATATGTGTTTTTCATGTAAAATATACTTGTTTTTATCTGTTCCTGTTTTTGAAAATATAATTTTTCTGTGGCGAGTGAGTGGAGCATTCATAACCCTCAAAGTTAAATATCACAGATAGGCCTATTTATAGATTTGTGATCTCTAGGTCCCTCAATATATATGTTGGATCAATACTACACTGTTTAATCTTGTAGTAAACCCAAGATGACATTTTACAGTGGCTACATTCTATATAGTATGTCCATATCGACAAACCTCTGAACTATGACATGCAGTTCAAGGAATCTTGAGGACTTGAGGACATTTCTTTTTTTTTGTAACACGCGGGAATATATAAGTCTGCCAGGTATATTACATTCTACACCGAATACAACATCAAGCAATGCATTTAAAGGTTAATTAGAAAAATTATCTGTTGAGCTGAAAACAAATGGTACCATGGAGTCCCCCTGCTGGCAGACGAGTTAATCTATGGCAGGTCTCCTCGCTGGTCCACCTGCGATCCGTCTCCGTCACTCCGCTGACAGTCCCTGCGGGCCGCTGAGAGGATACGCTCCATCGCACCACTGTGACTAGCCTGCTAATGAATACAGAGGAGCCCATGACGTCCAGACGCCCACAAAATGGCTGGGAAGACTCTTCTGGCGGCTCCGATCATTCTACGGCCGGATGTCGGCTCAAATGAAGCAGAACGAGGCTGCAAGACTGGGAGTGCAGAGAGGAATGCCACTCAACCAGGACAGTGATTGCCCTAGTGTTTGAGATGCATTCAGTGAACCCCTATAGATACCAAAGAGTGGGAGAATATGTAGCAGTTTATGGAAAATCTGATAGACAAAGTTTAATATGTTTTGAAGTCTATACTCTAAGATGGGTAATACAAAGAATGTATATGAATATGAAACAGCCTTCAGAGTGCAATGCTCAAGTTTAACACCAGTCCGGAAAAACATTTAAAGGTCATATTCGGATTTATCAACTGAAGAGATAGGATGATAGAAAGACATTAACTTTAGTGCTTGATTTCACAAAACAATGCAGGTGTTAACATTGTCCCAGACAATTTCATCACCCATGTTGCGTGGCCTCAGTTTGCACATGTGGAGAAACATTTGCTTACGGTGATCACGCTTTTTCTTACCAAAAAGCTCCATGGGAACATGAAAGAGTATGTGGTTCTGCTTTTACCGAGTAATAATGTTGAGAGACAGATATACTAACATCAGTGTGTTCATCTGTACAAACTGCAATGATACTGTTTGAGGGTGTCCAATTGATTGGAAAGCATGTATGTCCATATGTCAGGTTGAAATGTCGCAGCTACATTTATTCTCCCTGCTAACATTAACTGCTATGTTCCTCCATCATTGGCAAACACAAGCATTTAAATACAATATTAGCTGACCTACTCATTTGACCTACTGCAACATCAACACAAGAATGGGAAGGAATGCTGTCAACATTAAGCGGAGGGACTGTAAAAGGGGCAGCATGCATACACAACATCATTTAGTTTCTTAGCCTCTTTAGTGTTAGTACATAATCCAAAATTTCAACAATGACGCAGTGTCCATATTTATATACAGTATATGGTTTACATGGACAACGTAGTATAAATCTGATCACAACGTTGAATCCAAAACTGTTTACATGGAAGCTAAATAAAATGATCCAATAATATATGTCCATTTACATTACCCCCAAACATACATTTTTTATGCAAAGTGGTTCTGCATTCTGCAAAGCATGTGACATCTGCTTCTTTTTTTGTATTTATTTTTTTATTTTTTTTGAACAACTTGTTTTGGTACCTCCAGTTCTGGCCCCACATGGTGCATGGTGCAAACATGGGCAAAAAGAATGTAGTCATTCTACCAATAGAAAACAAGCATTTAGATGTTTTTAGGTGCAAATATTTTGATATTTAATGAATTTTCAAAGGTAAACTCCATGCTCCTCAATCCAATCTTAAAATTCCTTTTGAGTATATTCAGCATGTTGTGAAAAATGAAAAAACAACTGACTCTACTGAGAGTCCATTCTGCAGATGGAAGTGACTTGTTAATGAAACTGATCACACTGGTTTTAGATAGCAGAGGCTAGAGTAAAACACATAAAACCCTGAAGCGCATGGGACACAACAACAGAGGATGAAACAACATATTTTTATACAGTGCCAACTTAACTGTGAACATTAACATGGATACTGGTTTTAAGCTAATAATGAGGACGATAATGCTCTTTGTAACTACCCTAACCCTAACCCTCAAGAAGAGCAGACTGGCTTGATTGTATGGACTTTTTATACTGATAATCTGCTTAACAGAAAAAGTTAGCGCTTAATCACCATGTAGTATAAATGTTTGAACTATTTATATCTCTCCCATTTTTCTGGGAGAAACAGAGACAAGGTGGAAGTAAAATGGTATTGTTTTTAAGGGTTTGTTCCAGTAGATGTAGACAGAACCCATTTTTGCTTGTTTAAAACTGTATTCCTTGAGGAATGTAAACACATATATTAAATCATTTTACATGTAAATGGTTGAGTTGTAATATCTAGGATAATGTTATTTGGGTTGAAGATATATAGTGAAGGTAAATGAAGTGAACGTGGGATAGTAATTCTGAATAACATTATTTTATATATTAAAACTCAGAAAGAAAGAAAACTAACTCAGGGTAATGATCACCCCAGTGGTGGGGGTGATTTATTGAATGACAAGTCATATTGTTGCTTTTTCTGCACATTCCTTGTATGTGTCGTTTCTCTTTTTTTCTGGTATTCAGGTGCCGCCCTTCCCCCCATGCTGCAGCAGGTGATTGAGTGCACCTGATGCCACTTGCTCATCAGGGGAGAGAACATAAAACTGAGAGTAGACAGCCAGTTGCCAGTGGGCCTGTGTTTGCATTTGTGCTGTGTGCTTGCTTTTTTGTGTGTTGTTGTTTGGGAAGGCAGGTGTTTGACCTCCTACTCCTTACAGACCTCAGACCAACTTACATTTTCTTCACGGCTTCTTAACCAGAGCCACAAGAATACAAGGAACAAGTCAGGCAAAATACAGGTAGCACAAAAAGCACCACAGTATGAAGACTGTGTGCGCACCCGTTTACACTATGAGCCTATATTTTAGTTCATGGCTGGCCTCAGTAGGTAGTTGACCATGCAAATCCTTGTTCCCAAAAGACGCAAAGTTGCCATAGAACATTATAAAGGCATATTAACAGCTCTGGAAATGAAAAGGAATCTAACATTAATGGATATGCACCACTTGTTAACATCAGATGCTAACATTGTCATGTAAGCTCTGTAGCACTGTGACTTGCACATGTTTGGCCAAGGTTGATTTAAATAAGTGCAGTTATCCAGCAGATCTCATCAGAAATGGTGTTTTTTTTCATGTGTTAGCAGGCACATCTAGAGAAATTAAAGTGAAATGCCAGCCACAGTGGTGATGGAACTAGAGGTATACTACTTCCTACTACAGTCACATTCATATTCAGTGTTTGCTTTTGTATTAAACATGATTAAACAGACAATCAGTGCCTCTGGTACAATGGATGTACCAAATATGGATAATAAACTGACCCTGCATATTGTTCTACTACACAAACACTGATCAGGCATAACATTAAAACCACCTTAATATTGTGTAGGCCTCCCTTGTGGCACTAAAACAGTTGTAACTCATCAACATGGGCTTTGAATTTGGAGGCCAGGTCAACACCTTGTGCTGTTTTTCAGGTGGGGGTGTCTGGTCTAGTTGGGTGTGTAAGTAACATCCACATTAATGCCAGGTCCAAACGTTTCCCAGCAGAACATTGTGCTGTCACAAGATGGTCAGTGTTGTTTACTTCTTTTATGTCAGTGGTCATAATGTTATGCCTAATCGGTGTATGTATGTATAGTACATTTATATACATTATTTCTGAGTGATTAAACCTCACATACTTTTTTTAAAGTTACATCTTGTGCTTGTATTTAACGACTCAGTTTTAATTTTTAATACAGAAATTCATAATGACATACGCAATCTATCATCAGCACTATTGGTTTTACAGGTTTTATTTGTTGTTGCTTGTCCATCAAAAATAATTATGATTAATTTTGAGTTTTCCTGTTTTGCTCACATTCAGCTTTAGTTCATTCGTAGTGTAATTATGGCACCCATACTCCTTTTTTGTACCTGCACTCAATATTACATGTACAGTACACTCAACAGCTGGTTCATTAGGTACACTAATGAAAATGAATGCATTCTGGTATAACAGTCCTGCACTAGATCCACCTTTATGACTGCTCTAATGTTCGGTTTATGTTGTGTAAGAAAGGAGGTAATTAAACCCTAACCCATTTTGGAGGACCTAGTTTGTGGTGCTGTTATACTGGCTCTGTTATATAGCCTAGCCGTGTGCCGGTTCAACACAATACAATTCAATAGTTCTACAAACCAGAGCTTACAAAATGAAAACACAGTCGAATCAACAGCCCTCTCCAGTGCACCTACTTGGCAAGTAAGTGTACGTACTGTAAAAAACACACTGTAGTATAGATTTAAACCCATTTCAAAGTGATTGTCCCTCTCTTTGATGCTACAATATCTGTCCTTAATTGCATTATTTATGTTATTTAATTTTTTTTTAATTTAGAAATTCATTAAGCAATCACCTTAAAGCTGATTCGGAAATTGTATTTTTTTTTTTTTTGCTCTGAGTTATGGCTGCAGTTCACACAAATCACAGCATACGCACTTTTAACAGCGCATACAGTCAGCACATGTGTTTATCAGCAGGGTTGGAGTCACCAACTGTCCCCAGAAGACCGTAATCATTGTCCTATGAGTGATAACAAGCACTTCATTTACTTCTACATTGCCTATGATAGGCCTCATTCACTGCGATCCTCCAGCGACAGTATATTATGAGGAACGCAGGCATGTCTTGGGAGTGACAGCATGGGGGTGTGAAATCATGTCCCCTTTCATCAAAAGAGTTATGATCAGTCAAGTTGGGCTCATAACAAATAGCAGGCTTTGCGCTTTTATCAGCAATGCCGTGACCCTCAACGCCGTGACCTCATCATTAATATGGGAAGGCCAGATGATAGATCAAAGCATGGTTCACTGGAGCATCCCTGGGCCAGAGCTGGCCTTGAATCGTTCATCACACCATCCCTGTGGGGACTTTATGAGAGTCCGGGGAGAAAGGACGATCTCGAGGCTGTCACATTTGTTTTACCGCTTTTGATAATGGCTCCCTTTTTTAAGGAAAAAAAAAAGATGCGCACAGGGATTTCTCATTAACACATGGCTGTGATTTCAGCTGCGACAACACCCTCCAATACTGATAAAACTGGACTGTCACGGAGTGGTTTTGACAATCTGTTTCATGCTTTTGTTGGTGCAGTTTGGTTTAGGCTTGTGGCTGTTATTGGCATACTCTCTGAAATCACGTCAAAATACTGGAGCCACAAGACAGTAAAAGGTGCTTGTTTTCTCTGTGTTTATTTCATTAAACAGCATCCCAACATTTCCACAATGAACATAACCATGTCATAATCTCTAGTACTGTTGTTGGATATTAGTTTTTATTTGCAGTAAAATTGCCACACCTAAATCCTTACACTTTTCAGATCTGCAAACTGTAGATAGGCCTGTATGTGATAATCTCACAAAGAGCTCAGAAGTAAAAACAGATGCAGTGATAAGTTTAAAAAGCACTCGTGTGAGTGTGCTGAGATCTGACAAATGTTCCCTTAAAGAAGCTGCCTTTTCAGTAGTGGGAAATAAGCAAATGAGTTGGTAGGTGTGGGGTCATATGGGTGGATGGGTCATTTGCGGGCACAGGGAATTTTGACGGTAGCCCCTTATCTCAGTCTGCATGGTCATGTGGTGTTTTTTTTTATATTTAGTGGTTAGGAACTGAGAGTAGAGAATTCAAATCCTCCGATGCCACAAATACAGTGACATAATAGAACTCTCCAGAGCAACCACAAAACCTCTGCCAGATGTTTCCAGTAAGTTGTGGGAGATTTGGGGAACTGTTTAAATTTCAGTTCTAGTTTCAGTTGATGTTTCGTATCACCTGGTTTCAACTGTAGTTTAACTTTAAATTTCTGACTTTTCAAACTCCCAAGAGTTTATCACTTCACTTGTTTTCTAAGCTGTCACCGAAGCTGATGCAGCTTCCATTTTTTCTTGAGTAACTGAACCTCTGTGTCACTGTATCATGATCAACAACACACAATCAGTCGATGATGAACCGACACTATATTTCTGAGAAACATTCTAGCTAGCTTTAGGTCGTTTCAACTTTTCAGTTTTACAGTGTGAATGTGCCTCTGTCTGACAAACCCAGTGGACTCTACCTGCTCAGCACCAAAAGAGAGAAAGTTTTAGGGTTACTAGCTAATCGAGAATGCAGACATTTTTCAGCCAATAGGGTTGGTGGAAACCAAAACAGAGCTCAAATATGAGTAAACTGCGGCATCAAAAAATATCTCTAGGTGTTCATTATTTATTTAGAACACACTGTGACATGCTTAGTAGCTGTTGGTCTATTTGTCATAACTAATTACTTGGCTCTTTTTAAGTCTAATGACTCATGATTTTTATAAATGCACAATTGCAATAAAAGTGGTGAATGAAAGAATGAATGGATGAGGTTACTTATTTTTAGCATTGTGTCATACTTCAATCGAAAATGCATATACAACTTTGAGTCAAGTTTTCACTGTTTCACATAAATTTAGAAATCACAGATGAGAGTCAGAGTCTCAGTTATCAGAGTAATAAAAGTCAGGCTGCTCATCTTTGTTGCTGCCAAACTTTGTGCCATGGTTTAACAAGTAATAAGCAATGGTTCATGAAGTAAAACTCCAAATTGAGTTTACTTGACAAAATACTTTCCCCAAAACTACTTTTGAAATGTGTTACAGAAGCCATCCAACATGTCTTTCCATTGGCCAACATGACTTTGTGTTTTGTTAAAGTCCATCCAGCCATATCCCTCAGGTTGCTTTTCACCCACAATCAAAGGGACAGTTTCTTTCAGCTCAGCGAGACATAGCTCAACTCCTACAGGTAGCAGCTGACATGACTATTAGTCTTTCTTCTGGTACTTGCAGGTGTCAGACTCGCCGGTGCTCACTTGTCAGTGCTGCTCTGTGTGCTGTCTGAGGTGATTCATCTTCTTGCCAGCATCATTAACTTCCTTGTGAAAGGACTGGCAGAAGGAGACTCAAAGCAGGGCTCCAAAGAGTTTATGTGCCTTGTCAGGAGCTACTTTCCCCTCCTCTGTAATCAGATAGAAACTTCTCCTTTTTCAATGTACTTTTTTGTTTTTAATTGTTAGTCTTCTCTGTCACTGCATGGGAGACACTGTCCTGAAAGTCCTTCACTGACAGCTAGAAACGCAATATTTAGATGATTTTCATGAATGACTTATCTCATCTAGACACCATTCAATAATAGAACGAATGTTGCAATTATCATTACGGAGTTAAGATACAAAGGGAAAAGGCGGTCACATTATTAATGCAGGCACATTTATCATTAGTAAAAACAAACAAACGGACAATGGCATGCAAAAAAAAAAAAAAAACACCATCGGCACAATTCTATTTTCCCATTAAACTAATGAGTTTCTGCTGTTCACCATTAATTGCTTCATTTCAGTTCGGCTGCAGATATTTATTTCCGCAGTAGCATATGTTCACTGATTGTTTGCTTTATTTAGGCTCCTAAATGAAACCACTTAATTAGTGATCGAAACATAAAGACCTGTCAAATTAACCTTTTTTCCAGTACATTACGTTTCTGCATTAAACCAAAATGAATTCCCACAAGGTTGGCGTAAGATGCCAGTATATAGGTCACAAGTGGAAACAAAAATAAAGATATGTCTAGGTTTGATGAAGCTCCCAAAAAGAATGCAGTGTTTAAAGATGTCATCATGTGCTCCTGTGAATGAGAGCTACGGCCTGCAGCCATGATGATATATTCAAAGCACATCTCCTGTTTTGTTACATGTAGTAGAACATTTTATGTGAATTACTGAACCTGAATTCACCAGTATTATGCATATAAACAATATATTTGCTGCAGTTTTTCATTGTTTCTATACATTATTATCAGCTTTAAAGATCTATCAAACCATTTTTTACATTAGCATCAAATGAAATGTGTCAGATCTCTGAGATTGTTTTTTTCTGGAAGAAAATAAGAGGAAGCTCACCCCCTGACCTTTTCTCCCAACCGCACCTCTTTTTCTTCTGCTTGATAACAAGTTATTATCCAATATGGCAGTCTTTTGAGAGGTAGTGAAAAGTGGCAGGAGAGGGTCTGTAGCGGGGTGTTATTAAGCTGGAGTATGGACTTTTAAGGAGCGCCATAGACTGTCCTTCAACCTCCAAGTGTTTTATAATGAAACACCACAGCTTCAAATTCAGTTTGGGTTTTGTCGTCTTTCTGTCGTTATTATGAAAAGGAAAAAAGGGAAATCTGTCACTGTTCTACTTTTTAAGCTTTGCGACTTAGATCTGAATTTGATCAAAATGTATTTACGTCAGATGTCCATTTCCTTTTCATCGTTTTTTTTTATTTTTATTTTTTTATCCATGGCTGTATTGCGTCTTTACTAGACAGTACTAGAAATTACTTTTGTCTGGTTTTACAGGTACTACAGAGTACTGTGTACATAGAACAGAGGATGATGCCGATATTCTTCTTCCCCAAGCACTGCAGCAGAATACAATGAAGCTCAAAGAGAATGCACACCCATTTGTTTAGGATCATTGTTTGCTCCATATACTGTATATGTTTCAGACAATTGAGCCAGCAAACCTCCTCCTTGAATTTTCAGTGTTCGTTAATAGGGTTATAGGAAAGGAGCAAGAGGGAGAGAGTACTAATGGGAAAAACACCAAATACAGGGGGAGTTTCATCACTTGTGTCTCCACTTGATTAGTTTAACAGCTCCTTTGATCTTTTGCTGTGATTGAAGTGTTTAAGTGGAACATGGGGGGCAATGGCAGAGTCAGAGAGTAGGCGCCGAGTAATGCGCCACCAAATGCCTATGAGGCACAACATCTTAATGTCAGGAGGAAATTAAAACACTTTTCCATTACCAGGGCCCTTGAATCTTAATTCATTTGTCCACATACAATACAAAGTAGGTGACAAGGTCAGTAAATACTCATTGAATAAGATGTGAATGTTGACCTTTGAGAGCAGGTAAAAATGAGAATAATTTCAATATATATGAGAGGGAGAGTTCACATGCAGTTTGGGGAGGAAAGGAAGCCTTTGCAGGGACAGGTTCCACTCTGAAGCTAAATTCTGGACACTGACAATGAGGGCTAACCATAGACTATCTATAGAAATTATGGACATGGCCGCATGGTTTGAAAAGTGAAGCCAATGCAGAAGTGGCTTCATGTCCAATACGACTGATGGCTGTCAGGGGCTGGCTCCAAAAATCTCTGGCTCCAATAGACTACTATTAATAATTTTTTTCCACAAGTTATAAAATTATTACTGATTATTATTTTTACATATCACATGAATGTATATTCCTTGACTATATTGGGCCTTAAAGAGAGAATTTGGGGAGCTGTCTCATTTGATTGACATGTCTGGTCTGGGTTGGTTAACCAGGCCTTGCTCCTCCCCAGCTCCTCCCTTTCATCCAGACTACGGTCATGGCGCCAAACTCCAGTCCATAAATCTATCTCCTATAAGTCTCCTGTCTGTGGAGGTAACTCAAATGTATTTCACATTCATATACAGATATCTGTTTTAGACATAGTAATATAGTGTGATACAAATAAAATGAGATCAGACTGATATTTTGTTCAAGCAACGCAGTGAACTCAACAGTTTGTTTTCAGATGGTTGCAAATGAAAAAAAGAAATCATCAAAAATGCTAGTGATGCTTGTAATGCAGTCCTGGACAATAGGTTTGGTGGAAGTTGGCGGAGCGTAAACTCCCACAAATCTAATAAAGAGCACAACAGAGCCGCTAACAGCACTCCTAGTCTGATGGAGCACTCAGGACCCACTTTTGCACAATGGGGAAATACCAAATTCTGATAGCAGAGAGTGTCTTTTCTGCTGTTGTATTTTAATATAAATTATTTTAAAGGTTACTTTGAAGACAAGTAACAGAGTCAATATTGCCACCTTAAGGGCACCTTTTTAAATTAATCCAGTCAAATCCACTCACGCTATTACTTAAATGTCTGCCAGCCAACGATCAGCCATCAGCTCTCATAAGCCTTGACATAGTCTGGAGCTTGAAGAGTCATGAGCTTGAGGTGTCTTCCAGACACACTTCACAACACAAACAATTTGGTACCTGTAATGTTATGTCAATACCGCTGGACACAAGACAGATGTTGTTATTATTTTGTCATTTCAACTTTTTGCACCAGTTGGAGAACCTCAGAGATCCTGTTGCCCTGCACCAGAATGTCAGCTAATGGATGGACATTCGGAAAAGAGCAGCAAATTTGTTACCACTGACAGAAAGCAGTGATAGATTCAAAAGCTGAGTGAACATCCACAAAACAACTGGCTGTGGACAGTCTTAAAGGTCCAGTGACACAGCACAAGGCGATACTACAGACATAAATGCACGGCTAGTATAAGAAAACAATACAAGTAAAAGATAACATTGATATAACTTCAAATCTCTTATACTCACTCAGTACTGATTGCTTTTACTTGATGACAAAATACCATGCGTTTTACGGTTTGGATCTCACCACTGAAAGATAACTACATTTCTTTCAGCTTTTTTAAAAGATATATTTAAAACGTGATGATTATTGATTTTTAGGACTCAGACTCTCGCCTGTAGCGTAAGTGTAATTGTAAAATCCTCAGTAATCAGTAATGTCCTCAGTGTTGAATATTAAACTAAATGATTACTGCTTTTATTGATTTTTTATCTGATTTTTTTTTCAAGCTGTGATGTTCAAATTAAATTAAATTCAGTTCAAATGAATAAATAAACCTACTGTCATATTGTTTTGACCTTGTCCTTTTTTTTGTCTGTGTGACATGACTAGTGTGTTGGATTTCGAAGGATTTACTGCCAAAGAGCTCTGAAGTGACAGCAACTACAGGTTCCCACATGCTCAAGCATGTAGAAATTTGGGATACTGCAATCTGTTACCCCATCAATAGAGGTCAATGCAACATAACTGCTAGTCCTTTAAGCCAAACATATACCAGTGAGAAAACTACCAAGATTATATCGCCTAAATAAAAGGATTTAACTGGTTTAGTGTTGAAATGTATCATCTTTGCCTATAGGCCTAATGACCTCATGTAGTAAAAGTACATTCTTTAGTATCTTGGAGATGACTTTTCAAAATGTGCAGCAAAATAAAATCAAGATGTGCAGTGGTGCATGATAAAAGAAAGCATGACAACATAAGAAAGTAAAAAGTTTAAAATAATGAGATATGAGATATATATATATATATAAAATCTCTGAAAATCATGTGAACGCCAAAAACTTTATATACTGTTAGCTGACATGCCAAGCAAGATATTTGGTCTAAAACTGGCATCATGTTGTCTGATCTGTTCTGAGTATGTGGTCTACTGTGAATCTAAATATGTGTATTTCTTTTGTCTGCCAGTTATTAGTGCTAAACAGGCTTCCACACATGAAGACCTTCCTCTTTTTACTTTGAACAAAAATCATAGCCGAGTGTGCACTCACAACACTGGATCATTTGCCGTTGGCAACAACAAATATTATCTCTACGAAAACCTCTGGAATCTGTGTGGTTCCATCTTGCGTGTTAAACAGAATACAACACAATGCAAAATTCTGTCTGTCACCTTGACACTACATTGTATGAAAGCATATGTGTGCCAGATTCTTTCTTTTTGTGAATTTCTACTGGTCCAAGCTCTTGTTGAGGTTGTTGTCTGCATTGGCCCGAGTTTAAATCAGGGGAGATTATCCTCTGATTCTTGTTAGAACTCCAATCACTCCAATTACATGTGCTCCAAAGTGACTTTTCCCAGTCATCCGGCCAGGGATTTCTTTAGCCATCAATTAGAAACGTCGCTTCTAATCTGAGCAGGCTTCCCAGACACTGGTCATTTCCCATTAGAGTCATTTTCCCCAGGATCCCATGGAGCGATAGACATCTCCGCAGCTCAATAGAGGAGACGTGGAGGAGACCATAATTAAAGAGGTGGCATTTACTCTCAGTCAGGCCCTCTCAGAGATCTGAATCTGCAATTACCTTCCAGAAAATAGCGTTGTCAGGACAGGACCCACGTTAATAATGGCCCCCATCTCTGGGGCAGGGTACAGAATGCAATCATTTCCACTGAAGCTGCGCTTTGATTGTTTATCGCTTTACCCAGGGTTATCAGCCACTCTACTGTAGCGAATGTACACAGACGGAAATAATCCTGTGGGCCACAACCAGGGCTATTCAAGTATTTTGCTGAGTGGTGCCTGCACTCATAAAGGGTAACTTTAACACCATACTCATAAAGGTTGTAATATCATGGATAGGATTCACCAACCAGCCGTCTCTAAGTCTCACTATCTATATGTTTGTATCGCCCTCTTTCTCTTTCCCACTATCTCACACGCGCACTTTCTATCTCATTCACACATACGGTGAGTGCACAGACTCCCTTAAGCCTCTACCAGCCCGTGCCTGACTTTCCAGATACTTTATCAAGTGCATAAGGACCATTTGCACAGAAGGCAATTAAAAGCTTTAGTGGTTCCTGCAGGCAGAGGGGTAGTTTGGGGGCCCCAGTCGACACATGAGCCAGCACCTTATTGGAGAGGGCTGGCTTTGTGCAGCAAAATGGCTTCAGTAATTTATACCAAATAGACTGCAGGTAGGGTATGAGAGCCAAGAGGAACGCATCTGCATTAATCAATATGAAATTATCCTGGACGTAATTTGTGGAGGGCAGCCATGCACCTGCCTAGAAATGTGATTGGGGAAGCCTGCAAATAAATAAGTGACTAAACACTGCTGAAAATCTGGTAGCTAGAACAAGGAAAGAGATCCAAAATCAAATCCAATTGTCTGTCAAATCCCAAGGAAGTGGGGAAATGAAAGACTGCGAATGATGAATGTAAAAGCTGTTTTGAAAACAATGGTTTTTGAGGTATGCTGGGCACTTCTGACAATAAGTCATAAAGTGTTACATGACAATAGCGCTCGAAGCATATGGTCATTTAAAAGTCTGTGCTCGGTAGATGTGACTTTTAGACATACATTCTGGAACATATGCAAATGTATGGAGAGATGATTGTCAAGGGTTGTAAGGAAATAAATCTATTAGCATGGTGCCAGAGATAAGCGTGTCCTTAAAATGACCATATGCAAAGGTAGCGATAGCGAGGATGTCCAGGGGATTTTCACATTTGCATATCTTCTAATCAGTGCACTCTCAATCCGCATTTATGTCTAAAGGTCAAGATCACTGTGTCATGATTTTGAATCAGTCTTGTGTTTATATATATATATATTCTGTTCTTGAGATCAACGCAGCGCCTGACCTAATGTTCATTTCTTTTCAGACCGTATATTTATTTATTCTAAACCTAAACATAAGTTTTCTTTTTCTAATACACTCCCCCATATCAGGTTCCCAATGTCATTAGTTAAAAGAGAAAAAATCGGAGGACATTCTTGAGATTGGTCTGGCCCTTCTTTGGCAGCTGGTGACCTTCCTGGTCTATATGCTCCATGAGTCTCTCAGCCTTTTTTTTTTTTTTTTCAGACAGCCAGAGTCTTTTTATCACTCCCTGGGATCAGCAATTGCTCACCTACAATCTCTCAGTAATGCATCCATGCTGGGTATCTCTTCAGAGCACGACTATGTGCTTTGCAAATGCAATATACAAGGAGTGAATACAAGAGAGAAAGAGAGAGAGAGTGCAGTGTGGGGAAGTTCTTAGCATCCTAAAGAGGAAGTATCGTCCTAAAGAGGAATAATTTAAGGTTTACAGTAATGCAAGATTAGTTAGGATTTTATCTGTGATGGATTGCATCAGGGTTGCATGTATCCTAGATGGCCTGATGTCTCTGTTTTCAAGGTTTCCTCATAATAACATATCCATTGATTAACAAAATCCTGCAAGAGAAATGTCTTGTACCTGGAATGTTTCTGGTGTAAACGCTAAATTCCAACAATGAGCAAAATATTTTAAAAATCTCTTGTTGGACATTATAAAAAATACTACAAAACAAGATCCGCATTTCCATACAAGGAAACAACATGTTGGTGATACACAAGAGGCACACCAGTTATGAAGAATGAAAAACTAAGAAACGTTTAGAGCCTTTCCTGTGATGCACGGTTCATAAGCATAGTACCAGAGGCTTAATTGGTTGGATTCCTCTCCTGGCAGACAAGAAACTGCACCCCCAGGCATGGATAAAAGACTTCTAAACTCGCTTTTGTGGAGTGAGGAGATGAAAGGGCAGAGAAGACAGGAGCTTGTCAGGAAGAAGCCGTTTCCAGCAGCCTGTTAGTGTGCAGGTGTAGCGGACCAGAAGAACGACGGGTTATCATCAGCTCCCTGCTTGAGAAATGAGACGCCTCGTCATCAAATCATGATGTCTTATTTCTCCCCCGACTCCTCGCACCCAATCATCCTCTCTTCTGACATGACAGACGGCACGTTGTTTACAAATAAGCAGGGCCGACTGTACGCCGTTGCCTGCTCAAGTTTAACAGCCTCATTTGGTCGTGCTTGCCTCCAAAAAGGAAAAAAAACAAAAAAACAAAAACGATATTCAAATTATATTTGTGACATATCTAGTTTTTCTTCTAAAGATGATTAGTCATAATGTCGATGCTAAAGTTTAACTGAAGTCATGCAAAAATAAAAAGATTATTAGATATTAATAGTTTACACAGTAATTTCAGGTGATTAAAACAGCACTGCTCCAACTCAAGCATGCGCATTTTATTCTTTATGCCCAAATGAAAAATACCTTCTGAAGAATGCTAGCATTACAGTAACAGC
The DNA here is from genome assembly GCA_005024645.1 of Planiliza haematocheilus. NCBI lineage: Eukaryota > Metazoa > Chordata > Actinopteri > Mugiliformes > Mugilidae > Planiliza > Planiliza haematocheilus. The sequence continues at coordinate 2,930,858 of SRSE01000725.1, read as the reverse complement.
ACACTGTGTTCATGAAATGTGTGAACAGAAATGGAATCCATAATAAGCTTTTATGTTCTCAACTGACAAACTAAACAGTTTGCCTTCTATTTTTGCATCCTTGTAACACTTTTTTTGTTTAAACTCTAACATTTAGATTTTATATTTCCATGCAACACTTTGTTATTTAGATTTAGCATTTATACTACTTTTCTCAAAGGATAGGAGCTGGCACACGCTTCTCACTGTGGATACAACCTTTTCGGTGTTTCCAGAGCCACAGTGTGGCAAAGCTGTGCGGGCCCATATGAGGATGGCTAATCAGATGTAATTGTATTCATCTGTCTGTGCAACACAGACGCACAAACAAGCAAATATGAACAACTGGTTCAACACAAAATCAGCTTGTCAAGTTATCACATTAGATTTGTTCTCCCTAATCAAGTGAAATATGAAAGAATGTGGCTAAAACGTGTTAATACCAAAACTAATAACTGTAATACATTTCCAAGAATGTCATAGTTCATTTGATAATCAAACCAGAATAAAACTGGTGCATTTTGGTTAAATTAGTGTCTCATTTCCATATCAAGCGGCACTATTAATAACATGGAGCCAGTGTGCAATTTCTCTCAGTGCTCCATGGGAAATGAGCTATGAAGAATAGCAATAATTGTCAATGGACAGCTTGGCAACAGAGCATCTGCTCCATGCTACATAATCAGCCCTGTCAAAATCCTGAAAAAGGCTCAAAGATTGTTGAGAAAGAAAACTTGGAAAGCACTTAATTAAGAAGAACGAAAATGGAAACAAGTGCAATTTAATCTTGTTTTGGTGTCTCATCACCCTCCCCCCCCCCCCCCCCCCCCCCCCCCCCCCTGCACTCCTCTACGCAGTTAATTTTCCACCAACTCTGGTGTTATAACACTGGAGATACTTGGCTAATCACAAATTTTGCTAATGTAGTTTTGTTTTATCACTTTTTTTAAATAGGTCTCCTAGCCATTTTACAGTCACAGGAAGATGGTAACAATTGCTTCTTCTTTTTTTTCCTTATATATATATATATTTGCAAAATATCCAGAATAGCTGTGAATGAAATCCTATTATCTGTGGCAGCTGAATAGCTCAGGTATCAAAATGCAACCATCACAGTGAAAAGGGCAAACAATCTTTTTAGAGGTGCCTACAACATAAAAGAAAAGAGGTTTTCAAAGCTTTTCCACAGATTATATCTAAGTAAAGGAGATTTGCACATTTTAAATATGTACACAAACATTGGGACAGTGTTGTTTATTTTTTTTTAGTTTTTCTGATCTGAATAAAATTCAGGCCCATACAAAAGAAAGACTGAGGGAAAGCTATATGTTAACTGAAAATACACCACCCTTCCATCACACATATTTACTCACACACTTATTAAGAATTTAAATCTTGTGCCTGCAGGGATGAATTACGAAAGCATATATCTGTAACATTGTATTGCACATTCAAAGCAGTTCTTACTGTTATTAAAAGTGGTGTGTGCATGGATTTCAGCATAAAATAAAATCCACAATGTTGCTAAAAAACAATCAGGAAATCACAAAAGCGCTACAGAAATCCTCAGTTATAAGGCTATATTTGTAAAATAACCTCTGTGCTTATGTTCCTAATCAGCTTAAACAAACAGTAAATAGAAGTGAGACGAGCAAGTTCAAAACAAGTATAAAGTGTTGCATCAAATTCTGATGCTCACCGAAATGAGGTAAAGGACACCTTGAGTATCATAGAGGCAGTGATTTTGCTATTAATGCAAAAAAAAAAAAAAAAGAGAGAGAGACTAATTTTCCACTTTGCCTCTTTTTCACCCACTACACTAGAAATAGTCCACACATCCCCAGTCATCCAGTGTGATTACTTTGGCAAGGTGAGGTGAGGTTATACAGTACGCAAAGTTAAGGACAGAAGAATCCTCTAAAAGAACTGTCTTGAAGATGATTTTTATCAATGAATAACTATATTTTATGTCCGTCTAATGAATAATTGACAAGTCCTACAAATGTTATTACTTAGATTGAATCAAATTAGATAAAAGTGGAACTCTTGGGCTTTTCAGCCAACCCCATTGTTCAGTATTATGACTTTATTTCCAAGACAGTGAAGGAAAAATAGTGTGTGACTAATGTCGAAATCAATTTTTCCCTTGGCACCAGTATGATCATGTTCTGATAAGGTCACTGGGGCTCGTCTTGTCACCATAGCCTTTTCTTTCTTCTTTCTTTTTTCCACCTCATAAGTTCTGTCTCTGTCAGTCTCCATCACTGAAGACATTGAATACTTGTCAGAAATAATATCTGTGGCAGTTTGAGATTCCCTTAATTAGATCAGTACTGTAGATTGGAGGTAGAAGACTGTCACAGTCATTGTTAAAGGAGATATTCATGCAGAGGTCTAACCTGATGAATACATCAACTAGGACAAAGAGAGGAAAGAGGTATTCAGTGGTAATCAGTCTGAAGCCAATGATGCTCTAAGAATAGAAACATAATTACTATTGTTATTAGTACTTTTATTTAACCTGGCAAAGTACTGAGAAATGCCAGCATTTAACACAAATATAGCCACGGAGAGAATGGCCATAAAATAAGAATCTATATTATAAATATATTGCAGGTATTAATAAAGATCACATGAATACAAAGTTTAGTGAAGCATGAAAGTGAGATGAAGGCTGTGCTTTCTCAGATCATCCTGTAATAATATTCAATCAGAAGGAGCAGAGTGCTGGAAGACTTCAGAACTACTGTTAACCAACTGAGGAAAGGATGTGGCGATCTAGAAAAAAGCCAAAAAATAAGCTTTCCTTTGTATTGAGAAGTGCAGTGCACCAAGTATGTACACTCCTCTCCATAATACATCAGAGCATTTAAAAGAATAGTAAGCACAATTAAATGATTATTCAAGACTCTTCACATTCTTGAATTCTTGGATGGAGACATTCAGTAAACCCTGTTTCTTTGCCCTTAAATTAAACTGATTTAAATTCTCGATATGCGTCTCTGTATTGCTTCAAAATCTGATCTTATCACCCATCCCTTCGACTTCAAGATGGGTCAGTGTATCAGTGGCGCTGTGATATTAAAGGCATTTGATGTAGGCAGCAGAATGTGACATTTTACTGCTGTGTTTACAGTATATATGACCAAAAACAAACTGGCTCAGGACGAGCACAGGGTGTTTGTCGTCAGTATGCGGTGCAAAAAGTAAAAAAAAAAAAAAAAAATCAAAGACGACACCCTACTTTGTTCATGAGAGACTGGTGCAGAGACGGCCATTTATTGCTCATTTTGCAGACTAGTGTCCATCCATCTGAAAGGGGATTAGTTATCACAGGCCTACAAGGAGCCTTTATAGAGTATTGTTTCAGAGAATGGCTCACCTGAAGCTGCTTTGTGTTTGCTAAATGAAAAACATCAAAAGAAGACTGTAAGAATCAGCTGCAAATGGAAGTTTCATCTGTTGTGTATACATTTTATCAAGATTTCTTTATTTAAATGTTATTTCGATTTTCACCATATTTTTATGATGTTGGATGACTTCAATTCAAATATCAAACCTAAACAAAAAAAAACTGAATGCTGAATACATGTAATATATCTCAAATAGTAAAATATTCTCTTTTTTTTCTTCTTCCATTAATTGTAAGTACCTGGTCTCTGATCTCTAGTGGACTAGTTAGATTGATCACAGGCAGTAGTGATTACGCATGTCATTTCCAGTTAAGGCTAATGGACAAAGTTATAAAATAATACGAGAACATCCCAGCTTTCTTAGTTCTAATGTGTGTATGCAGCATAGCTCCACATGTGAGGAAAGTATGAAACCATATTGTGAGACTTCATAAAGATGAGACAGAGTAGAGCAGCATTGGGCTGCAGAGCATTTGCCAAAACACAGTTGCAACAGTGGTTAAAGGGAATACAAGGAGTAATACTATATATATATATATATATATATATATATATATATACTATATACTACTTCAGTGCATCTTGTCCAGGATCATTACCCCCTTACCTAGACAAATGCAGTGGTGACTGCACAGTGTTGATTGTGAACAATGGAGGTAGGAGTGTGTTGATATGGTGCTGCATGAGTGAAACTGTAGAGGAGATGACATTTAAAGATGGTACACATATTTTTAATACAACCTCTTTAACCTGTTTTAATTATCCATACACTTTGAATTAATAATATCATTACTGTACAATCATGTTTGTGATATTGCACAGGGCTGGTTGAATTCCAGGCTACAGGTGTGTATTTACATTTGTTGTATAATACAAATTCTTGTCTCATTTGCATAAACAAACTATGTTACTATAATGTCTTTAAGGATGTGAGGCCCTGCCTGAGATACACAACTTAACCAGAGGACAGAACAGTTTATGCTCAAATATGAAAAATCAAAGCACTTGCTCTGTCTCCTGACTGAACTGTTATCATATTACCAGGTTTCCAGTACTTATTAATTTGTATTCTTATTAATATTACTAGCTGTAGTTCTACTTCAGATGGAGAAGGACCATAGACTGTATGAGCAGGACGTTACCCAAATTTCGCGCATGCGCAGCAGCTATATTTTCTAGCCTGTTAAGCTACCAGCCAGCTAGACAAATGCAAGCTAGCACATATAAATTAGACAAAGAAACCTTGTGAAGAGACTGAATGAAAAAGAGTTCAAAGTAACGGACGGTGAGGGAAGCAAGTTTAACACAAAGCTATATGCTTTATTCGATAGATATGGGAGTATGAAATTGAAAGGTACGCCGCCAGCACGTCTTTTTAAACTTTTTTTGTAAGCAGTCAGTGCAGAGATTAGCCTTGGCTAGCTGCTAGTTAGCCGATGTTGTTTTCCCACCAGCAGATTGTACCGAAACGTGAGGGTTTACATTAGCTTGGTTTGTTAGCATCCTGTCACCGGGATCAGTGAAGGGCCTTTGTTTTACACCGGGTAATGCGGGGCTAAACGAAACGTTACCGATTTAACTCGGGGTATCCTTAGCTCGTTTGTGTTAAAACGGTGAAGCAGCGTAACTAATGTAAGTGTGCTTTGAAGGATGCAGACAGATTTATTGCTAACATGTTGTGTGTTAAGCTAACCGACCAGTGTTCGCTGCATTTGCGGTTTAGATGCTAAAGTGAACTTAACATTAATCTTGCTAGTGAGAACATTAGCTCGGGTTGGCCAAATACGCATTGCACACAAAACTGAAAGATTGGCTAAACCCGAGGGCTCTGCCTTTGAATGCTTTTGCTTAATTAACCTAGCTTAAATGTTATGGGGACGACACATCGACAGGCGATGTTGGTGATGGTCTCGATATTAATGTTGACACTTTAGCAGATGTTTCGCTAACACTGAGCTGTTGCTTTATAGTGATTTCGATTTTTCTAACTTATGGGCAGTCGCATCCGCTTACATGTCGAATAGCATAGATGCTAAGGTAAGCTGTCGGCGCTCAATATAAACAGGATAATTAAACTTTCAGCTAACGTAAGCCAGCTAGTTGGATGCCTACCCGCATAGCATCACCGCTGTTGTATTATAGGCGAGTTAGCTTAACTCAGGCTAATGTGTTAGCCAAACAAAGTTGCAGGTGAATCTTGAGTTAGCTATTTTAACTGACTGCCTTATGGGCCGAGCAAGCAACCACGTAGGTTGTTGTATGATAAAGTACTAAATTTCATTTAATATTTTCCACACTTAAAATTTGAACTACCACTGTTTGCAAGTCTGTTATTTTAACGTTTACTGATGCATTTAGCTGTGAATAGGATTTTATTGTTGACGCATCAAAAAGCTCTAATATTTAGTGGTGTAACTTTATTAACAGTTAGTAACCTTTGACAGATATGACACTCTGGGTTTATTCTTAGTGTTAGGGTTAGTGGTGGTTTTATTTCAAGTAGCTTCAGTGACACATTCATTTTTACACTTACTGATCTGGTGTGTTTCAAGGCCTAACATCACTGTTTGTTTGTCTTTTTCCAGAGTGTAGCATGCAGATGGGGCCATGAAGGATCCTGTGATAACATAGAAAAGCCCCATCTTTGTTCAGTTCAGCAGTTCAAGAGGTGATGAGAACGTTTTGAATTCTTTACTCATGCCGCATGATTGAGATTTCACATATAAGCTGAAGGTGTTTCAGTTGCAGCTGTACGAAACCGCTGTTCAACCTGCAAGTCACTGCATGTAAATGTGTGTACTCTCGACCCAAGGTCTGTTTGTTGAAGTTAAGAACAAGACTTTGCGTGAGTTTCTGGTTTGAAACGAGGAGAGATGTCAGTTGTGCTCTTCAAGTCCTTGCTTGCACAGTCACACATTTTCTCACAATGTAAATATTTTTGACCTTAAACAGAATATGGAGAGCAAAGTGTAATTGATGGAAAATGTAGACAAGTGGACCATAGGATACACCCATAAAACACCCCAGGTATATAGACATGACAGGATGACAGGGAACTCTCAAAAAAGAAAAGAAAATTAACATAGATATGAGAGCTTGTTGCAGAACATCGGTTTCATCAGTGTCACTGTTTTCATACATTGCAGTTGAAACACTTTTTTTGTAATTCTTGCAGCAAGGACTGGGTTTGAGTACACCAAATGATTTTCTTTTCCAGTTATCAAGAAATATTCAGACATCATGGGCCAGGTTCAGACCTTTTAAGAATAAATGGAAATGGCTTATTCCAGGATATCTTTATAGGATGGATGACACAGCTTTGGAGGATTTTGATTTAAATTTCAGAAAAATACATCAAATGTCCTGACACTCCAAAAGCGGATGTGTCCCCTTAATGTCACATTAGAAGAGAATGTAAAAGCGTGTGATTCAGTGAACTGTGCTGAACATGTACCTGTGTGAACATGCCAGATTTTGTGTTAGCTTTGGTGTCATGATGCTTGCAATGTTTAAATGAAAAGTGACTGTTTTGTTTGCGAAGACGTCTTTTATCACAAAAATCATGTTGTGTTTGCCTTTTCCAGCAATATTTGCAGGGAGTTGATGTCCAGGAGTTGCTAAATAGTTTAGTAACTACCCAGTTTGCTTTGGTAGTTACTCTACAGTGTGGCATGAGGAATTTTTTATTCGTTGTGTCTCTCTTGCTTGACTTGTTTACAAAATGAATCTGACAGTAGTGATGGTGTAACAAAATCTTTGCATGTCTGGCATGTTGCTACTTGTGGTTAGCAGGTTGCCCTGTATGCTACACTGCAGGTTCCTGAATCTGGTTATCTTTTCTTGACACCATTCTCTAGTTCATTTTTGGTGATCTCTCAGAAGTGATGCCAGACTAGTGGGGTGAGATGGCAAGATGTCTGTGTCTTTGCGGGCCAGATCTAAACACGTGTTGTCCAACCACATCTGAATTCAAAGACGTATGTTTATAGTTGTGAAAAGTAGAGAGAGAGAAATGCATTTTTTTGTCCTGTTTGTCCTGTGAAAAGAGTGATAGTTTTGCATTGGATTGTGTAAATGTACAAACTCAAAAATGAAAAAAACTGTTGGAAAGCATATTGCCTCCCTCCTTCTCTACATAGCTTGCCCATCATGACAACACAAACACACAAAAAACGATTTTACATCTGCTGGTGGAAATGAATGGTTTGGGAGGGCTTTCCCACACTGACCATTCAACGTGGTTTTCAGACAGACAATAAATCCTACTTAAGACGGAGCAGTTCTAAAAGCGATGAAATTAATCAACATTGTTTTTGCCTTTGAGAAAATGGTATCTGGCCACTCTGTTGGCTGTTGGTACCTGTTTGATAACCGTGGCTGCCCACACACCTTTGATGGATTGTCCTGTTATTTATTTAGATTTTTTAGCTTGTTTCTCATTTATTTCTCCTGGTAATAATCGCATTTGCAATAAATCAGGTTGAGAATAGATTTGCTTTTGGGACAGGCAGTTAAATGGCCTCATAACCATAGACTGTACAATGACTAAAGCTGCTTTGGTAGCTCATTTTGTAGTTGAGCACTATGGTCATTCTGTAATTGAAACTGCAGTGTTCTTGATGATGCCCATAACATGCATTCTGGGATACGTGGCTGTACCATGTCCACACAAGTTACCTCTCATTGAGCTCTTGATAAAACGGGCGGGGCAAGAACACATCCGGGCATTTGAGCTGTGCTTGGTCATGTACACTTTGAATTGGAACAGTACTTAGGCAGAAACTGATGACGTTTCACAAGAATACAAGTACATACAAAAACATACTGATGAATGCCTTTTGTTTCCCTTAATCCCTGTAATTAACGTATTCCAAAACTTGGCGCCATGTGTTACAAGACCTCACATTGTAGTGCAGTATTACTCACAATCAGATTCAGATTAGTTTCAGTTCAGATTGCTTGGTGTATTCGAAACAGTAGGTCACAGCATTGTTTAAAAGCAGTGACATTTGTGGTGTGAATGTGAAAAAATAAACGTATTTATTGTTTTCTTGGACTCATCAGAGCTCTCAGGACGCGAGTGAGTGGTACAACAAAACCAGTGATGTCACGGGTTCCCACCCCTCCTCCTCCTGGGGAGATGTCAAGTGGACCTGTGGCAGAAAGCTGGTGTTACACACAGGTATGGGCATAAATAATAGTACTGCTTCTTATTCAACATTTGAGGGTTATAGAAATGATCTTGTTTTAGATACTAAATACATTTAGATTTAGATTTTAGAAATGTTTGGTATATTAGTTTCATATAATATAACACTGCTGGGGAAAGAACCTGAACACTACAGCTCTTCAGCTCCAATAATGTTTATGTCAGTAAACCTTTTCATAACAGACAGTTTGACACATGTTGAAAAAATTGCAGTCTTCATTTCATCCAGGTGTACCAGTGAGCCTGCATGCACAACCTGAAAAGGAAGCAACTAGATTGAATTTAGCAATCATTACATTTATTATTTACTGCTGCATTTACTATCTTACTGTAGTAATTTAGAATTACTGTAATTTATGGAGGATGTAAGGTTTCAGTTCCAAAATCAAGCCTGCTGTATTATTTAAACTTTGTTATACTATGTATTCTTCTGATTTTGTATGTTTCCTTTTCTATTTCCAAGGTCAAAGTTGTGAAGTTTTCCTACATGTGGACCATAAACAACTTTAGTTTTTGCAGAGAAGAAATGGGAGAGGTGTTGAAGAGCTCAACCTTCTCTTCTGGCCCTAATGACAAAATGAAATGGTTAGTCCTCAAGTTAAACTTCTTAGCACTTTTCATTTATTAGCATTATTCTGTGGTCATGAATATAATGGATAACTTGCAAGACAAGACTTTCAGAGCTTTTTCAATTAGTTTGTAATACCGGATTTTGCTACATCCAGTTTCTTTCCAACTTTCCCTAGCGCAGACATGAATGCTGCTGACAAGTCTTCATATTTAGTTTTAGTGTGTGAACCCTGCATAAACGATAATTACACACAGCCTGAAGGAGCTCACGCTGTCATGGTGTTGTGTTTTGACAAAGATGATAAAAGCAGTACTGTTTGTACGATTATTGATGTGCACCGTTATCTGTTTACTTTCCCAGGTGTCTGCGAGTCAATCCAAAGGGACTTGATGATGAAAGCAAAGATTATCTGTCGTTGTATTTACTTCTTGTTAGCTGTCCAAAAAGTGAAGTCAGGGCAAAGTTCAAGTTTTCTTTATTGAACGCTAAACGAGAGGAGACAAAAGCAATGGGTGAGTGCATTGTGTCATTTTTTATTATTATTATTTTTTTGATGATGTTATTTTTAAGACAAGGTTCTGAAACAGTACTTTATTTTCCTCCTTACAGAAAGCCAAAGAGCATATAGATTTGTCCAAGGCAAAGACTGGGGCTTCAAAAAATTTATAAGAAGAGATTTCCTTCTCGATGAGGCCAATGGACTCTTGCCAGATGACAAGCTCACATTGTTCTGTGAGGTAAGAGTTATATTATTGCTTTCCAAATATTCTTCAAATGAACAGGGGATGCAATATTCTTGTTTGTGAATGATTTAAATGAACCAAAATTGCAGATACCACAGAGATACAGTTTCCTCAGTAGTTTATAATGCCAGGTTTATTGATTGGAAAAGTTTGAAATTAACAGATTTGCACTTGGGTATTTCATCTCACTGACTTTTGCCAAATGTATATCATATTTTTCTGTCACTGTGCCAAATTACTGAGCAGTTGTGTCGAATGTCGCATTACAGATTGTTCAAGCTACAGTGTAACCTTTAGTTGAGTCTCTTAATCCTTGTCATGAATAGTTTACATCTGAGAGTAAGCTGAATTGTCACATATTGTTGGGTTTTTGCTTCAGATGACAGAACTTTTAGGAAGAGAAGTACTTTCCCCATCTTGTATCATTTGCGCTTGTTTTTCAAATTAATTGAATTGAGGTTGTCAAGAAGAATGAACGTCTGTTAAAATGTTCCTCCGAGGGACAAGTTAAATGAGGTGTCAATGAGTTTTCATGTAAATGCAATTGAGTGAGGACTGGCAGGATTAGAGTGTCAACCAGCAGTTCCAGAAACATTCACAATTTCAGGGAAATTGGCACTATGATAAACAAATTATATCCAATCAAAGAGAAAGTGCCTTTCCTCATTAATTAGGTATGTTAGCAAATGTAATAAATTTGGATTTCAATTGGTGCATTTTCTCAAAAAAGAGTCTCACTGTTGGTTATCTAGTCTGGAAAATATGCTTTAATAGGAGCAGTTTAAATATAAATGAAATAGTGTTGCTGGATTTGTTAGCATGTTTCGGCTTGATATGAGTGATTCAGTTTGTTGTTCTCTCCACAATGCCTGGGCAGGTTAGCGTTGTCCAGGACTCTGTGAATATTTCAGGCCAGTCCAATATGAACATGCTGAAGGTACCGGAGTGTCAGCTGTCTGATGACCTGGGGAACCTGTGGGAGTGTTCACGCTTCACAGACTGCAGCCTCTATGTGGGAGGCCAGGAGTTCAAAGCCCACAAATCCATCCTTGCAGGTAAGATATCCCTGGACCCTAGAACTTTAACAAGCCACAGCCAGGAGGGAAGCTGTAGGAAGACACATCTATGCCTCTTCTTAATGGCTTCTTGTGGAGAGCCGTAAGCACCTCGAAAGGCTGTGGAGGGTCTATGTTCCTGGTTTGATTTGTAGCGGCCTACTTCTGCAGTGGGTGCTAATCCACCTCACTACCCCTGCTTGGCCTGGCTTGACCCAGATGACTGTAGGATCCAGGAGATTGAGAGTCTGGCTCTCCTCTTCAGCTCATCTCCATTGGACATGGTGGAAGCTGCAGTGGCAGTTATATGAATTTGGCTGCATTATAGGACAGTAATGGATGTTTTGTTGTGTTTATGCAAAACTCAGTAAGTGCGTCAGTCAATTTATCATTATATAATGTTTTAAGATGTTGATTATCTAGCAGTCTGATTTGTAAAGCTTAAATATATGTATTTACTTCTTTTCTTGACAGCGAGGTCACCAGTCTTTAATGCCATGTTTGAACATGAAATGGAGGAAAGTAAAAAGGTAAGAATAACTGATTATAGGTGCCTGTTGTCATGGGTCATGATATTATTTCCTCAGCACTGTGACAACACATTTTGAAAGGTCATCCTAGCACAATGGCAGTCAAAGGCATCATAGTCTTTCATCCATGCTTTTGTTGTAATGAGCCCTCATCTTATTTGCAGAACCGTGTTGACATCAGTGATGTGGATCCAGATGTTTTTAAGGAGATGATGGGTTTCATCTATACGGGCAAGGCCCCAAACTTAGAGAAGATGGCAGACAACTTGCTGGCAGCTGCAGATAAAGTAAGTAACTACAGAGTCATTATTTACCTTAAACTCCTTTTTATAAAAAGCAGTCAAATTTGCAAATTATGACTTCTAAAATCTTTTTTTTTAGATATTTATCTAGTTTGTATTATTCTTATCAACATGGGATTGAACAAATACCCTTGCTTTATTATTATTGTTGCCACAGTCTAAAACATTGACTAATATTGTTCAGAATATTCTCCAGAGTAAGCCAGCCACCCATTTTGCAATTGCTGTTGAAAGTTTATTGCTTGTAGAGTTGTCCAGGCGTTTCTGTTGTAATTTATCCAGTGTGGTGTGCCTTGGGCTAGAGGGAGGAAGGTTCTCTGCTCACAGATGTGTGTTTGACCAGCAAGCTTTTAAGTTGAACTTAAAGAGACATTTCTGTGTCCATTTCTGCTCGCTGGCTTCTGCTTGCTTTCTTGTTCGGCATTTTTGACGCCACAGTGTGTATTACTGCCCACCGCAGGGTAAAATTATTTACTAGAACCGCATTTTTGATTCTGCATGCTTTCCACAGCAGTACTAGCCTGGAAGCTAGCCCAGCAGCAAAGTAGTCATACGTGTCATCTGAGCACTGTGCAGCTGAATTTCTTTACAACAAAATAGCTCTGATTGGTTGTGGTACTATCCAATTACATATATATATATTTTTTTCTTCCTGTACTGGTTGACGCATGCCCCATAATGAAATCCAAATGGCGTGTTACTCTGCTCATATTCTGAGAAGAAATGTGTCTGGCTACCTCAGGCTTACTGCTGCTGATCATGATTTCCCAAACTGCAGTCGATACAGGGTGATTACAGAATGTGCATTCATTAATCATGTGAACTAAATGAATACCAATAAATGAAAGCTGATCTCATCTGTTTTTCCCTAGCTGACAAATTAGATCAACTGTTACCATTATTTACATATGGGCTTTGTGTTTTTGACTTATTAGGGATTGCATAGTTAAGCAATAATATTGTTCATTTAACCACTGAATCAGTAACTAGGTGCACTAGGTTCACCATCACCATTGACAGTAATGCACCTTGCTTGAGTATGTGGAGCCTCTAACTGCTCAGTGAATGGAGAGACATGGCTGTATGTAAGTCAATGAGGCTTAAGAGCTAATGTGGCCTGTTCTGTAATTAAGCAGCTGTTAGCCTGCATCTAATGTGCGACATAATTTCTGTATTGATAGTCCACATTTGGGAGTTTATTTTAGTCTCCCCATTCTCGTCTCATTTTTAGAGCATGCTCATACATCTACATACTTAACATATACAAATACACAAATGAATACAGCTCTTACAACTAAATAGGGCTATAGCTTCTTTTAATCTCCCATACTATTTGAATTTTCACCACAGATCACTACAGATATTTGCTCTTTTAAAGTGTATTATGAAAGTTGATAATTGATTTTGTGCAAGAGTTTTAACTGAACAGTAGTTCAGGACTGCCTTAAGTCTTCTTCCAAAATAAACCTAATCATTGCTTATACCGTGTTTTAGAGTTGTGTGACATTTTGAGCACTGGCCACTTTCTCTTCATTCCTAGTGGAAATAAAATCATTGCAGACTTCAGTAACCGAGCACATAAAGCTTTGATGTGCGCGTGAAATCGTCAAAACAAAATCTCAAACCACGAGCGTTTGCTTTACCCCCAGACTCTAACCGCTGCTTTCTGTGTCACCCTCACCCCAGTACGCTCTGGAGCGTTTAAAGGTCATGTGTGAAGAGGCCTTGTGCAACAGCCTTTCAGTGGAGAATGTGGCCGACACCCTCATCCTGGCTGACTTGCACAGTGCCGAGCAGCTCAAAGCACAAGCCATAGATTTTATCAACAGGCAAGTATCGCATGAAAAAAAAAAAAAACTCCAGTGATAAATTCCTGCTGCCATTTCTGTTTACCAGCCCTGAATGCTTACCTTTTTATCTCCTTGCCATAGGTGCAGTGTCCTGAGACAGCTGGGCTGTAAAGATGGAAAGAACTGGAATAGCAAGTATGTAATTAGCTGATATATGTGACACAAGATTAATAACACACTCTTATCTCTTCCCCCAACCAGATGCATTAGAATTCATTGTTTTAGCCCAGGCAGACAGAGTGCTATTTGCCTTTTCAGTTTGAAGCTCCGTATCTTTGTATCCAAGTTATTAATAGACTCGTACCTGGATAAACCTTGGAAATGGAATGTTTGTAGAGATTTAAAAGATGGGCGGTGGTCACTATGGGAAGTTCCTTCTTTAGATGATGTAGTGCAGTTTTACAGGACACCTTGAACTGTTATTTCTCTTATATTCCAACATGAATTCCAGTTTATGCATGTGTACAGAAAGCACTAATGGCCCTTTTCCAAGTTTGCCATGCAACTCGATAATCAAACCCCCCTTATTTGCTTTGTCATTACAATCTCATTTATGTTTATTGATTTTTAATGTGCAGATTATCATGTCTGACTGTTAACTCCATTCTGCCTGTGCTTACAGTCATGCTACAGACATAATGGAGACTGCAGGCTGGAAGTCAATGATCCAGTCCCATCCTCACTTGGTAGCCGAAGCCTTTCGTGCCCTGGCTTCAGCACAGTGCCCTCCCTTTGGTCTTCCCAGGAAGCGTCTAAAACAGTCCTGACTGCCCGACTCTGCCCCAGGACTTTACTGGAGGTGTGAAGCATGGGTTTACAAAGGAAGGACTAGTGAGGGTACCACTCTTTATTTCCACCAAAACTGAACACACTTGAATAAAGAAGAGTGGAGCTTTCTGGCCAGGGCTGTGGGGAGGCTGGCACGTGGAAGACTGACATCAACGGATTGGGGGAAAAAATTTGTTCAATCGTTGTTGCTTGCTTGCTTTGCTGCCCCAACTGAATTCTGTTCAGCCCGGGTAGCAAGTCAAGCTGTCTGCTACAGTTTTTTTTTTTCCTGTAATTTTCAAAAATGGCCTTAATATATCTGCCATTGCTCTGGAGCTGCTCTAGAGTACTTTGTCTATTTTACTCTGTGCCTGCCTTGTCACAAAGACCAGGCCTCCTCCAGGTTGCACTAGTTCCCATGAATAGTCATTTTGATATGGAGTTCTGTAGGAACGTAACAAAGGTTTAACTAAATGGGAAATATTATATATTTGTAATGTTTAGCCCGTTTTGTGACTAGACATTAAAACGCATGAACACTTTCAGTGCAAGGTCAGTTCTTTACACTTTTTAAAAGATGCGTATGCCCCATATTGATGGCACCATTTCTATGTAAATGACAGTTGTACCATCTTCAGGAGACCAATGTACAAGAAAGTCCGTTCTAATTGCATATTTGTGGGGGGGGAAAAATGAATCTGCCCTTATGAAGACCCAGTGTCAGTCCTTGTAAAACATGTAAGACAGAAAAGTGTCTGTACTTTGGCCCTAATATATTAAAACATTGGAAGTACATGGAAGTATTTACTCCGTCTCCCATTTGAACGACATATTCCAGATCATACGTCTGTGAACTGTTAGAGATTCAATTTTGAGAATTTGTTTATTTAGTATTGCCAACTTGCAAATATTATATATTCTCAATATATTGTGATTAACTAAAAGTGGAGAGACTAATGCATGGTCATGTTATTGTCAAAAGAAAGTGTCCAAGTACCAATTTTGTTAACAACTTATTTTCTGCAATTATCTGATATTTGTGCAGAATTAAATGATTTGAGTATGTGCAAAGACTTCCTCTAACACGCTTGGATATCTGTAGGATGCTGAGCATCACTGGCAATGTTGTTCTGTGTTTGAATGGGGGGGTTGTCATGTTTATTCAGTTTTGTATGTAGTGTGGCGTGACAGACACTTCAGAGGATTTTGTAAATTAAGAGTAGCATCATTCTCACGTGATATTACTCATTGTTCAGCGTTGATGTTGAGATGTTGAAACTTTGGAAGCAAAAAAGATGAAGTTGTTGTTTGCAAGAATGCCTACATTAACCCATTAAAACATTTTCCAGCAATTCCTAGTGGCCCAGGTTCATTTCTTTACTTTGAACTGAAGATTGTTTAGCTCCGTGTGACAAGAGATTTCAATTTTAAGGAACGGAGATTATTAGCCACACTGTTTATTTTAATGGTTGTTAATGGATGGGGATGTCAGGCGAAGGTGATTATTTATAAAAAAAAAAAATGGAAAACAACACTGCTGTGATAATCAAAAGAAAATGTGCTTAAGCTGCATTAGCATAGTACCATGTTAAACGGTGAACCTTTTCACAACACATGAAAGGCTTCATTCCCGTGTTTTATGTGTGAACGCTCTGCACAGGCTCTAATTAAAGGGAATGTGAGGCTGCTCTTTCCCGCTGGAAGAGATGTCTTCATCAGCGGCTTGCTGATCCTCGTCCGCCCCTCTCAGCACAGATCCTAGGAAGAGACCTGATACCATCTCTGCTTTAGGACGCCTCTCCAACCTTTTATCTTCCCCCCTCTGCTCACTGTAATGCTTGAAAGGGAAGATTCCTGCAGTGGCATTGACAAAATTGAAAATTGCTTCTGTCGTTTAGATAGTAGGAAATAAGCAGCGGATGATGACACGGAATAAGCAACAAAACCTGACATTTACTACTGATGATAAGCTAAATTAGCTCTGTTACACTGGAATAAATGTCACTTGACATCTTTATGTTATGTGAACACGTGACACATTTCCTCAAAAGGAAAATGTAAATTGAATGAAATGTGTGTGTTACTTGTCAAAACCATGGTATGTGTTTAGTTGACCAAAAACTATTTTTTAGTTGTTTAATTACTAATTATGTTTTGGCAGTAAACCAAAAAAGGTGAAAAGTATCTAAACATTCCTCATAGTTTTCCAAGGGTCTGGACGTGTGCAGCAGGATAGCCGGGCGTGACTTGAGGCCTTTAAGGAATAGGTGCCTCACCCTGATCAGATAAGAGTAATGGAAGCGAATGAAAAGACCCCTGTCCCTGATGGCCACGGCAAAATGGATGTGCTCCCTGAGGTGCACCTCTGGTATCATCCACGCCTGTGGACACAGATTTATTGCCCATTAAAAAGCTACACTGAAATGTACCTCTTAAAATGGTGTGTTTATCCTGTCGAGTCCTTTCAAGAATGAAATGAGACAACTGTGAGCACCAACAGACTGGAGCTGACCCGGTATGACAATATGCTGCGAGCCAAGTTCAAATGAGGTTTAATGCCATAAAAACCTAAATTAATCTTTACAATTACATTTTAACAAAATGAGCTTTCTCTGAAATCAAATATTCCAAAATGAACAATTGTAATTACACTATACACACAGAAGTGCTCTTATTCCTATTTTACAGGGGAAACTGTTCAAACAAGATTAATCAAGCAGGAAATCAAAATAGGTACAATCTGCAGTTACAAAAAAAATGGAAAGCAATCTATAATTCTTAGCAATAAGTGTGACATTTATCTACATATTTTTTAGCAAACACCAAAAATAAGGAACAGTATAGTTAGTGATATATTTCTCCAGAAAAATGAGAATAAACTGACATCATTTACTCTGAAGCCATAATTAAACACGGTTAGTTTTAAAGTTACACATTAATACACAGCATATGCACAAAGGAGTAGAACTAAAACATCAACATAGATCAACTCTGATTTAGGTCCTTATCATACACCTCACCTCATGTTCACAAGGTGACAAGATCATTTACAGCTGATGGGGGAAGAACATGGGATACAATGAATAAAATAACATAGATGGAAATAAATGCCATGCCATCATGTGGCACGTGCCCGCGCCTAAAAACCCTGGACATGTGCAAACAACACGACCTATGGCATTTAACGTGTAGATGGTTTTCAACAAAACCTTTTGAAGACAGTTTTAGGGATTGCCAAGTCAAAGCACATTACACCATGTACTATGAGACTGGATGTTATCCACTTTTACACAAAAGTCAGTCAACTTAAGCCTGCTGTACAATTGGGAAATGTCTGATATTTCAAATGTAGTCCCAGTTCTCATTAAAATTGCAGACGGATTCTGTACTTTTGCCTCTCTCTCTTTTTTTCTTTCGGTTTCTCCACTCTTGCTAAATGAAATTTCCCAGGCTAATTAAAGCCTATTAAAGACAGGTAATGTCAGGGCTGGTGGCAGGACCATGACAAAGTGCTGATAATTGTCTGCCAGACTCACTAAATCCACCTGTCCTGCAATTATTGCTTCCCCCTCCCCGCCTCTCCCGACACATTAATCCACTGCGGGCTCGCTTGGCAGCCTGATGCCTCAAAGTGCATCCTGCAAACACAGATGTTGGATTTCAGGCTAGTTTAGCATACACATGCCTTATAATGATTGCAGCAGAAAACCAACACATTTTAAGGAGCAAACAAGGCAGCGGCCGTGTTACGCATGGACGAGTACCTACATACAAATGTGTAATAATTCACGATCATGCTCTTTCTTTCTGCATTAGATTTGTTGAATCAATTCATTTTGTCATGGGCTCTTTGAATCGGGTTCAATCAATCAATTCACTTTATTCCAGCGCCTACAAGAGATAAAAGATTGGTTGTGGAAGCATATAAATTATTCAGAGCTTTGTGAAAAATACCCATTAATCAAACTAATCAGAATAGACACTGTCCTGTCTCGTGTTCTGTTAACAGGTACAAATGGATGTTACAGGCTCCAGTTTGAAAGGCAATGAACGAATCATTGTAACCAATCAGTCAAAATGTAGCAATGGTCCAATATGGATTTTTTAAAAAAAAAAAAAATTATTTTATGGTCTGCTGAATTACCGTTCAAATGTTTGCGTATTGTAATTACTGCCATGATTCATATTTGTCTTACTTCATCCAATGACTGTTCAAATAAGGTGAGGATATAGTCTGATAATGTTAGCATCAGGCAGAAGCCAGTGCTGCACCTCCACCTGGGGAGGCTCCTTGCCTGTGGTCTAGCCAAGAAGAAAACATCTGGACAACATACTAATTATACCGATGGAGAACATGTGCTGTTGTGATGGGGGAGGGGGTTCAACCCAGGGTTTGTAACTACCTTTGAATCCCATGTCAACCCCTAAAACCACGTCCCTGGACACCTAACTATCTGAAGTGTTAAACCTGTATACTTGTGCAGTATATACAAGTTTTGCCCTCCAGCGTGTCCCTTTGTTAGTTGCACCCCCTGCAACATGTCTCAGGTATTTAGGTATTTCGGGGACAAGGAGTTTAAAGCTTGACATTTACATTATTTAAGATAAAACAAAAGGCTGATGGGTGCAAACAGCAGCTAGGTCATCCTGTGGAGGAGTAAGGTGTGTCACTGTGGTAGTTGTAGTCGGGGCAAACCTTCTGCACCAGTTTATAGTCTACACTGTAAAAGGCTATATAGATGCATATGACTTTGAAGGGCTTTGAGCACAGCCATGACACGTGGCTCTGCGTCTGCTCTTGATAGCACACCTTGGATGGGTCAAAGTTGCACAGGGCAGTCTTCTTGTTGCGGTCCGTCTTCTCGTACTCAATGCGACAGTTGAACGACTTGGTGTCTTTGGTCTCCAGCGTCGACTGCTGGGCGATCTCAAACTCCACCACCTTGGAAGGCGGCACCAGGCTGACCGACACGTTCCCCAGGCCCGTGGAGTTGTGGCGGAAGTAAACGCTAAAAGTGCCAT
This sequence comes from Planiliza haematocheilus, assembly GCA_005024645.1. Taxonomy (NCBI): domain Eukaryota; kingdom Metazoa; phylum Chordata; class Actinopteri; order Mugiliformes; family Mugilidae; genus Planiliza; species Planiliza haematocheilus. Next base: position 2,911,377 of record SRSE01000725.1, on the reverse strand, counting down.
TCCCATGGTCCACGATCTTCCCCGTGATGAGCAGGTTGAGTTTGACTGTCTTGATGTTGGAGTGGAAGTCCCCCCAACCGAACATCTTTTTGAACTTGCCAGTCTTGACGATGGGCCTGCGTTTAGTTCTGGCCTGTGCACCCTGAACATCTGTCTGGTTAGATAACCAGTCCCAAAAGTCCTCCATGTTCTGTAAATATGTCATTTCCCTTATGTTGCTCTTGAACTCGGGGGAGCCCCTGGCAAACAAACGCAGGGGGTTGAGGACCCGTGGGCTGGCCCCCGCGGGAGACATCTTCTGCTCATTATCACTGTCCCTCCACTCGATGAGTTCCGTAGCACCTCCATGGACTTTCCTGCACGTGACCTTTATAAAAAACAAAGCACACGCAAACAGAAAAGCAATATTAAAAGACAAAAATCTTTTTTTGTTTGTTTTTTGCAGATATGCATTGCTAATTAATTTGACACAATAATGAATAACGTAACTAATATTTTAAAGTATGTTCTGACTGGGAATACCAATGAATTCATTCACACATAGATGAACAGTAATGCTGTTGATAAAAAAAAATAAAAATCATCGTACACACTCTGAGCACTGATACCTTTCCCAGACAACAGTTCTAGAAGAAATGTCATTAAATACAACAAATCACAACCCTGTCTACACTGACTGACAACTTGTTTCTTGTGATTGCTCTGAAAAACTGCCACAGCAGCAGCTCAGCACTAAAAGGATAGAGAACAGCACTTCATCGCTAAAAACAAACAAACAAACAAAAAAACAATGTATGAGCAAGAAGTAACCACTGATCACACAAGTAAAGATTTAGTTTTGGAAAACCAGAACCACAGCAAAGGTACCCTTGGGACAAATTTTGTTTGGTACAGACGCTGCACTTCAATCAAACTGATGAGGGAGTGCTCAGTCCTTGGAAATATAACATTTTAAGGAAAATACAAAAAGTTCAGGATGGCCACTTGATTCCTTGGCACAATAAAATGTACACAACCAATCAAGTTGCTTTAAGCACTTTCAGAATAAATAGCCTAAACAAAAGAAGCTCACATTTTTTGAGGAGCAAGAACACTAAACTTTGTAGCAGTGTTCTAGTCCATACTGATGAAGCTAAGCTAATAGGCTGCTGTCGTTAACATCCCCATAAAACATGCTATATGTTTGTGTTTGCTGTAAGAACAGAGCTAGGGAGGCCCAGCCCCCTCCTGAGAAGCCCAGTCTGCTCTGAGGGGGCAACTCCAGCAAAGTTGGCAAACACTGACACATATGTTTGAGCCCATAAGAATAAACTGAATTCAAAAGTAGCATTCACAAGTGGGCATATGCCAGGAACTTTAAAATACTACTAAGAATATCTTCAAATCCACTCATTTGTTAATGCTAGACCAGCTACTGGTGACGAGGTGATGAGATGTTTCCATACTGTGTGGAAACACCCAAACACTGAGTCTGATTTTTATAGGCACCTTACGTTGTTGGGCCCAAGACCACCAGCGCTAAACTCTGGCTCCTGACTTCCTGCATGGAACATGTTGGAACTTGAAGGCATCTTCTTCAGCATCGAAGCCTTACCGACTGACACATTTTTTAAATTTTGTTTTCAAACACTAACTCACTCTGACTAAAGCCATGTAGAATGTAGACTTCTCCGCTCTCTGGCTGTAAACATCAGTAAGGGCTTTCGGAGTCTCAAAACTTAGAGTGGGGTTGTGTGCAGTTTACACATGGCACAGCAGTGGTAACATCATTAATTACATTTTTAATTTTGGCAGGATTATTTTGGGATTACTGGATGATTACATGTACATTTTACCTCAGTAACAACTGTCTGTGTACAGGACAACTATATTAGTATCACTATATAATATAACTAATATCACTATATTAACAGTACAAGCAGGACAAGCAGTTACAGAAGATGAATGAATGAATGAATGAATGAATGAATGAACATTAGGAATGATATTTAGAATGTTCTGCAACAGCATGCACTGACACTCTGGACAATACAAATCCACAAAACAGTCTTCTACAGTTTATCAGAATTATTTTCTACTGATGAAGAAGTCCCTGTGGAAACTAAGGGTGAAGTCGTTTATATGTTACAGATATTTTTTGTTTGGAGGCTGAGGCATGTGCAGTGCAGTGTGTAAATGACATTAGCAACAAAGGTTGTCCTGGATTAAGACGCAGACAGATTACTTAAAAGCTTTTAAGACACCTGTTTGTAGACCCTACTAACATCAGAGAGAGAGAGAGAAGAAGAAATCGAGGATACCATTTTGGATGCACAGATGGATTCCAGCCGGGTTCAAATCTGTACAAAGCTCCTAATATTTAAAGTTCACATTACAGGACAATGAAAATCCCCTGGCTTTAATATAATCTCAGATCAGAGGTGCTGTTCTGACATACTGAGTGCATCTGAATGTTGGCTTGTAATGGTGCCCAGCATTAAAACTGTGTTCAGCTGTAGTGCAGCAAAGTGCGTTAAGTATACCGCTAATCCAGACGCAGCCATGAACTGTGATCCCTCCTTGTACCTTAAAGCCGTTTAGCTTCAGGAGCGATTCCTGGTCCACTTCAGATAAAGCTTTAATAATTCACAGCAATAAGCTTAGCTAGTTTTATTAGTAATTAGTAGTGCCGGCTTTCCCCAGGCCCAGTTGTAGGGATCACTGAGAGAAGCAGATGTTGAAAGTACAGAGCAGCGGCTGTTTGAATTCTCACCGAGATGCTGTGTGCTACTTCCAGACTAATTATAATTTTGCTGTAAGCCTAACTGAGGCACATGTGTACAAAGCTAACAAACTAGGTCTGTCTACCACAATTTGTTTTGCCAAACTCGCATTTAAACCTTTACCCTCTGACATGTTAAAGGGCTACATACATCTACAGCTGTGCAGCCGTGTGTCTTATTGCCACAGCTCTTCTGTACTGTGCCGCTCATGTCCGCGTTACACCTTAATGCCTGGAGCTGAAGGTAATGGCGCGGCTATCTGGATATGCAACGGGAAATCAATGTGTCTGTCCACGGACAGTGAGGCTGACCCATCTATCAGCTCTCACAACGCTTAATTAAGACAGTTGGTCCGTGTAAACACAAATGAATGAGGCAACACTGTAATAATGTCGCTCTGTGTTGTTCATCACCTCCACAGCCATTTAATCAACCAATTTCTGTGGCGTTATTCCCCACTGATGCTGCCACTTAGTAATACCTCGCGTGAGCTGAGCTGTTAATTTGATTTGACTCTTACAACATCACAATAACAGCCGACGCAGAACATAAAATCTGCTGGCTCCCAACAGGAGCATTTCTTCACTGCTGTGAACAAGGAGAGACTCGTCGTCCCGCCAGCTAAAAGTGATATATCCGTTACATTGGGTGTCATGCTGCGCGGCTTCAGAGGTGAAACCAAATTGTCTTTCAGTGTAAATCTCAGGTGAGCTTTGTATAGAATGATTATAATGGAAATGAGAGAGGAGTTTAAGTATGATGAGCAACTGGAGAAATTGCTGTGACAACAAGGGGATCAGCAGGGGGATATCTAATACTTAAATGCCCCGGGAGAGATGAAGCACCGGGAACTTAAAAGCTTGCCCTGACACATAGGCTTTGGTTTCCCTCTCTCTCGCCGTCTCCGCGCGCACAGCACACACACACACACACACACACACACTCAGCAGCATCACGCGCTCTAGCACACCTTGTTCATTTAGGCGGAAGTGTCGCCTCTTTAAAAACAGACTAAAGGAATCCGAGTTTTCATACAAAAAAAAAAAAAAAAAGAGGCAAGGTCTGATGAAGGAGAATCTACAAAAGCTTAATTAAGATTTCTTAATCGGTGCTGCCGCGCTGGAGGCATTTCAGGGCGACTTGAAACAAGACATTATTATGATAATAACTGCAGACTTATGGAGCTGAAAACACCAGACCTCATTTCAGCAGCACGAGTCAACGTGGCAACGTTGCAGATATCGCTGTGTGGTTTAGCTTCTTCCTTTTCCTGTATGTCCTACATAGAGACGCAGAGAGGTGCGTGAACTCACACACCCCGGCACACATGTAACACATAAACACGACAACAGCCAAACCTATGTCTTCCTCATAAACGACTATGCTTAGTGAACATTGGTGCACTATAGAGCTTTTTAGACGCTGAAGTGGTTGACATTTCCAGTTAATATTCAGTGTCAAACGTTATGCTGAGAACACACATGTAACCACTGAAAGAGCACACAGAGCTGACTGACTGGAGTGTTGATTGTCATATACACTTCTGTCATCTAACATGGAATAGGGATCATACTGTACTGTGACGCTGCATATTTTTATTCTGCCATGGGTATTTTTTAAATATATGCTACACTCATTTACACTTAATAAATAACTTTGACATTGTGTAGTTTAATTAAATTACAAACATGCAGTATTAACATAAACCTTTTTTTTTTCTTATCTGTAAATTGTCCCCCTCAACACGTGATAGGTTGATATGCTGTACCAACACACTAATACAGTGGCTAAAAAAATCTGCTCACGTGCAGCTTACATACATTTGAAATTCTGATATATTCTATCGTATCAGGTCTAAAAATACAATACAATCATTTGCATCATTTGTACACTTGTCAACATGAAAGGTGGTAAAAGGCACACGCTCTAGTCCAGCTGCCAAACACAGACTCTTTACTTCTTAAATCAGAGGGGGAAATTACTTGTTGTTGTGCTCGAGTCAGAGCCGGGTGATTTGCCTGTGCATCTCCAGCCTTTTATCTCACTTCACAAGCAGTTATTATACCAGATGTATTTGTCACATTACGCGACGAAAGTGCATTCCTCGACTGAGTAACACTCGCCTGCAACTTGGTTGTGCAACATATTTTTTTTGCAGAGGAACTTCCTGTACTTTTAAAACATGTTATTGTGCTGCAAAATCTAACTCGAGGCTTTAACGTGAAGTATTTTATAGATACTGAAAAGTATGGGCTGTATGTTTCACCCTTAAACATTTTAGCTGCCATTTTTGAACCCCGAGGACTTTTGTAATGATATAAAAGTTAAATAAAGCATGCACAAATGTCACTTGTATAGTTTGATGAGAAATACTATTTGATTTAATGTTGCCCCAATCAATACTAGCCTGAGGTGTCGGTGAAACTTAAACACTGACAGCAGCGAGCCACACAGCGAGTCAGGATGAATCAGCCTCGACATTCATCTGTAATGAGCATTATGGAGCTGGCTGCCTGCTTGTCCCGTGGGTAGACATATCTTTTAGAGGCCTGACATAAAGGTAATTGCCACAGTGACCAGAACTAGCCTCTAGAAAGTTATTAAGAAGCCGGTGACATCTGGCTTCTGGATCATCTGAAGAGATGCCGTTAAAATGCATTTGCAGGGAGAAGCCGGCGACATTGTGCTCGGCTGTGATGGCTTCCGGGCCGCGGGCAAGGCTACAGAGTTGTTTTGATGGCGACCGCGCAAATCTCTCTCAGCCTGGCGCAGCTGACAGCGTGGCCCTCTCTCGTGATCTGAGATCTGCTTTTCTGAGATTTTATTTACTGAAAATGTACGAAGGATTGTCTTCATTTCCAAGTTCAGTGTTTCAGGGAGCTACAATCATCAGTTTTAAATTTTCCATAGCATGTTTTTTCCAGCTTATAAGGCTGGGATATGCGCCTGGGGAAAATTGGTTTCAGGCATCTTTCTCACAATAAACAAAATGGGCAATTAACCTGCTCATCGGTGCAAGCAGAGCAGTACCAATGATACACTCCACTGTTCTTCATGGATTTATCTGTGCAAATTGACCTCACTTTGGTGGTGCAATTCATTTCTCTGCTAATTTTCTGTGTCTGAGGCTTCATTAACTTGATGCGCTGCTGCGTAGTAAAAATCTGGACAACCCACAAAAATTACACCGCCTTCACCGCTGCCTTTCCTAATGCTTTCCCGGCACCATCGAAACACAACACCTGTCATATCAGGGCTGCTCAGCCAGTGCTGCTAGCATTAGACCACAGATTGTTGCAGAGCTGCAGCCTCTTGCTTTGAAGCATCCGACATGACAAGTAGCTCCGTTCACATTAAAACCATTCGGAGCCTGAAATCCCCTCCCCACAGTCCTTCCTTAGCCATCTTCCTCCTGATGTTACGGGGCATATCATTTGTAATGATTCACACCCGGAGCCGGTTCCAGGAGAGGAGGCCCTGGAGGCGCTTAGGCAGCCCAGAGCGGGAGTCTACATTCCGCTGAAGAATAGATTGGTGCTCTGATCGCTGGAACAGCCTCACGCTCCAGAGCCATCACTTTTAATCAGAGGCCGTCCAGGGAAACACATGGCAGGTGCTTCAGCTCTGTGGTGGATCGCAACAGCAAATCCACACCGGGGGCACCTTACCAATCACAGAAGGCTACAGTTAGTGTGTGTGTGTGCATGCAGCATATCTCCTGCCCTCCAGTATAATCCTTTAGGCCATTACCACCCAACCTCTCTGAGAGACTGCAGCCTCTAGTATCGTTAACACATCTGTTTAAGATGTCTCAAGTTGTATTTGTCTCTACATTTGCCAACTACAATTATTTACAGTGAACTACCTAAGAAGCTATCTGGAATACCTATGGTCTTTTCATCCTGTATCTTTATACAGTACGTTTATGAGATAATGTTGAGGCCACGCTGACTTCTGATGCCCTGGAAACTGTCTCAACAGCAGTATATTCACACCAGGCCAGCCTCTGACTGTCTACAAGTGTTGACGGTGAGAGGAGAAGGGGATGACAAGCTCAACAAAAAGAAACACGATGCTGATGTTTTCATTTCTATAATCCCAGCAGTATCACAGCTAAGATCTCCACAGTACACCGCTCCTACCCCTGACTGTTGACAGATATGCTCAACCTGAGGAGCATCACGCTGCTGCCATGACACGCAATATGCAACAATGTGCGAGCGCTGTCGGTAACACGTCCATTACAAGAGGGGGTGACTAAAAAAAATCTGAACTTTGGTGTATGTACACACTGAATAATGATAATTATAACATCTGGCTGCATAAAAAAAAGCATCTAGCAGCTCTAGCATTTGCCCACATTCCTCTTCATGACATTACAATAATACAGAGTCAAAAATGAGTTCTCCTCCGGTCAAGTCCTATTTTATTCTCATACAAATAAAATAATGCAGTAATGTGGTTCTGCTGAGAACGTATATTAGACCTGAATTTACTATAGGAGCCTGTTTGTGCACACATGTTGTGGCATAATATTATCTGGGAGCTCATGATGTCACTCGGGGCTGCTCGCAACCTCTGATTAGCATAAATTATCGCAGAACCCTCCCGTGGCTAGCATAAATCATATGATGCGAGCCATTAGGCGTGTTTTGTAGTGTCAGTGTTGATCTGTTCTTCCTCAGTCGCACAGCCCTCTCGTTTCCTGTGCGTCTGAACTGACAGAGACTCTCACCTCGTCTCTCTGAGAGGCTTCTGTTGCCATTAGTGTTTGCACAAGTTTTCACACAGAAGCATTCTGTATCACTGGAAAGCATTTCCCCACAGGAATCTATACACTAAACTGTACATATCATACACAATTAGCTCTCTCTTAGGTGTGAAGCTGCCAACATAGAATTGTGTGGTGATGTCCTCAATAAGATAAACAAATTACAGGACATTACACCACAGTTAGCCCCAACTTGTAAGCAGAGTTCTCCGGGTGTCACACCTACTTGGTTGCCTGTGACAATGCAACTATAAAGACTATTTCTGTCTGTTATTTGGTCAAGTTAAGAAGTTATCTAAAGCCAGTGTATTCCACATGTAAGCTAACTAGATTGCTGCACTTCTTTTTATTTCTGTTAAAATATTTGAAAATGTGTTGGTAAAATGTTTGTTGTTGTTGTTTGTTTGTTGTTTTCTACTGAAAATTACATTGAAATTTCTGTTTCGCTCAACTGTGGTATATTTTCTGCGTGTGACCATACAGCTCAATTCTAGGACCCTTAAACTGTCATCCTGAACCTGCCTCATTAATGCACAGTGTTTACATTCATGGGTTACATTGATTTCCAGGCAACAGTGCAATATTCAAATCCTTAAATCAGGTAAAATTAGCATTCTGTTTTCCTAGGTAAGTTTATGCAGCAGAACTGCACCTGTCTTCATAATTCATAATTGGGTTTTCTTTTACAGAGACATCCAATCAGCAGTTTAACACTTATTATAATACTGGTCCAGAGGAAGCATATTAATTATCAACCACTGTTTATTGACAATATTTCTAATAATGTATTATTTGTAATTACCATCTGCATACGTATTATGCATTTTCCATCCTCAAACTTAATCTGCAAAGTTGCTTACTTAATTACTGCTGGCAGATAAAATTGCTCAAGTAAAAAGCACAACCACTAGAAAATTGCCCTTGAGTAAATATAGTTAATCTCCCTTTACTGCTGTTTGCAGCCATTTAAAATAAATGATAACATGAGGAAAGCTGCAAAATCCATCTAAAGGGTTGCAGAAATACAAGATGCAGCATAAAGAACACAAGAGTAGAACATAAAATAAATCTGATACGAACGATAAAACTATTCATGATCTTGTGAGGGTAAGCATCTCCTGCCATTGAAATCAGTCAAAATACAAATTGCACTGCTACATAATGGTCCTAGGTTGAAAAAAGGTGTCTCTTGACACTTTGTGAATAACCCGCGGGTGCAAATGGGATGTTGGTGAGCAAGAGTGGTGAGGGAAATTTAAATGCAGTGACGATATCAGGTGTTTAGAAAGTGTTAACAAAGATCCCACCAGGAGAGAAGAGACAGGGAGGGGGTAGGGGGAGAGAGGGAGAGAGAGAGCAGGGGCTCTCTGGGACAAGAGCCTCCAGGTAATCTGGATACTTGTGTTATCTCAGCACCTGCCACAGATGACAGCAGCAAAGCCCTGAACACTTCACTTTTAGGCAGGCGTTACCTTTCAACGCATCATCAGTTTCATAATCCCCTTACATGGTCAAAGCGCCAACTCCTGCGCCGGCTCCTGACACCTGCCGCACACCTCCGTACGTCTGATAGCAAGGATTCACGAGGATAATACCACGAAGCACATTGGACTCAGTGTAATTATCATTCTCTTGACCAATTTTGAACAAGTCATACTTTGTGCATCAACGTTAAATGCACTTGTAAAACACCTCTGATAATACTTGAAGAGGCATGGCGTGTTATTCTTACGTTAATACTTTAGGTTCCTGGTTTTAGTTTCTCTACTTTCATCTCAGGACCACAGAATCTAAATGTTCCTCCCTTCTGAGTTTTTTTTTATGCTTGACAGGTTCAATTGTGAATTCCCTCCTCTCAGAATCCGCGGTGCGAACGATAGGAGTGTTTTAGTCGGAAAATGTTTCTGCTTGATTTGCTCAAACGTGCGTACGCTAAATTTTGACAGAGCAAATGTTTCTGTTCTCAAAGCAGATTGCGCGGCGGCTGATTTTCACAGAAACAGCTCCCTTTGAAGAAGAAACGGCAGTTGGAACGACGTTGCTTCCTTTTTCTCTGAGAAGCTCTGAAGACAGGTACTTCACAGGAAATATACAAAGACAGAGGAGAAGCTGACAGTGCTTTGTTAGGGCTGAAATGACAAGAGGAAGAGAAAGGCCTCAAAGCCTGGAGGCAGGGGAGGAAATGCAAAACTGGGAATAATCAGAAAGGAGATTTATTGTGCTTATTCTAAAGCTGTCACACTTTGCCTTTTACAGGAAAGCAACACAGTTTTAATTAAAGAGGTCAATCATTTCCCTGAGCTCTGACATGAAGTGTGATTGCCTTCTCCAAGAGCCAACCTGGTGGTAATAAGAACTTTGTATATCAGAGTATTTGAGAAAATATGAAAGTGTTCAAAGGCAGAAACTTTCCCAGTGTTACTGTGTGATTAGTTCAGACACGCTGTAAATACTGAAAAACCTATTCCATCATCCTCACCTGCTTTAGACAGACACTTGCAGTTTATGAGCTGGTTTTGTTCTGTTGCGGCGCGGCAGTAAAAGGCAACTCAGACAATGAGGCCGCGCATCAGAGGGTGCCGGATGCTTCTGACACTGCGGCGCCGTAATGACAGCGCTATAAGGAAGCAGAGCTGGCACATCTAACGTCGCCTCGGGCTGAACACCGCCCATAAAAATTCATAGCTGTGGACCAAGATCAGGAGACTCAACAACATATTAAACATAATGTTTCCTGCACCGCCGCCACCCGAGCGTCTGTCTCGAGAGAGCTTTGCACCTTTACTTCATCCTCAACAGTTCACGTCACATGAGCAGCGATCAAGGAAGCAATCGCGCCGTTTGTAATTGTTGGACTTAAGTCTTTAATGGGCCATCCAGTAGTCAGATTAGGGTGATTGTCTAAGCAAAGGGCAATTGTGTCACAGCCACAAATCACTTGGAGCTTCTCTCTCTTCATTTCAGGACCTTTACTGTGGATTTATTGGTGGCACGCACACAATTATGATTGATGACTGGAAAAGGAAAAAGGTGGCGGGGCTCGGTGCAGTCAGCACAACATGTACAAGCTGCATTTGAGGGATTTCACCCGCAGAAACGACAACCTTTCCTTCAGAGGTCTGAGACGACACGCAGGCCGGGGACTGTAAATGCCACAGACAGTATTGTTTATGAGGGATTATCTAGTCAAGCCTTCTGGCTGGAAAGATTGTGACCCCAATATGAGCAGAGATACACATCAGCACCGTGTAAGCTTCAGAATGAGTCCTGGAAGGCGGCGCATGCATGCAAGGACCCTTCACTCCCTCAATCCACGTTTAATCACTTGCACTGAAATTTCCACTGGCCTGCCTGCCGCTTTCTCTCATATTTTTCTCTCTCCCCCACCCAATTTCTCTGGTGGCTTTTTGAAGACTTAAGTTCCACTCTTTTTTTCCCCCCTCTCTCTTTCTTACAAGGCAAATCCTGGGAGAGGTTGATGTGAAGACCAGGCAGAGCAGGGATGTGAAGAATATAAACACAATTTTTTTTTTTATTGTCCAGAGGGAAAGGCGGGGGGTTGCAGAGGGTTGGGCGGTGGGGTCTGTAAAAGAGACGAGGACCTTATCACAGCCCAGCAGCTCTGTAATTCGCCGCCATGATAAAGTGGCAGCGCGGAAAACCTTACAAGGCTGGCACAATCCAAAGAAGGATTAGGTTTTTCTGACATAAGCTTCCTGAAAAACTAATCAATCAGCCCATGCAGTATTATCAGAAGCGTGAGATTAAAGAGCCGCTCCTAATCCCCCCACTGTACATTTTATTACACTTCGCAGTGTTAGTTGCCTTTAAATATACAATAAATAAATAATAAAACCAAACCTAATTGAGCATGGGGAAGGGGAAAAGGGTTAAAGGGTCCTTAGAGAGGGATTTTATGTAGAATTTCTGTTTTGTTATGAAGACAGGGATAAAACTGTTGTCCTTGCCAGAGCCCTTTCTGACTTTGAATAGAGCATCAGCGGCTCACTCTGCCACCACAGAGAAAAAACTGAGGAGAAATATAAGAAAAAAAAAACGCGGGCAGAATTTTACAACAACATTAGAGGCTTAAAATTGGAGCAAATGAAATTTAAATTCCAACTTTCATCCCCCAAAGACAAGAAAGTTCATTAGATAAACGGCCGAGCAACAGTATGGTAAAAAAATTAAAATAAAAGAAATAAATAACAGTTGGAAATGAATGCTAAATCCTTTGAGAAATGACTTGTAATCCCTTAAATCACTGCACATGAAAGTTGCAGGGATGAACTCTGAGCTTGTAGCGGATTCAGACTACAAGGCGAGTTCAGCTTACTAGTAACCTGCTAAGCTTTGTCTCCCCCGCGCGTCACACCCTCCTGTCAAGAGGCTCGCTCCTTCCCCGCTCAGTGCCGCTCTGCGGGCCGTTCTCAGCGGCAGCTATACGTTTAACGCTGCCGCTGATCCTCACGGCGAGGGCCTCGTGGCTGCTTTGTGGTGACATAATGTTACCAAAGAGCTCTTACCCTGGCAACATAGTACAAAGCGGTAACAGACTTTGCCGGCGTCTTCTCACATCACACCTAATCCCAAGCAGAGTTGGAAATAAAAAAATTCCCTTCCCCTGCTTGTAAAATAAAGAAATACAGGCGGGGTCAGGGCAGGCAAAGGGAAGATGGCAGGGAGCAGGGGTCTCAAATATGTTTCATCTTCATCTACATTGTTCTGCTGTCATTGCACGCAGGATAACTGCAGCAGATGTCACGGGGCAGAATGGATTCTCCCAGGATGACTTTGACCCTCTTATTTGTCCCTGGGGTTTTGGCACAGATGCCAGGTTCCATTTTCACCACTTGATTCATGTTCTGAGCATTTGTGTGCCTAAGGAGCGAGAGGAAGTGTTTTTGTTGTTGTTGTGTGGACATCTTATTTTGAGTTATTTGGCCACAGAACTGATTGTCTGCTTATGACAAGACGAGTGATGTTTCATGTCAAATGAGACGCGGTTGTTCAGCTGTCTGAGGCGCGTCCTTTCACACTATAGGATGCCCTGGGTTAAAGCTTGCCTCATAGCTCTGTCTGATGCCATCCTTACGCATCCTCAGTGCCTCTTAAAATAAAGGAAGAAAGAAGCTTGTTCACAGCTCTAGAGGACTTGGTGCACTTATTTCATTCTTTCACTGATCAGCTTGATAGATCTGCCTTTTTTTTTCTAAGCGTCTGATGGTGTGGTAATAATATTGATAAGGGCCAGTATGTCGCCAGTCAGACAGTGGTGGGTCTGCAGGGAGGGAAGCCACTGAGGCTGATGAAGAGAGCCTCCCCAGAGAGGCAGTCTGTCTCCCTCTGTGTCTCTGGAGGCTCAGCTCCCTACAGGCGCGAGGCTGATTACAACAGCAGCCTGGGCAGAGAGCACTTGGCTGCTGCAGCTGCACGGTCCAAGGCTATCCTTAAAAAAAAGCCCCTATGTGAGGATGGCACAGATGTGAAGAACTTCTCCAGTCATTTCATGGCATTTTCTGCTCAGGTCTGATCATGGCACGGATGATCGCGATAAAAACCCGCACGGCATTCAGCTGCCCATAGAGAACAACATCAGTAGATGTTAAAAAAAAAAAAGAGAGATTTATATTTCCCTAGAGCTTGTGATCTCCCGTTAGCATGCAATAAAAAATAAATTAGACTAGAGAAAGATTATGTCCAGAAGCTTAACACAACCAAGCGAATACAAAATAAATTGTTGGGGACATCCTCACTGTGTGAAATATCAAGGAGATATCATAGGAGCTTTGGAAAACTGCGGATTCTCCAATTTTCATTGTTCTCAGTTGTCTTTTTTTACACTCTGGCCTCAATTATAAGACACTTAACAGATGTCAGGGGTTCAACGCAAAGGTCAAACCTTGTCCACGCCTGGAAGCCAAATAAATTATAATGATCGCTAACCACAAAGGAGTGAGAGGGGCAGGACACCAGGGCCGTGATGGGAATTATAAAACAACACTGCCATGGAAATGAACTATTCATTTTGCTAAACAGCACATTAGTAAATAACTGTTTATATCAGTGAACGATAAATAGATGTTAGTTTTTTTTTCTTTTTGTTTTTGCAGGTTAAGAAGACTGCAGAGTTGCTTGTTGTACACTACTAGAAGCTTTTTGCATAATTGGGGATTTAATGTAAATCTTCTAAATAGCTCCTAACAAAAGACAAAATGTCAAATGAAAATAATAATTCAGACGTAAATTAGGTAATTAAAGTTATTGTGTAATATCTACATTATAGTTACAACAAAGCTGCAGTCTGTCCTGGACAATGAAATGCATCAGCTAGACTTAAATACACTTATTTAATAATTATTTGTTTGAGCTTTTGCGTAAATAATTGAGCTCCAAAAAATAAATAAATCATTCAATTTGTAAAGTTGTCAAGAATCCTCTATTTTCAGGAATAAAAAGTATTACACTGAATAATGTTAATAATTTAGACAACATATAAAACTAGCTCATTTCCTGTTAGAATGAATTAAGAGTAGTTTTTCCATGACTGGATTATTATTATTTATTTTATTTTTTCAATTTGGCATTATGTGATGATTCATGCATAGCTACATGATGCAGATCACGTATAAATGAGGCAAATACAACATATATATATATGTATATATATATATAAAAAATGTTTCAGCGCTTTACTTTGGGTGAGATAAATCAATTCCCTTTAAGCATTCCCTAAAAACACTTCTCCTCCACTGGCATGCTTCTGCATAATCCGCTTCCTCGCATTCATTGACCTCACGCCTCACCTGGTGCAGGAGGACAAAAAACAGGAATGTTTGCAGAGCACTCATCTTCAACGACTTCTCGACTTATTCAAGATGAGCGGCGGTTAAATCCTCTCTGGGAGCTTTGGAGAGGGGAAGACGCACATGCGGCTGAAACATCGCTGTGATCACCTGCGAGAAAAGTGGAAACATTAACCACCTTAAATCATCTAAAAACTCTCGTGGCTTGCATTTTGAAGTAACCCCTTCTCGTCGCTTTGTGAAAATATTGAACTTTTCCTTACCGTTACGCAAAAAGGCAATACCTCACTTAGCAGAGTAAGGCGGCCGCGATCATCCCTTGTTCAATCCACTGTCTGCAAAGAGTCCTAAAATCCGCTCAAAGCGTCTCCGTCTCTGGATGTTTAGGGAATTTCTCCTGAGCAGCTGGGACTCTTGGATTACTCTGCAAACAAGGCGGAACATCTACTCTCACTCCTCTAAGTTTTCGAATCCAGGCAAACCAAAATAAACTGCGAGCTAAAATTTCCCCTACTTAATCCGGAGCTGTGTTATTAATGAGTTGCCAATGTGCGCGGTGAAACACAGCCAGCTGATGCCTGTATCCCACTGCCAGGACCGCAGACAGACACAGAGCAGTCCGCTCGCTGGGTCCGCTCTTCAGCTCTGCTTGATTTCAGTGCGCAAAATCCTTCGCTGCGCGTCTGGAGACTCCAAGGTCGGCGCGCATCCGTTCACAGAGTCAGACCTAAAGAGCTGCCTTTGAAGTCTCACTCTCTCCATGTAGGAGACAAGTAAGAGGCTTGATGTCACTGTTATCCGGTTTTGTTCGGCAACACGTCCACGTTTTTTTTTTTAACCCTTTCGACGTTAAATCTCACGTGCAGTTCATATGAACCGTGCTAAGTGAAGCATGGCAAATTAAATGCACGTCCAACCACATTAGAGTAAGCTGTGCTGATCTAATGCTTGTGAGATGTTCTTGAAAGTCAGCGGAAAAAACTTTTACTTTAATTCACGCAAAAGAAAAAATATATATATACTTCCAGCCTGCAAACGCATCCACATGACCAGGGCTGACTGAACCACTGCAGTAAAAACACAGTGGTGAATGATACTTATTCATTTGGGAACTGGCTGATGCAGCAGTCCTGACCACAGGCAGCAAAAGGTCAAACGTTGTGCTCACAGTTGAACAAAGACAGAAGGAGTCTCTGCCAAGGACAAGATCCCTATGACTTTGGCTCCACCTTGTGGTTACAGCCAAACATCTCACTTTACGAAGAAGCCTTTAGTTGCAGCTTGTTTACAGAGCAGAGAGGAAATGGTTAAGTATTTTGGACTATAACTCCAGTTTGCAGCTCGCACGCCTATGTAGATTTTTACTACGTCTAAGCATGACTGTCAAAACACAAACAAACTGTAAAGGTGACACGATGAAACACAAGAAGAGCAGCGCAGGACAAAATGTTGCTGAGTAAAGCACTGAGGAAGTATCAGTTCAAAGAGCAGGTGTCTCCTTACTACTTCTTTATTTTCTATGCTGCATGTAGACTTGGTTTATCGCCGTTTCCCATTTGACAAGTGGAAATAGTCACACCTGGATCAGTCCAAACAAAACACATTTTAAACAACTATCGCTGTGATCTATTAAGTCTTTGCTGTACTACATAAGTAAGGACGACCGGGCTTCTATGCAACTGTTATCGCCGTGCTTGCCAATGTTTCCATCCTTCCTTCAATCGCATACACGATCAGGCATAACATTAAGACCACCTTCCTAATATTGTGTAGGTCTCCCTGAACAGTTGTGACTCATCAGAGGATGGACATGGGCCCAGTGTTGTGTGGTAACTGAATGTTGTTAGTCCTGTGGGTTGAGGGGAGCTGACTCTGTGGATCATCCCACAGATACTTGGATCAGTTTGGAATCTAGTGAATCTGGAGGCCAGGTCAACACCTTCTGCTGTTCTTCATGTTTTTTTAGTTGTTCCTAAACCGTTTTTGTGGTCCTGCTGGGGATGGCTGCTGCCGTCAAGGAGTTTCATTGCTGTGGGGCAGGGGTGCCTGGTCTGGTCTAGGTGGGTGCTACATGTCTAAGTATCCCACATGAATGCCAGGTCCAAAAGTTTCCCAGCAGAACATTGTCACAAGATGGTCATTGATATTTACTTTTCCTATCAGTGGTCATAATATTATGCCTGATCGGTATTCTATGTGTATGTTTGATAGAGTAATAATCCCAATAAAAATGAAGACACATTTTCAAACATAATCAAAGAGTCTGAAAACTAAATTTCAAAAAGGAACAAAAACACCTTGAAAAGAATACTTTGAATTAAACATTTAGACATTTAGTGACCCTCTCATATGACAGAGTGTGCTTTCACTGGCCCTCTTTGAAGATAGGAACACAGATAGGAAGACCAAAGGAGAACATTTCAGAACAATGGCTGTGCTGATTAGATATTACCGACTCTCCAGCCCATATTTAATCTGACGTGTTTGAGTTAATACAGGAGGAGAGAGCACTGGAGTACTTATCAGCCTTTTAGGGCTCCTACAAAACAAAGATATAAAAACCAATCTTCACTCCACTGTTGGCATGAGCGGTATGTTTGCAAATACCTTTCATGCTCTGTTAGTCACACGCAGCACGCACTTGACACTATCTGAATTAATCCGCACTGTCTTCTTGAACTTTAAACACACACCAGGCTGCCAATAAAATCTCACGTGAACTGGCGCTCAGTCGACAGAACTATAACCCTTGTAAAATAACTAATAGTATGCACAAACTTGATAAGGTTGTGAGAGTGTGCTGTCTAACTGTCTAGCAAGATGAATTGCAACCACGCCGTACTGTATAATCAAGCCAGGGTTCAGAGCAGGTCGGGTCCTGTAGTCCCTCTTTTTAAATCAGGAGCAAAGTGATGAAACACAAGTAGCTAACTTGTACTTTTAAACTTGAAACTAACATCAAGACAAACTGAAATACAAAACTGTTGAAGTGATGGCATCAGACTGTAGAGCAAACCATGTCATTGCGCTGACTGACAGCGGTGCAAACGTGCCTGTTTGCACCACACAGTGAAGTAGAGTAATTGAAACAATCTACTAGAAGGTGCTTTGGGGATATTACACCACCAACTGGTTAATGATCGAATCACTTCAGACCTTTGCTGCAATAAACATGCTGCAAAAGTATGACATTTCCCAAAACGACACATTGCTTTAAGTAGTCATGTTTGTTCAAGCTGAATCCTCAGCATCTCATGCTACAGTTCCATTCATATTTACTTTATTTCATTTTTATGGAAGCTTGCCTATGAGCTGCATCCTAGTATGTTGTTTGCAGAATGAGAATTTTGAAAGAATATTCTCTGGCATTAACTAATGCACGGCCCATTTCACCTCCTCTCTGCGTAAAGGAACTTGCATCCTAACTAAATCAGGTAGACAAATCCTCACCCTAAAGCTACCAGTCTTTGCACAGGATATTTAAAAGAATGACAGCAATTAAATGGAAATCCATTCAACATATTATAAAACTCTTTATTCGAGACCACAGACGGGCCGAGGGAAAATGAAAATAACTGTCTGACACAATGTGACTGACATTGCCCTGCAGCATGAATGCTCCATAGGACACCTCACTTGTGCTCTTGCTCATTAACTTGCTAAAAGAAACAGATGTTAACAAGATGGAGGGTCAGACTAGTGATTCATTACTGCACACGTTCATGCAAGTTTCAGAGTAGTGTGGTCAAATCTAAGGAGTTTATTCGAAGCTGAATCACTGGCTTACTGTAGGTCAGTGAGAATAATGTAAGAACTACCTGCACAAAACTGATAACTGTTGTACATACAAGTGGTTTGCAGTGCTCTGCCTTTCTCCTCAGGGGAAAAGTTCTCACATTTAACCTGAAACTAAAGGAGGATGTCTTTATAGGATGAATTTAAAATTTAAATGTGATCCAGACATTTTTATTCAAATGATATTTTATGCATTGTGGCTTGTTTTTTTGTTTTCAGCCTTGATTATTTTTATTGGTTAGTTTCAGGTGCTCAGTCATGTGTTGCAACCTATTGCCAAATAGCAATCCAGTGAAAAGGTTACCAACAGTCTGGTATCAGTGTCTATGGTCAAGGACAGTGGGAGTTATTACGTTCTGAGTACTTGAAAAGCGTTTCCAAAGGTCCAGCTAATGGCAGCTGCAAAGTAAGGACTGGGCCATAGTGTTTGCAGTTTATATTTCGTGTGGTTCCCGGGTTTATGCTTTGTAGAGAAACATTATTGTATACATAGCAAGGTGTGTGTACTGTATCAATACAGTAATCAAGGTTTCTTTCTTGTGCAGCTTTTACATAAATATGTCAGGTTAAGTGTGGGTGGGTCTCTAACGGGGAGTGTGAAGTGCCTGAACTCCCTCAGTATCTCAGCAGCGTTGCCAACTCTCTTTTGGCTTGAAACATCTGCTTTCACATCTCACTGGCCACACAAATGTACAGTCTTCTTGGATCGCACAACTGTGTTATGCAGAGAGAGGCGGTGCGTGTGTTTTCATGCATCTGGCAGACCAGCGATTATGTCCTTAATTATAACCTAAAGCTTTTTCTGCACAGTCAGTAGGTGGGCTGTTGTGTAACTTCATACAATGAAATGATTTAGGACCAGACGTGCTCAGGGTGGGTCCAGCTCAATTAAAATCACATTTAAGTTTTATAAAGTCAAAAAATCATTTCCCCCGCAGAATGACTGCGTTTTCTTCAGATGTTAGAGAACATTCAGAGTTTCGACTAAATTCAGTAGTATTAGAAAGGTAGTGGCATTACTGCAAGCATGGCACTTATTGAATCAGCTGAGTAAATAAAAATATAGGGCAGCTGAAAATATGTTTGACAATGCAAACACAAATTATACAAAACTGCTGACAATGCCATTTCTCCAGTGCAAATATACATGTTTGTAATGAAAATAAGTAGATTCAACATCTCAGTTTTGTCTCAGATTTCACCAGTACAGTGGAGGTGTTGCAGTACAACATTATATATTTCATAAAGTCAGCAGCAACGTCTCTTTCCCGATTCAAGGGCTTTTGTTTTTCCGCACCCCCTACATCCACTGAACATAGCGTCTACTCTTTTCTTTGGCACTACTTTCTGCTGGACAATGGGTTGCTATGGGAAACTCAAGCCAAACCGCTGAGCTTCACTGGACAAGACCCCCACCCCCTCTCACAAATCCTTATTTAACCTCTGGTGGTGTTTCTTCTTTTGCATAAGCGCTCATTTCCTGAGATTTGCAAAAACATGTGTGCTTCCCTTGCTGAGCTCCAAAGTTTCTTACACTGTGGAGAACTGAAAAACAGGCGCATTCCAGGAATAGAGCATGGTGTTGTTTGTTTGTTTGTGTATATTTTCTTGTTTCCTTTTGTCTTTTATTTATTCTAAATGAGGTGTTCGCGTGCTCAAGTGGATTTCAGAAGCAAGTCATAACCAACGGGAGAATTCCAAACATTACATCAATGGTTTGATGTTATCAACCCCCTCCGAAGAGAAGGGAGTTGGTTTCCTATTACAAATAGCTTCGCACGCCACCCGTCTGTTTACAATGGTTGTAGATATATGTGTGTGACAAGAGGGAGTGAAAAAAAATAGGGCAATCGCCTATTAGGCACGCATGTGTCTGTCTTTCAGGAGGAGGAGGGACAGAACAGCCAAAGCAAACAGAGAAGACGCTGCTCAAAGTTCAGTTCATGCTTTGCCACCATGACTTGCACATGTTACTGACCGCTAGAATTCACCACGTAAAACAATAAATAGAGAATGAAAAAGACTGCAATTAAAAGCAGATGTCATGACAGAAATCAGAATGATTAATGTATGGAGTGGAAGTGAATACAGAAGACAGAATAGAGGCAGCATGAAAAGAAAATACTAAGTGACATTAAAGAGTGATTAACGTGAGACAGACTCTGAATGCTGGGCTTCCCCCACAAATTCCACTGGGAATCTCCACTCTGTCTGTCTTCCTGAGGTTATATAATAGCCTGACAGCAAATGCAGCCCCGAACTTCCTGCAGAATTTAAACACACTCCCTCACGCACGCACACACATAAAGCTGCCTGTTAAAAAGAGGCACCACTATAGCTCTTACAGCAAACCAGCCTTCAGCACCGAGAGGACGCAATGAGCAGCGGGGTGTGGTTTCCTACGCTGGGGATCTTGGCTTGGCTATGCTGCCTCAGTCTGGGACCGGTCCAGGGGGGGAAGGTGCTTGTTATGCCTGTGGATGGGAGCCACTGGCTCAGCATGAAGATACTGGTGAAGGAGCTCGGCCGCAGGGGCCATGAGGTTGTGGTGCTGGCGCCTGAAAGCAGCCTGTTGATCACCGACACAGTGAGTCAGGGATCAGCCGACTACAAGACTGAGATCTACCAAGTGCCATACACCAAAGATGAACTGGATAAGACTTTCAACCAACTCAGGGATGGAGTGTTCCTCAAACCGCCACAATTTTCAGATTTGCTCATCAATGTGCAGCGTTTGATAAACTTCACTTCAACCCAGGTGGACAGCTGTGTGACTCTGCTGAACAACAAGCCTATAATGGATCGACTGAGGGGAAGGGGGTTCGATCTGTTGCTCACAGACCCCTTTCTTCCCTGCGGCTCTGTCCTGGCTCATATCTTTTCCATTCCAGCTGTTTATTTCCTACGTGGGCTTCCATGTGAGCTGGATTTGCAGGCTAACCAGTGTCCCTCTCCTCCATCCTATGTTCCTGTCTTTTTCTCTGGTAATACAGACGTCATGACCTTCCCGCAGAGAGTCAAAAACATGATCATGACCTTTGTGCAGTCTTATATGTGCAAAATTATGTATGCCCGCTTTGATGATCTGGTCAGCGAGTATATAGGAGACATCACGACCTACAAAGAACTCCTGAGCCATGGAGCCATCTGGCTTCTCAGATATGACTTTTCTTTTGAGTGGCCGAAACCTCTCATGCCAAACATGGTTTTAATTGGAGGGATCAACTGTGCAAAGAAGGCTCCTCTTCCAGCGGTGAGTATGCAAATAAGTACATGCCATCACATCTGCATTCACTGAAAGCAGATAAAACATATCTTCTTTGTGCTCTTCATGTGTCTAATAGCTTCTTTGCAAATTTTCATGAATATAAAAACTGGGGAAGTTTAACATCTGCATAAAAGTTTAGGGAAGAGTTTTGTCACATATATTGTATTACTACTGTATATGCTGTAGTTTATTTAAAATATATATATACATATATCTAATGCTCATTTCCTTAGAGTCAAGATGACACTTTCAAACTGGCTGTGGAGACAAATATGTCCCAGAGGAAACGTCAATATTTGGAGCGATTTGTGCCTATAATATCCGACAATGATATTTATCTCATATGGCTCATTGTGTTGAGGGAGAGCCGGTTTTTCTGGTTTTATGAAAGATTCTGTGTTGAAATATGAGACATGAAAAGCAGATTTCTGGGCTGTGGGCAGCTTTTCAGAAGAATAGCAGAGGGGGGCCTTGTTGTATCAACAGATATCAAATGCTCCGCAGAAGATTTGTTGACATACGCACACGCGAGCTTGTTGCTTTTAAGATTATTTAATTAGGAGTCTCTGTGTTGCATGTAAAGTTGATCAAAACCACTCTATTCACTGTGAACATGATGCATTGCAGCACTTCTTCAGAAACAGGCGACACGTGCATCATGTATTACAAGCATACTTGTTTCTTTTTGTCATTTTTGTGTTTTCTCCAACCACCCTGCAGGGCTTGGAGGAATTTGTGGAAGGCTCAGGGGACGACGGCTTTATTGTCTTTACCCTGGGTTCAATGGTGTCCCACATGCCTGAGGAGAAAGCCAAACAGTTCTTTGATGCTTTTCGGCAGATTCCTCAGAGGGTAACGATCACCTGTTTACAACTGTTTACACTGAATTCAATCCCATCAGCTCACCTCTGACTGCTTTTTATACACTTTAGATATGACTGATTGTTACACAAGTGTCCTCCACTCAAGCGCGGCAAACATTTACACATTAGCCAGAGATTTTCACAGTCAGTGTACATGCTGAAAGCTTAATCAGGTCAAACAGGAGGACTTTGTCCTCTGCCTTGTCTTCTTGTGAGCTGTGCATGCCATTTGTTAAAAATGAGGTTGTATCATTTATGTTTCAGGTTGTGTGGAGATACACTGGCGTGGTCCCTGAAGATGTACCCAAGAATGTCAAAATTCTCAAGTGGCTACCCCAGAACGACCTCCTGGGTGTGTTAAGTCTCATCAAAAGAAAATGTAGAGAAAATGTAGAGCATTTAAAGTGCGTGCTTGTTGGTTTAGATGTGTAACTGTGGCCATTTTTGTGTTCCCCTCCCAGCCCATCCCAAGGCTAAAGTCTTTCTTACTCATGGAGGTACCCATGGGATCTATGAAGGCATCTGTAACGGCGTGCCCATGTTGATGATTCCACTTTTCGGGGACCAGGGAGACAATGTGAATCGCATGGTGGACCGCGGTGTTGCAGAGAAACTCAGTATATATGATATGACCACTGAAAGTCTGCTGACTGCGCTTAATAAAATCATCCATGACAAAGGGTAAGACAAGTGGATGTTCATGGTAATGCTTGGATTCGTAACTAAAGGATGCAAATCCATAAGAGCTTAATTTTAAATAAATAACTAAATCACTTGAGCCTATATTTGAGTTCGATGCATTCTCACTATTTAGGTGTTTTCACATTCTGTATCTTATCTGGCCTGTGTGGACGTGTACAGTGTGTGCCTGGCAACAAGCTTCTGTTGTTCACATTGCGTTTTAAAGGCGCCCCATGGTTACGTTTCTCACAGGTCACAATTCCACAAATCTCTGCAGTTGTACTTCCTCCCTCATAAAACATTTAAAACATCAGTCTTTGTGGAGTGTTTTTCGCCTGCAGTGCTGATGTCTTCATTCGCACTGTCTTTTCTATTTTTGTTGAGCCAAAGTTAAAACATAAGTGTGCACGATCCTTAAAAGCCAGTTCATCAAACTGTTGGGTCAGTGTCTGTCAAACCCGCGAATAACTTCTAATATCCGTGTTGTGTTCTGTTAATGCATGATTAATAAATTATTCCTTTTCCCCAGGTACAAGGAGAGAGCAGTAGAGCTGTCCCAGATACACCTCGACCGCCCTGTAAAGCCTTTGGACCTGGCTGTTTTCTGGACCGAGTTTGTCATGAGACACAAAGGAGCCTCACACCTCAGGGTGGCTGCACACGACTTGAACTGGATTCAATACCATAGCTTGGATGTCATTAGCTTTTTAGTCCTCATCGTCGTCACCGTTATGTGGTTGACACTGAAATGCTGCCTGTTTTGCACACGCAAGTGTTGCCGAAGAGGAACTGCGAAGAGAAAATCTGAGTAGTGTTTCTTTGCAACATATGCTAGGTTTTATTAATTTACTGTAATTAAGTAACTGGTGAAACTACTGCTGTGAAAGTTAAACATGGTGCACTGTGTAATAATTGTGTTCATACGTGTGTGTCTCAAAGTGCCATTAAGACATTTGCCTTAACACATGTATAAAATGATGACTGATCCACCCAGCCCCTTTCAAAAGAAAATTAATAAAATACTTTTTTTATTTTTAAATCTCTCAGTCATGGAATTATTTGTAATATTTTGAGCACCTTTGTTTTCTAATTTCAAGATATTATATACTGACAACACATTACAATATGATTGTTTCATTGCTTTTTCTGTAACAGAGCACTTTAATCAACAATGCAAAGCAGTTCCACAGCTTTACATTGGTGTCCGTTTGAGTTTCTCACTTGATGAAGAGAAGAATCATAGAGGTGAAGTCCAGAGGTTGGCTTGGACTGGAACAATCACAGAGGAGTTCAGCACATGAAGATAGGAAGGAAGAAGCTCAAATAAGACAGTGGCTCAGAGAATAGCTAAATATCAAAGTTCAGTTTCACTTCACTGATAAGACATCCTTCGTCCAGCACAAAAAGCTAAACAGCAAAATAACAGGAAAAACAGACAAGAATAGCCTAAATTTTCATTTTAACAGCTGCAACAAATGCAACTACAAGCTTCTACAAGGCTGTGTACAGCACCAATTTAAGATTTACTTCCCACAGTGGGTCTACACAGAGCCACAGGGGGCTACGCTGGTAAAGGTGTCTGTACTTATGCGCTCTGGTGTGTCAAGATTGTTCTGCAATTGTGCCACTAAACCAACATAATGCATAGTTAAACTTGATTTATATTCCTATAACGTATAGTAACTTTGTATATTGTCCTGCAGCTGGTCTACGTACATCTAAGGTTGTGGGTGGAAATGCAGATTAAAGCCTTTATGCCTGTGCGCTGGTGTGTCAGTGCTGTTCTGCAATAATGGCTCTAGAACACTAGTCGGCGACAGTGATAAGTGGAAATGAGCAACTCATATTGGAGTTGAAGTTAAATGTGGATCATCTGAGTAGATGGTGTGTAGGAGGCAGGACAAAAGAGATTTTTTTTTTAACAAATAGAAGTAAAAATAATAATTGAACATCGAAAGTCAGACCAGCCCACCGGGAATTGTCCCAGTCCTTATGATTAGCCACTCCGGGCCTGCAGCAAGCTTTATATATCATTAACACCACGTCTAGTTTTCAAATATGTATCAAAGACTTGTGGCAGGTGTAATGCAGCTGTTTTATTTGATACCTCTTGGCTGCTGGTAGTTTGCTGTCAATCAACATGTTGGATGTAGCCTCAAACAGACAATTATCATGCCCTTGAAGAATGTTGAAGTGAGTAATCACTTTTATTGTTACTCTCTGTCGCCACCTTCTGGACAACATCGAAAAAGCTCAAAGATGTGTTGATGGTTCAAAACAAAATCTTCTGCACAGTCTGTGTTCATCACTATTACAAACACACGCTTCTTTACAAAGATAATCTATAGTCAGAGAATAATGAAGACTGTTTTGTCTTCACTGCAGTAAAATAATCTGGACACTGATTTGCACAGAAATTTATTGAAAATTTTCCTTGGAAATCTGAATATTCATCATATTTGAGAATTCTGTTGAGCGGTTTGTTGTATTTTGTACTCACGTCATTATATCTAGTTTTCATTATTATCATGTCAGGCGTCTGGATCACACAATATCTCTTCTTCACTGTGACATTTGACAAAGTGTTTTCTGCCACACCTATGCCCTCTTATTAACCACAGGCGTCACTTTCTTAGTATACTGGTAGTTTTCACAGTCTGTGGTATGCACATGCTATAGTGGCCACAGGCTTTTGGTTAGCCTGCCTGCATAGAGGTTAGATTCATGCCAGTAGAAACCTCTTCAATCATAGCATTATTGTGCAAGTGTTGCAAGTGTTGCAAGTGTTCTTCAGGAAGAAGCTCAGAGGTGTACACAGAGATTTTTGCATTGTACAAACTGCACAGGGGGCCACTGAGAAAATATAGCTACAGCTCATTGATTTCCACATTAGGTCTTAGTCATCTGTTTCAACTCCACTTTTTGAGGCAACTGACTGTGATACTGCATAAGTAGCCCTGGTTTAGTACATTAGACTGTAAACTGTAGTTTGGTTAGCTGTACCAGTGTAAAGGAAAAGTTGCAGTGTCACATGAAGTCACGCCTTACTACCTGCTTCCAAACATGAGAAGATGGTGAAATGAGGGTTACCTGTTGAGGGAGTCCTCGTGCTCTCACCTGGGGCTACTGCAAATCCACCCTGATGTCTCTGTAAAGTCCCTCGGATAACCCTTGTAGACATGGGATTTCTGAAACAACTTGATCTACCTCCAAGGTGCCTAGAGGAAGGAAAGGAGAATAATGCATTGTTATTACAAAAATATTGTTTCAGCTGAGTGTTAAACTTCGTAACTAATCCTGGTACGAAACAGCACTATTTAAATACCGTAGTATACATTATAATACCTGTCCAGCTAAAAGGTTGGAGTAGTCATGCTAAAACATAATTTCTTCTGTTACAATATCTGTGATGAGTTGGAACTTCCCTGCAGTAAAGGTCACCTCTATCTGTAAGGTACTATGTACAAGGGGAGATTGGTAGATTATTGGCCTAAGGTAGAAGGAGTCAATTTTAGAAAACCCACGGGATTTATTTTTGAACACTGTTCCCCACACTTAAACCCATCACCTTCAGACAACGGGGATCTGTATGGTGAGGGTGACGACCACTCAGGGACAAGGGTCATATGGTCTAAGCTTTCCTGTGTCTGAATTCAGCAGCCCACCTCGATGTAGATGACTGCACTAAGGACAAAGTTGAGACAGCTCTGAGACGATGCTGACTTGCAATTTCCAATTACCCAAAACAGAAACAGAACAAAGGTCATTTACCTCAAACTTTGCATGAAATACACGCACCTTTTTTCTTTTCTTTTGAGCCATCATGGAACCAGTACACCACAGACCACAGTGGGTTAATAACTGAAGCTGGTGGTATGAATATACTCATGACTTTTGAGAAAAAGTCAAAACTTTTCATGGAATCCTTAACAATAATCCAGTATATAAACATTTCATCTCACCCAGACTGAAAGTCTCTATAGCTTCACCTAGTGGACTGAAGAAACTACAGCATAAAGTGCATGTGGCTTGTCAGCTGCCTTATAAAAGTATTTTTGCTCCCTTGTTTTTCCGTGTTTAATAGCTCTTCACTGGTGACAATTTATCATTATCATAGTTTTAAAATGTTTTCTAATTTTCTTACACCATGGTCCATCACAGTTCTGCAAGGAAGACAGCCAAACAAACCCTTTGCTCACTGGGTCCAATAAACAGGCTTTAACAGTATTTAAAAACTCTACATGAGCTCTAGAGTTAGCCTGAGTCTCTGAAAAAGGACCAGATGAGTTTTAGCCAGAAAAAAAAGGCATGTGGTATCGACATGTTCATCATTTGTGTGTGGTTGAAAGTTGAAAACATTTGATCAAATTGTGGTTCATATGAACTCAGTGCACAGTTTCCATTTAACTTTTACCTTAACCATTTTCCTTTAGAGTAAATTAAGTGAATAGACAACAATGAATCTGTCAAGCATGAAAGTAATAATTTGGGTTATCTAACTATAGTTAGTAGTCTTAAATCTCTGATCACAAAGCTGATCAAGTTATCTCGCTATTTCTTAACATAAAAACACAATCCTATATAGAAGTGCAACACCAATGAAATTACTGATACTTTAACCACATGACCAGGACACACTACAACACAAATGCCAGGTTTGTTTTATCTTTCCTGACAGCAACTTATCATGTGAAGGTGGTGCACTTTACATGCAGCAGTAACCAAAGTATCATTTCAACACCTGCCCACAACGTTTCCGCAGTGGGAGCTGGAGGGCCGACTACAAAAGGTAGAGGGGGGGGGCTCTGCAAGACACACGTTCAGCCTTTGCTTCTGTGCTACCATGATCCACACGTGCTGCATCCTATATGTCCTTCTGATGGTCACTCTCACTGGTAAGATCAGATGAATTTCCTTTCAAAGTTATAGAGGCTGAACCACAACGACCAAGAAGATTTCTAAACTATAACATTTATTCATTATCGTGTTGAAATAAAGTATCTAATTTTTCTTTTTGAATAGTCAATAGTGGAAGATGTGGCAATAATCTAAGGATTGTTTTTACCTTCTCATTTTTAGGGGCTTCTGAGAGCGGCATAGTAGGTGGTAAAGTTACAAAGCCTCATTCTAGACCCTACATGGCATCACTCCAGTTCCAAGGAAAACATTCATGTGGTGGGATCCTTATTCGGGAGGACTTTGTTCTCACTGCAGCGCACTGCAATTAGTGAGTCCTTGTTGTTTTTTTCACACTGAAAAGGAATCGGAAGAGTAACCGTGAAATGAAAAGTGGTTTTCATGTCTAGTAAGTTAGTTGTGCTAATTATTCACTGTTGAATAAGGAAATTAATTAATATGAAAAAGTTTTAAAAAGGTGATATATGATATTAAAGCCTGTGAGCCTGTGGTTTGTGGTACTATTGGACTGAACTGTGTTGTTCAGAACAGCAGCTACATGCTCCCTCATAAGCTTAACATTATAACAGGCATAGATGGGGATTTAGTGCAAGACTGTTATATTGGAATGCATTCATTTTGACTGAGGTACCCAATGTTTTGACAAGTTACTGTATAATAGCCTTTATGTTAAACATAGCGTGATTACATTAGGTGATATTAAAGATAGTATTTATATAAAAAATATTGTTATTATGTGTTCTGTTTCAGCCCTCAAACCATGACAGTGGTACTAGGAGCACATGACATAAGCAAGAACGAGAAAACTCAGCAACATATCCCAGTGGCCAAGTATTACCCACATCCAAAATACAACAGAAAATATGACTACGATATCATGTTGCTGGAGGTGAATAAAAATCATGTGACAATGTAGTTAATGCAATCACTTAAGTTTTCTACATGTCTTCCACTCTGGAGTGGGGCTGGGATGAGAGTGTAAGCTGTTTTACCTAGAGTCAGTGTTCAAAGGGTCAGCCGTTAACCACTGTTCTCTTCTACAGTTAGAAAGCAATGCAACACTGAATGAGTATGTGAAAACCATTGGACTACCTTTGAAAAACAAGAAAATCCCTGCTAACATCAACTGTGATGTTGCTGGATGGGGTCAAACTGGACCCAAAGATTCTGAATCATCTGTTCTGAAGGAAGCCACAGAGAAGATCCAGTTCAACTTTGAATGCAAAAGCATCTGGAAACAAGATTTCTATACTGATCATATGATATGCACCACATTTGGAAAAACGGGAGGCGGCATTTGTCAGGTAATCACACAATTTTTGAGCCAACCAACAAATAGTGAACTGACCATGTGATACAACAATAATGCTCCTAATAGAAAATCTGTTTTGTATTCATGAGCAACTAGTATGATCTATCCTTTTTTCCCAGGGTGATTCTGGTGGACCAATCATCTGCAACAACAAGCCTCAAGGTATAACAGCTTTTACTGCTGAGGGCCAATGTGACAATCCAAAGTTTCCTCATGTCTTTACAAAAATCAGTTTCTTTGCACCCTGGATTAAGGAAGTGATGAAGAAGTAGAGGCCAAAAATTGTGCCCTTCCGTCATCAGATTATTTAATCAGATGGATCAGTAAAGCCTACTGTTGATGTTTTGCTTATGAAAAAAAAAACTAAATCTATTAAAACACATGTGGAATATAAAGTTTTCTAAAGCATGCCTCTTTATTTCTGTGCTCAACCTCCTTTTGAAAATTTTGAAAAAACTTTGACCAGTTCTCTAAACAATCATTATGAGTTAAAGCTGAGACAGAGAGTGAGTGTGATGGCTGACTCGTAGCATAAAAACCCACAGACCACTGCCTTCACACTCTGGCCTTGTCAGTCATAGTCCAAACAGGTCTGGGAAACCAGTCTTCTGAAGTGAAAGTACAGACCCCTGTCACAATGAACAGTACATTAAGACAAAATATTTAATGTACTTTGCAAATATGCACTCCTCCTGAATTCAATGCCTGCAACATGTTCCAAAGAAGCTGGGACAGGGGCAACACCTGCCTGGAACAGTCAACACTTGAAGGCATTAATTGGAAACATGTGAGTGTCATGATTGGGCATAAAATGAGCCTCGCCAAAAGGCTCACTCTTTCTACAAGCAAGGAAGGGCTGAGGTTTACTGTCTGAACACCTGTATGAGGAAATAGTCCAGTCTAAGAACAATGTTTCTCAGTGCACAATTGCAATGATTTGGGGGATTTCATTATTTACTTCTGAGAAGTAAATAAAGACAAATGACTAATTTTGTGTTCTGACAAAGGAGCAAGACAGAACAAACACACCTAGTGTGCTCATCTCTGCCTTCTTGTCAGTACTCAGAAACTCTGTTTGAGACACGATGCTGACTTGCAATTTCCAATTAGCCAAAACAGAAATAGAACAAAGGTTATTTACCTCAAACTTTGCGTGAAGGACACGCACCTTTTTTCTTTCTTTTGAGCCATCATGGAACCAGTACACCACAGACCACAGTGTGGTTAATAACTGAAGCTGGTGGTATGAATATACTCATGAACATTGTCAAACTTTTCATGGAATCCTAAACAGTAAACAAACATTTCATCTCACCCAGACTGAACGGCTCTATAGCTTCACCTAGTGGACTGAAGAAACTACAGCATTAAGTGCATGTGGCTTGTCAGCTGCCTTATAAAGTTAGACTTGCTCCCTTGTTTTTCCATGTTATCATTGTCATAGTTTTAAAATGTTTTCTAATTTCCTGCTCACATATTACACCATGGTCTACCACAATTCTGCAAGGAAGACAGCCAAACAAGCCCTTTGCTCACTGGGTCCAATAAACAGGCTTTAACAGTATTTAAAAACTCTACATGAGCTGTAGAGTTAGCCTGAGTCTCTGAAAAAGGACAAGATGAGTTTTAGCTAGAAAAAACATTTGATCGCATTGTGGTTCATATGACCTCAGTGCACAGTTTCCATTTAACTTTTACCTTAACCATTTTCCTTTAGGGTAAATGAAGTGAATAGACAACAATGAATCTGTCAAGCATGAAAGTAATAATTTGGGTTATCTAACTATAGTTAGTAGTCTTAAATCTCTGATCACAAAGCTGATCAAGTTATCACGCTATTTCTTAACATAAAATCACAATCCTATATACAAGTGCAACACCAATGAAATTATTGATACTTTAACCACATGACCAGGACACACTACAACACAAATGCCAGGTTTGTTTTATCTTTCCTGACATCAACGTATCATGTGAAGGTGGTGCATCTTACATGCAGCAGTAACCAAAGTGTCATTTCAACTCCTGCTTGTGCAGTCGTTGTCATTCACACCTGCCCACAATGTTTCCGCAGTGGGAGCTGGAGGGCCGAAGGTAGAGGGGGGGCTCTGCAAGACACCGTTTAGCCTTTGCTTCTGTGCTACCATGATCCACACGTGCTGCATCCTATATGTCCTTCTGATGGTCACTCTCACTGGTAAGATCAGATAAATTTCCTTTCAAAGTTATAGAGGTGACTCTGAAGATTTCTGAACTATAACATTTGGAATAAACTACCTATTGTTTCTGTTTGAATAGTCAATAGTGGAAGATGGGCAATAATCTGAAGTCTGTTTTTACCTTCTCATTTAAGGGGCTTCTGAGAGTGGCATAGTAGGTGGTAAAGTTACAAAGCCTCATTCTAGACCCTACATGGCATCACTCCAGTACCAAGGAAAACATTCATGTGGTGGGATCCTTATTCGGGAGGACTTTGTTCTCACTGCAGCGCACTGCAAATAGTGAGTCCTTGTTGTTTTTTTCACACTGAAAAGGAATCGGAAGAGTAACTATGAAATGAAAAGTGGTTTTCATGTCTAGTAAGTTAGTTGTGCTAATTGTTCACTGTTGAATCATGTTTTTTCTCTAAGGAAATTAATATGAAAAAGTTTTAAAGTGCTGATATATGATAATAAATACATTAACAGATGAAAATAATTACTATAGTGTGTAAGACACTTTGTATACTCGTAATAGTCAGTTCATTAAGGAAACTAGTGTAAACACATACGTGTGTAACAATCTGAAGTTAAATCTTAGCTTCATGAAGGTTATAGTATTCAGCATTTATTTAAAAGTACTGAGAGAGCTGTTGATGCAACTGTGTTTTCACAGTGAGCCTGTGGTTTGTGGTACTATTGAACTGAACTGTGTTTAGTTACTGTTTAATGCAAGACTGTCATATTGGAATGCATCCATTTTCACTGATGTACCTAATGTTTTGACAAGTGTTACGAACCTGGCTCAAAGGTTCACAACAAAAGGAGAGGAGTTCACACACCGGTGTAGTGCAACCAAAACATTTATTTAACTAAACATAACACAACGTAAACTGTGTGAATGTTATTTATCCGTGGTGTAGAGCGGATGTGTGTGTGAGTGATAAATAAAGGAACAAACTGAGAACAAACTGAAAACAAACTGAGTTCCCATGCTGGCCAGAACAAAAGAGAAGAGACAGACTCTAAGATGGCCGCCCTTTTTATGTCATCCCACTCCGCCCTCTCAAGGTGCAACCAACCAGCTAACGGCCTGAAAGATACTTGGAGGCTACAGAGATAAAACATGAGGGAAGGTTAGAGAGAGAGAGGCCATCACACAAGTTACTGTATTATAGCCTTTATGTTAAACACAGCGTGGTACATTAGGTGTTATCAATATTAAAGATATTATATTAAAAATATTATTGTTATTATGTGTTCTGTTTTTTTCAGCCCTCAAACCATGACAGTGGTACTTGGAGCACATGACATAAGCAAGAACGAGAAAACTCAGCAACATATCCCAGTGGCCAAGTATCACCAACATCCAAAATTCAGCGGAAATCACGACTACGATATCATGTTGCTGGAGGTAAATAAAACAACATGTGACAATGTAGTTAATGCAATCATATGTCCTAGAGTTAAAGCTGTACTCTGCAGTTTCACATATTTGGACTGGAGTGTGGCTGGGATGACACTGTAAACTATTATACCTAAAGTTCAAAGGTTTAGCTGTTAACCAGTGTCATGCTGTCAGTGGTCATAGTTGTTGCTGTTGTTGCCACTATTAAGATGTCTGCTGGCAACTGGCAAATGTTACACCCCAGTCAGAGTGCATCTGTGAGAGACATCACTCTGATTGGATGCGACATGGTGAGAAAATGACAAAGTTAAGAGGGCACAGATTGCAAACTATTCTCATTTTACTTCATCTCATCTGAACATTTGTTGAAAACACCATTATGATCTAGAATCAATAAAATATAGAGCACCTGATCGGTATGAGTCTGTACAATGGTGGGTAGCATTTCTAAACTTCCTAGACTCCCAGCTAATTGTAGCTCTTCTGATTTTGAATGTTGAAAACTGCCTCCTGGTGGAATGGAGAATTATGTCCTTTCACTAGTGTGCAGGATGTGTGTGTCAGTTGGTCATTGGCTGTAGTCTTTGCAGTGTGTCCATGAGCAACTTTTTGTAAAGACACATGCAGTGTCCCAGTCAACCTTTGTTGCCAGTAGTTCTTTGGTGTCGGTTTGGTGTCTCAGTACCTTAAAGATGAAATAAACACACATAAGCTTATTCAAGAAATATACAAAAATATAACAAATGACACACCTACTATGATTTCCAGTGACACTCTGTTTTCTTCTACAGTTAGAAAACAATGCAACACTGAACAAGTACGTGAAAACCATTGGACTACCTTCGAAAAACAAGAAAATCCCAGCTGACATTAACTGTGTTGTTGCTGGATGGGGTCAAACTGGACCTAAAGAGCCTCACTCATCTGTTCTGAAGGAAGCCACAGAGAAGATCTATTCCAACTCTAAATGTGAAACCATCTGGCAACAATATTTCAATGCTGATCATATGATATGCACAAGGTTTGGAAAGAAGGGAGGCGGCATTTGTCAGGTAATCACACAATGTTTGAGCCAACCAACAAATAGTGAACTGACCATGTGATACAACAATAATGCTCCTAATAGAAAAACTGTTATTGCATTCATGAGCAACTAGTATGATCTATCCTGTTTTCCCAGGGTGATTCTGGTGGACCAATCATCTGCAACAACAAGGCTCAAGGAATAACAGCTTTTACTGCTGAGGGCCAATGTGACAATCCAGAGTTTCCTCATGTCTTCACAAAAATCAATTTCTTTGCACCGTGGATTAAGGAAGAGATGAAGAAGTAGAGGCCAAGAATGAATTGTACCCTTCCTCCATCAGATTATTTAATCAGATGGATCAGTAAAGCCTACTGTTGATGTTTTGCTTATGAAAAAAAAACTAAATCTATTAAAACACATGTGGAATATAAAGTTTTCTAAAGCACGGCTCTTTATTTCTGTGCTCAACCCCCTTTTGAAAATGTTGAAAAAACTTTGACCAGTTCTCTAAACAATCATTATGAGTTAAAGCTGAGACAGAGAGTGAGTGTGATGGCTGACTCGTAGCATAAAAACCCACAGACCACTGCCTTCACACTCAGGCCTTGTCAGTCATAGTCCAAACAGGTCTGGGAAACCAGTCTTCTGAAGTGAAAGTACAGACCCCTGTCACAATGAACAGTATACCACAAAGACAAAATATTTAATGTACTTTGCAAATATGCACTCCTTCTGAATTCAATGCCTGCAACATGTTCCAAAGAAGCTGGGACAGGGGCAACACCTGCTTGGAACAGTCCACACTTGAAAGCATTAATTGGAAACATGTGAGTGTCATGATTGGGCATAAAATGAGCCTTGCCAAAAGGCTCACTCTTTCTACAAGGAAGGGCTGAGGTTTACTGTCTGAACACCTGTATGAGGAAATAGTCCAACAGTCTAAGAACAATGTTTCTCAGTGCACAATTGCAATGATTTGGGGGATTTCATTATTTACTTCTGAGAAGTAAATAAGGACAAATGACTAATTTTGTGTTCTGACAAAGAGCAAGACAGAACAAACACACCTAGTGTGCTCATCTCTGCCTTCTTGTCAGTACTCAAACTCTGTTTGAGACACGATGCTGACTTGCAATTTCCAATTAGCCAAAACAGAAACAGAACAAAGGTTATTTACCTCAAACTTTGCGTGAAGGACACGCACCTTTTTTCTTTCTTTTGAGCCATCATGGAACCAGTACACCACAGACCACAGTGGGTTAATAACTGAAGCTGGTGGTATGAATATACTCATGAACATTGTCAAACTTTTCATGGAATCCTAAACAGTAAACAAACATTTCATTACACCCAGACTGAACGGCTCTAAAGCTTCACCTAGTGGACTGAAGAAACTACAGCATTAAGTGCATGTGGCTTGTCAGCTGCCTTATAAAGTTAGATTTGCTCCCTTGTTTTTCCATGTTTAGTAGCTCCTGACTGGCGATAATTTATCATTAAGGAAGACAGCCAAATAAGCCGTTTGCTCACTGGGTACAATAAACAGGTTTTTAACAGTTTTTAAAAACTCTACATGAGCTCTAGAGTTAGCCTGAGTCTCTGAAAAAGGACCAGATGAGTTTTAGCTAGAAAAAAAGGCACGTGGTATCGACATGTTCATCATTTGTGTGTGGTTGAGAGTTGAAAACATTTGATCGCATTGTGGTTCATATGACCTCAGTGCACAGTTTCCATTTAACTTTTACCTTAACCATTTTCCTTTAGAGTAAATGAAGAGAATAGACAAAGAATCTGTCAAGCATGAAAGTAATAATTTGGGTTATCTAACTATAGTTAGTCTTTATTCTCTGATCACAAAGCTGATCAAGTTATCTTGTTATTTCTTAACATAAAACCACAATCCTATATAGAAGTGCAACACCAATGAAATTGTTGATACTTTAACCACATGACCAGGACACACTACAATACAAATGCCAGGTTTGTTTTATCTTTCATGTACTCAACTTCTGGAAACAAGATTTCAATACATTTTCAGTCATATGATACGTTTGGAAAAAAAAAGGAGGCATTTGTCAGGTAATCACAATGTTTGAGCCAACCAACAAATTGGCCATTTGATACAACAACAAGAAAAACTGTTATTGCATTCATGACTTCATGTCTTCACAGAACTCAATTTCTTTACACCCACCATGGATTAAGGAAGAAATGAAGAAATAGAGGCCAAGAATTGTGCACTTTCTTTATTAGCTTATTTAATCAGATGGATCATTAAAGCATACTGTTGATGTTTTCCTTATGAAAAATACGTCAGATACTGTTCCTATGGAAGGAACAAACACCTCCTATGAGAGCATCCAATGGGTCTTGGAATGGCTTCAAACTCTGAGAGTGAGGATCAGCCCCCCTCTTTTGGGTGTGTGGTGTAACATTGTATTTGCAATGTGTTTCTACATTGCAGAGAGTGCTCAGTTTAAAAAAGAATTTTAAAAGTATAAACAGTAGACAAGTCACACTGATGCAGTATTTTCCGTTTGAAACTTGCTCCCTTCTAACTACTGAAGTGACTTTCACTATTACACTGGTTGTTTTCATAGTCTGTGGTATGCACATGCTACAGCGGCTGCAGCTTTTGGTTAGCCTCTCTGCTTGCATACTAGATATTGGGTCATGTTGGTTGAAGCCCCTCTGTTCTAGTAGTATTGTGCATGTCTTCCTGTTCTACAGGAAGCTGATCAGAGGTGTCAACAAATATTTTGTGCAAACTGCCTGTTTGGCGGCTGAGAAACTAGCTCGAGCCAAGCAAAAAATGTCCTCTAGATTCAGTGCCTTTCATTTAACAGACCATTCAACAATGTTGCCTCATTCTGTGTCATTTGACATCATGGAATTATTTCCAACAAAATAAAACCAAATTAAAAACTGGGGAAATGAGGAGTCCTGTTGTGACCAGTGGCTCATAGCATTATGTTTCTGTACCATTTGCCACCAACTGGAAATGTGGAAGCAGAGTCTGTGTTTCTGACACAGTATTACATACCTCCAAGATCTAGGACACGTGCAGTGAAGTCGCCTTCCAGGCTCTTGTCTGTCTTGTTTGAATTCAACAGCCTCACAACACTGTAAGATGGGGGACCTTCCTCCTTGGGTGATGAGGCCTCAAAAGATAGCAGATGATTGCCCAAATGTAGATTCTGTGTTCTGTATTCTCTGATGACTTCAGTGACCCAAAACACAAATACCACAAAGGTTGACTTCAAAGTCTGAGAGTGAGGCTGAGACAAGACAGTCACCTCAGCCATCATGCTGAAGTAGCTGGTAACAGAGGTCAGTACACCACGACCACAGTGGGTTATAAATGTGACTCTCCCTGGTAGATTGTGGAGGGAATAGCGTCAACTCCATGTGGCTTGAAAATTTCCTTATGAAACCAGTTTCTTAATTCTTAAGGCAACATAGGTTATCAAAACACTGACATGTGCGGGATTAATAAGACATTCAAGTGTGTGTTCAAGTGCTGCCTCCTACATGCAGCAGTAAGCAAAGTGTCATTTCAGTTCTTGCAAACACAGTTGGTGTTTTTAACACCTGCCCACAACCTTTCCGCAGTGAGAGCTGGAGGGCTGACTACAAATGGTAGAGGGGGGGCTCCATTCAGCCTTCGCTTCTGTGCCACCATGATCCACGCATGCTGCGTCCTTTTGATGGTTACTCTCACTGGTAAGAGAGGTTTCTCTCAGAATTATTGCTGCTAGACCAGATAAGATTTTACACCTTTTGTTTTAAGCTACGGAACGTTTTGGAATAAAGTATCAAGTTTTACTTTTGAAATTCATTAGGATGAAAGGAACATTCATTTGACAATAATTTATGCACTGGTTTCACCTTCTCATTTTTAGGGGCTTCTGAGAGTGGCATAGTAGGTGGTAAAGTTACAAAGCCTCATTCTAGACCCTACATGGCATCACTCCAGTTCCAAGGAAAACATTCATGTGGTGGGATCCTTATTCGGGAGGACTTCGTTCTCACTGCAGCGCACTGCCAGAAGTGAGTTTATTTCGCATTAAAGCAGAATTAAAGCCTGATTCCTGAATAGTAACAATTTTGGGATGTTATGTTTTTCGAATTACTTAACAATGTTACTGACATAAGGTCAAAGTAAAACTGAATCACAAACTCAAATTACTAACACATTGTATACTTAATACTTTTTTTCAGCCCTCAAACCATGACAGTGGTACTTGGAGCACATGACATTAGTAAGAAAGAGAAAACACAGCAACGGATACCAGTGGCCAAGTACTACCAACATCCAAAATACAACGGAAAATACGACTATGACATTATGTTACTGAAGGTAAACAAAAACCTCTGTAAAGGTTCAATCGGTCTATCAATTATTAATGTAAGCACTTAAGTTGCATTTACTCAAGGCTTAAGAGTTGAACGCACTGTGTGATTTCACACATTTGCACTGGGGGTGTGGGGTGTGTGGGTGTAAACTTAAAGCTCAGCATCCTTAAAGATGAATTAAACACACATATACAAGAAGATAACAAGTGGAGCAAATGTGAACTGCTATGATTTCTAGTGACACTGTTTTCTTCTACAGTTAAAAAACAATGCAACACTGAATAAGTACGTGAAAACCACTGGACTACCCTCAAAAAATGGAAAAATCCCAGCTAACATCAACTGTATTGTTGCTGGATGGGGTCGAACTGGACCTAAAGAGCCTGCTTCACATGTTCTGAAGGAAGCCACGGAGAAGATCCAGTTTAGCTCTGAGTGCAGTAAGATTTGGCAACAATACTTCATTCCCGAGCGCATGATATGCACCACATTTGGCAAAAAGGGAGGCGTTTGCCAGGTAATCACACAATGTTTGAGCAAACAAACACATATGCAGTCAGTCACTGAATACAACAGTAAAGCTGCTGATAAAAAACATTTTATTTTGCTTTTTTTTGATGAAAATATTTTCACAGACTACCATAAGTCTTTTTGTTGCCTTTTTCCTAGGGTGACTCTGGTGGACCAATCATCTGCAATAAGAAGCTTCAAGGTTTAACAGCTTTTACCAAGTCTGATGATTGCAATAATCCAAAGTATCCCCATGTCTTCACAAAAGTTAATTTCTACGCCTCCTGGATTAAAGAAACGATGAAGAACTAAAGGTCAAGAATTCTTCCTTCCCTTCACTAAATCATACCCAAAAAAGTTTCAAAAAAAGGCAACTGGATTTGTAGATTTTTAGAGAAGACGTTTCACCACTCATCCAAGTAGCTTCTTCAGTTCGAGGGGACTGGTGGGAAGTCTGAGGTTTAAATGGGAACTCCTGGATATACCATGACCTGGATGACTGAGAATCTTCACAGACATATTCACTAAATCATTAAATCACACATAAAGCAAATAGAAAATTACATAATAATTGTCATTAGTTTAGGCGGCACAGTGGTGATGTGACTAGCACTGATGCCTCACAGCAAGAAGGTCACCGGTTCTGTGTGGAGTTTTTATGTTCTCTCTGTGTCTGCGTGGGTTCTCTCCGGGTACTCTGGCTTCCTCCCACCATCCAAAGACATGCTCATTGGGTTAACTGGTGATTCTAAACTGGCCATAGGTGTGCGTGTGAATGGTTGTCTGTGTTAGCCCTGTCCAGGGTGTACCCCTGCCTCTCGCCCGATGATAGCTGGGATAGGCTCCAGCAGACCCCCGTGACCCGTAACAGGATTAAATGGGTATAGAAGATGAATGAATGAATGTTATTAGTTTAAGTATGCACTAGTGAGAAAGGGGGTGGGTGGGGTGTTCAGTGAGTGTGATGGCTGAAAATCTCACAGAAGTCATGATCAAACCACAGACCACTGCTGTGCTGTCACACTCGAGCCTTTTCAGTCATAGTGTAGGCTTTTGAAGTTGAACCGTTTTCTGTCTGTGAAACCAGTCATCTGCAGAGAAAAAAAGTGCAGTTAAAGCAATAGTCCCCTTTAACATTTACAACTTAGTCAACTTAATCAGTCTATACTAAATTTTCATTTACAAGTCAGAATTTCTTTACCAAGACACAGAATTCACAGTTCTTCTGAATTTTTGTAAGAGAAATAAACTATGCAAAACTCACCTGACTTGGATCTCCTGTGAAATATCTCTTCTCTATTACCTGTAAAGAGCATTAAGATGCCTTAACACACAACTCACATACAGTAGGTACACTGAAAGAAGGAACATCATATTGGGAACACTCATTTTGGTAGAGGGGCAACACCTGCTTGGAGCAGTCCACACTTGAAGGCATTAATTGGAAACATGTGAGTGTCATGATTAGGCATAAAATGAGCCTCGCCAAAAGGCTCACTCTTTCTACAAGCAAGGAAGGGCTGAGGTTCACTGCTTGAACACCTGTATGAGGAAATAGTCCAACAGTTTAAGAACAATGTTTCTCAGTGCACAATTGCAATGATTTGGGGGATTTCATTATTTACTTCTGAGAAGTAAATAAGGACAAATGACAAATTTTGTGTTCTGACAAAGGAGCAAGACAGAACAAACATACCTAGTGTGCTCATCTCTGCCTTCTTGTCAGTACTCAGAAACTCTGTTTGAGACACGATGCTGACTTACAATTTCCAATTAGCCAAAACAGAAATAGAATAAAAGTTATTTACCTCAAACTTTGCATGAAATACACGCACCTTTTTTCTTCTCTTTTGAGCCACCATGGAACCAGTACACCACAGACCACAGTGTGGTTAATAACTGAAGCTGGTGGTATGAATATACTCATGACTTTTGAGAAAAAGCCAAACTTTTCATGGAATCCTTAACAATGATGCAGTTTACAAACATTTCATCTCACCCAGACTGAAAGTCTCTATAGCTCCACCTAGTGGACTGAAGAAACTACAGCATAAAGTGCATGTGGCTTGTCAGCTGCCTTATGAAAGTATTTTTGCTCCCTTGTTTTTCCGTGTTTAATAGCTCTTCACTGGTGACAATTTATCATTATCATAGTTTTAAAATGTTTTCTAATTTCCTTACTTTATGGTCCATCACAGTTCTGCAAGGAAGACAGCCAAACAAGCCCTTTGCTCACTGGGTCCAATAAACAGACTTTAACAGTATTTAGAGTTAGCATGAGTCTCTGAAAAAGGACCAGATGAGATTTAGCCAGAAAAAAAAAAGGCATGTGGTATCGACATGTTCATCATTTGTGTGTGGTTGAGAGTTGAAAACATTTGATCGCATTGTGGTTCATATGACCTCAGTACACAGTTTCCATTTAACTTTTACCTTAACCATTTTCCTTTAGAGTAAATGAAGAGAATAGACAACAAAGAATCTGTCAAGCATGAAAGTAATAATTTGGGTTATCTAACTATAGTTAGTAGTCTTAAATCTCTGATCACAAAGCTGATCAAGTTATCTTGTTATCCCTTAACATAAAACCACAATCCTATATACAAGTGCAACACCAATGAAATTATTGATCATTTAGCCACAGGACCAGGACACACTACAACACAAATGCCAGGTTTGTTTTATCTTTCCTGACATCAACGTATCATGTGAAGGTGGTGCATCTTACATGCAGCAGTAACCAAAGTATCATTTCAACTCCTGCTTGTGCAGTCGGTGTCACACCTGCCCACAACGTTTCCGCAGTGGGAGCTGGAGGGCCGACTACAAAAGGTAGAGGGGTGGGGTGGGGGTGAGGGGCTCTGCAAGACACACCGTTCAGCCTTTGCTTCTGTGCTACCATGAGCCACACGTGCTGCATCCTATATGTCCTTCTGATGGTCACTCTCACTGGTAAGATCAGATAAATATCCTTTCAAAGCTACAAAAGTGACTCTTTTTGAATACTCAATAGTGGAAGATGGGCAATAATTTGAGGACTGTTTTTACCTTCTCATTTAAGGGGCTTCTGAGAGTGGCATAGTAGGTGGTAAAGTTACAAAGCCTCATTCTAGACCCTACATGGCATCACTCCAGTTCCAAGGAAAACATTCATGTGGTGGGATCCTTATTCGGAAGGACTTTGTTCTCACTGCAGCGCACTGCCAAGAGTGAGTTGTTTTTTTACACTGAAAAAGAATCGAAGAGTAACCATGAAATGAAAAGTGGTTTTCATGTCTAGTAAGTTAGTTGTGCTAATTGTTCACTGTTGAATCGTGTTTTTTCTCTAAGGAAATGAATATGAAAAAGTTTTAAAAAGTTGATATAGGTTATTAAATAATTACTATAGTGTGTATGACACTTTGTATACACACACTAGTCAGTTCATTATGGAAACTAGTGTAAACACATACATGTGTAACAATCTGAAGTTAAATCTTAGCTTCATGAAGGTTATAGTATTCAGCATTTATTTAAAAGTACTGAGAGAGCTGTTGATGCAACTGTGTTTTCACTTTGAGCCTGTGGTTTGTGGTACTATTGAACTGAACCGTGTTGTTCGGAACAGCAGCTACATGCTCCCTCATAAGCTTAACATTATAACAGGCATAGAGGGGGATTTAGTGCAAGACTGTTATATTGGAATGCATTCATTTTCACTGATGTACCTAATGTTTTGGCAAGTGAGTGTATAACAGCCTTTATGTTAAACATAGTGTGGTAACATTAGGTGTTATCATCCATCATCCATATTTAAGATATTATTATTCATCAACATTATGTGTTCCTTTTTTTCAGCCCTCAAACCATGACAGTGGTACTAGGAGCACATGACATAAGCAAGAAAGAGAAAACTCAGC
The DNA here is from genome assembly GCA_005024645.1 of Planiliza haematocheilus. Taxonomy (NCBI): domain Eukaryota; kingdom Metazoa; phylum Chordata; class Actinopteri; order Mugiliformes; family Mugilidae; genus Planiliza; species Planiliza haematocheilus. The sequence goes on along the minus strand of SRSE01000725.1, from coordinate 2,868,804 downwards.
AACATATCCCAGTGGCCAAGTATTACCCACATCCAAAATACAACAGAAAATACGACTATGATATCATGCTGCTGAAGGTAAACAAAACAAACAAACAGAAACGTGCCAATGTAGTTAGTGCAATCACTTAAGTTTTCTGCATGTCTTCCGCACTGGAGTGTGGCTGGGATGAGAGTGTAAGCTGTTTTACGCAAAGACTCAGTGTTCAAATGGTTAGCTGGCAGTATCAGGATGTAGATGAGCGCCTGTGGCCATAGTTTTTGCTGTTGTTGCCACTATTAAGATAGCTGTTGGCAACTTTTCAACCAATTCAGCATGTTACACCCCAGTCAGAGTGCATCTGTGGGAGACATCACTCTGATTGGCTGTGATCTGATTAGAAAATGACAAAGTTAAGAAGGCACATATTCCAAACTATTCTCATTTTACTTCATCTCATCTGAACATTTGTTGAAAATGACATTATCATTTAGAATCAATAAAATGTAGAGCAACTGATCGGTATGAGTCTGTACAACAGTGGGTAGCATTTCTTAACTTCCTAGACTCCCAGCTAATTGTAGCTCTTCTCCTTCCCCATGTTGAAAACTGCCTCCTGGTGGAATGGAGAATTATGTCCTTTCACTAGTGTGCAGGATGTGTGTGCCAGTTGGTCATTGTCTGTAGTCTTTGCAGTGTGTCCATGAGCAACTTATTGTAAAGACACATGCAGTGTCTTTTGTTGCCAGTAGTTCAATGGTGTCAGTTTGGTGTCTTAGTACCTTAAAGATGAAATAAACACACATAAGCTTATTTGAGAAATATACAAAAATATAACAAATGAAGCGACTGCTGTGATTTCCAGTGACACTCTGTTCTCTTCTGCAGTTAAAAAACAATGCAACACTGAACAAGTATGTGAAAACCATTGGACTACCTTCAAAAAATGGGAAAATCCCAGCTAACATCAACTGTGTTGTTGCTGGATGGGGTCGAACTGGACCTAAAGAGCCTCCCTCATCTGTTCTGAAGGAAGCCACGGAGAAGATCCAGTTCAACTTTGAATGTGAAACCATCTGGCAACAATATTTCAATACTGATCATATGATATGCACAAGGTTTGGAAAGAAGGGAGGCGGCATTTGTCAGGTAATCACACAATGTTTGAGCCAACCAACAAATAGTGAACTGGCCATGTGATACAACAATAATGCTCCTAATAGAAAAACTGTTATTGCATTCATGAGCAACTAGTATGATCTATCCTTTTTTCCCAGGGTGATTCTGGTGGACCAATCATCTGCAACAACAAGCCTCAAGGAATAACAGCTTTTACTGTTGATGACCAATGTGACAATCCAAAGTTTCCTCATGTCTTCACAAAAATCAATTTCTTTGCACCGTGGATTAAGGAAGTGATGAAGAAGTAAAGGCCAAGAATTGTGCCCTTCCTCCATCAGATTACTTAATCAGATGGATCAGTAAAGCCTACTGTTGATGTTTTGCTTATGAAAAAAAAAAATAATATATTAAAACACATGTGGAATATAAAGTTTTCTAAAGAATGCCTCTTTATTTCTGTACTCAACCTCCTTTTGAAATATTTGAAAAAAGTTAGACCAATTCTCTACATAGGTGTCACAGTGGAAAGGTGGTTAGCACTGATGCCTCACAGCAAGAAGGTCAGGTTAGTTAGTAATTCTAAATTGGCCATAGGTGTGCATGTGAGTGTGGGTGGTTGTCTGTCTCTCTGTGTTGGCCCTGCGACTGACTGGCAACCCCCGCCTCTCCTGATGACAGCTGGGATAGGCTCCAGCAGACCCCCGCGACAGAAATAAACGGGTACAGAAAATGAATGAATGAATGAATTCTCTACACAATCATTAAGAGTTGAAGCTAAGACAGAGAGTGATAAAATAGCATAAAATCCCACAGATGTGATCAAGCCACAGACCCCTGCTTTCACACTCAAGCCTTGTCAGTCATAGCCTAACAGGTCTGGGAAACCAGTCATTTGAAGAGAAAGTACAAACCCCAGTCACAATAAAGTACACTGGTACAATACAACGATCGATATTTAATGTGCAAAATGACAAACTTTGTGTTTTTTTGCAAATATTCACTCCTTCTGAATTCAATGCCTGCAACACGTTCCAAAGAAGCTGGGGTTCACTGCTCGAACAACTGCATGAGGAAATAGTCCAACAGTTTAAGAACAATGTTTCTCAATGCTCAATTGCAAGGAAGTTGGGGATTTTATTGTTTACTTCTGAGAAGTAAATGATTCTTTTTGTATACTGCTGAAGGAGTGAGACAGAACAAACACGCCTAGCGTGTTCATCTCTACTTTCTTGTCAAAAATGACTAGCACTGTCACAAGACAGCTATAGTAGCTAGGTTGTACCGACTAGTCAACTTTACTGCTGTGCCGTGACGTTTAGGCAGGAAGTTGACTTGTCGCCGATGACGTAACAACAACAGGGACGCCTCAGAGAAGAAGAGTGAGTCATTGCATTAAACTATCGGTGGTTCATCAAATGTGTGGAAATACTTCACTAAAGATGAAGCCCATGCCACCCTGACATGCAAAACATGTAAGTCAGTCTTGAAATACAACAAAAGTGTATTACTGCAATGTACACTCAACTGAAAAAGTATCTGCTAACACTAAAGGAACGGTCCAAACCCTCTCAACGACAGTCACCTAACACATGGAGAGGAAGCCGCAAATCAAGAACTTGCTGGTAAATTTCATTGTCCAAAATTCTCAGGGATTATCTCCATCAATATTAACTTATACAGGCCATTAAAACACCTACTCAGTTGTCAAACTTTGAGAAAAGTCTTATTTGGCATGTCGTGGTTTTTGGTCCATCACGTCTTCCTTGTTTCTATTACACAGTACAGTATTGATTTAAAAAGTCAAGTACCTAGACCCCACTATACCTCGGAACACCTATTCTTTAATATGATAGTTTCGGACACAGGTTAGCAGGCATTTCAGTGTTTCTGCATTGTAGAGAGTGCTCAGTTTAAATTTTTTTTTAAAAGGATAAACAGGAGGCAAGCCACACTGATGCAGTATTTTCCATTTGAAACTTGCTCCCTTCTAACTACTGAAGTGACTTTCACTATTACACTGGTTGTTTTCATAGTCTGCGGTATGCACATGCTACAGCGGCTGCAGCTTTTGGTTAGCCTCTCTGCTTGCATACTAGATATTGGGTCATGTTGGTTGAAGCCCCTCTGTTCTAGTAGTATTGTGCATGGCTTCCTGTTCTTCAGGAAGCTGATCAGAGGTGTCAACAAATATTTTGTGCAAACTGCCTGTTTGGCGGCTGAGAAACTAGCTCAAGCCAAGCAAAATTTTCCTCTAGATTCCGTGTCTTTCATTTAACAGACCATTCAACAATGTTGCCTCATTCTCTGTCATTTGACATCATGGGATTAATTCCAACAAAATAAAACCAAATTAAAAACTGGGGAAATGAGGAGTCCTGTTGTGACCAGTGGCTCATAGCATTATGTTTCTGTACCATTTGCCACCAACTGGAAATGTGGAAGTAGAGTCTGTGTTTCTGACACAGTATTACATACCTCCAAGATCTAGGACATGTGCAGTGAAATCGCCTTCCAGGCTCTTGTCTGTCTTGTTTGAATTCAGCAGCCCCACAACACTGTAAGATGGGGGACCTTCCTCCTTGGGTGATGAGGCCTCAAAAGATAGCAGATGATTGCCCAAATGTAGATTCTGTGTTCTGTATTCTCTGATGACTTCAGTGACCCAAAACACAAATACCACAAAGGTTGACTTCAAACTCTGAGAGTGAGGCTGAGACAAGACAGTCACCTCAGCCATCATGCTGAAGTAGCTGGTAACAGAGGTCAGTACACCACAGACCACAGTGGGTTATAAATGTGACTCTCCCTGGTAGATTGTGGAGGGAATAGCATCAACTCCATGTGGCTTGAAAATTCCCTTATGAAACCAGTTTCTTAATTCTTAAGACAACATAGGTTGTCAAAATACTGACATGTGCGGGATTAATAAGACATTCAAGTGTGTGTTCAAGTGCTGCCTCCTACATGCAGCAGTAAGCAAAGTGTCATTTCATTTCTTGCATACACGGTTGGTGTTTTTAACACCTGCCCACAACCTTTCCGCAGTGAGAGCTGGAGGGCTGACTACAAATGGTAGAGGGGGGGCTCCATTCAGCCTTCGCTTCTGTGCCACCATGATCCATGCATGTTGCGTCCTTTTGATGGTCACTCTTACTGGTAAGAGAGGTTTCTCTCAGAATTATTGCTGCTAGACCAGATAAGATTTTACACCTTTGGTTTAGGCTACTGGAGATTTTGGATTTTGAAAGTCTCATTCTAGACCCTACATGGCATCACTCCAGTTCCAAGGAAAACTTAAAGCTCAGCATCCTTAAAGATGAATAAAACACACATATACAAGAAGATAACAAGTGGAGCAAATGGGAACTGCTATGATTTCTAGTGACTGTTTTCTTCTACAACAATGCAACACTGAATAAGTACGTGAAAACCACTGGACTACCTTCAAAAAATGGAAAAATCCCAGCTAACATCAACTGTGTTGTTGCTGGATGGGGTCGAACTGGACCTAAAGAGCCTGCTTCACATGTTCTGAAGGAAGCCACGGAGAAGATCCAGTTCAGCTCTGAGTGCAATAAGATTTTGGCAACAATACTTCATTCCCGAGCGCATGATATGCACCACATTTGGCAAAAAGGGAAGCGTTTGCCAGGTAATCACACAATGTTTGAGCAAACAAACACATATGCAGTCAGTTATTGAATACAACAGTAAAGCTCCTGATAAAAAAAAAACTTTTTCTTTTGCTTTTTTTCTTATTTTTTTAATAAAATATTTTCACAGACTACCATAAGTCTTTTTGTTGCCTTTTTCCTAGGGGGACTCTGGTGGACCAATCATCTGCAATAAGAAGCTTCAAGGTTTAACAGCTTTTATGAGATTTGATAATTGCAATAATCCAAAGTATCCCCATGTCTTCACAAAAATGTATTTCTACGCCTCCTGGATTAAAGAAACGATGAAGAACTAAAGGTCAAGAATTCTTCCTTCCCTTCACTAAATCATTAAATCACATCTCTAAGTAAAGCATACACTTAGAAAATGAATGGTATTAGATTTGGAAAAAAAATCTGAAATGCCCTTTACTAACTTATGCAAATTTCCTGTACACCTTTTAGAAGGTATTTAGTATGCACTAGGGGGAAAAGGGGTGGGTGGGGTGTTCAGTGACTGTGATGGCTGAAAATCTCACAGAAGTCATGATCAAACCACAAACCACTGCTGTGCTGTCACACTCGAGCCTTTTCAGTCATAGTGTAGACTTTTGAAGTTGAACCGTTTTCTGTCTGTGAAACCAGTCATCTGCAGAGAAAAAAAGTGCAGTTAAAGCAATAGTCCCCTTCAACATTTACAACTTAGTCAACTTAGTCAGTCTATACAAAATTTTCATTTACAAGTCAGAATTTCTTTACCAGTTTATTTTTTGTAAGAGAAATAAACTATGCAAAACTCACCTGACTCGGATCTCTTGTGAAATATCTCTTCTCTATTACCTGTAAGGAGCAATAAGATGCCTTAACACACAACTCACATACAGAAGGTACACTGAAAGAAGGAACATCATATTGGGAACACTCATTTTGGGAGATATCAACTTGATAAAGTTAATCATTTTAAAATGAAATTTTCAGGTTGGCATTAAATTCCTCAACAAAGTGATGTAGGGCCACTTCCCATTTCTACAGAGCCATACGATGTAAGGACAGAGAAACGAGTAAAAGCATTTTTATGCATTGGTGTCTTTTGCTTCCATTTACTACATTCGTTTATAGGGAAATTACACAACTTAGTGCATATTTTAATGTGTATATAATACATCATTTGAATGTTTAAACATAATTTCATTCCAAAAAACAAAGCAGACTGGTTTTTGTTGTTTTTCTTTCAATTTCCTCTGATTATTGACATACTTAAAAAACAGTATGTCAGCAAAGGGAAATACTCATTTTAAATATGTCATCATCCAGTGCTTAGATTTATGTTCTGGAAATGGCACATTGTCATTTCAATGTTCAGACATACCATTTCACAAAAATATCTCAATGTGCAGTAAGTCATCAAGTAAGTCCTAGTTTAGGAAGATATACATGGATGACAAATGGATAATTTTTCTTAATGACACTACATTTGACATTTTATACTCTTCACCACAGAGATGGAAGTGCAAAATGGATCTCAGGTTTCTCACCTTGTCAAAGAACCTGCTAAGTTTCACTGCGTTTGATGTGCCTGCAGCGAGGTATCTTGGGTTGGTGCAGTCCTGGCCAAACAAAATTGCACTTTAGCCACAAAACAAAAATGGGTTTTACCAGGTAATAACTTATAACTTTATGTTTAGAATATGTAAGTTATCATACAATATCTTCTTTCATATTATTGAAAAGTAAAGAGAATGTGTCATTTGTCAAAGTCCATTTTAAATACCACCACTAAGTGTCTGAGATTTTAACAGAGGTCACACTCTCACTTTCAGTCTTTTTAGAGATAATAACCAGATTTAATAGCCTGATGAGCAGTTATAGCAACTACAACATGTGTCATTTCTTATATACAAAAACTTCACCATTAATGGTCAAGTTATGCTTATTATTTTATGTTACTGCCTATATAAAATGTGATTAAATTACAAAAGGACAATGTATTTAGACAGATGGATGAAATAACAGCTTAATTAGTTTCATAGGAGCTTAAGGTGAGAGCTGGTACACATAAAAATGTTGGCCTACGAGATTCATCTCTTCTGCGTTGAAGTCTTCAGAAAGGAAAGCCGTGCGGGTAAGAACTTCACTGCGTTTGTTTTCTGGGATTTGGTCAAACTTGGTTCCAATAAGCAGTAAAGGCACTGGGTTCTCAGCAAACTGCTCCCTGTCGTAGTCGCTGCAGCCAGAAAATGATAAAAAGTTTCAAATAAAACAGACTTAACTTAAAAAGCAGCATTTTGATCGATAAATCTGGTTTTGGCAGCTATGTCAGCTTGTTAACATCTCTGAAAATAAAAAAATCTCCTCACCCATTTGACACGATGACACCTGTCGGAGAGGAATCCTTGTTCAAAGCTTCTAGTGACCAGCGGTAGAGATTCTGAGAGGACTTCTTGTTCGTCAAATCATGTACCAATATGATTCCTAAAAGAATTCACAAAATAACAGAACATAACTGAATATCAAGCCTTGATATTCACCTTGACCTATGATAATATAAAATCTACTTTACCATTAACTGAATTGTAAAAGACTGCTCTTGTGCTTTTGACACTGCTCGCACTGCCAATGGAGCCTCCCACATCCCAGAGTTCAATGTAGAAGGTTTTCTCCTCTGGTGTTCCCTCTTTATAGTCTTGAACCTGCAGTTGAATGATTATTGTAACACTTTGTTTTCTTAAATCGTTTAAAGCTACATATGCATGTAAACGGTGGCATATATTGTCAAGAAAGTACAATCTGATTTATTGATTTTGGTGGCAAACATTGTCCCATCAACTTTTAGTAATAAGTTATTCCAATTAGCTTTATAAATAAGGTGTTCAACTTGCTTACCCGTACATCCACAGAACAGCCAACAGTCCAAGATGGATTTCCTAAAACTTGATTCTGGCATAGCAGATGGACCAAAGAAGATTTCCCCACCCCTGTAAATTACATGAAATTGGTGACTCTGTGTACAATATTTAATAATATTTGGTAAATCATAGTAAGAGTTCATTTTCAGTCAGGTTCAGTCTTGATGCAAGGAATACATGCAATTATGACTGCTACAAAAATGAAAACGCAGATCAGTTATGCACATACTGCATGTCAAATCTCCATTCAAAAATCATGTTGGAGTAATATGTCCTTCGTCTCCACTAAAGCAGATCACTCGATAACACCGGCAAACACTCTTAACGAGATATGTTTACAATTTCCACCTTTAATGATGATTTGTTGTCTAATACTAAATAGTTTTCTTGCACTCAAATGCATCGCTGGGTTTGTCAGTGACCAAGGTGGACACACTATAACAGCAGCTGCTGTTACCTCAGCATCCCTTGTCGATGTTTATCGGTAACATTAGAAATGACATGTTGAGGTTTTAAAGAGCCACTGCAACAGACTGGGATGAGATTCAGTGTTTCTATTTAACATTTAAGGGTTTGCGATCTAGGCAAGCTTGAAACTGAATAAACATATATCTTTAAAACAAGACATATCCATTCAGTGTAACGACTGTGAAAACGATTAGTAACTTACCGGAATCTCCCAAAACTAGTACTTTTACCCTGTCAAGTGAAGCCATTTTTGATGACAGTGTCCCGGAAGTGTCCCGGAAAAAAACAATGAAATTCCCGTATGTAAATATTCTTGCATTAATTTGATTGGTTAACAAAAACGACAGGCTCTGAAATAGAGAGATTCTGTTGGTTAAGCTTTACATCAATCAAATATCTTTGCTTCTATTGGCTACTAAGTGGAGCCGGTAGCTTTCGTTGCAGTTCTGGGTTTTACTTCCGAGGTTATTTTCTTAAAGAGGGAAGCATGTTAGCTAAACATTTAGCTTTGAAATGTCGATGCGCATATGTGTTCAGTAAAGTTTAGCTGTGTATGTCTGAGACAAAGTGAGTGTGTAACGTTGCTCTGCAATGACTTAAGAAGCGGTTGTTTTAGTTTGTTAGTGAAACAAAGGGCACCATCGGGTAAGATTGTGTTGAATGACTAACGGGTTTTCTGTAAGCCAACTTCATGTTGACTGTAAAATATACGGAAACATGTTCTAGCTCATAATAAATATTGCGTCGGATAGAATACCCACCAAAATGGCTATAACTTTGTGAAGTGACTATACTATCCTGAACTGTAGCTAACTTGGTGCATTGCCTCTGTCGTTGTTCGGCTAAGCTAACTAACGCTAAGCGAATAAAGTTGTCACTTCCCTTTAGTTTAGCTTGCTGTGCTGTTAGCTTAATCAGTGTTGGTTAGTTTTTGGTTTGTATTTTTGGTTTGCATAAAACAAGACACATGTTTAAACGTTGTTAGCCATTTTAACAGAGCCAATATGTTTTTAGCAAATGGGAAGAAACATTAGTCCAGGTACCTGCATTCAGTGTATTAATTGGGATCAACGTGTTTTACAATTCCCTCTAAATTTAAGCTAGTCCTACTCCTAAACTTGGTGATCTGTTGTCAGACTTATCTCTGGGGCATAGCCTTGTTTCATGATATTGCTGTCTTCTGTCTCAAATCAGCCAAAGATGATTGAACCAGAGCTACTGACCGAGGTCCCCGCTGCACTGAAGCGTTTGGCCAAGCAGGTTGTGAGGGGTTTTTATGGTGTCGAACATGCCTTGGCCCTGGATGTGCTGATCCGTAACCCTTGTGTACGCGAGGAGGACATGCTGGAGCTGCTGAAGTTCGACCGCAAACAGCTTCGCTCTGTGCTCAACACTCTGAAAGCAGACAAGTTTGTCAAGTGCCGCATGAGAGTGGAGACGGCTCCTGATGGCAAGACGACACGGCACAACTATTATTTCATCAACTACAGGTTTTATGGTTATTTTTGGCTTTTTTTGCTTGTTTGCATGCAGTCAATCGATGATGGACGTTAACACTCAAACTTTTTTAGGGTACTGGTCAACGTGGTCAAGTATAAACTGGATCACATGCGTAGGCGCATTGAGACCGATGAGCGAGACAACACCAACCGGGCTTCCTTCCGTTGCCCTTGCTGCTTCTCCACCTTCACTGACCTAGAGGCCAACCAGCTTTTTGATCCAATGACAGGTACACAGTCTGCATCTCTGAAGCACACTAGTAGTGCTATTCCTTTTGGTAGTATTGAGGAATCTTGGGTTTAGTGTTTATGTTTCGTTATGATGGTTAGATGCATTCAACTCCATAATTGCATTATATTACTGTTACAAGGTTCATGGAGTCCAGTCCATAGAGTAGAGGTAACATGATGCAACAGCTAAAGTTGACAAATGTGCTAACATTGCCCTATATTGGTTAAGTACTAGTCTTTTTTTCAGTTTTTAGGTATGGTTATTTCCTCCACTGTCCTCCACTTTAATGGTATAATATTCTCATTTTTGAAGAATCACAATTTTGAGTTTCAATCCCTACCAAGTCAGGTGTTCAGGTCTGACAGATGTTCAACGGTTCAGTTGGAATAGACCAATATAACTATTGTTTGTCTAACCTAGCATCACTAATATAGGATGTCAGGACTTGACAAAAGGCAGGTTAGTGGTCACCAGACCAGTCAGAGGCCCAATGAAGGGTCTGCTGCTGTTTGCTGGAGATGAGTCAAAGGTCACTGAAATGTTGTGGCAGTACTGAAATAAAAGTAGTTTAACACTACCAACATCTCTGACCTCTTACACTGTAACTGTAGCTGGGCCTGGTACAAAGTGGAATAGGACTGTTTCACTTTATAGAGGTCCCAACCTTGAAACAATCTGCCCTGAGATTTGTCTTTAGCAGTATTCAAAAAAATATTTGTTGATCGCAGTTTGTCTTTTTTATGGTGTTCTAGGCATTTCACCTCCAGATGGCAGTGAAACCACACATTAAAACAGAGTAATCAGGGCACACACAAAGTCTCTGATATGACAAAAATTACAATAAATATAACTGCACTTATTAAAAAGACTGTTATGATACATTATACATGCATGTCCATTAACTTATTTAATGTTGTTGATGATGGACTATTGGTGGCATACTCCCCCATTCCGTTTTATATTGATGTATTTCCTACTTCATCTCCAGAAACTGAACAGTGATGATGATCGATGCTGTATCGATGATTTTAAAGATGAAGAACACCTGTGTTCACGATTATCACTAGACGGATGCTAATTCAACCCTTAATTGAGGCTAAGTGGCCCATTATAAGCCAGCAGGCAAACGCTTTCTGCAAATTAACATTCTGCCATGTCGGAGTCGAGTCAGTCTTGGCAGCGTGTGGAAAGTTCACCTAAAGGTCCAGCTCTGTGGCCTGACCTCTGTCAGTGAGGATAAATCATAAGCGATTTCATTTATCGGTACAAAAAGTAGCAACAGGAAATCTGATTCTACTTATCGTTCACTCTGCGTTACGTGCATCTCTGTTTAATCCACTGATGAAAAGGAGTGATTAGAGTGTAAATGCTGCATTACCAGATGACATGAGGCCTGTTAACTGCCATGACCGTATCTGTTCATCTATACTATACAACAAATACAGCTATAGCTTTCCACTGAGTCACTCTTTGTTCCTTGCGCTTAGTCTGTATCTGTGTTTATGTTTACAAGAAAAAAATGGTAACCTATACTGAGTGCTAAACATTAAGCAAGATACAACTCAACTGTTTATTATGAATCCAGTCAACGCTTAACCACCAGGAAACATAGTACATAAGAGGGTCAGAGAACACGGCGTATTGATGAATTTAATCTTACCAAGTGGAAAAATTGTAGTGTGTCAGTAATGTGGGTCTCTAAGCTGTGCTAAATATTGATTGGGAAAAATGCACTTGAAACCATATTATCATATCATGTTGTGCTTGTGATTATAATTTCATATGTTCCGAATTTGTATGGACAGCTTGCTTTCACCAAACTGTGTTCATTCATAAACTGCATTAATTGTACAGTCTGACAGAATGAGGTGCTGATTATTGGTCATCCAGCACTGTTGCTAGGCTACACAGAGCGACACAAGTGTTTAAAATAAAATCTTTTACTTTTGAGCAAATATTTTTATTTCTATACATCTTAATTGGTTGAACAGATGTTTGTGTTCATTATGGTAAATAGTCCACAGACTTACTGATTTGGAATTCATTGCATTTATTAATGTAATGACCTTTGCAGACATTTTATCTTCATTTTCCAGTATTTTGAGCCAGACAAGCTTTAAAGGCATATAACTACATAAAATAAAATGGGGATTATTATTGTAGAATAGTGGTAGTAGTAGAATAGAATGAACCTCACAGATCCTCTGACAGCTATACTGTTGAAATTACCCCTTGAGTCAAAATCTCCAATAAGTTCACATTTGATAAATAAATAGCTCTGGAGTTGTCAGCATCTTCCTGGCGACACATTTACAGTCCTCTCTCCGATTCCTGTGCACTTGTTCAATCTCTTGTTTCAACATATCTCGGCGTGTATCAGTTCTTGCTGTGATGCAGTAACTCTGCACCCTGACACAGGCTGACAAAATGAATACCTGCAGCTTGCGTGCTAGTCTGATGGGCCGGTTGCCTCTGCAGGGCCAGCAACACTCAGCGTGACCTCACACGGATAGGAAATGACACTGCTGGTCTTCCAGCTCATTCTGACCTGTGAAGGAGAGACAAAAGCCCACAGCTCTGAATTTTCACATTGCGCTAGCACCGTGTGAGCGTTTGTACTCATTTCACCTGACGTGTTAGGTGGTCAAGCTTTTTGCGAAAATGTTTTGTCGGTCTGAACAAAACTTTCTTGTTTTCCATTCAGTCCTTTTGTGCCATCTAAGGTTTGTTTCTGACATGCAGCAATGCGAATATCAGGACATCTAAGGTTGAAACAAACACGAATATTAGAAGTTTTCATCGTGGCGCATTTATTATAGGAAGCGGTCATATTTGCATTCTTTCATTTATTTTGTTACACATACAAATGGTGTAGATTTATCAAGATCCAGGCTTCTGAGTCATTAGCCACAAGTTTGTTTCATTTTATTCGTGTCTGTATTGCATCGTATTTAGTTTTCTTTCACATCCTCTCTTACTCGCATTCATCTCCTCCCCCTCACACACTTTATTTCCCTCTCACACACACACAGACGCAAAGCAGACATGGGGTCTGTGCTAATGCTGGAACAGCTCCCATTACAGAAACTGAAATCAGCCAGAGAAGCAGATGGTCGAGCATGCCCTTCGCTTACTGGTAGGAGGCATAGGGGTGTGTGTGCGCAGTACACACAATTTCCCAAAGCCCTCACAAATATAATACAATTTATGAAATTATCCCCAGGGAAAAACATCATCACAGTGGAATAAACTAATTTCTGCTTACGTCTGAGTAGATGCCCTGCTGGGTCATTGCTTTTGTATCCACACCGCAAATGCTGGAGAATTGTTTCCCAACATGTGTAGCCCTCTAAGGTCCACATTAAGTTATTGAGTAATGGCCCAGGTAGACGGCAATTTGTGGCCAAAATACAAAAAGGTAGTAGTACAACATAAAACTATTATTTATTATATTCCTTTTGTCTAGACTAAAGGAAAAAACGTGAAGTAGATGGCTTTACATTTATATGCTTCTCTTCCATTCTTCTGAGCCTTAGACACTTTGAGCTTATACTGCATATTTCAAAATTAAACCATCATGACAAACATTACGCATAGAAAACAATAGGGGCTTACAGTGGCATACATTTAGGTCCCTTTAACTGGCAGTATTTTGTGGGTAACCTGAGAACTTTCTGTACTCACAGGTACATTTCGCTGTACCTTCTGCCAAACGGAGGTAGAGGAGGATGAGTCCGTGTGTCCCGATGCCAGGACACTGGTGGCTCGTTTTAATGAGCAGATCGAGCCCATCTATGTGCTGCTACGTGAGACAGAAGACGTCAACTTGTCCCACGACCTACTGGAGCCAGAGCCTACGGAGATCCCCGCTCTCAAACAGAGGTGTGTTTGTAACGAGTGTCACAGCTGCAGACCACTGATTAACACCTCAGTGTGGGTTGCACTGGTGTTTTTGAGTCACATCCTGGGCCAACTTTCCCGATAACAAACAGGAGTTCACACCAGAGTGTGCACCTTAAATTACATTTTTTTTTTTTTTTTTTTTTTAGTTTACACACACCCAATTTAGCTGTTGATTGATTTATTTATTTATTTTAAATGTTATTTATTATATCTTTTCTTTAGCCGTGAACGTGCTGCAGCGTCTGGAGCAAACCTTGTAGGCCCACACCGCGAAGCCTGGTCTACCAAGGGATCATCCTACGCTGATCTATACACCCAGAATGTGGTTATCAGTATGGAGGAGCAGGATGGCCAGCAGAAGCAGGCCAGTGAGGGCAAGGCACCCAAGGAAAGGCCCGTCTGGTTGACCCAGAGCACTGTTCAGGGTGCATACAGCGAGCCTGACATGCTCAAGAACCGTAAGTGAAGTGTGAACTGCATCACTCAAACACATAGTCTAGAATTTGTCTTTAACATTATTCTGTTTGTGGGAAAAGTCTGTCTAATGTGACTTGACTGTATTTGAAGTGATTGCGTGATAAAGTCAAAGCTACACATTTGTGTTAATATAAATCTAACCTTTTTCTTCTTTGCAGGTTTATACTCTTTAGTTCATACAATGGTCTGGGCATCTTTTCATCCAGCCTAGATAGTTCAAGGAGAGACACATCCATAGTATGTGTAGTGACCTTTTAAAAGGCTCCCACAAATATGCTTTGCACCAAGGCTTTAATGCAAGAAAGCTAGCTTGTAATTGAATTATTTATTAAAAACATTCTTTTATCATACAGGCTTTTTGCTCCTATAAAAAAAATCACTGCACTGAATCCATCAAGCCTCAATAGATGAAAAAGTAAAACCTGTTCCATACAATAAATATTAAACTAGCCAGCCGCTGAAGATGAGCTGGATTAATACAGAATCCCAAGTACTGCCATAATTATCTGCAATTGTCTTTCTGTTTCAAGTATGTTTTCAGCCTTAATCTCACTCAGTCCCACTCTGTCAGAGTCAGAGGACTATACATTTAATATTGACTGGGCTCCCACTCTTAGCTGTTGCTTTCCCTGTGGTTTATCTTAAATTGTGGTGCTTCTCCTGGGACTTGTTGGACACACTGGGCTTTTCAAAAAATAGTGTGATGGGAATGGAATGGACTGCAAAAAAGGGCCAAACGCAGACACCACATCTTTTGCTGCTCTCTTCTGACCTTTAATTTCAGTCCCTGCTGTCTTTGTAGTGGAAACTGGCCATTATAGGTCAACCCAGGTTATTTCCCTCTGTCAGAGTGGTTCTTCAACAAGCTATCTTATGCTCACATCACTTCTGCGCCCAAGGGCATGCAGCAATCAGACCTGGCCAGACTACACTGAACCGTAATTGCTTAATTGAAATAATCAGGAACTTGATTAGTGTATGGCTGAGCAAGGATTGCTCATTAATAAAGTCCATTCTTGTGGAAATTGCATGAATTATGCCTTCCAAACGTCCTGTCTCTGAGGTGCGTCTGTCTGTGATGATCTTGTTGCCCTTTGGAGCTTGGAAACAGACATGTCCTCTGAATATTGCACAACAGTTCTAGTAAGGGTCCTCGATCAAGCGTGAATATAAGTTGGGAATGTGACCTGTGAAGCAGATGTGTCACAACTGCTAAAGAGAAGAACGCCAAAGTCAAGACACCAACCTAAAGACAGCACACACACTCATCAACAGAACAGTTTTCGGTAGAAATAAAAAAAAAAATATATATAGATTTCCCCCTGTAATCTGGACCACATGACATTTCTCATTCAAAATGATAGTCGGCACTGGGTAAGAATTTAGATTTGAATTTCAAATGATGTTAAAGAGGTGGAGGTGATAATTGGAGAATCTGAATGAGGGGAAATGCAGGGACAGTTCTCTACATCATGCATGAACTGCCTCACATCACCTGCTCCTGCCACTACCGTTTGTGATAACTTTGACGTCAACAGGCACTTCACATCTTTCAAATGGTTTGATCTTTATGTATTGGCTCTGCTGTACGCTGGTCTAAATGTGTGGCTGCTTTTGTTACGATGCAAACTGGCAGGTTTGGGTGAGAGTTTTGCCTTTTCTGTTCACATAGGTTATTCTATGATCAATCAGTATTGTTTGTTGTTATGATGTTTGGGCTGAATAAGAAGGATTTCAAATATTAATGTCATTTCTTTGCTTTCACAGGTAGTGATGTTGCACCTGGAGCCCAGGATGGAATGGCGGGTCATGGAGTCGGTCAGGCAGATGAGAACGAGGAAGTGATACGCACTCTGCTTATCCACGAGAAAAGAGGTGCTGCAGGAGCAGGAACAGGTGCTGGTGGTGGAGCGAGCGCTGCCGCCAGGGGTCTGGCCTCGGCCACGGCCAACGCCAGCGACTCGGACAGCGACACCAGCGAATCAGATGACAACTCTCCCATGGCTCCTCCCCTTGCGACGGCAGCTCATCGCCGGGCCAATGAGGACAACGAGGAAGAGGACGATGATGAGTTCGAGGAGGTGGGGGATGAGCCGATGGTGACGGTGGGAGGTCGGCCGTTCTCGTACAGAGAGGTGAGCCAGAGGCCAGAGCTGGTGGAGCAGATGTCTGCACAGGAGAAAGAGGCCTACATTGAAATGGGACGAAACCTCTTCCAAGACATGTACTTCTAAGCACGCACTTTAAAATCTATGTACATACAGTTTGACATAGAGAAACGACTTGATGGCTACTTCTGCTGTCATTGTCAGTGGGAATATGTAACAAAATTTGGGTGCACTCGAAGGAAACAAGATATCTAGAAGTATTTATAGTCAACTTCATTAAAAGAACCAAGGAAATGCTTTGACAATGTTGCCAAAGTGACCACATGTGTAGTATTTTTTCCCCAAGTATTTCTGAAAGTTACCAAACCATAAGGGATGTAGGTAGTTTCTGAGTGCCAATTAGTTATTTTCCGGCTGTTTAATTGCAGCTTTAAGTTCAAGGGTTGACACCAAGCCGACAGTTGTCCTTTAACAGATATCAGGGGAGTGTCTCTGACCAACTCATGGGCATGATTCAGGATAGCCCAGCTCTGTACAATGGTTTTTAGCTCTTCTTGCCTCCCAGCCAAATCTTCTCTTCTTAATCCTGTTGTGGATGAGAAATGCAGACTACTGCCACCTGCTGGTGTGAAGAGTTATTGCCTTCCACGCAAGCACAGATTCCTTGTGCTCTCTGGCCACAGGCTGCAGCCTATGTGGTGTGTTTAAATGCAACCTTTTTGCTCCAGACACAAGGTGATGGAACAGTTGTCCTTCGTTTCCTTTTTCAGTGTCCACTTGTATGTGTATCTGTACTTCAACAGTTCGTCAGCGCCGGTTGCGTTTAAGCCGTGTTTTAAAATAATAACATTCTCATACAGTGGATGGGAGGAATACTCCTCTCTTTTCATCAACACAGCTGTCTAAATCTTATTGATTGCATTTTGGGATGTGTGGACATGCCAGAAGATTTTTGAACACATGGCAGTACTGGGACTGAAGCACCATGGAGGACTGAAAAAGCTGCTGCTGCTTTCACTGAGCTGCCTGTGTAGACAAGTTCAGAGCCTGAACATTTTCTGCTTTTCTGGAACAAGTTAACAGACTGGAATTAAAAGGCAAATAATGGAGAGAAAGAAGATATGGGTGAAAAGTAAAACATTTGTTATGTTGAGCCTTCTGTAATAAAAAGATCCCCCAGAACATCCATACACATGAAATATAATCAGTGTGTGGAGTCAGGCTGACGACTGTAACGGGCTGATAAAAGCAAGCGTTCTCTAGACTCGGAAGCAACTCAGAAGATTAAAGTGTGGGCCCCACTAATACTCCTTAACATGACAGTGGCTGTAGTAGTGAGAGTGCAACTTTTAAATTGTATCCCAGAATAATTTGCAAGTAAACCTCACATTCACAGTATTCTTCTTGCGTAGAATCTGTTTTGAGATAATATTTAACAAAAGATAAATTCCACTGTAGTGATAGCTTGGTTGTTGTTTTTTATACCCTTTTGTGTTCCAAATTGATTTTTGAAATTAAAACATTGACAATTTCTTGATGTTTGATTCAAATTTATAGTTTTACCTGTTGCTTCCATGCAGTATTAGTTGACTGGGGGGTGTCAAATGATTCACTGTTTAAAAAAGGAAAAACAAAATTTACTAAGGTAAATTTATATAATATACAACAAATTATTCTCCATGGTGGATATTTCTTATCTGTTTCCCAAGAGTGACAAAAATAACAATAACAAACACTAAATTGCCTAAATTTCAAGATTAATACATGTACAACATGAAAAAAATCCTGCAACTTTAGGCTATAAATAATGAAACAAAACAAGCATTTTGTATCATTCCACTGCCTGGTCAAATCTTCCCACTGAGACCTTTCCTGTCTAATCGGCTCTTGTCCAGGTGACATTATTTATTGAGGCACTTCCTACCGGGCAAACACAACCCATTTCTCCTCCAGATGCGTTCCAGCAGAGTATAGGCTATTTTGTTATGTCGTTTTCTAAATAATGACTGCTTTGATGTAACCACAGTAACCTACGGCACTGGGTCACCTACTCATAATGGGACAAATGTCACCTCGGAGCCACAGTCTGAACACTGGTGCGGGCCTGGCATTTGCACAGAGGAGGCCTTTTTAAATAAAACGCTAAATGCTACACCTGTCACCGGTGCCCGCTTTTAGTTTCCCAGCCTCTGATTTGACAGTAAATTGAAAATAATTGATGAATTAATGCATCCCTGTAATGCTCAAAGATATGAATTATGTTATATTTGTTTCTTTGGTAGTTGTTTTGTTTTAGCTAGTATAGTTTTGCTGCTGTATAATATCATTCAGTGACATTTATGCCGTACAAATCTTACTTCGTATTCCAGCCTTTGCATTGCAGCCACCCACTAGACGTGCAATTGCACAATGCACACACAAAATGTGCATATATGTACAATATGTTGTTTTATTGCTCACGTTTCAGAATGTAAACGAAAAGCCAGTGTCGTGTCTATGTAATGGCTTCTCCTGAATAAGCAAGTGAGCCTTCCAGATGTGTGGACCTGTGGGGATCAGTCATAGGAACTGTGACATGTCTCACGTGTGCACCATTATCGCATCAAGCCTGCCTCAGTGCTTAGAGACGATGAAGCATGTGATGAGACGGTCCTTTAGGCCAGTGGTCTCTGTTACGACCAAGCATCAACAACAACTGTTTCACTGTTTGGTAGTGAAGTCGGAGTGAAGCACCTTAAAGGGCAGCATCACTGAAGGTCACAAGGTGCAGACTCCAAAAAAAAAAACAATTAAGTTCTATCATGGAATACTTTTCCACAACATGATGTAATTGGCTAGGTTAAGACCTTACTGATCAGGTTACCATTAGTTTTAAGTGTTTTGCTGACGCATTTTAACGATTCAGTAGGCCTCTAGGAGAGGTTTGTTAAGAGGTTGGCTGTGTGATTGACGAAACATTTGGACGAAGCTCGCCAGGACATTCATCGGTAAGTTTAAACTGCACACACAGTTTGATTTAGCTCCATTTAAATTATTACTATTATAGCATCTTTTTTCTTGGAGTAAACAAAACATTGCTGGTGTTAATAGTTAATTAGTAATTTTTTTTGTATGCTGTTTAACATTAAGTGCGAATGTGCAAAATGTACCTTGTCTGTTAGCTCACATCTATATGCTCAAATCAGGTTTCAAGTGTCATTCCCACTGCTCCACCCTACTTCTCATATTTGGAAGCTCATGGCTCCTACTGAGAGAGAGGGCATTGATCAGAAGGCCCTGTTCAGACCTGGTTATTTGAGTAATCCAATCGCAAGTGACTAACCTAAAGGGGAAATTAAGCATCAACATCAAGGAAACATCATCTGATGGATGGATTAACAACAATATAGAACACACATGACAAACATTGGCATATAAAGAGGTGATGCTACAGCTGATATAGCAAAAGGCAGTGAAGGATGGACACAGAGGAGCAACAAGATGTCACGAGACAAAGGGGAGGTCCATCTGGAAACCCCTGCAGGCGACTTTTTTTCTATCAATCCGGAATAAAATCGCTATCAGATCACAGTAAGCATTTGGGATTGGTCCGGTTCAGTGATTTAATTCGTGGCCAATATGTTCTAAATAAACGACAGCTGCAGAAGGACAAATAATGTTTATGCACATCGCATTACTATTTCAGTCAGTTCAGTTTCTGTTCCCCAAACCACCAACTCCCCCAACTTCTTCCACTATGGTTGGTTTTTCTGTCGCTGCTTCAATCAGCACAGCAGTGAAATGACTGTGTATGAAAGCTGCCAAGGTTCAGGTATAATCTGAGCTTTGTGCAGGTGTCTAAGATACCTAACATCAGGGCAGATATCAACAAATAACTCGATGTACTGTACGCACCGTGTGTTCTTTCAGACTTCACAACTTGTCCCATGCTTTGTGTCATTCCCCCAAGTCTTGCTGTCATGACGCGCACACTCAACAATTAGTGCAGCTGTTAAAATATTCTACCGTGACCCAAATGATGTCGGTGTTTATTTGCATACAGAGTGTGATCTTGAGCCATATTTTAAATCTCGGGTGTCATTTTCAGTGGGTTGCTTGTGACCGGATCATGGAGAACACATTTAAATAACTCAAGTCTCCATGGCCCCAAGACTGCTGTTTTGGTTTCTATTGTGCTCTGAAGCAAAGTTGCTGTGTTTATCTTTAAATCATCCTGTGGCACAAACTCTTTAAATGCCATTCATACAGTTATATTCCCAAAAAGTGTTTAGGGAGTGAGGAAAGAAACTGTCAAAAAGGCTTAGGGACTCAGCATTATAAAATTTGAATTCTGTTTCTCTTTAAATAAAAATGTTTAGGTGTCTTTAATAGCAAGCAGCTCATTAGTTAAACAATATGTTGTTTTAAAGCTTACATCCTGACTGAGTATAAGAAAAGCCTACGTGTAATGGTTTCTCCTAAGCAAGTGAGCCTTCCAGACGTGTGGACCTGTGGGCATCAGTCATAGGAACTGTGACATGTCTCACGTGTGCACCATTATCGCATCAAGCCTGCCTCAGTGCTGGCCTTGGAGACAATGAAGCATGTGATGAGACGGTCCTTTAGGCCAGTGGTCTCTGTTAGGACCAAGGAAGAAATGTCAGTACATTTTAGTGTACTGACAAGAAGAACAGCAACCTCTAAAATATGGAGCGACCCAAATGGTTTCACTGGTTGCATTTTCTCTTCTTCTATTTGTATCCTCTTCTCCTGATGAAGTCGACACAGCCACACACACAAAACAACCATGCAGGGCACTCAGACCACAGTTTTATACATCAACACCATCACTCCAACAGCTCAACTACTGGCTAGCTAGCTATATGGGATGCTGCTCTCAGTTGAAAAAGTCTTAAATCCACTGTTGTCTGTGGCAAAGCTGAAATCGGCCCAATTAAGAGAGAGGAAGACCACATTGTGTCATTTCTCATGTGTTTTCAGTTTCTAGCAAACGGAGCCACAGTGCCAGCCAAGCTAAAGCACCATCTGACAGCGCAGCACTGGGAGAAGCCTACTCTCTGGTGCATACATTCACTTCACTCAACAGCCCCAATCTGTCTATCCAAGGAGGTTACACATCCATCCAGGGAGTCGCAGAGATGTTTTCCCAGCTGACAGATATTCTTCACATGAGCGACCTGTCTGTGGGTGTAGTGAGAGAAGCCAGCACCTTCAACGCTCCTCTGGTTTGAACACATATGTTAGGGAGTGAGTGGTGATCATTTTGCAACAGCTTTAAGCAGCCTTAATGGTGATGTAAAAAAAGAAAGGTGCCTCATGAAAAATTTTGCTCCATGTTTCCCCAGGATTATCTGGAATTCGTTTCTGATGCCATGCAAATGTTGTTCCCCTACCCCCTCACATGTGTGAGTCACCATTCTCCATGCTGGATGCAATACAGACTCAGCACGGGGGGGATGTTTACTTGCTCAAAGTGACGTGAGAGTCTGCTGGTCAACTCTAGCTTTAAGAATTAGGAACAGGGCTCACTCATTTCAGGTAAGCTGAGTCATAATTCTGTTTGATTTATTATAAATATCAAGGTTTCTGATATTAATCAGGTAATGATGACGTCGATAGTAAGTATGTATTGTTTGGAGGCATTCACAATATAAATTGTCAGCTCTTTATTTATTCTCTAAAGTTTTCTATTTACTGTAAGGTCAATCAAAAGAAAAAAAAAGTAGCTACTTTGGTTGTGAAGGTAGGGAGTTGAGGTTTAAATAGGAACATCTGAGGGTGTTGCCCATCAGAAACTTGCCTGACTAGGGGCTGTTAACAACCAGATACTTCCCTGTAGTTGGAGAAAATTGTTTTAATTCTGTTTTACTCAGTGTATCATACCATAACAACCCATCATTGGCCAGAGACTCTGGTCTTAAGGTGTGAACGGAGGTGAAACTTCACGGGGATAGATAAAAGAACAAGGGTGAAACTTCTCCACTGGCCCTTTAGAATTAAAGAAGCTTATTGGATGAGTAAGGAAGCATTTCAAGAAACTCTAAGTCCAGCTGTCTTTGTTGTAATATGTTTTTTTCTTTTGATATACTGTCAGCTGGAAGACTGAGATTCTTCACAGACTTACTGTATGCTCCCACATGAACCCTGTATTCAGAGCAAACACCCTCTCATAAGTATGTGTGCTGGAATGTACCAATAAGCAGTTTTTCTAATAAATGAGTGCCACTTGGTGACTATAGCAGAGCATCCGGCAGCTAAATCAACAGTGATCTTGAGGGAAACCCCAAATATTAAGATTATTAGACGTTGGAAAAAAATATTGTAATTAACATTTGTCAGGTTGCCTGAAATGCTGGTTCCAGATGAAGGCTAAAGCTGCTCCATGTCTACTCTTTAAGTAGAGTGTAATGCGTAATTAGGCCACTGTTTGCCAACAAGTGAGCTATGACTCCGTTGTCTGTACTGGAGGCCAGAGATTAATGAAAAGCAGCTTTAAGGAGATTGTGACTGCTGGAACACCTGCTGCCTGAGTCACTCTCTCTCTAGTAATATTTTGCTTCTTCACTTGTTTTTGTTAACTTTCTGTATTACTTTTGCCTGCACCATGTACGGCACAAACTTAAGATTCTTTTCAGTTAAATACATACATGCCATGCAGGATTGTACTTGGCAAGCAGACAGCTAATATTGTGCACCTTAAAAACGGTGTTAAGTGTGAATACTCTATACGCTGCACATCATTTGTGAAAAACAGTCCTGTTCACCTTGCTTTAGGGCGGCACTAGTTATACAGATTCCTCAGATTCTGTGTAAAAGCTAAAAACATCCCCTGGACATATTAGAATCAGGTGAAAATGTCAAGCTCTGGAGAGGATCCTAGTGGGGTCCAACACCTCTGGGCTAACCCTACAAGCCCATACATTCCTTTTAAGTTAAGAGGATGGACACCTGTAGGGCAGAGCCTCAAAGGTCAGGATGAAAACAGGACCTGGCCTCATTAAAACATCCCCGCCCTTCAGGACGGCGCAATTAAAAACCTAACCTCACGCTGTTCCATTGATCTGCCAAGGCAAGTCTGAGTGTGGGTTACGGGGAGGGTGAAGGGAGCTCTGCAGGGAATCCACAAAGCTGCAAAAAAAAAATCAGGGGACCTTGAAGATCAGGTAGGCCGTGGCTTAGTGAGAGGTGCTAATGGATTGTAGTCCTTTAATGAGTTTGAACATGATCGTCATCTTTCCTGACACTTATTTATTTTCTCCTCCCTGCACTGTACACATCGATTGGGGTGCAAATATTCAAGCACGCACGCAAGCTCAGTTGTTTGTGACGGAATAATTTAACACAGAGGGAATTAAGGCCGACATGCAGGGAGAGAGCGGCATTTCGCTGGGACAGGGATTCGGGAGGGTGCGGCGCGTAGCCGTGTTTGTTTGTGCGCAAGTGGAGACTCACAAATGCAGGTTGTAATGAGTGACGCTTCACGAGGTTTGCCCGAGGAGATTACATAAGGATTGATTGACTGCAGGCATCTCTGTCACTCTTCATCCAATAAAGGCCGAAGATTAACGACTTCATGATCGACCCTGTTTCTCTCGCTGTCGCTGAGCACTCCATTCTCTTTGATCACCTACTACTAAGACTACTTAATCTATCCGTACGTCTTTATGTGCGTTAGAAGGTGTGGAGGAAACATCTAATGACAGATTAAATGGGAGGTGCTAGCTGAAATTTCCACTTAATTAACATAGCACGGTTGCAGACTTGTGAACGTACTTCTGTCAACCCTACGTGCATGAGACATGTGGTTTTCTCCAGTCTCGTGATCAACCAAGGTAGATTTCAGCAGCATTGACAGGCTGTAGAGTGGGATCCATTCCAGCCAGTGACAGCTGGGCCTCTCCCTTATGCTCAAGTTTTGCATTTATCAAACCAAAAAAGAACAGAACAGGAGTTTGCAGCCCATTCTGGTGCTTTGCTAATGTGAGGTTACATAGCAGTGCTAATAACATATTCATGGTGTTCATTACCTTAGTTTAGTGTGTCTGCATGCTATTGGTTCACACACCGAAGCATATCACCATATTACATTTTTATTGATTGTAGACACGACATTGTACATTTCATTTAATCACATCCAGTGGTCCCAGTCATTCCCCCTTTCCCCTTCCCATATTTGTAGGACTAACAATACCAGTTCCATTGCAATGCTGTGGAAAAGTCTATAGCTTTCACTTCTGTTAGGATTCGTCATTTGAGAACCACAAATGTTTGTGCAAAATAATATGTTGATCCATTGAGTAGATGTTTGAATATTTCCCTTGGTAGATGAAAATTTTGATCCTCTGGTTGCTCTAGAGGTGAGGTCAAGAGGTAAGTCCAAGGTCAACAGGGTTCATCCTCCGGGCACCACATACAGATAAATGTTGTTGCAATACATCAAATAGCGCTGACATACATCAAGCATGAGATCATTGCGTAGGCTGAAAGCAACGCCGCAGTGGCCGCTGCGCTCAGGTTGGCCGCGCTGCGCCGTTCCCCGCAACAATCACAAATGTCCATCCTTATTTAGCAGCTGTTAACCTTTAGCGGAAGCATTTCACATCCATTTTTGAAAAGAACGACCGTTATTCACCTTATTTATTCATGAGAGTCGCCACAGTGCTTCATACCAGCTGAGGACAGTAATGCTTCTGGGGAGGTGTTCATGTCAGGTCTGATGTACGGCGTGGGCCTGCTTACACCTGCTATTAACGTCAGTCACGCATCACAGATGAGACTAAAGTGCAGGTGCGTTGTTATATGAATAGTTTTGGGTCGGAGGAACTCACGGATGATTTTTTTTTTTATTTAGTACTGACTGTGTCAAGGGATAAGCTCACTGAATACTGATTATGTTGTCACCTAGTGTCTCGCTGACTATAATTGTAAAATATTCAGCAACATTTGTTTGGCCTTTATTTATAATTACTATTTCCAGCATGCTGAACAGCATTTCTACAAGGGGAAACTGATTTTTATTTAGTAAAATTTAAATATTTATGCAAAAGGTGTCCTTTCACAATGCTGAAGGCTTTCATTAATGGTTTCTCTGAGACAAAGATTCAGTACAGCGCATGCACACGCAGACACATACTAATAGAGACGCAGACTACGCCCTGAAAGAACAAAATCTAAAAGCTGTGCATAACTGACAGAGTGCGTATGCATATTTGTCATCCAAGATGATATCCCAGAAGTCCTTGCAGTCTGATGAGGGTAGAAGTGCGCAGCTGATCAATAACCGCTGATTGAAACAGCTGCATTTCTACCCCTCCACCTGCTGCTGCTGTCACTATGCATCACTATTCCTGCCTGTCAATCGCCGAGGCCCGTGGGAGCTGGTTTGAGTGGACTATTGACCTTTGATCTTTGGGCCTTTCTCCATGGGAAAGTGGGATTGTCACTCAGCCATCTGAGTGATTTTTGCACTCCTGTTCCATTGCTGAATCTCGTATATAATGTCCATAATTATCCTCAAAATACAGTGTACATGCTGAAAATTATAATGAATAGCTGATAAAGGTTTCAGCATAGCAGCTGATGTGTAGCCATTTTTCTAATAAACTCTGGAGCCCCATTATCATACACAGTGACACCACCTCCTCCTCCTACTCCCCCTTTGTGCTGTTTTCCTCCACAGAGGCCTTGTAATAACCATGGAGCTTTCCAGTCCCTGTCAACCTTCATGTCTCCACTACTTACCCTCACCGGGTTTCCTGCTCCAGCCAGTCACATGATCCAATCACGCACCTCAGCTGTCTCTAATTCTCTTATCAACCTCCTTTGGAGCTTGCCTCCTCGGCCTTTGTGGTATATAAAGGGCAGGTTTCACTATGTGTTTGCCAGGTTGTCCGCGGTGCCACTGCGTGTTATCTGTCTGACTCCTGCTTGTCGCCTGTGTCCCGACCATCCTGTCTGCCATGCTTTATCACCTGTCCCTTCTGTTAATCTTTGATTTAGCAAACTGCCTTTATCCCAGCTGTCAAGATCTGCTCCTGTTCTCGATTTGCCAACGGGAAGCGTTAAAATGTCTGTGTTTACTGTCTGTGATGTTAGAGTTACAATACACCTCATGCAGTTGGGCGACAACAGTCTTCAGACTGGTTTAATCCATCAAGATGGAATGCTTGGCTGAGCAATATTATCCAGTTGATGGACACCTGTCATTCTTTCCAGCTGATGAGACTGTAACATTTCATTTCGTTGCTTTCACACAGACAGCAGTTTGTCCTAGGGATGTTGTTGTTAGTTTGTCCACGGTGTATTCAGAACATGACGTCAAGATATATCAGAGTATCTTATGGCGTGATATTCCATGTTGTTTTACTGTGGCATGTAAATATGTTTACAGTGGATTCTGGAGTAGATAGAGAGCTGTGTTTCCAATACTAGTTATGCTTTATAAACGGTGAAATTGTCTTACAGCGCTATCAGTTTTAAGCGCGGTGTGGCCCTGAAATCACTGAGACTGAGATCAAAAACAAGTAAGAATCGTCATGCTGCCTGAGAGACAATCGGCTTTGATGATTGAGCTCACTTTGAGAGCCAAAGTAAAATCTCACCATTCTCTCTCTCTCTCTTTCTGTCTCTCTGTCTCTCTCTCATGTGTGTCTAGCTGAAATAGCTGTTAAAATATTCATGAGCAGTGGTAGAACTGAGCTCAGTTCATGTTTGAAGACAGTCATTAAGTAAGGGGAAAGTGCAATGAAGCAACCTGTTTGCACGCTGCACCCCCAGTTCATGGACACGCTACAAAGGTTTTGACTGTCCAGCGGGATCTGTGTGGGTATCTACAGATACAGTGCACAACAATATGAATTCATTTGTGACAGTGAGTCAGTTTATTAATAATACATTTGGTGCGTGTGTCTGTGCGTATGTGCTTTTTTTTCGACCTGTCTACCGTTGGTTTGGCGGCCCTCTTTGAGACTGTCACTTCAGAGACTAATCATACCCCGCCCTCACCTTTTGCACAATTTATTGTTGTAGGATTCATTTTGACTCCACCGCTTCCGCTAGCATTTTTCTTACGCTGTGGCTCAATGGGAAGGCAGAGTGTGTTGTCCACAAACCAGAGGGTTAATGGTTATATGGTACATGGAGCACATGTGGAAGTGTCCTTGAGCAAGACATGCTACGCTTCATAAATGGTGTCATTGTGTATGTAAAGCACTTTGAGATGCGAAGATATGAAGGAAAGCGCTGTATGAGACCTTTTAGCAGACCAAGGCCATTCACTCAGCGGCCCATAATGACAAAGTGGTTTTCAAAATCTTTAAAAATTCAGATGCTGTTGAAGAAAACCTGCCGGCCTGTGACCTGAGACTGAGGCAAAGGTTCACCTTTCAACGCCTTTCAACCCAAATGAAGGATGAGACAAAGGTGTCACTGAGTGTCGTTGAATGATCTGGTCGAAATATGGATAAAGTCCGTCCAACATCTCATCATGTAATGTGCCATTAAAGCTGATGGAGTTCAAGAGAATGGCATTGGATGTATGAAGATCCTCATTCAGGTTTGATACAAAGCTTTAGCTGGTTTACCTTGAAGAAATTAGACAAGAAGACTTCAGATTTTTTTATATATTCTGCAATTGTTAACTATACAGAAGGAGATACACAACACGATGCATGGCACAAAAATTCTGTCATAAAGAGTCTGAACACTTTCTGACAGAAAAGTCAAAATCAAGTCAAATGAAAAATAACCAAATCAAGAAAAGGAACTGACTGGATGTGAATCAGGTCAGCTGTTATTAGGCACTTATTAGATGATCAGCTATTGATCCGCAGTTCTGGCCTGTTTGTTTTTCTCTAGCTATTAAATGCAGATAATGTAGGTGACATTAATACACCGTGAATATGGGTCTCTTCCTTGTTTCTTTTTGCATTGTCTGGATTCACACCTTCTCTTCCACCCACGTCGCTCAGCCCTATGGGAAATGTCCCATGAGTGTGCAGCGTTGACGTCACCACCTCATTAAGTCAACAGTTGACCAACAGCGGGACTTGTTTCTATGCCACCAAACAAAAGCCTCGCTTCTGTCTCCTGGCAAAACGAAACTTTCGGGCCCCTCAGGAAACCAATTATTCATTAATGTGTGGCTCAGTTATCGCTGTAGTGAGTTCACATTAACCAAGAGATCCATTTTGTTTGTCTCAGTCCATTAAAAAAAAAAAAAAGCAAGCAGTGGGATTAGATACTGTCTTTAGTTGACTTAATGGCTCTTAATGGTGATTCATCAATCAAGTCAAAACATACGATCATTCGTCTGCGTTCAGCAAAGGGATGAGTCATGGTAGTGGGCTAAATGTCTCCATTTATTTTCTCTTCTAGGGCAGTTAAAAGTGTAACAGAGTAATACAGACCGGTTTTGCTAATTCTGTGCCTGTGTGTGATTAGGTGTTCTGGCTTACTCCCACAATCCAGAGACGTGCATGGAAGGTAACTGATCATTCTAAATTAACTGTAGGTGTAAATGTCAGCATGTACGGTTAAGCGTCTCCGTGTGTTAGCCACTGGCCAGTGTCAGCTAACTATTACAACTAACCATTCATGGAGAACATAGTGGGTATAGCTGAGATAACATAAGAGATCACAAAAAACAAAAAATAATGAGCGATGCTCATATGTGATGGTACCTTTACAAACACATGATAGAAAATAAAACATACAGCTGTTCAAGGCCTTTAGATAACAGCTCCCATAAACATCTCATTAAATAAATGTAGCTTTATTGTTTGTTATGATCAAATCTAATACAAATTCCCCAATGTCCATCTTACTTATTTACAACTTATTAATATCTAAAATTAGGTAACCACTGCTAGGCTTTATGTACTCAGCAAGATCTCCAATATAGGGCCACCATATCACATGTAGGGAGTTGCTGTATGTAGTATAGCGGCATTATATCACAGACTGTAAATGTTAAATGTTTGTGATGTAACTTCCTGTCACCAGCTACTATATCTGACAAAACTCCTCCAACCATGACCAAACTCTGAATAAACTGTAAGGGGCTCCTCTCTGTTGGCTGGACACTGCCTGCGCTAAAAGGCTGATGTGACTGGAGACAGACCTTCTCCACCAGTTTACCATATGGCCGCCCCAGTAGAGCCCTGGAGCGCTGCTGGAGCACTGCCGCTGACAACGTTTATAGTTATTCACCCGGCAATTTTTATGCTACAGGCAAGAAGCACGCTCACACACAGGCGCTTTCACAAAAACATTAAGTGAGCTCACAGTTTAGCTTCTCTGTTTCCAGTGAATGGTCTGTATAAATGTTTTTATGCATGTGTGTGGATCCATTAGTGGCCACAATTGTAGCTCATGAATCACTCTGCAAATTTGAATGATTTGAGTTAAAAATGGGTTTTCCTGAAGACATTGCATCACTCAACAAAGTGTCTTCTTTATTAGATTTTGGTGGTGCCCACCTGAAACTCGCAGGACTAGGGACTGTTACGACCATACTCACCAGACAGTGACTGTGTTTGTTCATATTTTTTCAAGGATGATAAAGGATTATCTTCTGTGATGAATCAGTGACAGTTTTTAAAGCTGGTGGTAAACATCAAGGTGCACATGCACTCAGCTGTTGCACTGATTTCAATACAGTAAGTCAATACAATGTCCCACTGAATATTTCTGAACAGTGTATTGCAGCAGCTCCCACACATAGACAACTGTGCATTACAACACGTTCTGTGTGAAAGTTTGTGGCGCTTTATATTAACATAAAAGAATGGCAGCTCCCATGAAACCGTGCCAGCCGCTAATCCACTTGGTGTTACTGGGTTTGACCAATGGTTGCCAACCAATGGTTTATGTTTTTCTTTCTTTCTTTCTGTTGCTGTTTTAGCTGTATTCTCTGGTGCAATAGCACTATTATTGCAGCTATGTATGAATTAACTATGGACACTGAAATCACCCCCGGAAGCTGTCCAGCTGGTGGTTGACACAGTAGAAATGTTAATGAACTAAAATGTTCCTATTTTGTCTAGACAAACGTGCTGTATAGCATGTTGTTGAGTAAGATTATAAAGCAATGATGAAATGTTGGTAATAAGCTCATTTTAGTAATTGGCAGCCATTGTGATTTTGAATGAGGAAATCTATATGCATTTAAGCACTCGCATACGCTTACACAGGAACTTGGCTGTGGATCTGAATGGGGCGTCAATATGCAGTAATACTGTGCAAGTAACCACTATCATGCAATTATCACTCTCTCTGCTGCCCAGTGACGATTATGTCTCATTGAGCTGCTGGCAGGAGCCTTCAAAAAGCAATATGATAAACAGATCGCCTCCCCATGTCGTCATCATTGACTGTCATTACACCTAAAACACACTGCAAAGCAAAGAGTAGCAGTTCCAGCAGGTCAGCCATGTGTCAGATATGGAGTTGGAAAAAAGAAGCTGGAACAAGACCTAGATGGAAAGAGGCAAAGGGATGCTGCTGCAGGTGCTGGGGACGATGCGCTTGCCAGCTTACAAGGACCTCCTTGACCAAGCACTATCAACCGGAAGGAGGCCGTGCACCATATGCCAACTACGCCCAAGATGTGTTGAAGCTCAAAACACAGCTGAAGGTTTATTCCAAAAGTGGATGTACCATTCATCTTGTCAACATTTACCACAAGGAAATAATGTATAGGAATTGCTGGAGTACGAGAAAGACAGGGTAAGAAAAACTGATCAACAAAACCGTTCATCTTAGAGTGAACCCTGATGGTGTAACCTGAATTTGAACCCCAGGTCTGCCAGTCTACATCCGGGTCATATGTCATTACTCTTCTCACACCAGCATATCATTAGTATTGAGACGGTCCAAAAGAAACAGGGACATGGCTTTGAGAGAATTTCTTTCTGGGCGACAGCTGCCACTTCCTGCACTTTGACCCCAAGCTGCAACCTGTGGCAGCTCATCGCCTTCACTCCACCACGCGCCAGTATGGCGGCGATCGTGAGCTCATCAAACAGGTGGTGAAGCAGCAGTTGTACATCGTGGGAGCCATCTCTTTCAACAACCTGCTGCTACGCAAGGACATGCGCCCTTGGGTCAAAGTCATGCAGATCAGGTAAAATGTGAGTATTTATTATTTCACATAAAATTTCAGAAAACCTATTCACCCCAAAATTATACATGACTAAATGACTAAATTAGTTAAAGCTGAAAGGTCATTCCTAATGGGAAACTGTCCAGCTATCTGAGAGTATTTTACAGTGCAGTGCCCTTTACTGCCCTGCTTTGCCCACAGAATATGTCGGGACTTGAATCCGTGTCATGTAACATTAGATTTACGTTCGGTTAGCTGAGGTGATATGTTGCGGTAGTAACACCACATCACAGACCAAGGTCACAGCTGGAAATTGCCTCCTAACTGAGCCACCCCCACCCAGCCAATAAAATGTGGCTTACTCTATACAATAAACAATTTAACAATAATATAAGAAAATAGTGCTGTGCATGTTGAACACTGGACGTACCGTATGGGTTTTTACAGGTAACCCAGGCTTGTCATGTTGTATTAATAAATAAAGAGCAGTAAATTATGTGAGGAGGCTGGGGGACACATCCAATCACAGGAAGAAATAAAGGAAAATAATTTATGGCGTAGAGGACTCTAGGGACATTATTCACCGCAGCTGAGAATTAGGTGTATGTTCTACACACATTGTTAGTGTGGTAGTGGACACAACCCTCTGAATGAATGTGTTTTGAGCTAGTGAGGTGGATAATTGTGGTTAGAGATGCCGTTCCCCCTTCCTGAAACCAATTCCAGTGCATGGTTAATATATTTACTTAATATCTGTGTACTGCTAAGTCTGAATGGATGAGACATGACTGCTGTTGCCGTGGATGGTCTTGCTTAGGTTAAACCTTTCTGAAAGCAGATATAACAGAAACGTGCAGATAATGAATGCAGTGAAACGTTCTTTAAGGCTCTCCAACAGCAAGCTATTGTGACAAAGAAATAAATCTGGGAATAAATAAGATTAGAACTGAGTAAAATAGTTCCATTGTGTTTGCCACCCCTCAAAAAAACAAACAAACAAACAAAAATTTAAAAACTGATACTGTCCATGGCACAGTGTGTTGTAATAATTTTTTTCTGTATAACGTTACCAGATGGCTGCCATTTTTCTAGCTCTCGCTATCATTATACTGTCATAATTAAAACTTCTTCACTGTAAGAATTGTGGTGTAGCTTTAACCAAAGTTAAAGTTAAAATGTCAGAAAAACACAAAAATGGAATCAGATCGGTGCCAATACACAATCCAGAAAATTGGACAGTAACAGAGCCATTTCTGTGTCAAGACAAGTTGCTGCTGAAGCCTGCTGGAGTGCAGCTTCGACACAGGAATATTCATAAATTCTTGTAGATGCCAGTGCGACCGAGATCAACTCCATTTTTAACTCTATCAGACTTATATAATTGGATTATGGCAGTGTTTTGACAAGGAAAAAGACAGCCTGAAATGCAGGACTACAGTAATTGCTTCTAGGGCCACATTATTATGCCTCTCCACCTTTGTCTGAAGCTCCGGTAAAAGGGAAGTGACACACAGTAATAACTGTTTGTTGAGAAGAGAGGCTTAAATAGGAAATATTTCAGATTGTGTTACAGGGTTGTTTTTATTTGTGCATCAGGGTGTAACTGTCATGAAACAATCAAAATGTTTTTTTTTTTTTTGTCTCTGTTACTGCTTTGTTCTCGCTAAAGCCGCTCCCTCTCTTCATTCACTTTGAAATGGAGAGAAGAGGCTAAAGCACAGCTTATACTTCTGCATCCATTTGACCAGACCCTACATGGACCTTAATGCTGTAGCCTGATGTGCACGTCCCCAGAAATGTACATACACGTGAGGCAACGTAGACCGCAAGAGCTGTGATTGGTTTGTTTGGTAGTAGCGTGTTTCTGCTTTTGTGTTTCTGCTTCTCAGTCTCAGCAATTTTCAAAATGATTGTCAATGATTGTCAAAGTTCCGGCGAAAGTTTCAGTCGCCATTGCTGAAAGTGAAGCAGGAAGTAGAAACAAAAATGAATCAGACTGTCAAAAAAGACACAGCGCCAACTAGTGTTTGGGTGGAGGTTTTACAGAGCGAGCCAGACTTCGTGTCATCTACATGTGTATGTTACACAGTCTATTTCACACAGAGGTGTATATGGTGCTTACGTTTGTTGTGTTTACAATAAATAACTGACAATGGCTCCATTTTGTGCCCACTCTGCCCTTTCAACTGCTACAGCTCAGATTTTTTCTCAACCCAGGGGAAACATGTAAAAATGAAGCGGTCATGCTCCAGCACCCTGGAAATACACATAAACACAGCTTGAAGGAAAATCAAAAACTCAGAAACCCAGTTCCTGTTTTCTACAATTCTGCCACCAGTAACAAAACCGGCTACAGACACTTAACAACTGACCTTGGAGACCTGCACTAAATAAAAAATATATGCCAACAAATCCGCCTGTGATGTTTGATTGCTTGCAGGCAAACACAAAATAAAACCTTTCAGACACGATCAAAAGCCATAGTTTTTTACCATTACCACCATGTGGAGTCTCTGAGGTTAGCCATTTTGTCAAAATCTGCATAGCTGTTCTTACTTGTATAATTTTAATAATAATGGTGAAATATTATTTCTTGTGAAATACTGTTCGTCAAATTTTTTCTTTGTAAATTGCAGTACATGTGCTGTGTTGATTTGTTAAGTGAGGAATGGGAAAATACTAATAACACAATACAATCACACACCATCTGTATGTGTGTTTTATGCAGTTTACTAACAACCACAGTTGTTGAAGCTGGCAACACCTGTAGTTACTGGTGGTAGCTGCAATGTTATGTAGAATTACAGGCCACAGTAATCATTCTTGTTCCATTATTCATGAGATTTTTCAGACTCTAGAGAAATACTAAAAATTACCATTCTTTTGGCCATTTATTTTTATCACACAACTGCAGTAAATGCCAAGCTCTTTGATAAAAATGTAACATTTCTTGTAATTACTTCATTATAAAGTCCCCTAATATTTTCTCATTAAATGCTGTTATTGTGAGTCTGCAGTCATAGGAAATCTGTCTTTTACCGACAATCTCTGAACCCACTGGAAATCACCTAATGTCTATTTAGTATTCTGCAGTCCCATCCAGACATCTGATTATAGGGATGTGAGAAAATGAGTAAATTAAAACCTACATTTTTTTTCTGGGAATGTTGCCATAGACAGTCATACATACATATACACATCAGGCAAAACATGCTAATATTGTGTAGGTCTCCCTTGTGCCTCCAAAACAGTTGTGACTCATCAGAGAATGGACATGGGCCTTCTGAGGGGGTCCTGTGGTATCTGGCAACAGATTGTTGTTATTATGGGCTTTTGGCTCCTATGGGTTGAACGGAGGGTCGTCTGGGGATCGCTCCACAGATACAGTTTGGGATCTAAGCTGTTTTTATGTGTGTTCCTGTGTCAGACTGCGTCCTGCTGGGGATGGCTGCTACCATCAAGGACTGGTCTCAGTAGATGAGGAACCACTCTAACCCCAATGTACATAAGAATCTCGTTCTAAGATAACAAAAACCAATAAACATCATTAGTAATATTATATTACAGTTTCCCTAACAGATCTTACAGCTTGGTATACGTTGGGCCTTTAATACACAAATATTTAAAATTCACTTAGTTACTGTCAGTCAGTTTCACCGAATAAACCCTGTGTACTCTGTTTAGCAAATATCCTGACTAGGCATGATAATCAGGAAATGAGAAAGCGTCTTTCTTTTCTAACAATGACACTTATTTAAGTGGATAGCTAGCACAAGGAAATGCCACCGGGTCCTTGGACTCATCATGACTCTCACTATCTCTCCCAGTAAAGGTTTTTGTTTGCTTGGGGGTGGTAAATAACTGCTCTACACTAGCTTGTTATTTGAAACAGGCCGCCTGCACTCTGCATCCTGTGTAAAAGAAACACCAAACAGGGTTTTGTCAGCTTTGAAATAAAAAAACAATTTCTAAGAAAAAGGAAAGTGGTCATTGCTCATCTTCGTCTTTTGGTCAATAATGGATCTCGAAAATCAGGCGCGCATTTACCAGCTCATTTATATGGAAATGAATAATCCCTGAAGGATCAGCTCCACCTACAGACCTTCACTTCTTCTCCCTTGACTGAATTACCAGTGGTCAGGAATGAATTCCTAATTGGAAACTGATTAAAAAAAAACAACTTTTTTTTGCGGCTTCACTTTGCTTCTGAACTCTGCTCCTGTGCACTTTTATCAAATCACCCAGCAGGTATTAATTGGGGAAAAGTAACTCAATAGATTGGTGGGTGGTAGTGGTGATGGAGGGGGGCCACTGAGGAGTGTCCATGGGGTGCATGGAAGTAATTAGAAAAAATATTCAAGTGGGAACGCATTGGCACAAGTGTGTGTTCATGCAGTTAAAACGAACCCACACTGAATCTTTGTTTTTACAGAAATCCCTCATTTACACTATAGGTGGTCTACACAGCACATGATAAACAGGAAGCTGGGTGTTATACATTTACAAGGTATTATTTTTTATAAGAAACAGGCTTCTGTATTGAATGGGCTTCCCGCATTTGTAATGAACTTTGCTCACACATGCCTTCTCCAATCAATGGAAACATTTTGAATTTCTATCCCATCTCAGTTCGTGTTTCGTTTCTTGTTCGATCTCATTTTAACTAAGAATCCTTGGAGGATTTCAGTTACTTCTATTTTTCCTTCCCTTGTTTTGTTATTCATTTACTTCTACTGCAGAGTTACATTTGCTTACTTCCATTTTATTCAGTATGCTTTGATTTGGTCAGCATTGGTCTTTGTTGCTGTGTTGTTGGAGCGTAACTGTACCTCACTGTCACAAGGCAAGAAATTAAACCATGCAAGTTCAGCAAAACAAGACTTGCTGTTCCACAAGTTCTATAAACCATTCTTTAAAAAGAGCCTCAAGAGTTTAGTCAAGATTACTTTTGCGCAATTCGACTACTAATTATATACCCTTAATAATGCAATTTGCCATACGAAATATAACATTTGACTGATTGATTTCTATTAACCTATGGTGTAATTATTGGAAGCTAGTACTGCAGTTGCAATTTTAAGATCTCACGACATAATAAATACAAATCTCAAACCATCCAACACAACATAAGGTCATGATTTAGCACCATCCAGACCATATTAAAAATGCTGCATACAGGTTGAGACATCAATAATCTAAAGCCCCGATGTGTGATCCAAATGTAAGCAAAAGGTCAGCCCTGCCCGCCATCAAAAATTTAAAACGTGGAGGTGGAACACGCTATCACTCACCGTCAAAGTGACTGACAGGTCATTTATGAGCACAAGCACATGCTCAGTGAAATGATGCATGTATATAATAATGATGCTGTTGAGGTTTGAGAATACAAGAGGACTTTCAGGTCGTGTCTGTTGAAATAAAATTACTGGGATAGCTGCAGTGGTCTCAGTAGGATATTGTCAATATTTTATGATATCAATGCTACGTCCCATTTCCATTTCAAGTGTTTGCTCTCTAAAGAGACAGATTTTTTCCTTCCAAGTGTGAGGAAGACATGTTTAAATTTTGCTTTGTGGCTAATGTCTTCTACCATTTTATAAAGTCACATGTGAACAAGGCTGGTTTGATCTGAGGACTGTATGCTAACAAGCTTTTTATTTATTTATTTATTTGTTTGTTTATTTATTTTTAGACACTAGACATTATTAAATTTATCAAGGCATATGTCATATGTTCTGTTTCAGTCTGGGAGCTTGACAGATGGCTGAAAGGAGCGAACAATGTGTCCTCCAGTAGATAAGAAGTGTTAAACACACCTACACTTTGTGGGCTCTTTGCTCATTAGCCCCTCTCAATGCTTTGTGTCTTGTCTGTGCTGTGAGACCTGAATCCAACATACCGAAAGACTAGGGTTTTCTGACTTCTCCTCCAACTGACATTTTCACCAGATAACTCAACATGAAGTCAAATCTAACTGTATAGTATCTGTACTATAGGCATCTGAGGCACCTTTACAACTGTCGCACAGCTAGAGAATATAACATAAAAATTTTCTACTCACAGCTTACCTGCTTCTAATTATAGAAATCCTGACACAGACACACACACAAAAACGCTTTAGGAACAACTAAAAAAACATGAAGAACAGCACAAGGTGTTTACCTGGCCTCCAAAATCACTAGCTTCCAAACTGATCAAGTATCTGTAGGATGATCCACAGAGGCCCCTCTCTTCAACCCATAGGACCTAGAGGCTCCCACTGACAATATTCTAGTTCCAGACACCACAGGACACCCTCAGAAGGCCCATGTGCATTCTCTGGTGAGTCACAATTGTTTTGGAGGCACAAGGGAAACCAACCTGTTTGGAATATCACTGCAGGTATTTGATGATAAACCAAGGCACTGGTTATATTTAAATTTAGATCTAACAGTGATGTCAAATTAAAATCCATGGGATCACCAAAGCATGTTGTCTGTAATGCATTCTGAGGTGTTAGTGAACTTCACAGCCAAACTTCATGACAAATCCATTCAAATGTTGAGACATTTAATGAACATTCAATTGCTTCATGTGTTCTGTGCAAGTAGCTTGATGGCACTCTTTTTTAATAAGCAGCCCTGACTCGTACAGCACAATCACCCAACAACTCCAGCCTTAATCAATAGTCGTTACACCATACTTGGCATTGTTGTGTTGTGTGTGTGTGCTTGCCCGAATTCTGTTTGAGCTAAAATGATGTGGATGGTCTTTTAATTGCGTTTGCTCTTCAATTTTAATCAACCTCTACAAATCTTCTCTGAGATGGCGCGAACAGTGGCAGCATTCCCATAACACAGAGGTCAAGCGTGGAACCATTGTTCTAACTTGACATTTTTCCTCAATCAGTAGTGAGTTATAATTATCATAGTGACCTTTAAAACATCCTCAGATGCTTCGTGATGGGAGCCACGCGTCACATTGCTAAAGAAAAGAACTGGGAAGCCCGTGCGAGACATTCTGTAGCCGAGCAGAGACAACAGAAGCACGACTGATATTCACAAAATCCCTGCATCAGCAACCTTCAATAATCCCAATGTTCTACTCTTGCTTTTTAGTCTTCAGTGACGGCAGCAAATTATCTCTGTCCATGAATTAGCGAGCAGCCTAATTACCATGTGCCATCCAAAACAAAGCTGTGTGTGGATGCACGTTTGAGGACGCTGATGTCTTTGAAACAAACACAATATCACTTTCTGCGTTTGAGCCTGTTCGCCTACGCCCGAGGTGTTCAGTCATGCTGCACACACACAGAGACGCCAACGCCTCCTCCATGTCTTTGTGTCACTTCAGCGCAAAACATTGAACGGTAATGATGGGACTGCTTTGGAGGGCAGCTTGGTGTGGCGTTAAGTGGACAGATCTGAACATTGCATGTGAAAAGCCCCCTGAGGACGAGTCCTTGTGCATCGAGGAACGAATAATCTTATTGTGCTGGTGTGTCTGTGTTATCGTTTTAGAGACACCAGAAGAGGACAACTGCACCGTATCACCCAACAGGACGTTTTAAATGTGAGCCTAATGGTTACGAAATGATACACGAGGCACAGCCAACGAAGCAGATCCTTTAAACACTGTTTCTGTTGATTAGATTTTGTTTTTAAACCTTCTATATTAATGCCGTAGTCGTTCCCGGCGATCCAGTAACTGATGCTTTAAATAACTGGTGTTGCAGCTTATTCTCTTTCTGAATTGCGTTGACTGTAAGATTCACAAATTAAGTTATGCAGCAAATGATAAAACACAACAAGTTATGCAAAAACGTCTCAGTTGCGATAGACTGGAGACCTGTCCAGGGTCCCCTCACGTTCTGTTTCCATCTAAGATGAATGAAGGCTATCTCTGCTTCTCTCCTGCTTTCCAGCTCTTTCAAAATCACTTCATTCTCAAAATCTACGTCACCTCTCTGGCCCCATGATCGGTTTGCACACTCTTCTCAGAGACATTCAATTCCTCAGTACCCTAACCCCTAACCTAACCCTATTATCAAAATCCATTGTAAATCTGACACAGTGCTTTCAGGCCACCTATTGTGCAACCCTCCTCCTCCAACATCTCCACAGCTTCCTGATCATCCTCCTCGGTCTTCTTCAGGGGCATATACTGTACATCATCTGCATCTTCAACTTTTAGGCACTGATTTGAGGTATGTGTTCCAATCTAAGCCTCCTAGTGCAGTGACATCTGGAAAGCAGTGGATACACGAAGCACAAAGCACAGTCTTTTCATCATCTCAACGTGGATTGGAGAATAGGACAGAACAACCGTGTGTGCTGCGCTCTGGCTCCATAGCATCAAGTAACACCAGAGGGTAGAGGCTGGTGATGTAAGTGATTATGCAACATCACTGGTCTTGAACATTTGAGGTAAGTAGAGTAGGATGTTGTGTTTCATTCTTAGAATACTTGCCTTTTTTCACTGTGCAAAAATCTCTCCAGGCTTATAACAGTATGCAACCAATAATGGTATGATAATCAAAAATTAATTTAGGAAATTTGAAAAACAAACGTAAGTGTGATGGAGTACTTGTCTAGGTGATTTTCATTTGAAATGAAGACAAACCAGTGGCTGCTTAAAAGGTAGGAAATCAATCTAAGTCTCTTTGAAATGGGTTGTGGTAATGTGGTGGTTAATGGACTGAAACCAGGTTTTGCCTGTTTTAAAAATGTCTAACAAAGAATGACTCGAAGTGTCGGATATGAGTCAAATCATCGATGTTACAAGGGAATACTGAGAACCAACCAACCAGAAGCTTTCTCAAACCAAATGATAATTTGCTTGGTACTGGACCTTTTGTTGAATCTGTCTCATTGAAAGTTAATTTTCCATTTTTAGCATAATTTAACATATCTCCATCAACTTCCTCCAACACAGACACACCTTTGTTGGAGTAGACATGTGTCCTAAACAAACCCCTACACAT
Source organism: Planiliza haematocheilus (assembly GCA_005024645.1). NCBI lineage: Eukaryota > Metazoa > Chordata > Actinopteri > Mugiliformes > Mugilidae > Planiliza > Planiliza haematocheilus. Next base: position 2,828,392 of record SRSE01000725.1, on the reverse strand, counting down.
TCACTAGTCAGTTCATTAAGTACAATTACCTAATAACCTTAGCTCCATAATTGTTATAATGGTCAGTTTATGTTGAAACGGTGTAAGAAACATGCTAATTAAACTGTATGATATAAACACGAATGATGTGCCAATACAACACAATATTATTCAACAATACTACAGTACTACAAAATGAAAGCACAGTTGAAACAGCTTCCTCTGTTATTTTAAATCAATGTTGAATGCAGGACTGTTGAATTAGAATGCATATTCTTTCGCTATTGTACCAAATTAACTGGAGATTTAACTTAAATGCACTTAAAAACACGGAGAATGTATTACAATTGCTCTTATATTGAAGGGTTAACAGCTGAGATGAGTTCAGAGAGCCTGGCAACGCAATGCCTGGTAATTTCAAAATAAAATATTTAATGCAGGAAATTCTGTCTAAATGACTTTCTCTTGTTGATGGAGACCTAAACTGGAAACTGGAATTAGCCCGTGCAAATGGAGCCAGTTAACATAAACCACAACACAGCACTCTGGAAAAGCTTTAACCATCCTCAACATGCCACATTTGCATTTCTGCTGCCTTTTCAGACTTCGGACTGTTTTGTCTTGAGCAATTTGCCTCATGTAGGTTAAGGAGTAATGAATGATGAATTATTTTCTGTTTTACAGTGAAATCTCATTCAAGCCGTTTGTTTATTTTTCTTCATTGTTCAGGTTCTCTGACTTGGAGCTGTGTATCCAATCACTGAAGAGAGGATGGTGGGAGGAGAGAGAGAGAGGGAGAGAGAGAGAGAGAGAGAGAGAGAGAGAGAGAGAGAGAGAGAGAGAAGTGGGTGGGGGGCGGACGGGGCGGGGCTGGCTGGTGATGGTTTTTCAGCACCGCGGACAGCTCCTGTCTCTGGACTGCAGGAAGGCGACGCTGAAACGCAGCTGGATGATATAAAAAACCGACTCACATCGATCCACAGATTAACCCCGAGTTCACACCGCGAACACACAGCATCTTCCTCCCTCCTTCCTCCTCTTCCTCCTCCTCCTTCCTTCTCCTCGGTGGTTGACTTGTTTCGTTTTGTGGCCTGACTGAGCAGTCCAACCTCGTTTAACTGCATTGCCTCTGCGTCTTCTGTCCGTTGGCTCCCCCATTCTCTTCCTGTCACTGGCAACCACAGAGTGGTGAAAGTGTTTTTGTTGCGGGGGGCGGGGGGAGTGGATGACCTGCTCGAAGTTTTTTCTTCTTCTTTTTTCCTTTTCTTTTCAATAATCAGTCCACTTCTCTCTGTTATGTTTGTCTAGCTGCGCCTTCCGATGACTATGCTGAGGCGTGGGATTTTCCTCGGGAGTGGATGTGACTTTAGGATGCAGGAGGAAGATGAAGTTGAGTGGTAGTCGTCGGTGCACGCTCTGATACGAGACAGGAGACCTCGCATCTGCAACGTTGGCTGAAATCCTCAGATCCAGAGTGGATCAGACGCGCTCGATTTATGTGGACAACAGCCAGAGAGCAAGATGAGGTGCCTCCGTGACTTTTTAAACTGCACCTAAGAGACATAAGCTCTTGTTTGATTTTTTTTTTAACCCTGCTTCTGCTGCAGGAAGAGACGTTTTATTTCTGTAGCTGCCTGAAGGAGTTGGGATCTTGCACCTGAGTGGATACTGGGAAAACAAAGACGACATAATTGTTTCCTTCCTCTCTTACCTAAAAACATAAAAGACGCATAGACATGAAGAAGTTTCGGAAGGTGTTGGACGGCTTGACCACCTCCTCTCCGGGAGTGACTATTGGGTCCCCATCGTGCGGCAGCGCGGCCGGGACTCCCACCGCGGCGCCAACTCCCAAGGAAATCGACGTCCAAGAGACGTTAGTGTCGGAAAACTTTCAGCTGTGTAAGGTGGGTTATTGAAGAGTCGCGTTCAGCTACAGCCTTGCAGCTAGAGTTAGAAGTTACGTGCACAATTCATACTTAGCAACATGATCTAACACATGGGAGTCTTGGTTTCCCTCGTCTTTCTTTAACATGTCTACATGTGCTTACATGGGCTTTTATGGAGCGGGGCGGGGTGGTAGAAGTTGAATCTGTTGCGAGTTCAGCAGCTGATCCGGTGATCCTGGTGTTCTCTGTACTGAAAGTTCAGCACCACGGTCAGCTCGTCTCAGATTTTAGACAAAACCGCAGAGGGAAGGAAAGCATCCAAAGCTTCCAACAGACTAAAGCGCCTCTTACTATCTTTTTTTTCCCTCCCTTTGCTTAAGAGCCTTAAAATCTAATCATATCTGCGGTCATTTTAATAGTCAGCCGTTGTCCAGCTGTATAAATGTCTTACATGCGTGCATAGCTGGTGAAGCTGGCACTCAGTGTGTGTTTGCGCACAGTTTTGGGTGCACTCTCGCTCCCGTCAGTGTGTGCAGTATGGCTACAGTGTGTGCGCCCCGTCACTAGCGTGCTCTATAGGCTGCAGAAGCGCATACACATGTGCCACAAAGAGTCCAAAGGAAGTCAATACATAGCAGCAGAAGCAGCGAGCAGACACGAACGGTGTAGGAGCAATGACATAACTGGTGTCCCTCCCTTGCATAAAAAAAAAGAAAAGTGCACATCAAGCCAGCGGAGGGACCCGCAGTACTGTCCTAGCTGATGCGCTTTTCACAGGGAAGGAGGGAAAGAATGAGGGAGGGGTGCTGAATGGGGGGTATTTATAGCTCCTTCTGCTGCCCATTGCAGCCTCCCCCCCTTTTTTTTATCCGGATGCATTTTGGAGCTGACTGCAGCAATTATTCCTCACTCTAAAAGAAACGGGGGTAAATTCTGGCTATGGCTGTGAATAATTCATTGAGGAGCCAAGAGAAATGGGGTTGTTTTGAGGAGCTGTGTTATTATTGGGCAGAGTAAGGCTGGTGCTGGTGGGGGTGGGATGGAGGAGACCGAGGGAGGGATGTTGATTCACAAGCTGGGAAGGATGCTGCAGAGCACCCTATAGCAGGCAGGAGAAATTGCTAGAAAAGAACAGCATGGTCCCGTGCAGGAAGCCGCTCCTCCTCATCGAGCGCCTTATGCATGGCTGTATTAACTGAACTTCTCACGAGAAAGCCCTCCTTTCCACTCCCATCACATTTCATTTGTGTTTTTAGCACGCAGGTGCAGCTTGAATGTCTATACTTGTATATATGTGTGTGAATGAAAGGGAGTGAGCTAGGAAGCCATAGAGGGAGGTGGAGTGGCGGAGCTGCACCGGTTACATCTGTCAATTTATTTTCCCAGTGCAGACATGGCTCCAGGTGGGAAGGAGAAGTTGTGTTGCTTCATTATATCATTACAAATGTGATGATATAATGGGCATGTCGATTATCCTTTCATAGAGTTATAGGCCTGTTTCTACTTTTATCATCCATGACAAGGTGTTAAACATCAGTGTTTTCCTCAGACGGTGACTTAAACATGTGTTAAAGCATATTTGAAAGTAAATCTTGAACAAATTCAAAATTTTGATGGATGGAAGAATGAAAAAAAAAAAACTCCCTTGTTATCGCTTCTCTCACCATCTAACAAGGATTCTGCTGTCTCATGTTATGCCGGGCAGAGTGTGTGATTCAGACGTGTACACACACAGTCTGTAAGACCCATGTAATGGGTAAAAAGATCTGTCTCCACTGACCTTTATCCTTATTCACTGAGCTAGAATATATGACCATGCTGCATGCAGCAGAAACAGGGCTGTTCCCATCCAGAGTGAAGAGGAATTTTATGGGGCTTTGTCTTGAAATAAACAACAACATTTCCTGGTTGTAAAGCAAACGCACAGTATCCAAAATTTTTCAGCAATCACTAGAAACAAAGAGAAGCATATGAAATCAACAGAGAGACACACATGGCAGCCACCTGAAGTCACTGCCCCAAATATTTTTTAGAACAGATCTAGGTGTACCAGTGGGGATGTAATTCGGCGAGCTGGCGCAAGATGTGTGGGAGGTCTTGGCTAACTTCTCAAAGTTAGTCATGACTTCTGTCCTCGCCGTGCAGTGTGGGAAGACGCAACGACTCAGTTTCTATTATACAGCACTTTTTATGTGTTTACAGTTTGCACGGGGAGCTGCCGACAAGCGTTTAAAGCCAAGGCGCTGACTCAAGGTTTTAGTGAAATCTCACTCGGGTGGAGGGAGTAAACGAAGGAAATGAGAGCTAAACAAGTGGCTGCGAGGCTCATTGAATCTATAGATTGATTTCTTTCCTGTTAAAAGCAAAATGAGTTCATTTTGAAGTAGAAAGTGGAAATGAATGAGAGAAACACTCTGCATTATGTTGAGTGGTAGCTGAATTAACAGGACTGAATATTACGGAATGAAGGTATTTATAAGAATGATAAAACATTTTTACTTGAAAAGGAACCATGAGAACTATTGTGACCAAACATTAACCAACACTGCCATCTAATTTTTTTTATATATTATTGTACAAAAATGTGAATTCATTTGTTTGATGTTACTTATGCTCGCTGATGGACTAGAAAACAGCAAATGGCATAGCTACAAACTAACACGCTGCAAATGGGCATTTTTAACCTGTAAATGTTGCATTAACTTAAAACAAGTGTAAAATTGCAGACCTTTTCAAGCATTCATTTCAAACAAGGATAAATAATGGAAAAGCCATCCAAAGAATATATAATTGAAAGAGAACTGAAACGGCAGTAGATTGGCCAGAATATGTTCAGGGTAAATAAGAACATGCCCTTTTCACCGACTTACGAAAGGCAAGCTTGTGAACTTTGTTAAGGACCGGCAAACTGGGTCAGAATGGCCAAATGTCAACGGAAATAATGTAGGTGAAAACATTTTTACAGTGAGAGTGGTCAGAGGGAATGGCTAGACTTGTTTATGCTGTCAAGAAGCAAGTATGCAAATAATAGCTTGGAGCAAATGTTTTATGCACAGGGGAAGTAAAAAAGAAGAAAGAAAGAAAAACAAAGAAATGAATAAATAAAAAAACCAGGCTTAAAGTAGTTCAGAAAAAGCCACAGTGGGCTAGCAGAACATGAAGAAAAAACTGCAGTGGGGACATAAAAGTGAGAACTGGATGACTAGATGGTAGAAACACGCTCCACAATCCAAACACATCTTTATCCGTGCTTCCACATGCTGATGATAGGACCAGGATTTGGCGTAACCAGGTTGGATCCTGGGTCCGTACTGTCTTGTGTGAGTGTCACAAGCTGTCGCTGCCGGTGGTGTAATGATGCGGAGTGTTTACTTGACGTGCTTAACAACAGCGAGGCCTCATTTCAGTGCCACGCACACTTTATGTCAACAGCGTCGCTCACCAGGTGCATCTCTTCATGCCCCATCTCAGATCTGTTGGTCCAGTGTTCATCAACTCAGTTTGCAGTCGGCCTGCTCTGAACAACCTCCAGATGTCAAATGAGGATAGCAGTTTTGGAATGAGATGGTGGGGGGAGTTTGTAATATGATTGCTTTTTCAAACACTCCGCAGGAAACCACAGAGCTGCAATTACCCGAATGAATGCCTCGGGTAATTCAGGGTTTTCTACAGGTAAAAGGGTTAGGGTTAGGGATTTTTCCGGGGGGTCACTGAGAGGATTTTTTTTTTAGGATGTTGATTACAAGAGCTGCGTTTGGCCTTTTCTGTTATTTCTGTGCACTACAGAGCTGTAAGAGCGGGGCTCTTAACTTGAAACATGAGATTATTTTGTATTCACAGCTTGTCTCCAAAATACAGTGCAGTGTGAGTCAAGCAATCACAATCATCTATGACACAGTGTAGTGTAAAACATGTCATTTGTATATCTAAAAGCAGAAGCTCTTTATAACAGTGAAATCACACCTTAATGTGCGCATTTGTATTGCCAGGCTTTTGTCATTTGCATTCTGGAAAGTCCTTGCCCCAAATGACTTCATTCATATTGCACGTGTCACTTATTTTACCCCATAACTTTTCTAAAGTGAACTACTGACCAGAGACTTTTAATCAGTGACAAATGATGGCTTCCATATTAATGAGGAATTTCTGAATATACTTTTAGCCACAGATGTGTGTAGGCATAAATATAACTTAACCCTGCAATATTTCCACAAAATACAGCTGTATTGTGTTGCAGAGGGATTTTAGATGAAGGACAGCAGTGCTAAGTTCAATGATAAATTGTTTTTTCAGGAGACCACTTCACTTTAGATGTGAAGCTGCAGCAGCGGGCAATGTTGGGTTTGCATTAGCAAACTATTATCTCGTGTTGAGTTACCATTCTGCATTCCGACTGTCCAGATTTCTGTTTATAGAGACTATATTAGCAATAATTTAATTAAAATATTAATGATCTGCACTGTGTTGCCTAGAGATGGTTGGGGTGGATGGGAGGTATACAAAGCTCTCAAATCCCAAGCCAGGAAACAAAAGCAGATTACGCATTCATAAGATGATGTAATGCTACCTTGACATCATGGTGCTTTTCTATTTGCTTCTTCAGGAAAAATAGACAAATAAACATAGATATATGTGTGGTATCTGGGAAATTGTTGGCTGTTTTACTCTACATGCAGTTGAGAAGTCATGATAGAGCTCTATCAAGTTTTAAGTTAATTAGTTTTTGTTTTGTGTTTTTTAATCTGGAGCTTGTTAAAGGGTTCACTACAGGGACAACTTGACCTCATTCACATTTCTAATCTCCTTTAATAAACGATTCATCTCAAAAGGGGATGTATGATTACCCATCACACCCACACGATCATGTATCAAATTAAAAACAGTTTTTCCAACATCGTTTATATGTCCATTAGGACATCAAGATATGACTTTTTTGATGGAAGGATTCAGCTGCTTAGTCCTTCATTCTGAAAACTAAAAACACTCTTTTGTATATAACGCTCCGTAATGATCTGACCCATGTTTGAGGATCTCTGGATCCCTTGACATTTCTATTAGTGCCATTAGCAGAATATTTCACTTATCCTGGAAATACAAACATTCAGGGTTCATTTGATACACAAAAAAACACAATGATATGCTAAGATATGATACGAAACGAAACACTTTACCTTTACTGATCCCCTTTAGAATTTAAAAAAACATACAGAAACCCATGCATCCAAAGTACTATACAAAGGAAGATTAAATTGGGATAATAAAAACTGAATATATGGAATAATGGTTTAACAGAACCAGTAAAACAATAAAAGAAAAAATGTACAATATATACACATATATACACATACTTGTGTTGGATGAATCGTATTCACAACTCTAATCATAACTGATAATCATAATTACTTCTCTGATCCCCTGACTTGTGCTCTGGTGGCACAGTGAGGTCGATACAGAAAGCGCCAGAATACGGAAACTTTACACTCCCTTCAAAGATGAACTGTCGCACTGGTGTTTTCATTTAGCACCGTCTTAATGACAGTGTCAGAATTTTGGTTCATGACTTGCAAGACGGCCCCCTCAGCCTTGATAGTACGTCGTATTTTATGTGTCCAAGCCAATATTTGCATCGTAACATGCTGAACTAAGGTCCTAGCGGCTACATCATCATTGTTAACATGATAGCTTGAGTCATTGGACCGATGACAAATCGAAACTGACTTTTAAAAACAATCACCTGTCACACTTTCTCATAACATCAGCTAGTTAGGAGTGTCTTGTTGTTCACACATTTGAAGGTACTTGAAAAATGTGTTAATTAGTTGCATGTAAGATAAAGCAGTTGAACCCTGCAGAACCCTGTGTGTTTCATCTCTCCCTGCACATAGTGCTAGATAGATAGATAGATAGATAGATAGATAGATAGATAGATAGATAGATAGATAGATAGATAGATAGATAGATAGATAGATAGATAGATAGATAGATAGATAGATAGATAGATAGATAGATAGATAGATAGATAGATCAGGTGCAAGCACTTTGTCTATGTCTCTCAGTTCAGAGGTTACCAGTCGGGGCCTTCCCTCTCCTTCTTGTGACAACATGAGAGTGGGCTTGTAAAGATGGCATCACCTCGCTCCCTCGCCAGCGACCCCACAAGCTCTCCATGGGTGTGATGACTCAGTGGGTTGACTTCCAGCTAGTCTCACATTACCATGTGTCGGCTGCCTGTCAGAAGCCACAGTGTGGGATCAATTAAGGAGGAGCTGATGTCAGGCAGAGAAGAGAAGATGAGGGAGGGGAGGCCATAGGTGGGGAGATACTCTGTAAACTGTATATAAGTGCAGCATACAGTGTTCAAGAAGTGCAGAGTGAGGTTATTCATTATACAGCATGCATCCTAACAATTAACTAAAAGTACTTTTTTGGTACTCCATGTGTCACCTGTGTTTCTTGCTGTTTTATGGAAATGACACAAATGTTTCTGCAAATATTACAACGGCAACATGAATATTTTAAGGATAATTAAATGAACAAGTTATTGAACTTCTGTGTCTAGAAGCAGCGCTCACTGAGATAGGTGTCGGAATGTTTCATTCTGTATGAAAGCATTGTAAATCATATTCTACATATTGTCTGTGCGTGTTTGACAGAGTCTTTTTGATTTTGTGTGGGCTTTCAAAACGCTTTGTCTGTTCGCTGACAAACCGACTGCCTGTCTCACCTCATGCTGTGCAAATATAATCAAGTGAGCCTTTCAAGAAGCCCTTCATTTCACTCCGTTTTCCACCTCTCCACTTTCATGTGGAATGACCCCATGTAATCCATCGTTTGTGTGACCTGTGACTGAGAATATGCTGTGATCTGTTTGCATGTTCTTCCAGAGAAAACCATCAAATTGGGTTTCTCGTGGGAAAGCTTTTTTCATTAAAGTTAGAACCAGAGGCTGTGAAAACTGCCTCAGGCTACTTTCAGGGCCACGCCTGCTACTGACAGGCCCTGTCCGCACTGCGTTTTTTGTTTGTTTTTCATATCATGATACCTCAAGTTGCCATGGCTGCATCATCGTCCAAGTCAGAGGAAAAAGGAGACGATAGAACCACGGTTGACTCACAAGACACAGTTTTTAATTTAATATAATCCTCTACTGTATGTCGAGATGAGATGTCCAACAAATTGTCTTCACATTTCACGCATGTTGCTCTTTTTGTGCCAGGAAATACAAGCAGAATGATACGAATGTATTTTAGTGCATGACTAAGACTGCTGAGAAGAAATTCAATTATGAAAAAAAGAGTCACTTGGTACTGGAACTGTGGCTGCAAAGCTTTAAACCAACAAGGAGTTTCTGCCTCATCTCTTTGAGTGGGCAGTGGATACCCTCGGCTCCCAAGAGCTGCACTCTCAACCGCCTGACAAACCTCACTGACTTGATTTTGCGCTAGAAGTGTCTGAGGTGTATGTTTTTTATTTTTTTTTATTTGGTAAAATATACAGTATGTACAGATAATTGATGGGACAACTATGAACATTACAGCTATGTATTGTACAGTTATTTACAGATCCTGAAATTCCTTATGAATGAACACAGAAGATGTATTTTAACTGAATAGATTCAGTTTCATGCCATATGTTTGATCCACATGAAAGTGTGCAAGCGAATCACTAAACGCATCAGCTCGCCGCCTAATAACTACGTATGAAATCAGTTTAGCATCTTGGTAAGTGCAGCTCTTCAGACTATACCACAAATTAGAATCCTAGGAATCCAAAGCAAAACAAAAATGACACGCCAAGTCATGTGGGGGCAGAGCAGTAACACTCCTACTTTATTCATCAAGCCTCGGGGCAGGCGTTGATGCCACGACTGATTCAATGACATGCCTGCTGCCGTGGTTAAAAGGTTAAACCGCATATATGATGCATCCACACATGGCTGCTCTCTGACCCCACAGTTGCATGAAAATGCAACATGAAGCCCCGGCCCACAATCACAACAGTCATCTCCTCCACACACTCACATGCACAGATAAGAATGCGTTGCACTTGCACAAAGAAATGATGTGTCTGTCACGCCCACGCTTTCATGTGAATACTGGGTCAGATGTGAAGAACAATGTTAAATGCTCCCAGATAAAAAGGGGCTGTAAGGGTGCAGCATTTTCAGTGAGTGAGATTTTATTGATGTTGAACAGCTGTCGCAGTCATCATCAGTGGCATTTTAATGATAAAGCAATTGTATAAATACAATAAAATGGACAATTTAGACTAATTAAAATAATGAATACCTCTAGGAATAGGTTTTGAGAAGACTTGCCTCTTATCGTAAAGGAGCTTGGACAGAAAATGTACAATTACCACAAGTTTTGAACGCATGTCTGAACGTGTGGTTGTGTACATAAGCATGCCTCCAAATGAAAGCAAGCATATATAGATGACAATGTGCGACAAACACCCGCACTGTACATGCAACGTCTCCCCATTCCTTCTGGTCACACACAGTGTGGTCTGCAGCTCTAATAAAAAT